>JANCRC010000005.1:24885000-26135000 GCA_024362995.1 Heteromeles arbutifolia | reverse complement strand
TTTATCGCTGCTTGTTGGGTCCGTCTCCAAGCAACTAGTGTTATGGCTGCTGAGGCTTTTGCCATTCTGAGTGGATGTGAGTTGGGTCACTCTTTGGGTCTAAGTCATGTGGTGGTTGAATCTGATTCCTCCACATCCATTTCTTGTTTACAGGATGAGCTTGCAAATGGCAGGTGGGAGGCGTTTCCAATACTAACAAAATGCGAAAGTCGGCAATTCATTCCATGACTATCGCTGGTCTTGGACTCCAAGATCGGCCAACATGGCGGCGGACTGGTTGGTGTCGTCGAGGTGCGTGGAGATGTGTGACTATACTTGGGTTGCACGACACCCATCTTCACTTGTTCATGTGCTTAATAAAGATGGTCTCCCTTGCCCACATTAGTTCTGTTTAGTTGTGTAAGGGGTGACACTAGTCGCTGCCTTCTAGTGTCTGGTTATCTTCCCCTTACACTTCCGGTTTTGTTTTGTTGTTTGCCTCGTTGTGGGCTTTCCTTGTAATCATTGGATTCTTAACCTTGGTTATGATTGCCAGTTTACAAAAAAAAAAAAAAAAAACGATTGCAGAATTCACTGCTTTATTATTCACGGCCTTTTTTACTTTTTTAACGATAATGTAATGCGTAAATTTGTGCAACATAGTCTGTAAACTTTACAGAATTAATGCAAATGCAAATGCGACCAAACACATAACAGTTACATTCTTCCGGATGAAATGTTTTCGACGACGTTTACATATAATCAAGCTCTAGTTGAACACTCTTCGGATTCGAAAATCATCTAAACTTGGCTAATCAGTTTTTCTGAACAGAACAAAGCAAAGATGATACGCAAACGGTCCAAGAATTACGGTCTTATGCTTCTAAATTATTAATCACGATCCCATGTACAAATTCATTGCAGCAATAACGAAGAAGGGAATTAACAGCCAGAGGTTGAAAACTAGTTCAGATACGTACACACACTATCATGCAGACTTGCCATTGGAGATTCTCTGAATATGCAAAGGCTTCTTATATGACTGCAACAAGAGAGAACATACCACGCTTAGAGATGAAGCAGGCATGCACCTGCAAGCCATGGTGGTAATCGAATTCCAGTGAAAGGGAACAAAACTCCAGCCGCCACCGGCATGCCGAGGATATTGTAGCCCCGGGCCCAGACATAATTCAATCGAATTCAAGACATGGTCTTTCTAGGGAGATCAATGGCTGTAACTACATCTTCCAAGTTGCTCTTCATCAGAACTATAAGCAGCTTCTATAGCTACGTCGGTGCCAGCACCAATTGCCATGCCAACATCTCCTGCAACCATAGCCGGAGTCATTAATTGCATCTCCCATCATTGCCACCGCCATTCCCTTCATCTGCATCCAAATCCACTTTAACAAGTCAGAAAACACTATGTCAGATAGATATCTCACATATCAAGTCAGAAACAAACTTAAAATAGAAAAATGAGTTTGAAGATTTCTATAAGACATTATTTTACCCTAGACAAGTCATTTGAAATATAATTTAGTAATCCTCAATCTGCGTTCAAAGCCAGAACAAAATTACTTGTGGAGCTGGGTAATTGTAATCCACTCACACCACCCCTGTAACTATTATATAATCGTAACTGTGATTCTTTGATTCTATCAGCTTTTCCTAGTGGATCCGTCTCAGCATACACCTTATCAATGCCAACCTCCATCGCACTGGCTGCCGCTGTAGCCCAGTTATCACCAGTAACCATGATGCTTGTAATGTTTATCGAGTGAAGATAAGAGATGACTAGTGCAGCCTCTGGCTTCACTGGATCAGTTACAGCAAAAGACCCAGCAATCTTTCCATCATTGGAAACCAACACACACGTTCGAGCCAGATTATCATGTTCTGAAACATACTTGTCAACCTCAGGACCAACCTGGACATTATTTTCCCGCAGGAGCCTCACCAATCACCATTTACCTGCATATTTCTCAAATAGAGGCATGTTAGCATGATTGACAAATAATTTTACAACAGCATAATAACAATGAGTTGTCTCATCTGTAACTTAACTGTACAAACTTAAACTTTTCATGTACAAATTTGAAACATAAGCACCAACCTCTGTGACAATAGACACAGCACAGAACTCCTCCATTGAGTAATTGGAGAAGAGCACAGCATTGACTACTACGGGTTTCCCAACTGTCAGAGTCCCTGTTTCATAAAAAACAACCGTTTTCACTGGCAGGGATCAAACCGTTTTCACTGGTGAGTTAGTCTCATGAAATCCATTTGTTGCCTTTACAAGTTCTAGGCGCGAAACTCTTCTCCAAAGAACTTGATGTAGTGAGGCAGTTTCTCTAACAACTTCGACACTCCTTTTCCTGCAGCAGCCGCTAGGAGTATTACTGACATGACCCCTGAAATGATATATTTAGCTTTCCTCCAATTTGGCTTGACTTCTGTTTTATATTTGCACAATGGAACGTGGAGTCGGGAAGCACCGTAGAGCGCACCGTTTGATACAAATTAATCAGCAGAGAAGTTTCCGAAAGGCCCGCCTGTTAGAATTTCTCCTTGGAATTTGTTGAAAGACAAATTCAAATGCTTGAGATGCGAGAGTGCTTCCAATGACTTTGGGATCACTCCAGATAGATTGTTTTTGGACAAATCCAAGAATTCTAGGCTTAGCAAGGTTTTAAATGAACTGGGAATAGGGCCTTCCAAATAATTGTTTGCCAAGGAGAAATCAATCATATTCTGAAGACCCCCAATGCTACCAGGAATGTTTCCGGAGAAATGGTTATTTGATAAATTCATACCCAACACATCTTTCAACTTTCCGATGTCTTCTGAGAGTGGTCCAACTAGAGAATTGGATGACAAGTTTAGGTGCAATATATACTTGAGTTCCTACAGGGAAGATGGTATTTTAGAAGTTAACAAATTGGACCCTAACCATAGACTTCTTAGAGCTGCTGACAAAGTACCTAAGCAGGAAGGAATAGAACCAGATAGACGATTACCACCCAAAATTAACTCGGCTAGGTTCTTTAGTTGACACAGTTCATACGGGATATGTCCTCGCAGTTTGTTATAAAACAAATACAAACCTTGGAGATTTTGTAGCCTTTGTATTGAAGTTGGAATTGCTCCACTCAACTGATTGTTTCCTAGGTTTAATGATGTCACGCTGCTCAAGTTGCCAATATCAACTGGAATGTTACCCCTGATGTTGGAACTGATTAAATTAACATATAGGAGTGACACAGAGAGATTCCCTCGAGAAGCTGGTATTGTGGTGTTTAGCGGACTATCTCCCAAGTCTAATCTTGTCAACTTTCTAAGATTAAACAAGCAAGAGAGAATGCTTGCTGCTTGTGGAGTAGAAGCATCAATTGTCAAATTATTCAAGTACAATAAAAGCTACTCAAGGTTTTTCAAGGAACAGAGCATGCTACGAAGAAACCCGGTAAACGAGTTTGTGTTCATGTCTAGCACCCTGAGCTTGGAAGCATTGGAGAGGTTAGGGAGTAGTCCGGACACGAGGTTATTTTTGGATACATCAAGGATTTCTAGGTTTTGAACGCTAAGACCTATGTTTGCTGGGAGGCTACCTGAGAGCTGATTAATAGAAAGCGATATTCCTCTTATCAGGGAGTTATTGAAGAGTTTGGATGGGATGACGCCGTTGAGATTATTACTATCCAGTGCCAAAATCTGTAACTGCGGAAGATCGCCAATCTCATCTGGTATTGTACCTATCACAATTTTAGCACGTTTGCATTAACTTTCAGTTTAACTAAAAACTAAAACCAAATTGATTATGAAATGCCCCCAAATTTATTACCTGTTAAATCATTGGAACCAAGATAAATTTTGGTTAAGTATGTCAAATTGCCAAGACTTTTGGGTATGCTTCCACGGAAATTGTTAACCTCTAATACCAATTCACGAAGCTCTTTGCATTGCCACAGTTTGGAGGGAATCAAATCGTCAAGTTGGTTTTGACCCAAATTAAAATGTCGAATACTCGGAAGATGCTCACATATATTGCCCGGAAGACTGCCATTCATGTTGTTTCCGTATAGAATCAAATAAGTCAAAGAAGATATGTTAAGGACAGGCACAATAGCAGTGCCTTTTAGGGCATTGTACAGCACAAACAACTCCTCCAGCTGACCTAAACTGCCCATTTCGTTTGGAAGTTCTATAAATCAATCTGTATATATTGTTAAAATCATGTAAACATATATAGGAGTAGCTTCTTACTGGGAATCTCGTTCTACTGTAGCAAAAATGGAATAACATTATAAGGACCATGTACTCACTATATAGGTTCTCTTTTTGTTCCAGAATACGAGGGTCTTACACAGTAAATATATGATTCCTATGATAGTCCTCTCATTTCATTTTTGCTAAAGTGGAACGAGATTCCTGCTAAGAAGGGGCTCGTGTGACATCCCACATCGCCCAGGGGAGTGGATCATGTGAGCCTTATATGTATATTCTCATCTCTACCTAGCACGAGGCCTTTTGGGAGCTCACTGGCTTCAGGTTCCGTAGGGACTCCGAAGTTAAGCGAGAAGGGGGCCAGAGCACTCCCAGGATGGGTGACCCACTAGGAAGTTGCTCGTGAGTTCCCAGAAACAAAACCGTGAGGGCGTGGTCAGGGCCCAAAGCGGACAATATCGTGCTACGGTGGTGGAGTGGGCCCGGGAAGTGATGCACCCCGGGCCGGGATGTGACAATTTGGTATCAGAGCCTAACCTTGGCCGCGTGTGTAACAACCCGTCCCGATAAAAGGGGTATTTTTATGAAATTTCACCTTAGACTAAATCCTCTTCTTTTAAAATTGTTTTTGGGTCTTAATTGGTGAGCCCAAGGGGCCCACCTTCTGATTATCTGACACGCCCCGATCCCGATATTCCCCGAATACCAGGATAGACACGTGCTGGCCGACACCCGAAGGGTGACGAAAGCCATTTATTGAATGCAAATGCTGAGAATAAGGAATAAATAAGACTTATAAGTATACAATAAAGACTATGCATTTAAGGAACGTGTTCAGAGCATACAACTAACTAGAACACTAAAAGAAATAATATAAAATTGAATGAATAAGAGAATGGGTCCTACACCGAGAGGACTCAAAGATGCCGATGCAGAATTGCCCTGACGCCGGGATTGTATGCCTCGATTCTAAGTCCTGAAGGGGGTGCAAAACAAACATGAGTGGACCAATTTGATATACATATAATAAAACAGTTATCAACGTACTAACCCCCAGGTTTTATGAAAACACATATATATCGTGATAAACATAGGTTTTCCGAAACCTAGCATGCCGTGCACTGTCTCATATCATAACTTGTATATATAATAATCTCTAGTGAATGTCCAATATAACTCTCCAGGCCCCATGCCGGCTCCACATCCCTGGTCTTAAATGCCAGAGGAAACACCCTACAGGCCCTATGCCAACACCAAACCTTCACCCAGGACGGACCGGAAACTATCCCTACGTCCCGTAGCGGAAAGGACCACTAGGTAAGTACAAAACCATTGAACATACGTACATTCGAAAGGCATCTTCATAGTATAAAGTCATCCATCATCTATACTATAAAGAGGTGTTCGAAATGTATTCTAAATATCATATCGTCATCCATCAGATATTCTATAAGAATACGGGTTATAGGAAAAATAGTAATAATTCAAAATAACCTCAATAGGCACGATATCTCATAAAGCATTTCATAGAACATACTCATCAAATCATGCTTTTCATGTATGCATTTCTACTATAAAACATGCATTTTAGAAGGGGTCCACTCACAGTACTTCGCCGTCGAAAGCTGCGCAGATTAGCGAAGATAGAAACGCCACAATAATTGCCCCTAAGCACATAAAGGAGTACATTTAGTCAAACCCTAATCAAACCACTTAATTTGGGAAAACGGACTTCAGAAACGGGTCCAGAACGTCAAAATTAGCCTAGGAGAGGTCTCGGACGAAAACCCGAAAACTCAACCCGAAAGTCAAAGTCAACGGTCAACGTTGACCGGGTCAACGGTCAGACCGGGTCAGTCAACGGGTCACGGGTTCAGGTTGGACCCAGTCAAACGGGTCTGGGCTTCGATCCGGGTTGGGCCTTAGGGATTTGGGTTCTTGGGCTAAGGTTTGGGTTTTGGGTTGGGCTCGGCAGGAAAGGCCCAAAGGCCTGGGTTTTCTGGAATGTGGGTCGCCAGACCCAATGAAGAAAAAGGTCAGATTCGGCCAGAAAACCACACCACCTTTACACGGCCATAACTTTGTCAATACTCGACGAAATTAAGAGATTCAAAAACGAAAGTTGTAGTTCTCGAAGAGACGAAGAGAATGGTACCTTGTATGACGTCTAACTCGCCGTGGTTTGGCCGGAAATTGCCTCGAAAGGGGCGGTCTGCATCGGAGTTCGACGAGAGAGGGAAAGAACAGGGGTCTTCGCCACTGTGGTGCATCACGGACCTGTCCTGGGTTCCAGTTCTCACCAGGGAGGATCCTAGGGTGTGCGTATGTGTGTTTGTGGGTGTGTTTGTCACGGGGGAGGAGAGAGCACATAAAGTTGAGGGAGAGAGCTGAGAGTTGTAAAAATCAGAAAAAAAAAAAGAAAGAAAATGGGAAGGGACCGGGGGACAAATCAGAAGGTGGGCCCCTTGGGCTCACCAATTAAGACCCAAAAACAATTTTAAAAGAAGAGGATTTAGTCTAAGGTGAAATTTCATAAAAATACCCTTTTTATCGGGACGGGTTGTTACAATCTACCCCCCTTAAAAGAATTTCGTCCCGAAATTTAAAATAAAGTACTATACATAAATACTCGAAGATAGGATGAAGTATATATGTATAAAGAGAAATCAAGTCAGAGTGGGTGCATCAAAGAGAATATGCCACACCGTCGCGAGCAGGTTGCAAAATCCTCTATCATGCCTCCAAGCTCACTTTCTTCCCCATCAGTGTAAAAGTAGAACATACTTTAATAAAATATAAAGTCGAAAACACATATTGACGTAAGGTCAAAAATATGTACGTAAAATACGGTAACATCAAAATAGATAAGTAATAACATATAGGTCAAAAATTCAAGTTGAACTTAAGAACTGAAACCGGAAAAAGGCTTCCCCCAAAACATTTATAACGACAAAAATAAATAACGAAAGTAAAGAAAGTTAAAATACTCAAAATGAAAATCAAAACTGAAAAAAATGAGAGTAGGTCTCGCCCAAGAATTCGAAACGTCACGTACTCCGAGAATAAATGTGCCTTTGGGTCGAGCCCCAGCAATAACGAATTTGTAACAACTGCCATAGACGGATCTTCTTGTCCACTTGCTTAACGAACCAACGAATAAGTTATCGACACCACAGTCGGCCGCCGGTGATATCAACCACACATTTGTTGTCTTGATAAGCAAGTAGTAATTTCCTGAGGATGCACAATTTCTCATAACGTATTTTCGATCTTCCGAATACCAGTTCACAACACTCGTCTGACAACTAATGTTTCATGTAGAAAACTCTCACACTATGTCGCAAAAGTGCCATACCTAAATCGAACGAAACAAAAACTGTCATCGTAAAAACTCTATCCAGCACCCAACATTCCATCATCCTCAATTCTTCCAAATGTGACCAACAACTCCAGTGTTTTGCCAACAAAGAACATATTTGAAAACTGTACTTCAGGATTCACGAGAAGTAGCTATCATGCTAGTAGTGTACCCAAAAGTTTGAGCCGCGCAAGCAGAAAACAAGAAGTCATCTTCCTTGACAAGCAGTATTTCTTGGGAATTGTTGTAGTACTCAATCCACCTCTCCATTTTGCTTAGTTGCAGATTTCTAGTCAAACAAGGTCAAAGTTGGTGGAAATGACTCGCAAGTGCTCAATCTAAAAACCCGATGAGTACACACCTTTCGAGAGAAGTGTAAAGATTATCTGATTCTCGCCTCGACCACGCTGTGGTGCCAATCTGACACGCCCCGATCCCGATATTCCCCGAATACCAGGATAGACACGTGCTGGCCGACACCTGAAGGGTGACGTAAGCCATTTATTGAATGCAAATGCTGGGAATAAGGAATAAATAAGACTTATAAATATACAATAAAGAGTATGCATTTAAGGAACGTGTTCAGAGCATACAACTAACTAGAACACTAAAAGAAATAATATAAAATTGAATGAATAAGATAATGGGTCCTACACCGAGAGGACTCAAAGATGCCGATGCGGAATTGCCCTGACGCCGGGATTGTATGCCTCGATTCTAAGTCCTGAAGGGGGCGCAAAACAAACATGAGTGGACCAATTTGATATACATATAATAAAACAGTTATCAACGTACTAACCCCCAAGTTTTATGAAAACATATATATATCGTGATAAACATAGGTTTTCCGAAACCTAGCATGCCGTGCACTGTCTCAAATCATAACTTGTGTATATAATAATCTCTAGTGAATGTCCAATATAACTCTCCAGGCCCCATGCCGTTCCCCATCTCTGAGCAGACAGTCAGAGGAAATAACCCCCAGGCCCCATGCCGGCTCCCCATCCCTGGTCTTAAATGCCAGAGGAAACACCTTACAGGCCCTATGCCAACACCAAACCTTCGCCCAGGACGAACTGGAAACTATCCCTACGTCCCGTAGCGGAAAGGACCACTAGGTAAGTACAAAACCATTGAACATACGTACATTTGAAAGGCATCTTCATAGTATAAAGTCATCCATCATCTATACTATAAAGAGGTGTTCGAAACGTATTCTAAATATCATATCGTCATCCATCAGATATTCTATAAGAATACGGGTTATAGGAAAAATAGTAATAATTCAAAATAACCTCAATAGGCACGATATCTCATAAAGCATTTCATAGAACATGCTCATCAAATCATGCTTTTCATGTATGCATTTCTACTATAAAACATGCATTTTAGAAGGGGTCCACTCACAGTACTTCGCCGTCGAAAGCTGTGCAGATTAGCGAAGATAGAAACGCCACAATAATTGCCCCTAAGCACATAAAGGAGTACATTTAGTTAAACTCTAATCAAACCACTTAATTTGGAAAAACGAACTTCAGAAACGGGTCCAGAACGTCGAAATTAGCCTACGAGAGGTCTCGGACGAAAACCCGAAAACTCAACCCGAAAGTCAAAGTCAACGGTCAACGTTGACCGGGTCAACGGTCAGACCGGGTCAGTCAACGGGTCACGGGTTCAGGTTGGACTTAGTCAAACGGGTCTGGGCTTGGATCCGGGTTGGACCTTAGGGATTTGGGTTCTTGGGCTTGGGTTTGGGTTTTAGGTTGGGCTCGGCAGGAAAGGCCCAAAGGCTTGGGTTTTCTGGAATGTGGGTCGCCGGACCCAATGAAGAAGAAGGCCGGATTCGGCCAGAAAACCACACCACCTTTACACGGCCATAACTTTGTCAATACTCGACGAAATTAAGAGATTCAAAAACGAAAGTTGTAGTTCTCGAAGAGACGAAAAGAATG
Organism: Heteromeles arbutifolia; assembly: GCA_024362995.1. NCBI lineage: Eukaryota > Viridiplantae > Streptophyta > Magnoliopsida > Rosales > Rosaceae > Heteromeles > Heteromeles arbutifolia. The sequence goes on along the minus strand of JANCRC010000005.1, from coordinate 26,125,481 downwards.
GTACCTTGTATGACGTCTAACTCGTCGTGGTTTGGCCGGAAATTGCCTCGAAAGGGGCGGTCTGCATCGGAGTTCGACGAGAGAGGGAAAGAACAGGGGTCTTCGCCACTGTGGTGCATCACGGACCTGTCCTGGGTTCCAGTTCTCACCAGGGAAGATCCTAGGGTGTGCGTATATGTGTTTTTGGGTGTGTTTGTCACGGGGGAGGAGAGAGCATAGAGAGTTGAGGGAGAGAGCTGAGAGTTGTAAAAATAAAAAATAAAAATAAAAATGGAAAGGGACCGAGGGACAAATCAGAAGGTGGGCCCTTTGGGCTCACCAATTAAGACCCAAAAACAATTTTAAAAGAAGAGGATTTAGTCTAAGGTGAAATTTCATAAAAATACCCCTTTTATCGGGACGGGTTGTTACAGCGTGTGTGCCGACGAGGACGTTGGGCCCCTAAAGGGGGTGGATTGTGACATCCCACATCGCCCAGGGGAGTGGATCCTGTGAGCCTTATATGTATATTCCCATCTCTACCTAGCACGAGGCCTTTTGGGAGCTCACTGGCTTCGGGTTCCGTAGGAACTCCGAAGTTAAGCGAAAAGGGGGCCAGAGCACTCATTTGGATGGGTGACCCACTGGGAAGTTGCTCGTGAGTTCCCAAAAACAAAACCGTGAGGGCGTGGTCGGGGCCCAAAGCGGACAATATCGTGCTACGGTGGTGGAGTGGGCCCGGGAAGTGATGCACCTCGGGCCGGGATGTGACAGCTCGTATCTAAACTACCTAGTACCTATTAATAGAACTCTGCTCTCAACCAAAACTACATGAAATTACAATTTTAACCCTCACACCAAAACTGCACAAAAAAAAAAATATGGGCAATTTAGTAATTACATGAACATAAATTTTGTTGTTATTTACGGCAACCTCACAGTCAGGTCACTATAGCATGCCCTATTTAAAATTTAAAAATAAAATAAAATAAAATAGTAAATAAAAAACATGCCTACTTTAGAAGAAACTGCTCATCATTGTCCCAATTTTCATAATTGATTTCTTTTTTTAGAATTTAAAAACCTAATCACACTTCATAGTTAAAAAAAAAGAATGAAATGAAATTGTTCACAGACAATGTGTGTGAGCATCTGCTAGTATACATGTAACAAAACCTAAGTCATACAGTATACCTTCAAACTTGTTGTGGCCAAGGTATATGCTCTTCACCATTGTTAAGTTGCATATTTCTTTGGGTATGCTACCAGTTAAATATGTGCATGCATGCCAACAAAAAAGAAGGAAAAAAAAACCAAACGAGATGATTGTCATACATCTTATATAGATGTTAAAATGTAACAAATATATCAAAATGTAATGATGAAGCAGGCACGCCCCTGCAAGCTACGGTGGTAATCGAATTCCAGTGAAAGGGAACAAAACTCCAGCCGCCACCGGCATGCTGAGGATATTGTAGCCCAGGGCCCAGACATAATTCAATCGAATTCGAGACATGGTCTTTCTAGAGAGATCAATGGCTGTAACTACATCTTCCAAGTTGCTCTTCATCAGAACTATAAGCAGCTTCTATAGCTACGTCGGTGCCAGCACCAATTGCCATGCCAAAATCTCCTGCAACCATAGCCGGAGAGTCATTAATTCCATCTCCCATCATTGCCACCGCCATTCCTTTCATCTGCATCCAAATCCACTTTAACAAGTCAGAAAACACTATGTAAGATAGATAACTCACATATCAAGTCAGAAACAAACTTAATATAGAATAATGAGTTTGAAGATTTCTATAAGACGTTATTTTACCCTAGATAAGTCATTTGAAACATAATTTAGTAATCCTCAATCTGCGTTCAAAACCAGAACAAAATTACTTGTGGAGCTGGGTAATTGTAATCCACTCACACCACCCCTGTAACTATTATATAATCGTACCTGTAATTCTTTTATTCTATCAGCTTTTCCTAGTGGATCCGTCTCAGCATACACCTTACCAATGCCAACGTCCATCGCACTGGCTGCCGCTGTAGCCCAGTTATCACCAGTAACCATGATGCTTGTAATGTTTATCGAGTGAAGAAAAGAGATGACTCGTGCAGCCTCTGGCTTCACTGGATCAGTTACAGCAAAAGACCCAGCAATCTTTCCATCAATGGAAACCAACAGACACGCTCGAGCCAGATTATCATGTTCCGAAACATACTTGTCAACCTCAGGACCAACCTGGACATTATTTTCCCGCATGAGCCTCACCAATCACCATTCACCTACATATTTCTCAAATAGAGGCATGATAGCATGATTGACAAAATAATTTTACAATAGCATAATAACAATGAGTTGTCTCATTTGTAACTTAACTGTACAAACACAAATTTTTTAATGCAAGCACGCAAAATAAACTTTTCATGTACAAATTTGAAACATAAGCACCAACCTCTGTGACAATAGACACAGCACAGAACTTCTCCATTGAGTAATTGGAGAAGAGCACAGCATTGACTACTACGGGTTTCCCAACTGTCAGAGTCCCTGTTTCATAAAAAACAACCGTTTTCACTGGCAGGGATCAAACACGTCCGTAAACGTCCAGACACCAACAAAGTGTCAAATACTAAGAAACGTATCAACCCAAATACTAAGAAACGTATCAACCTTCATGAATTCGGTACCGTTTGTTCAGCTTTTAATTTTGGAAAGAACAAAAACCCCAAAAAGGACGAAACAATTACTAGCCTTGTTATAAAAAAAGGAGTTGGGGTAAAGAGAACTCTCCTTCAACGAGAGCTGTCATCTACAAGAAATGGGGATTTAAAACTTGGCGAGTACGGCTTGGTGACATGGACAAGGTGCATACAGCCATATATCGTCCAGAACCAAAGGGTCATATGAGACAGATTCCAACTATGAAATAATAGTTGCATGTTCAATCCCAATAAAGAACGTCCTCCACACCCAATGACATAGATTGCATTTAGTTTTATGTCAAGAGCCTAAACGTTGATCGAACCGAGGCAGAGCGTTTTACTGGTCAGGAATGAAGTGCATAACTTGTTATAATACGGAACATTAACATAATGTATGGTGGTAGCATAGGGGATAATATGAAATGACCAGAACAATATGAGGAGAGCAACTTCATAATGGAGGAAAAAGACGAGAAAAAAAACTACACTTGCAACCTCAAGACATATAGAGAATGTATCTAATCAGAAATTGTTTTTTCCTAAACCACAACAAACAGGTTTTCGACGTCCTCGGAAGGAAAAGTAGGAACAAGTATAATGAAGCAACTAAACACACCAGCAAAAACAACATGAAAATAAAATGCATGAAAACCAGATTCTAAATTTAAAAAAAAAATTTGTTTCCAAGGATAAGGTGTTCTTACCTTATAAGCATTTTCGAGTACACCAGCAAAAATGCCCGCGCTCCGCTGCGGGGACTTCTAGAAGTATGATCTTGTACCATCTGATTTCTTTTGCTATTCCCAGTTCTTTTTGGCAACATGTGCAAAACCAAATTGATAGCTAGGAAGAAAAAATGAAAACACCTGCATAAATTAAATTTTCCATCACCCCTATATTATAATTAGATAAAGCAAAACACAATAATCATCTCACAATGACAGAAGCAAGGACTTTCAAATGCCCCAATTATTTAACAACTACTATGCATAATTCTTAAAAAAATGAGTATAAAATTAACCTCTTTTGAAAAACGAAGGAAGAAAGATGAAAGCTTAAGCCAAGGAATATAACTATGTTGAACTCAATTATTTGACATTAATTACACAAACCCAATTCCATATAAATAGCCAGACAGAAGCTTTATCCTAGAGAGAAACCATGCCCAAACGATTATATAATCTCCAGACTGAGTGTGAATTCAGAGCATGAAAGGGAAGTCAGTTCCTTGGTTCCCACATTGTAGAGACTAAATCTCAAAACTTTGCCAAGCATTACAGGAAACCATGGAAAGAATAAAAATGACCACAAAGATTGCAAAACAATTAACCACAGGTGGTGTTTATATGCCCACTGAGAGAAAAAAGCTTCTGCAAGTGAAAAAACGTATTTATATAAAACAGACATGTACCATCTGAAAGAGCCTCTTGTATCAATTCCAATTATACTTATGCCTACCATATCCCTCTACAATTCCCCACCACCAATCAACCATAACTGATTTCAATACCCTTAGCTGCTTTACTAGTCCATCTAGTGACACCTAACTGCCACCAAAATAAAAGACGTGATCAAGACCATACAGATTACAGACTAAGCTTAAAAACAACTGTTATCTATTAAGCAAAACTTGAACTCCTTGACATGGCAACCTCTTAATCCAGGATGTAGAATAGAAAAGCAAAATTATTGACAAACCGAAAAATAACAATTTAACTTGCATAGTAAACAAATATTAGTAAAGTTACATAACTAAATGGATTACATATACCAGTAAAAAAGCGAAACATCAGTGTTTGGGAAGTTACCTTATTTGAAATGTCAGGAGCATCTGGTGTACATACAGGGTAGACAGTCCTTGCAAAATTCAGGGCTTCAAAATAAAATAAAAATTAAATTCAAAAGAAATCAAAACTATTAATCCTAACAACTGTGTAGTAAAGGATAAAACAATCTTTCCATCAAACAAATTTGAGAAACAAAAAAAGGGAAATAAATTTAAGTTGAATAGAGGTGACAATTGCCTACCCAGAAATCCAAACGAAATCCCCAAAAATTCACACCCCCAAAACCCTACAAATCACCAGAGTTGAAAACCAGCGCTACACTGGGATCATCCACACAGCGACAAACTCCGATCATTGTCACCGATCTCCATCTCCTTCCAAAGCCAAAACCCTTTTAAGAAAAAGAGGGCAATGAATATGATAAAGCCAGTAATGAATGGAACAACCCAATTTCTATCGCCAATCACCCTTGCTGAGTGATGATTCACATACTTCCTCATATTTGTTTACGGGTTTCTATCCAACAAAATTTCAACGTAGTACCCAAAAACTGTATCAGCTCACAAACACAGAGAGGTTTATCAAATTCAAAGCAAAACCCACATATATTCTGAAGATTCTAGAGTTAAAAGAGGAGCAAGGAGGTTCGGTTACGGAACCCAAAACGCTATTTTAATGAGCAAATGAATATCTAAACTGGGGTTAACAATTTTCAGCAATAAAAAACATGTCTTTCGATCGAAGTTGCATAAATTACAGAACTTTGGGATTAAGGAGGAACAAAAAGCCCAAATTCCAATCAAGAAAAATAAGAAAAATTGTATGTAAATTTAAGCTTTACCTGTAGATTGGCAGCAGCAAAAGCATACTGGATCCAACGGGAGCCACGTGAGAGAAGTGGATGCCCAGCCTTTGATATGTTATCGAGTGAGTTTAGGGATCTGGGTTTTGTGTTTGCCGTTGAATTTTGGAATGATCTGGAGAAATTTGGGTTTTAGGGTTCTAAGGATTTGAGTGAACCGAAATTGATTTGGATGAGCAACTTTTAGTTTCGATTCGCGGTGGAGCAAGGATGAAGAGGTGGAGGAGGAGCAACTTTTAGTTTCGATTCGCGGTATAACCAACAAAATTGCAGTGAGATTTTAAAATACGAATGAAATATAACAAAATGTAGAAAAATTGTTATTTTGGGTAAACAAATAGACAGTGGAATAACAGAAGAAGCCGAACCCAGAAAAATTAAAAACACAGAATCACAGTAGAAGAAGCAAACCCAAGAAAATACAGAAAATAAAACAAAAAGGGTGCAACTTTTATTGGCGGGTGAATGAGTAGACAATAAAAAAAGGGCAAACTTTGAGTTCAAAACAAACCTCGTACAGTATGAGGCGTGCTGAAGTTAGTTTATGCTTTTAGTTGTAAATTCACATTATACATATACTAAAACTAGGTTTCCCCGGTACTGTTTTTCACTGTTTATGAACAGTGAAATGGCGGAAATGTCCTTTGTTTCTTCTCACTCCCACATTCTGTTGTTGGCTTGGTACAGCAAAATTCCCATTTTGACCACGCGTCACTCATCGTTTAACCCTTTGTTTTTGTTCCTTTTCCCGATCTTTCTTTCGGCTTCCGCTTCTTTCTTTCTTGCCCATGCGTCGATCATCGTCGAAGGCTCCTTGGGACTTTCTTCCCGACTTTTCCTTCCGTTTCCATTTCTCTCTGCGGTCTTCTCTTCTCTCCTCTCCTCATATGTTACTCTTCCTCTGATTCTTATCCTCCACTGAAACGTCGGAGACCAAAGCTTAAATATGGTTCTTGACACCGTTTGGACCTCGCAGGCTCGCACGTTCTCCTCTCTCTCTCCACTGCTATTTGGCTTTTGTGGTGGCATTCTGAGATCTGGTGGTGGGATCTGACGATCAATGGTGAGTTTTTTCATCTGGGTTTTGCCTCATTGTGGATGATTTTGGCCTTTTGCTGTGAAGTTTGATTCGAATTTTTGAAAAGTTTAATGCTTGACGTAAATCTGCATCTGGGTTTTGTGTGGTAGATTGACTTAACCTCTCATACTGTGAAGGTTTTCTTGGCGTTGAAGGTATGGATTTTTCTGTATTGTTGGATTTTATGTGTAGTAAATTGAACCCAGTTTGTAAAAATTTCAAAAATTAGGAATAAATTTTAAATCTTTGTCATGGTTTGATATACAAGTGGATGATCATGATTAATTTTTGGGTTTAATTTAGCTGTTGATGATTGTGGATGAGTTGTGAAACTTCTTTTCTATTATGTGACATGTGCCTGTTATGTTTTTCTTATCTTGATTGTATTTGATTGAGGTCATGATGATTTATGGGTATTTTTAAATATGATCCAGGTCTGAGCATTCTGGTTAGCAGGCCCGCTTAGTTGAATCAGCTAAGTTTCATGTCTGACATCGACGTACAACTTCCCACTGCCTTTGGTATGTTTTCTGTTAATTCATAACTCATTTGAGTGTGTTTGTGCACTGGAATGCATGCCTGTGTACCTAGATGCCTGAGAGATCATTTTTTAAATTGAATTCAATTGGATAAGTTTTTTAATTGAAAACCTGGGTACCTAGATGCTCTAAAGATCATTTAAGTCATCGATACAGTACTGTTGTAATTTAGTAGTTGTGTAGTTTGAGAATTGGTGTGTAGTTGTTTGTGGAATTCAAACAATTTATAGGTTACCGCATTCACATCTCATAAGGAGATATTGACATAGATAAATGCAGTAGATTAATGTGACCATCTAAAAATCTGCACTGCATTATATCACAACTCCTTTTAATAAAATTTATAATCTCATTTGTCATGCTAAAATTTTGAGCCACTTTCTTTTATATTTTTCTGCGTATCGAGTGTAAACATTGTTGATACTGTCGTTGTTTACAATTCACAGTCAGTGGACAGAACCTAGGGAAAGAGTGAAAGAGTATGCAGGTATTTCCTCTGTTTTGGGTGAGTCTCAATTAACCAGTGCATATAGTTTGCTTCATTCTATCACTACTCGTTGTAATAACATTTATAATCTCATCTGTCATGCTAAAATTTTGGGCCTCTTTCTTTTAATTTTTTTTGCGTACCGAGGGTAAACATTGTTGATAATGTTGTTGTTTACAATTCACAGTCAGTAGACAAAACCTAGGGAAAGAGTGAAAAAGTATGCAGGTATTTCCTCTGTTTTGGGTGAGTCTCAATTGCCCGGTGCACCTACATTTGATAATAAAATTTAATACATAATTTGAATGGATCAAAGATTTTTTATTGTTGAAATGTTTGACTGAAGCTTTTAGACTCAATCAAACAAGAGATTAAGACACATGTAGGACCTATTGTAAAAGAAAAATAAACAAAGGTGAAATCATTGCTACAACTATAATTTGGTTTTGTCATTTATAGATGATATTCCTTGATAATTATCAAATAAAACTTAATTTTGACATGTCTACCACTTGCATTGTACTGAAATGTCTTAAATCTTTCACTTTTATACCGCTACTCCAATGTTTTCTAATGTAGATCCATGTGGCGTTTAGGAAACCTGAGCTTATGAGGTTTGAATATTTTCCATTTTTAGCTTAGTTTTGGGTAGGGAATTTTGATGAATTTATGTTTTTTTTCCTCTATTTTTCGATGTTTTCAGGCGGCTGGAGCTGAATATGGAGAAGGTTTGGAGATTTCTAGACCTATTGGACCTTTCTAGGTTTATGTGGTAAGGAATTTATGGAGTTTTATGTATGGTAATGAAATTGTTTCTGTGTTATGTTGAATTTAATTTAATGGTTATACTTTATGTTGTTATGAGTTACTATTGTTGATTTTTACTCTTGAGTTGGATTTTTTGAACGACAGACTGCAAGGAGATTTTCATAAACTAATACGATATACCATGAAACTGGATGAAGCTTATGGTCGTATATTCTCTTTTGACAATTTTGTGGTAAGTTTCTATAACACTCGTTAATTATGTGTTCCAGGTTTTGATGGCTAGAGGAATATCGTAGCTATCATGCTTTAACTGTGCAATTATTAAAAGATATCTAAATGCTTATCAGTGAGTTTCTCCAGCAAGTGTTTTCGAGTTTTTCGGTGAATTTCTCTATCTTCATTTTATTTTTTGAGTTGCATGTAATAGTTTATGGTCAATGTGATTAGATCGTGTAGGAAGACTAGCAAGTATCAATGATGCTTCTTTTTAAGTTAGTTACTCTTCTTATTGCAGACAAAACCATTGGGATAATAACCTTGCATTTACATTCTTTGGAAGCAATCCATATGTCCATATTGGTAAGCATCATTTTCCTTTTTTTCTTTTATTAGATATTTAATCAAATTGTAGTATTCTAACCAACAATTTGTTACTATAAAGGAATTAGCTTCATTTATTCAAAGCCTAATTAGTTAATTTATAAATTTATCTTTGTAAAGTTTTCATGCTTGGATTTTAAATATCTTAGTAATTACCTCAAAATCTCTAATAAATTTACCCTTTTTTTCCGTTGGAAATTTCGGAATTTTGGGTCATTGGAGAAAGAGGAAGAGTTTAGAGATCCCAGGAAGGAACATGGAAACTGCATTAAAGACTAGCTACACTGAAACCGAATCCCCACCCAGAAGGTAAATTTTATTTATAGACTTTCAGAGACACTTCCATTGCCCTACCTTTGTCTCAGCTTCTCCCAGACTGTTAAGTTTTGTTGCTTCTCCTTCTCCTTCATTTATTCCTGTAATTTTTTATGTTTTACAAATTATTTGAATTTTGGATATTTGATTTTTGTTTCATTATGTATTGGGGTTTGTTTGATTAATGTGTTTTGTTGTGTTGTGTGAAATTGCTTTCTTTGTTTTGGTGTGTTTTATTGGATATGTCAAGAGTTATACAAATGCATGAACAACATATTACAATTTTGCGTTTAAAAGATGTCCAGTTTACGATGTTTTTGAGTTTTTCAGCTACTTTGTTTTTTATTTTCAACCCAAATAATTAACCTGCACTATGTTGTTGCCTCTTTTCTGTATGCATTTTTCCGTGCATGCTTCATGCCGAAAGAAGAACGAGCAAGCCACTTTCTTGGAGGATTTGAAGGATCACATTGATGATTTTGTTAATGCATACTTGCTACGAGACCACGTGCAAAAGGTTTGTTCCCCTTTCGCATTTAATACTTATACGGCATGTCTGCAAATGTTTTCATTGTTCAATCGGTTTGCTTCTAATTTTGATTAGGTAATTTTGCATTCGTTTTTAGTTCTTTGGAATGTCAAAGAGTTGTCGCAGAGATGAGCAATGATACCAAGGAAGTTGGAGCGAATTACCTTTATAAATTAACAAAATAAGAATTTTTTTGCAGCAAATAAAAATCTTTCCTATCTTGAGATATTTTTATTTAGATTAATCAATGTTATCCCAACATATATTATTAGCTCAAATTCATATATTGCAGCTGATTTCTAATCCCGCACCAACGCGCGGGCATTACTATCTAGTCTAATACTATTTGAACACAAATTTCAGCGAATACACGGAAGAAATAGCAAGAATTGATTTCAGAAATAGGAAAAAAATTAAATTAAAAATAGAAAACAAAGGGCCGAAAAGCTGCATACCTAAACACCATTTCATACCTAGACCTAGACCTGGCATTCGTGTTGTGTTTTTCGTGTTCGTGTCGTTTTCGTGTCATACCCGATATCTTAACGGGTCGTGTCGTGTAACACCTGTTAAAATAAACGGGTAAAATGACCCGACCCGAAATCGACCCAATAATATTAACAGGTAATATGACCCGACCCGTTACCCGTTAAGGAAAATATATTTTAAACGGGAGCCACGTGAGAGAACTGGATGCCCAGCCTTTGATATGTTATCGAGTGAGTTTACGGATCTGGGTTTTGTGTTTGCCGTTGAATTTTGGAATGATCTGGAGAAATTTGGGTTTTAAGGTTCTAAGGATTTGAGTGAACCGAAATTGATTTGGATGAGCAACTTTTAGTTTCGATTCGCGGTGGAGCAAGGATGAAGAGGTGGAGGAGGAGCAACTTTTAGTTTCGATTCGCGGTATAACCAACAAAATTGCAGTGAGATTTTAAAATACGAATGAAATATAACAAAATGTAGAAAAATTGTTATTTTGGTAAACAAATAGACAGTGGAATAACAGAAGAAGCCGAACCCAGAAAAATTAAAAACACAGAATCACAGTAGAAGAAGCAAACCCAAGAAAATACAGAAAATAAAACAAAAAGGGTGCAACTTTTATTGGCGGGTGAATGAGTAGACAATAAAAAAAGGGCAAACTTTGAGTTCAAAACAAACCTCGTACAGTTTGAAATTTGAGACTTGGAGTCGCCCACGGGAAGGGTTTTATGAGAAGACAGTATGAGGCGTGCTGAAGTTAGTTTATGCTTTTAGTTGTAAATTCACATCTAATACTAGTTGAACACAAATTTCAGCAAATACACGGAAGAAATAGCAAGAATTGATTTCAGAAATAGGAAAAAAATTAAATTAAAAATAGAAAACAAAGGGCCGAAAAGCTGCATACCTAAACACCATTTCATACCTAGACCCCCAATGCTACCGGGAATGTTTCCGAAGAAATGATTATTTGATAAATCAATCTCCACCACATCTTTCAACTTTCCGATGTCTTCTGAGGGTGGTCCAACTAGAGAATTGGATAACAAGTACAGGTACAATATATGCTTGAGTTCCCACAAGGAAGATGGTATTTTTCAAGTTAACAAATTGGACTCTAACGATAAAAATCTTAGAGCTACTGCCAAAGTACCCAAGCAGGAAGGAATAGAACCAGAGAGCCAATTACCACCCAAATGTAACTCGGCTAAGTTGTTTAGTTGACAGAGTTCATACGGGATATGTCCTCCCAGTTCGTTATCATTCAAATACAAACCTTGGAGATTTTGTAGCCTTTGTATTGGAGTTGGAATTGCTTCACTAAACTGATTGTGTCCCAGGTGTAGTGATATCAAGTTGCTCAAGTTGCCAATATCAACTAGAATGTTACCCCCGATGTTGGAACTGGTTAAACCAACATATTGGAGTGACGCAGAGAGATTCCCTCGAGAAGCTGGTATTGTGGTGTTTAGTGGATTGTATGCCAAGCTTAAGTATATCAAATTTCTAAGATTAAACAAGCAAGAGAGAGTGCTTGCTGCTTGTGGAGTAGAAGCATCAATTGTCAAATTATTCAAGTACAATAAAAGAATCTCGAGGTTTTTCAATTTGGAAAAGATTTTTGCTAACCACTATTATGTTCTGTGATTTCTTCGATCACAAGAAATCAAGTTGGTCTCAATTTGTAATCATTTGGGTTCAATTTGCAATTTACAGCTTTTAAGTAGTATTTTATTTTACTAGTTTATCTGTTACTGCCAAGTGGCAAGTCACACATGCGTAATGGGTTGGCTATATAGCCACACTATCTCTCTTCCAACTTTTAGAATGAATTTAATATAATTTTACAAAAGCTGAGCTGATCTCTTTCATTCTTTCGTCTGTATTTATGCATCTTGCAAGTTCGGTCAAGGTTAAACCGTAGTTTGAAGTTTGTGCTATTAACCCACAGTTATGGTTGAGTCTCTGCAGGCATAGCCTTGCTCCTTAAATCCCGCCATCTTCTTTCTGCACTCTCTCTCCCTCCCTCCCCCCCTCAATCAAGTAAGTGGAATGCTCACAAAATCCTTCACTCAATCGAGTCAGTGACAGCCTCCCTCAATTTCCTCCCTCACCCTCTGCAACACTGGCACATCCCTCACCTATTCGCTCAATCCCATCGAACCCACACACCCCAAACTCTCCCAAATCGAGAATGACCAAAAATCCCCATGTCAATTCCCAATCCAATCCGTCAGATTTAGAATGTAGTCAGGGTAAACACAGACATTTAACGTTCGGGGCTTTAACCATTTAATGGACACCACCGAAGCCCACTTTAGGCCCAAAAAGACCCAAATTCTAGTCAATGGCAGAGCTGTAAATATTATGAAATCAAAGGAAATTCATTGTAGCTTAGGAACAGTGCCAAAATCCCCTCAACTTTAGAATATGGTAATGGTATGTCTATTTACACCGGTGGGTGGTGGTAGTGCCTAGTGGTGGCTTGCTGCTGTCTATAATGTCTATAATTCTATAAGTCAAATGGTTTCTTCTATACAAGTCTAATTACTTTAAAAGCACTTCCACCGGAAGCAAAATAGGCCGACACCCAGTGAAAAAAACAGGCTGGGACTCAGCCAATCCACTCCAGCCCATGGAATAGACCGGCACCTAGCCCAAGCCAGTCTCCAGGCCAACCTAAAATGGACAGACCTTGGGACCGGCCCATCTGATGCCAAGCTGATGTCATGATCTGAAATCACTGTTTTTACGCCACATCCCAGCAGAGGGCCGTCCGCCGGAGATGGCGGAGAAGCAGATGTTGGGCTCGACTGCGACGGCGGAGATAACGGCAAGGGTGGAGCTGGAACCGAAGGCATGAGCTGCTAGAATCTCACCTATGGCATCGTCGTTGTTGTCATCCCTGTCCTCGATCCTGAACCAGCCGCACTGCGCTCTGCATCTCAAGCTCCAGAGGCCGTGCTGCTTCACTCTGAGGTTCCTCAATTAGGGACCGAAGAAGTCCAGTTTCCTATGCTACCACCACCGCCAGAAGTTGCCGCCTTAGCCTCTGCATCTCAAGCTGCTCTAGCTGGTGCTGAAGCCCAGCCTCAGTGAGTCCACAGTTCATGACACATCCCGGCCCGGGGCGGATCACTTCCCGGGCCCGCTCCACCACCGTAGCACGATATTGTCCGCTTTGGGCTTACCATTCCCTCACGGTTTTGTTTTTGGGAACTCACGAGCAACTTCCCAGTGGGTCACCCATCCTGGGAGTGCTATAGCCCCCTTCTCGCTTAACTTCAGAGTTCCTACAGAACCCGAAGCCAGTGAGTTCCCAAAAGGCCTCGTGCTAGGTAGGGATGGGAATATACATTTAAGGATCACTCCCTTGGGCGATGTGGGATGTTACAATCCACCCCCTTAGGGGCCCGATGTCCTCATCGGCACACTTCCGGCCAGGGATTGGCTCTGATACCAATTTGTCACATCCCGGCCCGAGGCGGATCACTTCCCGAGCTCGCTCCACCACAGTAGCACGATATTGTCCGCTTTGGGCTTACCATTCCCTCACGGTTTTGTTTCTGGGAACTCACGAGCAACTTCCCAGTGGGTCACCCATCCTGGGAGTGCTCTGGCCCCCTTCTCGCTTAACTTCGGAGTTCCTACGGAACCCGAAGCCAGTGAGTTCCTAAAAGGTCTCGTGCTAGGTAGGGATAGGAATATACATTTAAGGATCATTCCCCTGGGCGACGTGGGATGTTACAGTTCACGCCCACACACAGTGTCTTTCAATGCTTTTGTTAATTTTTTAGGAATTTATGCAATGATTCGAATTGGGTTGTCTTAGAAAGGCTTAAAGTAATGATCTTTGATGTCTAATATGCGAAGAGGATGGTGGCGGTGATGATGATGAAGGTGGTGGTGGGTTGGCGTGCTTTGATGTACAATCTGTCAAATTATTAATTTTTGTTATTTTATAATAAAAATTAATAATATTTTAATAAAATTGACTAGGCTATTTAGTTTTAGGGGTGGAGATGCATTGGCCTATTACTGTTCATTGGGGTCTATCACTGTTCACTGAGTGGATTAAATGGATTGGGTGCTGGCGCAAAGTCTTTAGACCTTCTCCAATGGTTGGGCTAAAAGCCAAATATTTTAGCCCGGAAAATTTAGTTTTTAGCCCAGAAACAGTTTTTCTGCTCCAACCGTTTTGGCCTAAAATTTTAGCCCGGGATTATTAAATAATGAACATAGGCTATTTTTTTCTTAAATTAATTTTTTTTTTTAAATAAATATGTAGATTATCGTAAATTAATTTTATGAACATTTTAATCTAAAAAAATTTAAATTTCAATAAATATTGAAAAATCACTAAATTTTCCACAAAGCAAGCCTTCAACTTTTACTAATCTTTCAACCCTGTGCTAACTTTCAATTCACCAACCGTTCAACACCAAATTTTCAATTCACCAACCGTTCAACACCAAACTTTCAACTTTCACCAACCGTTCAACTTTCATCAATCATCCTCTATATAAACATTGTTGATCACACAACCTTTCAACGTTCAACCACCCTCTATATTCACCAATCTTTCAACTTTCAAAGAGTTTTTGTTTCCTAAAAATCCTCAATATCTCATCAATGGGTGATAGAAGAAGGCGTAGCATGGCAATGCAGATGGCACAATACCAAGCAAGGATCGAGATTGAGGATGTAGAATTGTTCAACACCGAAGTTGAACTTATCAACTCGTTTATGCAATCTGAGCACCATGGCGAATCTAGCCATCGTGGTTCTGTCATGGGGCGTTCATATGTGCAGTGTGATAGTGATGTGATAAAAATTAAGCACTCAAATTAAACCCTCTTGTTGTCAAATCGTAGTATAAATGCAAGTAGGGATCGTTCTAAACCGGGGATTATGAGGGCTTGCTAAAACCTCTAAACTGACTCGAAACACAAAAAAACAAAGTTAAAAACGTTTGGAAAGACTTAAGGGACTCAAAACAGGTTCAAACGACTTAAAACAACTTAAAAACACTCAAAACTGCCTAAAAACACAAACTGGGCAGTTTTGGACTCTAAACACAACTTTGGACGAATTTAGGGTTTTGACTTGACTCAAAACACTCTAAAACACAAACAAAACAGATTTTAAACATTTTGAAACAAGAAAGTAAAATGGGGTTTTGGTTTTGACGAAATTGAAACAAACAAACAAATTGCAAAACTAAACAGATTGTAAAACGAATTTAGGAAATAAGATGATGGATGGATTAGTTAGAGGTCCGTTCTCCACACATGACACACTTGTACATGAATCGATTTCCAATTGCTTTTCAATAAACTATGATGCTCAACACCCCAGATTAACCGTGATGCACAAATTAACCCTCAGATTTTCCTTTACTCATTGAATTGGATGAATGCATGCGACGACCCAAATCATTCTCCAAAAGTCCCCCACATGAATGCATAATAGAGATACAATCAGAGATCATTACGTTTCATGAAAATCATAAGTGTTGACGAGGCAATTGTAACTATAAATGCATGATACGTTTGCCAAGAATTCAATTAACATGATTGTGACAATCAACCTTCACTACTCAGGAATATAAACTTGTAACGATTAGGTGAAACTCATTTATATTCTAGCATCTGATTCATGCATGAAAACCAAGTATGCATCCTTAATAAACATACACAGATCAGTTATGAATAAAACAGATAATTGAATTGCAATCATAACTTAACAAATCACAATTGGCAGAAATCAATTCATATCTCAAACATGTTCATGGCTTCAAACTTCCCCCTAACTAAATAGGGATTTAGCCACTCATGATTACAGCAAAATCAAAAAGTAATAACAAAATAAACATTGAAAACAAGAACGAAGTACACCTAAAACGCTCCAATCTGCAAGCATGAAACGCCCAAGTTCTTCTTCTTCCCCACCTTGCTGCGGCACAAGAGACTATGGATGTGTATGGATGAAGGGATGGAAGTTTAGGGGGTGAATGGTCTGCGGCAAGGGTAGAAAGTGGCTGGAATTGTGTTTTGGAAGTGTAGAATGGTGGATGGAGTGCGGCTAAAGGATTTCTGTGATGAATGGTTGGTTCCTGCAGCACAACCCTAAAATATCTATATATATGCATCTCAAAACCCTAGAGAAATCAGATTTGTACTTGGGCTTAACAGAAATTAAGGAATAAAGGCCTAGGGTGCGGCATTTAATTTAGAAAAGGAAATGTGGTCCAATTAATCTCTGAAAAGGATTTGTAGAACCCAAATCCACAAGGAAAAAGGCCTAACAAATCAGAATCCAAGAGGAAAAGGGCTTGAGAGGTGCGGCACAATAGGATAAGGGCAAGGGAATGCCTTCCAAGGCAAGGAAAAAGGATTCTAGAAGGGAAGGAGGTGCTAGATTTTTAGGGTTCTAGAAAGAATGTGTTTTACGACAGATTTTAGGACTTTTAGAAGGGTTTGGGGCGCCACTTTTGTAGAACAAGGGATAGAACTTCTAGAAATAGTGTTTTGTGGCTGATTTCAAGCCTTTTTGTCTTCAAATTCGTCCATCAACTTGCCTCCATGCTTGCACTATCCAATCTTGGCCCAAAAATGCTCCAGAATGCTCCAAATCGCTTCTTCTTGCCATTTTGACACTTAAAACCTACAAACACACGAGAATAGCTTAAAATACGAAATTAACTAAGAACTAAGGACGTTAATGCATGAAAACAAGCTAACTAAGTTGCATAAATATGCTCCTATCAAATTCCCCCACACTTAGCTTTTGCTAGTCCTCAAGCAAAATGAAACAAAACAAACAAAACAAACACCAAACAAACTAGACCTTCCAACGTTCACCTCAGGGATTTCCAACACACATGACATATTCAAGATCATCATAACCATAGATTTTAGTCATCCCCACCCTTTAGTACATACTTAATCATAGTCACCATTCATTAGCTCGCATTTAACCAATTAAAACAATGTTTTGAATGTAGTAACATGCCTTAGAGAATTCACTCAATTCCTCACTAGGTACACCCTTATTTTCACTCAGATTTTCTAACTACACTCCCTATACTAGTTATATGTGAGGAGATTGATGTAAACATGAAAACGAACACTCATATATGTTTATAACAAAGAAAGCAATTTCTGGAGTTAATAGGCATGTTTAGATATGATCTCATGAATGGAATGTTACTACTTAGATACGAGAACCAGGGACACTATATGCTCATACCAATCCCAAACTCCACATATTAAAACACACAACACTCAAGATAGAAGTATAGGGTTGTAACGGGGCTAGGGGTATTGGCTAACAAAGAAAGGTAAGGAAAACAAACGTTCTTAAAGCAATAGCGAGCAAAGTAATGAATATGACACTTAGAACTCCCTTTTGAAACGCAGCCACAAACTTTGATACATAAAGGGAAGATCACACATACTTAGGGCCGAATGCAAATTTTTGGACCCTTTCTTCAACAACCAACACTTGTGAGCTTATTCTCACTTATTTTTCAACTCTTTTTCATTCTTTTCACAACTTTTTCTTTTTCTTCTTCTTTTTCCACGAATTTTTCTTCTTTTTTTTTTTTCTTTTTTCTTTTCTACCCGTGCCTTTTTTGATACATTGGCACACACCCACACACAAAAATCTCTTCCCCCACACTTGTTTGCTACCTAATAACGAACAAAGGGAATTCACTCTAGGTCATGCTTCACTATGCCTTAAGAACAAGGGTAAGGATGGTCATAATCTAGGCTAGGTAGGGAACATGTGGGTAAACAAAGAAAATGGCTAAACATGGCTCAACGGGGGTTAATCCTACAAAACTTAATGCATAGGGATAAGGCTTTCACTACACAACTTCATCTTGTTTATGTGTTATGCACTTCAATATCATGCTTTGAATGAAACGGGTATGAGTTCTAGTATTTGGAACTAAATGATGAAACGCCTTCTAAGTAGCAACCAAGCAAAGAATGATGAGATCATGCAACGACTTTAGAAAACAATAAATGCACAATTTTTTAACTCTCCAAAGAACGTTTAGGCTCAAGTCTCTCAGGGTTGTAGCGTTAATTTGAGTTCCTTCCTTCAAGCATGTTACAAAAACTGATTTTTTTTTTTTTCTTTTATGATTGCATTTAAATTCATAAATTATAACCACAACCAAGCATAAACCAGAGAGCAATTCAAACTTCCATCCATGTTTATAACTTTCCTTAATAGTCATGCAATTAAAAACCGAATCCTCATCATTGTGTTGGAAGGTACCCTAAGACACAAACAAACACACAAAAACAACTCTTTTTGGGTTTTTCAAAACACTTTTTCAAATTTTTATGAAATTTTCGGATTATCTTTTCAAAACACACTAAAATGCTTCAAAACACACTAAAAACACTTAAAAACAGTGAAAAACAACACTCGAAGTGATAGGTGATAAAATCCCACGAAAATCATGCAAAAACAACTTTTGCCCCCCCCCCAACATTTAAACCAAACATTGTCCTCAATGTTTCAAACATAAACTCACATAAAAACAATCTAACAAGCAACACATAAGCATAGAAAGATAAGGGCAGCAAGGAAAAAGGTTGAAAAGAAGCAAATCTGGATGTAGAGCCGATTTTAGGTGTTCTTTATTGGCATGGGTTGCCTCTTACGAAGCGCTTGCTTTAACGTCGTGTAGCCGGACGATACTTCCATTTAAGTGCCCATGGAGCCCACGGCATGGAAGGGGATGTCCTCCACCACATGCTCCTCAAACAGGTCGTAATAGGGCTTCAAACGATGCCTATTCACCTTGAATTCGTGTCCGGTTTTCAAGCTTTGGACTTGGACTACACCATGAGGAAAAACATTAGTAACAACAAAAGGTCCAATCCACTTAGAACGTAACTTACCGGGGAATAACCGAAGGCGAGAATCAAAGATGAGCACTTTCTGCCCCTTAGAGAACGTCTTTGTACGAAGCATCTTGTTATGATACGCCTTGGTCTTGTCCTTGTAAATGCGGGCATTCTCGTAAGCCTCGTGCCTAATCTCCTCGAGTTCATTTAATTGGAGCTTTCTGTGCACCCCAGCGGCATCTATATCCATGTTGAAGGTTTTCACAGCCCAAGGTTTTCAAATTCGTCCATTAACTTGCCTCCATACTTGCACTATCCAATCTTGGCCCAAAAAATGCTCCAGAATGCTTCAAATCGCTTCTTCTTGCCATTTTGACACTTAAAACCTACAAACACACGAGAGTAGCTTAAAATACAAAATTAACTAAGAACTAAGGATGTTAATGCATGAAAACAAGCTAACTGAGTCGCATAAATATGCTCCTATCAGATAGAGAAGAGTGTCATGACCGAATGATGAAAGATTATTTCATCGAGCGTCCGAGATTTCATGCTTATGATTTTCGGAGGCGATTTCGGATGAGGATATAGCTTTTTGAAAGCATGTTGAACATAGTTGTCAATCATGACCACTACTTTGCAAGGAGGCTAGATGTCGCAGGCCAACAAGGTCTATCACCTCATCAAAAGCTCACATCTTCTTTTCGCATGCTAGCTAATGAGTGCTCTGCAGACTCAACTGATGAGTATTGCCGACTTGCAGAACGTACTGCTATTGAGAACCTGAAACACTTCTGTAAGGCAATTGAAGGCATATATGGAGCCACATACCTTCGCAACCCAAATCGTGAAGACTTGAAGATGCTTCTACGCAAGGCAGACAAAAGAGGCTTCCCTAGTATAATAGGAAGTCTCAATTGTATGCATTGGGAGTGGAAGAATTGTCCTACTGCTTGGGCTGGCCAATTCAAAGGCCATCATGACAAGCCAACCATCGTGTTCGAGGCTGTGGCGTCTTACAACACATGGATTTGGCATGCTTTCTTCGGCGTTCCTGGATCAAACAACGATATCAACGTTCTTCGGCCTTTTCCTTTGTTCGATAATGTTGTCAATGGATGGGCACAAGAATTTTGGTACAAGGTAAATGGTAATAGGTATGAGCTAGGTTACTACCTAACTGATGGTATTTATCCTAGTTGGTCTACCTTTGTCAAAAGTTTTTCTCATCCCGATAGTGCAAAGAAGAAATTATTTTCGCAGAGGCAAGAGTCTTACAGGAAGGATGTGGAGAGAGCGTTCGGGATCCTACAAGCTCGATGGGCCATTGTTAGAGGGCCTGCACGATTTTGGCAGTCCACAGACCTCCATTCAATCATGATGACGTGCATAATTTTGCACAACATGATTGTGGAAGATGAGTACATCGAAATTGAAGAAGATTCAGACGAAGATGTGGATGATGACCAACCAACACATGCCAGAGCTATTGCAAGAGATGTTGAATATCTCGCTCCAACCACATATGAAACCCGACAGGATAGGGTCACCTTGAGTGAGTATATGAGACGTTTAAATAGAATTCAAGATCCTCAATGTCATGACCAAGGAACAAAATGCCGATAATATCGGCGAAATATCGTCGATATTATCGGTTTTTCACGGTACCGATATTTTAATTACTATCCAACTGGTTTTCGTCAAAATATCGCGATATTATCGATAATATCGATAATATCGCGATATTTTGACGAAAACATCGAGTTATTTTGAAACTATGCTAACCGGAGAAGAAGATCCGGCCGAGAGATTCGAATGGAGGGAGGAGAAGAGTCGCGGTGGCGAGAATAGCGCCGGAGGGTAGGAACATGAAACACAAAAGTGGGGGGAAGAGAACAGGGGAAGGCACCCGAGAGAGGAGACCCCCAACAAACGGATTTTTGGAAATTTGTTGAACCTGTAACATCTGTGTGTGTTGGGGGGGGCGAAAAAGGGCTTCGAGAACGTGAAGGTGGGGGGGGGGGAAGGAAGAATCTGGAGAGGAAGGGGGGGAGCAGGGAATCTGGGCGGGGGAAGAAGAATCTGGAGATGAGGAGGAGGGGGGAAGGGAATCTGGGCGGGGGGGAAGGGAGGCCGTCCGAGTACCAATCTGGAGAGGAAGAGGGGGGAGAAGGGAATCTGGGCGGGGGAAGAAAAATCTGGAGAGGAGAGGGGGGAATCTGGGCGGGGGGGAAGGGACGCCGTCCGAGTGCCAATCTGGAGAGGAAGGTGTTTTGTGAAGGGGGGAGGAAGGGAACCTGGGAATCGGGAGAGAAATGTGGGGGGAAGAAGGGATCCTGGGCAGTGGGAGAGAATGGGGGGTGGAGAAGAAGGGATCTGGTTTCGTATGGGGGGGAGAACCGGAGAAGAAGAAAGAAAGAGAGGGAATGTGGGTGGGTGGGTGGGTGTGTGGGTGTCTGTGTGGAATGATCGAGACTGCGTGCGTGCGTACGTGCGTGCGTGTGCGTGTGTGCGTGTGTGCGTGTGTGCATCTGTGGCACACAGTTTTGGCACATGGTTTTGTATGAAACCACGATTTTGGCACATGGTTTTGTGTACGGTTTTGTGTGTGTGTGTGTGTACGGTTTTTTTGTGTGTGTGTTTGTGTGTGTACGATTTTTTGTGTGTCTGTGTGTGTGTGTGTATGTGGCACACGGTTTTGTATGAAAGAATTGGAAGCAAGTAACTTTGCTTAGAAGAACCAAAAATTTTGTCAGAGAAGAACAAAAAAATATTCTGTCAGAGAAGACCAAATATTCTCCACATGAAGACCAAATATTCTGTAAGAGAAGAACCAAAACACGTGAAGACCAAAAATTTTGTAAGAAAAGAACCAAAAAATATGCTTACTTTATCTTCTTCTCCACGTGAAGACCAAATATTCTGTCAGAAAAGAACCAAAACACGTGAAGACCAAAAATTATGTAAGAGAAGAACAAAAAAATATGCTTACTTTATCTTCTTCTCCACGTGAAGACCAAAAAAATCTGTCAGAGAAGAACCAAAAAATCTGCTTCCTTCCAATTCTTTCACATTCCCAGAGGTCATCACACATTTTTTAACCCTTCGAAAATTGAAAAACTTCTATTACACCTTTTCGTTTCTTCTTCTTCCCTTAGCCCTTTCAGAGTTTCAACTGAATAAATGGATCTGCAACTCACGCCACTTCAAATTAAATGTTAAATACCTTCTTTGTCTCCCATTTATTCACAGACGGCAAGCTGCAGAGGATTGTCGAGGTTTTGCTGCTACGTACGACATCGAAAGTTCCAGATTTGTTACATTTGTGTAATTATTATTTTATTGTTGGTCCACGCATATTCTATTTGGCCTTTGCACAAAGGGTTCCATATTTACGGTAAGTTTACAAACTTAGATGTTAATTTTTTGAAGTAATTAAGTAATGTTGTATAATTATTCCCTATGATAATTTTAATATGTTTAATGTTATTTATTATTTTATTATCAAATTGGATTATTATTCATTAATATTAGGTTTTATTATTCCATATTATTTTTATAATTACTTAAATTTTTACAATCATTTTCTTTACTTCGTATTTAATTCTTCTGTAGAATAACTTTATTATTTAGGTTCTCTTATATAACCGTCATCACTACTATATTTTTTGGCCAAATAAAAATTGTCTAATTTTCATGAAAAATAAATATAGGTACGTTTAAGATGTCCAGTGGAGTTACTAAACGTGATCCAGCTTGGGAACATGGAGACCCAATAGACGGAAACAAACATGGCACAATTTGCAAATATTGTCATCGGGTAATGAAGAGTGGCGGAGTGACACGACTTAAGTACCATCTTAAATGTCCAACGATGCGATAATGTCCCCCCAGAAGTGAAGGCATTCATCAGCACATTATTAAAAAATAAAAAACAGCAGAAGGAAAAGATAACACATGGAATGGAAAATATTCGAGCTGGGCTACGAGGAGAAGTCATTGGCGAAGCAATTGACAGTGATGATGATGACGATGAGGACGAATGTGATGATGACATGGGACCTGAAGAACGACGCAGTTTGAAACAAGCATTACGTGCCTCCAAACAGTCAGCATGGGAAAGAGAACACCTTCATAAAATTCCTAATAGAGCACAAGGTTCCGGGACAAGTGGTGGTGCACAAATGAGACGGGGAGGCAGTCTTAGAGAATCACAACCAACACCACCAATAGCCCCAAGTTTATATAAGTCATCCAAAACACGTCAAAAGAGTGTTTGGAGTTATTTCACTGGAGGTAATGTGAAGGAGGGAATGGGGCGTCTAATTAGCAAGTTCTTTATCTATGAAAATGTCCCTGCTGAGAAAGCATCATCAACAAGCCGGTGTTGGAGTACAACCTCCCACTCCCTATGAGATAAGAAACAAATATTTGGATATGGAGTATAAAGACATTGGCGAGTATGTTAACAAGTTGAGGTCAAAGTGGGAAACTAATGGTTGCATAATCATGTGTGACGGATGGACTGGCCCGACCAGATTGTCTATCATAAACTTCATGGTATACTCCAAGGGAAAGACAATTTTTTTGAAGTCTGTTAATGCTTTAGACCATATAAAGAACTACAAGTATATTTACAAATTATTGAGGGATGTAATCATAGAGGTTGGAGAGCATAATGTTGTCCAAGTCGTGACCGACAACGGTTCTGCATTTGTCAAAGCTGGAAAAAAGTTAATGAAGCATCATAATGTGTTTTGGACATCATGTGTAGCACATTGTATTGATCTCATGTTTGAGGCAATGGGGAAAAGAGAGAATGTTGCTACTGTGGTAAAAAGAGCTAGAACGATCACAAATTATATTTACAATCACGGTTGGTTGTTGGCAAAGATGCGTGAATTTTGCAAAGGAGAAATTATTCGTCCAGCTACCACTCGATTCGCCACCAACTATATTGCATTAGACAGCCTACTTAAGAAGAAAGCAGGGTTAAAACATCTATTCACTAGTGACGATTGGGCCAACCACAATTTGAGCCGCTCAAATGCAGGTCGTATGGTGGAAAGTATAGTGCTTGATCATGCTTTTTGGACTCAATCAGAACATGTGTGCCAAATGTTTGAACCTCTTTACAAAGTTTTACGGATCGTTGACACAGAAGTGTATCCTACTATGGGGGCAATATATGAGTTGATGCGTGTAGTGAAGGATGAATTGGAAAGAAAACATGGTGCAAGGTGGGTCATAAAGATAATTGAAGATCGATGGTATAAAACATTATACCACGATTTGCATGTTGCAGGTATAAATTATGTCATAATTTGCAATTCATTTCTTTAGTTGCATAAGTATTATTTCTCTTATTAGAGTATGTGTTTCTTTGAACAACATATTATTTGAATCCTCGATACCAATACAGACCCGGTGTTGGAGATGATGGTACCCTTATACGTGTTGTACATAATGTATACTCTAAATTAGACCCTGCATCACCAACAATTGGCCAATTTGGAAATGAGGTACACAATTACTTAAATTATAATAATTACTTTGTTGGATTAAACTAACACGATTTATTGAATTCAGCTAACATGGTTTAAAGATGCAAGAAGAACTTTTGGAGAACCAACATCAGTTGCTGCTCGAACAAAAATGTCTCCTAGTGAGTGTAAACATATTTCACTATAAGTTTATAATAGAATTTGTTGGAGTTATTAGGCTTATCAACATTGTTTTTCATTGTAGCTGAATGGTGGATCATGTATGGGACCGATGCACCAACTGTGAGAAAGTTAGCAATCAAAGTATTATCACAAACAGCTTCCTCATCTGCTTGTGAAAGAAATTGGAGCACATTTGCACTCATACACACAAAGCAAAGAAATAGGTTGGCTCATAGTAGGTTGGAAAAATTAGTTTATTGCTACTACAACATGAAGCTTCAAGTTCGAGATAAGGAAGCAGAAATAGATCATGTCGACCGTGGTGACCCACTGGATGTGTTTGATATTGTTGCTGAAGATGATGATACAAAGGGTAACCAACTTTATCAGTGGATTAGACCTCTTCATTTAGATGATGATGAAGGCAACCCAACTCCCAGAGTTGCTGAAGAAGCACGTAATGAAGGGATAAATGTAGAAAGAGTATTAGAGGAGGAGGTGGGATCTAGCAGCGCTGACTCTTTGGAAGAACTTTTGCGCCCCAGACCAAGAAACACTGGAATTCCACATTCTTCCAATCCTACACAACCACAACATCGTGCTGATACTAATGATAGCTCTAGTACAAGATCAGGAGACTCACCTACCACCGAAGGTGGGAATGATGAAGGATATAGTGGAGCTGGAGGTAGTGGTGGTGGATATGGAAACTATTATGGACCACCTCCCGGATTTATGAGCCCCTTCACTGGTGAGGCAAACTTCACGCATACAACACAGGATGATGACCATGGCAGTAGGTGGGCAGGACCAGGAATTGGTGCCATAGAGAAGGACTATACTCGTAGAGAAAGAGGCAAGGGGATTTTGTCAAGTCAAGAAGATGACTCGTTATCTAGAACTTCGGACTCTGTTGGAGTGGGAAGTAGTAACTATGGTTATACTCATAACCAACCATTTCCCTACCCTTCATATCCCATTCCTGTTGGGATGGAATCGAGCGACTCATGGAAATAATCCGAGACTCAATCTTCAAATGATTTTGCTTATGGGCAACGTCAACCAATCTCGGATCCATATGGGTGGATTGTTAACAATTACATGCAAAACTATTTTGGGGATTTATCATTTGATAACTACTCTTCACAATACATTCACTCTACACATAGAGATGATGAAGATAGTGAAAAATTTGAACCTCATAGGAACTCTATGTGGTACTAAGTCACTATGTATCTTACCATGCAATGTATAAAGTGTAAAATATTGTACTAATTCATTATATATAAATGATTATGGTGTGTTTAAACTTCTTTCATTAATTACTACATATTTTCTACACTCACAATGTTTGTCAGCTCGCTATATAATCAACTTGATAATGTTAAATCCATCATGCAATGCATTTCCTTCCAATTTTTTGTGATAAACTAATAGATAATTGACTAAATAAACATCCTGAAAAGTTTCAATAAAAATTTCCAAGTTTTTCTTACAATTTCCGTGGTTTCCATATAATTTTTATCAATATCGATATTATCCCGATATTTCCATCGATATTTCCGTGTTTTCGGACTACCGATATTTCCGATATTACCGATATTTAATACCTTGGTCATGACACACTCCGCAAGTTTTTTGTTGAACATGTATGGCGCCGAGAAGGTGAACGTTGATGATGTTGGTTAAGCACTTATGTAATAATTTTTTTTTATCGTTATATTTGATTATATTCGATCTCAGCTGTTGGATTCAATGTATTTTAAAATAACATATTTAAAAAAAAAATCAAATTTGAATCTGGACCGTTGGATCAACCAACGGTCCTTGAAAACTAGCCATCTGATTCAAAATGTAGCTGTTGAAATTCAATGGGTGGCCGACAAACCGCTAACAGCGGGGCCCACCCTTGTCGGGAACGAAATGCAGGCACTTTGCGTGGAGCGCGTTGGAGCGTGAACGGGCCGAGACTGGCCCAAAGGCTAGCGAGTCCAGTCAAGCGGGGGGGGAACCTGGGAAGTATTTGGCCCAGAAATAACATTTGGCATTTAGCCCAAAATTTTAGCATGGGTTGGAGAGTGTTTGGGGGGCTAATTTGGCTTTTAGCCCCTCATTGGAGTTGGTCTTAGGGGTGGAATTGTTCTAATGTAAAGTAGGAAATCCAATTGCACTGTTCAACTCAACAGTGTTTTGAACCGAATTTCACTTTATTTACAAAATTTCCACCGTCCCTATCTGTCATGACATTCAGATTGAAAATTTTGATTTATTTACGAAATTGCCACGGTTTTGCACATTGGAAGGGCGCCCACGCATCAGTCATCGTGGATTCTGCTTCGACTAATTTTCCGTTTCCATCCCCTATTATTTCCCTCTCTCTCGACTCTCTCTCTAACCATCCATCAAATACCCCATATCTCCTCCCTTTTCTAACTCTTTAATTTCCTTTAGATCCCTCACCGATTCTGTCTCTCGCCATTCCCAGTGTCGCCAGCCGCGAACCCCTTGACAGCTTGCAGCTCTATGTGTTATGATCCTGTATCTCGATCACAATTAGTGATGTAATAGCAGATTAAATATGAGTATTAAGGAATGATTAGTTATTTCCAACTGGCAATTTGTTTTAGCAGAAACTTATATATAAGCTCATGCTTTGGATGTAAAAGGGATCAGAATTTTACAAAAGAAATCAATACAAAAATTGGAGCTCTGCTCCTTCTATCTTCCTCATTCCCTTTCTTCTATGTGCAATAGTTAAGGTTGAGTTAGGGTTTGAGATTTGGGTTCTAACAATGGTATCACCCATATCGATTCCTGGATTCCCTTCTGTGCACGCCTGCCGATCCGCTGCTGCTTGCGACTCTACCTTGGAGTCCCGTGTTGCTTCCTTGGAGACTACCATCGCCTCGTTACCTTCCCTCATCGCCGCTGCGATCGACGAGGCCTTCGACGTCTCTCTTGAAAGAACGAATTCCTTCATCAACAGATTTGTGGTTGAGTCAATAACATGCTCTGGGTCGGGAATGCTCTCTCAAGGTGCCGGGGAAGGCAACTCTGCCCCTCTTGCCGGCGATCATCATGGTTCTCCTGCGATTGATCCGATCCTGCTACCTCGGAGCCCAGTCTGTGCTGGAGGAGCCCAACCGCAGCTTATTCGTTCGGCAGTCCAAGCTCCACCGCTGCTCTCATCGTTCCCGTTGTTGCAACACTGGCAACTCTGGCCGTCAAGCCACACTCGAACGACTTGGTTCGAAGAATGTAATTCATGATTCGGTAATGACCACAGCTTCATAGCTACTACCAGATTGCAGTGAATCAGTCCTTTCTAACCTTTGCAAGTTCTCAGGCAATGAATTCGCCCCTCATACCTTTTTTTCGAAAATTGGAGCTGAGTTTATGCAAGCAATGCCCACAATGCTTGAGAATAAATGTCAGAAAGAAGTGGTTGGAATGTCTGCCCGTTATGTGTTTGATGAAATTCCAAACTCAAGTTGCTGTGTTGTTGTTGATCGTGACATGTTCTACTGCAAGAGCATTCATGATAAGGGTGGAGGCTCCAAATTTAGGTCACTGGAGGACTGTCGAATGAGGCTGGAGGAGAAGATTGCAAAGTCAGGTTACGATGACAACATTGGTTATTTCATCAAAAAGAAACTTCATGTTTGGAGTCAGCTACCTAGTGGGCTGTGGGAGTTAGGAATGATACGTCCACATGAGGAATTGTGTAATAGGGTTGATGTACACCTCGATGCTGTTTTCTTTCCTAATTGCGTAGCGAATGACCAGATTTTCCAGCAACCGGGTTGGTGTTACACTCTCACTGATCCTTGTGACAATATATCTTATCAAAGAGTTGTCTTCAATCAGAGGAACAAGTTCAGTCAGAGGAATTATACAATATGGTTGATGGAGAAGCCCTGTATTCTCCTCTCTTTCAAGGTAGTAGAAGAAAATGGGAAGAGAAAAGGCCTCGGGTTTGTTCAGTTTGACAAGGAGGACTCAGCTATGGCTGCTGCTAGTGCTCTTAATGTTACAATCAGTAAAAGGAAGAACCAATATGTATCGATATTTGTTCAGAAAAGTAAGAATGCTAACAGGCTCCAGATTTTTTCCAACATTCTGAACCCTGCGTTGTCTCAGGAAGTGGTCTGCTACATGGGTCTGGAACTTGCTACAAATATTACAGAAGCATGTACCAATCGTGTTTTTGGTCAAATCGTGCACTTGCTGGTGCAAATTGTTACAACCATGATCAGGCTCTTGGAAGAATCTGCTAACTTGAAAGGGCTTCAAGATGGACATTTCAGACAAGATGAGGAAGTGTTTGCAATTCTCAGCCATAAACACAGAAATGATCCTCTCAAAATCAAGGAAGTCATTTCCATGGTTGCCAACAGTCTGACAAGTCTCTTGAATTTAGAAATTGAGGTCAAGCTTCTTTTGCAGGAGGATGGGACAACTATTGCTTCAATCTTATTTTTCTTTGTTTATGGAATGCATTTCAAGGAGCACTGGAAATCTGGGACAAAACCATATGTGACTGTAGCTGAGCAGCATTGTGTAAGTCATCATGTTTTCTCTTATGTGATTGGTAAATGATGGGTTTTGGTAAAGCTAGAGTTGCATCATAAGAAAACCAGCAGACGTATTCAGATGCTCATTTTTGGTAGTGAATGGGTAATAGTATTCAGGCCAAATCTAAGAGTTGATGGTGCTAGTGTTTATGCATGGTTGTGCGATTATGGACGTATCTGCAAAGTCTGTCATAAACTGAAAGTAATTTTGTTGGACAATATGGCACACATCAATGTATTGGTTGCTGCTGGTGATATTTCATTTGGTTGCTGTTGGTGTTATTTCTTTGCCTGTTCTTCAGGAAGGATGTCTTTGCATAATTGTCTTACCGTGAGTGTAAGTTGGCAAAAGGAGCTGTTTAAATTTTTGGAACTTGATACTACTCAGCCACCTTATGTATTCAAATGCCAACTATACACCTTAACAGAGGTGATGAAAGACATGGTTGAAGCTTTGGGTTTGCTCAGGTCCTTTAAATCTTCCATGCATACTATCGGTGTTGCTAATGACGGTTTAAAGTTAGGTGATTTCAATGATTCAGAGAGAATTGCAGGTTTCAATATCCAATATAGGCTGCTCCCATCTATCAGCTTATTTCAGAAAATGGAGTTTTATGATAATCAGATGTTAGGTGGTCCCAGTATCACTGAAAGAAGCTATGAGAGGTGCTTCCTCGAGGGGAAGATGTACAAATCCTGCACCTTCATAAATAAGGCCAATGAGAAAGATGAATTTGATCATCGTCATAGTCAGAAAAATATATTGGAGCTTGCTTCTTCTTCCTTCCAACCCCATTTCGCTAAGTTTGGCAGGACTGAGAAAGACATCACTCCCATGGGTGGCTTCCCTCACTGTGGTGTGGTGAAGGATGGCTACATTTGGACCAATGAATGGTGTGTTGGACCTAAGAAGACGATAGTTAATCTTTGCCAGTCTCTTCTTAATCAGACTGCTCGTCTTGCTCTTGAGGATATCAAGCTTAGAACCATCTCTAAGGTTATAATTCCTGGCAAGGGTCCAATTGCTATAGTAGCTGCATTGGTTGAGAATCTTTTGGCAATTTCCCTGGGAGTTGGCCCATTTTCTCCAATTGATGCTGCTGCATGCTTTTTGGCAACTAGCATGGAAATTGAAATGATATCCTGGGTTGAAAATTATGAAGAGGCTACAGGTAACCAAAGCTCACTTACCAAGTTGTGGGAAGCTGCCATAACCAGTTCAGGGGTGCTGTCAGGCTCATCTCCAAAAGTTAAGAGCTACCTTGTAGTGCCTGCAGCTTCCTTTCTGTTGCAAGACTCCTTAGTTTCTGCTCGTTCAAACAAGTTTTTCAATTTTGAACATTGAGGACAAGGTTGTTCTTCAAGGGGGAAGTATTGTTATGATCCTGTATCTCGATCACAATTAGTGATGTAATAGCAGATTAAATATGAGTATCAGGGAATGATTAGTTATTGCCAGCCGGCAATTTGTTTTAGCAGAAACTTATATATAAGCTCATGCTTTGGATGTAAAGGGGATCAGAATTTTACAAAAGAAATCAATACAAAAATTGGAGCTCTGCTCCTTCTATCTTCCTCCTTCCCTCTCTTCTATGTGCAATAGTTAAGGTTCAGTTAGGGTTTGAGATTTGGGTTCTAACACTATACTTCCCTCCAAATTCGTCGCATATACCGGCCGAGACCGTCGTCATCGTCGCCCTATGAACAAATCCATGCTCAGAAATCAGAGACGAGAGCCCCAAGACCGTCGGCTACACCACCGTCTCAGAAAAGTGAACCAAAATCTCGTGAGATTCAAGCTGCGCAAGAGCGAATCCAAAGGACAAACCTCCGATCTTGAAGTCGACACACCAAGAGGTAAAAATTTCTCATCCTCTCTCTTCAATTTCATATATGTTGTTAGATTAAAAGGGAAAAATATGAGAACTAACAAGCAAATGTTCGGATGTAAGCTAAAGGATCAATTTAGCTTTTCTTCCCTGTCAATTTAGTGCTTTTTCTTTTCTTATTACTTTTAGGAGTAAATTTTATGAGATATAATATGACTAACAAATTTACTGTTGCATTTGTTATCTTTTTTGCCGAAGATTTCTTTTTTAAAAACTGTATGCCATGACAAAATAAATTTACAAATTACTAATTTTCTGTTTTGTATAAAATCTTTGTTCACTCTAC
This sequence comes from Heteromeles arbutifolia, assembly GCA_024362995.1. NCBI lineage: Eukaryota > Viridiplantae > Streptophyta > Magnoliopsida > Rosales > Rosaceae > Heteromeles > Heteromeles arbutifolia. The sequence continues at coordinate 26,094,063 of JANCRC010000005.1, read as the reverse complement.
CTGAACAGGTACACTTGACTGACAAGGAAAGTCTTTTCATATTAAATCCACGTTAGCCTGACCGCTGCTGCCCTGGAACCATCGCTCTTCGGTAAGTTTTCAACACAGTATAGGTCAAATCCTCTTAATCATGTTCTTGAATTTTACTATATCTATCGTGTTCTTTGCATTTCGTTATCTGAACTCTGTTATTTGAATTTAGTTACCTGAATCGTGCCTAATATTTGATGTGGCCACTGGCTTTGTATGGCTGGCTGGTGTGATTTGGGAGTGTTTTTAGTCAATGGGAGATGGGACAAAGGTGTGGGGCAGCAAAGTCAAGTGGGATTAAGAATTTAGGATAGTAGAATTTTTGCTAATTTATGGGATTAGAAGTCTTCCTTTATTTTTGTCTTGGTGTGACCAATTGTAACAAAGAATTTTCATTAAATTGAGGTAGGGAACCTACTAATTTTCATATGTTGTTTGTCTACAGTCTTCTCCATTCTCTTGGACCAAGCATGAAATCCCAAGCACTATATCACCACAAAGCAAGCAAGCTGAAAGCAATCCAAAAAAAACCCTTTTTCCAGAAGCACTTAACAAAACCTTTCTATGGGTTAATTGTTGTTTCAATTATACCAGATTGAAAACAAGTATGGAACCATTGATCAAGCATACAGAGCTGTCGCCCAAACCTATATTAAGTGGGCAACAAGCATGGCTGTGTCTTTAGATACAGGGGTGCCCTGGGTCATGTGCCAACAAGACGATGCTCCTGCATCCGTGGTGACTGGTGAGGCTTTTGTAGTCTGTTTTCATTTGTATTGTATTGTATTGACTTTGACCTTTTTGATCAACTTCCAATAGCAATAGGTGCAGTAATTCTCAAACCCTAATTTTAACTGTTTGGATCATTGCAGATTTGGGTTATTTATTTATTTATTTATTTGAATTGCTTTGCTTCTACTTGCTGTATATTGGCTGATGGGTTTCAGAGTATTTTTTTGTTTTGTGACTGGATTTCGCTGTGTCGGATTAGTTTGGTTTGCTACGATTGGTGAGCCTTATGTTATTTTTTATGGGTTTGGTTAACAGGGGTTTTCAGATTTGTTTCGACACACACTTCTCTAAATTTGCAGGACGCTATGATGATATTTTCTATGATGTAAACAAATTAACTATTTAATGTCAATAGTTTGTGTTATATAAAGCTATGCATGTTAGGAGCAAAGTAATTTATTATTTGTTCTTAGCCCTTGGTTAATAAATCCCAACTTTAAAATTCCAAGTAGATGTATCTGTTAATCGATTCCGTTTGGGATGGAAATTTGTGTTTTATTTATTTATTTGGGTTTTTGTAGCTGATGTTGATACATATTAGGTTTTGTGTTACTGGGTTTTATCACTAATTGTCAATTGGATTTTCTGGTTTGAAAAATAGGTGGAGATGTCGACTAATCAGCTGGCTGATCAGCAGATGCCAGTGTATAATCTTGCATCAAAGATTCTTTTTCGCGTTATCAATGTATTATTGAAGGTTGTGGTGGCTGATCTTATAAAGAAAACTAAGAATTTTAGATTTAATTGTTTAGCTGCTTCTTTTCTACTCAAGTTATTGGGCTTTGCAAGGGAATAATATGTTTCTTTCTGCTGAATTATAGGCTGAACCAGACACTGATGAATTATTTGCACAACTCACTTTACTTCCCAAATCAAATGTAAGTTGTTAGCTTGAGGATTCTGATTTATTGTGGGCGGGTAAAATTGATTATGGGTTGAGATTTTGTTGGTTTGATGTTCTTATAAATTTGAGCAAGATGAGAATGCAGTGGAGAAGGAAATAACACAGGCACGCGTCCTTAAATGTGAAGACTTTGGTTAGGCAAAGCCAAATTAAGGAAGAGAAGAATAGGTAGAGGCTAAAACATAATCAAGTGGAAATTTTAGGTATAAAATGTGCAGTGAGTCAAGAAATTATACAATGGTGTCCAGCTGCTTTCCACCACGGCCATGTTAAAAGGCTTAGTTCTTTTTCCAAGTGAAGAAATAAAATGGCACTTGAATCATAGAAATATTAACATCTATACTCAAATGAAAAAAAACTGCATATTTGAAAGGAAAAAACACACCAGCACACACTTGGAAATAGCTGGAGATATTGGCAGACCTCACAATGTATATGCATGCTTTAGCGATATTTATAATGTGGATATTTATATTGGCAAACCTCACTTATGCTCTGTACACATTCTACTGTTTAAGTAATGAACAAAACTATTCTCAATGTCTCTGGCTATTCATTTATTATCTTCAACGATTTGGAAACCTGCTACTATAGTTTACAGAATGGTTATGTCACACTCTGCTATTCTTCCTGTCAAAATGGGGAAGGTTTGCATCTATTCAAATAATGACTTCTAAATTTTGTCTTTACAGGGAGGCTTGATTGATAGTGACGCTTTAACCCACAAGAGGAATGCTAAATCCACAATGCCGTTCAAGTTGGACCACTGGTAAATGCCTAAACTTTTCTGCTTAAATGGATTCATCAACTCAATTTTGTCGTTAATTTTTGTTTTGAGTCCATTTTCCTTGTTGCTGTTGTATTAGGAGATTTTAAGCTTAGTCGTTCAGGCGTGACACATTTTTAGTGGGAAGTCATAAGCATAATTCATTTTTCTTAAATTAGACTCAAGATTTTTATGTGCATTATTCTTCTGTTTTACGAATTTAATTGGCTAAGCCTTAATGATATTGTTGATGAATCTTCACAAAAGGATTTAATTGCCTAAGCCTTATATGTTCATCCGTTTTACGAATTTAATTGGCTAAGCCTTATCTGTTGTTCATCTTTTGTGAGTAATCATTCTAGGATTCTTCACAAATTTCTGAGAATTTCGTTTGATTCAAACTGTGGCCGTTGAAATGTTAGTACCTTTTTTAAATTCAATTTTTTTTATTTGCAGAATTGTATAGTCTTTTTGAAGCAGTGTGGAGCTACGGGTTCACTCACGCTTTCAAATTTTGACCACTCGCTCATTATAATCTCTCTCTCTCTCTCTCTCTCTCTCTCTCTCTCTCTCATTTGAGAAAAAAAGTTGAAGATAATTCCGTGCTTTTGAGTTATAGCAATTAGTAAATATAAAATGACATGGATTAGTGTTGAATCCTTCATTAGTTTATATGTGGTGTGTGCTTGAGAATGAAAGCAATGGACATTATATGGAATTGATGTTCCTTTTAATGTCAGTAAAGAAAGGAATTGTTCCTTTATTAGCAATTTATGCAATACAACGTCTACAATCGACTATTTTACTTTTTGTATATGTACAACTGTTGATCAAAAGCTACAGAAACTACCTAAAGGCCGAAGAACTGTTTGTGTTAGAAGAACTGAATATGGTGTAAAGCTTAAATTTTGTACTTCAAAATATGTTTTTTTTTTTCAATTACAAAACTTGCATGAAAATTCAATTAGGTTTGTTCTGGTCTCCAAGAATTTTGCTTTATTTGGTTACTGATTAATTTATGTGGTGGGAGTTTAGTTTTTCCTTTTCTGACTATGTATATATGATTCGAAATGGACTGTTCAATTTGCTAAGCGAAAAGCTCGAAAAAGAGGTGAATCAGAAACAATAGTGGTAGAGTATGGTGTTGAGGAGTTGAGAGTTTACGGGGTTTATGGGGTTTACTTGAATATTTGTATGATGTCCTTGGTATGTTGGATCATTGAGACTAACTGTCTGGTTGTTTAATCACCAATTTGAAATATTTAAAGTGTAACTTTTCTTTAATTCCTTTTCCTTTTGTATTTTCATTGGAGTGCAAATAAAAGATATTTCTTTTATCTTTTTCAACCACAAACTTTCTGATGTTTTTTGAAAGTGGTCCAACTGGAGAATTGGATGACAAGTTTAGGTTTAATATATATTTGAGTTCCCACAAGGAAGATGGTATTTTAGTCTTTAGAAGTTGATTGTTTAGGTTGGGAACTCTCTCTCTCCTTTTGTTTTAGTTCCCCAGAAAGTCGATTGGATTGAAGAAAATGGAACAACACGATTATTTATGAAATTATTGTATTATAGTAAATGTGTAATTTTGTCTATTCTTATATATAGATATATATTAAAATTTAAAATTAAAATAAATGTAAATTACTGTATGCAAAATCAGTAGTAATTGTTGATGCTAGACTTCGTTTACGATGTACGACGTATGCCGTAATTGGTTTCACAGTGTTATGACACTCAACAAACGCCATATCACATATAAATTACGGCGTACAGGTATGCTGTAATTGTTTTTGCAGTATAACGACACTTCATTAACGTTGTATCTAATACCAATTAAGGCGCGCAAGGCACGCTTTAAAGAGCATCTACGACGTGTTTTGCTCAATTTTCTTTTGCTCTTATGAATTTCATTTGGATGGGAATGGTTAGGTGACATTACTTGTTACACCAGAAAAGGTCTGGTTTTGGTATAAAAGCTTAAGTGCAAAAGGGCATCTGAAAGGTTTCGTTTAGCTACCAAGAAAGTTTGGGAGGGGTCAAACGTCTTAGGTTGAGATTACATATACAAGGGTGTTAGATTTACATAATGAGTTGTTGATGACTACATACACATTGAGAATTTAGCTTCTGTCTTTGTGTCCGATGAGGGAGTGGTTTTTTTTTTTTTTTTTTTTTTTTTGTTTTTTGTTTTTGTTTTTTTTTGGTGTCATTCCATTATAATCTTAGTTCCATTCAAATGAAGACATTTGAAGAACCTAACGTAAAACATCCGTACAAGCAAAACACATTAGCAACGCCAATAAAATCATCTACGAGTGTTGATCCAATCTAGGCAGGCTGCATGGGGGGTTATTAAAGACAAAGCTGCCGAGATCCATATTAAAACTCCAATTTGGCAACTGATGAGCAACACAATTCCGCTCCTTGGAAACATGCTTCATGCTTCAGCTCAGCTCACATCTAACCAATTGACTCATTAATGTTTTGCATATGCTCACAATTGTATCAAGAGTATAATAGCTATCAACCAAATTTTGTTAGAACAAAGTGACAGCTAACACCTCTGTCAATAAAATCTCTGTGTCCCAAATTGACAGAGAACTCCACCTGCACCAATCTTGAACCATCAACATTAAGCTTATACCAACGAATATCAGGAGGTTCCCAAGCAATGGGAGCAGCCTTCTCTTAGGTTTATGGGGGAGAACTAACTCAAGCTTTCACCCAGTTCTCGACTTTTTGCGTGTTTACTAACAAGCATGGAATCTGAAGGGCTAGTTGATTCGTAACTCAATACTTGAAAATTAGGAATCAAATCAGAATGTTTATTTTTTATTGATACCACAATTGCAAATATAGTTTAAAATTTTGGTTACCTGTATTATCCTAATGCAAATAATTTTTAACAAATAAAAAATACATACAAAGATAATTTTGGGTGGTGATATCTAGGGCTGGGCACGGGCCGGGCCTGGCCCATTTTTGTAGGGACTGGACCAGACCCGGAATTAAAGGAGACGGGGCGGGCCGAGCTAGGCATTACAATTCTAAAAATAGGAACCGGACCTTACCCTGCCCGGTTAAAACGGGCCGGTTCGGTCCGGGTACACGGGTCCCTTTTTTTTTTATTTTTTTTTTGCTGTTTAAAAATGTTTGCTGCATAGATTGCAATTTGAAAAAACTGCACAGATTCCAGTTTATAGTTTACAAATATTCCAGTTTGGAAAAAATCATAGATTACAGTTTGAAAAAAATTGCACAGAACAGATTTCACAGATTGCAATTGCACAAATGCTTAGTGTTCCACGTGGTATCATTTCTTGAAATTTTTATAATTTTTTGAAGAAATGCTTAGTGTTCCAAAGAAAAGATAATCAGATCACAAAATCGAACTTGTTACTCTATGGAGTGAAGAACAAACCCAATTGAACCGGTTCTCAAGAATTCAACAAACCCAATTCTGGAACCAAGAAAAATAGCAGATTTGGAACAATTTTGCATTATACAAATTGTAAACCGATCCAAGTCCCGGTTCAATTCTGGAACCAAGAAATGCTTAGTATCCTTATTTTTACAGCTCAATTAGCTTAAAACCCCAAAAAATCCCTACACCAGAAATTCACATTAATAATAAAACCTAATTCAAAATTACCTAAATTTTAGAGGGATGATGGTTGGTACTGGTAGTAGTAGTGTCCTCGACGGTGGTGATGGGGTGAGTGATGGTGGTCGCGACGGCGGAATTGGTGGTGCTGTTGTGTTGGTCTCGACGGCGTTGAGCACTGTGAGTGAGAGTATGAGAGTTGGCGTCGAGGGAAGGGATAGGGAGAGGGAGTTGAGGGAGAGTCTGAGAATCCGAGAGACTGAGGGTGCTTCTGGAACTCGGGAGGTGGAATTGGCTAGGGTTGAAACCAACGGTTGAGATTGGATGGAGAGATGTTATCTTAAATCTTGTCCGTCCATTGTAACACAAACGGGCCGGTTCGAGTACCCGCGGTTCCTATACTTTTGGAACCGGCCCAAATTGAAAACTTCAATTACCCGACCCGACCCGCCCTGATCTGTTTTTACAAAATTAAGAATCGGCCCGTACCCGCCCTGTACCAGCATTACCCACCCCGACCCGCGGGTCCAGGACCCGTTTGCGCAGCCCTAGTGATATCCACACTAGGGGTGCAACTTGGGTTGGGCCAATCCGAACTCGCCCATGTCCAACCAGACTTTAAACCCAAACCCATTTCAACCCGTTCATTGATTAGGTTGAGTTGGGTTGATCAATTGCCCGTCCATCCCCAACCTGATTAATTAAACCCAATCTAATCAGATTGTAACCCATATCAATTAATGCTCATACTACATCCAAGTGGGCCAAGTCCAAAAATCAACACCCTTTTTAATATATTTTTTAATAACTTACCCTTTATAATTACTTAAGCTTTTAGGGAATAAGAGGTTTTGATTAGTCAGCCCATATTCATAATCTCTAAATCCTAAAACTTTATAATCATTAGTCCCCAAAACCTAAATTCTTTGTGTTTCGAAGTAATTGCTCAACTTTGATTTATTTATGAAATTAAAGTTAACTAGCTTTGATGCTATTTGGCTTAATTTTTTTAGGAATTCTTGCAAACTAAGTTATTACAATATTACACTCAAAATAATTGGGCAACCCGAACCCAACTAAACACGAGCCCAAATGAACCCGATAAAACCCAACCCGAACCAGAGCTCGAATTGTAAAAGTTGGGTTAGGATTGGATTAACCTTCCAACCCGCCCAACCTGTCCAAGTTGCACTCCTAATCCATACACTCATTTTTACCTTTCACACACCTCTATTACTTCCCGACTGTCGATCAATTGAAACTGTCAAATGACATAAATTAATAAGTAACGTGTGAGAAGTAGAAACAAGTGTGTGAAGAGGCCACAAAACTAAACAGATACCCAAAAATACCACAACACAGAGTCGGTCAGTACATTACAGTTGCAAATGAAAATTATAAACACTGGGATTTGCTCTCTCTATCGCTGAGAGATTCTGTGTGATCGATAGCAATGGCGGACAATGGCAGTCGTCTGCAAATGCACAACAGCGAGGAGGAGCTTCTTCTGCTTCAGAGAAGTCAGTTTCGACGACAAGCCCGACCGCCGAAACCTCCTCCGAAATGTTTCGACCCATCCCTAAAACAGAATTCTCAGGTTTATCTCACACTACGGTTTTTTTTCCGTTTTCTTTTTAGTTGCACTGTCTATTTGGTTCCCGAGAAAATGCAGGAAAATTTATAAAGTTTTTGGATCATAGAGGTTTGTTTTCTCTGCAATTTTGAAATCCCATTTGACTATTTGGCCTTTTATTGGTAAAGTGCACATGCCTGTATTGGAATGCTTAATTTACCCGGTCATACTCTGTTGTGACAACATAAGAAACATAACCCATTTGGATAACTAGAGATAATATCAACGTTTCTTCAGTTTCCTGCTCTGCAACATGCTATGGTACTGTGTTCCCCATTAGCATACTTGATTTTAGCTTTGACTAGAAATTAGGCTAGCGTGTTGCCGCAAGAACCAGCTGTTTCAAGCATAATCAGATGAATAAAACACATTTAAGTCGAATAAATTCAACACAATTATGAACAAACAAAGGGATACATGAGTGAATGATGTCGATAAGATAAGCAACTTGGCTTTTACATACATTCAACCGAGCTAACATGTAAAGACATTGTACAATTAGTAGGATGAAACTGAACGCTCTTGATCACAAAGATGTAGTCGCCAAAAATGTTCTGTTTCCATAAGAAACAAAAGCAACATGCAATTCACACAGATTTTGCCCTTGTAATTAAGATGTCAAAATATGTCCTGTAGGGCAGACACCTATTTTAGCAGTTAATAAAAAACATAGGAAGTGGCTACTAACCAAGGCATCCTTTGAACAAATTAAGAAATTCAAATAAAATTAAACACCAAGGAAATAATAAACACAGAAAAGATATGCTTGAACTGTTAAGCAAATCAAGATACTAACGGAAATAAAGATATGCTTGTACCATTAATCAAATCAACAAAAATAAAAAACAATTAACAGTGTGAGAAATGACAGCAAGCATACCAGCAGCAGGCACAAACTTCTCCGATGAAGCCATTGGAGCACCTGAATCGGCAACGAAGAAACAGAGAAATCAATCTCCAATCACCAAACAAAGATTCAAACCCAAAACTGCATAATTTATCATAAAATTCACAATTGATTCGAGTGCTTCCATTGAACTCTAAGAGATCACAACATCTTTTCAGTAATCGGGATAAAATAAATTCAAAATACAAACACATTTGCCATGAACGAAGACGAAACAACAGTAAGATCGAAAGCAAAAATGAAACTGACCAATTATTTTTTCCTCTCCTCTAATTTTTCAAGTATAGCCTTCTTTAAAGCTTCTACGTCATTTTCGGTTTCAACTGTCGTCTTTGGGTCACCAATGGATTCATCTGAATGACCAGATCGACTGGCATCCAATGCCGTTTGTGCATTTTCGAGTTCATATATCAAATTCCTTTCATTCTCTTCCATCTCTGATAGCAAAAATCATAAATTTTCAGAAAGAGTGTTGGCCTCCATTAACAAAAAAACAATATACTCAAGTCTCACCATTAGCTTCCTCTTCAGCAAATCTGCTTCTTGAATTTTCTCTTGTATTTTATTTTCACACGATACTGCCCCTTCATATACAGCATTCTCTTCCTGCAATGTCACCTCCCTCAACTGTGCCTGTCCACAAATGCAAATGGGAACTATTAAGAAAGATTAAAACATCGCCTTTTTTGATACTCCAAACTTAAACTACACAACTCCATAGCCAAAAATAAACAATCACATAAAACTCAGATAGCAAACAGAGAAAGCGCATTAAATTAAGTACATCCTTGAATTTTTTAGCATAAAGAACAAATTTTAGATACAAAATATATTGCCGCAAAGCGAATACTAATAAACTTTCAGGAGTGCAAGTTGTCCCCTAAGCAATTCTTAAGCCAATGTAATTGGCTTCAAAATTCTTGGTTCTCTTCACTTAAATTTTTGGTTATTGTTTCTCTCTTTCATGCAAGCTTACATCAGTAAAGGAAGCCGGAGATTTTTACCTTTTACCTTTTACCGGGTCTGAGATCCTCAAGTCGTGCTCTCTCCAAACGGTTCCAGAAAACAAAAAGCACATTTTCCCGAAAAAGCACCAATATTCAGACATTTCCACAACTAATGGTGCACTAATCGAGTTCCCAACCTATAAGGATGTTAACTTCATCATATAGCACTACAGTTAAACACATTTCTCCGAAATTAAATTAGGAAAAGATTCGACATTCACATGCCACAACAATTACACTGTTCCATGAAGTAATCTTACTATCGCAGCCAAATTAACACAAAACATGTAATAGTCCTTTTGAAAATAAAATTCAACCCATTAATCATATACTCATTTAACACTATATACAGATTACAGAGTTTAAATAATTTTCCGAAAACAACAAACCCAACAAACAAATATAAAAAATAAAAGTAACTAAGTTCCCAATAGTATAATCCATCAGAAAAATACAAACTTGCACATGTTTAAGGACCATGAGAAAGAAGCAGGGTAGTTCCAGTAAAATGAAAGCAAAGACCACAAAAGTAGGAAAATGAAGATGCAAAAAATGCAGAAAACCACCAAATACACATGCACTTTGATTTGTCCAGAACCAAGAATAAGGCATACTTTTCCACAATTGTATAAATTTGGATTAAATCGAAGGCCACCAGAGTGGTAGTAGACATTCCGCATAACGGAGTTCCCGGTTAGGCCAGTCTAGGCGCTCAAAATTATCACATACTGGTGGTACATTAGGATAGCCACTGGGGAAGCAAACATCAAAGAAAAAGAGACCATCATGGTAAGGAGTACCCTCCGCCCCAACAATTACAGCTCTCACACAATCCATTCTTGTCTCATAAGCTCTAACAAATATTGTATCTGTGGATGTCAATGAAAAGGGGGTAAGCACATCTAAGTTTCTATAGTACAAACACCAATCCAACAACTATATTCCATTTATTCTCAACTCCAACTTTCAGTACAAAACCAAATTAATTACAGCAGTCAACATCATGAAATAGTCGGTGCAAAATATTTAATAAAAATGAATAGGATAAGTATGGGAAAACTACACTACCATTAATTCAAAACAGTTAATAGAAAATTCAAAATAAAAAACGGAAGAACTTGCCTGGCAAATCCTTCTCCAGGATCTTCCACTCTTCCTGAATTCTCTTTGCCACAGACAGAATCGTCAGAGCTTGGGAACCAAATCCGTCTTCGGAACTGTCGCGGAAGTGATCGACGATCAGGACCACGTCATCTTCAAGCGGCTGTGGGTGAAGCAAGGTTGAGATAAACCACAAAGAACCACAAAGATTTAATATTTATTAATTTAGTGAAAACCCCAATTTATATAAAACAACAGGTTCCACCAGAATATTCATTTCAACAGCAAGCACAGAAATTACATATAAAAGAAATTAAAAAATTGAAGAAACAGAGGTAAGAACAATACCAAATCCGGGGCCACCAGGTCCTGCGCTGCTACTGCAGTGTAATCTGCTTCTCTGACACCCATTTGGTCCATAAAATCTGACGCTTTTGAGCTTCAAATATGTGCGAACAATTCCAGAGCTTGAAGGGGTGCAGAGAAAAAGCTGCTGCTTCTGGGTTTAGAAAACAGAGAAGAAAGTGCCAGAAGCTACAACCCCACTAACCAAGCTTTACATAAATGGACAGATACAGACACACGCACAAAATAGAACGAAGCCTAGTTCCAGTTCTAAGTTCAAACGAACAAAATTGAATTATATATTTAAAATCCAAGCATGAAAGCTTTACAGAGATAAATTAAAAAATGTAAATAACTAATTAGGCTTTGAATAAAAATGAGGGTGTATAATTAATTATATACCTCAAAATGGCAAGGAACCAACTTCTTACTCCAACGATCCAAATTTCTGAAATTTCCAAAGTAAAACCATTAGCAACTCAGAAACTTTCAAATTTGAGGACCAAATCTAATGAAATTTTAGTTAAATGACCAAAAGACCAAAGCCACACCAAAAGAAAAGAGATTTTAGAAATATTTTGAATCCAACACAACTAACACTTTCTAATATTCTCTGCAGATCCTAACTTTTATCTGGAAACATATAAAAACCTACAAAATCACAACTTGCTTATACTGGATCAACATTTTGCTCTGAAATCTCTATTTTAGACTTGGTATCGAGAAACAAAAAGTCTTATATGCAAAAGATAACTCATTCATCACAAAGCAACAATACATTTGCAGTAACTGTTTAAGTTAGAACATATTGATCATCATGAATTGCAGCTTTAGCATTCTAATTAGAAACTTGTAGCCATAAAATTTAACATTTCACTACCACATTTGATGGCATTAAACAATCCAATTATCGATAATTACCTTAGCAGAAGCTTGAATTTCTCTGGCAGTCACATCCAAAGCAAGTCCATAACCTTAAACCCTCCGATTTCTAATCGTATACCTGAAAATAGCAAGGAACCGGCTTCTTCTTCCCACAACCAAAGTTCCTGAAATTTCCAAAGAACATTGACATCCTGATAAAACAAAACATACAAATAGAATTAATATTACCAGCCGAATCAAGATTACAAACCACAGACATTAGCAACAAAAACCCCAAAACCAATTCCTCAGACACTCCAAAAAAACACATCAAAATCCATTAAAAGTACAAAAATCACATATTTCCACCTATGCCTGCATGTATTTTCGGGATCAAAAATTCAAAACAAAGTAAAATACCACTGGGTTTGTCGCTGAGATACATTAAGTGCAATTTGTAGGGCACTTTCTTCTCCTCCAAGGTCAGAAGAACCCTTTGGCTGAAAGGGCCTATCAGAAACAAAAGATGGAAAATTTTAGTAGTACCAAAAGAAGCAATGCAAAACAGTCTCTAAGAACCAAGTTAGCATCCATAGGCACAACCCAACAGTCTCAAGAATTTTGTTCCAAGTATAGTCTACCTTTCAATTTCAAAATAAACATCTTCATCTACCAGGTAAATGATAACATAAAGTATCATTTTCAATCTACAGAATTTTGTAATCGAACCCATATATATATATATACACACACATAGAAAAATCAACTATTTCCCTAGTACTAACAAAATTAGTAGTGTATATACGTAATATATACATATATATAAGTACACTTTTGGATTTGAAGAATTTCTCCTTGGATAATAAAATTGCAGGGTAAAACATACCATTTCACTGTAGAAAAATCAACTATTTCCCTAGTACTAACAAAATTAGTAGTGTATATACGTAATATATATATATATATATATATATATATATATATATATATATAAGTTCACTTTTGGATTTGAAGAATTTCTCCTTGGATAATAAAATTGCAGGGTAAAACATACTTGAACCATTTCACTGACGAAGTTGAAACCTCCAGGTCCATAATGGATTCACTAATAACCTGTCAAGTTTTGGTATGAAGGAAGAAGAATATGAACATTATGTAAGATCATAGCATTAAGTTTTCTCTATTAAGTTTGGAAATATATGCACACGGGTATGTATTTATGAATGTATGCATCAGACCAGTTGTCCAGCGCAAGCAAAGGCAATGCCACCACAGGTTACAGATACAATAACGACCACCAAATATGATATTAATCTACAATTTGGCCAGACGGGTATTTTGCTACCAAGGCAAAATTCTCAATAGCCCAAGCATCAGCCTATCAGATGAAGAAATATTCATAAGGGAAAAGGTAAGCTTAAACAGGATTTCATATGTATGAACTCACTCTTTGATACTTAATTACTCGTCCTATTACCAAATAGCTATTGGAAATGGTTTGAGTTATAAAACTTGACTCTAAACAGGCCTGACTCTTATCCAATAGCTCTCGAAAATTCGATATGTAAAAACTGAAACAAAAAAATAGATCCCAAATCTCATCCCACAACGAACAATGAACCAAAGTTACATGAACAAAAACAATACCAACATTTCAAGCTGTACAAAACTAAACCCATTCAGGAAAGCACAAAGTCATACATCCAATCCTGTCCCATTCAAAATTCCAATACTCGATTCTAAAGAATAAAGAGAGCAATAGCATTCAAAATCAATAATTGTAAAGAATACCAAGGGCAATAGCATTCAAAATCAATAGTTCGCAAGTCTCCAACCAGCATAGCAAAATGCAAAGAGAGCAAAAGTCTCCAACTCTCCAACCAACATAACAAAATGTCAAAAATCAAAATGCCTTATGGCATTAGTACAACATAAAGTTCAAAATATTAGCAATAAATTTAAAAATGCCTTATCTAATATCATTGAGGGCATAAAGTGGAAGAGAAGACAAAAAACGAAAAGGGGTTGATGCAGGCAGTGTAAAAAGCATAAGAGAGGAAAGATACCCAAAACCAATCACAAATCATAGTGAAAATTCGTGTTATAGCAACCCTAAATTCAAAAAATTTCTCTCATTTTCCATATTTTCTCATCAAACAAACCACATATTCATATAAAATCAGAAAAGTAAGATTACCAACAGTAGTGAGCTCTGGGGCTCGTATGACGGCGTTCCTTCGCCCACAGCGGCGTCGAGATTGCTTTCTGCAGCAAGGATTTCAAAGGAAGTCCGTAAAATTCATCGACAACTGCAAGAAAACAAAACCACCGAAAGTTAGAGATTTCCAAAACCAAAAAGAAATGAGAGAGAGAGAGAGAGAGAGAGAGAGAGAGAGAGAGAGAGAGATTGGAGTACCGTAAGTGTATAAACATATTGGAAAAACAATTGCATGGCAATTACTACAACTTGAATCAAAATTCCACTGTTTATTACACATTGCTTTGGAATTGTGTAAGTAGAGAAAGAATTGGAGTTCTTATAGAGTGTTGGCGAACTGATTATCAGATTCGAGCGCCTTGAGAGATTCATTGAAGGACTTCGTTCAACGTTTATCAAATGTCAGTAAATTCTGTAATGTAGATGGAAAAATCCAGAAATATTTGAGATGAACAAAAATAAGTGAATCAGACAACTGTAATTTTGAAATATCATCTATTTGCTAATACGACCTTTTCCATCAAAATAACATAACCTCAAAGAAAAAATGGAAATTGGGAACGACCGATAATCTGAAAATTTACAAAAATTAACAGAAACGGATGAAATATGAGAGAAAGAATTGGAGTTCTTACAAAGTGTTGATGAAATTTCAGAGAAAGAATTCGATTTTCCTGATCGTTTTTACTCTTTTCTCATCCCTTCCATCAAAAATCCTAAACACTCGTCACTCCACCCACCTCAAATCCTCTCTCTCTGAAAACAGCAAAAATATATGACCCTTTCTCTCTCTCTAATCTGAAGAAAAATCTGATCAAAATTTATAAAATTGGTTTTTGGTTTTGTAAAAGTGTGGACAGTTAGAAGGGAATTTGTAGACAGAAGAAGGGTAACGTTTTCAGTAGATGGGAAGCAAAGCCATATATGTAGCTCGGTTTGTTTAGAACCAACGATCATCCACACAAAACTTTGACTTACACAAAAACTGATTTAAAAAACCAAAACAGATACCCAAAATTATAACCAAACAATCAAAACCCACAATAAAAAAAATTCATACAACAACAATGCTTTCACAGAAAAATCTCTAACAAAACCCCACAAACCCCCTAAAAAAAAAATCAATATGATTACCTCGCCCCTCTCCCTCCCATCAGTCCCCACCAAATCCATGGCAATCGTGCACGGCTCAATGCCAACACACTTGGCAATCCAAATACCCTTTGTAGTTTGGCTCCTAAAACAAATCCACAAAATCAGATAGTCATCTCTCCTAAAAAGCACTTCTTCCAAAAGCAAAAAAAAAACCAAAATTGACTACACAATCAATTCCAAACTCAGAAACTAACCTTCCACTGTAAGCATCCATCTCCCTAAACTTAGTCCGAAACAAATTATTTAACAAAGTGCTTTTCCCTGCCAAATCAAAAGCCATAAGCACCAAAACAAAATTCACCAAAAACCTCAAAACTCAACCAAATCGAACAAAGTTTCAAACTTTTACCGCTGCTCTGCGGTCCCATGATTACAACAACCGCATAGGAGAGTCCGCACTCGGTAAGCTTCACCTCCTTCACGAACCTGTCGAGCCCATCTGCGTTAAATTCTCCATCGCCATAGATAAGTAAATTCAAGAAAACATCAAAACCCCAGAAAAAAAAAACAAATTCTTTCAGAAAAATCAAAGAAATTCACTCAGGTAATCAATCAATTAAGTACCTAATTCCCCTGGATGTCTTGAATAAATATAACACTCCAAGATAAATTAACTACCCCAATATTAATTTTTCCTGTTTCTTTCTTCTTATTCTCAGGAAGAATCAAACCCAAAAACAAATAATTGAAGAAAACATACAGAAAATATTGGGGAGGAGTAACACACAGTCTACTGAGTTCTTCTTCGCTTTGCAGATAAGAGATGGTGGCTTCTCATGGAGTTCATGTATGTATTGCCCGGAGTGAGATGATGAGCGGGCGTGAGAGAATAGGGCAGTGAGAGAGAGCCGGGAGAGAAAAAGAGGGAAAGAAATGGGGATGGAAACGAACGGAAATCTAGTGCCCGGAGTGAGATGGAGAGCGAGACGAAGACAGAGAGAAGGAAAAGCTTGCGAGAGACATGGAAGAGTGCCGAGGAGAGGAAGATTATGGTTTCAGTAGATGAGAGAGGAAGTGAGAGAGAGGTGAAGATGCAGTAATTCCTTTCACAAAATCAAACCCCCATCCCTCAATCACCGAGTGCCGAGGACAAAATTGCCCTTCCAAATACACCATCCCCAACATCGGATTGTAATCTTAGATGGGCAAAACTGTAATTAAATGATTTGGGCCTTACTGAGGGCCGGGCTTCTCAGCTAAAACCAACTCATTTGGGCCTGGCCGAGGGCCGGGCTGCTGACCCAAAACCAACTCCAAGAGCAATGGCATGGTTGTAAATAATCAGAAATTCGGATTGAAACACTATTCATTTCTAGAGTGCGAATTGAGAACCTTTCTTTAGACTAAAGTAAAGTAATGTGCATAAAAAGTTTATCTTTGCAAAGGGATGTGACAAAAAAACGATAGTTTGGCCTTCATTACACGCCCATCAGTTTGAATCTTGAATTTGGATAAAGAAGTTGACCTCTTCTATTTTTTTTCCTCCCAGATTGATGATCAGAATAAGCGTATATATTATCGGGACCAAAATGGATTTTCCAATGATGATTATCTTACACTCAGAGATGACCATGTTCCTCTCTTTTGCGGCCGGACTGAACTCCAATGTTACGAAGATTTCTTGTCGAGTTTTGCTAAGAAATTTAAGGCTTGTTTGGTATCCTATTTGAAAATTTTTATCATTTCTCAAAACATTTCTTGAAAACAATTTTTTTTAAGACTCAAAAATTTGATTGGTTTGCAATTTAAAATTTTTAAATCTTACGACTTAAACTAGACAAAGAGATCTAAAAAGAAAGGGTCACATGAGAGAGAGAGAAAGAGGAGAGAGGAGGGAAGAAAATAAGAGATGATTAAAGGAAAGAGAAAGAAGAGAGGATCGGATGAGATAGAGAGGAAGATGAGTGAAAGAAAAAATCGAGAGAATAAAGAGAACAGATTGGAGAAGAGACGAAAAAGGTAAAAAAAAAAAAGAGAAGAGAAGAAAAAAAAAGAGAGAGAGATAGATTTAGAGTGAGAGGGGAGGAGAGAGAGAAAAGAAATGAGTGAGTTTAAGTTTAAAAACTCTAAAAACTCATTTTTTATGTTTTTAGATAATAGACTACATTTTTGAGTTAGTCTTCAGTTCAGTTTTTTAAAACAGTCATACCAAACAAGTTTTTAAGGCTTAAAACTTGAAAATTGTTTTTGAGTTTAAAAAGTTGAATTCAAGTAGAGTACCAAACAGGCCCTTAAATACTTAATTGGAACTGTGATAGAAGAAATTAGTGTTGGTCTTGGTCCTTCTGGTAGACTTAAGTATGTTACTGTTACACTAGAACCACAAGTATGAAGCCAGTCCAACGATTTCTTATGCAACATTGTTACATTGCTCACACAGATATCCTGCACATCCTTTTGGTGATGGTAGATGGAAGTTTCCTGGAATCGTTGAATTCTAGTGCTATGGCAAGTGCATGTATGCTAAAAAAATTTCATTCCTGTGACAGAAATTTGGTTGTTATTGAACTTTTCCTATTTACAACGTTGTTCCTTTTAGGATTGGCGACCTAAAGATGGCTGTAGGCAAGGAAGGAAAGTCTCAGTGGGGAGAGAAGGGACCACAAAATGCTGGCTGTTACAATAGTCTCCCATCTGAAGTTCCTTTCTTTGAAGAGGGAGAGGAAAGCATTCTTTCTGATTATAGGTATTTTTTTCCCTGTATGAAACTGATGGAAGAGGCTTGCTTTATTATTTCCCATGAAAAATTTCTGCATAACTGAAGCCTAGTGTAAATTGCACGAAATCATTGTTTGTATTTCATCCTAGAACTACCACATTGTTTCTTTAGCCTGGAAACACTTCTGTGTAGGTGCCTGTAAACAACGTGGGCCTGCAATGTATATTTTCAATCTTTAGTGGAACTTTTCTTATAACTAACTCTATTTGCTTCTGTGTAGGTGCCTAGTGGTGGCTTCTGCTGTCTACAATTCTATCAGTCAATTGGTTTCCTTGATAAAATGTCTGGCCTTATGCTTTGTTTATTGGGTATATATCATATTATACAATTCCAATATGGTCTAACATGATTCCAGTTGCACCAGATATGGAGTGTTTCAAAGAAAAGGGTACATCTGATCGGGAGAAATACCAATGAAGGATTTGACAGGGTAAGTTCTTCCTTTGCTCAAGAACAAAAGCAAATTTCAGCTACCATTTATTTCTATTAGACATATATTGGATATTGCAAATGTCTTATAACTAGAAACATATGGCTTCTAATAACGTTAGTTAAACTCTTCTTCTTTTGCCCAGTCTGTGTTGCGTGTTCACACGTCTGCTTTTCTCTTGCACTTTGGTTTATGGCAAATACATGCTAACTATTACCATTCCCAGGTCGAAGCTGTAAGATCATTGAAATATTTCAGAATGAATGATAAGATCTTTAGGGCTGAAAATTGGGGTAACAATAGTTTAGAAGTTTGTCACTTCCTGATATATTGATTGAAATAATATTGTGCTCCCATGATCCGTGTTCTTGACCTGGAAGTGTAAATTTTTGAAACGGATTTGGTTGGCCATAGAAACTGAATGCTTTATACCACCAAAATATAGGAAGAATAACTGGAATTGCAATCTTGGTACTACTGGTCTTATTGCCTTGGCAAATACAGGTACGGCAATTCAATTTTAAGAATATCGTCATATTTTCATATCCGTCACTATAAGAAAATAATGTAGTTTTTGAAGATCGAAAACAACAATAAGAAAATGGATCCGAAAATATAGAGAACAAAGAACTAAGAATTCACTCCTCCAGAGACCTTCAAATACTTAGCCTTGATTTTATTGAGTGTGACTACGGCATCTTTCATGTTAATCCTTTCTTCCGACAATGCTGCAGAGCAAGCTAAAGGTAATCTCATAACGGATGATAAGCAATCCCTCCTGCTCACGAAATCACCATCTTGCTCCGTCCCAAGTTTATCGGCATCCACAACTTCATCTATAGCAGCATCTGGAAATAATGAATCTGCAATCCATTGCCTTAAATTCATTTCCTCAACAAACATCTCATCCGTTGGCTTCCTTTTTGTGAATGTCTCCATGAGTACAATACCAAAACTATACACATCCCCTCTCGTCGAAATGATTCCTTCCATCCCAAACTCTGCAAATTTGTATGTGAATTTAGTTATATATAATAAAAAGAAAATTATAACTCCTAATAAGACCAACATATACAAGATTAAAAAAATACATCACCTGGAGCCATATATCCAACTGTGGCTAGGGTCATGGTTTCCGTCATCGAATCTCCACCGCTGATGAGTTGCAATGCCAAAATCAGCAACATGTGCAACCATATCATCATCTAGTAGTATATTGCTTGGTTTCACATCACAATGAACGATAGGTATCGAGTAACCATGATGAAGATATTCTAGTGCCAATGCAACATCTTTCATTATGTCCAACCTCTGGAGGATATTCATGGAGCGGTTTGGAGAATTCAACCACTGTTCGAGGCTTCCATTAGGCATCAATTGAAGTACCAAGGCTTTGAAATCAAGTTCATCGTAGCAACTTATGATTTTAATAAGATTCCGGTGACGGATATTGCTTAGCATTTCACATTCCTTATCAAAACTCTTGAATGCCCCTTCTAGCTGTAAATTGAAAACCTTGACGGCGATATCTGTCCCGTCTGAAAGTGTTCCTCTGTATACTGAGCCAAAACCCCCCGTGCTTAGTAAGTTACTCTCATGAAATCCATTTGTTGCCCTTACAAGTTCTAGGCGCGAAACTCTTCTCCAAAGAACTTGATGCAGCGAGGCGGTTTCTTGTACAACTTCGACATTCCTTTTCTTGAGTAGTATCAGAATCAATGCAGCGGCGGATATGAGTATTACTGATACGACCCCTGAGATGATATATTTAGCTTTCCTTCAATTTGGCTTAACTTTTGTTCTATTTTTGCACAGTGGAACATGGAGTCGGGAAGCATCGCAGAGTGCACCGTTTGATACAAATGAATCAGCAGAGAAGTTTCCGAAAGGCCCGCCGGTTGGAATTTCTCCTTGGAGTTTGTTGAAAGACAAATTCAGATTCTTGAGATACAAGAGTGCTTCCAATGACTTTGGGATCTCTCCAAATAGATTGTTTTTGGACAAATCCAAGAATTCTAGGCTTAGCAAGGTTTGAAATGAACTGGGAATAGGGCCTTCTAAATAATTGTTTGCCAAGGACAAATTACTCATTTTTTGTAGACCCCTAATGCTACCGGGAATGTTTCCAGAGAAATGGTTATTTGATAAATCCATATCCACCACATCTCTCAACTTTCCGATGTCTTCTGAGAGTGGTCCAACCAGATAATTGGATGACAAGTTTAGGTGCAATATATACTTGAGTTCCCACAAGGAAGATGGTATTTTAGAAGTTAACAAATTGGACCCTAACCACAGACTTCTTAGAGCTATTGACAAAGTACCCAAGCAGGAAGGAATAGAACCAGTGAGCCGATTACCACCCAAATCTAACTCGGCTAGGTTTTTTAGTTGACAGAGTTCATACGGGATATGTCCTCCCAGTTCGTTATCATTCAAATACAAAACTTGGAGATTTTGTAGCCTTTGTATTGAAGTTGGAATTGCTCCACTCAACTGATTCTTTTCCAGGTTTAACTCTATCAAGAAGCTGCTCAAGTTGCCAATATCAACGGGAATGTTACCCCTGATGTTGGAATTGCCTAACTCAACATTTACGAGTGACGTAGAGATATTCCCATGAGAAGCTGGAATCGTGGTGTTTAGTGGATTATTTGCCAAGTTTAATCTTGTCAAATTTCTAAGATTAAACAAGCAAGAAATAGTGCTTGCTACTTGTGGAGCAGAAGCATTAATCGTCAAATTATTCGAGTGCAAGTTAAGGAACTCGAGGTTTTTCAAGGAACAGAGTGTGATGGGAAGAAACCCGGTAAATGAGTTTTTGCTCATGTCTAGCACCCTGAGCTTGGAAGCATTGGAGAGGTTAGGGAGTAGTCCGGACACGAGGTTATTTTTGGCTACATCAAGGATTTCTAGGTTTGGAACTTTAAGACCTATGTTTGCTGGGAGGCTACCTGAGAGCTGATTTAAAGAAAGCTCTATATCTCTTATCATGGAGTTATTGAAGATTTTGGATGGGATGACGCCACTGAGATTATTCATATACAATACCAAAGCGTCTAACTGCGAAAGATTACCAATCTCATCCGGTATTGTACCTGTCACAATTTCAGCACGTTTGCATTAAATTTTTAACTTAAGTTTAACTAAAAACTAAATACGAAATGATTATCAAACGGTCCTAAATTTACTACCTGTTAAATTATTGTCATCAAGATAAATATGGGTTAAGTAGGTCAAATTGCCAAGACTTTTGGGTATGCTTCCACGGAAATTGTTACGCTCTAATACCAGTACACGAAGCTCTTTGCATTGCCACAGTTTGGAGGGAATTAGACCATCTAGCTGGTTTTGACTGAAATTAAAATGTCGAATACTCGGAAGATGCTCACATATATTGTCCGGAAGACTGTCACTCATTTTGTTTCTGGCTAGAGTCAAATGAGTCAAAGAAGATATGTTGAGGACAGACACAAGAGCAGAGCCTTTTAGGGCATTGGACTGCACACACAACTCCTCCAGCTAACCTAAAATGCCCATCTCGTTTGGAAGTTCTATAAATCAATCCGTAAATATTGTTAAAATCATGCAAACATATATAGGAGTAGCTTCTTACTGGGTATCCCGTTCTACCGTAGCAAAAATGGGATAACATTATAAGGACCATGTACTCACTATATAGGTTCTCTTTTTGCTCTAGAATACGAGGGTCTTACACAGTAAATATACGATCCTTATGATAGTCCTCTCATTTCATTTTTGCTAAAGTGGAACGAGATTCCTGCTAAGAAGGGGCTCGTATCTAAACTACCTAGTACCTACTCTCAACCAAAACTACATGAAATTACAATTTTAACCCTCACACCAAAACTGCACAAAAAATAAAATATATGAGCAATTTAGTAATTACACGAACATAAATTTTGCTATTATTTATGACAACCTCACAGCCAGGTCAACATAGCATGCCCTATTTAAAAAATAAAAAATAAAAAACATGCCTACTTTAGAAGAAACTGCTCATCATTGTCCCAATTTTTATAATTGATTTCTTTTTTTAGAATTTTAAAAACTAATCACACTTCATAGTAAAAAAAAACAAAAGGAAATGAAATTATTCACACACAGTGTGTGTGGGCATCTGCTAGTATACATGTAACAAAACCTAAGTCATACACTATACCTTTGAACTTGTTGTCGCCAAGGTATATGCCCTTCACCATTGTTAAATTGCCTATTTCTCTGGGTATGCTACCTGTTAAATATGTGCATGCATTCCAACAAAAAAGAAGGTAAAAAAAAAAACAAACGAGATGATTGTTATACATCTTATATATAGACAAAACCTAAGTCATACAGTATACCTTCGAACTTGTTGTCGTCAAGGTATATGCCCTTCACCATTGTCAAATTGCCTATTTCTCTGGGTACGCCACCTGTTAAATATGTGCATGCATTCCAACAAAAAAGAAGGAAAAAAAAAAAAATGAGATGATTGTTATACATCTTACATCTAGATGTTAAAATGAAACAAAGATGTTAAAATGTAATCATGAAGCAAGCAACATTAATTTATATTCCTAGGCGGTTGGCAATGGTGGTACGTAGGTACCCGATAGTTGGTTGCTGCTCAGATCAAT
Organism: Heteromeles arbutifolia; assembly: GCA_024362995.1. Classification (NCBI taxonomy): domain Eukaryota; kingdom Viridiplantae; phylum Streptophyta; class Magnoliopsida; order Rosales; family Rosaceae; genus Heteromeles; species Heteromeles arbutifolia. Next base: position 26,070,945 of record JANCRC010000005.1, on the reverse strand, counting down.
TTCTTTGAGTGCAGATAAGTTGAAGATAGCAGCGGGTATGAAGCCAGAGAAGCCATTACTATACAATCTGAAGGTTTGAAGTTTAGCGAACGACCCAAACCACGAAGGAATGGTTCCCATAAAGTTGTTGTTTCCAAGGTTAATCTTCTTCAACCGGCGCAAACAAGACAGTTCTTGGGGTAGGGGACCATTAAAATTATTATGCTGAAGGCTCAAGTCAACGAGAAATGAGAGGTTGCCTAAATGTGGAGGAATAACTATGGCAAGACCCATGTACGAGAGATTTAAGGCCGTGACTCTGTGGTGGCGAGCACCACATGTAACGCTAATCCAGTTGCAAATGTTGGAATTGGAGGCAAAAGACCAGTTGGCAGTCAAGATGTTTTGAGGGTCACTAGTGATGTGAGCTTTGAGAGAAAGAAGCGCAGACTGATCTGTGCTGAAATTGGTATGAGCTATTGCTAATGCACTTGCAGTTAAGTAATTAGCCATAATCATCATATAGATATAACACAAGCAGTGTATCACCGACAACATTTTTGACAGCAGGAAACAACTTCTCTCCTTAATTGTAGTAGTTTTCTTCTTTCGGTTTAAATTCGATCGAAAATAGAAATCACTACATTCACATAAATAGGGAAACAAGTTGGTGTTGCCAAGACTTGTGAACGACTTAGACTTGCCCGACTTCTACGTCAAGGTGAGGAGACTTAGGGCTGGTTTGGTATTGTTGTGCTTTGAAAAAAAGCTGCTTCTGCTGTGCTGTGAGAATAAGCAGCTGTGAAATAAAGCAGCAGAGTGTTTGGTAAACTTTTTTGTAAAAGTGCTTTTGAAAAAAAAAAACAGTATTATAGTGTTTGGTAAATTTTTATATAAAACAGATGTGAAAAAAAGCCGGTTTTTCAAAGCTGGGTTTTGCAGCTTCTTGTTTTTGGCTTTTTTTTCACCTAAAACTGTGAAAAAAAGCTGAAGTTGAATGTTTACCAAACACTAAAAACTCTCCCAGCTTTTTTTCATAGCAGCTTTTTTTAAAATCACCTCAACCCCAAACTGGGGCTTAGACTAGTCAAACGAAGACGTGTGATTTGGATTTTTTTTACATATCAAACACACACCATTCATTTTTCGCTGATAGGTAGCTAGGTGAGGAGGAATAGTTCAAGTCCTACTTCTTGGTCGAAGTGAGGGGACTTAGGGCCTGTTTGGGATTGAGGTGATTAATAAAAAATCTGCTATGAAAAAAAGCTAGGAGGGTTTTAGGTGTTTGGTAAACTTTCAAAATTAGCTTTATTTCAAAGTTTGGGGTGAAAATAAGCCAGAAGCTTGAAGCTGCAAATAGCAGCTTCCAAAAGCCAGCTTATTTTCGAAAACAGGGGTGAACAGTGCGCGTTTAATGAAAAATTTAATAACCCAAAATTACCGTCATTCCTCTTGCCTTCAACACAGTCTCGCATACCCCCGAACCAGAAAACCAGCGAAGATCTCTCTCGTTCCAAAAACCAGCGATCTCGCTTGTTCCAAAAACCAGCGATCTCTCTCGTTCTCTCGTTCTCTCGTTCTCCAGGTCTCTCTTGTTCTCTCGTTCTCTCAAGGTAAGCTTCTCTTGTAAAATTTTGTTATTAATTTGTTTAGATTTTTAAATTTGGGGATGGGAGATTGAGGGTATGGGTGTCGGGAATAAAAATTGGGGATGGAGGGTGGGGAAAAAATTAATTGGGGAAAAAACTAGGGTTTATGGAGGAAAAAACTAGGGGTGAGGGTATGATTTTAGTTCTTTATTTTCTGCTTCTCTATCCTTGTTTTTGAACTCAAATAGTTTGATTTTTTGTTAATCTCTTTCATCTAGGTACCTCGGATTATTGGTTTTTCTGTCTTTGGTCCATTTGGGTAGTTCTGGTTTTGAGTGTTTTCATTGATTCATCGCTGCTTTTTTGAAATATTTGATTTTTATTTTCTTATTCTGGGCACCTTCGATTTCGATTGATTTCGTTTGTGTTTTGGGGGTTTGGAATATGGAATTTGGGGCCTGATTTGGGATCTAGGTCGATGCTGTTTTTGGATTTGGAGGTCTGTCAATGGAGGCACCGAAGTTAGCTGATACAATGTAGCACAAGATTTGGTTTGTTTTGTGATTAGTTATGATTTTGCATCTCCTTTCCGTTTTGTAATTAGTTCTTTGTTGTCTATCCCCTTCCTGTAATTAGTTCGTGTTAGTGTGTTGGTTGGAATACGAAATGATCCTGGAAAGACAATTGAATCAATAATTGTACAGTTTCAACTTCCTCCCTGCGTTTTATCAGCTCATCTGAATTCGAATTGCGGAACCGTGAACATTTTTGCTAACAAGGTACGAACATAGGATTTCCATATTACTCACACCCTTGGCATGATGACTAACCTTGAATTTTCATTATCAATTGTGATACGTACATAGATGAAATGGTAGTTCAGGTATTTTTTTTCCCAATTATTCTTCACTGTTCTGGTTGCAATTTCTGCAGTTTTTAAAGGATGAGAATGTGTTATCCTGGTCGGATTTTGGGTTTCATATAACGAACTCTGCTTGTTTTTTGTAGACATGTTCATGGACGATAGGGAAGATTCCTAAAGACAAAGCCCATGCAATGTCTGGGACATTAGTGCTTGAAACAGGATTAGAGCGCCTTCACATTTTTCCGACATTTCAAGTGGGTTTTAGGATCATGGGTGTTGCTCTCTCTGGCTTGCAAATGGATAAACTGGATTTGAAGAATCTACCAAAACCACCTTATAAGGGTTTTCGAATGTGATTAATTGTGTGTTGCATTATGTAATTTGTAAATTTGTTTTTGTAACATAGCATCTCGGTCTTGAGAGTGCCTTCGATTTTGCTGAAATGGATTTGTAACGGTTTTTCTGTTACTGAAGAAATGAAAATTACAGTGTTTTACAGAACTAGACTGCAATTGGCATTTGAAGCAAAGGAATAAGAACCTTGTATGACAAATTTTTTTACAATCTTACGGTACCTAAACAGCAATCTTGTTCACTCTAAAGGACTCCATAACTTATATTTAGTAATTCACCTTTATTTGTTAAGAAAATTAAATTAATAGCACATCTAGTATTATACCATTTTTTGTCATTTCACACAATCACAGCTGTTTTACATAAAAATTTACCAAACACTATCATACTGCTTTTTTTTCCAAAAGCACTTTTACAAAAAAGTTTACCAAACACTCTACTGCTTTATTTCACAGCCGCTTATTCTCACAACACATCTGAAGCAACTTTTTTTTAAAGCACAGTAATACCAAACTAGCCCTTAGACTAGTGGAACGAAGGCTTGTGATTTGGAATTTTTACATATCAAACACACACCATTCATTTTTTGCTGATACCTTGAAGGTGACGTACGCGGTATGTAACAACTACCAATTGCAACTTGGAAGTGAGCAACGAGTGCTAAGGATGTTTTGGTCGGTGGTGGTGATATTTGATATTTAATGATGACATGCATTTTGATTCAAAACAAACCATTGCAGGATTCACTGCTTTAATATTCACGGCCTTTTTTACATTTTAACGATAATGTAACCGCGTAAATTTGTGCAACATAGTCTGTAAACTTTCCAGATTTAATGCAAACGCAAATGCGACCAAACACATAACAGTTACATTCTTCCGGATGAAATGTTTTCGACGATGTTTACATATAATCAAGCTCTAGTTGAACACTCTTCGGATTCGAAAATCATCTAAACTTGGCTAATTAGTTTTTCTGAACAGAACAAAGCAAAGATGATATGCAAACGGTCCAAGAATTACGGTCTTATGCTTCTAAATTATTAATCACGATCGCATGTACAAATTCATTGGAGCAATAACGAAGAAGGGAAGCAACAACCAGAGGTTGAAAACTAGTTCAGATACGTACGTTCACTATCATGCAGACTTGCCATTGGAGACGCTCTGAATATGCAAACGCTTCTTATATGACTGCAACAAGAGAGAACATACCACGCTTAGAGATGAAGCAGGCATGCACCTGCAAGCCATGGTGATAATCGAATTCCAGTGAAAGGGAACAAAACTCCAGCCGCCACCGGCATGCTGAGGATATTGTAAGCCCGGGCCCAGACATAATTCATTTGAATTCGAGACATGGTCTTTCTAGAGAGATCAATGGCTGTAACTACATCTTCCAAGTTGCTCTTCATCAGAACTATAAGCAGCTTCTATAGCTACGTCGGTGCCAGCACCAATTGCCATGCCAACATCTCCTGCAACCATAGCCGGAGAGTCATTAATTCCATCTCCCATCATTGCCACCGCCATTCCTTTCATCTGCATCCAAATCCACTTTAACAAGTCAGAAAACACTATGTAAGATAACTCACATATCAAGTCAGAAACAAACTTAATATAGAAAAATGAGTTTGAAGATTTCTATAAGACATTATTTTACCCTAGATAAGTCATTTGAAATATAATCAATCTGCGTTCAAAACCAGAATAAAATTACTTGTGGAGCTGGGTAATTGTAATCCACTCACACCACCACTGTAACTATTATATAATCGTACTTGTAATTCTTTGATTCTATCAGCTTTTCCTAGTGGATCCGTCTCAGCATACACCTTATCAATGCCAACCTCCATTGCACTGGCTGCCGCTGTAGCCCAGTTATCACCAGTAACCATGATGCTTGTAATGTTTATCGAGTGAAGATAAGCGATGACTAGTGCAGCCTCTGGCTTCACTGGATCAGTTACAGCAAAAGACCCAGCAATCTTTCCATCAATGGAAACCAAGACACACGTTCGAGCCAGATTATCATGTTCTGAAACATACTTGTCAACCTCAAGACCAACCTGGACATTATTTTCCCTCAGAAGCCTCACCAATCACCATTTACCTGCATATTTCTCAAATAGAGGCATGTTAGCATGATTGACAAAATAATTTTACAATAGCATGATAACAATGAGTTGTCTCATCCGTAACTTAACTGTACAAACTTAAACTTTTCATGTACAAATTTGAAACATAAGCACCAACCTCTGAAAATAGACACAGCATAGAACTTCTCCATTGAGTAATTGGAGAAGAGCACAGCATTGACTACTACGGGTTTCCCAACTGTCAGAGTCCCTGTTTCATAAAAAAGAACCATTTTCACTGGCAGGGATCAAACACGTCCGTAAACGTCCAGACACCAACGAAGTGTCAAATACTAAGAAACGTATCAACCTTCATGAATTAGGTACGTTTGTTCAGTTTTTAATTTTGGAAAGAACAAAAACCCCAAGAAGGACGAAACAATTATTAGCCTTGTTATAAAAGAAGGAGTTGGGGTAAAGAGAACTCTCCTTCAATGAGAGCTGTCATCTACAAGAAATGGGGATTTAAAACTTGGCGAGTACGCATGGACGCTTACTACAACGCTGTTTTCAAGAACAAGCACCACTTCCATGGCAAGGTACAACATCAAATGAGCTCACTACTTAATTACTCTTTTGCCCCCTATTTCGTTGCTGTAAGAACCTAAAAGAACGAAACTTTACTTGAAAAAGCTATAAATTTTACCATTTGTTGTTATGCTGTAAAATATTTGGGATGAATATTGTTTTAAGGCCGGAAAGATTGAAAATTTACTGAAAAAGCTGTATTTTAAACTCGGAAGAGAAAGGGAAGAGACACAGAGAGATATGGGTGGCGGACTTGATAACCTGCTCTCTTTTAGAATCGAAGCTTCGTCCCTCATCGCCAAATCGTTGATTCGAGAGGTACCCACTTAGTTTTTCCTAACGATTTGTTCGAAATCGGTCTGAAAGATTTCTTATTTGTCTGTTTTGGGTTGGGTTTTTCTGTTTTTTTGCAAGTGCGGAACAACTGTCCTGTTCTGTCCTGCGCGTACCAAACATACACGGAACCTCCGTCCCGTCCCGTCCCGTCCCATTCTATTCCGTCCCGTCCCGTCAGCGTACCAAACGGTACCATACGGAACGTTAACACAATGTATGGTGGTAGCATAGGGGATAATATGAAATGACCAGAACCGAGGCAGAGCGTTTCCCTGTTCCAACCGTTACCACCGTAGGGCTTGCTTGATACAGTCCCCTTAGGGGCTGTAGAGAATTGGAAAAGGCAGAACAAAACGCAAGCTTGGAATAAAGAGAAGCTTGACAACTAACTGTATTGTAGTAATTTCATTCAAATCAGACTTGTGTTCCAGCATTCCAAGTACAAGTTATTTATACAATAAAAGGAACATAAACTAGTACTTGAAATAAATAGAGAAACCCAATAGACATAGCAGTTTTCAGCATTATTAACCTTCTTAATCTTGGAATCTGATGGGTTCTGTAACCAACCTCCTAGGACGTTCCTTGGCAATATAATATTCATTAGATGATGCCCCTTTAGACTTTAATACTATGCGAGACTCCTCAGATGATCCTTCATCATTGCTAGTCCCAAGGCACAAGGGTATGCAACCACTAACACCGAGAGACCGAACTGTAATGCCAGCTCATATTTAAAAGTGTGAAAAGGCCACAAAACTAAACAGATACCCAAAAATACCACAACACACAGAGTCGGTCAGTACATTTCAGTTGCAAATGAAAATTATAAACACTGGGATTTGCCTCTCTATCGCTGAGAGATTCTCTGTTATCGATGGCAATGGCAGACAGTGGCAGTCGTTTGCAAATGCACAACAGCGAGGAGGAGCTTCTTCTACTTCAGAGAAGTCAGTTTCGACGACAAGCCCAACCGCCGAAACCTCCTCCGAAACGTTTCGACCCTTCCCGTCTTTCAAAAAGGCCTCTTCACTCGCTGCAGCGCATCCCTTGCCGGAAACAGTATTCTTAGGTTTATCTCACACAATTACGGTTTTTTTCCGTTTTCTTTTGAGTTGCACGGTCTGTTTGGTTCCCCAGAAAACGCAGGAATTTTTTTAAAGTTTTTGAGCTTCTGTAGGGTTTACTGATGTGAATACTTGACTAGGTTCAGTTGAGTTGCTGATAAATTCAAACAATGAAATTTAGACACGAATGCTTCTAATTGATTTGAAGAGAAGTTTCTGAGCTAGTTTATTGCTTTTGAATGTTCAAATTGGATCGTATAAATGTGTCTGTGTGATAATTAGATGATTTGTTGCTTGCAGTAGGATGCACGAGAGAATTCGAGATCCTCAATATTGTCATTATCCCTAGATAAGATAATTCCCATATATGTGATGATGCCAGTTGATGCATTCTGCATTGATGGTACGGGGCGTCCAAGGATTAGGAAGTAAGTTTATTATGACTTTCTGTTGATGAGGCTATGATGCATTTTCATTCTTAATTTAATTGTTATACTCTTTTAAACAACGGAGTATGATTAGCTACAAGGTTGCAGCCTACTATTTTGATCTCTTCCCAATTCAAGTTATATACACGGACGTTTCAAAATGGTTCTAAATTTATTTATTTTTAATTTAGTTTCCTTTCAAGTGAGACAGAATCTTCTTATATATTGCTCAATTTATTGTTGTTTCAGAATCAAGGCCTTAACTGTAGCTCTAAAAAGCACTCAAGTTGGCAAGTATCCACGGAATTGCAGTTGAGGTTTGGTGGGGAGTCGTAGAGCGTTTCTCTCATCTTGCATATGATTGGTCTCTATATGAAGAGCTTTTCAAACTGATTTCTGACTCAGGTTTGAAGTTGCATGTTGCCTTGACTTTTCACTCAAACGTTAACTCTTCTTCTAGCAGAAAATGGGGTGTAACTCTTCCGCCTTGGATCATAGAGGTTTGTTTTCTCTGCAATTTTGAAATCCCATTTGACTGTTTGGCCTTTTATTGGTAAAGTGCACATGGCTGTATTGGAATGCTTAGTTTACCAGGTCATACTCTGTTGTGACAACATAACAAACATAACCCATTTGGAAAACTAGAGATAATATCAATGTTTCTTCAGTTTCCTGCTCTGCAACATGCTATGGTACTGTGTTCCCCATTAGCATACTTGATTTTAGCTTTGATGTGCATAAAAAGTTTATCTTTGCAAAGGGATGTGACAGAAAAACGATAGTTTGGCCTTCATTACATGCCCATCAGTTTTAATCCTCAATTTAGATAAAGAAGTTGACCTCTTCTGTTTTTTTCCTCCCAGATTGGTGATCAGAATAAGCATATATATTATCGGGACCAAAATGGATTTTCCAATGATGATTATCTTACACTCGGAGTTGACCATGTTCCTCTCTTTTGCGGCCGGACTGCTCTTCAATGTTATGAAGATTTCTTGTGAAGTTTTGCTAAGAAATTTGAATCCTTAATTGGAACTGTGATAGAAGAAATTAGTGTTGGTCTTGGTCCTTCTGGTGGACTTAAGTATGTTACTGTCACACTAGAACCACAAGTATGAAGCCAGTCCAATGATTTCTTATGCAACATTGTTACATTGCTCACACAGATATCCTGCACATCGTTTTGGTGATGGTAGATGGAAGTTTCCTGGAATCGGTGAATTCCAGTGCTATGACAAGTGCATGTATGCTAAAAATCTTTCATTTATGTGACAGAAATTTGGTTGCTATTGAACTTTTCCTATTTACAACTTTGTACCTTTTAGGATGGGCGACCTAAAGATGGCTGCACGCAAGGAAGGAAAGCCTCAGTGGGGAGAGAAGGGACCACAAAATGTTGGCTGTTACAACAGTCTCCCATCTGAAGTTCCTTTCTTTGAAGAGGGAGAGGAAAGCATTCTTTCTGATTATGGGTGTTTTTACCTTGTATGAAACTGATGGAAGCAGCTTGCTTTATTATTTCCCATGAAAAATTTCTGCATAACTGAAGCCTAGTGTAAATTGCACGAAATCATTGTTTGTATTTCATCCTCGAACTACCACATTGTTTCTTTAGACAGGAAACACTTCTGTGTAGGTGCCTGTAAACAACATGGGCCTGCAATATGTTATTCATACCATGTTTTTGTATCACATTTTCATACCACCTTCATTTGATGTAGACAGCCACATCATTTGAATTAATCAAATTTTTAAATTTAGTTCATTATTTAATAAACTAATACTTAGGACAAACTAGTTAATTAAATGATGATTGTGATATACAAAGAGTCTTTCTCCTTCCTTTCCTTGGGTTTTGCAAATTTTTCAAATGATGTGGTTATCCACATCAGATGCCACCTAAGGTGGTATAGAAATGTGGTATAAAAACAGAATATGAATAGCATTACTCTATTTTCAATCTTTAGTGGAACTTTTCTCATAACTAACTCTATTTGCTTCTAGGGGTTATACTTGCAGACTGTTTGCTACTGGAGTCTTAAATACTCTTACGCAACATGTTACACCCAAGGTATAAAATATCGATGATATCAGAAATATCGGTAGTTCAAAAATACGGAAATTTCAATGGAAATATCGGGATATTTTCGATATCGATAAAAATTGAATAAAAACCACAGAAATTGTAAGAAAAACTTGGAAATTTTTATTGAAACTTTGCAGAATGTTTATTTGGTCAATTATCTATTAGTTTATCACAAAAAATTGGAAGGAAATGCATTACATGATGGATTTAACTAATTTAAGTTGATTATATAGCAAGTTGGCAAATCTTGTGAGTGTAGAAAATATGTAGTAATTTATAAAAGAAGTTTAAACACACCATAATAATTTATATATAATGAATTAGTACAATATTTTACACTTTATACATTGCATGGTAAGATACATGAGTGACTATTTACCCTTTATTTTTTTTATTTAAGAATTATATGGTTGTGGGGGTTTTATTTAAAATTTATATTGAAGATGCTCTTAAATTATGTAAAATTGTGATCGAAAACAATAATTTATAATTTATATAAGATAGATATATATACACACACACAATATATATAAGATTTATATATATATATATATATATATATATATATATATAATATATTCCACTTTATAAACCGTCCACCTCACCTTGCTCTTTCCCATCACCCATCCACCTTGGGTGGTTTTCATGATTAAAAGTTAAAACCATCTCAGAGTCCATGGTTTTCAATTTTTAAACCATCCAAAATGTCAACCTCATCTGCTATCTCACATTACCCAATTTTTTGAGTCTTCAACTTGCACAACCACCACATATTCTTCGCACTCTCTCATCTCTGCTCTCACTCACTCTCTCTCTCTCTCTCTCTCTTCGCACTCTTTCATCTCCACCTTCGCCTTCCTCACCGATCCTACCGACGACAACCCCACCTCTGTCGTTGACTCCAACGACGACCACCATGACCACCATGACCCCTAATCGCCCCCAAACCCCAACCTCAACCTCCACAACAACCACCCATTCTCTTCCTCCCCCCCAGAGCCTGCCCCGCCGGTGCCGCGCTCACCTCCGTCTCTATTACACGTCTGCTTCAACCAAGACAACACCTGCTTCGCCGTGGCGACAGACCACGGGTTCCGGATCTACAACTGCGATCCGTTCCGCGAGTTCTTTCACCTCGACTTCGACAATGGCAGCGGAATCGGCGTCGTTGAGGCGCAGATCTTGGGTCTGAGCCTGGATTGCAGAGAAAGATCTGGGCAACTGCGACGACACAGCCTCGGTTGCCTTTCCGACGACGGAGCCACGACGATTGTTTCGATAATATCGAATATATCGCGATATTATCGATAATATCGCGATATTTTGACAACAATTAGGGGGATACGTGGGAAAATATCGTTCTCTCTAAAAAACGATAATATCGGCGATATTTTGCCAATATTATCGATATTTTAGTCATTGGTTACACCCCACCCCCATTTTTATTGAAAAATGATTTTTAATTCTTAATTGGTGTGCCCAAAGGGCCCACCTTCTATTTTTGTGTCCCCCATTCCCGTCACTCTTCCATCCCTCTCAGTCCTCTCTTTCTTCCCTTTCCCGTGCTCTCTCTCTGTGCACTCTCTCCTTCTGCCCAAGCTCCACATGCACACACACAAACATACATACACACGTTGCTGAAACACCATCCTCCGTTTCCCTTCCTGCATCCTTAAAAATCGACGAAGACGCAAGAATCATGGAGCGTCAGTTCGAAGGAGGAACTCCGGCGAGGTTTCTCGTCCCTCCGATTTGGGTAAACCTCGGGACACTTGAACTCTTCTCATTTTCGTCCTAAATCTAACCTGAGATATGGTTATGGATCGAGGATATAGCACAGAAATAACCCGGGGGAGACTTCCCCAGGTTTCCAGCAAGGAACCCGTCACTTTCTAGGCAAACTACGGCAAAAAAAGGGCGAGTTTTCCAGCATGCAAGGTATCAATCTCTTCATCTCGCTGAGTACTACAACTTTCCTTTTTGTTTCACCCAATTTCGTTGAGTATTGAAGAAGTTGTATCCATTTGAATCTTACCCAGTTTTTGGCGACGTCTGCGACTTTCGAGGCATTTTCTGGCCAAACCACAGCGATTTAGATGTTATGTGAGGTACCATTCTCTTCGTCTCGTCAAGATCTATGATTTTCGTTTTCGAATCACTCGATTTCGTTGAGTATTGACAAAGTTATAGCTGTTTAAAGTTTGTGTAGTTTTCCGGCCGAATTCCGGCTTTCTCTCCCATTGGGTCCGGCGATCCACCAAACCTAAGGCTTTTGGGTTGCTCCTGCCGAGCCCAACCCAAACCCATTTCTTTTTATTTATATTTGTTTTAATTGTTTTAGCAGGAAGGCCTATGGGCCATTATGGAGCAGGGCCTTCGGCCGTTTACTACAACCCAGAAATAAGCCTTTGGGCCTTCCAAGTTAGGGCCCTAAGTCGTTTTCCTCTAAAACCCAAACCATCAAGGACCCAAGCCCTAAACCCGGTCCAACCCTAAGCCCAGAACCATTTGACATGGTCTGACCCAGACATTGACCCGTTGACTGACCCGGTCTGACCGTTGACTTGGTCAACGGTCAACGTTGACTTGGTCAACGGTCAACGTTGACTTTGACTTTGACCCGTTGACTTTTTAGAATTGACTTTTCGGGTTTTCGTTCGAGACCTCTGCTAGGCTAATTTCGACGTGTTGAACCCGTTTCTGACGTCTGTTTTCCCAAATTAAGTCGTTTGAATAGAGATTGACTAAATGTACCCATTTATGTGCTTAGGTGCAATTATTAGGGCATTTCTATCTTCACTAGTGGCGCAGCTTTCAGCGGCTAAGTACTGTGAGTGGACCCCTTCTAAAATTGCATGATTTTATAGTTAAATTACATAATTGAATAGCATGCCTACGAGTTTATGAATTGATTTTTATGATGAGCATGTTTATTGAAAATGTTGATTTATCGTCTCATTTTCGTGAGGGAATAATTGTTAGCCTATGTTGAGCTATATTTTGATATATCGTATTTTCTATTAAAACCATGATTTGGTAGACTATCTGATGGATGACGATAGGATGCTAGAACATGTTTTCGAAAAACCCCGGTTCATGGTATAGATGATGGATGACTTTATCCCACGAAGTGGTATTCTGTGAGATACCTAACTATTTGTGCGTACCTAGTGGATACTATGCCGCCTGGGGCGAGGATCTGGTGTTGGCATTTAGGCCGGAGAAATAATCCCTAGCGAAAGGCTGAAGGACATGGAGATAGGCATTGGGCCGGGAATGAGTTATCTCTGGCTACGGGCACAGAGACTTAGGTGCAGGCATTGGGCCGGGAGGGAGTTATCTCTGGCTACGGGCACAGAGACTTAGGTGCAGGCATTGGGTCGGTAGTATTATTATTCAGTGATCTTACTAGCAGCACACCGCGCTTACGAGACGATCTGTGAGACGATTGATTATTTGATTTCCGCGATGTTTTTCCGCGATATGTCTTTTGAGATATTTTTTGCATGCTAGGGTTTTCAGTAAACCTATCACTTATTATGCTAGTAGTTTTCATTATATAACTGTGGGGGTCAGTATGTTGATAACTGTTTTATTATTATTGTATATATGAACTTGGTCCAGTCACCCTTGTTTTGCGCCCCCATTCAGGACTTAGGATCAAGGCACATAATCCCGGCGTCAAGACACTTCCGCAGCAGCATCTTCGAATCCTCTCGATGTATGACCCACTCATTTATTCATTCAATTTTATCTTAATTCTTTTTAGTGATTAGGTTTAGTTGTATGCTCTGAACACATTCCTAAATTGTTAATTCATTGTATTCAAATTCATAACCCTTATTTATTTCTTATTCTTAGCTTTTGTATCAATTAATGGCTTTCGTCACCCTCGGGTGTCGGCCAGCACGTGTCTATCCTGATATTCGGGGAATATCCAGGATCAGGGCGTGTCACAACATGATTAAAAGTAGATATGTTTTAATGATTTAATATGAAGTCATGACAATGGAATGGGTTCTTAAGAAACTGCACTAAGTTAGATGCAATTTGATTAAGAATGAAATGCATTGATGCTTTTCTTCTAGAAAGAAAAAAAATCATCATAGGATGTACTGGTTAGTAAACTAAGGACAATTATGGATGTATAAGTGGAAATTTAAATCATGTATGGTTCTTTATCATGCAATACTTGGCATAACATAATTAAACTTATTGGAAAACAATGTGGAGCTTAGGAGATCTGACAATGGCTTGACTTGTTGTAGGAATGGTACGGCGGTCGGTTGCTCCATCATGCAGATGATATTCTTGCAAAGGCAGCTAACATTCTAAAGAAATATCAAGAATAGAAGCAAACTTCTATTCTATGGGTAGCTAAAATTGGTGGTACCAGACGAGAGCACACCCTGCTGAACTGACAGCTTGATACTACAACAGCGCTATTAGAGATGGTTATGATCCTGTTGCTTTAATTTTGTCTCGTCATGGAGCTGCTTTGCATGTTTCGTAAGATTCCAAGTTTTAAGGTTCTGACTAGAATTTTGTTCATTGTCCAACCTGATAATTAGGGTTGCTTACACATTCGCTTGATTTCAAATGTATCTATTCTACCATGTTCACGTACTAAAAATTTTATTGCAGCAGCTTAGAAATGATGGATGGTGATAACCCGACATCCTATTTTTTTGAACTTACTTTAGAAATTTTATCTGTATAATTCAAGCTTTTAAGTTAGGTAGGACTAGCCCATGCAGCTGTGCTTTTTCACAGCATGTCGTGCAGGGTCTCTAGGTTCAACATGGGCTTGGAACGGGCCAATATGAGCTTTTTCAGTATTACATATATTGAGTATTATTGATCTGCTTTTTAGGCTTCTTTTAGTATCTTATAATTCATTCTGAGGTAAATCTTTTGTTTTAATTGGGTTGTCTTGCCCAGATAATAAAAAAGAAACATATGACAAGTTGATCAATAACCATTTTTCTGTTTTATTGAAATTTGGAATACAATTGATAATTTGATATTACTAATCAACAAAAATAGAATTGCATCACTATACAGTATGTTAGTGTCGTACTACTTTAGATTGGCATGGTCTGTCCATTTACACCGGTGGGTGGTGGTAGTGCCTAGTGGTGGCTTCTGCTGTCTACAATTCTATCAGTCAATTGGTTTCTTCGATAAAATGTCTGGCCTTATGCTTTGTTTATTGGGTATATATCATATTATAAAATTCCAATGTAGTCTAACATGATTCGATTTGCACCAGATATGGAGTGTTTCAAAGAAAAGGGTACATTTGATCAGGAGAAATACCAATGAAGGATTTGACAGGGTAAGTTCTTCCTTTGCTCAAGAACAAAAGCAAATTTCAGCTACCATTTATTTCTATTAGACATATATTGGATATTGCAAATGTCTTATAACTAGAAACACATGGCTTCTGATAGTGTTAGTTAAACACTTCTTCTTTTGCCCATTCTGTGTTGCGTGTTCACACGTCTGCTTTTCTCTTGCACGTTAGTTTATGGCAAATACATGCTAACTATTACCATTCTCAGGCCGAAGCTGTAAGATCATTTACATAATATAGAATGAATGATAAGTTCTTTAGGGCTGAAAATTGGAGTAACTTCGTTCCTTTTGTTAAAAAATGAGCACATATTGGTGAAGCAGCCAAAAAACCCAACTTAAATAGTAAATTTATTGATCTAGAGTAGTAGCTTCACTGCCCTATAATTTTTTGTCAAGGGCATGTGTAGAAGTTTAGAAGTTTGTCACTTCCTCATATATTGACTGAAATAACATTGTGCTCCCATGACCCGTGTTCTTGACCTGGAAGTGTAAATTTTTGAAACGGATTTGGTTGGCCTTAGAAATTGAATGCATTATACCACCAAAATATAGGAAGAATAACTGGAATTGCAATCTTGGTACTACTGGTCTCAATGCCTTGTCAAATACAGGTACGGCAATTCAATTTTAGGAATATCGTCATATTTTCATATCCGTCACCATAAGAAAATAATGTAGTTTTTGAAGATCGAAAACAACAATAAGAAAATGGATCCGAAAATATAGAGAACAAAGAACTAAGAATTCACTCCTCCAGAGTCCTTCAAATACTTAGCCTTGTTTTTATTGAGTGTGACTTCGACATCTTTCATGTTAATCCTTTCTTCCGGCAATGCTGCAGAGCAAGCTAAAGCTAATCTCATAACGGATGATAAGCAATCCCTCATGCTCACGAAATCACCATCTTCTTCCGTCCCAAGTATATCGACATCCACAACTTCATCTTTAGCAGCATCTGGAAATAATGAATCTGCACTCCATTGCCTTAAATTCATTTCCTTAACAAACATCTCATCCGTTGGCTTCCTTTTTGTGAATGTCTCCATGAGTACAATACCAAAACTATACACATCCCCTCTCGTCGAAACAATTCCTTCCATCCCAAACTCTGCAAAATTTGTATGTGAATTTAGTTATATATGATAAAAAGAAAATTATAACTCCTAATAAGACCAACATATACAAGATTGAGAAAATACATTACCTGGAGCCATATATCCAACTGTGGCTAGGGTCATGGTTAAAAGTAGATATGTTTTAATGATTTAATATGAAGTCATGACAAGGGAACGGGTTTTTAAGAAACTGCACTAAGTTGATGCAATTTGATTAAGAATGAAAATGCATTGATGCTTGTCTTCTAGAGAGAAAAAAAATCATCAGATGATGTACTGGTTAGTAAACTAAGGACAATTATGGAATATAAGTGGGAAATTAAATTATGTTATGGTTCTTTATCATGCAATACTGGGCATAACATGATTAAACTTATTGGAAAACAGCGGCTTGACGCGTTGTAGGAATGGTACAGTGGTAGGTTGGTCCATCATGCAGATGATATTCTTGCAAAGGCAGCTAACATTCTGAAGAAATATCAAGAAAACAAGCAAACTTCAATTGTATTGGCGGCTAAAATTGGTGGAATATCTTGGTGGTATCAGGCGATAGCACACCCTGCTGAACTTACGGCAGGATACTACAACACTGCTGTTAGAGATGGTTATGATCCTGTTGCTTCACTTTTGTCTAGTCATGGAGCGGCTTTTCATGTTCCGTAAGATCCTAAGTTTTACGAATGAATGATAAGATCTTTAGGGCTGAAAATTGGAGTAACTTCGTTCCTTTTGTTAAAAAGATGAGCACAAATTGGTAAAGCAGCCAAAAAACCCAACTTACCAGTAAGTTTATTGAACTAACTAGAGGAGCAGCCTCACTGCCCTATAATTTTTTGTCAAGGGCATGTGTAGAAGTTTGTAACTTGACTGAAATAACTTTGTATACCCATGACAGGCGTTCTTGAGCTGGAATTGTAAATTTTTGAAATGGATTTGGTTGGCCGTAGAAACTGAATGCTTTACTACCAAATATGGGAAGAATAATTGGAATTGCAATTTTGGTACTACTGGTCTCATTGCATTGACAAATCCAGGTATTACATTTCAATTTTAGGAATGTTGTCATATTCTCATATCCGTCACTATGAGAAAATAATGTAGTCTTTGCAGATTGAAAAAAACAAAAAGAAAATGGATCCAAAAATATAGAGAACAAAAAGAACTAAGAGTTCACTCCTCCACAGTCCTTCAAATACTTAGTCTTGATTTTGGTGAGTGTGATTACGACATCTTTCATGTTAATCCTCTCTCCCGGCAATGCTGCAGAGCAAGCTAAAGCTAATCTCATAACGGATGATAAGCAATCCCTCCTGCTCACAAAATCACCATTTTCCTCTGCCCCAAGTATATCGGCATCCACAACTTCACCTATTGCAGCATCTGGAAATAATGAATCTGCAATCCATTGCTTTAAATCCCTTTCCCCAACAAACATCTCATCTATTGGCTTCCTTTTTGTGAATGTCTCCATGAGTACAATACCAAAACTATACACATCCCCTCTTGTCGAAACGCTTCCTTCCATGCCAAACTCTGCAAAATTTGTATGTGAATTTAGTTATATATGATAAATAGAAAATTATAACTCCTAATAAGACCAACATATACAAAATTGAGAAAATACATCACCTGGAGCCATATATCCAACTGTGGCTAGGGTCATGGTTTTTGTCATCGAATCTCCACCGCCAATGAGTCTTGCAATGCCAAAATCAGCAACATGTGCAACCATATCATCATCTAGTAGTATATTGCTTGGTTTCACATCACAATGAACGATCGGTATCGAGTAACCATGATGAAGATATTCTAGTGCCAATGCAACATCTTTCATTATGTCTAACCTCTGCAGGATAGTCATGGAGCAGTTTGGAGAATACAACCACTTTTCGAGGCTTCCATTAGGCATCAATTGAAGTATCAGGGCTTTGAAATCAAGTTCATCGCAGCAACTTATGATTTTAATAAGATTCCGGTGACGGATATTGCTTAGCATTTCACATTCCTTATCAAAACTCTTAAATGCCCCTTCTAGCTGTAAATTGAAAACCTTGACGGCGATATCTATCCCATCTGAAAATGTTCCTCTGTATACTGAGCCAAAACCTCCTGTGCCTAGTAAGTTAGTCTCATGAAATCCATTTGTTGCCTTTACAAGTTCTAGGCGCGAAACTCTTCTCCAAAGAACTTGATGTAGCGAGGCAGTTTCTCTAACAACTTTGACATTCCTTTTCTTGCATAGTATCAGAATCAATGCAGCGGCCGCTAGGAGTATTACTGATATGACCCATGAGATGATATATTTAGCTTTCCTCCAATTTGGCTTAACTTTTGTTCTGTTTTTGCACAGTGGAACATGAAGTCGGGAAGCACCGCAGAATGCAGCGTTTGATACAAATGAATCAGCAGAGAAGTTTACAAAAGGCCCGCCGGTTGGAATTTCTCCTTGGAGTTTGTTGAAAGACAAATTCAGATGCTTGAGATACAAGAGTGCTTCCAATGACTTTGGGATTTCTCCAGATAGATTGTTTTTGGACAAATCCAAGAATTCTAGGCTTAGCAAGGTTTTAAATGAACTGGGAATAGGGCCTTCTAAATAATTGTTTGCCAAGGACAAATTAATCATATTCTGAAGACCACCAATGCTACCGGGAATGTTTCCGGAGAAATGGTTATTTGATAAATTCATATCCACCACAGCTCTCAAGTTTCCGATATCTTCTGAGAGTTGTCCAACTAGAGAATTGGATGACAAGTCTAGGTGCAATATATGGTTGAGTTCCCACAAGGAAGATGGTATTTTAGAAGTTAACAAATTGGACCCTAACCATAGACTTCTTAGAGCTACTGACAAAGTACCCAAGCAGGAAGGAATTGAACTAGAGAGCCGATTACGACCCAAACCTAACTCGGCTAGGTTGTTTAGTTGACAGAGTTCATGCGAGATATGTCCTCCCAGTTCATTATCATTCAAATACAAACCTTGGAGATTTTGTAGCCTTTGTATTGAAGTTGGAATTGCTCCGCTCAACTTATTGCTTCCCAGGTTTAACTCTATCAAGCTGCTCAAGTTGCCAATATCAACGGGAATCTTACCCCTGATGTTGGAAAAGCTTAAACCAACATATAGGAGTGACGTAGAGAGATTCCCGCGAGAAGTTGGAATCGTGGTGTTTAGTGGATTCTCTCCCAATTCTAATCTTGTCAAATTTCTAAGATTAAACAAGCAAGAAAGAGTGCTTGCTGCTTGTGGAGCAGAAGCATCAATCGTCAAATTATTCCAGGGCAAGACAAGGTACTCGAGGTTTTTCAAGGAACATAGCGTGGTAGGAAGAAACCCGGTAAATGAGTTTGCACTCATGTCTAGCTCCCTGAGCTTGGAAGCATTGGAGAGGTTAGGGAGTAGTCCGGCCACGAGGTTATTTCTACCTACTTCAAGGATTTCTAGGTTTGGAACGTTAAGACCTATGTTTGCTGGGAGGCTACCTGAGAGCGGATTGAAAGAAAGCCCTATTGCTCTTATCATGGAGTTATTGAAGAGTTTGGATGGGATGACGCCATTGAGATTATTAATCCCCAGTGCCAAAACCTCTAACTGTGGAAGATCACCAATCTCATCGGGTATTGCACCTGTCACAATTTCAGCACGTTTTAGCATTAACTTTGTAACTTCAGTTTAAGTAAAAACTAAAAACGAAATGATTGTAAAACGCCTCCAATTAATTACCTTCTAAATTATTGTCTACAAAATTAATCGTGGTTAAGTAGGTCAAATTGCCAAGACTTTTGGGTATGCTTCCACGGAAATTGTTAGACCCACACATGAACTCGCGGAGCTCTTTGCATTGCCACAGTTTGGAGGGAATAAAACCGTCAAACTGGTTTTGACCCAAATTAATTCGTTGAACACTCGAAAGATGCTCACATATATTGTCCGGAAGACTGCCACTCATGTTGTTCCCGAATAAAGTCAAAGTAGTCAAAGAAGATATGTTGAGGGCAGGCACAAAAGCAGAGCCTTTTAGGGCATTGTACTGCACAAACAACTCCTCCAGTTGACCTAAACTGCCCATCTCGTTCGGAAGTTCTATAAAATCAATCCGTGGATATTGTTAAAATCATGTATACATATATAGGAGCAGCGTGGGAATCCCGTTGTGCCATAGCAAAAGTGGGATACATTCTAAGGATCATGTACTCACTATATAGGACCTCTTTTTTGCTCTAGAATACGAGGGTCTTATACAGTAAATATACGATCGTAAGATAGTCTTCTCATCTCAATTTTTGCTGAAGTTGAATAAGATCCCAGCTAAGAAGGGGCTTGTGTGTGTGTGTATGTGTGTATAGTAACAAAACCAAAGTCATACAGTATACCTTCGAACTTGTTGTCATCAAGGATTATGCCCTTCACCATTGTTAAGTTACCTATTTCTCTGGGTATGCTACCTGTTAAATATGTGCATGCATGCCAACAAAAAAGAAGGGAAAAAAACAAACTAGATGATTGTTACACATTTTATAATATAGATGTTAAAATGTAACAAAGATGTTAATGTAATGAAGCAAGCAACACTAATTTATATGCCTAGGTGGTTGGTAATGGTGTTACGTACGTACCTAATAGTTGGTTACTGCTCAGATCAATTTCTTCAAGTGCAGATAAGTTGAAGATAGCAGCGGGTATGAAACCAGAGAAGCCATTACCCCACAATATGAAGGTTTGAAGTTTAGGGAAGGACCCAAACCACGAAGGAATGGTTCCCATAAAGTTGTTGTTTGCAAAGTCAATCGTCTTCAACCGGCGCAAACGAGACAATTCTTGGGGTAGAGGACCATGAAAACTATTATTCTTAAGGCCCAACTCAACGAGAAATGAGAGATTGCCTAGATGCGGAGGAATAACCCCGGCAAGACCCATGTACGAGAGATTTAAGGCCGTGACTCTGTGGTGGAGAGCACCGCAGGTAACGCCAACCCAGTTGCAAATGTCGGAATTGGAGGTAGAGGACCAGTTGGCGGTCAAGATGTTTTGAGGGTCACTAGTGATGTGAGTTTTGAGAGCAAGAAGCGCAGACTGATCTGTGCTGAAATTGGTATGAGTTATTGCTGATGCACCTGCAGTTAAGTAATTAGCCATAATCATCATATAGATATAACACAAGTAGTGTATCATCGACAACATTCTCGACATTACGAAACAACTTCTCTCCACACACAGTATATATATACTCTCCTTAATTGTAGTAGTTTTCGTCTTTCGGTTTTAATTTGATGGAAAACTTGAACTCATTACATTCACATAAATAGGAAACAAGATGGTGTTACCAAGACTTGTGCACGACTTAGGCTTGCCTGGCTTCTACGTCGAGACTTGCATTGCCGGGCTCCTACGTCGAAGTGAGGAGACTTAGACTTCGAACGATGACTTGTGATTTGGATTTTAAACATATCAAACATACCATTCATTTTTTGCTGATAGCTTAGCTACAGAGGCAAGATGAGATCAAAATCAAGTTTAAGGGACAAAGGTAAAAATAAGCCTTCACTTTTTGCTGATAGTTTAGCTAGGTGAGGAGGAATGGTGACTGCAGTGAGACCGATGTAAATGAGATTCAAGGGCAACTTGGAAGTGAGACTAGAAGGTTGCAACTTGGAAGTGAGCAATCAATGGTAAGGATGTCATCTTCTTTCGCCTTTACTTTTACTTTCGGTGAAACATCATGATGACCAAACATCATCATTGAAATTTAACAATATTGATAATTTGTGCTGCACAGCTGGAGATGCCCAAATGTGGAATTGTAGTCTTCAGTTCACACTCGATCAAAACAAATAACATAGAATTGTGATCTCTACGATGCACATAAAAAAGTATGTTGAAATTTCTTGTTTTGATAATTAAGGATTCATTTGATAACGATTTCATTTTAGTTTTTATTTTTCGACGCTTATTTTTCGAAAAATGAAAATTTGTTTTGTAACTACTTTTATTTTTTTTTTAAATGAAAATTGAAAAATAAAGGCTAAACATTAAAAACTCAAGAAATCAGTTACCAAAGAAGTTTACAATTTTCAATTTTAATAAAAAGTGAAAAAAGGAAATGAAAATAGAAAATGAAATGGATATCAAACGGCCTACAATTAAATGGCCACTGAAATTAAGTGTCTCAAATTTCCGTCATAATATTTTTCCACTAAAAATTATTTTCTATTAGTTAAATACTTTTAAATTCACATAGTAATATTTAATTAGATTTGTGGGATCCAGTTATTTGCCACATCAGAATATAACAGATTTTTTAATAGAATTGTGACAAAATGACCACATTGATTTGAGACACCCAATATTGGAGTAGGATTCTCTCCCCACTTTTTTTCCCTCGCCTTCCCTCCCCTCCTATTTGAACGGTCATGGTTAAACCACGTCAACATCTTATATTAATTTTTTTATAGAAAGATAAAGACAAAATAAGAGAATGTGAGAGGAGGAGATGGAAGGGGATGGAAAGAGGAGGGGAGAGAATCCTAATCCATTTCAGGGACTACATTGGTATGAGCTATTGCTAATGCACTTGCAATAAAGTAATTAGCCATAATCATCATATAGATATAATACAAGCAGTGTATCATCGACAACATTTTTTATAGTAGGAAACGACTTCTCTCCTTAATTGTAGTAATTTTCGTCTTTCGGTTTAAATTCGATCGAAAACTAGAACTCATTACATTCACATAAATAGGGAATCAAGTTGGTGTTACCAAGACTTGTGAACGACCTAGACTTGCCCGGCTTCTATGCCAAGGTGAGGAGACTTAGACTAGTTGAACGAAGACGTGTGATTTGGATTTGTTTACATATCAAACACACACATTCATTTTTCGCTGATAGCTTAGCTAGGTGAGGAGGAATAGTCTAAGTCCGACTTTGTTGTCAAAGTGAGGAGACTTAGACTAGTGGAACGAAGGCTTGTGATTTGGTTTTTTTACATATCAAACACACACCAATCATTTTTTGCTGATAGCTTGAAGGTGGCGTACGCCGTAACACGTACCAATTGCAACTTGGAAGTGAGCAACCAGTGGTAAGGATGTTTTGGTCTGTGGTGGTGATATTTAGTCTTCAGTTCATCATCAAAACAAAAATTTTGATATTTAATGACGACATACATTTTGATTCAAAACAAACCATTGCAGAATTCACTGCTTTAATATTCACGGCCTTTTTACTTTTTAACATAAGGCTTTTTAGCCAAAATGGTCCTTGAGATTTTCATAACACATAACTTTTGTTCTTGAGATTTTAAATCAATAGAAGTGGTTTATGAGATTGTCCACTATCCATTATTTTGATCATTCTGTTAAAAAGCTTCTTTAAGTGGTCCCTGAGCTTTTTAACAGAATGACCAAAATGATGGATGGTAGACAACCTCAGGGACCAAAGTTATGCGTTATGAAATCTTAGGGACCAAAATTATGTGTTATGCAAATCTCAAGGACCAAGGTTATGTGTTATACCTCAACTTAACAGAGTTTTTTAACCAAATGACCAAAATAATGGATGGTGGACAATCTCAAAGGCCACTTCTATTGATTTTAAATCTCTGGGACCAAAGTTTATGTAAATCTCAGAAACCATTTTGACTAAAAAACCTAACGATAATGTAACCACGTAAATTTGTGCAACATAGTCTAACTTTTCCAGATTTAATGCAAATGCAAATGCGACCAAACACATAACAGTTACATTCTTCCGGATGAAATGTTTTCGACAACGTTTACACATAATCAAGCTCTAATTGAACACTCTTCGGATTCGAAAATCGTCTAAACTTGGCTAATTAGTTTTTCTGAACGGAACAAAGCAAAGATGATACGCAAACGGTCCAAGAATTACCGTCTTATGCTTCTAAATTATTAATCACGATCGCATGTACAAATTCATTGCAGCAATAACGAAGAAGGGAAGTAACAACCAGAGGTTGAAAACTAGTTCAGATATGTACATTCACTATCATGCAGACTTGCCATTGGAGACGCTCTGAATATACAAAGGCTTCTTGTATGACTGCAACAAGAGAGAACATACCACGCTTAGAGATGAAGAAGGCATGCACCTGCAAGCCACGGTGGCAATCGAATTCCAGTGAAAGGGAACAAAACTCCAGCCCCCACCGGCACGCTGAGGATATTGTAGCCCAGGGCCCAGACATAATTCAATCAAATTCGAGACATGGTCTTTCTAGAGAGATCAATGGCTGTAACTACATCTTCCAGGTTGCTCTTCATCAGAACTATAAGCAGCTTCTATAGCTACGTCGGTGCCAGCACCAATTGCCATGCCAACATCTCCTGCAACCATAGACGGAGAGTCATTAATTCCGTCTCCCATCATTGCCACCGCCATTCCTTTCATCTGCGTCCACATAACAAGTCAGAAAACACTATGTAAGATAGATGACTCACATATCAAGTCAGAAACAAACTTAATATAGAAAAATGAGTTTGAAGATTTCTATAGGACATTATTTTACGCTAGATAAATCATTTGAAATATAATTTAGTAATCCTCAATCTGCGTTCAAAACCAGAACAAAATTACTTGTGGAGCTGGGTAATTGTAATCCACTCACACCACCCCTGTAACTATTATATAATCGTACCTGTAATTCGTTGATTCTATCAGGTTTTCCTAGTGGGTCCGTCTCAGCATACACCTTATCAATGCCAACCTCCATCGCACTGGCTGCCGCTGTAGCCCAGTTATCACCAGTAACCATGATGCTTGTAATGTTTATCGAGTGAAGATAAGAGATGACTCGTGCAGCCTCTGGCTTCACTGGATCAGTTACAGCAAAAGATAAGGGTCATATGAGATAGATTCCAAATATGAAATAATAGTTGCATGTTCAATCCCAATATATGCAGAAAGAACATCCTCCATACCCAATGACATAGA
Source organism: Heteromeles arbutifolia (assembly GCA_024362995.1). Classification (NCBI taxonomy): domain Eukaryota; kingdom Viridiplantae; phylum Streptophyta; class Magnoliopsida; order Rosales; family Rosaceae; genus Heteromeles; species Heteromeles arbutifolia. The sequence continues at coordinate 26,046,143 of JANCRC010000005.1, read as the reverse complement.
TTGCATTTAGTTTTATGTCAAGAGCCTAAACGTTGATCAAACCGAGGCAGGGCGTTTTACTGGTCAGGAATGAAGTGCAAACCTTGTTATAATACGGAACTTAACATAATGTATGGTGGTAGCATAGGGGATAATATGAAATGACCAGAACAATATGAGGAGAGCAACTTCATAATGGAGGAAAGACGAGAAAAAATAAATAAATAAACTACACTTGCACACTCGACATATAGAGAATGTATCTAATCAGAAATTGCTTTTTCCTAAACCACAACAAACAGGTTTTCGACGTCCTCGAAGGGAAAAGTAGGAACAAGTATAATGAAGCAACTAAACACACCAGCAAAAACAACATGAAAATAAAATGCATGAAAACCAGATTCTAAATTAAAAAAGAAATTTGTTTCCAAGGATAAGGTGGTCTTACCTTATAAGCCTTTTCGAGTACACTAGCAAAAATGCCCGCGCTCCACTGCGGGGACTTCTAGAAGTATGATCTTGTACCATCTGATTTCTTTTGCTATTCCTAGTTCTTTTTGGCATCATGTGCAAAACCAAATTGATAGCTAGGAAGAAAAAATGAAAACACCTGCACAAATTAAATTTTCCATCACCCCTATATTATAATTAAATAAAGCAAAACACAATAATCATCTCACAATTACAGAAGCAAGGACTTTCAAATGCCCCAATTATTTAACAACTACTATGCATAATTCTTAAAAAATGAGTATAAAATTAACCAGTTTTGAAAAACGAAGGAAGAAAGATGAAAGGTTAAGCCAAGAAGATAACTATTTTGAACTCAATTATTTGACATTAATTACACAAACCAAATTCCATATATATAGCCAGACAGAAGCTTTATCCTAGAGAGAAACCATGCCCAAATGATTATATAATCTCCAGACTGAGTGTGAATTCAGAGCATGAAAGGGAAGTCAGTTCCCTGGTTCCCAGATTGTAGGGACCAAATCTCAAAACTTTGCCAAGCATTATAGGAAACCATTGAAAGAATAAAAATGACCACAAAGATTGCAAAACAATTAACCACAGGTCGTGTTTATATGTCCACTGAGAGAAAAAAGCTTCTGCAAGTGAAAAAACGTATTTATATAAAACTGGCATGTACCATCTGAAAGAGCCTTTTGTATCCATTCCAATTATACTTATGTCTACCATATCCCTCTACAATTCTCCACCACCAATCAACCATAACTGATTTCAATACCCTTAGGTCTCGTTTGGCAGCTCGTATAAGGGATCAGATAGGATAGTTAATACGGTTCCAGATGTTTGGTGCAATTATGTACTAAATAGTACCAGTATTACTTATATTGGGCCCACATATTTATCCGGTGTATATGCTCGTTTATTTATCCTTCCAAAAACCTTTGTAATATTAGTCGGGTCCATCCGTCTCGCTCCATCGCTCTCGCTCTCTCGCATTGTTCTGCAAGCTCGCTGCCGTTGCCATCGCCAATCCCAGATTTTTCTTCCTCATTATCTTCTCCTTCGTCTTCTCCCTCTCCTCACACCCACTTCCGAAGCAATGGCTGAAAGAAGAAGAGTTAATTCTCAACATGGTCTCTCTCAAAGAACCCCAAATCGACTCAGTTCGAAGGTAAATCACAATGCTTTCATCTTCTTCTTCCTCTTTCACTCCACGGCCTTCGCCCTCCTCTTCAATTCCTCGTCGCGGTACCCGCACTAGTTCGCATGCAGCTGGACCGCTGGTCCTGGATCCTGTCACTCTGCTTATCACTGGGTATCATTTGGGCGATGGGGTATAAAACCGACACAAAGGGGTGACTGGAGAAGTTGTTGGAGAGAGAGAACGAGGATAAGAATCTTCTGGGAAAGTTCATCAAGGAGCTGAAGAAGAAAGGGTTGGAGTTTGATTTGTTAAAGGTGGTCGGCACGCAAATTGGTTTTAGAATGCTTTGTTAAGGGTTGGAGGGAATTGGTTGCAGAACTTTTGTTCTGCGATTTTTAATTTTGGGGATTTTTTTGTCAAGGTAATTTGGGGAATTTACATTTGATGTTATCTAGGAAAGATTTCATCTGGGCTTTTTATTTGAATAGGTTAGAACCATGGATATGATCGATCTGGCGGCAGTGATTGAAGGGAGTGATGGAATTGCTGTTGTTGCCCTCCCCTTCCTCAGATTCAAATCTGCAATTTATGCAAGAACAAAATATGGGTATTTCTATTTAAACAATCCGGTTATTAGCCCAATACTGTACCAAACATCCGATTCGTTAGGTTGGATTGAAATTTGGGTTTGATCCTTGGGATTCTTCTGTAGTCGGGGAAGAAGAAGGGAGAGGGAGGGAGGGAGTTTGAGGGTGCGTCAGAGAGATCTAGGAACAAAAGTGATGGTTTCAGTTTTTTTTTTTAATTTTATTTTAAGTTTGATTCCTCCTATCCGGTATAAAACCAAACACTGTATAAATAATACGATCATTAGTCTGATATTGCACTAAACGCCCGACTAATTTAGTCAGAATTATCCGGTGACTATTTATCATATCTAGCATAAATAGTCAGTACAGTCCGAACTGCCAAACGGGGCGTTAGCTGCTTTAGTAGACCGTCTAGTGACACCTAACTGCCACCAAAATAAAAGACATGATCAAGACCATACAGATTACAGACTAAGCTTAAAAACAACTGTTATCTATTAAGCAAAACTTGAACTCCTTGACATGGCAACCTCTTAATCCAAGATGTAGAGTAGAAAAGCAAAATTATTGACAAACCGAAAAATAACAATTTAACTTGCATAGTAAACGAATATTAGTTATACCAGTAAAAAGCGAAACATCAGTGTTTGGGAAGTTACCTTATTTAAAATGTCAGAAGCATCTGGTGTAGACAGTTCTTGCAAAATTCAGGGCTTCAAAATAAAATAAAAAATAAATTCAAAAGAAATCATAACTATTAATCCTAACAACTGTTTAGTAAAGGATAAAACAATCTTTCCATCAAACAAATTTGAGAAACAAAAAAAGGGAAATAAATTTAAGTTGAATAGAGGTGAAAATTACCTACCCAGAAATCCAAACGAAATCCCTAAAAATTCACGCCCCCAAAACCCTACAAATCACCAGAGTTGAAAACCAGCGCTACACTGGGATCATCCACACAGCGACGAACTCCAATCATCGTCACCGATCTCCATCTCCTTCCAAAACCAAAACCCTTTTAAGAAAAAGAGGGTAATGAATATGATAAAGCCAGTAATGGATGGAATAACCCAATTTCTATCGCCAATCACCCTTGCTGAGTGATGATTCACATACTTCCTCATATTTGTTTATGGGTTCCTATCCAACAAAATTTCGACTTGGTACCCAAAAACTTATCAGCTCAGGAACACAGAGAGGTTTATCAAATTCAAAGCAAAACACACATATATTATGAAGATTCTAGGGTTAAAAGAGGAGCAAGGAGGTTCGGTTACGGAACCCAAAATGCTATTTTAATGAGCAAATGAATATCTAAACTAGGGTTAACAATTTTCAGCAATAAAAAACATGTCTTTCGATCGAAGTTGCATAAATTACAGAACTTTGGGATTAAGGAGGAACAAAAAGCCGAAATTCCAATCAAGAAAAAAAAAAATTGTATGTAAATTTAAGCTTTGCCTGTAGATTGGCAGCAGCATAAGCATACTGGATAATATCTTTGATCGTCTTTGAACCCCTAGGTGTTGGAAACATTTTTAGTAAATTTGTTAAGGAAAATATAGAAACTCATGATGTAAATAACACATATTTGCCTAGAATCCGACCTTAAGCTAACAATTTTCATAAGTGTATTCTTTTTGTTAACTACAATAGAATTTATAAAACAATTTTAGAAAAACTCAGAGTCTAGATAATGGACATTTGTTCCATTTTAAAAAAATTTTGACTTGTGTTCTAAGCAACATAATGTATTCACATTTCAATTGTCAAAGGCATCGCAAAAATCCCCGACTGAAGATATTAAAAATCAGAACTTTTTCTCTAAGTTTTCATTCAGTTTATTTCACTTGTCCATCGGAATTTTATTCAAAGAAGATTAAATAAAGACAATAGCATGCCAAAGATTACAACCCCTCATTTCAAACTCTGCTAATGCACAACTCTGTTTGGTTTTCTTCTCAAACCCCTCATTTCAAACTCTGCTAATGCACAACTCTGTTTGATTTTCTTCTCCAGAGACCAGACTGAGCGAGGAGTCAAGTTCTCCAGTGCACCATCTCCCCTTCGAGCAGCCATCACCACCTCACTTGCCACTTCGGCGAGGCACCACCTTGCCACCACCCTCATGTCTCACTCCCTCTCTACCACTCTCCCTTTTTCCCTCACATCTTTCTCTCAATACTGTGCTCGCTGCACAAAAACAGCAAGGCAACCACCGTCGCCATTTTTCACGGCGAACTACGCCGGCACGAAACCATCACCATTAATCTCGCCACCTAGGCGAGTTTTACCATCCCTGAACCCACCCCTTGCAAACTGCCTTCATGCCTTCTAATTTCAATTCTTGCATTTCTTGCATGGTATCCATGTCTTGCACATTCAAATACTTATATACCAACTGAGAATAACAATATAAATACCACACCCACCTCTTTTTCCCCACTGAAAAAATCACCTAAAAACCACATTATCCACCATAGTTTAAGAATCCAAACATGGCTCCAAATTTCAATCTAATTAATTAAATTACAGAGGATTCTACCTACCTCATGAAAACTATAGACATCGAAATTTAGGGGAAATAAATGTTGACAAACGCATTAAAATTTCAACATGCAGAGGCATACATGCCACGTGTCGTACAAATTAAACACATGGCATGTACCTCAACAAAATAGGAAGAAATATCATTGGGGTGTGTTTGTTTGACCGGATTAGGAGGGACTGGACTAGACTAGACTAGACTGTAGTCCCTTGTTTGGTCTGGACAAGGATTAGGTTTAATGAGCTTAGGTTGGACTCGCTCGGATTATACACCTCGCTATGAGTTCTTAACGAAGATACCCAATTTCGGTTGGACTCGTAAACCCATCTGATAAAGAGAAAATCGCAAGAGAGTCGCTCGTCCAAGAACCCCAACATCGCTCGTCCTACTCGTCTCACATTGCTCCCTCCTTGCCCTGCTCCCTCATTGTCGTCATCCTCACCTTCATCTCTGCGTCTTCCCTTATCTGCATCTGCTCGCCCTCATCTGCTCCGAGTTGTCTGGTAATCTTCAAATCTTCGATTTATTTCGTCGATCTGTTTTACATATCGTAATATTACTGAGCTTTATTTGATTTTGTTGTTTTGGGTTTGAGAAATTTTCAATCATAGACCTCTGCACTTGAACAAATTAGGGTTTTGATTTTTAGGTCAAATTGAGATTAGAATTTGGGGTTTTCATATTTCAACTTTTCTTTCAAATCCGAACTCAGAAACCATGTTTGGCCATAAAATCGACAAGTTTCTTTTGCAGAAGGGACACATACTTCCATCTCTGTTATGTAGCATAAATCTGTGTTGTTTTTCGTTTTTATGTTCTTGGTTCACGAATCTTTACCAGTTTCTCTTTTTTATTTTATTAAATTGCATGTAGAGTTGGATGTTTGTGAATTGTTTGGATGAGAAATTATGTGATCTGAAGAAATTTTTGTTATGCACTCTTTAAATGGTTTGTGGTTATGTTGAAAGTCGTATCCTCTGTTTGGTTTTGTTTCTGCATTTTTTGATTTCCTTTTACCTTCCTCGGATGAGCTTCTATCGCTCTTAAAGACAAACCCTATCAAGAAAAGAAAACTTAAACTTGTACCCTAAACAATCAATCCTGTGAATAAATGTGATCACTGGAGAAAATTAGGAGAGGTTTTCTTCCAAGTTCTCTTCGAATCAATCTTTTTTATGTCGTCTGTTCAGAAATTTGAAGTGGAGATGAGTAGTTAAAGGTGATGGCTTTTTTTTTACTATGGAACTGTCTCAGACCACCTTGTTTGAATGGCATTGGAGATAGGCAGGAAGCAATTCCATATGTCCCGTCAATGCCCAGCCATGATATTACATTGAATGTTTGGTACCGTGTGAGGTTGATGTTGAATTGCAATATTATGTGGTTGTTGGTAAAGTCTTCCTTGTTGTACTGTGTGGGGTTGATGGTGAACTACAATATTCTGTGGTTGTTGGTAAAGTCTTCCTTGTTGAGTATCCCACATCTGTGAGGGAAAGAAATGTTGAGAATTAAGCTGCATACTAGCTTAAATCCAACCTGCAGGATTATGCATAGTAATCTAACTGGAATATTTCTGTATACCTGAGAATCTAAAATGCTTTCAAGTTATGGATTTATTTATTTAATGAGGTTTTTTTTTCCCATTGTCTTGTAATTGCCAATTGGTGGCTTTGTTTCATCCGGTTTTGTTCTCTTGAAACTTTTTTGTGGTACAGATCCCATTATTGGTTGCAGAGAAGAGGAGCATAAATGGAAGTTGCATGTATTGGGCACTCTTCTTTTTCTTCTTTTGGGTGATAAGAGTTTAAACCAAGCTAAATTTGCAAATTAAAAGAGCTTAGAGAATGGATGTGGATTAAAAGAGCTCAGGGTTTATGTACACGGATCCCATAAGTGTCACATCCCCGCCCGGGGTGGATCACTTCCCGGCCCCACTCCACCACTGTAGCACGATATTGTCCGCTTTGGGCCTCGACCACACCTTCACGGTTTTGTTTCTTGGAACTCACAGGAGAACTTCTCAGTGGGTCACCCGTCATGGGAGTGCTCTCGCGCGCTACTCACTTAACTTCGAAGTTCCGATGGAACCCGAAGCCAGTGAGCTCCCAAAAGGCCTCGTGCTAGGTAGAGATGGGAATATACATTTAAGGATCACTCCCCTGGGCGATGTGGGATGTTACAATAAGCCAGTGAGAGCTTAGCTGCAAAAGCCTTTATATAGAATAGAGTTGAGAAATTCCATAGTTCAAGTTCCCAAACACTCACTTTGCTGCCTGAATGTGCCTTAAGGAGTGGGGGAGTTTCAGCCACTTGAAACGTAATGTTGCTCATTATATATGATAAGCTGAAGAATTCTGAAAATTTATAAATATCTGATCACCAATTTGCCATCTTAAACTCAACTATAATATGTCCCAATTCTATTAGCAGGTACTAAAAACAAAACAATTGTCCTCTTTTTTTAAGATTCATAATATACATGGCAAAAATATGCTCCAATTAACCCAGATCATGAGATTTGTAGCATTACTCTATTATATTACACAATGGCAAAAATTTGGGCATTGGGCACAGGTAATTGGGAGCTATTAAAATAGAACAATAATGTAGTCCTAGTCTAAGCAAACACAAATCTGGTGAACAGTACTATTTTCATTATCCTGCTTCTTAGTCTGACACTGCACCAAATGCTTCACTCTGCTAGTCCAACTTAGTCTAGTCTAAGCCAATCCAGCTTAGTCCCTGCAGCTAGTCCAGTCTGAGACAGTCCGGTGCAACAAACGCACCCTTGAAGGATTAAACAAGTTTTTTTCTCATTTTGGGCAATGACAAGGCAAGCACACTTCAATCCGTTATGGATCAAAACTAGTTTTTCTTCTTATTTTGGGCAATGACAAAGCATGCACACTTCATGTTTAAAATTGCATTAAGTGGGAAAATTAGGACATAAGTTAGGCCACTTCAATTTTAAAATGGTATTAAGTGGGAAATTAGGCCATAAGTTAGACCACTTCAATTTCAATATTGCATTAAGTGGGAAAATTAGGTAATGGTGCTTGGAAAAGAAAAAAGAATATTTTGTGGTGGTGATTCATTCTCAAAGTCTATAAATAGGCTTCTCCATCAAGGTATCAAGGATATAATAAAAAGACCAATTCACAACCAATTCACTTCACCCAAAAACCTTGAAACTTTGAAACTCCAAAGCTCTCAAGCATCCAAATTCCCAAGAATTCTGAAGGATCGAGAAAGCTCTCTTCGTTCTTCGCCAAAACCTTTGAAGAATCAACAAGCACTTTGGTCATGTGCCGGTTCTTCCTTCACCACAAGCCAAATCCTTGAGGCAACTACTCATTCAAGATCAAGCCTCGACGGCCTTTGAAGAAGCTCTCAACCGCTCATTCAAGATCAAGCACCGATGGCCCTTGAAGAAGCTCCCAACCGACGGCCCTTGAAGAAGCTCCCTGTTGTGTTCCTTTCAAGTGCAAATATAAGGATAGTATAATGGCACAAGTAAGGGTGTTGAACCACAGAGACTGATTAGACCTCTACAAATTACTAGCTTTATGTGAACCCTAACTAAACAATGAAACTAACAAATTGAATTTAGATTTTGATTTGAGAAGTAAAGTAACTTAAAATGCAAGGGAATGTAAATATGAATAATAGAATGATTCAGAAACGATGGGAATGGAACTAGGGATACCGATTTCACCATTACAAGCCAATTCCATGAAAATTAAGTCAAAACGCATTCAACTCTCCAATCTACAACTAGGGTTCGTTTTACTTATTTATGATCATCCATTTGATGTGTGGTTGTGATCAAGTACTCCTAATCTGCAACCTAGTTGTGATGTTCAACTTAGAATACCAACTAAGAATCCATTAAGAACAAGAAAACTTCAAAGAACCAAAGAAATCACATGGCAGGATGTATGCATAGTAGTTTCTTCATTCATTCACATGTCTACCAAGATTAAGCATGATGTGTACTATAACCTTGATCAAATAATCTATAAGAAACCATAATAGTGATCAAACATTAAGATAAACAAACAAATTGTACTATAAAATCAATGACTGAAACAAGAAAACAGATTGATGAATCGAATACCTTAACGTAATAACATAGAATAGTTTTGCAAGGCTACATCGAAATCCCCAGCTATGAACTTAATTACACAACATGATTGCAGAATATATAAATATCAAGAACAACATGAGTGAAATTAAATTCATAGAAGAAACCCCCTTGAAGCAATTTTGATGTGGAAATCCTTCAAGAATAGCGCGGCTGCGTGGTTTCTTCGGTGGCAGCGGATGGTGAAGGGAAATAGGGTTTTGTTTCTGGAAGAAAGGCCAAAGAAAGAGAAGAGAGAGAGCTCTGGGCAACCCCCAAGGGGGGCTTGTATAAAAGTGATATGAAACCCTAGTATTTTATGCTAAATGGGGCTGCAACTGATTGCAAGGTGATCCCAACCATTAAGCCAAGGGTTTGAACGTTTTTCCTTATTTGGCTCCTCCAAATCGGGCTAGATATTCCAATTCCTTTCCCATTATGCTCTTGGTCTTCTAACCAACCAGATTTGCTTTGGATTCTTTATTTGGGCTTCAAAACAGGCCACTAAACTTCTTTCCACGTTTGAATAAGGGTCAACCCCAAAAATGGCATGTTTTCACTTCTTTTGATTTCAAATTAATCCTAAAATGCATGTAACTGCACACTGATACAAAATAGGGTGAAACGCAACCAGTTTTACTCTAAAACATCACAAATAGACTAGGAATGGATGGTATAAATGCATGAAATATATGAGTTATCACTCCCAACCACTGATTCAAGATCAAGCCCCGACGAACCTTGAAGAAACTCCCAATCGCTCACTCAAGATCAAGCCCCGACGGCCGTGAAGAAGCTCCCAACCGCTCATTCAAGATCAAGCCCCAACGGCTCTAAAAAAAATTTTAAATCAAAAGCTTAAGACTAAATCACAGGAAGCTCTGTGAGTTAATTTTTTGGGCAAAAAAAAAAAAAAAAAATCTATTAATGCATTCTCATACAAAAAATTTCTTTAAATACTAATTTCATGCAATCCAGGAGCTAAGTGCTTAAATAAAAAATAAATAAAAAATCTTTAACCCAGATACTCTTATATTGCAGTGCAGCAAAGTTTATATCTCAGAGATTGCAGAGATTCAAACAATCAATAATGAGACAGCCGGAATGTTCTTTATTCGTTTGTCCTCCGTACTCTACCCTAATCTTCTTAGGATTTTAGTTAAACAACTTGCTCTTGTAACAGCTATTTTAAAGCATAAATATTCATGAACACCAATTGCAAAAAGGCACAAAGTATTTTTACGGAAATCTAAAGATCCCTGTTGTGCCCCAAACCCAGGTCTGTCCTCTCTTTGCCTTATTCGTTTAGGGCATGATTAGAGATGCTCACCAACAGTTTAACCAAAAAAATTGCAGTGAGATTTTAAAATACGAACTTTATTTAATAATGCAATGAAATATAACAAAATGTACAAAAATTATTATTTTGGTAAACAAATAGACAGTGGGATAACAGAAGAAGACGAACCCAAAAAAAATTAAAAACACAGAATCACAGTAGAAGAAGCAAACCCAAGAAAATACAGAAAATAAAATAAAAGGATGCAACTTTTATTGGCGGGTGAATGAGTAGACAATAAAAAAAAAATGCAAACTTTGAGTTCAAAACAAACCTCGTATCGTTTGAAATTTGAGACTTGGAGTCGCCCACGGGAAGGGTTTTCTAAGAAGACAGTATTAGGCGTGCTGAAGTTAGTTTCTGCTTTTAGTTGTAAATTCACATTTAATACTAATTGAACATAAATTTCAGCAAATACACCGAAGAAATAGCAAGAATTGATTTCAGAAATGGGAAAAAATTAAATTAAAAATAGAAAACAAAAGGGCCGAAAAGCTACAAACCTAAACACCATTTCATATCTTTTTGTTCTCTTCGAAGATCGAATGATTCCAGAGAGACAGAGAGAGGAGGAGGGAGACGACGAAGGGGAAAGAAGGAAACGACGGAGGCGATTTACTGTCTTGTGTGGTTCTCACGAAGACTGCGAGATGAAAGAGGCGAGGAATGACCTTGGGTGGCTCTGGGCTCGAGGCCAGAGAGAAAATGAGAGACCCAAATGGCTGGTACAAAAGATTTGGAAATGATTTTTACCTTTCAATTTGGAAACGATTTTTGCTGACCACTGTTATGTTATGTGATTTCTTCGATCACAAGAAATCAAGTTGGGGTCAAAAGTAATAGTTTGGGTTCAATTTGCAATTTATAGCTTTTAAGTGGTATTTTATTTTAGGGTTAATCTCAATTTACTACTCTGAAGTTTCTTGGTTTTCAACATTTGATGCATGAAATTTTTTTCGTCTCAGAATGGTACCTAAAGTCATAATTTTGGAACACTTTCATATATCCGTTAAGTTTTCCATCAGAAACTCTGTTAATCCTCTGTTAATTGATGATGTGGCGCCTACATGACAATGACTGAGCGTCAGGTAGATATTAAAAAAAAATAAAACATTAAAAATATAAAAACTAATAAAAATTAAAAAATCTGGGCTTATTCCTGCCCACCCCCTCTCCCACGCAGCCATCCCTCCCTTCTATGTTCTCTCATCTGCGCCCACGCACCAAACCTTTCCTCCTTTCTCTTTACCCACCCCACCGGAGCATCACGCACCCGCTTCTAAAAATTATCTCCTCGATTTCCAACCGTCCTAATTCACACCCAAACCCGTATCCAGATTCACCACATCCGCCTCCGCCATTGTTCTCACTCCCTGCCTCTCTTTCAACCTCGCCTACTCCATCGCCGGGAGTTTATTCCAGTCCAGCTTCCATGTGCACAACAGCACGATCTGTCTCGATCATCCCATACCCATGACCCACCACAAACCCTCGGTTTCATCTCTGTAAAATATACACCTTTTTCTCTACAAATAATTGGGGAAAAAACAAATCTTTTTCCATTATTTTGGGAATCGAAATCGAAAAAATAAATTGAATTTGTATAAAATTGAGGAAATCGTATTGGGGTTTTGGTTTAGCAGGCGAATGTGTGGTTGCCTCCGATGAGGGCTGGTGGTTTTAAGAGAGAGTTGCAGACCTTGGAGCTGTGAGGGAAGGGAAAAGCCATGGCTGAGTTTGGGTTGGGCGTAGAGGAGGAGGAGAGAGGGGAGGGAAGACTGGGTCGGTGGGAGCGGGGTTGGGTAGAATAGGCCCCATATTTTGTTCGTTTGTTTGTTTTTTTGTTTTTATAATTTTTTTTTAAATTTTAATTCTTAATTTTAATTTTTTTAATACCCACGTGGCGTCTTTTATTGTCTACGTTGGCGCCACGTTATTAGTTAACGAAGATTCTAACAGAAAACTTAACGAATGTATAAAAGTGTCCTAGAATTATGACTTTAGGTATCATTTTGGGATGAAAAAAACTTGATGTACAATGTTGAAAACCAAGAAACTTTAGTGTAGTAAACTGATATTAACCCCTTATTTTACTAGTTTGTTAGTTAGTGCCAAGTGGCAAGTCACACATGTGTAATGGGTTGGCTATATAGCCACACTCTCTCTCTTCCAACGGTTAGAATGAATTTAATATTATTTTACAAAAACTGAGCTGAGCTTCTTCTTCCTTCTTCCATCTTTATTTATGTATCTTGCAAGTTTGGTCAAGGTTGAATCGTAGTTGGAAGTTGGTGCTATCAATCCACAATTATGGTTGAGTCTCTAAAGGCATGGCCTTGTTCCTTAAATCTTGCAATCTTCTCTCTGCGCTCTCTCTCCCTCCCTCAGTTAATCAAGTCGGTGGAATTCTCACAAAATCCTTCACTTAATTGGGTCAGTGACAACCTCCCTCACCCTCTGCAACCCTGGCGCATCCCTCATCTACTCCTTCAATTCCATCAAACCCACACACCCCCAACTCTCCCAAATCGAGAATGACCAAAATACCCATGTCAATTTCCAATCTGATCCATTGGATTTGGAATGTAGTCACGGTAAAATACACATTTGACGTTTAGGGCTGTAACCATTCAATGGACACCGCCGAAGCCCACTTCGGGCCCAAAAAGACCCAAATTCTGGTTAGTGGTAGAAATGTAAATATTATGAAATAAGAGGAAATTCATTGTAGCTTAGGAACAGTCCAAAATCCCATCTAACTTTACACTATAGTAATGGTCTGTCCATTTACACCGGTGGGTGATGGTAGTGCCTAACAGTGGCTTGCTACTGTCTATAATGTTTATAATTCTATCAGTCAATTGGTTTCTTCTATAAAATGTTTGGCCTTGCCTTCTTTTTTGGATATTTATAATATTATACAATTCCAATTACTTTAGTCTAAAGTAGGAAATCCATTTGCATTGTTCAATTGAACAGTGTTTTGGACCGAATTTTATTTTATTTACAAAATTGCCACCGCCTCTACCTGTGGTTCAGATTGAAAAATCTCGATTTATTTACGATATTGCCACTGGTTTGCACAGTGGAAGGGTGCCCATGCGTCAATCATCGTGGATTCTGCTTGGACTCCTTTTCCATTTCCATCTCATATTCTTTCCCTCTCTCTCGACTCTCTCTTTGTAACCATCCATCAAATACCCCATCCCTCCTCCCTTTTCTCACTCAGTAATTTCCCTTACATCCCTCACCGATTCTGTCTCTCGCCATTCTCAGTCTTTCTAGCCGCGAACCCCTTGACAGCTTGCAGCTTTACGCTCCCCTCCAGATTGGTCGCGTATACCAGCCGAGACCGTCGTCATCGTCACCCTATGAACAAATCCATGCTTAAAAATAAGAGATGAAAGCCCCAAGACCGTCGCCTGCACCACCGTCTCAGAAAAGTGAGCCAAAATCTCGCGAGATTCAAACTGCGCACGAGCGAATCCAAAGGACAAACCTCCGATCTTGAAGTCGACACACCCAGAGGTAAAAATTTCTCATCCACTCTCTTCAATTTCATATATGTTGTGGGAAAATATGAGAACTAACTCAAGCAAATGTTCTAGATGTAAGCTAAAAGATCAATTTAACTTTTCTTCCCTGTCAATTTAGTGCTTTTTCTTTTCTTATTACTTTTAGGAGTTAATTTTTTGAGATATAATATGACTAACAAATTTACTGCTGCCTCTTATCTTTTTTTTTGGCTGAAGATTTCTTTTTAAAAACCGTATGCCATGACAAAATAAATTTACAAATTGCTAATTTTATATTTTGCATAAAATCTTTGTTCACTCTACCTGAACAGGTACACTTGACTGAGAAGGAAAGTCTTCTCATATTAAATCCATGTTAGCCCGATCGCTGCTGCCCTGGAACCATCGCTCTTTGGTAAGTTTTCAACACAGTATAGTTCAAATCCTCTTAATCATGTTCTTGAATTTTACTTTATCTATGCATTTCATTATCTAAACTCTGTTATTTGAATTTGGTTAACTGAATTGTGCCTAATATTTGATGTGGCCAGTGACTTTGTATGGTTGGCTGGTGTGATTTGGAAGTGTTTTTAGTCAATGGAAGACAAGGGACACAAGTGTGGGGCAGCGAAGTCAAGTGGGATTTGGAATTTAGGATAGTAGAATTTTTTGTTAATTTATGGGATTTGAAGTCTTCCCTTATTTTTGTCTTGGTGTGATCAATTGTAACAAAGATTTTTCATTAAATTGAGGTAGTGAACCTACTAATTTTCATATGTTCCAGTCTTCTCCGTTCTCTTGGACCAAACGTGAAATCCCAAGCACTATATCACCACAAAGCAAGCAATCCAAAAAACCCATTTTTCCAGAAGCACTTAACAAAACCTTTCTATGGGTTAATTGTTGTTTCAATTATACTAGATTGAAAACGAGTATGGAACCATTGATCAAGCATACGGGGCTGTCGCCCAAACCTATATTAAGTGGGCAACAAGCATGGCTGTGTCTTTAGATACAGGGGTGCCCTGGGTCATGTGCCAACAAGATGATGCTCCTGAATCCGCGGTGAGGCTTTTGTAGTCTGTTTTCATTTGTATTGTATTGTATTGACTTTGACCTTTTTGATCAACGTCCAATAGCAATAGGTGCAGTGATTCTCAAACCCTAATTTTAACTGTTTGGATCATTGCAGATTTGGGTTATTTATTTATTTATTTTAATTGCGTTGCTTCTACTTGTTGTATATTGGTTGATGGATTTCAGAGTATTTTTTGTTTTATGACTGGATTTCGCTGTGTCGGATTAGTTTGGTTTGCTATGATCGGTGAGCCTTATGTTATTTTTGATGGGTTTGGTTAACAGGGTTTTCATTCCTTTTTAGATTTGTTTCGACACACACTTGTCGAAATTTGCAGGATGCTATGGTGATGTTTTCTATGATGTAAACAAATTAACTATTTAATGTCAATAGTTTGTGTTATATAAAGCTACGCATGTTAGGAGTAAAGTAATTTATTATTTGTTCTTAGCCCTTGGTTTATAAATCCCAACTTTTAAATTCCAAGTAGATGTGTCTGTTAATCGATTGCGTTTGGGATGGAAATGGTTTTGAATGATTCGGATTTTCATTAATTTTAATTCATTTGCTAATCATAGTTTCATGTATTTGATAGCTGCTTTGCTCTCGCAAATTTTGTTGGTAAGGGTTCAGTGAAGCTTCTAGGCTAAATCTTCGGTTTGCTGTTGGGTATGTTTACTTTGTGCTTTAGTTTTTTATTTTTTATGTCTGGAGTAAATATGCTTAAGATCTCACATGGTTAAGGGTGGAGAAATCAGCGTCCCTTTTTTTTTTTTTTTTTTTGTAGAAGTTTGTAAATGTTTCTAAAAATACGTGTGGGTTGCTGAAACTAATTAATTTGATCGGTGTGATTTTTGTGATTAGGAATTTAGGACCTCGGTAACTTGATTAATTAGGGATTTTGTGTTTAGGAATTTGTGGGTTTACCTCCGAATTTAGTCTCTTTCTTAAGAGGGGTCTGGCCATAACACACAGCAGCAGCGATGGGGGAGGAGAAGCGGCACCAGGTTCGCCGATCAATCTGAAGAAGAAAAGGGAGAGGTCGATTCCGAGCATGAGTCCAAACCCCAGCCCAATTTTGTATGATCATCTAATTTCATGTTTCCTTTCTATTCTGATTCCCAAAGTATGTTTGGGAATGATTAGGGTTTCAGTTTTTGTTCTAATCTTAGCTGAAGGACGATATAGGGTGTGGTTTTGTTAATGGCGGTGGATGATTTGGATGAAAGCATGTATCTTCGGGATTTTTTTTGCTTGCAGTTGTTTAGGCCCGGACTGAAGAAGTTTTGTGGAATGAGATTCTGTGTTTATGGCAGGTAATAAAGATCGTCAAACCAGTAGCTGATAAAATGTCATTATATATATGCTTTTGTTGTTTTCTGCTATGATAATGAGGGAATCCAGAGGATCGAGGCCAGTCGATCTAAGGTTTGTACTACTCTATCCTTGTCTCTCTTTTTTGTGAATTTCTTGAAATTGACGACACACACTCTGATTCTCGCTGTTCTTGGGAGCGGAGAAAGCTTTGGATTAGCTTTGATAACTTTGACTTTTCTCTTATTTAGTTCAGCACAGTCGGACTACATAATCCTACCATTGGGCTATTTCTAGGGAGGAGGGTTTACATGGACTTTTGTTAGTATGTTGACAGTTTGGTATGTCTGTCATTGATGGAACAAAATTGTGAGTTAATTATGGTTTAGATTGTTGAATTTTGAATTCGCAATTCCCTTCAGGAACTGTCACAAGTGATGTGCCTGTTGTGGCTACAGGAATCAAAAGCGAGTGAAAGGTAAAGCTTTTCTCTCCAACCATTCATCGCCAACAATTGCAGCCAAAGCCAAGTATATCTCTCCTCTTGCTTTCTCTCTATGATGTTTTATCCCAATTTCCCTCAGAAAGTAAGGGTTTTGGTTTGCATTCTTGGATTAGATTTGAATATATTCCATTTTATTCTATATATACAAATCTAATACAAAGATAAAAATTTATCCTTAATTTGTCTAATTAGATTTGCATTCTTTCTTCCTCCATCTATGACATCTTCGTTCTAAGGTCAAAATACGTTCACTTTTACATAAAAATTTGTGTGTTTTATTTATTTATTTGGGTTTTTGTAGCTGATGCTTATACATATTAGGTTTTGTGTTACTGGGTTTTAACTTTTATCACTAATTGTCAATTGGATTTTCTGGTTTCAAAAATAGGTGGAGGCGTCGACTAATCAGCTGGCTGATCAGCAGATGCCAGTGTATAATCTTGCATTGAAGATTCTTTGCTGGGTTATCAATGTATCATTGAAGGTTGTGGTGGCTAATCTTATAAGGAAAACTAAGAATTTTAGATTTAATTGTTTAGCTGCTTCTTTTGTACTCAAGTTATTGGGCTTTGCAAGGGAATAATATGTTTCTTTCTGCTGAATTATACGCTGAACCAGACAATGATGAATTATTTGTACATCTCACTTTACTTCCCAAATCAAATGTAAGTTGTTAGCTTGATGATTCTAATTTATTGTGGGCGAGTAAAACTGATTATGGGTTGAGATTCTGATGGGTTGATGTTCCTATAAATTTGAGCAAGATGAGAATGCAGTGGAGAAGGAAATAACATAGGCACGCGTCCTTAAACGGGAAAAAACTTTGGTTAGGCAAAGCCAAATTAAGGAAGAGAATAGGTAGAGGCTAAAACATAATCAAGTGGAAACTTTAGGTACAAAATGTGCAGTGAGTCAAGAAATTATACAATGGTGTCCGGTTGCCTTCCACCACGGCCACGTTAAAAGGCTTGGTTCTTTTTCCAAGTGAAGAAATAAAATGGCACTTGAATCATAGAAATATTAACATCTATACTCAAATGAAAAAAATTGCATATTTGAAAGGAAAAAAACACACCAATACACACTTGGAAATAGCTGGAGATATTGGCAAACCTCACAATGTATATGCATGCTGTAGTGATATTTATAATGAGGATATTTATACTGGCAAACCTCACTTATGCTCTCTACACATTCTACTGTTTAAGTGATGAACAAAACTATTCTCAATGTCTCTAGTTATTCTGTTATTATCTTCAACGATTTGGAAACCTGCCACTATAGTTTACAGAATGGTTATGTCACACTGCTATTCTTCCTGTCAAAATGGGGAAGGTTTGCATCTATTCAAATAATGACTTCTAAATATTGTCTTTACAGGGAGGCTTGATTGATAGTGACGCTTTAACCCACAAGAGGAATGCTAAATCCACAACGCCGTTCAAGTCGGACCACTGGTAAATGCCTAAACTTTTCTGCTTAAATGGATTCATCAACTCAATTTTGTCGTTAATTTTTGTTTTGAGTCCATTTTCCTTGATGCTGCTGTATTAGGATTTTAAGCTTAGTCGACATTTTCAATGGGAAGTCATAAGCATAATTCATTTTTCTTAAATTAGACTCACGATTTTTATGTGCATTATTCTTCTGTTTTACGAATTTAATTGGCTAAGCCTTAATGATATTGTTGATGAATCTTCACGAAAGGATTTAATTGCCTAAGCCTTATATGTTCATCCGTTTTACGAATTTAATTGGCTAAGCCTTATATGTTCTTCATCTTTTGTGAGTAATCATTCTAGGATTCTTCACAAATTTCTGAGAATTTCGTTTGAGTGGTCAAAATTTTAAATTCAATTTTTTTTTATTTGCAGAATTGTATAATCCTTTTGAAGCAGTGGGGAGCTGCCGGTTCGCTCACGCTTTCAAATTTTGACCACTCGCTCATTGTAATCTCTCTCTCTCTCTCTCTCTCTCTCTCTCTCTCTCTCTCTCTCTCTCTCTCTCTCTCATTTGAGAAAAAAAGTTGAAGATAATTCCATGCTTTTGAGTTATAGCAATTAGTAAATATAAAATGACATTGATTAGTGTTGAATCCTTCGTTAGTTTATATGTAGTGTGTGCTTGAGAATGAAAGCAATGGACATTATATGGAATTGATGTTCCTTTTAATGTCAGTAAAGAAAGGAATTGTTCCTTTATTAGCAATTATATGAAGTATGTATATTATGCAATACAAAGGAGATGTCAAATTCTAAATGGAATGTCAAGTAATCAAATTTGAAGGTAGGAGCAAACTCCGACCAATATGTCAATCCTATGTGGATTGACATATGAGTTTTCATATGTCAAATTTGACATATGAGAAAAGGTGATGTCAAATCATTTTTAATTATTTTATTGTGTGAGTTATATTAATGCACCAATTATAAATTTTAAAAATTTATTTTAATTGATTTCTTTTTAAAATTGATCATACAAATATCATTTATAATAAAAAAACATATCGGTTGGAAAAAGATAAAATCTGACAATGCAACGTCAGTCATCAAATTAATATTTGACATTTATCTTTTGACATCTCCATTGAAGATGCTCTTAGAGATACTGCTACAGTACCCCAAGTAGGAAGGAATAGAACCAGATAGACGATTACCACCCTATACGCGATATGTCGTCCCAGTTCGTTATCATTCAAATACAAACAATGGAGATTTTTAGCACAATTACGTTTTTTTTTCCGTTTTCTTTTTAGTTGCACTGTCTGTTTGGTTCCCGAGAAAACGCAGGAAAATTTATAAAGTTTTTGAGCTTCTGTAGGGTTTACTGAAGTGAATACTTGACTAGGTTCAGTTGGGTTGCTCATATATTCAAACAATGATATTTAGACGCGAATGCTTTTAATTGATTTGAAGAGAAGTTTCTAAGCTAGTTTATTGCTTTTGAATGTTCAAATTGGATCGTATAAATGTGTCTGTGTGATAATTAGATGATTTGTTGCTTGCAGTATGGATGCACTAGAGAATTTGAGGTCCTCGATTTGTCATCATCCCTAGATAAGAGAATTCCCATATATGTGATGATGCCTGTTGATGCCTTCTGCATTGATGGTACGGGGCGTCTAAGGATTAGGAAGTAAGTTTTATTATGACTGTCTGTTGATGAAGCTATGATGCATTTTCATTCTTAATTTAATTGTTGTACTCTTTTAAACGACGGATTATAATTATCTACAAGGTTGCAGCTAACTATTTTGATCTCTTCCCAATTCAAGTTATATACACGTACGTTTCAATATGGATCAAAATTTATTTATTTTTAATTTAGTTTCCTTTCAAGTGAGACAGAATCTCCTTATATATTGCTCGATTTATTGTTGTTTCAGAATCAAGGCCTTAACTGTAGCTCTAAAAAGCACTCAAGTTGGCAGGTGTCCACGGAATTGCAGTTGAGGTTTGGTGGGGAATCGTAGAGCGTTTCTCTCCTCTTGCATATGATTGGTCTCTATATGAAGAGCTTTTCAAACTGATTTCTGACTCAGATTTGACGTTGCATGTTGCCTTGTCTTTTCACTCAAAAGTTAACTCTTCTTCTAGCAGAAAAGGGGGTGTAACTCTTCCGCCTTGGATCATAGTCTCATAGAGGTTTGTTTTCTCTGCAATTTTGAATTCCCATTTGACTATTTGGCCTTTGGTCTTGGTCCTTCTGGTGGACTTAAGTATGTTACTGTTACACTAGAACCACAAGTATGAAGCCAGTCCAATGATTTCTTATGCAACATTGTTACATTGCTCACACAGATATCCCGCACATCCGTTTGGTGATGGTAGATGGAAGTTTCCTGGAATCGTTGAATTCTAGTGCTATGACAAGTGCATGTATGCTAAAAATGTTTCATTCCTGTCATAGAAATTTGGTTGCTATTGACCTTTTCCTATTTACGATGTTGTTCCTTTTAGGATTGGCGACCTAAAGATGGCTGCAGGCAAGGAAGGAAAGCCTTAGTGGGGAGAGAAGGGACCACAAAATGCTGGCTGTTACAATAGTCTCCCATCTGAAGTTCATTTCTTTGAAGAGGGAAAGGAAAGCATTCTTTCTGATTATAGGTGTTTTTTCCCTGTATGAAACTGATGGAAAAGGCTTGCTTTATTATTTCCCATGAAAAATTTCTGCATAACTGAAGCCTATTGTAAATTGCACGAAATCATTGTTTGTATTTCATCCTCGAACTACCACATTGTTTCTTTAGCCTGGAAACACTTCTGTGTAGGTGCCTCTAAACAACATGGGCCTGCAATATATATTTTCAATCTTTAGTGGAACTTTTCTTATAACTAACTCTATTTGCTTCTGTGTAGGTGCCTAGTGGTGGCTTCTGCTGTCTACAATTCTATCAGTCAATTGGTTTCTTTGATAAAATGTCTGGCCTTATGCTTTGTTTATTGGGTATATATCATATTATACAATTCCGGTGTAGTCTAACATGATTCGATTTGCACCAGATATGGAGTGTTTCAAAGAAAAGGGTGCATTTGATCGGGAGAAATACCAATGAAGGATTTGACAGGGTAAGTTCTTCCTTTGCTCAAGAACAAAAGTAAATTTCAGCTACCATTTATTTCTATTAGACATATATTGGATATTGCAAATGTCTTATAACTAGAAACACATGGCTTCTAATAACGTTAGTTAAACTCTTCTTCTTTTGCCTAGTCTGTGTTGCGTGTTCACGCGTCTGCTTTTCTCTTGCACTTTGGTTTATGGCAAATGCATGCTAACTATTACCATTCCCAGGCCGAAGCTGTAAGATGATTTAAATATTTCAGAATGAATGATAAGAACTTTAGGGCTGAAAATTGGGGTAACAATAGTTTAGAAGTTTGTCACTTCCTGATATTGATTAAAATAATATTGTGCTCCCATGATCTGTGTTCTTGACCTGGAAGTGTAAATTTTTGAAACGGATTTGGTTGGCCATAGAAACTGAATGCTTTGTACCACCAAAATATAGGAAGAATAACTGGAATTGCAATCTTGGTATTACTGGTCTTATTGCCTTGTCAAATACAGGTACGGCAATTCAATTTTAGGAATATCGTCATATTTTCATATCCGTCACCATAAGAAAATAATGTATTTTTTGAAGATCGAAAACAACAATAAGAAAATGGATCCGAAAATATAGAGAACAAAGAACTAAGAATTCACTCCTCCAGAGTCCTTCAAATACTTAGCCTTGATTTAATTGAGTGTGACTATGGCATCTTTCATGTTAATCCTCTCTCCCGGCGATGCTGCAGAGCAAGCTAAAGCTAATCTCATGACGGATGATAAGCAATCCCTCATGCTCACGAAATCACCATCTTCCTCCGCCCCAAGTATATCGGCATCCACAACTTCACCTATTGCAGCATCAGGAAATAATGAATCTGCAATCCATTGCTTTAAATCCATTTCCCCAACAAACATCTCGTCTGTTGGCTTCCTTTTTGTGAATGTCTCCATGAGTACAATAGCAAAACTATACACATCCCCTCTAGTTCAAACGCTTCCTTCCATCCCAAACTCTGCAAAATTTGTATGTGAATTTAGTTATATATGATAAAAAGAAAATTATAACTCATAATAAGACCAACATATACAAAATTGAGAAAATACATCACCTGGAGCCATATATCCAACTGTGGCTAGGGTCATGGTTTCTGTCATCGAATCTCCACCGCCGATGAGTCTTGCAATGCCAAAATCAGCAACATGTGCAACCATATCTTCATCTAGTATATTGCTTGGTTTCACATCACAATGAACGATAGGTATCGAGTAACCATGACGAAGATATTCTAGTGCCAATGCAACATCTTTCATTATGTCTAACCTCTGCAGGATAGTTATGGAGTAGTTTGGAGAATACAACCACTTTTCAAGGCTTCCATTAGGCATCAATTGAAGTATCAGGGCTTTGAAATCAAGTTCATCGCAGCAACTTATGATTTTAATAAGATTCCGGTGACGGATATTGCTTAGCATTTCACATTCCTTATCAAAACTCTGGAATACCCTTTCTAGCTGTAAATTGAAAACCTTGACGGCGATATCTATCCCGTCTGAAAGTGTTCCTCTGTATACTGAGCCAAAACCTCACGTGCCTAGTAAGTTACTCTCATGAAATCTATTTGTTGCCTTTACAAGTTCTAGGCGCGAAAGTCTTCTCCAAAGAACTTGATGTAGCGAGGCGGTTTCTCTAACAACTTTGATATTCCTTTTCTTGCATAGTATCAGAATCAATGCAGCGGCCGCTAGGAGTATTACTGATGTGACCCCTGAGATGATATATTTAGCTTTCCTCTAATTTGGCTTAACTTTTGTTCTATTTTTGCACAGTGGAACATGCAGTCGGGAAGCACCGCAGAGTGCACTGTTTGATACAAATGAATCAGCAGAGAAGTTTCCGAAAGGCCCGCCGGTTGGAATTTCTCCTTGGATTTTGTTGAAAGACAAATTCAGATGCTTGGGATACAAGAGTGCTTCCAATGACTTTGGGATCTTTCCAGATAGATTGTTTTGGGACAAATCTAAGAATTCTAGGCTTAGCAAGGTTTTAAATGAACTGGGAATAGGGCCTTCTAAATAATTGTTTGCCAAGGACAAATTAATCATATTTTGAAGTCCCCTAATGCTACCGGGAATGTTTCTGGAGAAATGGTTATTTGATAAATCCATATCCACCACATCTCTCAACTTTCCGATATCTTCTGAGAGTGGTCCGACTGAAGAATTGGATGACAAGTTTAGGTGCAATATATACTTGAGTTCCCACTAGGAAGATGGTATTTTAGAAGTTAACAAATTGGACAGTAACGATAAATGTCTTAGAGCTACTGACAAAGTACCCAAGCAGGAAGGAATAGAACCAGAGAGCCAATTACCACCCAAACGTAAATCGGCTAGGTTGTTTAGTTGACAGAGTTCATACGGGATATGTCCTTGCAGTTCGTTATCATTCAAATACAAACCTTGGAGATTTTGTATTGAAGTTGGAATTGCTCCACTCAACTGATTGTTTCCCAGGTCTAACTCTATCAAGCTGCTCAAGTTGCCAATATCAACGGGAATGTTACCCCTGATGTTGGAAAAGCTTAAATAAACATATAGGAGTGACGTAGGGAGATTCCCACGAGAAGCTGGAATCGTGGTGTTTAGTGGATTATCTGCCAAGTCTAATGTTGTCAAATTTCTAAGATTAAACAAGCAAGAGAGAGTGCTTGCTGATTGTGGAGTAGAAGCATCAATCGTCAAATTATTCGAGTACAAGGAAAGAAACTCGAGGTTTTCAAGGAACATAGTGTGGTAGGAAGAAACCCGGTAAATGAGTTTTGACCGATGTTTAGCTGCCTGAGCTTGGAAGCATTGGAGAGGTTAGGGATAAGTCCGGCCACGAGGTTATTTTGGGCTACATGAAGGATTTCTAGGTTTGGAATGTTAAGACCTATGTTTGCTGGGAGGCTACCTGAGAGCTGATTAAAAGAAAGCCCTATTCCTCTTATCGTGGAAGGATTGAAGAGTGGATGGGATGACGCCATTGAGAGTATTAATCTCCAGTCCCAAAATCTCTAACTGAGGAAGATCACCAATATACCTGTCCCAATTTCAGTACGTTTGCATTAACTTTGTAACTTTAGTTTAAATAAAAACTAAAAACGAAATGATTGTAAAACGGCCCCAAATTAATTACCTTCTAAATTATTGTCAGAAAGAAAAATCTTGCTTAAGTAGGTGAAATTGCCAAGACTTTTGGGTATGCTTCCACGGAAATTGTTAGACTCTAATGAGATTTCATGAAGCTCTTTGCATTGCCACAGTTTGGAGGGAATCAGACCATCAAGCTGGTTTCGACCCAAATATAATCGTCGAATACTCGAAAGATGCTCACACATATTTTCCGGAAGACTACCACTCATGTTGTTTCCGTATAGAGTCAAAGTAGTAAAAAAAGATATGTTGAGGATAGGCACAAAAGAAAAGCCTTTTAGGGCATTTTGCTGCACAAACAACTCTTCCAGCTGACCTAAATTGCCTATCTCGTTCGGAAGTTCTATAAAATCATTCCGTGTATGTTGTTAACATCATGTATACATATATAGGAGCAGCTTCTTAGTGGGAATCTCGTTGTACCGTAGCAAAAGTGGGATACATTCTAAGGACCGTGTACTCATTATATAGGACCTTTTTTTTTGCTCTAGAATACGAGGGTCTTACACGGTAAATATATGATCCTACGATAGTCCTCTCATCTCATTTTTTGCTGAAGTTGAACAAGATCCCAGCTAAGAAGGGGCTTGTGTGTGTGTGTGTGTGTGTGTGTAACAAAACCTAAGTCATACAGTATACCTTCGAACTTGTTGTCGTCAAGGTATATGCCCTTCACCATTGTTAAGTTGTTGATTTCTCTGGGTATGCTACCTGTTAAATATGTGCATGCATGCCAACAAAAAAGAAGGGAAAAAAACAAACGAGATGGTTGTTATACATTTTATAATATAGATGTTAAAATGTAACAAAGATATTAAATGTAATGAAGCAAGCAACACTAACTTATATGCCTAGGTGGTTGGTAATGGTGCTACGTACGTACCTGATAGTTGGTTCCAGCTCAGGTTAATTGTTTCGAGTGCAGATAAGTTGAAGATAACAGCAGGTATGAAACCAGAGAAACCATTACCCAACAATTTGAAGGTTTGAAGTTTAGGGAAGGACCCAAACCACGAAGGAATGGTTCCCATAAAGTTGTTGTATCCAAAGTTAATCGTCTTCAACCGGCGCAAACGAGACAGTTCTTGGAGTAGGGGACCATGAAAACTATTATTCTTAAGGCCCAACTCAACAAGAAATGAGAGGTTGCCTAGATGCGGAGGAATAACCCCGACAAGACCCATGTACGAGAGATTTAAGGCCGTGACTCTGTGGTGGCGACCGCCGCAGGTAACGCCAACCCAGTTGCAAATGTCGGAATTGGAGGCAGATGACCAGTTGGCTGTCAAGATGTTTTGAGGGTCACTAGTGATGTGAGCTTTGAGAGCAAGAAGCGCAGACTGATCTGTGCTGAAATTGGTATGAGCTATTGCTAATGCACCTGCAGTTGAGTAATTAGCCATAATCATCATAAAGATATAACACAAGCAGTAGTGTATCATCGACAACATTTTCAACAATAGGAAATGACTTCTCTCCTCCGTATATACACACTATGTATAAGCTCTCCTTAATTGTAGTAGTTTTCGTCTTCGGCTTTAATTCGAGAGAAAACTTGAACTCATTACATTCACATAATATAGGGAAACAAGTTGGTGTTACCAAGACTTATGCACGACTTAGACTTGCCCGGCTTCGACGTTGAAGTAAGGAGGACTTGGACCTCACTTATTCCACTAAATTTCCACTGTCTGGTGTGCACTAATTGCTCTACCAATTTAAACTTTATTTGATCCCATATAATCTCTCTCTACACCCAACTTAAACTTTAAATGTGAATTGTCTTTTATACCCTATTACTTAATTACCATTAAGTACAAGATGAAAATAATAAAACTAAAATTTATTAATAAACTCACAACCAATAATCAAACCCTAACATGGAGAAAAACAAGCTCTTTTTTAACAATGATCAAACTAAAGTATGAATCGATTTATCCAAGTTTGATTTCAATTTGTTTTTAGGATTTAAGAACAAAATCAACACCTTTTCCAAAGTATAATTACTAGTAGAAACATATATGGGATTTTAAATTTTAAAGTCTAGCTACTTGTGTGAATGTCACGCTTTCTTTTCGTTTCATTCGTGAAGGGTGGAGGCCATACTTTGCTTGTAGTTTTGATGGCAGTGCATAGCAGCAATATAGCGACTGTCTTGAATTTGAAGGTGTTGAGTTCCTTCTATCTGGTGAAACTAATGTAGTCTCCAAAAGCCTTCCCTTCTTCCTCTTGTTTCAATCAATATTATTTTCATAATTTAATTCGGTTGTTGGATGTTGAAAGTATTTTAATTTCATGAAAATATAGGAACGTGAGGTTCAAGCAGGCATAGAAAATATGCCTTCATTTTTAGAGGTGAATTTTTTCTCTTGATTATCAAAACATAATCTTGTTTTGATTATGAGATTATTAGGTACCCATATAGTCATGTAATGTGTGCCTCTACTTCTCTGCAAATTGGTGTAGGCATTGGAAGGCTATTACCCCTTAGCTGGTGAGACTTTATGAAATGCTTAGAGTGGAAGACAGTTTGAGATAATCTTCGTCTCCTTCAACTGTGATGAGGAAAAATTCAATGAACACTTTGTGAATGTTGTGGTTGGCAGTGTCGATCTATGCTAATCTTTCATAAAAGATTGAGTGATGTGTACCGCTTAAAAGGGGTGGCAGAATATTGATTTTGAGTTTTTATTTTCTAAATAGGTGTAAAGATAAATTTATATATTGAATTGGGCTTGTGAGGGTAATTTAGGTAGTAAATTGGGTCTAAAAAGATATTGGTAGTTTAATTAAAAGTAATAATTTTAGTAGCCCACCTACCAAATAATTCATAATTCCGCTATTACTACCAACTCCACTAATTGCTTGCTCTACTATCAGCACTTACGGTTCCACCAACTATCAGCACTAATTGCTCCACTAATGTAGGCAAGTGATTACATTACAAGAAACCCAAAACTGATACTTTCTTAATAATATGTGCTGCTAGCCGACGAGTATAATACGCTGAAACGAAAGTAATTTAAACGGTGAAATTGTTAATTAAATAGCAGTTAATTGTTTGGTGTATTAATTTGAAAAACAGAATGAAACGGGGTAGAAAGATGGATCATATTAAGGTGGATCGGCGTCTCTATGTAACAAAGATGTAATATGGCAAATTGTTTGAGTCTCCATTGCTCGGAGAAATAATCATCATTTCCATCTTTTATCTTCAGAGGAATTAGCTATTACTAATCTATACACACACTTTTTTTTGTTGGCCTATTGGAAACAGATGACTAATTATTTTGCCGTTTAGTGAGAGCTTTAAGATAGTTAAAAGTATAAGCAGAGATGTTTGCACCAAAGATATACTCCCTACATGCTCCATTATTGCCAAAGTGTTTGTTGCTATAATTAGAGCAAGTGGAGAGGGCATATCAGTGGTGGAATTGTTAAGATTTGTATTTTGAAATGTTTTTGCCAAGCTCTCAGTGCGAATGCAAGAAATTAGGCATATGTTTAAAATAGACAAAAAGAGGATAGTTTGTATATAAATTGATAATAGCTAATTTCTCGGAGGAAAATGGTTAGTAAAAAATATATTTAGACGGAGAACAACAATAAAGGAAATGCAACAAAATGTGAATTTATTTCACATACCACTGGAACCTTGTGTTTATATGTCCACCAACTTATTTGTTGAAACTGCGGTCTGGTTGCTGAATAAGCAACATTTCTTCCAAATTTGTTCAAGTCATTTCTAAATTTCTAACAATTAAAGAATCTATAAACCAAGAAAGTTTAAATTTAGATCGATCAATTTGAATTAAAACATGAACGATGGTTAGTTATCATGAAAATATTGGAAAAGAAATTATTAAACATAATGAAATAAAGAACTTTCTTCCAAATTTTGTGACACATCCTTGAAAACAATATTTATAGTATAGTTTTTAACATCCTTTTCTACATTTTCTATTAAAATTTGTAAACCTTCTCTTGATGTCACTCTAAACAATGCAACATATAATTAACCATGTATAAAAACTAGTTTTGGAAGATATATGCCAACTTGTTTTCTGTAGCTGTAAGATCGATCCTCGATATAAAAACTTTGTGACCAATCTTGTTGCCAGCTAGAATTTTAGCTTCAATAACTCTGTTAAACAATAAAGTAACAACTAATCTAATTCCATTACACAATCCCACAAAGATTGGTTTAAATTTTGTAGCAGCATGATAGGCATTCCTCTTTTTAGCACCAAATTATGTGCAGGCAATCCATTAAAGTCAAGTTTGTTTAAAAATTCAGTTAAATACATTATTTTAAGATTTTCAACATTTTCATTTGAAGTGCACAAAGAATCATAACTTAAAAATGTGCATTGTTCTCCCGGTAATATATCAATTATATAATTATTTTGTATTTCGAGGTGTTATAATTGCTCTTTCTCTTAAATATGCAAAATTGTTATAAAAAATTTCAAAATTGGGAATATTGCTGCCAGCTAAAATTTTAGCTTCAATAACTCTGTTAAACAATAGATCACAAATGTTTATGGAACAATAGATCACAAATGCTTGAGAACTTGGTGTAGATCTGTACCAGTGGCGGAGTCAGGGATTTAAGACAATGGGGTCAAAAGTTGAGCTTCCATTACTAGACAGGGCAGGCCGAAAATGCGGTTCTGACGATTTGTAGACTGCCAGGCGGTAGATTCACGGTGGTGGGAAGATTTAGCAGGGGGAGAAGAGGTGCTGATGGATTGACAGCTAACAAATGGAGCAGCAGCTCCTGTTGGACCCTAAACTGCTTCTGGTTCCAAGGATCGAAGGTAGCAAGTGGAGCTCCAATGGATGAGTTGCTGCTGCATCAAAGAAGAAAGAAGAAAAGAAGGGTTTAGTCCTAACGACTAGTTTTCAGTTTAAATGTTTTGTATGTGTGTGTGAGAGTGACAAGTGTACACTCCATATTAGATCACTTAAAACCCCAATGAAGGGCTATGATCAAATCTGGAGGAGAATGGGTGTGATATTTGTTTAAGATCTCTTGTCCCCCACACTCTTAAAAAATGTTTTGGGAGATGGCAATGCACCAAACCCTACAAACATTCCTTATTAAATGAAGTGATGGCATATGCAATTTGCACAGCCTTGTAGTCGTCCAACATCTCGGCATTCTTTGTTCCCTTTTTCTGTCAAGTTCTTAAGCCCAAGACACTATAATGGTATTAAAGACATTTTTCCCTACCTCAAGGGTACGACGAATTTGGGTTTGTTATACCCCTATGAATCCTCGAGATGAGCATCCGCCCCCTCGGTCCTCGGGTTGATTCTCGCCTTGTTGGTTATGTTGATGCAGGTTATTCATCTAACCCATACATGGCACATTCTCAAACGAGTTACTGTGGATGCAAATTTCTTCCTCCTTGATCTTGGACAAAATTGCACCTACAAAACAATTAACACCTTAGGTCAAGGCCAAGAGCCTCACGCACCCATGATGAATGGGGGGGCTTTGGCCGAAGAACCTCCAATGTCAAAGTTAGAATTTAGAGAGAAAAAGTGTTTGAGAATTCTAGAGAATTTTAGCAAGAGTTCGAACCCAAAGTTTTGTGAAAATGGGAGCATATATATAGGGATAGGCCGGTCCTCTTTAGAGAAAGAGTGGCCAGCCATTTGGTTAATTTTGGGTTGAATTTTGGTTTAATTAGCCAATTTATTATGATTAATAGGCTAATTAAACATAAAGGGAATGTTATGGAATTAATTGGCTTGCTAATTAGTGTAATTGAAAGGGAGAAATGATAGAAAAGGTAGGAAGCATGGTTGACTCTTTTTTGGATGGGGATGGCCGGCCATTAGGTTGATTTTGGTGTTAAATGGGTGATTTAATTGTCAATTAGGGGATTAATTAGGCAATTAATCCCTTAATTAGTCAATTATTGTGATTGTAAAGGAGGATTTTAGGAGATATGGAAAGGATATATTATTTAGCTAATTGAGTACCTAAATAATGAAATAGAAAATATATGGAATAAATTAGGTCTTGGGAATTACCTTGTCGAAAGGATTTGATGAAATAGGTTTTGAATCGTTACCTATTTTGGGCACTTTTGACTCGGTTGAGGGATGATTGCATGCTACTCGCGCGTAGGAATCCCGATGTGCCTCAAGGGTATTTTTGTCCTTTTATATCCAAAAATCCACGTGTTGCCTTGTGATTATTTTTGGCTCCACAGTTACGTCTTTCCTGTTGGAGACACCGCAATTTCTTGGAGGTTTACCAAGCAATCGTTAGTTCTGACTTCTTCGAACCATGTTGAGATTCTCGCGTGCATAAAGCCTCACGTGAATGGTTTTGGCTGAGAGCAGTCATGGAACATATTTGAAGTACTAGCGGTCTTTCTACCGTCGTTGACATTCCTACAACGATCTTTGAAGACAATGTTGCATGTATCGATCAACTGAAGAAGGGATGCATCAAGGGAGACAACACCAAGAACATTGCGCTAGAGTTCTTTTATTCTCATCAGCCACAACAACATCAGAACATTGAAGTCAAGCAAATCCGTGCCCAAGACAAACTAGCCGATCTTTTCACGAAGTCATTGCCCAAGTTTACTTTTCAGAAACTCGTCCAAGAAATTGGTATGCGTAAACTTTATGACCTGAATAGCTTGCAGTTCTCTTATTGGAATATGTCAAACTCAGGGGAGTATCTAGAAGTATACTCACTTGATCTTAATGTACTATTTTTCACTATGATTATGAGCATTTTACTCATTGGATTTTTGCTACCTAATGAGGTTTTGATGAGGCACCCATCCTGAGATGACCATACACTTATGAGGTTTACTACTTTCGTTTCGTATGAGGTTTGTTTTTAACATTATGCATACTTCTCACGTTTCTCCTTAGTCTATGAGTTTTTCACATACTTTAGGTTTTACCATAGCGGGGCTTTGTGAGTTTTACTACCAATGCATACTTTCGTTAATTTGAGACCCACATTTGTTCGTTGTACCAACGACTTCATCAACTGATCTACTTCATCCATTAAAGACCCGATGCGATGTTTGTTTGAGTATTTACACATTCAATGGGGAGTGTTGCAGTCATATTTGAATAAGAATGTGATCGTGTAAATTCTATGATATATGGGATATCCTTGTAGGATTAAACGATATTCTTATACTGGATATTATATTATTAGGGTTGTAATATTATTGGGTAAGAAATTTACCTTACCTACTACTATAAAGACAATGTGATATCATAACACACACCTTACAATTACACATATCTTCTTGTGCCGCCACACGCTCTGTCTGTCTTTTACATTAATCAGTCATAGAAAATTATCAAGCGCTTTCTCTCGTTCCCGATTTCCCTCCCTCCCTTTTTTTTCCCTATGTACTTGCATTTATACCTAACAGATAAATACAAACATTGACAATAAAAATAGAGAAATAAAAGCAATTGAAAACACTGGAAAATTTGCAATCAGAGGCGTTAGTTAGCTGGAACACATAGGGGTAGAATTTGAAATTTAACATAGATTACCAGAAATTTCACCCCTCTCTTACAAGTTTCCAGAATATCGCAGAGATTAGGGTTTCTTTCTCTAACTCTCAAGACTCGCTCTCGTTCTCTCTCTTCCCTGGTAACATCTCAAAACCCTAATTTCCCCTTTTTATTTCTCCGTCTTTCATTTCGGAAAAATGCCTACTTTTTTATTTATGCGAACTCTTTCACTGCCCACTCGCAAACAATAGATATAGAAAACCCTATACCTTCGAAAGAATGGATGAAGGCGACGGGGCTGATCAGATGGATCAGTTCCACCGCAACGGGGCAATCTCGGCGGTGGCCGATGATGGTTTTTTGGCCGAGGAGGACAACGATTATGAGGACCTTTACAACGACGTCAATGTCGACGAGGGGCTTTATCAGTCTATGAGAAAGAACGAGGAATCAGGGTTTAGGAATGAGGTGGTGGAGGAGAAGAAAGTTGAGGTTGAGTCACCGGATGTTGCTCCGTCGGAATCTCAAGGTGGTCCAAGACCCGGTAGTGGTGAGGAGATGGTGGCGGTGGGGGTGGGGGTGATGGAGGGGTTAGAGGTTCTGGGTTTAATAATCAGAACCTAGGGTTTAGACGGAACGATATGGGTGCGAAAGGGAGCGGTGGGTTAGGGCCCGTTGGGGGCGGGGGAGGAGGTGGGATTAGGGTTGAATTAAGGCAGGCATCGAGTAAGAAGAATGAGTTTGAGCAACAAAGTAGGAATAATAGTGGTGTTGTAGTGCAAGGGATTGTTGCTCAGCAGCCGCCGCAACAATTGCAACAACAACATCAACCACAATCTCATTCGCAACAGCAACAATTTCATGGTGCTGCTGCTGTTGGGAATGTGGGGAATGAGGGCATGTTGAGGCAAGCTGGTAGTGTTGGAGGTGGTAATATGAACGGAATAGGTGGGAATAGTGGTCCGGGAGGAGGATTTGGTGGTGCCGCTGGTGGTGGAGCAGGGACAATATTGTTTGTGGGTGATTTGCATTGGTGGACTACAGATGCAGAACTGGAGGCAGAGTTATGTAAATATGGACCTGTTAAGGAAGTGAAGTTTTTCGATGAAAAAGCAAGTGGAAAGTCAAAACGGTATTGTCAGGTTGAGTTTTATGATCCTAATTCTGCCACAGCCTGCAAGGAAGGGATGCATGGTCATGTGTTTAATGGGCGCCCGTGTGTTGTTGCGTTCGCATCCCCATTTAGTGTTAAGAGAATGGGGGAGGCTCAAGTAAATAGGAACCAGCAGGTAACCCAAACTGCAGTGCCTCAAATTGGTTGGAGGAGGGGGTCCAATGAAGCTGGGGATAAAACTGGTGGGAGTAACATGATATCGGAAATATCGGTAGTCCAAAAACACGGAAATTTCGATGGAAATATCGGGATATTATCGATATTGATAAAAATTGAATAAAAACCACGGAAATTGTAAGAAAAACTTGGAAATTTTTATTGAAACTTTGCAGGATGTTTATTTAGTCAATTATCTATTAGCTTATCATAAAAAATTGGAAAGGAAATGCATTGCATGATGGATTTAACTGATTTAAGTTGATTATATAGCGAGCTGGCAAACATTGTGAGTGTAGAAAATATATAAATATTTTAGCATATTTTCACAAAAATATAAGTGATATGGTGGTTAAGGTGTTGAAGGAGTAAAATGGGAGGGGTTCGAATCCCCTTGGTGTTTTTTTAAATATAGAAATTTAAAAAATACGGAAATTTCGATGGAAATATCGATGACATCGGAAATATCGGTAGTCCAAAAACACGGAAATATCGATGGAAATATCTGAATATTATAGATATTTTAGACCTTGGGAGTAACATTTCAACTGGCGGGAACTATCATGGTGGGGATAACAATAGAGGTTATGGGAGAGGTAACTGGGGGAGAGGTAATACTCAGGGTATGGGAAATAGAGGACCAGTGGGACCAAGGAATAGGGGTGATGAATGGAAGGGGTATAATGGGTAATGGTGGACATGGGTTTGGGCATGGTGTTGGTGCAACCCCTCCTATGATGCACCCTCAGTCAATGATGGGTCAGGGTTTTGATCCAGCTTTTGGTGGATCAATGGGGAGAATGGGAAGTTATGGAGGCTTTCCTGGTGCTCCTACGTCTCATTTCTCAGGAATCTTGTCTTCATTTCCACCTGTGGGGAATGTTGGGCTACCTGGAGTAGCCCTTCATGTGAATCCTACATTTTTTGGAAGAGGAATGCCCATGAATGGAATGGGAATGATGCCTACATTAGGTGTTGATGGGCCTAATATGGGGATGTGGTCCGACCCTAGTATGGGTGGATGGGCTGGTGAAGAGCATGGTGGTGGCAGAGCTGGGGAATCTAGTTATGGCGAGGAAGCTGCTTCTGGTCATCAATATGGTGAGGTTAGTCATGATAGAGGAGGTGCATGGCCAAATGCTATGAAGGAGAAAGATAGAGGTTCAGAGAGGGACTGGTCTGGATCTTTTGATATAAGGTATGGGGTGTTGGAAATTCAAATAAAAACAGGTTGTCAATGGTTAAAGCTAGCTGTTAGTTCTTTCCAGGTTGTTCACCTACAACTACAAACATCATTGCTCCCTCCATTTGTTAGCCGAAAGGTGATTACAAGACAGCAGTGTGCTGCCATGTGCTAGCTGAAAGTGTGTTGAAAGACAGCAGAGATGGAGCTGCTGCTGTGCTAGCCGAAAGTTGTGTATTGCAAGCTGGAATGATGCAATGCATGTGTGTGCCAACTATCCAAAGTTGCTGCACATGTGTGAAAGGGTGTAAAGATGGTAAACACCATCATTCATTGCATGTTTTGTTGTATTGTTTATCAATTTCTGTTTTGTATAAATAGGCCTTCTTGCTAGGCTTTAGAATAACCAATTCCATTCAAATCCCATTCTCATTTTCAGCTTGTAAGCTATAGAGTTTCTAAACTCTCTTTTCATATATCAAAGTGCAAGTGTTTTGGGAAAGCTTGTTGATTCCCTCATTTCTCTATTTCCTTGTCCAATTTTATTGAGAGTGCAAGTGAGAGGTGTGATAGAGTTTGTAAACTTATCACCCACATATTTTGGTATTGAGTTAGTAAACTCTTTGAATACCAACAATTGGTATCAGAGCCAGAATACCATTCTGGCAAGTGTAGCAGTTATGGCGTCCAACTTAGTGCAGCTCCAGGTTCCCACATTGAAGAAAGAAAATTATGAAAGATGGTGCATCCAATTCAAAGCTTTGTTCGGATCACAAGAGTTATGGGAAGTTGTCAGTAATGGGTATGTTGAACCCACTGATGAGCAAGAAGCCGCCTACACTGCAGATCAAATGAACACTCTCAAGAACTTGCGAAAGAAGGACAAGAAGGCGTTGTTTCTTCTATATCAAGGATTAGAAGATTCAACGTTCGAGAAAGTTGCAGAAGCAACAACGGGCAAGCAAGTATGGGACACACTCAGTACAATCTACAAAGGAGTAGATCGAGTTAAGAAAGTAAGGTTACAGTCACTTCGAGCAGATTTTGAAACTGCTCACATGAATGAAAGAGAGAGCATCTCCGACTATCACACAAGGCTTATTGTGATAGTAAACCAGATGAGGAGAAATGGCGAGAGACTCGATGAAGTACGAGTTGTGGAGAAGATACTCCGGTCACTCACATCTAAGTTTGAGCATGTGGTGACTGCCATTGAGGAATCCAAGGATTTGGAGACGATGAGCGCATAGGAGCTACTAGGATCCCTCTTAGTTCACGAGCAACGCATTCAGAAGAATGCAAGCCCCACAACGCTAGAGCAAGCTTTGGAGACAAAGCTCAGTATCGACAAGCCAAGTGGAGGTCGTGGGCAGTGGAACTCACGTCGTGGGAGTTCGTCCAACCGTAGCCGAGGACGAGGCCGAGGAAGAGGTCGAGGCTACGCACAAAATCGAGGTCAGTCTCAAGAGTGGAGATCTGCTCGAGGAAAGGCGCATATCCAGTGTCACAGTTGCAAGCAATATGGACATTATGCCAATGAATGTTCATACAAAAACGGTGAGCATGTCAACATGGCAGAATCAAGTGGAAATGCTGGTGAGGAATTTACAGTCTTATTAGCACACCATGATTCCAGTAGTCAACAAGATGTTTGGTATTTAGACTCTGGTGCAAGCAACCATATGTGTGGAAAGAAAGAGTTTTTTGCCGAACTCAAAAATGAGGCATATGGATCTGTGAGTCTTGGTGACTCCTCAAAGCTGCCAGTTGAAGGCAAAGGGAAGATCAAGATCATCCAGAAGGATGGTAGAGAAGAATACATCTCCGATACCTACTACATACCAGGTATGAAGAGCAACATTCTGAGCATTGGTCAACTGCTCCAGAAAGGGTACATTATACATATAGAGAATATGCTTCTTACTCTCAGGAATGCAAGGAGAAAACTTATTGCACGTGTTCGAATGTCAAAGAATCAAATGTTCCCATTGAATTTGAACACAAAGATTGGGAGTTGCAACATCGGTGTAATGGAAGATGAGTCATGGAAATGGCATCTTCGGTTTGGCCATCTTCATTTCAATGGCCTAAAATTGTTGTCAAGTGGAAGAATGGTTCGTGGTCTACCCCAGATTGAAGCCACACACCAAGTATGTGAAGGTTGTGTACTTGGTAAGCAAACACGACTATCGTTCCCTATTGGTGATACATGGAGAGCAAAGGCACCACTGCAGTTGGTGCACACGGATATATGTGGTCCATTGGATCCCATGTCTTATGGAGGTAATAGGTATTTTATTACTTTCATTGATGATTTTAGTAGAAAGACCTGGGTTTATTTTCTCAAGGAGAAGTCGGCTGCCCTAAGAGTCTTCAAGGAGTTCAAGGCACTCACAGAGGCTGAAAGCAACCACAAGCTTGTGGCTGTGAGATCAGATAGAGGTGGAGAGTACACCTCCAATGCTTTCCAAGCATACTGCAAGGAGCGAGGAATTAGGCATCAATTGACTGCTGCCTATACCCCACAGCAAAATGGGATAGCCGAAAGAAAGAATCGAACCATCCTTGACATGACAAGGTCCATGCTTAAGGAGAAGAATTTGCCAAAAGAATTGTGGGCAGAAGCTGTAGCTTGTTCGATTTATTTGTTGAATCGATGTCCAACAAAGAGTGTCAAGAGGATGACACCACAAGAGGCTTGGAGTGGATACAAGCCGAATGTTGCACACCTAAAAGTTTTTGGGTGTGTTGCATATGCTCAGGTTCCAGAAGCCAAGAGGAGGAAGCTCGATGATCGAGGTGAAAAGTGTGTGTTTGTGGGCTATAGTGAAGAGTTCAAGGCATACAAGCTCTACAACCCACTAACTGGCAAACTAGTGGTCAGTAGAGATGTCATCTTCAGTGAGGAAGAGACATGGAAGTGGAACAACAAAGAAGTCAGTAAGGAAAAGATTGTGTCCACTGATTTTGAAGAACCAGAAGTTGTACCACCTGTTGAGCAACAACCTGCTCAATCAACCACAGCAACTCCAGTGCACAGAATTGCAAGGAGTGGTCCTACATCCAGTGAAGAAAGCAGCTCATCAACTCCAGTGAGGTTGAGGAGTCTCACAGAGATTTATGGACAAGAAGAGGAAGAAGAAACAAATCTATTCTTCCTGTATGCAGACCATGAACCTCTCTCATTCAATGAAGCTGTGGAGGAAGATCGTTGGAAGAAAGCCATGGAAGAAGAGATCCATGCCATCGAGAAGAATGACACTTGGGAGTTGACAAAGCTCCCACCAAATCAGAAGGCTATTGGTGTCAAGTGGGTTTACAAGATCAAACGCACTGCAGATGGAAGTGTGGATCGGTACAAATCAAGGCTTGTAGTGAAGGGCTACAAACAGAAGTATGGAGTGGACTATGATGAAGTCTATGCTCTAGTTGCAAGACTTGACACGGTAAGATTACTAATCTCTCTTGCCGCTCATCATAAATGGAAAATTTATCAATTAGATGTCAAGTCAGCCTTCCTTAATGGAGTTCTTGAGGAGGAAGTGTACGTGGAACAACCAGAAGGCTTCCAAGTACAAGGAAAAGAAGATAAGGTGTATCGTTTGAAGAAGGCTTTGTACGGCCTCAAGCAAGCACCACGAGCTTGGAACTCAAGGATTGATAACTACCTTCACCAAAATGGATTTCAGAAATGTCCATACGAGCATTCAGTTTACATGAAGAATGGTGCAAAAGGGGAGTTCTTAATTATTTGTCTCTATGTAGATGACTTGTTGTTTACAGGAAACAATGAAGCTATGTTCTGTGAGTTCAAGCAATCCATGTTCAGTGAATTCGAGATGACTGACAATGGATTAATGTCATACTTTCTTGGCATAGAGGTGAAGCAAGAAAGTGATGGTATCTACATCTCTCAACAAAAGTACATGAGAGACAATCATAAATGGAAAATTTATCAATTAGATGTCAAGTCAGCCTTCCTTAATGGAGTTCTTGAGGAGGAAGTGTACGTGGAACAACCAGAAGGCTTCCAAGTACAAGGAAAAGAAGATAAGGTGTATCGTTTGAAGAAGGCTTTGTACGGCCTCAAGCAAGCACCACGAGCTTGGAACTCAAGGATTGATAACTACCTTCACCAAAATGGATTTCAGAAATGTCCATACGAGCATTCAGTTTACATGAAGAATGGTGCAAAAGGGGAGTTCTTAATTATTTGTCTCTATGTAGATGACTTGTTGTTTACAGGAAACAATGAAGCTATGTTCTGTGAGTTCAAGCAATCCATGTTCAGTGAATTCGAGATGACTGACAATGGATTAATGTCATACTTTCTTGGCATAGAGGTGAAGCAAGAAAGTGATGGTATCTACATCTCTCAACAAAAGTACATGAGAGACATATTGGAGAAGTTCAAAATGGACAAGTGCAATACTGTCAACACTCCAGTTGCAACTGGATTGAAGCTATCCAAGGAAGGAGAAGGTGAGTTTGTAAACTCAACCGTGTACAAAAGCCTCGTTGGAAGCCTGAGGTATCTTACAATCACAAGACCAGATATAGTTTATGGTGTTGGACTCGTGAGTCGATACATGGAAACACCAAGGGAGTCTCATTGGCTGGCTGCCAAGAGAATTTTGAGATACATAAGAGGTACTCTTAACTATGGTCTGTTTTATAATTTTGGTGAAGATGCAAAATTATTTGGCTATTCAGATAGTGATTGGGGAGGTGACCAAGATGAAAGGAAAAGCACAACTGGCTATGTGTTTTTTCTAGGATCAACAGCTTTCTCATGGACTTCAAAGAAGCAATCAATTGTTGCTTTGTCATCGTGTGAAGCCGAGTACGTTGCTGCAGCCTCAACTGTGTGTGAGGCAATTTGGTTAAGAAATCTGTTGAAGTCAGTGTGTCATCCACAAGTGGAATCGACTGTGATTCATGTAGATAACATCTCAGCTATAAAGCTCGCTAAGAATCCAGTCCAACATGGAAGGAGCAAGCACATTGATACCAGGTTCCATTTTCTGAGGGACCACGTGATGCAAAAGACACTTGAGCTTGTCTATTGTCACACAAAGGAACAAGTGGCTGACATCTTCACAAAGCCACTGCCAGTTGAATCATTCCGGCTACTACGTGAAATGCTAGGAATGAAGACGTTTTGATTTGAGGAGGTGTGTTGGAAATTCAAATAAAAACAGGTTGTCAATGGTTAAAGCTAGCTGTTAGTTCTTTCCAGGTTGTTCACCTACAACTACAAACATCATTGCTCCCTCCATTTGTTAGCCGAAAGGTGATTACAAGACAGCAGTGTGCTGCCATGTGCTAGCTGAAAGTGTGTTGAAAGACAGCAGAGATGGAGCTGCTGCTGTGCTAGCCGAAAGTTGTGTATTGCAAGCTGGAATGATGCAATGCATGTGTGTGCCAACTATCCAAAGTTGCTGCACATGTGTGAAAGGGTGTAAAGATGGTAAACACCATCATTCATTGCATGTTTTGTTGTATTGTTTATCAATTTCTGTTTTGTATAAATAGGCCTTCTTGCTAGGCTTTAGAATAACCAATTCCATTCAAATCCCATTCTCATTTTCAGCTTGTAAGCTATAGAGTTTCTAAACTCTCTTTTCATATATCAAAGTGCAAGTGTTTTGGGAAAGCTTGTTGCTTCCCTCATTTCTCTATTTCCTTGTCCAATTTTATTGAGAGTGCAAGTGAGAGGTGTGATAGAGTTTGTAAACTTATCACCCACATATTTTGGTATTGAGTTAGTAAACTCTTTGAATACCAACATGGGGATGATAGGGATTAGGGATATGAGAGAGATGTGCCTAGAGAGAAAGAGGTGGCTCATGACCATGACTTCTCTGAAAGAAGGTATCATGATGATGTTGATGTTAGTCGAGAACGGGACAGAGAGTGTGATAGGGGCCGAGAACGTTCTCGAGATCGTGATTGTGAACGTGATAAAAATAGTGAACGAGACCATGACAGACTTAGGGAAGAAAGAGACAGATATGCTGGTCATCATAAGTATAGAGACCGTGAGCGGGAACATGATGATGAATGGGAACGGGGACGGTCATCCAGGCACACTAAGGCACGTGTATCTCAAGATGATGACCGTCGGTCAAGATCACGGGATGCTGATTATGGGAAGAGAAGGCGGCTTACTTCTGAGTAACTGCTCTACTTCTTACTGTTCTTTACTTTCTATTGAGAAAGAAAGGCAATAGAGTAAAAAGAACTGCTGGCTTTTGGTTCGCCGTGCTTATTTGGATTCTCTTTCAAGTGGTGTTTTTGGGTCCTTAATTCATCCAATGGCTGCTCTCACTTCATTGAGTAGATTTTTTTATTGCTTCTGTCTGGCGGGAGCAGAGATTAATTCTCATGTGGAAAAGGTAAGCCTTTAAAATTCAATTTAATTTTCATCTGTGCTTGTATGTTTGAAAAATGTTCTATTGTCGGTTTTGGATGTGTCATACAGATATTTGTGTTGTGCTTTTATTATGCACGATCACTCTTATTCCGGTTTATTTCTTGTGTGTTGTCTGTAGAGTCATAATTTGGAGCTTAGTTTATTTGTTTTGTCAGATTTTTATGTCCTTGCTCTAGTATCACCATACCTTTTAGTTCTTACTGATGTTAAATTAGTTTTTTTACTTTGCCTAATTTGTAGATCTGTGGTATTTACAAATTATAGTCTCTTACGAGCATTTTTTAGTGTTTTCAACTTTACTTTATTGCTATGTTTATCATTTAGGCTTAACATGATGCCTTAAAATACTTCTACAATTAGAGTCTAAATGGTACAGATCAATGGCGGAGCTAAGATTCACAGTGAATGAGATGTCGGGTCTAGTGCATTGAGCCAAGTACAATAAAACACCAACTGCACTTAAGTATGGAACTTCAGGCCCCAAAATCTCTTCCTCATCCTCTTTGGGATGGAAAAGATCTCATTTTGCATCTAGAGTACGAACGACCATAGGAGTACTCGAAGGCTTCGCTTTATCCTCATTAAAACGTCGCAACACCTTCTGGATGTAGTTCAATTGATGTACTAGGATTCCATCTGAACCTTGCTCGATCTCCAACTGAGGTAAAATCGAGTTTTTCCAAGATTTTTCATCTCGAATTTCGATTTTAAATGAGCGGCAATTTTCTCAAGCTCTTCAGGAATCCCAATGAGATTCATGTTGTTGACATAAACAGCAACTATCGCGAATCCGGAATGTGACTCCTTAATAAACATGCATGTGCATAGGTCATTGTTCACATAACCATGACTTATCAAATATTCACTCAGACGATTATACCACATTTGTTCGGATTGTTTCAATCTATAGAGTGATCTCCTCAATCGAATCGAGAGGGTGTTCCCTGGTCTAGACCTATTTGATCCAGTCAATGTAAGTCCTTCTATAACTTTCATGTAGATTTCCGTATCAAGATCCTTGTAGAGATACGCGGTTACCACGTTCATAAGTTGCATATTCAGTTTTTCGGAAACTACCAAATTGATAAAGTAACGGAACATAATGAAGTCCATTACGGGAGCATACGTCTCCTCATAATCAACCTCAGGGCGTTGAGAGAAGCCTTGAGCTACGAGGCGTGCTTGGTATCGCACTATTTCATTCTTCTCATTACGCTTCCTCACGAAAACCTACTTGTAGCCAACGGGCTTCATGTGGCGGTGTGGAAGCTATAGGTCCAAACACCTTGTGTTTTGTAAGCGAATCGAGTTCGACCAGGATTGCTTGTTTCCAGTTTGACCAGTTAGTTCAACATCGACATCCATTAACAGAACATGGTTCAATGTTATCGCTAAGCATGATGTCAGTAGCTACTGTGTATGCAAAGGCATCGCCGACTATCATCTCATTATAATTCCAATCCTTATCCAAAATTGCATAATGGACCGAAATTTCATGATTCTCGGGAGGCCGGTTTGTTCGTCTAGGACGTCACTGTAATCTAGAATAACCTCATGCGTTGGAACGGCTGAGTAAGCAATGGTCGGATTCATACTAATTTCACTAGTTTGTGCCCAAGGGTGGAGCCAAGTACAAGGCTACCCTGGGCTATAGCCTAGGTAGTTCTTGTGGGTACAAACCAATTATTCCCTTATTGTTCATTTATTTTCATATTCATCTCACTATTAGCTCATGTATCTTTTTTATTTATTTACTACATTAACTAATACTATTTATTTCCTAAATTACAAATCTATTTTACACTTCATATACTATCCATTTATGGTTAATCGTGACAATAATTACTTACTTTAATAGTGCTTTTAATTATTTTAAAAAGCAACTCGTTGCATGTTTTAGTTTTTGAATTATTTTATGCATGATTTTTATCTATCTAACCTTTTTCTGCTTATTTATGTATATATTTGTCATATTAAAGGTTGATGAACATAGAATAATTGGACAAGCTTTGCTGATAAGATTAACGTATAGTCATTTTTCAAAAACTAACTTTTTTTATACTTCTTAGCTAGTCCACCAACTGTAAATTTTCTGGCTGTTTTCCTCTTCCGGGGTTGCGAATCCTATGAACCAAGGGGTCTGCCACGCATCGGGTAGGAGCAGATGATTGGCTAGCCGTTAGTGTACGAGACATCATGAGAAGTGCAGCCGACCCTCATTGGGGGACGACTCGTCCTTCTGGGGCAATATTACAGCATACAATAGGTACGTCAATCCTTGCATGTGCGTTTATAGCTGGTATATATGATCTCGTCACCTTTGCTAGATCAGTAAAAGCATCCAGCATGCTTTGAGCAATGCTATGTAGATCTAGAATACTACGCACTTCAGTTTTAGACTGGTTGTTTAGGGATCTAAATGAGACATAGTGGGAGCAATCCACGACAATTGGCGGCTTTCTTATCTTCTTTAATGACAGGAAGACTGTCTCAACGAAGTGACAATCCGTAAAACGTTCGGTAAAGAAATCTTCTGTCAAGGGCTCTATGTAGTGAATAATTGATGGTGAATCATAACCGACATAGATTCTCATTCTTCTCTGATGACCCATTTTGGCACGCAGTGGCAACGTTATTGGCACATAGCCTGTGCACCCAAACAACGTAAGTGCAAGACGTTAGGCACGTACCAAGTAACCAACTGTAATGGTGAATGAGATTAGGTAGCGGTGGGCTTCATGTGGACCAAACGGAAACACAAATCAAATCGGACTGCACTGAAAGGTTAGATTTTGCAGTTTTGAAACGATTGCGGTTTTGAAATCGAGGAAACGGTTTGGATTCAGTTGAGTTCATACTAAATGTATAGACACTAATAAAGAACCAGTTAAAACATTACATTTAATTTATGGGGTGGTTTTGGTATTGGGTTTTTAAAACCACACCGAAACCGAAACCGCACCATAAATTAAATGTCATGTTTTAATCAAGGTTCTAAAAAGCGTTAGGCGCTAGTCAGGCGGCGGGCTAGGGCCTAGCTCCTAGGCGGCTAGGCGAACGGTTAGGTTTTTGCAATTTTGAAACGGTTGCGGATTCAGTTGAGTCCATACTAAATGTGTAGACTCTAATAAAGAACCAATTAAAACATTACATTTAATTTATGGTGCGGTTTTGGTATTGGGTTTTTAAAACCGCACCGAAACCGAAACCGCACCATAAATTAAATGTCATGTTTTAATCAAGGTTCTAAAAAACGTTAGGCGCTAGTCGGGCGGCGGGCTGGGGCCTAGCGCCTAGGCGGATTTACATAAACTTATAATATTTATTATAAAATACAAGTATATGTGTATAATTTTAGGACTCTTTTTTGTTAATTTTGTAACATTTACTCACCCTATAAATATATATATTATTCATTGTTAGACTTTGCTTTTCATTTGAAAAACAATTGGACCTGGTTTCCCCATTAAAAATAAATTTATTCCCTTATGTTTTAGTTATGAAAAATCACACACGTGGCAAAGTCAAACAAAAATCCTCTTCCTACTTTAATTTTTTACTCTTCCCATGGAGAATTTTTTTATTGTGACGGGAACATGAGTGGTACATCACGTGTTTTTATGTAAATGGTGGGAAATTTTATTTTTTAAGTTATTAACTTTTTAACACACATATCCCACCATTTGTATAGTGACACGTGGTGTACCACCTCGTGTGCCGGTCACACTGAAAAATCTCTCATTCCCGTGAGCCCGTGACACAAAAACCCAAAACCGCTCTCTTTCATCTCTCTTTCTATCCCCCTCTCTCTCCCTATCCCTTTTTTCTAGAAACCTCTAGCAAGCAATCACAGTTTGCGATGCAGATGCCAGATGCGAGGTGCGAGATACGATGCGGGGGTTGGAAACTTGGAGTTGCAGATGCAATGAGAGCTCAAGGTGGCGAAAGTTGCAGAGCATGCAGTGGTGGCGAAAGTTGTAAAGCACTTGCGACGGCAAGAATTTCAAACTGCCTAGAGTGCTGCCTACCACCGTCTAGACTGCCCAGAGTGCCTA
The DNA here is from genome assembly GCA_024362995.1 of Heteromeles arbutifolia. NCBI lineage: Eukaryota > Viridiplantae > Streptophyta > Magnoliopsida > Rosales > Rosaceae > Heteromeles > Heteromeles arbutifolia. The sequence continues at coordinate 26,001,266 of JANCRC010000005.1, read as the reverse complement.
GCGAGCGCCTAGGCAGCCGCCTAGGTCTCCACCGATTTTTCAAATGTTTTGCCCTATATCGCAGCGAGCTTCCACCACGGAACGCCTAGGTGGCACCTAGAGCAATTTTTAGAACACTAATTTTAATTGATTCTTTATTAGAGTCTATACATTTAGTATGGACTCAACTAAACTAGAATGTCATCCCTTTTCATTTTCAAAAGGGGAATTGGATTAAGGTCAGGGTTTATAATTAATTTTATGGATGGGTTTTGTGAATCAAAAGGGGAACTAGATTAGGAACCACCCAAGTAGCTTCTCGATTCTAAATTGTTAATTTCTTTAGGAACCACCTAAGTGCTGCATACAGCTTTCAGTGATTAATGACTTTTTATCCTTGCTTAATTATACATATGATATTTAGGTGCATCTTCATGTTATGCTATTAGCAAGATGCTTCGCGAATGCAGTTTTGCTATAGGTTCTTTAATTAATGTATGAGGAAAATGAGACCGCCTTATGCATAGATAGGTGTAAATTTTAAATTTTACATTTTTTTTTCTAAAAACAGAACCGAAATAGTTTGAAACTGCACCAAACTGAACCAAACGATGGTTTCATTTCGATTTTGGCTTCAAAATAGCACTGCAAAAAGTTTCAATTTCAGTTGCAATTTCACTCGAAGCTGAACCAAGCCAAACCATGCCTACCCCTAACCAACATTGATGCATGCAATATTGCATAGCCCTAGGCAGATACCAGCAATTTGGTTCACATAACCGAAGTCTGAGCTATCTATTGAAGGCACTTTATGAGAACTTCTGATAGGCCTTGCAGCTCTACTTCATTGGACTCAAGTCTACTGGCAACCTTTTGGAGACGAATCATATCATTATAGGTGGAAATAAGTTCCTCGTCCTTCGCGTAGCAGGTTGACCGAAGCCCTACAGCCCAAGGTGAAGCAACGCAGCAGGGAGGCCCAGCCCACACTGGCCCCTGCCTTTTCTCTCTAGGCCCAAAGTCCTCTTGGCCCAATCCAGCATGGAGAGGGCATGCGCCCCCATGCCTCTCTCTCTCTCTCTCCTCACATGGGCTTAAGCCTAGGGCCTCAGCACCCTGGCCTAAGCTTAGGGCCTCAGCGCCCTGGCCTAAGCTTAAGCCCAGCTCGGGCGGCCAGCCATCTACCTAAGCCGAGCCGATCCCGCCGTGCTAAGTCAACAGCAGCCCCGTGGTTGCTTTACCCCATCCTCGGCCCCCCGTGGAGCCAAATTTTCAAACCTTAGAGTTTCAGAAAATTAAGAAGACAAAGAAAATTGAATTTTTCTTACCTTGGTGCGGCGTGGAGAAGAAGAAAAGCAACGAGAAATAATTCTTTGCACGGGCAAGCGGAAAAGAAGGTTATGGGAGGGGAAATAATTTTCCTCTAGCTTGCTCTCTTTCTTGTAGGGATAAAATTTGCTCTCCAAATTTATTCAACCCCCTGCTTAATGCAGACTTAAATAAGTTTTGGGAGACAATTAGTTTCCCTTCCTAGAGAATTTATCTCAAAGTCAGAGTAGAAGATCTACATCATATTGGGAACCAACTCTCCACTCAGCTAAGCAACTTGGGATTTTTACACCTACTGCTCTTTTCTACCAATAGCCCTAGCATGTGTAGGGACCTTTGTGGAGTCATAAATAATCACAAAAATCCACAAGGCTACACGTGAGTTTTTGCCCAAGAAAGACAAGATTACCCTCATTAAATGGGCAAGCTTCTCAGATACTCCCACGCACAACTCAACATCCTTGGAAGTTCAACTAGCTGACTACGACTACTCAAAGCTCTTCTGCTCGTGGCAAGAAAAAGTCAAAGGCTTTAAAGATATGATTAATTACTAAATCTTATCTTTAATACATTCTCAATTAAAGATCAACTCTATTCAAGTAAGTAGGGTTCTTCTCATCTGTTACCACCTTTGTCTACACTGTGGGCCTTGTTTATGTATTTTATTCACCCTTAGTTGTGGTGGCCACGTGCTTGCGATGGTTGATGCTGTCTTCGCTTTTTGCGTTGTGATGGTGGTATCGTTTTTAACGTGGACCTGTTTGTGGCCTCGCTGTTTTTAGCGTGGGTTTTGGTGAGGACATTTCCTTCTCGGGACTAATCGTCCTAGTGGTATGTTCTTTGTTGGATCGCCGTATAAGGGTTTTAAAACTTATCGGTAATTTGTGCTTATTACCTTCAGATCACGATAGTGATCGTTGAAGTTCATGTACCCATCTGGCATCTTGTAATTGTTTGGTTATGTTAATGAAATTATATCGTCTCTTTTCAAAAAAAAAAAAAAAAACTCTATTCAAGTGAGTAATCTCTATTTCAATCAGTTAGGGATACTCCCACCATCATCCCAAGATATTATCTTCTAATTAATATCTTAGGAATATTCTTACCTCATTCATCCAACCAAAGACACACCTTGGCCAATAGGATGTCGTCATGTGTAGAGCAAAACCCTACACCCATGGCCGGTCAAACCTCCGTATAAATACCTCCATCTCCACCAAATTTTGGTAAGTTTTTCGATAATACAGAAAACCGTAAACACTCACTCTATACAGAGAACTAACTTAGGCATCGGAGATCCATTGGCCTAACCCCCTACTCCTCGTGGGCACGTGGGGCTTAGGTCTTTGATCAAATGTGTTGATTATTTTGTAGGTACTTTTTTCGTCAAAACTGAAGATGATGAAAATTGTCTAAAATGTGCTCCCATTGCAGTGCGTTGTTATTTTATTCGTTGTTTTCAATTATATCTTCAAACTAATTTTCAAATCACGTTTTTAGTTTATTGTCTATTAGTTAGTTTTGTGTCTTACTTATGCTTGGTAAATTAAGGAATGTTATTAACAAGAAAACGTTAACAATCTTCGTGAGTACAATCTCATATTCTGATAGACTATATCTTTGGAATGTCCACTTGCGAGTCATAAATTATTGGCGCCATTTCCAAGGATTGAACATACGTTCTTTCCCCAGCTACGTGTCTTTCTTTACTGTATTTTAATTAGTTTGTCTTCTTTTTATCTTTCAGGTAGTATATGACCAATAAACCGTTGTTAGATCAGTTAATTAAAGCCATCTTTTAATCATTGTTCCAAATATGTGGGAGCCGAAATACGTATTGTACCTGTTGAAGGCATCATTGAATTCAAGGAGGAGTTGAAACGCTCCAAGAGTTTGCTATAGGCCCAATCACAAAAGAAAATTCGTCCCCTCCTTCCAGCCCTCATTTAAGTTCACAACAACGCTCCTCAGACGAATAAGGAGGAGATGGAACTTGTCAACAACGAGATCATGAGCAAGCGGCTCTTTACCACAATTATGAAAATGTGTTGCGTTTTTGCATGACGGTGTGAGTTCAAATCTCATTGGTAGCTAATTTAACAAAGTCTATAGTATGACAAAAAAATAAAAAAACCAACGAGATCATGGGAGACATTGGCGGATGCATTAAGGGGCAAGGGGGGTCAGCTGACCCTCCGAACTTCAGTGAACATCCATGGACATCTTAGGTGCTGACCTTCTGAACTTCGGTGAATGTCCATGGATGACTTGGGTGCTGCCCCTTTAAAGGTTAGAGTTGCCCTTCATATATGCCCTTCAACTGCTTGATAAAATGCATTAGAGAAGTTTTGTCCCTTTACAGTCTAGTCCTAATATTATTTACCTCTGGCTTGTTTGTTAGTTGTGATTATAACTGTTGGCAAAAAAAAAAGAACCTAGTTAGTGTGTTCAAGATAAGTGTGTTTCTTTGTTAAGCATTCATATGGGAGCAGCCTTGGAATATGTTAGTTACCCACGCAAATGAGGCATTAACAGGTGTGCAGTATGCATTTCCAAATGACTTCAGGCCTACCAAGACTCGATGAAATGACGATATGTATGCTATTTCTGCTAAAAAAAATTTGCGCGCTGCGCGCGCTATTCTTACTGACCCCCCTAATATTATTTCCTAAATCCGCCACTGATGGGAGACCTTGATATCCCCAACAATCCCCACCTCATTTGTGCTCCCCTCTTTATTTATTTTTTCTTTTGTAAAAATATATTTAACAAAAATTTTATTCTTACATTTTATTTGTACCATTTTTCTAATCAAGATGAGATCAACATGTGTTGATGAATCCTACATTTATTATAAAGATGATACAAATAATGCTATAAATAGATAATAAGTATATTACTTAATCTTTGACAATAAAAGCGTTATCAATTTTGTACTTTCAACTAACTTGGATAAAGGTGTGAATGATGTATGATAATGAAACAAAATATGTACTTAGTCACTCAATCATAAGCATATGATGCAATAACGTATTAAAGTTGACTGTATCCAAATGTTTAAAATGATACTTGTAGCACAAATGAACAAAACAATAGGCTCCAAAACACAAATGTTACGTATGAAAGCAAAAAAGTCTATTCATAAATCTTTATCCCCTACATAATACATGTGATAAAATACAATTTTGTACATCATACGATTAAATAAATGTTATTCACACGCGTGAAAAGTATGTAAATATCAGATGATCTATTTCTCTTACAAACATTAATATTAGCCTACAGATCTCTTTTTAAGGATTGAAATTAGAGACTCCGATGCATGCTAAAAGTTTGGTGTAAGTTAAGTAGTGCAAATTCTTTTGGTTTATTTTTGGAACAAAAGTTAGGCAAATGGCTGAAAACTGGAAACAAATCATGCAAGAGATAAAAATTATACCAACCATTGTCAATGGTATGAAATCTCTCTGCAGCTTGTTTTAAAAATTAGCAAATTTATAATGTTACGTTTTTAGTATATGAAAATTCATCATGGACCGTTGTGACTTGTAATATTGTATTTTTTTTTAGCAAATTTGTAATGTTACGTTTTTAGTATATGAAAATTCATCGTGGACAGTTGTGACTTGTAATGCTGTATTTTTTTATGAATGGTGAATGATAATAGTATTGTTGAATTAAAATTTAATTTTTTTCTGAACATGTTTAAGAGCTTTTACCCCTTGATCCTCTAAAAAAAATTCTTGAATCCACCACGGGGTCAAAACCAGAACAACATTCACAAATTAGTCAACAAGATTACATCCCAGTGGACGACCGCGAATCTTACAGTTATTCGACGACAAATCAACCGGACAAGCCTGTCATGTCGTACCAAGTAACGGCTACTTTACCGATTATAGCCAGTGGCACCCCATCCCACCTTTCCCCAACGGTCACATTTTCTGATTTGTCCCCCGAACAAACTTCCGACACTTCTTCTCACAACGTTTTTAAATCCCAATTATTTTTCCCAAAAAAAAAAAAAAGAACAGAACTTTTTCCCTTGAAATTCATCTCCTTCCTCAATCTCTCAGAACTGAACAATCATTCACAACAACAACATTAATCTGAAGTATCATTTGGAGATTCCAAAGATGCATAAACTTGTTGTACTCTCTGTTCTTCTCTTCTGCGTCGTCCCACATTTCAATGTGGTACAAGCAGGCAATGCGCCTGCTCCTTCCCCAAAACCCACCAACACCACCCCCACAAAGCCGCCGCCTCCGCAACCCTCCTATGGACGGAGCCAATGAAGGCTCACTGGGGGCAGATGCTCCCACTCAAGTAATTCGTTTGTTTAGTTGCAGTTTACAATTATATAATATATACGGGTTATCTTTGAAGAAAATATATGTATCTAATATCCAACATACCTTCATTCGACTTATACTCCATATCAAATACTATATGAGCAATAGTGCTCTTCTTCTGTCATTCAAACCGAAAAAACTCACTCCCGCCCATCATATACTTATATTTTTCTCATCACTTTGCCACTTTCCACTACTATATTGAAATTTTTGTAACATTGGAATTGTGATAAATCATCATTTGAAACCATCCGTAATATCATATTGCGTATAACCATACTATAATAAGGTTTTCTTAATTGTTTTCGGTTGCCCCCACTAGAAGAAATTTCTGGCTCCGAACCCTCCCCTGCTTCTTCTTCGACCACTTCTCCTGCAACTCCTTTGGCATCCCCTCCGAGCCCTCCGACTCAGTCGCCGTCTTCGCCTTCTCCCAAGACCTCTCCGCCAACTTCCCCACCGACCCCAACTCCTTCGGCAGCGACCCCACCCACGGTCTCTCGGCGTCCCCTCCCACATCGGTTTCTCTAGCGAAGAGCCCGTCCAAGAGTGTGTCTCCACCGGCTCAATCACCGACACCCCCTACTCCCACCGTTGCCTCTCCGGCCAAAACTTCGGTGAACGCTCCTAAGAAAAGTCCAGTCGGTGCTTCGCCAGTTGCAGAGGGTCCTGAGAATGTGGCGACCAAGTCGTTACCAGTGGGCATTCCTTCGAGTTCTGCAACACCGGCAAGATCCCCGGGAATTTTCCCATCAAGCGGTAGCCCACCGATTCCGGTGCTGGCAAGTCTGTCACCGGATAGTGCTGCCCAGGGTCCATCAACCGATGAATCGTCTGCTTCGGGTTTGAATGAGGCTCGGGTTGTTTTGAGCGGGCTGTTTATCTGGGTTGCTTTGGCTCTCTAAATCAAGGGGTGTGTGGATAGCAATCCCTTTTTACTTCTCACACTACCTCTTAATTTTCGACCGTCGGATCGAATGAATTGAAGAAGATCAAAGGATAAAAATTCATGAGGAGTGTGTGAGAAGTAAAAAAGGATGTATGGATATCACATCCCTAAATCAATACACTTCATTTCCTGTTCTCAAGAAAAGATATATATAATTTTATTAATTAGGACTTCATTTTTTTTTTTTTTTTTGCCCTATACTGATTACTCATTGGTGTGCTTTCTATCATTTTCTATTGAATGATAAATATTCATTTATTATCTGTATTCATTTACTTCTTAATTTGTTTGGATTTTTTTTTTTTTTTTTTTTGTTGAAAAGATGGATTTTTTTTTATTTTGTCGAAAAGATGCAAATTTATTAAAGTCGAATGACAAGATTTGCATCAGCTGTAAGAATACTATAGAAAATCTAGGCCAATCTCATCCCAAAGAAACTGGCCACCATGCTTGGTAGCAAACGAAGCCACCACGTGAGCAGCAAAGTAACCTTCCAGTGCGAACGAACCCGAACTTAACAAGATCAAAATGCATAGCTAAAGAATCAATATCAAACATCGCCCCTTCTAATATTGCATCCTGTTCCATTTGTCTATTAATCATACGAATCAACAATATTTTGTTTGCTTTGCTTAAGTTCTATAGGACGGAATAAATAAATCTAAATAAAATCAATACATAGTAAGAAATTGAGGGTGTAAAACATATTTTCCTACTTTTCTTGATTCACAGCAGATGCCTTTACAGTTGCTACGACAGGGGCTCTGACCAATTTAGTCTGGCTTCTCTAATGCAATGATATCTCAAGTTAATCACATATTTTATATGAAAAAAGTAATACACCGACATACTACAGTGCATAATTGAATTTGAGGCAGGGCATGGTGTGATGATCAAAATTTTGGAATGGTTTTTAGTATTCAGCCCAAATGGTGAATTACATGGTCCATATCCATATGGATTTTCAGAACAAAAACAACTGGAAAAAGCAAATACGAAAGCAGATTCCTCCCCAAGAATTTGGCAACTTCATCCTCCTCCTCCTCCTACAGCTCCCTGTATTTGCATTTCTCCATAAAACCCACTACTGAGTCTCAGTTTCACTCAAGTGTTCCTTCAGTTGCATTTACAAGTTTTCATAGTCTCCGATGTTGTATTTCCGTAAAGCTTGAACACATTGGTGAATGCAAGATGAATTAGTTGTAGTTATGAGTTGAACGTGGTCATATATTGCATGAATAATGGATGAACTTAATGATACATGTATGCATACAGACGATTTTCATGTCAAACCGAATGTTTTAGGAACAGGTGATTGACCAAGTATATATAGAAGGAATTCGTGTTTGTAGAAAGTGTAAGTTGTACCAAGAAATCAGTTTGGAATATCAAAGAGTTTGTTCAACTAAGTCGTTATGTGGGAGCTCTATGCAACCCTTGGGATGTTAATCTACAGAATTTTGTTAATAGGCTGCTTCTGCCCTACTTTTTCTGGTGTTTCCCTTTGCTTTCACATGAATATACAAATTTCCAACACTTTTGCTGATATTACTTCTCTTTTCAAGTGAATTGCTAATTTCTTGTATGTGTAAGAATATGAACCTCCTAGTCGTATAAATTGGATTTTCCTCTTCATAATTTGACATTTTTCGTCAGGCAAATTCCGTTGAAATGAGTTCAAAACTTGCAAAACTAGGGGTGGCAGCTGTGCTCGCTTATGGTCTGTTTGATGCGGTTGCATATACCGCCTTTCTTGTCCTTGCATTTCTCAGATATGAGAAAAGTACAGGGAACAATCCAGCAGCTATATGAAAGCACTTTTAGGGGTAGCAAATGCTCAATTTTCTTTTGCACTCTTTTATGAATTTCATTTGGATGGGAATGGTTAGGTGACATTAATTGTTACACTAGAAAAGTTCTGGTTTTGGTATAAAAGCTTAACTGCAAAAAGGCATCTGAAAGGTTTCGTTGTGCTACTAAGAAAGTTGGGGAGGGGTTAAACGTCTTAGGTTGAGATTACATATACAAGGGTGTTAGGTTTACATAATGAGTTGTTGATGACTACTCATTATACCAGACAAAGAGTGGGTCAGATGGTTTTTTTATTTTTTTTATTTTTTTAAGAGTAAGAAGTAACGAGAGAAGGAAATCGATCAAATTTCAAAATTTTGCACTTTGCTTGTTCTTATAAGAAGGAAATTGATCAGTTGTTCCAGTTTTATCTTCCAACTCTCTACTTTCCAATTGTATCTTGGTGTCTTTCCATTCAAATGAAGACATTTGAAGAACCTAATTTAAAACATCCGTACAAGCAAAACGTAGCTTAGCAACGCCAAGAAAATCATCTACAAGAGTTGATCCAATCCAGGCAGGCCGCATGGGGGGTTATTGAAGACAAAGTTGCTGAGATCCATATTAAAACTCCAATTTGGCAACTGATGAGCAACACAATTCTGTTCCTGAAAACACGTTTCATGCTTCAGCTCAGCTCACATCTAACCAATTGACTCATCAATGTTTTGCATCTGCTCACAATTGTATCAAGTATCAAGAGGATAATAGCTATCAACAAGATTTTGTTAGAACAAAGTGACAGCAAGCACCTCTGTCAATAAAATCTCCTTGTCCCAAATTGGCAGAGAACTCCACCCGCACCAATCTTGAACCATCAACATCAAGCTTATACCAACGAATATCAGGGGGTTCCCAAGCAATGGGAGCAGCCTTCCATTAGGTTTATGGGGGAGAACCAACTCAAGCTTTCACCCAGATCTCGACTTATTGCATATTTATTAACACGCATGGAATCTGAATGTCTAGTTGATTCGTAACTCAATACTTGAAAATTAGGAATCAAATCAAAATGTTTATTTTTTATTGGTAGCACATTTGCAAATTTGGTTTAAAAATTTAGTTACCTAGTATTATCCTAATGCAAATATCTCTTGACAAATAAAAAATACATACAAAGATAACTTTTGGGTGGTGATATCCACACAACCATTTTTACCTTTCATACATCTCTATTATTTCCCGGCTGTCGATCAATTGAAACAGTTAAATGACATAAATTAATAAGTGATATGTGAAAAGTAAAAATAAGTGTGTCGAGAGGCCTAAAACTAAACAAATACACAAAAATACCACGACACAGAGTCAGTCAGTACATTTCAGTTGCAAATTAAAATTACAAACACTGGGATTTGCTCTCTCTATCGCTGAGAGATTCTCTGTGATCGATGGCAATGGTGGACAATGGCAGTCGTCTGCAAATGCACAACAGCGAGGAGGAGCTACTTCTGCTTCAGAGACGTCAGTTTCGACGACAAGCCCGACCGCCGAAACCTCCTCTGAAACGTTTCGACCCTTCCCTTCTTTAAAAAAGGCCTCTTCACTCGCTGCAGCCCATCCCTTGCCGGAAACAGTTTATCTCACACAATTACGGTTTTTTTCCGTTTTCTTTTGAGTTGCACGGTCTGTTTGGTTCCCAAGAAAACGCAGGAAAATTTATAAAATTTTTGAGCTTCTGTAGAATTTACTGAAGTGAATACTTGACTAGGTTCAGTTGGGTTGCTTATAAATTCCAAACAATAAAATTTAGACACGAATTCTTTTAATCGATCTGACGAGAAGTTTCTGAGCTAGTTTATTGCTTTAGAATGTTCAATGGGATGGTATAAATGTGTCTGTGTGATAATTAGATGATTTGTTGCTTGCAGTATGGATGCACGAGAGAATTCGAGGTCCTCGATATTGCCATCTTCCCGAGATAAGAGAATTCCCATATATGTGATAAGGCTATGATGCTTTTACATTCTTAATTTAATTGTTGTACTCTTTTAAACGATGGAGTATGATTAGCTACAAGGTTGCAGTTAACTATTTTGATCTCTTCCCAATTCAAGTAATGTAAATGTACGTTTCAAAATGTTTCTAAATTTATTTTTTTAATTTAGTTTCCTTTCAAGCGAGACAGAAACTCCTTATATGTTGCTCGATTTACTGTTGTTTCAGAATCAAGGCCTTGACTGTAGCTCTAAAAGCACTCAAGTTGGCATGTGTCCACGGAATTGCAGTTGAGGTTTGGTGGGGAATCGTAGAGCGTTTCTCTCTTCTTCCATATGATTGGTCTCTATATGAAGAGCTTTTCAAACTGGTTTCTGACTCAGGTTAGGTCTGAACTTGCATGTTGCCTTGTCTTTTCACTCAAACGTTAACTCTTCATCTACTTTGGATCATAGAGGTTTGTCTTCTTTGTATTGCAACACTTAATTTACCTGGTCATACTTTAAGAATCATAACCCATTTGGATGACTAGAGATAATATCAATGTTTCTTAATACTTTAAGAATCATAACCCATTTGGATGACTAGAGATAATATCAATGTTTCTTCAGTTTCGTGCTCTGCAACGTGCTATGGTACTGTGTTCCCCATTAGCATATTTGATTTTAGCCTTGATGTGCTTAAAAAGTTTATCAATGCAAAGGGATGTGAAAGAAAAACTATAGTTTGGCCATTCATTACACACCTATCAGTTTGAATCTTGAATCTAGATAAAGAAGTTGACCTCTTCCCTTTTTCCTCCCAAATTGGTGATCAGAATAAGCATATATATTATTGGGACCAAAATGGATTTTCCAATGATGATTATCTTACACTGGGAGTTGCCATGTTCCTCTCTTTTGCGGACGGACTGCCCTCCATTGTTATGAAGATTTCATGTCAAGTTTTGCTAAGAAATTTGAATTCTTAATCGGAACTGTAATAGAATAAACTAGCAAAAATGCCCGCGCGTTGCTGCGAGACTTGAATGCACCAGCCTTAACCACATGAATAAGACAGTTAACCTGAAAAAAGATTTCAACATAATCATGAATAAACAAAAGGGATAGATGAGTGAAGGGTGTCGGTAAGATAAGCAGTTCGGCTTTTATATACATTCAACCGAGCTGATTACAAAAGATACAGTTGCAAAAAAATGCTCTGTTTCCTGAGAAACAGAAGCAACATGCATTTAACACTTATATTGCCCTTCAAGTTAAGATGGCAAAATATATGCCCTGCAGGCAAGGCACGTGTTTTAACAGCTAAACAAAAAAGCAAAAAAAGAGAGATTAAGGCATTTAAATAATTAGATGCAGTAGATGGAGATTAGTAAAAAGTTGGGGAGGGAAGTGATAATCTCTGCGGTGGCATTGGGCTGGCAGCCAGCCTCAGAAGTACCTCAAGAGGAAACAAATCAAACAAACTGCATTAGCAATTTGATTTACGAAACAGAATGACATATAATTCATATACTATTAAATCATTATACCGTGAGTTATTTACTACTAGTTCTCTGCAATTAAGCTTTTATATGCAACTTCAGAATATATTGACCCAAAAAATCCCCACGAACCCCAAACAAAACAACTAAACATGCCAATCCTAAGAACACAAACCATATCAAAAACAGTTAACCACACACATAAACACAATTGTGTCTACACAGTGGCCCTTAATTAATTTATAATACGCATGAATGAGTAAACCCTAAAAAACAAAAATCAAAGTTACAAACTTTGAGTACAAATCAATCCAGCATGAATTTATACCACACATTCTGGCATAAAAGAAAAGAAAAATCACAACTAATATTTGAAATTAAATTCATGAAAAGCACACAAATTCAGTGAGAAGAGAATGAGAGAGAGAGATTACTCGGATAGTTCTTTGAAGCAAAGGACGAGTGACTGCACAGCACTCTTAATCTGGGACTGGATATCGTGCGCCTCCTTCAGAGGGCTCTCGCTATCTTGCGCATCCTCCACCATTACCATGAACTCCCTCTCTCTATCTCACTCCCCCCCCCCCCCCCCCCCACCTAAAATCGGAGACTCTTTGTCAACAAATCCCATAGATTCAGAAATCTAACCACGAAAACTGTTATCCAGAACCTGAATCACTTCCACAGAAACACACCAATCATAGTAATTTATTGATCAATTATACCAGTGCATTCATCAAATAAGCATTTCCAAAATACAGACTTAGCAGATAAACATAACCTAAGGCACAAATTCACACGGATAGAGAAAATCAAGTTCCACAACCTACGAAAACAAAGTGGCAACTGAGAGATTGTTTGAGGTATTTGAGACTGAGCTTCTTCCATAAACAACATACCTAGAACTCCCCAAGTTTTCAAATGGAAATTAAACATTTAAATAGCTTACAGTAATTTAACAAATTCTTCATTAGTGGAGTAAATAATTTGCAACCACCTATTTCCAGGTAGCATAAAATAAAAAATTCAATTTTAAAAAAGAAATGTACTTTTTAGTTCAATTTCCACAGCCATAGTAATTTATGTGGACTAAAATTAAGATTAAGTAATACATCCAATCAACTGCAACTAAACAACTTATAGTAATTGAATCTGTGTTTGTGGATGTGAGAGAGAGAGAGTTATCTATTATAAAGCCAACCTTCTTTGAATTCACTTCTTGGTCCTCTTGTGGCTTATTACCAAAACTCTCCACTGCATTTGCAGTAATGCCCTCTGCTTCTCCTCCTGCGATAATTATCATTCCGTAAGTAAAAGGTACAAAAATATCAATTATTTAACGGTAGATATGTACTTTAGACTTTTGAAGATCCAATTCATCCTGCATCTTCTCACACTCATCTTCATGCTGAAGCTGCAAACCTGTCAGCTCAGCTTCATGTTCGCTCCTCATTGAAGTTATTTTCTATGAAAATGATAAACTGGTTTGTAACGTAAGCATATAACACTCTAGTTAAATTAGTAGTTCCAACTTAATTCAAAGCTAAAAACGACAATAACGACCACAATTTAAGAATCCAGAAACAGCCCAAACTAACAACACACACAGAGGACAGACACTGAAAGACATATTTTTTAGAGAACCAAACTAAAAATTAAAAACAAACCAAGTAAAATTTTCAGAGTTTAAAAACAGGAAACCATTACAATCTTTACAGAAACCAACTAAAATTGGAATCTGAAAAAAAATCCGCTCAATTTTAACAGCCCCGCTGCATATATTGGGTTTTTTAGGCATGAGACTACACAAACGAAGAAAAGATAACATAGTTGTAAACCTTAGGCTCCAATCAGGTCAAGTGTGAGATTTCAAACACGGAGATTTACTCCATGTTTAAAAACTGCCAAATACATTGCCAACTGTTAAGAGCATGAACTACAAATCTATAAAGTAAAAAGGCTTCCAGATAAGTTTAAACGATCAACATTCAACTTATGATTGTTACTGTTTTTTAGCGGGACGTTCACATTCTAATATGGTATTAAAAGAGATTATAAGCGCGTGTGCTCTTAAACCACCCAACACCATGTATTAATCAAATAATTAACATCTAAAGATGGAGACATGAAACACGAAACCTGCAATTAGATCCCAATCACAAAATGCCATAAAAATCCTAATCTAACCATCCCTATACTAACAGCCCATTCAAGCAGCTATTAGCACCTAACCCGCTACTTTGGCAACCCACCAACCCGCCACACCGTCATGTCCCATCCCCTCTCCACCACTCACTATATCTCTCACCTTTCGTTCTTGACATTGCGCTTGGGGCACACAAACACCAAGCCAACCATTGCCGGCCTTTGTCTAAAAGTGGATAAAATCCCATAGGTCCTGGCAGAGGACCTAGCTAAATCTCTCTCCCACTCAGTCGAAACCCGTAGCTACCATCTATCTCCAATCTGTCAGTCCCTCTGTCCCCCTCTTCTCCTCCCCCCAATGACCCTTTGACCGATGCATCACCTACAGCCACACCCACCCGCACCCGAGTCAAAAATCCCAGCGATCCTCTCCCTCCAACCCGTCAACAAATTATGGATTCCGAGGATGTATCTTGAAAACTCAGATGCACATGATTAAAATTAGTAGATATTAAGGACGTGTACTTAACAGAACAACACAAAGAACGAATGAGTACATTACAAACTAAATGACCGTGTCAGCTAGATACTTCTTAAAGAACACCTCCAATCTACCAGTATGATTACTCAGTTTTTGTTTTTTAAATTAATACCCTAAACCTTACATTCAAACTCATTTCGAATGCAAACGAAAAGTAAATGATAAGTCCCGAGCCTTTCTTTCTAGCCTCAACTCAACTCAAGTTCCCAACTTTCACCTTCCAATACAAAGAAACTAACGCATCAATCTGCAACTTCGCAAACATATAATTCGACTAACCAAGTTCTGTGTCCACTCAAATGCACATATTTGAGCTCAATCAAACTTAAATTTGAAACAAATAGTGATGAAAGATCAAACATTTATACCTAGCTTAGGATCCAAACCAATCTCCTCTTTCGCCTCCCTCGTCGCCGTGTCCCCCTCCTCTGTTTTCCCACCCGGCAAAGAAACTTCACCTGCAGAAACACAAAACCAAAAATTAAAAAACCAATCTTTCCCATTTCCATTTTATCAATTTCCTCAATTTTTTCCATTTCCAGAAAAATGAGCAAGAATCTTAAGCAGGAAAAAAATCATATTTTCAACAACCAAAACCCAATACCCATTTAATCATACACGAACGAAAAATCTAAACAGAGTCACAGATTAACGAACTGAAAACCCAAAAAAAATAAAGGAAACTGACCTTACTTAAGAACAATACAGAACAGAGAGATGCATCCGCAAAATGACAGAAAACGAAACAAATAAAGGAACACCCAAAACCAAATAAAGGAACCCTCAAAACCTGACCTAACAGTGCAACAAAATTCGGAAATAATTCACAGCAAAAAGGCAGAAATGATGACAATATATGCTAACAGTAAAGAATCGAATTAAAAATTGAACTTCGCTTTCGAAATCCAGCCACTCATCCGACATGCAAAAGGGAACGGACGATCGAGAGTGAATCATGGACTGAGGGACCTTACTCGACCCATCATTGGAGCTACTTTTGTAGCTTTTGGGAGAATAAAATTGAATGTGAAAGCTGCTTTTGATGTGGCCATTAAGGTGGTGCTTCAGCCACCGAAGCAAAAGAAGAAGAGGCAGAAAAATGTGAGTATTCCATGAAGAAAAAAAAAAGGGTAAAAAAAATCACTAAAAAGAAAAGGCAGAAAAATGCAGGGTATTCCATGAAGAAAAATTCAACAATTAAATAATATAGTTGTAAACCTTAGACTTCAATCAAGCAAGTGTGAGATTTCAAACACAGAGATTTACTTCATGTTTAAAAACTGCTAAATACATTGCTTAACTGTTAAGAGCATGAACTACAAATCTGTTAAGTAAAAAGCCTTGCAGATAAGTTTAAACGATCAACTGTCAACTTATTATTGTTGCTGGTTTTGAGTTGAACGTTCGCATTCTAACATGGTATTAAAAGAGATTATAAGTGTGTGCGCTCTTAAATCAGCCAACGCCATGTATTAATCAAATAATTCATATCTAAAGATTGAGACATACAACACGAAACCTGCAATTAGATCCCAATCACAAAATACAATAAAAAAATTCCTAATCTAACCAACCATATACTAACAACCTATTTGAGCAGCTATTAGCACAATTTACCTCCCTCTCTATTCTTCCCCACCCCCTCTTTAACCAAATAAAAACTCATTTGTCTCACTAAATAAAAACCTCAAGTTTGTTTTTTCAAAGCTGCAACAACATCACTAAAAACACAATGTAATAAAAATTTAAAAAACCAATCCAATTTAAGTCGAGAAGCAAATGACCAAACTTTCTTAATTTCTTCTTAAGCTATAACAATACACTACATCCACAACCACAAAAAACCAAAAATAGGTTCAATTTAAATTTCTTTTTCTACCAGAAATGAAAAATCCTATGATTTATAGCCATGTCATCAACAGTACCACCACATCTTAAATAAATGAATGACAATATACTGACTGATGCTTAACCAAGAAACCCAAGCTTGAACACAAACCAAGACATAAGATACTCACCAAACATTTTAAATGGCTCAATTGTTTGCTTAACATGACAACTTTTTCCTGCAATTCGTAAATAAGATCATTAGATGTAGTAAATAAAAATTATAAAAGCAAAATTCTCACCTCAGGTATGCAACAAAGGTTAAATTTCTAATGTAAAAAAAAAAAAAACTCTTGCATCTAGCGAACCTAGTTAGTCCTCAACACGAAACAAATAGATTTTAAGCAGTTAAATGCACATCCAACTACAAAGAAACCAATTCAAGGCTTAAACCTAGCTTATGACTACACTGAAATGACAAAGAAAATCCATATTAACAAACTGATAGAAACTTGTTTCTCCCTACTAATAATATAGAAAATCTTACTAATGGCCAGGCGGAAACGAATATGAAAAAAAAATCATCTGAACAAAGCCTAATCCAAATACATATTTCTTCATCGAACTCAACCTTTCAACAAAAAGCTAATAAAGGCAAACCACAGTCATGTTAATTTCCTCATCGTAATTGGGACCAAGCATAATATTCTTTTCATTAAATTTAAGTAACAATATGTCAAATTCATAGATTTCACCTCAAGGGCAATGTTACTTGAGTACAAAGAGCTTCGAAGCCTGCAAATAAAAGCCCCAAAATCTGAAGAAAAAAAAATAGAGACCCCACAAAAGCAAGGATTTTAAAACGCCACAATATTTAAAAACTACTATGCACAGTTTTTTAAAAAAATGAGTATAAGACTAACCTTTACAAAGCACCTATGAATCACTTCCAAAATGAGCACAAAATGTGATACAACACCTATCCAAAGTTAAAAATCAAAACTAGTTAAATCACAATTAGGCAAGAACAACAAAATGCGACAAACAAAATGAAAACACCAAAATGCATAATTTCCCCCAATCGTCATGTTCAACCACATTCCATCTAATTTTCGGTCCATACGTGCATGCCAATAATTTATTAGCTTACTAAAATGTGACAATTTTTAACTAAAAGTTATACGACATTTAGTTAAAGTGGCCATTTATAAAAGTTTTGGCCTAAAGTTTAGTCACTGGGAAATTATAGGTAATGGGCTACATGTTCAAGGGTGAAAACTGGCAGAATAGCCTAAAAAGATAAGTTGAAACAGTATATTAGCAGTTTTGAGAACAATAATAAGGGCAACACAAACCTTGATTGACATCAAACAACAACCTCCTACTTTGAGGAAATATTTTGCATTCAAACCTAAAATCCGTGCCTACAAAGAAGGATTAAATAGCAAAGCGGACTTTTGGGGGGAAAAAAAAAACAGACTATTTATAATACAATAAAAATAAAGTAATTCATCCTCCCCACCATCTCTGTGAGCTTTAACAGAACAGAGGAATCAAATTAAGCAACATATAAATTTAAGTTGACATTCCAGTGTTCTACCTCTAACCTTGGAAGCATGCATGCACTGTAAGTTATAAAGTGAATTAAGCCAAGATCTTCTAACTTCATGATTTTCACGTATGCATTAGATGGAGAAATACAATAAACAATCAAATATGTAAGACTCTGAGATTCAAAACCAAAACAAACCCAATTACACTTTTAGTTCACTAACCCCATTGAATAAAATCCAATTCAATAAAATAACAGAAAATTAAACAACCCAAAAATCAAAACAACCCCACTCGTAGTTTTAGCTCACTAATCCGTTGGATAACTAGATGCCAAATTCAATCAAAAAACATACAATTAACAACAACCCAGAAGAGCCATCCAAAAACCCAACCAATTAACCAAAAAATACCACTTGTTCTTTTAGCTTAGTAACCAACCTCTACCTGTTTTCTGGCAAATTTGGGGTCCTTTGATTTCTAGACTTTGAGTAGAAACTGATTATACCATGGGCTAATATTCAAGTACCACAAAATATAATTTTACCGTAGTAAGCTTTTTGATTCACTCCAAACGAAGATATTATATGTTCACATGTATATATTCACAACCATAAGTAAGAAGAAACTAATCTCTGGCGTTTTAATAAAAATAAAAAAAATTATTCACCCACAGTAAAAACCAAAACAGCTAAATTAAACCCAAAAATTAATCATGATCATACATATGTATTCCTGACAAATGTTTGGCCCTTTTAATTAAAACACTAAAATAAAAAATTGCTCACCCACAGTAAAAAACCCAAACATGCAAACCAAAGCCCGAAATTTAATCATCACTATTACTTTTTTTTTTTTTTTTTTTTTTGAAGTTTCAGGGAAAAATCGAAGCACAAACAATCAAAAAACCCAAACAAAAAGAAATTAAGACCAAAGAGATAAATTATATACCTGACCCAGAAAAAGCTTGGATGCTCACATAATGAAACCCTAAAACTCGAAGAAGGATGCTTCCTGCAAACAAAATACAAAATCAGACTCTCTCTTAGAAAGGGAGAAGTTATCAAGTCTTGTACTTGGTTATATTTGTTCAAGTTGGGAAAAATCAAGTACAGGGTTGGTACCTGGAGCTTAAGAAATCAAAGAGCTTGCCTGTTTGAGAAAATATGATAACAGCAGCTTCAGATTCACACAGAAAACGCACAGCATGCTCTCTGCCCTCTCTCTTTCTCCCTGTCCATCCGTCCCTCAAAAAGTGGGAAAAAAATCCCTAAACATCTCTCTCACTCATGAAATCGAGGATCTGCAGCAATGGCTCTGAGATCCCCACTCCTCCCTCTCACTCTCTCTCTCGCTCTGTCTTTGTCTCTCTCTCTATCGGAGGCATGGCCTCCCATCCCCGAAACCCTCACTGAATGACAGCAAACCTAAACCCACCCCAATCCGTCTCAAACAAACAGGACAAAATTGCCCTTCCAACCCAGCCCCAATCTCAGCCCAAACCTAACGGCTTTGCTGTAAATAGCGTGAAATCGAGTGGCTCCCTGCTAAACCACATGGACAAAATCACCCTCTGAACTTTTGAGAATTACCATCCCAATCCATTCCCATTCAGCTAACTTATTTTGTTCATATTTAATTTTTGACATAAACTCACTGTCACTGAACAAAATATACTTTGTAATGGACAACAGAACACCCTAACTTATGCAACTTTACAATCCACTATCCCTATTTGTTAATATAATTTCAGCTATATCCATATCTTCCCCCTTTTTCTCAGTAAACAAAAAAAATCCATCTTCCTTTTTTCACAGCTATAATAGACAAAATTGTGCCCAAGTTTAATAAACACAAATTTAAATTTAAATGTCCACAAATGAATCACCAATTAAGAAGTTGAGAAACAAATAACCATAGTTTCTTAATTTCCTTCTAAGTTAAAGCAATGGACATTGTCAAGGTTTTTCAATTTGCTTTTAAGTTATACCAACAGATTAACCCACAACCACAGAGAGGAAAACAATAAATGTAAAAGTAGAATGAACACCACATTTTTCTGCTGCGCGATTACAAATTGCATGAATAATTATGTTTAAAAGACTACCAAAGTTAAATGGAGAACAATCAGCAGATTTCTAATCTTCACCCATATGAACATGTTGGAAAAAAAATTGATTAAAGTCTATGTTTAAACATCAATACTTAGTGAATTACTAAATCATGAGGAAATGAAAGGTTTGCAATTAGGTGCAAGAAAACCTATTAGGCCAAAATGCTAAAACAATACTAAAAAATACAGAACACAGTTTTTAAATTGATAAGAAATGATAACATTATAAACACCAAACCACACATTCTTGAACATATATTGTAAATATGTTGTTCTTCTTAAGTCTTAACTGAGATAGCATTTTCAGCTGCAAACAAACTCAACCAATGAATAACAGAGAACAGAAAAAACCTTGTAATCCTTATCTGCAACTTTGGAAATGATGTAATTCTGTCAGCTACAAAGACTGAAAATGCATCAAACAGAATAAATAGTGAACGTAGTTGTAAGCCTTAAGCTTTATCTAAGCTATAAAAAAAATAAAAGGCACTGCAAAAATTGACAGAAAAATGATTGAGTAACATAATTTACACCAATTAACTACCATTGAATTTTAATTTTGAAATATATTCTCCATACTCCCCGAACCATTAAAACAATATTAATTACATACATGTGGAAATCTATTTACAACCCTAAAAAGTGTTTTTAACTCCTGAAGCTGAAACCAAAACCAAATTAAACCAAATGTAACGAAATTTGAACAGAAAAAAACATGACAAAGAGCACCACAGGTAAGGATACAGTGGAATACCACAGGCAATATTTGATCAGAAAATACATGACAAACAGTGAGCACCACACTATATGATTTTCATTGCATTTATGATCAATTAAAATGGAATGTGATACAGAACTGAAACTACAGGTACCATTAATTTACAAATTGTGGTGCCAAAAAGTAGTGAGCACCACATTATCTGATTTTTATTGCATTTATGTACACACTGGATACTACAAACCTAACCGCTAATTTTAAATGACAAACCTCGATTTCCCTCCCTCCCTCGCTTGTCAAACCCAACCAATAATCGATGTTGGGTTATCAAATTTGCTTGTCAAACCCAGCCAATAATTGATGCTGGGGTTATCAAATTTAATTAGCATAGAAAATTATAAATAAACCCAAACGAAAGTCCAAAACGAAACTCTGATTTCAATATAATCAAACTCACACACAAAAACAAAATTCTACTCCAATATAATAAAAAACCAAACAAAAGTCTGAATTCAATAACCGCAAAAACTGATATAACAAACACTTACTATGTATTACGACTGCACATGAATATAATACTCGTAAACATTAAACAAACCTCTTATTTTGACCAATACTCCGCATTAAAAAGTAAATATAGACCTTAACCGAGGTACGGACAACAATTTGGGTGCTCACACGGTCTGGCTCGAAATAGGCACCAAGCGAAAAAACAATAAAATTTAGTTTTGCAGTAAATTCCAAAATCTAACACAAAAGAAATTAAAAACAATAAAGCATCACAGTATATTATGGATTCTAAAACATAAACCAACCAAATATTCAACTTTACAGTAAATTGTAGATTGTAAAACAAAAGGAAATTAAAAGAATTCAACACCTGTAGTAAACTAATCAAACCCAAGTATTGGTTTCCATGGATATACAAAAAGAGAGATATAAACCTTCTCGTTGACGTAGTCTTCATGTCCTCTGCAAAATTTGGACAGCCCCACAAATCAATCAAAACAAAATCTAGCTAATTTGTATACATATGTATATCTTAGAAACGTATATATTTGGAGATTGATATAGAAAGGGAGGGATAGAGTACCAATGAAACCGATAGAGAATTTAGGCGTGAGTATCTGTGATCGCGAAACGAACCAGGAAAAGCCAATTTCCTCAGAGCGTCTTCAACTCTTAGTTTATTTTCTTTCAACTGTATCTCAATTTGTGATCAAAGCTTGGGACATTTAAGAAAAAACAATTAAACAAATGAATTACCATTGATCATACATAATAATCCACATGGTCTACATGTATTTAGAAACTTACCTGCATCACAGAAACACCATCAGACACTTTTGCAATTCTTTCATCAAGAAACAAATCTTAAGTCAACTAATGTTGAGGCAAAATAAGAAATAATATCAAAATTATTAAAAACTAAAATGATTGACAAATAATTTATTAAAACTGAAGAGAAGATCATCTTACAATGCTACATGTGGGAATTCCTTAGCCCACCTACTGATGACTGAATGTGTGAAAAAATAGGCTGAAGAAGAGTGAACCAGGCATAAGTTGAATATGAATACTTGGTTGCAAATGACCTGACTGTTAAAAGTAAATTCATAAGAACTTACCATGCATTTGAGCATTATTCAACATTTCATTAAGCACAAACAACATGTAATCTTCACGTTGTAGATGAGATAATACGGGTTTAGGTGTTAAGCCATATGCAAGAAGTCAGATAAGTGAAGAAATAAGAACCTTGATAGCTTATCACTTCTTATACTTAGGACTCAGTGTTGGAAACTTGTCTACCAGGCATAACATTTGAAACATTATTTATTCATATGAATGTGAGAATGATTACTTTCAATGGCATTCCATCTAGAAATGTAAAGGGAAGCTGTAATTGAATTCATCTATACTTCACAATGTCCATGGCTGTCAAAATTACATTCATTAGGTCAACTCTTTTGTCAGTTTTCTATAGTCCATCTTTTGTTAATTTTTACATTTTGCTCATCACAAAAGAGTTTACAAAAAATGAATCACTGTACAGAACGCAACGCAGTTAGGAAACTTATATCTTATTAAGTTTTTCAATAAAACAATGGATCCACAAATATATACAAATGCAGGAAACCATATCTTGGTTGCCCACTCCATTAGCTTCTATTGGCAATACCAGTATATTGGCTCAAAAGCTATATCTTGTGGTGGTATTGAAATTGCCACTTTGCAGCAGAAATAAAATTAAATAGGGGGACTTTTATATCTGACGATGTTTTTCAGTCAAAGGCTGGATCCACAAACATATACAAATGCAGGAAAGCCATATCTTGGCTGCCCACTCCATTAGCTTCTAGTTGGCAATACCAGTATATTGGCTCAAAAGCCATATCTTGTGGTGGCATTGAAATCGCCACTTTGCAATAGAAATTTTAAAAAAAAACATCATACATTCCGTAATACTATCTCGAAAGATGAGTAAAATAAAAAACAGGACTTTTCAACTTCTACTTTGTAGTAGAAGAAAAAACCAAACACTTACTATGTATTATGACCTTAATTCCAATTGCCATTTCAAACTCCCTCAATCACGACCTGTAGGAAAATATCAAACCCAAACATAAGTCCACTGAAATCTGAATTCAATATAATCAAACACAAACAATATACCAAACTCAACTCCGATTAAAAAAAAAAAAGAAACCTAAACTAAACTATAAAACAGAAATCCTCTAAAACTCCAATTTCAATATATAATCAAACACAAAGAAAATACCAAACTCAAATCCAATTATAAAAAAACTAAACTAAACTATAAATTGAAACTTTCAATAGAATAAGCCCAGAATTTTAAATTATTTACCTTGAGAACAAAGGGTTTTGCAACCTACAAACAAACACCCAAAATATGAAAAACCTACAAACCCAAAATCACAAAAACAACTACAATCAAACGAAAAAAGCAATTACAATCAAACTAACCTGTCTATGCCATATGAAGTAAACCACGTCTCATGTTTCGTATTCGTGAACAACACATTGTCTATTCTGTACGCACACAAAAAACACTCAATATTCTTACCAACATTAAACAATCTATACAGACAGTACCATATATGTATTTGCACATAAAGTATAAATATTTTTTGGTAGAATCAAACTTAAATTTAATAAAAGGATTAATCACAAATTGAAACTAATTGTAGTGTTTGACAAAGACCAGGTGGGCGATTTTATTAACAGATGAGTTAGGGAGCCCCTGAAACAGAAAAATCCAATTGAAGAATTCAATTACTGAAAAATACTGGGTAAATACTAAGGCTGCCATTTGAAAAAGCCAAACAACAACAAACTTTGACAAATTAACTACAATTAAATTAAGATGACATTCGATATATGAAGACAATCTGAGAAATCAAAGGCTCTGAAATCAATACCGTATTTCATGTGCCTTTTACTGATAGTGAACCTAGCAGCAGAACCAGGATAAAAATTTGATTTAGAACCTTGCTATCTTTGTCCTTGTAAATATTATATTTTGGCATCGGCAATATATCACAAAAAAAAACAAATATATCTGAACTCAAAGAAAATATAGAACGAACATAAAAAAGGCAAATTATGAACGTTTAGAAGCAAATTTCATTAGCAATTAAAGCAACTCAACATCACGATTTAGAACCCCCAGGAACCCAGAAATTTAATGAAAATTTTTCTAATCATTCAATTGGATTAGACAAAATCATGAATTTTTTTTTTCTAAAGCCCAATTATATTAAATCACAAATTTGAAGCAGATTTTGACATGCAATAAGTTAATAAGATAGGAATCGCTTCAGACTAACCTCGATGGCACGGCCTCCGGAATTGACCGATCCGAACCAAGCTCCTAGGTTATAGGGAGATGCCGGAACAAAGTAGAATACTGAGTCAAAAGTATAGATATTTAAGAAGAATGCTTGATCCACAATTAAATGGAACAGAGAAAGCTATGACAGAAATTACTTACCATGGTCATAGTTATCTACTTGGTACTCAAATGCGATCAGCATAACATGTACTTGGATGAATTTCTGCTAAACAGTCATTAACTCTCTCTCTCTCTCATGTGCCTTTTTCACACTATATAACCCCCGTCTAATGGCCAACCTCTCCATCCCCTCACAGTCGCATGAAACAACCCAACCTGCTCCGCCTTGGCCAGCCTCCCCTAGCACAAACCCCACGAGCACAAAATAACTAATACCAGTTTAATTGAATGAATTAAGAAATGACCAATGAAACATCATCATAAAGTATTCAATGAAGGGTGAAAAGGGCACCAATTTTAATAGGAGGAAAGTACATCAAAAAGTGCAAGTGTGAGAGGCAGAAAGAAAGAGAGTAATATACCTCTGAAAATGGTGAATAAAGACCCATGCATGACCCTGCCTCGTCTTCACCATCCTTTTAAATTTTGTTGTGATTCACTTATATCCACGCCCATCTCCCTCGTTGTAACTCTGCAACCCACGTTTTTTGGCAGACCTCTCTTTCCCTTCCTCTCCCTGACATTCCACATCCTCCTCCCCTTCTCTGTCTGCAACTAATCCAGCCCCATTCTACAAACCGAGCCCAAGCCTTAACCCCACTCTGGCCCCCTTACTTTCTTGAAACCAACTCTCAAACCCTACAACGCAGCACTCTCACTCTCTCACAACCCACTCTGAGTGACACGGATGCAACAACCCTCGCCCTCTCTCCCGCCGTCGCCTAACCCCAAAATCGCGCTCTCCCTCTCTCTCTCTTTCTCTTCCCAAATCGAGCATCACCACTGAATCCCTTCTCTCTCCCTCACTCCCTCATGTCTCTCTTCTCTCTCTGCTCGCTCGCTCTCTCTCCCGATGGCATGGTCTCACGGAGTTTCACTGCGACTCAGAAAGGAAATGAAAGTCTCTAACCCACCCAATCCATTCGAAACCTTACAGACTAAAATGACCATCGCACCATGCCTTTCCATGATTATCAACACGCGGCATGAAGATCAGCGACTGAGAAATCCACTCGTCCCGCTCCCTCTCTCTCTCTCGCTCAGTCTCTGTCTCTCTCTCTCTGTCGGAGGCATGGCCTCCCATCCCCGAAACCCTCACTGAATGACAGCAAACCTAAACCCACCCCAATCCGTCTCAAACGTACAGGACAAAATTGCCCTTCCAACCCAGCCCCAATATCAGCCCAAACCTGACGGCTTTGTTGTAAATAGCGTGAAATCGAGTGGCTCCCTGATAAGCCATATGGACACAATTACCCTCTGAAATTTTGAGAATTACCCTCCCAACCCAGTCCCATTCGGCTGGTATTGCTGTAAATAAAGCAAAATAAAAAAAAAATGAACAACGCCTGCCCTCCCCCTACTTTAGAATAGATAATTAGTGTTGGTCTTGGTCCTTCTGGTGAACATAAGTATGTTACAGTTACACTAGAACTACGAGTATGAAGTCAGTCCAATGATTTCTATTGCAACATTGTTACATTGCTGACACAGATATCCTGCACATCCTTTTGGTGATGGTAGATGGAAGTTTCCGGGAATCGGTAAATTTCAGTGCTATGACAAGTACATGTATGTTAAAAATCTCTCATTCCTCTGACGGAAATTTGGTTGCTATTGAATTTTTACTATTTACAACCTTGTTCCTTTTAGGATGGGTGACCTTAAGTTGGCTGCACACAAGGAAGGAAAACCTCAGTGGGAAGAGAAAGGACCACAAAAGGCTGGCTGTTACAACAGTCTCCCATCTGAAGTTCCTTTCTTTGGAGAGGGAGAGGAAAGTTTTGTTTCTGATTATGGGTGTTTTTTCCTTGTATGAAACTGATGAAAACAGCTTGCTTAATTATTTCCCATGAAAAATTTCTGCATAGCTAAAGCGTAGTGTAACTTGCATGACATAATTGCTTTTATAGTTCTGTTCATGCACATTTCATCCTCGAACTACCACTTAGAGTGAAATGCAAACGCTGAATTGAAGTTGTGTTTCTTTAGCCATGCAACATTTCTGTGTAGGTGCATGTAAACAATATGGGCCTGCAATATATATTTTCAATCTTTACTGGAACTTTTCTTATAACCAACTCTACTTACGCATGATTAAAAAGTATATATGTTTTAATGATTTAGTATGAAGTCATGACAAGGGAATGGGTTTTCAAGAAACTGCACTAAGTTAATGCAATTTGATTAAGAATGAAAATGCATTGATGCTTGTCTTTCTAGAGAGAAAAAAAATCATCATAGGATGTACTGGTTAGTAAACTAAGGACAATTATGGAGTATAATTTTTTGTCAAGGGCATGTGTAGAAGTTTGTAACTTCCTGATATTTTGACTGAAATAACCTTGTGTTCCCATGACAGGCGTTCTTGAGCTGGAAGTGTAAATTTTTTGAAATGGATTTGGTTGGCTGTAGAAACTGAATGCTTTACTACCAAATATGGGAAGAATAATTGGAATTGCAATTTTGGTACTACTGGTCTCATTGCATTGACAAATCCAGGTATGACAATTCAATTTTAGGAATATCGTCATATTCTCATATACTATGAAAAGATAATGTAGTCTTTGCAATTGAAAACAACAATAAGAAAATGGATCCAAAAATATAGAGAACAAAAAGAACTAAGAGTTCATTCCTCCACAGTCCTTCAAATACTTGGTCTTGATTTTGGTGAGTGTGATTGCGGCATCTTTCATGTTAATCCTCTCTCCCGGCAATGCTGCAGAGCAAGCTAAAGCTAATCTCATAACGGATAATAAGCAATCTCTTCTGCTCACGAAATCACCATCTTCCTCCGCCCCAAGTATATCGGCATCCACAACTTCACCTATTGCAGCATCTGGAAATAATGAATCTGCAATCCATTGCTTTAAATCCATTTCCCCAACAAACATCTCGTCTGTTGGCTTCCTTTTTGTGAATGTCTCCATGAGTACAATACCAAAACTATACACATCCCCTCTAGTCGAAATGCTTCCTTCCATCCCATACTCTGCAAAATTTGTATGTGAATTTAGTTATACATGATAAAAAGAAAATTATAATTCCTAATAAGGCCAACATATACAAAATTGAGAAAATACATCACCTGGAGCCATATATCCAACTGTGGCTAAGGTCATGGTTTCTGTCATCGAATCTCCACCGCCGATGAGTCTTGCAATGCCAAAATCAGCAACATGTGCAACCATATCTTCATCTAGTAGTATATTGCTTGGTTTCACATCACAATGAACAATAGGTATCGAGTAACCGTGATGAAGATATTCTAGTGCCAATGCAACATCTTTCATTATGTCTAACATCTGCAAGATATTCATGGAGCGGTTTGGAGAATACAACCAATTTTTTAGGCTTCCATTAGGCATCAATTGAAGTATCAGGGCTTTGAAATCAAGTTCATCGCAGCAACTTATGATTTTAATAAGATTCCGGTGACGGATATTGCTTAGCATTTCACATTCCTTATCAAAACTCTTGAATGCACCTTCTAGCTGTAAATTGAAAACCTTGACGGCGATATCTATCCTGTCTGAAAGTGTTCCTTTGTATACTGAGCCAAAACCCCCCGTGCCTAGTAAGTTACTCTCATGAAATCCATTTGTTGCCCTTACAAGTTCTAGGCGCGAAACTCTTCTCCAAAGAACTTGATGTAGCGAGGCAGTTTCTCTAACAACTTTGAAATTCCTTTTCTTGCATAGTATCAGAATCAATGCAGCGGCCGCTAGGAGTATTACTGGTATGACCCCTGAGATGATATATTTAGCTTTCCTCCAATTTCGCTTAACATTTGTTCTATTTTTGCACAGGGGAACATGGAGTCGGGAAGCACCGCAGAGTGCACCGTTTGATACAAATGAATCAGCAGATAAGCTTTTGAAAGGCCCGCCGGTTGGAATTTCTCCTTGGAGTTTGTTGAAAGACAAATTCAGATGCTTGAGATACAAGAGTGCTTCCAATGACTTTGGGATCTCTCCAGATAGATTGTTTTTGGACAAATCCAAGAATTCTAGGCTTAGCAAGGTTTTAAATGAACTGGGAATAGGGCCTTCTAAATAATTGTTTGCCAAGGACAAATTAATCATTTTTAGAAGACCACCAATGCTACCGGGAATGTTTCCGGAGAACTGGTTATTTGATAAATCCATATCCACCACATCTTTCAACTTTCCGATATCTTCCGAGAGTGGTCCAACTAGAGAATTGGATGACAAGTTTAGGTGCAATATGTTCTTGAGTTCCCACAAGGAAGATGGTATTTTAGAAGTTAACAAATTGGACCCTAATGATAGACTTCTTAGAGCTACTAACAAAGGACCCAAGCAGGAAGGAATAGAACCAGATAGCCGATTACCACCCAAATCTAACATGGCTAGGTTGTTTAGTTGGCAGAGCTCATACGGGATATGTCCTCGCAGTACGTTATCCTTCAAATACAAAGCTTGGAGATTTTGTAGCCTTTGTATTGAAGTTGGAATTGCTCCACTCAACTGATTGTTTTCCAAGACTAATGTTATCAAGCTGCTCAAATTACCAATATCAACGGGAATGTTACCCCTGATGTTGGAAAAGCTTAAATCAACATCTAGGAGTGACGTAGAGAGATTCCCGTGAAAAACTGGAATCGTGGTGTTTAGTGGATTACCTCCCAAGGATAATCCTGTCAAATTTCTAAGATTAAACAAGCAAGAGAGAGTGCTTTCTACTTGTGGAGCAGAAGCATCAATCGTCAAACTATTCATGTACAAGTAAAGACGCTCGAGGTTTTTCAAGGAACAGAGCGTGCTAGGAAGAAACCCGGTAAATGAGTTTGAACCCATGTCTAGCACCCTAAGCTTGGAAGCATTGGAGAGGTTAGGGAGTGGTCCAGCCACGAGGTTAGTTCCGTCTACAAGAAGGGATTCTAAGTTTGGAGCGTTAAGACCGATGTTTGCTGGGAGGCTACCTGAGAGCGGATTTAAAGAAAGCCCTATTACTCTTATCATGGAGAGATTAAAGAGTTTGGGTGGGATGACGCCATTGAGATTATTAATCATCAGTCCCAAAATCTCTAATTGTGGAAGATCACTAATCTCATCCGGTATTGTACCTGTCACAATTTCAGCACGTTTGCATTAACTTTGTAACTTCAGTTTAAATAAAAACTAAAAACTAAAAACGAAATGATTGTAAAACGCCCTCAAATTTATTACCTTCTAAATTATTGTTGTAAAGATAAATCTTGCTTAAGTAGGTCAAATTGCCCAGACTTTTGGGTATGCTTCCACGGAAATTGTTATCCTCGAATGACACTACACGAAGCTCTTTGCATTGCCACAGTTTGGAGGGAATAAGACCGTCAAACTGGTTTCGACCCAAATTAATTCGTTGAACACTCGAAAGATGCTCACATATATTGTCCGGAAGACTGCCACTCATGTTGTTCCCGAATAGAGCCAAAGTAGTCAAAGAAGATATGTTGAGGGCAGGCACAAAAGTAGAGCCTTTTAGGGCATTGTCATTCACAAACAACTCCTCCAGCTGACCTAAACTGCCTATCTCTTTCGGAAGTTCTATAAAATCAATCCGTCTATATTGTTAAAATCATGTATACATATATAGGAGCAGCTTCTTAGTGGGAATCCCGTTGTACCGTAGCCAAGTGGGATGCATTCTAAGGACCATGTACTCACTATATAGGACCCTTTTTTTGCTCTAGAATACAAGGGTCTTACACGGTAAATATACGATCCTACGATAGTCCTCTCATCTCATTTTTTGATGAAGTTGAACAAGATCCCAGCTAAGAAGGGGGTTATATATATATATATATATAACAAAACCTAAGTCATACAGTATACCTTCGAACTTGTTGTCGTCAAGGTGTATGCTCTTCACCATTGTTAAGTTGCCGATTTCTCTGGGTACGCTACCTGTTAAATATGTGCATGCATGCCAACAAAAAAGAAGGGGAAAGAAAAAACAAACGAGATGATTGTTATACATTTTATTGAAAATTTAACTTTCCTCCTCCAAACTCATTTTTTCTAGCCTCTAGCCCATCATATAATATTTAGCCAAATAAAACCCAATGATTAGGATCCAACTAAGCAATGTACCAAATTAGGATCCATCTAAGCCGGTATGGAAAGTTCTTGTAATTTTGTTTTAATGATCACGTGCATTGAATTTGGCAAGGTCTTGTAGCCATGAAATATGGTTCTAGATGGAGGAATTAATTTGGAATTTTTTTAATTTCGACAATAAATTTCAATTTGAATATACCTAATTTAGAGTTTATTTTCAACAACATAAATGTAGAATATATTTAATCTAATTAGGTTTTGGATTGGAAGAGTTCACACAAAATTAAAAATATATTAAACAAATTAAATGTCTAAAAGAAATGTATAAGAGATTTGGTGACATGATTTTGTAAATAAACACAAACTCATGGACATCTTTTATCCAACATGACATCATATTTAAAATTTGGGTTTTATTTAGAAGTTATAATATATGTGGGTTTTTGTCTAGAGTATGCTTAAATCTAAAGAGCCCTACATTTTATAACATAGAGTTAAAATGTAACAAAGATGTTAAATGTAATGAAGCAAGCAACACTAATTTATATGCCTAGGTGGTTGGTAATGGTGCTATGTACGTACCTGATAGTTGGTTACTGCTCAGATCAATTATTTCGAGTGCAGATAAGTTGAAGATAGCAGCGGGTATGAAACCAGAGAAGCCATTACCCAACAATTTGAAGGTTTGAAGTTTAGGGAATGACCCAAACCACGAAGGAATGGTTCCCATAAAGTTGTTGTTTCCAAAGTTTATCGCCTTCAACCGGCGCAAACGAGACAGTTCTTGGGGTAGGGGACCATGAAAACTATTATTCTCAAGGCCCAACTCAATGAGAAATGAGAGGTTGCCTAGATGCGGAGGAATAACCCCGACAAGACCCATGTACGACAGATTTAAGGCTTTGACTCTGTGGTGGCGAGCACTGCAGGTAATGCCAACCCAGTTGCAAATGTCGGAATTGGAGGCAGAGGACCAGTTGGCGGTCAAAATGTTTTGAGGGTCACTAGTGATGTGAGCTTTGAGAGCAAGAAGCGCAGACTGATCTGTGCTGAAATTGGTATGAGCTATTGCTAATGCACCTGTAGTAAAGTAATTAGCAATAATCATCATATAGATATAACACAAGGAGTGTATCATCGACAACATTCTCGATAGTAGGAAACGACTTCTCTCCATACACAGTATATATATACTCTCCTTAATTGTAGTAGTTTTCGTCTTTCGGTTTTAATTCGATGGAAAACTTGAACTCATTACATTCACATAAATAGGGAGAGAAGATGGTACCAAGACTTGTGCACCACTTAGGCTGGCCCAGTTCTACGTCGAGACTTGCATTGCCCGGCTTCTACTTCAAAGTGAGGAGACTTAGACTTCGAACGAAGACTTGTGATTCGGATTTTTTACATATCAAACACACCATTCATTTTTTGCTAATAGCTTAGCTACAGGGGCATTGCCCGGCTTCTACGTCGAGACTTGCATTCA
Source organism: Heteromeles arbutifolia (assembly GCA_024362995.1). Lineage (NCBI taxonomy): Eukaryota > Viridiplantae > Streptophyta > Magnoliopsida > Rosales > Rosaceae > Heteromeles > Heteromeles arbutifolia. The sequence continues at coordinate 25,968,900 of JANCRC010000005.1, read as the reverse complement.
CCACTTAGGAATGGTGACTCCAGTGAGAACGATGTAAGTGAGATTCAAGGGCAACTTGGAAATGAGACTAGAAGGTTGCAACTTGGAAGTGAGCAATCAATGCTAAGGATGTCATCTTTATTCGCCTTTACTTTTACTTTCGGTGAAACATTATGACGACACCAAACATCATTATTGAAATTTAACAATGTTCGTAATTTGTGCTGCACAGCTGGAGATGTCCAACTGTAAAATTGTAGTCTTCAGTTCACACTCAATCAAAACAAACAACGTAGAATTGTGATCTCTACAATGCATTTAAAAAAGTAGTTTTTATTTTTAAATTTTTTTTTTATTTTTACCCCAACCCACCCACCCACCCACCCAAGACCTAATGCTACCCCACCCTTTTAACCACACCACTAGGCTAGCCATAGTGCATTAAAAAAGTAGGTTTTCTTTTTCAATTTTTTATAAAGCGGTGGGGGATGCAAATGTTTTCGTGATAATTAAGGATTTTGTTTTAATTTTTATTTTTTGGCGCTTATTTTTTGGAAAACTGAAAATTTGTTTTGTGACTACTTTTAATTTTTTTTAAGTGAAAATTAAAAAATAAAGGCTGAACATTGAAAACTCAAGAAAGTAGTCATTCTTGCAATTATATTCAGAATAGGAATGTCATTGTATAAATTCTAGTGTATCTAGTGATATCTTAGAATATTACCTTTTAGTAGTTAATATCCTATTAGAGTTATAATCCTAATTGGGTAGAGATTTAACATATCCTAATACTATAAATAAAGGAACAATGAGGTGATACAATACACATCTCATAATTAAATCTCTCTCTTCTCCCTCCCTTGCCACCGGCTCTCCCTATCTAATTCTAAATACAGTTCAGTCAAATAGGCCTAAAACACGTTATCAGCACGCTCTTGCCAGAAATTAAGGAACTGAAGGATCATAGGAGGAGGTTTTCTTCTATAAAATTCAAGTTTTCTTCTACAAAATTCAAAAGTTTTTATTTGTTTTCTGTTAATCATGTACGATTAAAATAAAGTAAGATATTTGAAATATTTACAAAGCATGAAAACATTGAAACATGCATGAAAACATTCACATAATGCATGAATTCCTTATATTTATATTTTCCTGATATATATTCTATCTGATTAATATATATGTATGTATGTATGTATACACACACTTTTCATGTATTACGTAATTATTTTATTATGTAAAATTTAAAAGGTAAAGCATATAAATAAATTAAAAGTAGGATTTTTCAAATCCTAAAGATGTCAGAAAAAAAGAAAGAAAAAGGAATTTAATGCGGCACGGCCTACAGATGTCGCATAACATAATTGAACTTATTCGAAAACAATGTGGAGCTTAGGAGATGTGACACCACTATCTAAAGGCAGCTAAAATTGCTTTTGACAGCGTGACTCCTCTATCTCCTTTATTGCTGATGCCCTTGTCGCGTAGCGTCGGCAACCGCTATTTTTGCTTTTGAATAAAGTAAAAGGAAATTTTATTTAAATTCATTTAACCTCTTTTTATACCCGATTTGAATTTTAAATATTAATTTTTTATTTTATTATATTGTATAATTACTATTAAGTACAAAATGAAATTAATAATAAAATTTAAATTTATTAATAAATCTAAATATTATAATTAAATCCTACGATTACTCTTTCTTTATCTTACGTTTATTCTGACTAAAATCCTAATAACTCTCATAGAGAAAAATAAGTTTTTTTTATTAATGGATGGTAATTTTGAAGTTTTAAATCCTCCAATCAAGGTATGGCTCAATTTATAAATTTTTTGTTCGTTTGATTTCAATTTTTTAGAGAGTAGAAGTTATTTATTGTAATTTTTTTCAACAAATACAACGAAAGCATCATACCTTCCGCTAAAACAACAACGAAAGCATTGAACGATGAAAAATGTCCAGAGTTAAATGATCCAGTAACTGGTTGAATTGGCAACAACTGAGAGAAGTCAAACTCCATGCTCCTTTCTTGCGATTCTGAACCGAAAACCACATTCCCTTCACTTTTCAAGTCTGTTACGAAAACCCACCGGGCTCGAAGGTCACACGAATTCGTAAGGAAGCATTTCCTGTGGGCATCGATACAGAGCTTCTATGGAGACAAATATTCATTCAATCTCATATTCTCCCAAGAGGAGACTCATCCGCATGATCATCGACTAGCCATCGATCATAATCATGGAAGCGTTAAACCCAGGATATAATTATTGTGGATTATAACATGCATCCCTTTATTTTCTCGCACCCACGTCTATATAATACTCCAGTTGGGAATGCTGCCTGCGGCAGCAGGTAGAGATCCACTTGGTTAACAAGTTTGTTGTCTAATGCCCAGTTAAAAGCAGGTTGATCATTTGCTTTTTTCTCTCTGGACCATGGTTGATCTTTAAGTTCCTCGATCCACTTCTTAATAACCATCTTTAAGTTCCTGCAGGTAACACATATTGAATTGTGTTTATGGGAGTATATTAGGTATTAAATTTGAATTTAAAAAGATATTAATAATTTCGTTAAAAATCAAATAAGTGTAAAGAATAAATTGGATGCAGAAATAGGTTAAATGAGTTTAAATAAAAATTTTCTAAGGTAAAGTAGGCATCTTTACTTTATTAAAGCTATAGGCATGCTCAGTGCGTCTGGTCCACATCCTGGCTGTCAGATTCCTCCAAAAGCGTCTCGCCTACTGTGAGCGCTTCAAAAGAGGTTCAGCAAGACATCGCGGTTCCAGCACGATATCGCTCGGTCCGATTCGCAGAAAATCCTAGTGGAAAGAGAGCTCGCAGATCTTCATCTCTCTCTTGATTGCAAAGGATGAAGCGCTGGCCTTTCATTTTTAACCGGTTCTAGTTCCGTTCCTTTAAATTTGGGTCCGGTCCAGTTCGTGCCTTATCCTAGCACCGCGTCATCAGTTAATTGAGGTTTTGACTAACAGATGAATGAAAATATTCAGAATTATAACTTTAGGTATTAGCTTAGGATAAAACAATTCATGTATCAAATTCAAATGTTTAAAATCAAGAAATTTCAAGGTAGTAAACTAAATTAATCCTTAAATTTATTTATAACAAATGTAATGAATAAAATTTATTTTACATACAAAATAAGTGAAACTAAGTGTGGAGATGTGATTTTGCTGAAAAAAATGTTGAAAATATTGTGAAGATGTGATTTTGAATCGACATAAGCATATGTGCACCAAAGATTATGAAAGGTGTGCTGTTTACACTAATAAATGTATTTTCTCTTGAATATCTCATATTATTACAAGGATTTAACTTGATTGCTGAAGAATTCAGCAGCAGTTGCTGCTGAAGAATTCAGCAGCAGTTGCTGCTGAATTTGTAGCAGCCAAGTTCAGTTGTTATTACAATCTATATGTTATGGGAGTGAAATTATTATGTGAAGATGGAAGAGTATAATTTATTCCTGTTTCTTTGTTTAATTTATCTTTATGTCTTTAAATTATGACAGGAACATAATACAATGCATGGATTATAAGTTTGAAATGATATAATTTTTTTTTTCAAAAGAAAGAAGGGGAGGTAGAAAAAAAGATCAGGATACATTTAAAACTCAAGAAAAATGAAAAATGAAAAATAATGCCTAAACATTAAAACCTCAGGAAAGTAGTTCCCAAAAGAAGTTTACAATTTTCAATTTTAATAAAAAGTGAAAAAAATTGAAAATTGAAAATGAAATAGATATCAAATGGCCTGTAATTAAATGGCCACTGAAATTGAATGTCTTAAATCAATATGAGTCTTCCGTCATATTATTTTTCTATTTCAGTCAAACCCAGCACGAACAACGGACCAGAAAGCTTCAAGCTTCAAGCTTGAATCCCAATTTATTCATTTACTTCTTCTTCTTCTTCTTCTTTTTTTTCTTTTTTCTTTTTAAGTTTTTAATTATATAAAATTAAAAATTGTTTTCTATTATTTAAATATTTTTAAATTCACATATTAATATTTAATTAGATTTGTGGGATCCAGTTATTTGCCACATCAGCATATAACAGATTTTTTAACAGAATTATGACAGAATGACCACATTGATTTGAAGGTTTCAAGTTTAGTGAAGGACCCAAACCACGAAGGAATGGTTCCCATAAAGTTGCTTCCAAAGTTAATCGTCTTCAATCGGCGCAAACGAGACAATTCTTGGGGTAGGGGACCATGAAAACTAGTATTCTTAAGGCACAACTCAACGAGAAATGAGAGGTTGCCTAGATGCGGAGGAATAACTCTGGCAAGACCCATGTACGAGAGATTTAAGGCCGTGACTCTATGGTGACAAGCACTGCAGATAACACCAACCAAGTTGCAAAAGTCAGAATTGAAAGCAGCAAACCAGTTGGCGGTCAAGATGTTTTAAGGGTCACTAATGATGTGAGCTTTGAGAGCAAGAAGCGCAGACTGATTTGTACTGAAATTGGCATGAGCTATTGCTAATGCACCTGTAGTAAAGTAATTAGCCATAATCATCATATAGATATAACACAAGCAGTATATCATCGACAACATTGTGATAGTAGGAAATGACTTCTCTCCTCCGTATGTACACAGTGTATATATACTCTCCTTAATTGTATTAGCTTTCGTCTTTCGTCTTTAATTCGATAGAAAACTTGAACTCATTACATTCACAAAATAGGGAAACAAGTTGTGTTACCAAACCTTGTGCACGACCTAGACTTGCCCCGCTTCTATGTCGAAGTGAGGAGACTTAGGGCTGGGTAAACTTTTTTATAAAAGTGCTTTTGGAAAAAAAAAAAAAAAAAAAAGCAATATTATAGTGTTTGGTAAACTTTTATGTAAAACAGTTGTGACTGTGTGAAATAACCAAAAATGGTATAATACTAGATGTGCCATTAATTTAATTTTCTTAACAAATAAAGGTGAATTACTAAATATATTTTATTTTAAAAAAAAAAATATTTACAAACTACTTCAATTGAAATATTTTAGATTGAATAACTATAATTCATTAGTACAATATTGTTAATGTACTTGAAAGTAGTCTAATTAGATGCATTCATCAAACTTGCCTCTATTCTATTTCTTAATGCTTCTATCTCATGTGATCCTTCAACTTGATAATTTTGGTATTCTTCATCATCATCATCACTACTATCGCTCTCTTTACAAAAGTTCTTGGGATCATCAGAATGACGATCACGTTCAGAATACCTCTGTATGTAGTTATGAAGAGGCATTGTAGCAATGACAATCTTCACTTGCTTATTGAATATGAAGAGGCATTGTAGCAATGACAATCTTCACTTGCTTATTGAACGGGTGTATGTTACAGGTTTTTTTCTGCTTCACGTTTTCAGTTTTTTTTCACCCAAAACTGTGAAAATAAGTTATTTTTAAGTATTTACACACATTTTTTAGCTCAATTTTTTTTTATACCCATTTTTTTATAAAAACACTTCAGTACCAAACTAGTTCTTAGACTTCGAACGCAGACCAAACATCATCATTGGAGATGCCCAAATGTGGAATTGTATTATTCAGTTCACACTCGATCAAAACAAACAACATAGAATTGTGATCTCTACAATGCATTTAAAAAAAGTAGTTTTTTTTTTTGGAATCTTAACGAAAAACTTTCGGTACTGTTCATTTTAATGAAAAATCACATTTTTATACTAAAAAGTCAATCCTGATACTATTCATTTTACCCTTTATTTTGACCTTATCGTTAAAACTTAAAGTTTTCAAAAAGTCAATTCTGGTACTATTCACTTTATCCTTTATTTTGACCTTATCGTTAAAACTTAAAGTTTTCAAATCTTTTTTATTAGTTTTTTTTTTTTTTTTTTTTTTTTAACCCACCCCACCCCGCGAACCCAAGACCTAATGCTACCGCACCCTTTTACCCACACCCCTAGGCTAGCCCTAGTGCTTTAAAAAAGTAGGTTTTTTTTTTTTTAAATTTTTTATAAAAAGATGGGGGATGCAACATGCATGTTTTCGTGATAATTAAGGATCCGTGTGATAATTATTTTGTTTTAATTTTAATTTTTTTGGACTTATTTTTTTGAAAAAATAAAATTTGTTTTGTGACTACTTTTAATTTTTTTTTAAATGAAAATTGAAAAATAAAGGCTAAACATTGAAACTCAAGAAAGTAGTTATTGTTGCATTCATATTTAGAATAGGAATGTGATTGTGTAAATTCTAGTGATATTTTAGAATATTACCTTGTAGTAGTTAATATCCTATTAGAGTTGTAATCCTAATAGGGTAAGGATTTAATATATCCTAATACTATAAATAAAAGCACAATAGGGTGATACAACACACATCTTACAATTAAATCTCTCTTTTCTCCCTCTCTTGCCACTGGCTCTCCCTCTTTAGTTCTAAATACAGTTCAGTCAAATAGGCCTACTACACATTATCAGCACGTTCTTGCTAGAAGTTAAGGAACTGAAGGATAGTAGAAGGAGACTTTCTTCTACAAAATTCAAAGGTTTTTATTTGTTTTATGCCAATCATGTACGCTTAAAATAAAGTAAAATATTTGAAACGTTTACGAAGCATGAAAACATTCACATAATGCATGAATTCGCTATATTTATATTTTCTTTTTGATATATATTGTATACGATTCATATATATATATACACACACAGGTTTCATGCATTACGTAATTATTTTATTGTGTAAAATTTAAAAGGTAAATCATATAAATAAATTAAAAGTATCCTAAAGATGTCGGAAAAAAAAGGAATTTAATGCGTCACGGCCTACAGATGTCGCATAACATAATTAAGTTTATGAGTAAATTGTGGCAATGGTCTCTTAACGTTAATCAAATTGAAACAATGATTCTTCAACTTATCAAAATATGTAGTTATAATCATTTTCATCATTTTCGTCAAAATTTTATCAAAATAAGTTATGTTGGAATGACCATTTATACAATTAGGGTCTTTCAACTCATCAAAGTGTGTAATTATGATTATTTTCGTCAACTACGTCAAAAATTTTGTCAAAACGAATTATATTGGAATGACCATTGCTACAATTAAGTTAAAGTTAAGAGACCATTTCTCTAATTGAATTAAAATTGAGGGACCAATGGTAATGAATTTTTAGTTAAGGGACCAATGGTAATGAATTTTTAGTTAAAAGATCATTGTTTCAATTAAATTAAAGTTAAAGAACTACAGTTACAATTTACTCCAAACTTATTGGAAAACAATGCGGAGCTTAGGAGATGTGACACCACTATTTAAGGGCAGCTAAAATTGATTTGGACAGCGTGACTCCTGTATCTCCATTAGTGCCGATGCCCTTGTCGCGTAGCGTCGGCAACCGCTCTTTTTGCTTTTGAATAAAGTAAAGTAGGCATCTTTACTTTATTAAAGCTATAGGCATGCTCAGTGCCTCTGGTCCATATCCTGGCTGTCAGATTCCTCCAAAGGCGTCTCACGTACTGTGAGCGCATCAAAGGAGGTTCAGCACGATATCGCAGTTCCAGCACGATATCGCTCGGTCCGATTCGCAGAAAATCCTAGTGGAAAGAGAGCTCGCAGATCTTCATCTCTCTCTTGATTGCAAAGGATGAAGAGCTGGCCTTTCATTTTTAACCGGTTCTAATTCGGTTCCTTTAAATTTGGGTCCAGTACGGTTCGTGCTTACCCCTAGTGTTAACTGAGGTTTTGACTAATGGATGAATGAAAGTGGTCAGAATTATGACTTTAGGTTTCAGACTAGGACGAAACAATTCGGCATTGTTTGGCAGCTTGAACTGTACTGATTATTTCTGTCAGATAGAATAAATAACCATCGGATAGTACTAACTAAATTAATCAGACGTTTGATGCAATATCGAATTAATGATCGTATTATTTATACTGTGTTTGATTTTATACCGGATAAGAGTAATCAAACTTAAAATAAAATTAAAAAAAGGGTAAATTACACTTTCATACCTCAAGTTTGGCGCCTATTTCAATTCTTTACAACATCTTTAAAAAAATTTCATTTTCATACCTTAAGTACTATTTTATTTCAAAATAGTACCTCCGATACATTTTCCATCCATTGATCCGTTAAGTGCTGACGTGGCTGCCACATATATGCCACGTGGCTGCCAAATGTCTGCCACGTGGCTGCCAAATGTCTGCCACGTGATAAAATATAATTTTTTATTCTTTTAAAATATTATAATAATTTACACAATTAAAAAAAAAAAAAAAATTGAAAACCAGAAACCCTTCTTCCCCGAGCCCTCCCCCTTCACTGCGACTCAAACATCCCTGAGCCCTCCCCCTTCCCTGCGACTCAAACACCCCATCCCACCCCACCCCCCCAACCCTAACCCCACCTCCCCCACCATGCAAAGTGCTCATCTATCTGTCCAAATTCAATCACAACAATCAAATTAATCAAATTACAGAGATAGGGCACCATTAGTCTCCCAAGAAAACTAGTTTTCGAAACCCTAGAGGAACAAAGTGGTGAGAGGGAAGGAAATGATTTAGGGACCCACCAGGATGAGGGAGATCTCGAGCTGGGGGAGGAGGCCGATGTGGGAGTGAAAGAGAGGGACGGAGTCGATGATCTCGACGACGTCGTTATGGGGGGTGACGCGGCTGAGGATGACCCCGTTGACGACAGAGGTCTTGTGCTTGAGAGCGTGGAGCACCAGCTTTATGTAGGCATTTTGTGCGATCTTGTAGCGTAACTTGCCGCCCATCGCTCACCGTGTTGGACTTCACTTGCTGAATCGCCGGCAACAGAGAAGAGAAAAGGGTAGAGAGAGAGAGAGACTGAGGAAGCAGAGGAGAAAGAGTCCAATTTTCAGTGTTTCGCACCGAAGGGGAAAGTCGAATCTGAATCGGAGAAATGTGGGGGAGAAGGAGATCTGGGCGTTTGTTTAGATGGGATGGGGTAGGGTGGGTTGGGTTTTTGGATGGGAGAGGAGGTGAAGAGAGTGGAGGAGATGAAGGTGGGCTTCGGGAGGGGAGGTGGGGATTTTTCAGTTTTTTTTTATATTTTTTTTAATTGGGTAAATTATTATAATATTTTAAAAGAATAAAAAAAATAAAAAATTTCCACTTGGCACACATTTGGCAGCCACGTGGCATCAACGTCAGCACTTAACGGATCAATAGATGAAAAATGTAACGGATGTATTATATTGAAATAAAATAGTACTTAAGGTATGAAAGTGAAATTTTTTAAAGATGTTATAAGGAATTGAAATAGACGACAAACCTGAGGTATGAAAGTGTAATTTACCCTTAAAAAAAAAAACTGAAACCATCACTTTTGTTCCCAGATCTCTTTGCCGAACCCTCAAACTCCCTCCCTCCCTCTCCCTTCTTCTTCCCCGACGGCAGAAGAATCCCAATTATCAAACCCAAATTTCAATCCAACCTAACGAATCGGATGTTTGGTGCAGTATTAGGCTAATAACCGGATTGTTTAAATGGAAAGACCCATATTTTGTTCTTGCATAAATTGCAGATTTGAATCTGAGGAAGGGGAGGGCAACAACAGCAATTCCATCACTCCCTTCAATCACTGCCGCCAGATCGATCATGTCCATGGTTCTAACCTTATTCAAATAAAAAGCCCATATGAAATCTTTCCCATATAACATCAAATGTAAATTCCCCAAATTACCTTGACAAAAAATCCCCAAAATTAAAAATCGCAGAACAAAAGTTCTGCAACCAATTCCCTCCAACCCATAACAAAGCATTCTAAAACCAATTTGTGTGTCGACCACCTTTAACAAATCAAACTCCAACCCTTTCTTCTTCAGCTCCTTGATGAACTTTCCCAGAAGATTCTTATCCTCGTTCTCTCTCTCCAACAACTTCTCCAGTTACCCCCTTGTGTCGGTTTTATACCCCATCGCCCAAATGATACCCAGTGATAAGCAGAGCGACGGGATCCAGGACCAGCGGTACAGCTGCATGTGAACTAGTGCGGGTATCGTGACGAGGAATTGAAGAGGAGGGCGAAGGCCGTGGAGTGAAAGAGGAAGAAGAAGATGAAAGCATTGTGATTTACCTTCGAACCAAGTCGATTTGGGGTTCTTTGAGAGAGACCCTGTTGAGAATTAACTCTTCTTCTTTCAGCCATTGCTTCGAAAGTGGGTGTGAGGAGAGAGAGAAGACAAAGGAGAAGATAACGAGGAAGAAAAATCTGGGATTGGCGATGGCAACGGCAGCGAGCTTGCAGAACAATGTGAGAGAGTGAGAGCGAGACGGATGGACCCGACTAATAATACAAAGGTTTTTGGGAGGATAAATAAAGGTTTAGGGCATACACCGGATAAATATGTGGGCCCAGTATATGTAATATGGGTACTATTTAGTACATAATTGCACCAAACATTTTGAACCGTATTAACTATCCTATCTGATCCTTTATACGAGCTGCTAAACAAGGCCTTCATGTATCAAATGTTTAAAATCAAGAAATTTCAGGATAGTAAACTATATTAATCTTTAAATTTATTTATAACAAATGTAATGAATAAAATTTATTTTACATACAAAATAAGTGAAACTAAGTGTGGAGATGTGATTTTGCTGAAAAAAAATGTTGAAAATATTGTGAAGATGTGATTTTGAATCGGTATAAGCATATGTGCACCAAAGATTATGGAAAGTGTGCTGTTTACACTAATAAATGTATTTTCTCTTGAATATCTCATATTATTACAATCTATATGTTATGGGAGTGAAATATTATGTGGAGATGGAAGAGTATAATTTGTTCCTGTTTCTTTGTCTAATTTATTTTTTATGTCTTTAAATTATGACAGGAACATAATACAATGCATGGATTATAAATTTGAAATGATATAATTTTTTTTTTTTTTCAAAAGAAAGAAGGGGAGGTAGAAAAAAGATCAGGATACCTTACACTTTGTGTGTTGTCGCTTGTCAAAAAGCGTAATTGCTGCAGAAAACAGAAGGATTCCATCAGTGATTTTGAATCTGTGTCCTATGAAAATGAACATTTGAAAAAGACTATATTATTGTGTTCAAACTGTAACTTAGAATTATCAGATTCAAAACTCAATAGACCAATAGAGACAGAAGTGATTCAAGTTTAGGTAAATGCATCAAAACAAACACTGTCCAAGGTGAGCAGAGGTGGAAAATAATGGTGCTGCTAACATGAGGCATTTGTTTTTTTTTTTCGGAAAGAACAACTGTAAACAACAAATTATAATTAACCAAAAATTAGTATTCTTTATATCGTAAGTGTCTGGCGTTAGAACACACACCATTCATTTTTCGCTGATAGCTTAGCTAGGTGAGGAGGAATAGTCTAAGTCCGGCTTCTACGTCGAAGTGAGGTGACTTAGGGCTGGTTTGGTATTGCTGTGCTTTGAAAAAAAGCTGCTACGGAAAAAAGCTGGGACAGTTTTTGGTGTTTGGTAAACATTCAGCTTCAGTTTTTTTTCACAGTTTTGGGTGAAAAAAAGCCAAAAACAAGAAGCTGCAAAACCCCAGTTTTGAAAAACCAGCTTTTTTTCACATCTGTTTTACATAAAAGTTTACCAAACACTATAATACTGTTTTTTTTCTTTCAAAAGCACTTTTACAAAAAAGTTTACCAAACACTCTGCTACTTTATTTCACAGCTGCTTATTCTCACAGCACAGCAGAAGCAACTTTTTTTCAAAGCACAGCAATACCAAACCAGCCCTTAGACTAGTTGAAAGAAGACTTGTGATTTGGAATTTTTTCAATCAAACACACACCATTCATGTTTTTGCTGATAGCTTAGCTAGGTGAGGAGGAATAGTCTAAAGCCCGGCTTCTACGTCGAAGTGAGGCGACTAGACTAGTCGAACCAAGGCTTTTCATTTGGACTTTTTGCATATCAAACACACACCATTCATTTTTGGCTATATGCCTTGGAGCTTGATTTTAATTTTATTTTGCTTTTTGAAACTCGATAATCGTTACTTTACTTCTTAAAACTCAAAATTCATTCTAATTTACCACTTGAAACTCAATTTTGATCTCATTTTATTTCTTGAAACTCAAAAGTTGTCTTTATAAATCTCTAAATTTGTTTCATATTACCTTAGATCTGTTAATTTCTTATGTGAGTTTAATTTGGGTGCACAAGGCTAATCAATTTATTTTTTAAACTTAATACTTTCAGATTGTTGGATGATAACACATACTAGAGACTTATAACCAAATTTATTGCATATGAAACATAGTCTTATTGGATGTTGGGTCCCATATATATTTCAGGAGGCGAGCTATGAGTGTAAGAGAGAATAGAGAATTCACAAATCAAAATGGAACGAATTTTGAGTTTCAAAAGTAAAATAGTAACTTTTAAATTACAGTGGGCGAAGTGACACATCAAAATCAAATTTTAGAGGGACGTAACTAAAAATAAGTCTCCATTTTTTGCTGATAGTTTAGCCAGGTGAGGAAGAATAGTGACTGCAGTGAGACTGACGTCAGAGAAATTCAAGGGCACGACTTGAAGGTGGCCTACGCGCCAACCCAGATGCAAATTGGAAGTGAGCAATTAGTGGTTTGGATGTTTTGGTCTGTGGCGGTGATATTGGTAATTTGTGCTGCTAGCCGACTGAGTGCTGTCCATTTTGTGCGCACAGATGGACATGCACAAATGCGGAATTGTAGTCTTCAGTTCACACTCATTAAAACAAACAACATAGAATTGTGATCTCTACAATGCACTTACAAAAGTATATTAAAGTTTCTTATTTTTTTTATAATTAAGGAGTCGTTTGATAGCTATTCTGCTTTAGATTTTAATTTTAAACTTTCATTTTTTGAAAACTGAAAACTTGTACTGTAATTACTTTTAATTTTCAAAATAATGAAAACTAAAAACTAAAGGCTAAATTTTGAAAACTCAAAGAAATAGTTACCAAAGAAGTTTACAATTTTCAATTTTAATAAAAAGTGACGGCGTGGGTTCGAACCCTGTCGGTGGCTAATTTAACATCTAATCTAATAAAATCTATCATTTGACAAAAAAAAAGGTGAAAAAAAAAACTAAATGACAATTTTGACTCACTTGAATGACAAATTCGATACCAAATTAGTATGTCTAGCTTGGCTTAACCCAAGCTCTAGAACCGTTCAAATAGAGTACCATTAAAATTAAGAGTAATGTGTTAATTTATCCATGAATATTAAACGTGTGAAAAACCTAGAGGTAACGTTAAGGGCATATGAGTGAGAAAAAGACAATATTTCCTTTAAAAAGTGTAGTTAGGGATGGGCAAATACCCATTGGTTATGGGTAACCGTGGTTATCCGCCCATTTAAATTAAACGGTTATGGTAATGGGTAACCGTTTAGATAAATAAACGGTTATACCCATAACCGTTTACCCACGAAATTTAAATGGACGGTTATGGATATTAACCGCGGTTATAAATGGGTAACCGTTTACCAATTTATTTTATATATGTAAAATTAACACAAACCATGTTCTCGATCCAATAATACTTAGCACCCAATAAATTAGCAAGGAATTTATTGGTCCTTCTCATAATAACACTGATGCAGGAATGATGATTCTCATCATCAAGGAATTCGCCAAATTAATTTAAATTCCTTGCGGGTAACCGTGAAATTGACAGAAATGCTTTGACAGAAATGTCTTCTAAACAATTTTTGTAACCCAATAATACTTAGCAAATATTATATTTACCCTCATTGGTAACAGTTAAAAATATCGTTCGTAAACTATTATTTCAATTGTTGGAATGGTATAAGGACTTAAAAAATTAAAATACGGAAATGTATGATGAATGTACCTATAACAGTGTTTAATTGTCAAAAAAAAGAAAATTATGACAATTTTTTTTTAAATTTTCAAGTTGTTAAGAATCATGTAGACGGATGAAAAAAGGGTAATGGTAAAAAAAGAAGATAAACGGATTAAAAAGGGTAAATGGGTAAACGAGTATTAAACGGTTACGGTTAAATGAGTATGCGGTTATGGGTATGTGTATAACCGTTTCGACAATTACCCAACGGGTAAACGGTTATGCAGGTATGAGCATAAACGGTTATGGGTAAATAACCGCGGTTACCCACCCGCCATAACCGTTGCCCATCCTAAGTGTCGTGTATCTTAAATTGACGAAAAATTTGATATAATTGTTTCAAATATAAAAGCAGAGATGAACATATCGAACACACACATGCAAGCCATACATGCACATGCAAGCCAGGGTGGTAATTGAATTCCAGTTAAAGGGAACAAAACTCCAGTCACCACTGGCATTGCCGAGGATATTGTAGCGAGTAAATTGTAACTATGGTTCTTTAATTTTAACTCAATTGGAGCAATGGTCCCTCAACTAAAAATCCATTACCATTGGTCCCTCAACTTATCAAAACGTGCAGATAACCATTGGTCCCTCAACTTATCAAAACGTGCAGATATGGTCTCTCAACTAAAAATCCATTACCATTGGTCCCTCAACTTTAATTCAACTGGAGAAATGGTCCCTTAACTTTAATCTAATTGTAGCAATGGTCCTTCCAATATAACTCGTTTTGACAAAAAATTTGACATAGTTGACGAAAAGAACCATAATTATACACTTTGATGAGTTGAGGGATCCTAATTGTATAAATGGTCATTCCAACATAGCTTATTTTGACAAAATTTTGACAAAATTGATGAGAAGGACTATAACTACACATTTTGATAAGTTGAGGGACCAATGGTATTGGATTTTTAGTTGAGGGACCATTGCTCCAATTTGATTAAAGTTGAGGGACCATTTGTACAATTTACTATATTGTAGCCCAGGCCCAGACATAATTCAATCAAATTCGAGACATGGTCTTTCTAGAGAGATCAATGGCTATAACTACATCTTCCAAGTTGCTCTTCATCAGAACCATATCAGCGGCTTCTATAGCTACGTCGGTGACAGCACCAATTGCCATGCCAACATCTGCTGCAACTAAAGGCGGAGAGTCATTGATTCCATCTCCCACCATTGCCACCGCCATTCCTTTAATCTGCATCAAAATCCAGTTTAATAAGTCTGAAAACGCTATGTTTGATAGATTGTGCTCACATATCAAGTCGGAAACAAATTTGATATAAAAAAATGAGTGAAGATTTCTGTAAGACATTAGTTTACACTAGACAAGTCATTTGAAATATAATTTAGTAATCCTTAATCTGCGTTCAAAACCAGAATAAAATTACTTGTAGAGCTGGGTAATTGTAATTCATTCGCACCACCCCTGTAACTATTGTATAATCGTAGCTGTAATTCTCTGATTCTATCAGCTTTTCCTAGTGGATCCGTCTCAGCAGACACCTTATCAATGCCAACCTCCTTCGCAATGGCTGCTCCTGCAGCCCAGTTATCAGCAGTAACCATGATGCTTGTAATGTTCATCAAGTGAAGATAAGAGACGACTCTTGCAGCCTCTGGCTTCACTGGATCAGTTACAGCAAATGACCCAGCAATCTTTCCATCAATGGCAACCAACACACACGTTCGAGCCAGATTCTCATGTTCGGAAACATACTTGTCAACCTCAGGACCACCCTGGACATTGTTTTCCCGCATGAGCCTCTTGTTCCCAGCCAAAACCATTTTGTCGCCAACTCTTCCACTAACGCCAGCTCCTGTGTGCACCTCAAAGTCCTTAGCCTCCATGACATGTTTAGTTGATCCAAACGTCTTTACAGCCTCTTAGCATGCTCCACCACCGATTTTGCTATTGGGTGTTCACTAGTTGCCTACATATTACTCAAATAGAAGCATGGTAGCATGGTTGACAAAATAATTTTCGATAGCATAATAACAATGATGTCTTATCTGTAGAAATTTGAAACATAAGCACCAACCTCTGTGGCAATAGCACAGCACAGAACTCCTCCATTGAGTAATTGGAGAAGAGGCACATCATCTACTACTACGAGTTTCCCAACTGTCAGAGTCCCTGTTTTATCAAAAACAACCGTTTTCACCTGCAGGGATCAAACACGTCCGTAAAGCTCCAGACGCTAACAAAGTGTCAAATGCTTAGAAACATATCAACCTTCATGACTTAGGTACCGTTTGTTCAGCTTTTAATTTTGGAAACAAGAAAAACCCCAAAAATAACGAAACAATTATTATCCTTGTCATAAAAACAGGAGTTGGGGTAAAGAGAACTCTCCTTCACTGAGAGCTGTCATCTACAAGAAATGGGGATTTAAAACTTGGCGAGTTCGGCTTGGTGACATGGACAAGGTGCATACAGCCATCAACCGTCCAGACCAAAGGGTCATATGAGACAGATTCCAACTATCAAATAATAGTTGCATGTTCAATCCCAATATATGCATAAAGAACATCCTCCATACCCAATTACATAGATTGCATTTAGTTTTATGTCAAAGACATAAAGGAAATGAAATGACGAGAAACCTTAAAAGGTGATAAGAAGAAAAGCAACCCCTAGAAATAGGCTGCTGATCTTTTAAATCAAGAACGGCATTTTCATTCGGAAAAATCATCTCCTGCTGACAGTCAGATGCAGCTCAATGCCTTGAATACTTGTCCATATTCAATTTTCAGTTTTAGTTTGCTTTTTGGTAAATGTACGACAGAAAAAAAGCACATAAAACTTCACTCGCTGAAAAAAAGTACTCATTAATTTATCTTATACGAAGCAGTAATGAGATATGGAAAGTTTGAGGATTAAACAAAATACCTCACTGTTGGAACAAAAAACTTTGAATCTGGTCAGCTAGTTTCTGAACAAGTGCTTTGGTAAGCTGTGGAGCTTCAACAAGTTGAACTATTTGGGACAGTGCAGTCTCCCGAACCAACATACAATGTGCTGGTTAGTAAACTAAGGACGAATATGGAGTATAAGTGGAAAATTAAAATAAGGACAATTAAGAAATTACTGCAGTAAGTTCTTTATCATGCAATACATGGCTTGACTTGTTGTATGAATGGTACAGTGGTAGGTTGCTCCATCATGCAGATGATATTCTTGCAAAGGCAGCTAACATTCTGAAGAAATATCAAGAAAATAAGCAAACTTCTATTTTATTGGCGGCTGGTGGAATATATTGGTGGCACCAGACGATAGCACAGCCTGCTGAACTTACAGCTGGATACTGCAACAGTTGCTCTTAGAGATGGTTATGATCCCGTTGCTTCAATTTTGTCTCGTCATGGAGCTGCTTTGCATGTTTCGTAAGATTCGAAGTTTTAAGGTTCTGACTGGAATTTTGTTCATTGTCCAAACTGATAATTAGGGTTTCTTAGACATTCACTTGATTTCAAATGTATCTATTCTACCAAGTTCGCATGCTAAATATCTTATTGCAGCTGCTTAGAAAAATGATGGATGGTGATAACCTGGCATCCTATCTTGGCAGCCCAGAAGGATTACTCCAACAAGTACGGGGCCTGTTGATAAATAATGCTTCCTTAGCTTGTTGCTTTGTTGGCACTTATTTTGAACTTACTTAGCAACACCCCCACAAAGCCGCCGCCTCCGCAACCCCCTCCTGCTTCTTCTCCGACCACTTCTCCTGCAACTCCTCCGGCATCCCCTCCGAGCCCACCGATTCAGTCGCCGCCTTCATAACAAAGGAAAGATAAGAAAAACAACTACACTTGCACCCTCAAGACATATATAGATAGTATCAAATCAGTAAGTGTGTTTCACTAATACCAAAACAAACAGGTTTTCGACATCCTCGGCAGGAAAAGTAAGTAGGAACAAGTATAATGAAGCAACTAAACACACCAGCAAAAACAACATGAAAATAAAATGCATGAAAACCGGATTCTAAATTAAAAAAGAAATTTGTTTCCAAGGACAAGGTGGTCTTACCTTATAAGCCTTTTTGAGTACATTTCCACCCTTGATAAGAACACTTGCGAAGCACCCTTCCCTGTTGCAACCATTACTGCTATAGGAGTTGCTAGTCCCAAGGCACAAGGGCAAGCAACCGCTGACGCTGAGATGCCGAAGTGTAATGCCAGCTCAAATTTATCCATGCCCTTTGGCATCCAGTTTTCGAGGAAAAGACCAAATTCTCCAGGGATGAACCATCCAAGCCATGTCAAAGATGCTACAATGACAACTTGATGTAAGAGAGAGAAAATAATCGATTATGCAATTGAAAAATTGTCATAGTACGCGGTGTACTTTGCCTCCAGCTACCATTTACCTAATTTGTTAGGCAACAAAATTCAACTTTAAAACAAAATATGATTTTTGAGAAAGAAAAAACTCGAAAGTTATTGGATAAAAAACTCAAAAGCGGAAAACTATGCAAAAGAATAGGAAAGAAGCCAAAGATATATAAAGGAAATGAAATGACGAGAAACCTTAAATGACGATAAGAAGAAAAGCAACCCCTAGAATATAGTCTGCTGATCTTTTAAATCAAGAATGGCATTTGCATTAAGAAAAAGATCTCCTGCTGACAGTCAGATGCAGCTAAGTGCATTGAATACTTGTCCATATCCAATTTTCAGTTTTAGTTTGCTTTTGGTAAAAGTATGACGGGAAAAAAGCACATAAAACTTCACTCGCTGAAAAAAAGTACTCATTAATTTATCTTATAGGAAAACAGCTTTGACTAAACAAAAAAACTCACTGTTGGAATAAACAGCTTTGACTCTGGTCAGCTAGTTTCTGAACAAGTGCTCAGGCAAGATGTGGAGCTTCAAGTTGAACTATTTGGGACAGTGCAGTCTCCGAACCAACATACGATGTGCTGGTTAGTAAATTAGGGACAATTATGGAGTATAAGTGGAAAATTAAACTACGGACAATTAAGAAACTGCACTAAGTTCCTCATCATGCAATACATGGCTTGACTCGTTGTATGAATGGTACAGTGGTAGGTTGCTCCATCATGCAGATGGTATTCTTGCAAAGGCAGCTAACAGTCTGAAGAAATATCAAGAAAATAAGCAAACTTCTATTCTATTGGCGGCTAAAATTGGTGGTACTAGACGATAGCACAGCTTGCTGAACTTAGAGCTGGATACTGCAACACTGCTCTTAGAGATGGTTATGATCCCGTTGCTTCAATTTTGTCTCGTCATGAAGCTGCTTTGCGTGTTTCGTAAGATTCTAAGTTTTAAGGTTTTGACTGGAATGTTGTTCATCGTCCAAACTGATAATTAGGGTTTCTTAGACATTTGCTTGATTTCAAATGTATCCATTCTACCAAGTTCACATAGTAAATATCTTATTGCAGCTTGCTTAGAAATGATGGATGGTGATAACCTGGCATCCTATCTTGGCAGCCCAGAAGGATTACTCCAACAAGTACGGGCCTGTTGATAAATAATGCTTCCTTAGCTTGTTGCTTTGTTGGCACTTATTTTGAACTTAGGCTTGGTTGTTTCTGCTGTGCTGTGAGAATAAGCAGCTGTGAAATAAAGCAGCGGAGTGTTTGGTAAACTTTTTTGTAGTAGTGCTTTTGGAAAAAAAAGCAGTATGATAGTGTATGGTAAACTTTTATGTAAAACAGCTGTGACTGTGTGAAATGATAAAAAAGGGTATAATACCATATTATTATTATGATATTTTATTTAATATTACTATTTTTATGTGAGGATTTTGTGTGGCCGAGACAACCCCACCGAGAACTATCTCGAAAACTCTCAGCTCTCTCTCTACACTTTCCCTTATCCCCGTGTCTTCCTTTCCATCTTCGTTTCCTCCGTTGCTTCTCTATCATATTTCTTTTTCTTCGTTCCCCAAAACCAAGCTTATCCATGGGACCCCAAAGAAGATCAGGAAGAAGAAAACCTAGAAACCCGATTCCGTTCCTCCTTCACTCTGCTCCCCACAACCCAGAAACCCAGAAACCCGATTCATAGTCACTGACCAACTCATCCCCTTCATCACACCTCCATTGGCGACTCGTGCATTTTCGCAAGAAAAATCATTATTTTTCTCCTCAATACTCATTCAAAACCTAAAAACAACACCAATCAAAATGACCCCATTGCTTCTAAACTCCACAAGTCCAGAGCTCGAAATCAAATCATGGAGACCCATTTGTGGGTTCAGGCTGTTTCACGACGGGAGACCCAGAGGACCGCTCTGGAGAGGCAAGAAGCTGATTGGCAAATAAGCGATTTTCGTAATATCGGGTTTGAAGCGGTTCAAGGACGACGAACAGAAGCTGGGGAAGTTTGTAAAGACCCACGTTTTGAGGCTCCTGAAGATGGATATGACTGCTGTGCTCACCGAGTTCGAGCGCCAGGAAGAAGTTGCTTTGGCAATTAAGGTATCGAATTTCTATGATTAAATTTTGAGATTTTTTTTGCATTTGATCTTTTGGGTTGTTGTGAAATTTGTACTCTTGGGTGTTGAATTTGTGCTGTGTGAATCCACTTATTTGTTGCTCTGCTCCCTGCAACCCAGAAACCCAGAAAGGGGATAATAGAGATGAAGGGTAGGATTGCCAGAAACTTTCATTAAAGGGTCACTGTTCACCCGTGTTTTAGAGGTTTGTGCAGAAGTTGAAAAGCCAGCTTTTCAAAGCTGCATTTTGCTGCTTCTGTTTTTTGGCTTTTTTCACCTAACACTGTGAAAAAAAGCTGAAGCTGGAAGTTTACCAAACACAAAATGACCCCCAGCTTTTTTTGATACCAGCTTTTTTTAAAATCACCTCAACCCCAAACCATACCTTAGCAACACACCCTCAAAGCCGCCGCCTCCGCAGCCTTCTCCTGCTTCTTCTCCGACCACTTCTTCTGCAACTCCTCCTGCATCCCCTCCGAGCCCTCCGACTCAGTCGCCGCCTTCGCCTTCTCCCAAGACCTCTCCATCGACCCCAACTCCTTCGACGACGACCCCACCCACTGTCTCTCCGGCATCCTATCCCACATCGGTTTCTCCAGCGAAGAGCCCATCCAAAAGTGTGTTTCTACCAGCTCAATCATTGACGCCCCCTGCGCCCGTTGTTGCCTCTCCAGCCAAAACTCCGGTGAGCGTTCCTAAGAAAAGTCCAGTAGGTGCTTTGCCAGTTGTAAAGGGGCTTGAGATTGCAGCGACCCTATCGTTACCAGTGGGCATTCCTTCGAGTTCTGCAATGCCGGCAGGATCCCCGGGAATGTTCCCATCAAGCGGTAGCCCACCGATTCCGGCGCCGGCAAGTCTGTCACCGGATAGTGCTGCCTAGGGTCCATCAAGCGATGAATCGTCTGTTTCGGGTTTGAATGCGGGTCAGGTTATTTTAGGCGGACTGTCTATCTGGGTTGCTTTGGCTCTCTAAATCAATCTACTTCATTTCCCGTTCTCAAGAATAGATATAGATAATTTTATTAATTAGGACTTAATTCTTTTTTTTTTGCCCTGTACTGATTACTCATTGGTGTACTTTTTTTTTTTTTTTTTGCCTTGTACTGATTCTTCATCTTTCTCCAACTCATGGAGATCAAGGTATTTAACACTATCACCAAGTTTTGGGAAGTCATTCTCTATGAATTCCATATCACATGAATCAATCTCGGTTCTTCCTCCATCTGGATGTTCAACATACATCACGTAACCTTTCAAGTTTTCACAATATCTTATAAAGATATGTTTATTCGCTCTAGGACCCAACTTTCCAAACTTAAGTGATTGATTATGAACAAATCTAGCACAACCCCAAGGACACAAATTACCCAGATTGGGTTTTACATCATCCCAAAGTTCGTATGGGGTTGAGGGAACCGTCTTTGAAGGCACCTGGTTAAGTATATACGTCGCAGTCAATAATGCATCACCCCAGAAAGATATGGGGAGATTTGCCTATGTCATCATAGACCTGACCATGTCTAATAAAGTTCTGTTTCTCCTTTCAGCAACACCGGCGTGTAAGGAACAGAAAGTTGTCTGCGTATCCCCTTACTTTCACAAAAAAACTTGAATTGGTCAGACAAATACTCGCGTCCACGATAAGTGCGAAGAGCTTTTACAGTCTTCCCTTTTTGATTCTCAACCTCAACTACGAAGCATTTGAAACAATCTAAAGCTTTATAGCGATAATCAATCAAGTACACATAACCATATCGTGCGTAATCGTCAATCAAAGTTAGAAAATAAGAGGCGCCATGACGAGCCTTCACACTCATTGGTCCACAGATGTCAGAGTGGATTAACTCTAACGGTTGAGTAGCTCGAACAACCTTTCCAAAAGGCTCGCTAACTGCTTTGCCAGCTAAACAAGGCTCACATACAGGCAGATTGACATTAGTGAGTGACCCCAACAGGCATTCTCTAACTAACATTGTCATTCTATCTTCCCCTATATGCCCTAGTCTAACATGCCATGTTTCATAATTAACATGTTTAATAACAGTTACTAAAGAAATAGAAGAACAAGAATCAATCAAATCCAAGCAAACAAAATCGTTCTTTATTGAACCATATCCAATTTCAACTTGATCCAAATAGATCACAAGTCTAGACGGGCTTAAGTAAAAACAATATCCTTCATATAAAAGTGTAGTAACTGAAAGTAAATTAAATTGCATTCCAGGGGCGTGCAAGACATCATGCAGAAGTAGTTGACACCTAGTGCTTAATTGAAGTCGATATGAACCAACTCCCAAAGCTTCTGTACGACTTCCTTCACCCACGTACACCCAGTGTGACTTTACTGGAAAACGTAGATAATTATCGAACCCTCTTTTGTCACGCGTCACATGCTTGGTTGCTCCTGTTTCTACAATCCAATTGTCGGACGTGTGAGCAACATGTATATGCAAACATACACAAACAATGACAGATTTAGGGTTAGGGATTACCTTTCTATTCAACTCAGTGCAATCACGAGCGAAGTGTCGCTTCTTTTTACAGTTGAAGCACGTTGACTTGGATTCGTCTTTCTTGCCACGTTTACCTTTGTGGGCCTTGATCTTATTAGAATTTGGAGCAAGCTTTGCATCATTTTTCTCAGACTCGGTCTTACCTTTTCCTTTGAATTGGTTACCCTTTTTGGACCCACCTTGAGTCAAAAGGGCAGTACTCTAGGTCGCCACTCGGTGCTCACCTTCTAGTTCAACATGACGCGAGATGAGATGTCATGAAAGTTCTTAATCTGATCATTGTGTGTCATGATCTGTTTAAGGGCATCCCACGAGTTTAGGAGGGACCTAATCACAACTTGGACTTGCTGTTCATTGGTGAGGATACTCCCAGCAGCTTTCAAATCTTGTGTCATGCTGGACATTTTCCTAAGATGTTCAGATACATATTGCTTAGGATCCATCTTGTAAACCTTAAACTTAACACTAGTCTTCTCAGCCTAATAGTTGAGGTTCCATCAAAAGCAAATTTCAGCTGGTCCAAAATCTCCTTGGCGGTCAAGTACCCTTCTTACTCACTGATAAGATCATCATGCATGCTGCTAAACATAGTAAAGTGCGCACTTCGATCTTTCTTGAACCAAGATTCAGAAGACCTTGCTCTAGCCGTATGCTGAGCCGTAGTGGTTGTGGATGCAAATTTCTTCCTCCTTGATCTTGGACAATTTTGCACCTACAAAACAATTAACACCTTAGGTTAAGGCCAATAGCCTCACGCGCCCACGATGAATGGGGGGGGGGCTTTGGCCGAAGAACCTCCGATGCCAAAGTTAGAATTTAGAGAGAAAAAGTGTTTAGAGAATTTTGGGATTTTTGCCAAAGTCTTGGAATGAGTCTTTTGTGAAAATAGGAACCTATTTATAGGGCTAGGTTGGTCCACTTTAGAGAGGAAGTGGCCGGTCTTTGAGGTGAAATTTGGGTGCATTTAGGTGACTTAATTTAGCAATTAATATATTAATTAAGAATAATATATTAATTGGCTAATTACCAATATGAAGGGAATGTTTTTATGATCTTTATGGCATGATCAGCTAATCAATTAAATAATGGTTGAAAAGATTAGCTAATCAATGTAAAAAAAAGCAAGTTATGGTGGGAAAACAAAGGAGATGGCCGGCCCCTATTTTGGAGAAGGATAACCGGCCTTTAGGGTGATTTTTGGCCTTTAATTGATAATTTAATTGACAATTAATGAGTTGTTTAGGTAATAATCCCATTAATTTGTCAGTTAACTCAATTTATGTGGAATATTTGGTAGGTTATAGGATGATTATTTAATTATTTGGCTAAAAGAGGGAAAGTGAGGTAAAAATATACGAAATGAGATAGGTTTTGAATTGTTACCTATTTTGGGCATTTCTAACTTGGTTTAGAGATGATTGCCCGCTGCTCGCGCGTAGGAATCCCAGTATACCTCAAGGGTATTTTTGTCTTCTTAATCCAAAAATCCACGTGTCGCACTGCGATTATTTTTGGCTCCACAAATGCCCCCACACCTGTTGGGCTGCTCGCAGAAAAGGGCAACAGGTGTAGAGATTTTTTCTTTGCTTGAGGAAACTTTGAATTGTTTCCTATGTTGATTCTCTCTTTTAATAAGAAATTAGATAATTCTAGGAAAAGGAAATAAATTTCTCTCAAAGCTTATTTAAGTCCACCTTAAGTGGATTATTAAATCAACTTTTTAAAGAGAAATTTATTCTTCCCTACAAGAGAGAGAGAGCTTAGAGGATATTTGTTCCCCCTCCCCTAGCAATCTTCTACATCTTGCCCGTGCAAAGGATCGTCTTTCGTCACTTGCTTCTAGGTAAGAAAAATTTAATTTTCTTGTCTTCTTATTTTTTGAAAGCCTCGGGGCTTGAAACTTGGCTCAACGGGGGTCGAGGATGTGAAAAAATTTGTTAGGAGGAGGTCACGGCATTGTGGCCGTATTCTCACAGGTTTCTGGGCGCTGGGGCGCTGCCATGAAGGAAAGCAGACCAAGCTGTGAGGCCTGGCCGTTTGGCTGGGTTCTCCCTTTTTATTTATTTTTTATTTTTTTTGTAGAATTTCTTCAAGGATGTCTCCCTCAAGCCACAAGAATGATGATGGTGTGCCACCGCTGTACCGTCAAGGTGGGTCTTTGAGCAAGGTTGGTTACTTCAAAGCTGCTCACTTCAAGATTAATTCCGATGATTTGTTTAGAGACTTCCTTGAGGCTTATTGGCATGCCATTCCGTTGGGAGTGCGTGTGAAACGAGTTAGAGATGGTAGCAGTCATGAGCCATGTGATGGGGCTCGGAGAGCCATCAAATTTCACCCCTACTATTTTGTGTTAGGGTTTACCTTTCCTATGCCGCGCTTTTTCCAAGAAGTACTTTGTTCCATGAAATGTGCCCCTGCTTAATGTTCTCCGAATGCGATCCAAGTGATGGTGGGATTCCATAATCTAAACCAATTTTTTGACTTAGATCTAACTGTCAACGAATTTTGGTACTTCTTTGACATAGGTCACATTGATGGAGTCGGGCAGTTACGATCCCGTCATAGGCTTTTTGACAATTCGAGCAAGGGAGATCATGACTGGGCCAAGGAGACTTTGGAGATAAGTGGAGAATGGGAGTCTGATTCTTCCTCCGAGCTGCGTGTATCAATAATCTTCATATCCGGTAGGTTGCTTACTTTCTTTGGCTGCTTTATTATAATAACAAGCTGTTATTCAATTTTCTGATTATCTTCCGCTGCTTTTGTAGATTCGGATTTTGGCTCTACTCCTAAGACCTCCCCGGACATGAAAAAAGTGCATGTTGCTCTGGGTATCCCCTCTGAGTACCGTGAATGGCGTTGGCTGCTTAGTCCTCTTCGTAGGGAAAAATGTGGGCTGCCCCCGAGAGAAGAGATAGAACGAATCAAGGCTGAAGCGTTAGCTCGTCCTATTGCTGCAGTAGAGCCTGCTTCAAATGAAGGTGGGAAAAAGAGGCATTCGCCGTCCGTTCAAGAAGCGCATGCTGAGAAAAAACTGAAGACTTCTTCCGCTACTCGCGAAGGTTCACCAGCTGCTCCCAAGATTGTGATTAACTTGTCTTCCTCCATGGGCAAGAAAGAAGATAGGCCTAGATTTGTGCCAGTGACACCTATTGTTCCAAAGGCTGCCAGCTCGATCGCGGAAAGGATTGCCCTGCGCAGGAATTCCTCCGTGCCCCTGAAGTCGAAGTTTGTGCCAAAATGTTCGTCTAAAGCTAAGTTTGGCTCACCTTCGGAAAGACTTGCTACTATGAAGAGTGACAAGGCACTCTTGCCTACTAAGGTGACGCCAAAATCTGCTTCCTCTGCAGTTGAGGTTGATTCGTCTGCTGAGAAGAAAAAAACTACTCAAGCAGACAAACGTGAGAGTTCCACCAACTCTGTTCCTAAGGAAGCTGCTGAGATTTATGCGTTCTTAAAGCCGGACCTTCTTGAGGATATGGATGTATGTGCTAAGTTTGTTGATGGCATCAAGAATATTGTTGGCCCGAGTCTCTTTGCGAACCATACACCCGAGTACAAGAAAACTGCTTTGTTAGCCATGATGCAGAAAACAACAATTTTGGCAGCCGAGTCTATGTTTCTTGATCAAGAGGATACCAAAGCTGCCAAAAAGATGGCAAGAACTATGGCTGCCGAAGCTTATTCCTTGACCGAAAAAATCAAGGAGTTGGAATCTGAGCTCACTGTTTTGAAGGGATCTAGCACTCCTGCCTCCACTTCTCTGAATATTGAAACCGCTCGCCAAGAGATCACAGGTTTGAAGGCTAGGCTTGACACGATCCAAGTAAAGTATGAAGGTGCAGAGAAAGAAATCGAGTGTTACATACCTCATATTCAAGATCTCGAGCGTTCCCTTTCTGAATTCCGCTCTGCTGCTTATGCAAAGGATGAAGAATTGATTGCCACTTATAACCAAGTGATTCACTTCAAGAAAGTTGTTGATAGGCTTGAGCCTCAGGTGTTGGAACTCCAAGGTGCCTTGAAGATCAATGATAATTTGAAGAAGGAAATGCAAGAACTGCAACGGGTTCATGCCTGTCTGCTCGAAGAAAATGAGCAATTGAAAGGTGAGAAGGCTGGATTTGAAGCTTCACTCACTCAGAACCAAGTTGATTTCTACAAGCTGGGTTATGTGGATCATCTTTTTGGGCGACCATCTGATTTTGAGTTTTCTGGCAAAGACCTCGAGACCTTTTCTGTTTCTCCAGAAGACGTGCTCGCCTTTACCTTTGAATCTTCTATTGGTGAAGTAGTCGGAGAGGCTAGTGCCCAGGTTGGTACCGCTGCTAAGGATGTAAAGGCCGCTGAAGGTATGGCGACCGAGCAGCCGTGAGATGTTCAAGCTGCTGAAGAGTAGTCTTCTAGGTAGCTTTTAGGATTTCCTTTATTTTTTCCTTGTTGCTTTTGCTTGAATTCCTCCAATCTTTGCTAATTGTTTATCAATTTCGCTAGAAAAATTCAATAAACTTGTTTTTCCTTTCACCTACTGATAGGAGCATATTTATGCACCTTAGTTAGCTTGTTCTTGTGCATTTATGTTGTTTTTCCTTAGTTAAAGTAGTCTTTTAAGCTAGTTTGATGTATTTTCAGGTTCTAAGGGCAAGTATGCAAAAAGAAGCAATTTGGAGCATTCTAGAGCATTTTTGGGCCAAGATTGGGTAGTGCAAGTATGGAGGCAAGTTGATGGACGAAATTGAAGATATAAAGGCTTGAAATCAGCTAAGAAGAAGGAAGGAAGAAGTCAAAGATGAAGAAGATAAGGAATCAGCTCAAAAGAAGGAGAATTATCCAAAACATTATCCAAAACAACCTTATCTTATCTTATCTTATCCAATCCTTACCTTATCTTATCCTAATCTTATCCTAATCTATTTTCTTCAGTTTAGGGGACTTAAAACCTGATTTCTAGATGTCTTATCCATTCCCCTACAAAAGTGGCGCCCCAAATCCCTCTAGAAGCCCCAAAATCTGCCACAAAACACATTCTTTCTGGAAGCCTAAAAATCTGGCGCCTCCCTCCTTTCTAGAAGGTCTTTTCCTTGCCTTGCAAGGCTCCCTGCCTTATCCCTTTGTGCCGTGCCTTATCACCCCCATTCCCTCTTGGATTCTGACTTATTAAGCTTTTTCTTTGTGGATTTGGGTTCTACAAATCCTTTTCAGAAATCAATTGGGCCAAAATCCTTTTTCCTAGTGGATTCACAATTTCTGCCGCACCTAGGGCCCTAATTCCTTGTGCAATGCTGAGTCCAAGCCCTAATCTGATTACTCTAGGGTTTGTGGTGCCTATATATATAAGTTTAAAGGAATGCCGCAGGTTACACCACCTCCATATACATCAATCTCGCCAGAAATTCTTCACCACTCTCTGCCGCACCATACATCCATCTTAGCCATCAACCCAGCCTTCTACACCATTCATAACCCCCTAAACCTGTCCCAAGACCTTGTGCCGCAGCAAAGAGGAGGAGAAGGAGCCCTGGGACGTGCATGCCATTCAAGTTTGAATTGCTGGAAGTTTTAGGTGTTTCCTTTCCTTTGATTTCAATGTTTAAATTCAATACTCTTTGTTCTGTGAGTATGAGGAACTAAACCCCCTCTGGCTAGGGGGGGATTCGAAACCATGTTTATGCTTGCTATATGATTTGATTACCTCTAGTTGTGATTCATAAATTGTGATTTCAATTTACTTATCTATTTGAATTAAACTGATTTGTGTGTGTTGGTTGAGAGTGCACGCTTAATTGTCATGCATAAATCTAATGCTAGGATATAAGGAAGTTTCACCTAATCGTTACAGAATTATATTCACAAGTAATAAAGGTTGATGATCTCAATTGTGTTAAGTAAATTCTTGGCATAAGTTTCATGCAATTCATAGTAACGAATGCCTCGTCAATGCTTATGGTTTTCATAGAACTTAATGATTCTTGCTTGTATCTCTATTATGCAATTCATGTAGGGAACTTGTGGGGAATGCTTTGGGTTGTCGTATGCAATCATCCAATTCAATAACGTTAGGAGAATCTGAGGGTTAATTAGTGCAATTCACGGTTAATCTGGGGCGTTGAGAATTCATAGTTTATTGAAAAGCAACTGGAAATCGTCTTGTATGCAAGTATGTCATGTGTGGAGAAGAACCTCCTAGTTATCCCATCATCCAGAGTTTTCACCCAATTTCGTGCAGATTTCATTTGTACTTTAAAGTTTATGTTCTGTTTTCAAATTCGTCAAAACCCAATCCCCCTTTATTTTGAAGTGTCAAATTAGTTAGAAATCAATTTAGTTTGTGTTTTTAAGTGTCTTGAGTCAAGTTATAAACTGTTTTCGTCCAAAATCTTCCCTAGTGCTCAAAACTGCCCAGAAAGTGGTTTTAAGGCAGTTTTGAGTGTTTGTTTGCAGTTTTGAGTCTTTTGGTTTGTTTTAGTGTTTTAAAGTATAGTTTTGCATTCTTTGAGTCTAGTTTAGTGCTTTAACTTTGTTTTTACGTTTTTGAGTCAGTTTTCAAGTGATTTAGCAATCCCTCCTAATCCCCGGCCTAGAACGATCCCTGCTTACATACTTTGCTACAATTGATAAAAAGAGGGTTTAATTTGTGTGCTTATATATTACGCATCACCTACGCTTCTTTTCGTTCATGCCTTAACCCTTAAACTTTATAGACCAACAGTGAGCATGCTATTTTTTTTATAAGCAGACAAGCTCGCGTAGCCTATGCAGCCATAGGTATTGGGGCAGAACCTTCGTAAAGTTGCCAGCCATAGGGTTGGCAGTCGGATGCCTTACTTACAGAAGCAGACAAGTCCGCGTAACGACTATGCTGCTATCCTTGGCTTTCTTTCACTCCGTAGGTCGTGTAGCTAGTACTACAACATTTTTAGGACTTTGAAATAAATTGTTCTGCGCTTGGCAGCCGTGAAGCTTATCAATTACGTAGCATGTCGGCAATGGATAATGCTTCATATAGTCACGCTAGCTTGTTTAACCTCTCACAAGAATGTGCAGTTGTATTAGTCTAGGGTGGCTTTACTGCTTAAAGGGCAAGCCATAGGCAGTCTTCTGAAAATCGTAGGCTACCTTAGTGCACTCGGTAGCAGCTTTAAATTTCCAGGGCAGTCGTCATTCGGACGTATTACGTAATGTGCCCCCTCCGTTTCTAGGGCCCGGTTTCCTATGGATTAGGCCAAGAGACCTTAAATCCTTCAATTAGCTAAGCCTTGAGAAAAACCATTGTGGCTACTTCTAGGAATCCCGGCGCAAGCCATTGTGCATCCAGTTGTACTAGGGCAGCCAGGCTCATCCACGTCTAGATATTCGGAGTGTAGAGTTTATCCTCCCGCTTTGGAGAGCATGGTTGGTCCCTCGGGGGGTGCAATTCCTGCGATGAGTCCCTCAGAAGGGTGATTTTTTTTTTTTTTTGAAATGCAGGAGAGATGATTTGTAGTCTAGCTAAGTTGTAAATTGTTTCTGAATTCTTTATTGAAAAACAAATGATACAAACAAATAACTTAGAAATAAAAGACTGCATGATAATTTGATAGTCTTCGGCTTGCGAAGTGGTGCCCGTTGAGCTGCTTGACTCCTCGGGTCTTGGCATAATGGTAGGTCACACATGGTACTTCCTTAAGTTGTAGGCATTCCATTGCTTCTCGATTTCTTTGTCGTTCATGG
Source organism: Heteromeles arbutifolia (assembly GCA_024362995.1). Classification (NCBI taxonomy): domain Eukaryota; kingdom Viridiplantae; phylum Streptophyta; class Magnoliopsida; order Rosales; family Rosaceae; genus Heteromeles; species Heteromeles arbutifolia. The sequence goes on along the minus strand of JANCRC010000005.1, from coordinate 25,938,338 downwards.
TAGCGAGGGTATAACTACCTTTACCACCTACTCGACTGACCTTATATGGACCCTCCCAGATAGGATCCATCTTTTTCAAGCCTTCTCTGCGGGTAGTAATGAAAGCCTTTCTTAGGACTAGATCTCCAGGTTGGAACTGCTGGATCTTGGCCCTTTTATTGTAGCTGGAGATGAGCTGTTGCTGGTAGGCTGCAATGCGAGTGATGATCTGCTCACGCTTTTCCTCTGCCAGATCTAAGTTAGTGGCTACCTCTTTGTTGTTCTGCTCAATGCTTGGTAACAGAGTATTGATGCTCGGCACGATGATATTGGGAGGAATAATCGCTTCCGATCCAAATGCCAAAGAGAAAGGAGTTTCGTCGGTTGCTCGTCTTTTGGTAGTGCGATATGCCCATAGACATCCGGGAAGTTCGTCTGGCCATTTTCCCTTCTTGTTGGTGAGAGATTTCTTGAGGCAGTCGATAATCGTCTTATTAGATGCTTCAGCCTGCCCATTGCCTTGAGGATATTTTGGCGTGGACATGCGCTGCTTAATGTCATACTTTTGGAAGAACTTCGCCAAATCTTTTCCCATAAATTACGGGCCGTTGTCGGTGACAATGGATTGAGGGATGCCAAATCGGCAAATGATGTTCTTCCATATGAATCGCTCTATGTCTGCCTGAGTCGTGGTTGTCATGGGCTCTGCTTCTACCCATTTGGTGAAGTAATCGGTTGCCACGATCATCATGCTTCTGCCCCCAGTTGCAGGTGGCATAGGTCCTACTAGGTCGATTGCCCACTGCATGAATGGCCAAGGACTCGTCTGCTGGTGTAGTTCGCTGGCAGGCAGTGCTGGTACTGGCTTGTAGCGTTGGCAGCGGTCGTACTTTTGTACTAACTCCTTAGCATCTTGATGCATAGTAGGCCAGTAATAACCCGTATTGAGAGCCTTCTGTGCTAAGGATCGCCCTCTGGAATGATTTCCACAAACACCTTCATGGATTGAGCTTAAAACCTTTAAGTCATCGGGAGGTGCTAGGCAGCGGAGATGCGATCCAGTGTAAGATCTTCGGATGAGAATGCCATTCCACATGTAGTAGCGTGCTGCCTTGATTTGGAGCTTCCTAGACTCCAATCTTTCGGTGGGAAGTGTACCGTTGATCAAGTAATCTATAATAGAACTTTGCCAGTTGGGAGTTACACTAACTTGTGACACCTCGACAGCCGGCTCTACCTCTATGCTTGGCTTGTCTATATATTCCACCGGGATAGAGCGTTTTAGTTGATGGTCTAGGGCGGAGCCTAAACTGGCGAGCGCATCTGCGTGGGCATTGTCTGCTCGTGGTATTCGAGTGAGAGTATAAATCTGAAATGCCTCGAGCTGCTTGCGTACTTTTTCTAGGTATTGCGCCATCCTTGGATGTTTTGCCGTATACTCCCCAGTAGCTTGGTTGGTGATTAACTGGGAATCAGAATAGACTGCAAGCTTCTTCACCGTCAAGTCTTTTGCCATTCGGAGGCCTGCTAGTAAGGCCTCATACTCTGCTTCGTTGTTGGACGCTTTGAAGCCTAGAGTAATCGCCTGCTCGAGTATTGAGCGTCAGGAGTGACAAGGACTACGCTTGCTCCTGAGCCTTTATAGTTGGATGCTCCATCGACATACAAATGCCAGAAATCTTCATTTAGAAATGTAGGCGCAGCTAAGGTATGCTCGGCTGCTTCTGTGGTATTGCTAGGCTGCTCTGCTGCGTCGCCTAGGCTAGGCGTAAATTCTGCTATGAAGTCCGCTAAGGCTTGGGCCTTTATTGCTGTGCGAGGTCGGAAAGCTAATCCATATTGGCCAAGTTCCAACGCCCACTTCATCACTCGTTGAGAAGCATCCGGGCCGTGCAAGATTGATCGCAAAGGGTATTGAGTCATGATGATGATTGTATGAGCTTGAAAGTATGGTCTAAGCTTCCGAGCCGCAACAACTAGCGCCAAAATTAACTTTTCGATTTTTGGATATCTTGTTTCTGCATCAAGAAGAGCTTTAGAAGTGTAGAATACCGGCAATTGGGCCCCCAGCTCTTCTCGTATGAGGGCAGAGCTCACCGCTACTTCGGAAACTGCTAGGTAGTTGTATAAATCCTCCGTTGCTTCCGGCTTGGATAGTAAGGGAGGTGATGTAAGGTACTTTTTCAAATCTTGGAAAGCTCTTTCGCATTCTTCATCCCACTTATCTCGTTGTGCCTTTTTGATAGCTCTGAAAAATGGCTTGCATCGATCAGTTGACCGCGAAAGGAAACGGTTGAGGGCAGCTGCTCGTCCAGTCAAGCTTTGGATCTCTTTCAAGGTAGTTGGAGGCTTCATCTCTAGGATCGCTCGAGTTTGCTTGGGATGGGCCTCAATTCCTCGTTGGGTTACTAAGTACCCTAGAAATCGGCCTGAAGATACTCCAAATGTGCATTTGGTGGGATTGAGCTTCATCTTGTACTTTCTAAGAATGTTGAAAGCTTCTGCCAAATTGCGAATGTGATCTGACCGCTGCTTGCCCTTTACCATGATATCGTCGACATAGACCTCCATGGTTACCCCAATTTGTTTTTTGAACATCATATTTACTAACCTTTGATAAGTGGCTCCCTCATTTTTGAGGCCAAAAGGCATGACTTTGTAGCAGTAAGTTCCCCGCTCAATCACGAATGCGGTTTTCTCCTTGTCGGGCTCGTATATGGCTATTTGATTGTAACCGGAGTATGCATCTAAGAAGCTGAGCAGCTGGTTCCCAGAAGTTGAATCTACTAACAGATCAATTCGAGGGACAGGATATGGATCTTTTGGGCATGCTTTGTTGAGGTCGGTGTAGTCTATGCAAACCCTCCACTTGCCCTTTTCTTTCTTCATAACTAGTATGACATTGGCAAGCCATGCTGAGTGTGCTACCTCTTCTATGAATCCGGCCTCTAGTAGCTTGTCAATTTCGGCCTCAATTATCGCTACTCGCTCAGGTGCAAAATGTCTTCTTTTTTGAATCACTGGTTTGGCCGCAGGATCGACGTGCAGCTTATGACAGGCCACTTCGGGATCAATACCGGGCATGTCAGATGGCGACCATGCGAAGACCTCTCGGTTTTCTCTTAGGAAAGCCGTAAGTTCTTCCTTTTCAGCGGGGCTCAGTCGTGAACCAATTCTAGCTGTTTTTTCTGGCTGCTGGGGATCAAGAATGATGTCTTCGGCATCCTCTTCAGGTTTCCATCCTACTTCGTCTGCTTGGACGCCATCTTCTTGATCCACTTGCTGTAATTGCTATTGGGCAGCCTCTTCATCTCCTTGAACTTCAGTAACCTCCACGGGGGTAAAGGTCTTCTTCCTTGATTCTTTCAACATTTGCACAGTGCATCGTCGGGATGCAGCTTGGTCAGACTTGATCTCTCAAACTCCTCCTCCCGGGATGCGGAATCAGATTTTTTGATACTTGACGGAAGTGACGGCATCCAATTTGATCAACCAAGGTCTCCCAAGAATCCCGTTGTAGGGAGATGGGTCACTCACGATCGTGAAAGTCTGTTTAGAGACAACTGGCGGTGTTTGTACGTCAAGTGTAATGTGGCCGATAGAGTTCGAGGTGTGCCCATTGAATCCAGTAAGTACCTCTACTCGGCGTATGATCGTGCTTTCCAAGCCCATCCTCTGAATGACTGAAAGTTGAAGTAAGTTGACTGCACTTCCGTTGTCAACCATTATTCTGTCAACTATAGCATGGGCTAGTTGGGCAGATACTACTAGCGCGTCATCATGTGGGAAATCAACACCTTCTGCATCCTGCTCCGTGAAGCCAATGACTGGACCAGGTTGAGTGTCAACTGCTCGGACTTGTGAGACTAGCAAAGCCTGTTGGATCTTCCTTTTTTTAGAGTTGTTAGTGGTCCCTAAGTGTTCAGATTCGGTGAAGATACCATTGATTCAAATTGTCTTGGTTGGTGGTTCTTCGTCGTCGTCTGCTCTCTTTCTTGACTGCGCAGCTGGTTGCACAGGCTTGTCCAAATACTTATCGACCTTGCCTTCTTTCACAAGCTTCTCTAGGTAATTCTTCCAAGTGTAACAATCATCGGTTGTATGACCGGGACCTCGATGAAATGCGCAATACTTGGTATGGTTTAACTTAGAAGTATCTCCTTTTGATTGTTTCGGCAGCTTGAACCATGACTCGTTCTTGACGTCACGAAGGATTTGATGGATCGGAATTGAAAACTTTGAATAATTCTTGGTTACCGAGCCTTCCTTGGTCGTGGGTCGATTTCTACGCTTAGCATCCTGCCCGCTCTTATTGGGCTGCTTCCCATCTTCCTTTCTTTGAGCCGTTACCAGCCCTTTTAGGGACTGCTCGGGTTCCTTCTCTGCTCATCGAGCTTCATCCCAAAGTGCATGCTTCTCTGCTAGGGCAAAGGAGTCTGCTAAAGTTAGATCTTTTTTCATGATCATTTCTCCAAACAGTGGGTGGTTTGCTGGGAGTCCTTTTTGGAAAGCTGCACTTGCTATTGAATCATCACATCCAACGATCTTTGCTTTTTCCGCCTTGAATCTCTTCACATAATCGTGTAGTGATTCCTTCGGGTTTTTCTTCACATTAAACAAGTGATCAGACTTTTTCTTGATTGAACGGTAGGACGAGTATTCTTTGGTGAAAACCAAGGAAAGTTCATCAAAATTTTGGATGGATCGTGGTGGCAAAGTGTGAAACCAATCTTGCGCCTCGCCTTGTAAGGTGGTGGCGAATATTTTGCACATGAAAGCATCATTATTCCGATATAGGACCATCGCGCTTCTATAGTGCTTCAAATGTCTTTCTGGATCTCCATCTCCTTTAAAAGATGCAAAGTGCGGCATGCTAAACTTGCGCGGTGGCTCTGCCTGTTCGATCTCATCAATGAAAGGTGATCTGCTTATGTTGGCCATATCCCGCCGTAATGCTTCATCAACCACCTCGTTGCGTCGAAAATCATGCAACCGTTCGTTGAACAATCTCTCTACCTCTTCTTAGATTTGTTTTTGTTGAGGTAATGGAGTTCTCGGCTGCTCCCGTTCTTGACCTGCTGGTCTAGGCTGTTCTTCTACCTGCTCGGCTTGCTTTTGCCTCGGCTGTGGTGTAGGAGGTAGATTTCTAGCGGGCGAGGGATTTCTTTGCAAGCTGCCAGTTGAGCTTGAGCCGGACTGAGTGATTGCTTCTCTTCGTTCGTTACGCTGACTGCCCCGATGTGACATAGAGAATGCTCCTTGCGGGCCTAACTGCGAATAAACAGTTTGCCTTGAAGGCTATTCACGTTGATTATCAGAATGCGGTCCCAACCGCGAATGTATATTTGCTCGTGGGCCCAATCTAGAGTGCACGCTTCTCCGCGCGCTAAGACGGGAGTATACGCTATCTCGAGGACCCAATCGGGAGTGTACGCTACCAGAATGCTCGGTTGGGTTGAGTAGCTGCTTGCCAGGACGCTGCTGGAGCGGTGCCTCGTCTACCCTTGTCCTACTTCGGGACACTTCGTCCGGAGCACGTTGGATCTCAATACGTTGCAAGAGTTGATTCACCAAGGTCGTCTGTTGTGCAAGGGCACTCGTTATCTCCATGACCTGTCGAGACCAGTGTTGTTCACCATTCGGATTGGATGAGCTTGGAGGGAATATGCCTCATTGAGCAGTGGAATGATGATAGACCCTAAGTGCGAGATTTGAGTTGGGAAAAGTCAAATCTGCGGAGAGATGCGGTGAAAATGCTCCTGGCTCGATGATTGGTCCTGATGGTTGTGATGATCTTGGGCCAACTTGGGTTGCTTGGGAGACCATGGGAACAAGCTGCTCAACGGGAGTAGGCCTCTTGGCGGGAACAGGCTGCTTGGTGGAAGCAGGCTGGGCCGTGGGAATGAGTTGCTCCAAGTGTGATGCATGTGAGCGCGAGGTTCAGGCCGTGGCCCTTGTGCCGTGAGTCGCCTTGGATGACATGGTTCGAGCCGTGGTGAAGGCACCATGGACCTCGCCACGGGTAGCTACCGAGGTAGCCACTGCGGTGGTTCCCATAGTGGATGTGCCGTGAGTCGCCTTGGATGGCATGGTTTGAGCCGTGGTGAAGGCACCATGGACCTCGCCACGGATAGCTACCGAGGTAGCCACCGCGGTGGTTCCCATGGTGGAAACTAGTGGTGGTGGTGCCGTTTCACCTATGGTCATGTTTAGCCTCGTGGATCGACGCGGGCCCATTTCTTGAATATTAGAATTCCCACTTGTTGAATTTTCTGAATTCCTTGCCATTGTATTTCTCTTTTACGTTTTGCCAAAGAATCCTTTTTCTATGCGGGAGTCTTCTACGAGTATGGATTTCTTCTCTTAATGAAAGCACCAATTTGTGGATGCAAATTTCTTCCTCCTTGATCTTGGACAATTTTGCACCTACAAAACAATTAACACCTTAGGTTAAGGCCAAGAGCCTCACGCGCCCACGATGAATGGGAGGGGCTTTGGCCGAAGAACCTCCGATGCCAAAGTTAGAATTTAGAGAGAAAAAGTGTTTAGAGAATTTTGGGATTTTTGCCAAAGTCTTGGAATGAGTCTTTTGTGAAAATAGGAACCTATTTATAGGGCTAGGTTGGTCCACTTTAGAGAGGAAGTGGCCGGTCTTTGAGGTGAAATTTGGGTGCATTTAGGTGACTTAATTTAGCAATTAATATATTAATTAAGAATAATATATTAATTGGCTAATTACCAATATGGAGGGAATGTTTTTATGATCTTTATGGCATGATCAGCTAATCAATTAAATAATGGTTGAAAAGATTAGCTAATCAATGTAAAAAAAAGCAAGTTATGGTGGGAAAACAAAGGAGATGGCCGGCCCCTATTTTGGAGAAGGATAACCGGCCTTTAGGGTGATTTTTGGCCTTTAATTGATAATTTAATTGACAATTAATGAGTTGTTTAGGTAATAATCCCATTAATTTGTCAGTTAACTCAATTTATGTGGAATATTTGGTAGGTTATAGGATGGTTATTTAATTATTTGGCTAAAAGAGGGAAAGTGAGGTAAAAATATACGAAATGAGATAGGTTTTGAATTGTTACCTATTTTGGGCATTTCTAACTTGGTTTAGAGATGATTGCCCGCTGCTCGCGTGTAGGAATCCCAGTATACCTCAAGGGTATTTTTGTCTTCTTAATTCAAAAATCCACGTGTCGCACTGCGATTATTTTTGGCTCCACAGTGGTTCCATCTCTCTCAAGATCAGGCTCATCCACCGAAGCCTCCAAAGGCTCCAAGAGCTCTTGTTCATTGACAAGATATTGGATATTCCTATGCCAAATATCATAGTTGGTTCCAACCAGCTTTTCTCCTTTGGTCAAATCAGCAACAACATTTTTGGCCGCCATTTCTTTCTACAAGGGTGAAATAATTTTGACATTATTAATTACACATCTTACATTTATTTATTTCAAAAACTCATTAGAAAGTATTTCACTTTTTCTCCTAGATTGAAATTGAAAAATATGCTAAGTCGCTAGTAATTACCATTCAATTCTAAGAGTCAAGATCATATTTTCTAATTAATTTCTAAATAAATCTTATTTAAACATTATTATGTTTTAAGCCTAACCATTTTTCATGTAACATCCAATTGAGTGCACAACGATTAGTGTTTTTAGACAATGGGCTCGACATGCGAGCCTCTGTAAGTGCGGCTAGGTCAAAACCAGGAGGGCTGGCAACGCGAAGCTTTTAAAAACCGAACCTCTTTGACACCCAAAGTGTCTGCTTAAAGATTTTTCCTAGACACCACATCAAATAAGAGGTGACCATTAGTGAACCCCAGTCTAATTTCATTATTTTTTTATTAATTAGGTAATTTTTTTAAAATATTCTCCTAAAGAATATTTGACACACCTTGACTCGAACATCGGGACGTGCAAGCCGTCACGTGAGTGTGACGAAGCCATGTGCACAGTGCGGAAGAATAAATATAGATATTAGGTACTAGAATAGCATGACTAGTGATACAGGCACATAAAAGAGTGTGGAGGTTAACAGCATAATTTACAAAGTTCGAGCACTCTAGGTGCAGTCCAGAAAAAACATAAACAGGAAAGCAGAATATTTACATGGATAGTGTACTGTCAGGTATGCCTTGAAGCCTTGTTTGCCACCAACACTACCTAGTACCTGGAGGGGCGCAAAACAAAAGTGTGAGTGAGCAAAAATAAAGCGTTACCAAAATCACTTCGATATAAAAGTTGTAACCCCTCTCTGTAAAACATGTATACTTCATAGAAAATATATATACGTACTAATACTGAAAAACCATCAATCAACCAATGCCATGATCGAATGAACCATAATCAATAGTAAGCATGTATCAAGTATCATCAAAGCAATCAAGTGATATCCCAACTCAAATCATGCCGGCAATATATATCAATCAGCCAGAGTCACCTCTAGTGACCTGTACGGTTGAATCTATGGCTCCTCAACCACATCCTCAATCCATCTCTCAATCAATAACTTGCACCCATGATGGAACCACCTAACGTGGTCTGTACGTCAAGCTGGGTATATAACGCTCTGTGCTACGATCACGTGAAGGCTGGCGACGAATCGCAAGTCACCTACGAGTCGGAACCACCTAGTATTGTCTGTACGACAGGCTGGCACCTACCTTGGATCCAAGGTGAGCGTACGGTGCGAGAGGTGAACGATCACGTGAAAGCTAAGCCCTACTCTGGCGGCACAAACCCCCATGTGCAGGTAAATGAGCCATATACTAATCTCATCGATATCACCATAACCATTATATCACAAGCATATACTTACCTGACTTACCTGGCGCCCGCGGTGCATCAATATATAATCATATAAACATAAAAATATATATGGCATTCGACATGGCATTAAATTTCATAAAAGCATTTTAAAACGTATTTCTGGGAATCAATCAAGTCTATATATATATTGAAAACCAAAAGCCCACTCACTGATAGGTAGACGGGTCGTAGCCCTCGAGCCTCACGTGGCTGCGCTCGTCCTCAGGATACATCTCACCTATATGTGAAACAACTATATAACCGTTAATTACGAACATAACCCAAATCAAGTAATAACTTCTCATACATTGCTCAATTGGGGTGTTTGAATATACCATCATGGTCTACTCAATCCCACGAACACCCCCATATTTTTAAAATAATTTTTGGAAGCCTCACGCGCCGGCCAAGGCACGGCAACACGCACCGCCCACGCGCGGCCACGCGCCGTGCACACTGATGGAAACCCTAACGCCGTTAAGGAATATTCCGTTAAAGTTAACTGACGCCGTTACCTTCCGTTAGGAATATTCCGTCAACTTTGACGGAATATTCCGTCACCTTAAACCTCAGTCGCCGGCGCCGTTGTGTCGCCAGAAACTGGGTAATTTTTCTACCTTCGATTTCTCGCTCATTTCTCAACCAAATTTCACGAAATTTGCACCAAAATGATCCTTAGGACAAGGACAAGTGATTTATACCTGTTTTGAACCCAAAATCCACGTGAATCTCGTCGGAGAAAAACCACGATTTTTGGCCAACTTCCAAACCAACGATCCCGACGTCCAAAATGCCTCAATTTTGTCCTCTGAGCATCCCAAGACTATTCTAAACCTTCCTTTAATCTCCAAATAAGCTGAAACACCGTAGATTTCGAGTGCATGAACAGTACCATTCACGGTACTACACGGGTTCTAGGGTTCTCGACGGTTTAAACCTAAACTATTGGTACAGTTGCACTCACCAGGTTACCAGGGTTCCAAAGATGTTATCTAGGGCTTTGATCCGTGACCAAATCATAAGAAACAAAGGTCGTCTGTATGTTTGCAGGGGAAAGGATAGAGAGTTCGAGAAGAGGAAGGAGAAGGTGATGGGGAGGGGAAGTGCTGCACACGTGTTGTGCATGTGTGTGTATATATTTCTCATCCAATCCCAACCACATAAAATCAACCAAAATAAAATAAAATAAATATATAGGTACCCCTACATAAAAACCTTAATCCTTATTCACACACCCTCTCACTCCAGCAAGGGTAAAATCGTCATTTCACAATTATTACATTCGTTAGTTCGGAACGGACTGTTACAATCTACCCACCTTAATAAAATTTCATCCTCGAAATTTACTTAACACATACAACCCATTAAAACTCGTAAAACAGTCGTGGGTACAATTCTTTCATCCTTTCTTCCGCCTCCTAGGTTGCCTACTCCACTGAGTGATTCTTCCATAAAACCTTCACAAGATGCACGGTCTTGTTCCTTAAGACATTATCCTTCCAATCCAGTATAGTGACCGGCTTCTCCTCGTAAGACAAATCAGGATTGATCTCTAATTGCTGTGGAGGCAAAACATGTGATGGATTTGAAAAATAATGGCGAAGCATCGACACATGAAACACATTATGCACTCTAGACAGCTCTTGAGGCAACTCGAGTCTATAAGCCACTTCACCAATCCGCTCAGAAATCTGATATGGCCCGATATACCTGGGACTCAATTTCCCATTCTTACCGAACCTCACAACACCTTTCCAAGGTGATAACTTCAAGAAAACCCAATCACCCACATTATAAGTCCGATCAGTAGCGTGTCGATCAGCTAAACTGTTCTGACGATCTTGAGCTGCTTTCAGGTTAGATTTAATCACCTGAATATTCTCCGTAGTCTCATCCCCTATCTCTGGGCCTTCTAGAACTCTTTCTCCAACCTCTGACCAACACAAAGGTGTCCGGCAAGCTTTACCATACAAAGCCTCGAATGGTGACATACCAATGCTTGAGTGATAACTGTTATTATAGGCAAATTCCGTCAGATCCAAACGCGTATGCCATGAATCACCGAACTGTAATACAGAAGACCTCAACATATCCTCTAATGTCTGAATTGTCCTCTCAGACTGCCCGTTAGTTTGAGGATGATATGCAGTACTATATAATAACCTCGAACCCAAAGCTTCTTGAAATGCCGTCCAGAATTTGGAAGTGAACCTCGGGTCTCGATTTGATACAATGCTAACGGGCACGCCATGATACTTAACAATCTTCGTGATAAAAAGTTCAGCTAGCCGATTTAAAGAAAACTTCTCTCGAACTGGGATGAAATGTGCTGATTTAGTAAGTCGATCAACAATCACCCAAACTCCATCATAACCATTCCTTGTATGAGGAAGCTTATACACAAAATCCATGGTAATGTCTTCCCACTTCCACTGTGGAATAGGAAGGGGCTGCATCCGTCCAAATGGCTTCTTCTTCTCAGCTTTAACCTGCTGACAAACAATACATCTACTCACATATTTAGCAATTTCTATTTTCATACCTGGCCAATAATAAAATGGTCGAATGGTATGATACATCTTCGTGCTTCCAGGATGCATAGCATAAGCTGAAATGTGCGCCTCATCAAGAATAGCTTTCTTTAACTCTGCATTATTCGGCACGTGCATCCTACCTTCTTGCATGAGCATGCCATCAGTCTCCCGAATCTGAAGATCTTTCTTTTTCCCCTCATTCCTTAATCGAATTAATTCTTGAACCTCGTCATCCTCCATTTGTGCCTCAAGTATCCGATCAATCAAGATTGGCCTGCCTTGGAAGTAAGCAAGTAAAACGGTTTCCTGATCATTATCCTCCGATTCTTCCATAACTAGCTTTACTACAGTCGATCTTAACTCTGCCAGAAGAGGAACACAGCTCGCGTGAATAACATTAATCCTGCCCTGAGATTTCCGGCTAAGTGCATCAGCTACCACATTTGCGCGACCAGGATGGTATTCAATCGTGCAATCATAATCACTCAGCAGCTCAATCCACCTCCGCTGACGAAGATTTAAATCCCTCTGAGTAAACAAATACTGAAGAGTTTTATCGTCTGTGAAGATCTTGCATTTCTCACCATAGAGATAATGCCTCTAGATTTTCAATGCAAAAACAATCGCCGCTGGCTCCAAATCATGAGTAGGATAATTCCTTTCATGCTGTTTTAATTGTCTTGAGGCACATGCAATCACCCTGCCATGCTGCATCAACACACAGCCCAAACCATTTAATGAAGCATCGTTGTAAATCTCAAAATTACCACTGTCGTCAAGAAGTGCCAACACGAGTGCCTGAGTAAGACAATATTTCAGCTGCTGGAAACTCCGTTCACAACTATCATCCCACTCAAATTTAACATTTTTCCTTGTTAGCTTAGTAAGTGGCAAAGCAATCTCTGAAAAATCCCGAACAAACCGTCTGTAATACCCTGCTAAACCCAAGAAACTACGTACCTCCGAGACGGTTCGCGGCTGCTCCCAATTCTCTATTGCTGCCACTTTCTGGGGATCTACTTGAATACCCTGAGCTGAAATGATGTGTCCCAAAAATGCCACCTGATTCAACTAGAATTGGCATTTACTGAACTTTGCATAATGCCTACACTCCCTCAACCTTTTGAGCACCAAACTGAGATGTCGCACATGCTCTGCTTTAGATTTAGAATAAACCAAAATGTCATCGATAAAAACAATGACAAATCGGTCTAAATACTGCTTAAACACCCTGTTCATCATATCCATAAAAGCAGCTGGTGCGTTAGTCAACCCAAATGGCATTACCAAGAACTCATAATGACCATAACGGGTTCGAAATGCCGTCTTAGGAGCATCATCCTTCCTATTTTTCAGCTGGTAATACCCAGATCTCAAGTCAATCTTCGAAAACACATAAGCTCCCCGCAGCTGATCAAAGAAATCATCAATACGCGGCAATGGATAACGATTTTTTAATCGTTACCGGATTCAGCTGCCGATAGTCTATACACAGCCTCAAAGTACCATCCTTCTTCCTTACAAATAAAACTGGAGCTCCCCAGGGTGAAGTACTAGGCTGAATAAAACCTTTATCTAATAATTCTTCCAGCTGAATTTTCAATTCCTTTAATTCTATAGGAGCCATTCGATAGGGAGCCAAAGATATAGGGTCAGTACCTGGCAATAACTCAATGGTGAACTCAACGTCTCGATCCGGTGGCAACCCTGGCAAATCATCAGGAAAAACATCTGGAAAATGTCTAACCACTCTAACATCTTCCACTCTGCTGGCCACCTCATCATTCAACACCACATGTGCCAGATACCCCTGACAATCCTTCTGTAACAACTTCTTGGCTCTCACCGCTGAAATAATACCATGCCTGACGCCACTAGGCTCACCAACAAATGTAACCACCGGTAAGCCCAGTCGTAGAAACGTAACCTTCTTCTCATAACAATCAATGTTAGCTCGATTATAATGTAACCAATCAGTGCCCAAAATGACATTAAATTCAGCAAGATCTAATGGAATAAGTTTAGCGGGCATAACTACATCCTCCACTAATGGGCACCCTGGATACATCCACCCTACTTGGCACGTCTTACCTCTAGGCATAGAAAACTCTATCTCATAACTAAGAGGTGTGGGATTACGTTGTGTCAATTGAGCAAATGCATGAGAAATAATCGAATGGATAACACCACAGTCAATCAATAGCAAAATGTCCAAGAACATTTAACGTACCCATTATCAAATCGGGGTTGTTCTGAGCGTCCTGGACTGAAACATTATGAATACGTCATTGGGTCTGCTGACGTCCCCCTTGTTCTCTGCTAGACTGGCCACTACGCCCAGATGTACCACGACTCTGCCCCAAATGACTAGGCTGCCTTGAGGTACCCGCACTACTCGAGGTAACCTCACCTTGCTGTGGCTGCACACCTGAATACCACTGTGATCCCCCTGCTGAATAAGGTGGATACAGAGCATATTCTCCCGAATACTGAGGATATCCACTCTGATAGCCACTAGAATAATAGGGATCCTGAGAATAGGGATACGGTGCTGCTGTATAAGGCACCACATCACCCTGATAATGATAAGTGCTCCCCCGACTCGGCTGACCATAACCACTCGATGCTGGAGCCTGCTGTCTCGGCACTGGTGCTGGAAAGGAAGGCATTTGTGGCCTCTGCTAAGTCTGTGGACAATTAGCTGCTCGATGACCAAACTGTCCACAAGTAAAGCATCCTTGCATACCCTGCCTACACTTACCAGCATGTCGGCTATTACACCTCCGACAGAAAGGAACTCCTGAACCACCAGAACCACCAACATCCCGCTGCCTCTGAAAACGCGGCCCACCAGCAAATCTACCACCTCTATGCTGGCCTGTGAAACTAAATCCTCTACTGGATGAACTTGAACTAGTCCTACTCTTCTTAAAACTTTGAGTCTTTCTGGGCCCCAGTGATACAATACCCTTGCCTTTATCATTCTTCTTAGAATCATCTTTCTCTTCCTCATCACTGTCGGTAGGCAAGTTCTCAGAATCCTCAATCTGCAGCAGAATCTCATAAAACCCATGATAAGTCGAACATGGAATCCCGGTAGCCAAAGTACGCCACTTCTTACGAGTACCCAACTTGAATCGATGAAGCATCTTCGTTAGATTCATCGCCACCTCAGGGTGATACCTGGATAAATCTGTAAACTTCCTGTAGTACTCGTTAGCGGACATCTTCTTCTGCTTTAAGTTTGTAAACTCATATTTCTTGCTGTCAATGTACGCAGGAGTAATGAATCTCTTATGGAACAATTGCTTAAATATCTCCCAGTCTGTAGCTTCCTCTTGAGACAACTCCTCAGCCGACTGTTCCCACCAAGACCCTGGTTCCTTGCCCAAAAACCACGAGGCTGTCTCAACCCATCTGTCTGCAGGCAAACTCCCCTGACTTTACATCAATCTAAAGGTCTTATCCACATGATTCAACCACTTCTCAGCACCCTCGTGCCCTTCATTACCCACAAAAATATTCAACTTCAGATTATAAACAATTTCCAGAGGAGTCATCTAGGGAGGTCGAAACGTCAACTGAATAGCATTAGCGATAGCTTCCCCTAATTGAGCTATATCAGGGAAACTAGGCTTAGAAATCGGACGTGGCTTATGTCGAGGCGGCATAATTCTGACAGAAGACACCAAAATAGTTAGAATATTCACTAAGTACACATGACTGCTAAACCTAGGCTCTGATACCAAACTGACACACCCCGACTCGAACATCAGGACGTGTTGGCCGTCACGTGAGCGTGACGAAGCCATGTGCGCAGCGGAAGAATAAATATAGATATTAGGTACTAGAATAGCATGACTAGTGATACAGGCACATAAAAGAGTGTGGAGGTTAACAATATAATTTACGAAGTTCGAGCATCTTAGGTGCAGTCCAGAAAAAACATAAACAGGAAAGCAGAATATTTACATGGATAGTGTACTGTCAGGTATGCCTTGAAGCCTCGTTTGCCACCAACACTACCTAGTATCTGGAGGGGCGCAAAACAAAAGTGTGAGTGGGCAAAAATAAAGCGTTACCAAAATCACTTCGATATAAAAGTTATAACCCCTCTCTATAAAACATGTATACTTCCCAGAAAATATATATACGTACTAATACTGAAAAACCATCAATCAACCAATGCCATGATCGAATGAACCATAATCAGTAGTAAGCATGTATCAAGTATCATCAAAGCAATTAGGTGATATCCCAACTCAAATCATGCCGACAATATATATCAATCAGCCAGAGTCACCTCTAGTGACCTGTACGGTTGAATCTATGGCTCCTCAACCACATCCTCAATCCATCTCTCAATCAATAACTTGCACCCATGACGGAACCACCTAATGTGGTCTGTACGTCAAGCTGGGTATATAACGCTCTGTGCTACGATCACGTGAAGGCTGGCGACGAATCGCAAGTCACCTACGAGTCGGAACAACCTAGTATGGTTTGTATGACAGGCTGGCACCTGCCTTGGATCCAAGGTGAGCGTACGGTGCGGGAGGTGAACAATCACGTGAAAGTTAAACCCTACTCTGGCGGCACAAACCCCGATGTGCAGGTAAATGAGCCATATACTAATCTCATCGATATCACCATAACCATCATATCACAAGCATATACATACCTGACTTACTTGGCGCCCGCGGTGCATCAATATATAATCATATAAACATAAAAATATTTATGGCATTCGACATGACATTAAATTTCATAAAAGCATTTTAAAACGTATTTCTGGGAATCAATCAAGTGTGTGTATATATATATATATATATATATATATACACACACACTGAAAACCAAAAGCCCACACACTAATAGGTAGATGGGTCATAGCCCCCGAGCCTCGCGTGGTTGCGCTCGTCCTCAGGATACGTCTCACCTATATGTGAAACAACTATATAACCGTTAATTACGCACATAACCCAAATCAAGTAATAATTTCTCATACATTGCTCAATTGGGGTGTTTGAATATACCAACATGCTCTACTCAATCCCACGAACACCCCTATATTTTTAAAATAATTTTGGAAGCCTCACGCGCCGGCCAAGGCACAGCAACACGCGCCGCCCACGTGCGGCCATGCGCCGTGCACACTGACAGAAACTCTAATGCCGTTAAGGAATATTTCGTTAAATCCCTAGAATATTTCGTTAAAGTTAACCGACGCCGTTACCTTCGGTTAGGAATATTCCATCAACTTTGACGAAATATTCTGTCACCTTCAACCTCAGTCGCCAGCGCCGCTGTGTCGCCGGAAACTGGGTATTTTTTCTACCTTCGATTTCTAGCTCATTTCTCAACCAAATTTCACGAAATTTACACCAAAATGATCCTTAGGACAAGGAGAAGAGATTTATACTTGTTTTGAACCCAAAATCCACGTGAATCTCGCTGGAGAAAAACCACGATTTCCGGCCAACTTCCAAACCAACAATCCCGACGTCCAAAATGCCTCAATTTTGTCATCCGAGCATCCCAAGACTATTCTAAACCTTCCTATGGTCTCCAAATAAGCTGAAACATCGTAGATTTCGAGTGCATGAACAACACCATTCATGGTATTACACGGGTTCTAGGGTTCTCGACGGTTTAAACCTAAACTATTGGTATGGTTGCACTCACCAGGTTACCATGGTTCCAAAGATGTTATCTAGGGCTTTGATCCGTGACCAAATCACAAGAAACAAAGGTCGTTCGTACGTTTGCAGGGGAAAGGATAGAGAGTTCGAGAAGAGGAAGAAGAAGGTGACGGGGAGGGGAAGTGCTGCGCACGTGTTGTGCATGTGTGTGTATATATTTCTCATCCAATCCCAACCACATAAAATCAACCAAAATAAAATAAAATAAATATATAGGTACCCCTACATAAAAACATTAATCCTTATTCACACACCTTCTCACTCCCGCAAGGGTAAAATCGTCATTTCACAATTATTACATTCGTTAGTTCGGAACGGACTGTTACAATATTCCTTTGTAATTTAAAATGCTCAATCAACTTGAGCAAATTTGATTGACATTATCTCTTTTTGATTTTCCTAAAATCTTGGCATGTGTTGGATATTTTTTAAAGGTTAATTAAGAACGTTTCCTAAATTTTAGTAAATTAAAAACGTCTCTAATACCAAATCTAAACATACACTTATGTAGGTTAGTGAACCACAATGATTCACTCGCCAGCCGTGTCCCAAAAACACGGCCCACGCGCCGCCTAAAGCGGCGGTGCAAAATTAATTAATTAATTTTTTAATAATAAATTTAATATTGCGTGAACCCACCGCCGTGGGTGGCGCGTGTCACACACGTGCCGCCTTCTGGCTGTTCGATACCATTCTTTTGACCTCTGTTGGATTGAACTCCCTGAGATGAATCCAACGGTGTAGCTAACATCCACGAAAGCCTAGCGTTGTACTTGTACTTGCTTAGGCCGAGAGTTGCAGAGATGAACCACTGTTCATAATCTTCTTCCAAAAAATCTGAAATTTCCAGATTTTTCACTCTTGTGAGGCCTGTTTACAGAGGCCATAACTTAGCGAATATGCATCCATTTTATACATATTTTATGTCGTTAGAAATATTTGATTACCATCTACAATTAAGTCTTCTTTGGAGAATTCCAAAAACAACTCTAACCGCACGAAAAAAGGGTCGCAAAAACCTTGAAAAAAATTGTTTTTCATGCTATTACGAAACTGGGTTTCAATTATCTCTCTAACCACTTGGTTTTTCTTTACCAAATTTTAAACATAGTCTCATATGAATGCAAAGAACATAACCCAAGCAGTAAATCCCAAAAAAAATAAGCATGGCAAAAACGAAAATTTTAAAGACAAGCATTCATGGCATATTCATATTATCTCATATATATATCTCATGCTTTCAAGGTTTTCATACATGGCATATTCATATATATCTCATGCTTTCATGCGAGGGGTGTGTGAGTGGCTCTGATACCACTGTTCGAAGACTATAAATAAATTCGAAAGGATGTGTGTACCTTTTATGCGGAAGCTTGAATCTCAACACGCTCCTACAAACACGAACAACTGCTCTGACCCTCCGTGCACATCTAGAACCTCGCAGGTCGTCGGGTTGGCTACGGTATGTCAGGTTGCCCCGTGGTTTTCTCCGCTCAAGACCTAGAGCTGAAAATGATAGATCTAAAGACCTATCTAGAATATTTGAACTGTGGAAAAGCTTGTGTTTCTTATATTTTCTCTCTTCCCCAAAGCCTCCTTATAGAGTGGTTGGGAAGAGTGTACAAAGACTGAAAACCCATGAAAATCCCAAGTATATTCTAATATGAATATCTCTTGATTTTCATCTAATTATCACATAGATAATTAGGAGGTTAATATCCTCATGTGGGTGGAATATCCTTTGATATTTATTTATCCCATAAGATAAATCCTACAGTTCCATTCAAATGAAGACATTTGAATAACCTAACGTAAAACATCCGTACAAGCAAAACGCAGCTTAACAACACCAAGAAAATCATCTACGATAGTTGATCTGGTCCAAGCAGGCCGTATGGGGGGGGGTTATTGAAGACAAAGCTGTCGAGATCCATATTAAAACTCCAATTTGGCAACTGATGAGCAACACAATTCCGCTCCCTGACAACATGCTTCATGCTTCAGCTCAACTCACATCTAACCAATTGACTCATCAATGTTTTGCATCTGCTCACAATTGTATCAAATATCAAGAGGATAATAGCTATCAACCAGATTTTGTTAGAACAAAGTGACATCAAACACCTTTGTCAATAAAATCTCCTTGTCCCAAATTGCCAGAGAACTTCACCAGCACCAATCTTGAACCATCAACATTAAGCTTATACCAAAGAATATCAAGAGGTTCCCAAGCAATGAGAGCAACCTTCTCTTAGGTTTATGGAGGAGAACCAACTCAAGCTTTCACCCAATTCTCCACTTTTTGGGTGTTTACTAACAAGCATGGAATCTGAAGGGCTAGTTGATTCGTAACTCAATACTTGAAAATCATGAATCAAATCAAAATGTTTATTTTTTATTGGTAACACATTTGCAAATTTGGTTTAAAAATTTGGTTACCTGATATTATCCTAATGTAAATATCTTTTGACAAATAAAAAAATACATACAGAGATAATTTTGGGTGGTGATATTCACACATCCCTTTTTACCTTTCACACACCTTTATTATTTCCCGGCTGTCGATCAATTGAAATAGTCAAATGATATAAATTAATAAGTGATGTGTGAGAAGTAAAAATAAGTGTGTGAAGGGGCCACAAAATTAAATAGATACCCAAAAATACGATAATGCACATAGTCAGTCTGTACATTTCAGTTGCAAATGAAAAATACAAACATTGGGATTTGCTCTCTCTATCGCTGGGAGATTCTGTGTGATCGATGGCAATGGCGGACAATAGCTGTTATGAACTTAGGATTTAGTGATTGGCTTAATCACTGTTGGGAGTTTAATATTTGATTTGTTAGGCTTATTGCTGTTATTTGGTGAAGTCTGTTACAAATGCCAGTTGGCATTAAAAGTGTAATGTCTATAAAAGGAGATGAGCTCTTGAATTGTAGCAGATCAGAATTTACAAGAGAAATACAAATTAGACCCAGCAATTTCTTATACGACACGGTGACACGACACGAAAACGATACGAAAATAATGGGTTTCGGGTCAACACAATAACTAATTGGGTCATTATCGGGTGACCCGTTAAGAACTCGTTAATAACGGGTTCTTAACAGGTATACACACGGGTAACACGTGAGTAACCCGTTAAGAAAAATAAATTAAAATTTGAAAGTTTAATTACTAAAAAAATTATTATAAAATACGATAGCCATATTGTATACATTGACATAGTCTATATTAAATATATATTTTTATGTTCTTATTCTATATAAGTTAAAAAAATTAAGTTTTATTCATTTATTTATATTTATTATGAGAGTTTCTTATTATTATTAATAGGATAAATTTTACTTAACATTTTGTTGTCCAAAATTAAAATCAACAAGTATAGTATTAGTATAGGCAAGAAGATGTCACATCCCGGCCCGGGGCGGACCACTTCCCGGGCCCGCTCCACCACCGTAGCACGATATTGTCCGCTTTGGGCTTACCATTTCCTCATGGTTTTGTTTCTGGGAACTCACGAGCAACTTCCTAGTGGGTCACCCATCATGGGAGTGCTCTGGCCTTCTTCTCGCTTAACTTCGAAGTTCCTAAGGAACCCGAAGCCAGTGAGCTCCCAAAAGGCCTCGTGCTAGGTAGGGATGGGAATATACGTTTAAGGATCACTCCCCTGGGTGATGTGGGATGTTACAATCCACCCCCCTTAGGGGCCCGACGTCCTCGTCGGTACACTTCCGGCCAGGGATTGGCTCTGATACCAATTTGTCACATCTCAGCCCGGGGCAGACCACTTGACCCGGGGCGGACCACTTCCCGGGCCCGCTCCACCACCGTAGCACAATATTGTCCGCTTTGGGCTTACCATTCCCTCACGGTTTTGTTTCTGGGAACTCACGAGCAACTTCCCAGTGGGTCACCCATCATGGGAGTGCTCTGGCCCTCTTCTCGCTTAACTTCGAAGTTCCTACGGAACCCGAAGCCAGTGAGCTCCCAAAAGGCCTCGTGCTAGGTAGGGATGAGAATATACATTTAAGAATCACTCCCCTGGGCGATGTGGGATGTTACAGAAGACATGCCTACAGGTATGAAAAATGTGAAAGAATATATAACCACTCGTGATTCATCATTCCTCCACGAGTAGACAATGGTTACACTTACATTATCATTTAGATTTTTAAAACCCTCCAAACCATCATGAAGAATGTTTTTTATTTGAGTGTAAAATTAATAATAATTATTGTAGAAGTGTAAACAATGTAAAAAAAAAAAAAATATATATATAATCACTCGTAGTGACAAGCTTTACAACTTTTGTGAAGGGAACTTTAACAAAAAGCTCCCGGTACTATTCACTTTAAAAAAAAACCACATTTTTACACTAAAAAGTCAATCCTGATACTATTCACTTTACCATTTATTTTGTCCTTATCGTTAAAACTCAAAGTTTTCAAGCCATTTTCGTTAGTTTTCCTTTTTGTGAATGGGTCAACTTCAAAATCCGACACTATAATCCATAAATCTTAAATATATATTTAACCGGCGATTGTCGTTTATGCTTTATTCTTCATATTGAATTTCATTTTTAAAATTTTCTTTTTTGAAAACATGATCTTCTAGGGGATGTAGGAAGATGAAATGTTCGGATCTTTGATATCATGTCCCGATATTTACGGTTAATTAAAATATGAGTCCATATTATATAGTTTGTAGAGACTTTATAAACACCAAGCAATATTTTCACTAACAGTAAAACTCTGAACATTATATCAACGATTCGAACCGTTCATCTTCTTGTATTCTCTAATAGATCATGTTTTCAAAAAATAAAATCTGAAAAAATAAAATTTGGTGAGAAAGATGAAGTGTGAATGTAAACAACAATTGACGGTTAAATTTTGATCTATGATTTATGTGACTATAGTGGCGAATTTCAAAGTTAGGTCCTTCATGAAAGTTGTAAAGCTTGTCATTACGAGCGTTTATACATATTTTTCTACATTTTTCACACTTCTACATTAATTAAAGAACTATTAGAGACTTTACTTAAAGAATAGCTGTAGAATAAATAAGAAGAGAGTGCTAATGTAGAAAGCTGCACTAAAAATATCATCAATATAACTCTTGAAGACAATATATCAAGCCAAAGTTCCAAAACCGTTTCCCATGGTGATTGATGAAAATTGAAGAGTTTGATTGTAAGAAAATGTGCAAGGTTTAAACTTTGAAACATATCTCCCTTAATTTTGCAAATCTTTTGAACATTTGATATTTTGTAATTTTCTAATGTTTTTATTTTCATGCTCCTATTTTGGGTATGTAAATGTGTAATACTTGCAAGACAAATGCGTTTTTATGTTTTGAATGTGATAATATGGTATGTATATACTTATTTAGTATTATGTTTTTCATTTGATTATTTATTGGTTTAAAATATATTTTCTTTAACGGGTAACGGGTCGGGTCATATTACCCGTTAATATTATCGGGTCGATTTTGGATCGGGTCATTTTACCCGTTTATTTTAACTGGTGTTACACGACACGACCCATTAAAATATATCGGGTATGACACAAAAACGACACGAACGAGATACACGACATGAATGCTAGGTGTAATACAAACACAAAAAAATATCTTGGAGCCCTGCTCCCATTTACTTCATCTTCTCCGTTTGCCATTACTATTGCTGCTTGCAGGTTGAATAGGGTTCTGAGATTTGTGATCCTATCGTTGGTATCAGCCATCTCGTTCCTGGTTTCCCTCATGTTTACCCGCCAATCCAATACCTCTCGTCCCGCTGCCATGAACGCACGCGTTTTAACTGCGTTAGACTCATTGAAGCTCGATGCGCATTGATCTCCGTGCAGCTCTGGATTCTACCCTCACAAACATCTGCAAGGTTGTGGATTCTAAACTCGCAGAAATCCGCCGTGAATTTGGTCTGTTATGCCATGACTTGGCTCTCGGTGCTGGGGAAGGTTCCTATCCAGCCCCAATGTTTTCCGATGCCGTTGCATCCATAGATCTCGGTCACAAAACACTTCAAAGAGTTGGACAGCCAGACGGAGATGGCAACCCACTGCGAATCTCCTCAGTAATACTCATCGATTCCGTTCCGCCGTTGCTCTCTTCTTTACCATTGTTGCGAGCAATGACAATTTCTCCTGTCAAGGCACATTTGAAAGATTCGTTGGCATCGACAATTCATACCAGTGTGCAGGGTTAATTGGCATATTATACTGGTGTTATTGCGATCATGTATGAAGACTTCTTAACAGATAAATGTGGATGGGTTAATTGGTATCTTGTAGGAAAATTTGTGAAGAAAGATTTTTATGCATTGGAACTGTTTGAGAAAATGTTTGAGAAAGGTAGTGCAGATAAAATGGAAATATCTCACTGGAGAGACCTCTCCAGTTTCGAGATCACTAATTATATCTCGAATCCCTCTGGTTGCACAATTATTGTTGAGCTTTTAGTAAGTACATTGCAAGGAATCTTTGCTACTTTTCACCAATATGCTACAAGTGGACCACAAATTGGGAATGAGCTTTCCCAATTTAAAAATGTGGAGTTCGATCATGTTGCGAAGGAAATTGAGAATGTGGGTGTCAGATGGATATCACTACCAACTGCTTCAATCTTAAATTCTCTTGTTTGAAGAAATGACTGCGAGACGTCTTTACGATTTGGTGCCAATTTCTTCGGCCACTGAAGCATATTTGACGAATGAAATTAGCAAAAATGATGTCAGGCTCAGGAATTTTTCCCGCCCTACAAAACCAGTGCTATCTCAGGAAATTGCTTGCTACATGGGTCTGGAACTTGGATGGATTATGATCAAGGGCTTTGCTGATGAAGAGATATATGTTCAGTTGCATGAGAGTGTAAGAGGGTGTGATGTATATCTTGTGCAACTCACATGTCCTCTTGCAAATGAAATATTTATGGAGCTTCTTGTCATGAGTGGTGCTTGTTGGCTGACTGTGGGTAGGAGGATCCATGAGTATATGTTGAAGGTGAGATTAACGGGGAATTCGCAGGTTACGAATGCGCAGTTGGATCTTTATGCAAAGAGTGAAGACAATATCATTACTGGGATATCTTATAATGCCATAAAGATAGCAATAAAGCATCAAGATCAATTTTGGTACACCACCTCCTAATCCCCTGCAACGGCGCCAAAAATTTGATGCGAAATAAGTTAAGCACACAAATTAAACCCTCTTGTTGTCAAATTGTAGTAAAGATGCAAGTAGGCATCGTTCTGGACCGGGGATTAGGAGGGCTTGCTAAAACCTCTAAACTGACTCAAAAACATAAAAACAAAGTTAAAAACGTTTGAATAGACTCAAAAGACTCAAGACAAGTTCACAAGACTCAAAATAAGCTAAAAACACTCAAAATTGCCTAAAAACACTAACTAGGCAGTTTCTGACACTAAACACAATTTTGGACGAAAATAAGGGTTGGGTTTGACTTAAAACACTTAAAAACACAAACAAAACAAGTTTAAAGCTATTTGAAACAAGAAAGTAAAGGGGGGTTTTGTTTTGGACGAATTTAAGTAAAACAAATAGATTGTAACTTAAAAACTGATTTGAAACTGATTTGGGAAATTAGATGGATGATGGGCTAGCTAGAGGCTCTTTCTCCACACATGACATGTATGCAAACGACTCGATTTCCAGTTACTCCTTCATTGAATTATGAACGACAATGCCCCAAATTAACCGTGACATCACTAGTTAACACTCAGATTTTCCTTGTATTATTGGATTGGATGACATCATTCGACAACCCAGAGCATTCTTCAAAAGTTCCCTAGATGACATCATAATAGAGATACAATCAAAGATCATTACGTTCAATGAAAATCATAAGCATTGACAAAGCACTTGCAACTATGACATCATGTCACTCATGCTAGGAATTGAACTTAATGCGATCGTGACTAGCGACCTTCATTACATATGAATATAAGTTTGTAACGATTATGTGAAACTTCCTTATACTCTAGCAACAGATTTATGCATGCTAATTAAGTGTCGACCCTCAGTCAACAAACACAAATAAGTTATCAATCAAACAGTTAAGCCAATTGCATTCACGATTCAAGAATTCATAACTGGAATTTATCAACTCATATTGCATACATAATCATGGCTTTGAAATCACCCCTAGCCAAGAGGGGTTTGGCCATTCATGTTCACAGCAAAACGAAAGGAAAAGAAATTAAACATTGTAAACATAGAACGAATTACACCTAGAATGCTCCAACAATCAAGCTCGAACATCCAAGAGTCCTTCCTTCTTTCTCCTTGCTACGGCACAAAGGTGGGTGAAGTGTATTAGATGTGTTTTGGGGTCAGGAATCTGTTTTAGGTTGAATTGGAGTTGCGGCAAGGGTGTAGATGATTTCTAGCATGAATGGCTCTCCCCTAGGGTGCGGCAAAGAGTTTTATTTAAAGACTTTAGGGTAATAAAGCTAGGAAATAATTTAGGTAACAAAAATTAAACCAAAACTTTAAGGGAAATAGGAATTAAAGTCAGAATCCCAATGAAATTGGGCAACAAGGTGCGGTAAGGATGGAAAGGGCAAGGGAATGCCTTGCAAGGCAAGGAAAAAGGGTTTCCTTGCTGATTTAGGTTCAGAAATTAGGCAAGTATAGGATCCCTTGCACGGCAAGGATATGGAAATAAAGTCAAGGTGCGGCAAGGATTGTTTTGTGTTCTAGAACCTTTGGTTTGTGTCCTAAAATGCATAAAAGGCCTTCAATGTTGTTGGAACTTAGGGACATTTAGGAAAGGTCAAACCAAAATAAGAAACCTTGGCTTAACTTTCCTACTTCAAATAGGAATCCTTGTTTGAGTAGGAATCCATCTTCAATTAGGAATCCTCCTTTGATTAGGAATCCTTCGTTGATTAGGAATCCTAACATCTTCAAGTCTTCAATTTCGTCCATTCCTTTTGCTCCAAGCATGTAATAACCATTCTAAGCCCAATTTTGCTCCAAAAGGCTCCAAAATGCACCTTCTTGCGTACTTTGTCTTTAGAACCTGAAAACACACGAAAATGGCTTAAAAGACTAAAATAACTAAGAAATAACAACGTAAATGCACAAGAAACAAGCTAACTAAGTTGCATAAATATGCTCCTATCAAATTGTAAAGAGCTATTTTTCCTCGACTAATCTTGAGGTTTGTTTGTCAGTGCCATTTTCCCATGCCTAGGTATACTTGAAGACCATATATGCTTTGTTGAACCTAAACTTGTCAAGGTCTTGCAACATTAATAATGTCATGACTATTCCAGGCTTTGCTTACAGCTTATTAAATTTCCTCATTTTGGGAACATCTTTCTATTCTACAATTGAGACCTCCTCAGTGCTTTCAAGTTGTGTGAGGCAACCAAAAGCCTTTACTCCTACATACTCAACATTACTTATTGGGACTGAACCTCACTCCAAGAGAGTCAAGGTTGCATGGGAAGTTCAGTCGGATGTCCTTCATGGAGCTATCATAGGTGTGAATAAAAAACATAGGTACGAATCATGTTCATGGGTTTAGACCATCCCTGTCCAGTGGGTTGTATCCGTGCAACTTCACCAGCATGCTTCTCCCAAACCCACAATTTTCTATCTGGAGCAGCTGATCCTGAAGCATGGTGCTGCTGCTAGTGCCATAGAGAGTAAAGCATTGGTGATTGAGAGTTTGCGAAGGGGGGTGAATCAGCAACAAAACAGTAGGGTGAATTACAGGCAATCGAGGCTTTGTTCTGTTATGAAGTCCTCTACAAAAGAAATTTCTTTTGATCAGCATTTTCAACATGCACTACAAGGTGGAATTGACAAGCTTGCGGGTGTTATTGGCCTCACTTTTGGTCCTAGGGGAAGGAATGTTGTATTGGACGAGTGTGGTATTCCTAAAGTTGTGAATGAGGGAGTCAAATTTGGCAGAGCTATTGAGTTACTGCACAACATTGGAACTGTTGGTGAAGCTCAAATTAGAGAGGTATTCAGCAAGACCAATGACTCTGAGGGTGACAGAACAACAAATACATTGAAGAGAGGGAGTGAATGCACTAAGGGTACCTATTTGGATTTAGCATGGTCTCTCGAAGGTCACCTGGAAAGAAATTTTGGTGCTTTGGCTATTGATTTACATGCTGATTTTTCTCTGTTTTTCACTAGTAAATTTGATTTTTGGCCTGTTTGGGATCCGGGAGATACATCGGCTAAAGCTATCAAGCTGATACTCTATTTTCAGTACAAGGACGGCAAGCAAATGCGCGCTTTTGTGAATCTATTTTTTCCGAAGGGAACTACCATTGAAAAGTTTTGATGTTGAACAGAGGGCAGTGGTTCCAATTGAATTGCAAACATGCCTTTTCACAAGTGTGGCACTGCAAGTTCTTATGCTTCTTCCTTAGCTCTCAAAGTTGAGCCCTCCACCACCTTGCTACTGAACACTAAGGAAGTTCTAGTGCATAAACTTTCCCCACAAGTAGTATTGGCTCAGCTGAATTCTCACATTCCTTCCAAGAACAACAAATTCACACTTCGGTTGCAAGGCTCCTTTATTGAATTTCACGGTAAACAGTTCCAGATTTCAATTGCTAATCCTAACCTTAAGGACAAGGTTGTTTTTCAAGGGAAGGGCAATGTTATGAACTTAGGATTTAGTGAAGTCTCTTAGAAATGCCAGCTGGCATTAAAAATGTAAAGTCTATAGAAGGAGTTGAGCTCTTGAATTGTAGTAGATTAGAATTTACAAGAGAAATGCAAACACAAAAAAAATATATTGGAGCCCTGCTGCCTCCTACTTTATCTTCTCCATTTGCCATTACTATTGCTGCTTGCAGGTTGAATAGGGTCCTGAGATTTGTGATCCTATCAATAGCAGTCGTCTGCAAAAGCACAACAGCGAGGAGCTTCTTCTGCTTCAGAGCTGCAGCACATCTCTAGCCGAAACGTTTGGACCCTTTCCGTCTTTAAAAAAGGCCTCTTCACTCGCTGCAGCACATCTCTAGCCGGAAACAGTATTCTCAGGTTCATCTCACACAATTACGGTTTTTTTCCGTTTTCTTTTGAGTTGCACGGTCTGTTTGGTTCCCAAGAAAACGCAGGAAAATTTATAAATTTTTTGAGCTTCTGTAGTTTACGGAAGTGAATACTTGACTAGGTTCAGTTGGCTTGCTGATAAATTCAAAACAATGAAATTTAGACGTGAATGCTTTTAATCAATTTGACGAGAAGTTTCTGAGCTAGTTTATTGCTTTTGAATGTTCAAATTGGATCGTATAAATGTGTCAGTGTGATAATTAGATGATTTGTTGCTTGCCATCTTCCCGAGATAAAAGAATTCCTATATATGTGATGATGCCTGTCGATGCCTTCTGCAGTGATAGTACGGGGCGTCCAAGGATTAGGAAGTAAGTTTTATTATGACTTTCTGTTCATGAGGCTTTGATGCATTTTCATTCTTAATTTAATTGTTATACTCTTTTAAACGACGGAGTATGATTAGTTACAAGGTTGCAGCTAATTATTTTGATCTCTTCCCAATTCAAGTTATATAAACTTAAGTTTCAAAATTTATTTATTTTTAATTTAGTTTCCTTTCAAGTGAGACAGAAACTCCTTACATGTTGCTCGATTTATTGTTGTTTCAAAATCAAGGCCTTAACTGTAGCTCTAGAAGCTTTCAAGTTGGCAGGTGTCCACGGAATCGTAGAGCGTAGAGCATTTGGTGGGGAATCGTAGAGCGTTTATCTCCTCTTGCATATGATCGGTCTCTTTATGAAGAGCTTTTCAAACTGATTTCTGACTCAGGTTAGGTTTGAAGTTGCACGTTGCCTTGTCTTTTCACTCAAACGTTAACTCTTCTTCTAGCACAAAAGAGGGTGTTACTCTTCCACTTTGGATCATAGAGGTTTGTCTTATTTGATATTTTGACATCCCATTTGAAGTTATTAGTCAGGTACAATGCACATGGTTGTATTGGAACGCTTAATTTACCCAGTCATACTTTAAGAAACATAACCCATTTGGATGACTAGAGATAATATCAATGTTTTGTCAGTTTCGTGCTCTGCAATGTGCTATGGTACTGTGTTCCCCATTAGTATACTTGATTTTAGCTTTGATGTGCTTAAAAAGTTTATCAATGCAAAGGGATGTGAAAGAAAAACTATAGTTTGGCCTTCATTACACACCTATCAGTTTGAATCTTGAATCTAGATAAAGAAGTTGACCTCTTCTTTTTTTCCTCCCAGATTGGTGATCAGAATAAGCATATATAATATTGGGACCAAAATGGATTTTCCAATGATGATTATCTTACACTGGGAGTTGACCATGTTCCTCTCTTTTGCAGACGGACTGCCCTCCAATATGTTATGAAGATTTCATGTCAAGTTTTGCTAAGAAATTTGAATTCTTAATCGGAACTGTAATAGAAGAAATTAGTGTTGGTCTTGGTCCTTCTGGTGAACTTAAGTATGTTACAGTTACACTAGAACTACGAGTATGAAGCCAGTCCAATGATTTCTTATGCAACATTGTTACATTGCTCACACAGATATCCTGCACATCCTTGGTAGATGAAGTTTCCTTTAATCGGTGAATTCCAGTGCTATGAAAAGTACATGTATGTTAAAAATCTTTCATTCCTCTGACGGAAATTTGGTTGCTATTGAATTTTTACTATTTACAACCTTGTTCCTTTTGGGATGGGTGACCTAAAGATGGCTGCACGCAAGGAAGGAAAACCTCAGTGGGAAGAGAAGGGACCACAAAAGGCTGGCTGTTACAACAGTCTCCCATCTGAAGTTCCTTTCTTTGGAGAGGGAGAGGAAAGCTTTCTTTCTGATTATGGGTGTTTTTCCTTGTATGAAACTGATGAAAGCAGCTTGCTTAATTATTTCCCATGAAAAATTTCTGCATAGCTAAAGCCTAGTGTAACTTGCATGACATAATTGCTTTTATCCTTCTGTTCATGCACATTTCATCCTCGAACTACCACTTAGAATAAAATGCAAACGCTGAATTGAAGTTGTGTTTATTTAGCCATGCAACATTTTTGTGTAGGTGCATGTAAACAACATGGGCCTACAATATGTTTTTTCAATCTTTATTGGAACTTTTCTTATAACTAACTCTATTTGCTTCTAGGGGTTGTACTTGCAAACTGTTTGCTACTTCAGTCTTAACTACTCTTACGCAACATGATAGCAAAAGCAAATTTCAGGTACCATTTATTTATGTTAGACATAATGAATCTGCAATCCATTGCTTTAAATCCATTTCCTCAACAAACATCTCGTCTGTTGGCTTCCTTTTTGTGAATGTCTCCATGAGTACAATACCAAAACTATACACATCCCCTCTAGTTGAAACGCTTCCTTCCATCCCAAACTCTGCAAAATTTGTATGTGAATTTAGTTATATATGATAAAAAGAAAATTATAACTCCTAATAAGACCAACATATACAAAATTGAGAAAATACATCACCTGGAGCCATATATCCAACTGTGGCTAGGGTCATGGTTTCTGTCATCGAATCTCCCCCGCCGATGAGTCTTGCAATGCCAAAATCAGCAACATGTGCAACCCTATCTTCATCTAGTAGTATATTGCTTGGTTTCACATCACAATGAACGAAAGGTATCGAGTAACCATGATGAAGTTATTCTAGTGCCAATGCAACATCTTTCATTATGTCTAACCTCTGCAGGATAGTCATGGAGCAGTTTGGAGAATACAACCACTTTTCAGGGCTTCCATTAGGCATCAATTGAAGTATCAGGGCTTTGAAATCAAGTTCATCGCAGCAACTTATGATTTTAATAAGATTCTGGTGACGGATACTGCTTAGCATTTCACATTCCTTATCAAAACTCTTGAATGCCCCTTCTAGCTGTAAATTGAAAACCTTGACGGCGATATCTATCCCGTCTGAAAGTGTTCCTCTGTATACTGAGCCAAAACCCCCCGTGCCTAGTAAGTTACTCTCATGAAATCCATTTGTTGCCCTTACAAATTCTAGGCGCGAAACTCTTCTCCAAAGAACTTGATGAAGCGAGGCAGTTTCTCTTACAACTTCAACATTCTTTTTCTTGCATAGTATCAGAATCAATGCAGCGGCCGCTAGGAGTATTACTGGTATGACCCCTGAGATGATATATTTAGCTTTCCTCCAATCTGGCTTAACTTTTGTTCTATTTTTGCACAGGGGAACATGGAGTCGGGAAGCACTGCAGAGCGCACCGTTTGATACAAATGAATCAGCAGAGAAGTTTCCGAAAGATCTGCCTGTTGGAATTTCTCCTTGGAGTTTGTTGAAAGACAAATTCAGATGCTTAAGATACAATAGTGCTTCCAATGACTTCGGGATCACTCCAGATACATTGTTGTTGGACAAATCCAAGAATTCTAGGCTTAGCAAGGTTTTAAATGAACTGGGAATAGGGCATTCTAAATAATTGTTTGCCAAGGAGAAATTAATCATATTTTGAAGACCCCTAATGCTACCGGGAATGTTTCCGGAGAAATGGTTATTTGGTAAATCCATATCCACCACATCTTTCAACTTTCTGATGTCTTCTGAGAGTGGTCCAACTAGAGAATTGGATGACAAGTTTAGGGCAATATATACTTGAGTTCCCACAAGGAAGATGGTATTTTTGAAGTTAACAAATTGGACCCTAATGATAAATATCTTAGAGCTACTGCCAAATGTAACTCGGCTAGGTTGTTTAGTTGACAGAGTTCATACGGGATATGTCCTCTCAGTTCATTATCGTACAAATACAAACCTTGGAGATTTTGTAACCTTTGTATTGAAGTTGGAATTGCTCCACTCAACTGATTGTTTCCCAGGTCTAGTTCTATCAAGCTGCTCAAGTTGCCAAAATCAACTGGAATGTTACCCATGATGTTGGAACTGCTTAAATCAACATGTTGGAGTGACACAGAGAGATTCCCTCGAGAAGCTGGTATTGTGGTGTTTAGTGGATTATCTCCCAAGTATAATGTTGTCAAATTTCTAAGGTTAAACGAGCAAGAGAGAGTGCTTGCTTCTTGTGGAGTAGAAGCATCAATTGTCAAATTATTCAAGTACAAGCTAAGAAACTCGAGGTTTTTCAAGGAACAGATGGTGCTAGGAAGAAACCCGGTAAATGAGTTTTTGCCCATGTCTAGGTCCCTGAGCTTGGAAGCATTGGAGAGGTTAGGGGGTAGTCCGGACACGAGGTTATTTCTGGCTACATGAAGGATTTCTAGGTTTGGAACGCTAAGACCTATGTTTGCTGGGAGGCTACCTGAGAGCTGATTGAAAGAAAGCCCTATTTCTTTTATCATTGAGAGACTGAAGAGTTTGGATGGGATACCGCCACTGAGATTATTAACATCCAGTCCCAAAATCTCTAACTGCAGAAGATCACTAATCTCATTTGGTATTGTACCTGTCACAATTTCAGCACTTTTGCATTAAATTTTTAACTTCAATTTAACTAAAAACTAAATACGAAATGATTATCAAACGGTCCTAAATTTACTACCTGTTAAATTATTGACAGCAAGATAAATGTTGGTTAAGTAGGTCAAATTGCCAAGACTTTTGGGTATGCTTCCACGGAAATTGTTAGACTCTAATGAGAATTCACGAAGCTCTTTGCATTGCCACAGTTTGGAGGGAATCAGACCGTCAAGTTGATTTTGACCCAAATAAAACTGTCGAATACTCGGAAGATGCTCACATATATTGTCCAGAAGACTGCTACTTATGTTGTTTCCATATAGAGTCAAAGTAGTCAAAGAAGATATGCTGAGGACAGGCACAAAAGCAGAGCCTTTTAGGGCATTGTACTGCACAAACAACTCCTCCAGCTGACCTAAACTGCCCATCTCGTTTGGAAGTCCTATAAATCAATCCGTATATATTGTTAAAATCATGTAAACATATATAGGAGTAGCTTCTTACTAGGAATCTTGTTATACCGTAGCAAAAGTGGGATAGCATTATAAGGACTATGTACTCACTATATAGGTTCTCTTTTTGCTCCAGAATACTGGTCTTACACAGTAAATATACGAGCCCTATGATAGTCATCTCATTTCATTTTTGCTAAAGTGGAACGAGATTCCTACTAAGAATGAGCTCATATCTAAACTACCTCGTACCTATTTAATAGAACTCTACTCTCAACCAAAACTACATGAAATTATAATTTTAATCCCCACACCAAAACTGCACAAATATAAAAAAAATATGGCAATTTAGTAATTACATGAACATAAATTTTGTTGTTATTTAAGGCAACCTCACAGCCAGGTCACCATAAGATGCCCTATTTAAAAATTAAAAATAAAATAAAATAGTAAATAAAAAACATGCCTACTTTAGAACAAACTGTTCATAATTGTCCCAATTTTTATAATTGATTTATTTTTTTAGAATTTTAAAAACTAAACACACTTCATAGTAAAAAAAAAAACAAAATGAAATGTGACACGCCCCGATCTCGGGGTCCCACAGAACACCGGGACAGACACGTGCTGGCCGACACCCGAAGGTGACGAAAGCCATTTATTGAATAAAAGAGTAATGATTAAGAGAATATGCATGATTAAACATTAGAATCTAAGGAAATAAGCAGAGTTTAAGGAAATGTCTAGAGTGCACAGAACACGTGCTAAATTAAGATCACAAAAGGAAAGATCATTACAGATATCACACAAGAGAATGATAGACTGCTACTGGTAGGGGAATGCCTCATACGTTGTGTCGTAGTCCTCGTTTCTAAGACCTAAATAAGGGCGCAAAACAAAGGTGAGTGGACCAAGTTCATATATACAATAATTATAAAAAGTTATCAACATACTAACCCCCACAGTTATACAATGAAAACTACTAGCATAATAAGTGATAGCTTTACTGAAAATCTTAGCATGCCATAAACATCTCAAAAGATATATTGCGGAAAGACATCACATAAAACCAAAGCATGAATCGTCTCACAGATCGTCTCGTAAACGCGGGGTGCTACTTGTAAGATCACTGAATAATAATACTCCTGGCCCCTTGCCTGCACCTAAGTCTCTGTGCTTATAGCCAGAGATAACTCCATTCCGGCCCAATGCCTGTCTCCGTGTCCCTCAGCCTTTCTCTAGGGATTATTTCTCCCAGCCTTAATGCCAACACCAGATCCTCGCCCCAGGCAGCATAGTGTCCATTAGGTACGCACAAATAGTTACGTATCTCACAGAATACCACTTCATGGGACAAAGTCATCCATCATCTATACCATAAAGCGGGGTTTTTCAAAAACATGTTCTAGCATCCTATCGTCATCCATCAGATAGTCTACTAGATCATGGTTTTAATAGAAAATACGATATATCAAAATATTGCTCAAAATAGGCTAACAATTATTCCCTCACGAAAATGAGACGATAAATCAACATTTTCAATAAACATGCTCATCATAAAAATCAATTCATAAACTCGTAGACATGCTATTCAATTATGCAATTTAACTATAAACTCATGCAATTTTAGAAGGGGTCCACTCACAGATACTCCGTAGCAGTAGAGTTGTGCGGACAAGGATAAAGAATTTCCCTACTAGCAACTTCACCTAAGCACCAAAAAGGTAGTAAATAAATAAAAGGGTCTCAAATGGATGAGGGCTTGAAATAAACAAAATAAAGGGTTTGGGTTGGATGGGTTAGAGCTTAATGGGTTTTTAGGGCTCTAAGGGTTTTTGGGTTAAAAAGGATTAGGGTGCAAAGGTGTTTTGGGCCACACATACACTACATAAGCACACCCACATGTACGGCATGCACACACATGCACGGCATGCATACACACACACACAAACATACCACACAACACACGTGCACCACACACACTCACACACGCTTACACACACACTAACACGGACACACACACACACACATTCACACACAAAGACCGGCCCGAAGGCCTCACAAAAAGCTGGGGCTCTAGGCCTTAATTAAAAGGAAATGGCCCAAGGCCCTTTGGGCCTTTAAAACAAAGTAACAAAAATTAAAAAGGAAACGGGCTGGGTTTTGGGTTGGTCCAAAACGGGCTAAGGCACGTGGGTGTTCTCAAATTGGCCTGAAGGCCTGTTGTGACGAAGAAGAACGCCGGAACTTCTACAGTTTCGGCCGACTACAAACAGGGGTTTTGGACCCCGATCTAAGTACCAAACTGAAGCATAAGACGAGAGGGAAGGGTTTATTACCTTCGATCACCGTGAAGAGGGTTGAGATTGGTTCCATTTAAGTACGAGTTTCGACGGAAATCTCGTCAGGAAATCTGGAAATATACACCGACAACATGCACAGAAGAAACGACAGAGTTCAAGCTCTGAATTTTTACATGAAGTCATAACCAACATTCAACCCATAAATTTGAATGGACAACTGAAGATCCTTACCAGAAATTAAGTTGAAGAGCTTCAAGCTGTCGAGGAAAATGGCAGATTACACAGAGGCGCTCCAATGCCAAATGCAACTCTGCTGGTAGTTCCTCTAGTGTCTGGGATTACATAAATAAATGATTTGTGGGTCAATTTGTAAAAGACGTATGTGAAGGTAAGGGAGGAGCTCACGGAGCTCAGAGCAGTTTTCGAGAGAACTAAGTTTGCAGAAAAAAATAAGGGAGGTGGAAGACTGAGTTACGGGTTTGAGTAACAAATATAGTCTTTGGGCCGGTTTTGGGCTTAAGAAAATTAGTAAAACACACGCGAGCCTTAAATTAGCACCCAAAAGGCTAGGCCCAATGAAAGTTGAGTTATTTTGGGTTAGGGATGTTACAATCTACCCTCCTTAAAGAAAATTTCATCCCCAAAATTTAAAATAACACACTACACTGAAAATACTCGAAAATAGGAAGAAGAATAATATACATATACGTAACGAAGAGATCAGGTAAGAGCGGTTGCACAAAAGGGAAAATGTCACACCGTCGCCATCGGTTGCAATTATTCCATCTTTCGTGCCTCCAGGCTCATACTTTCTTTCCCCATCAGTGTAATAGTAGAAACATACTTTATAAAGATATAGGGTCGAAAACAAAAAGTAGCTCAAGGTCAAAAGTAATTACATAAAATACGATAACGCCAAAATAATTATGTACTAACATATGAGTTGAAAACTCTTGCGAACTTAAAACTGAAAACGGAAATACTTCCCCCAAAACATTTGTTCCTTTAATTCAGTACACTCTGGATCAAGTTCTTGAGCTTCTCTGACCATGTCCACGAAGATAGGTCTAACCTAAAAATGTGCTAGCCAAGCTCCTTGCTCACCTGGTTCCAAATTAACACCAGTTTCTCGAAGAGAAAATAATAATGGAACGTGTATAGTTTGAAGTAATGCAAGTTGCTCGTGATGTTTCCGGCTAAGAGCATCAGCCACGGCATTAGCATGCCCAGGATGGTACTCAATCGAACAGTCATAATCACTGATAATCTCCATCCATCTTCTCCGTCTCAAATTCAGCTATTTCTTGGTGAACACATACTTAAGGCTCTTATGATTCGTGAAAATACGACATTTCTCTCTATATAAGTAGTGCCTCCAAATCTTTAAAGCGAAAATGACTACTCCTAACTCCAAATCGTGAGTGGGATAATATCTCTCATGGGTTTTGAGTTGTCTGGAGGCGTAGGCGATAACCTTCCCATGCTGCATTAGCACACACCCAAAACATGATAGAGAAGCATCAGTGTAAGCCTCAAATTCACCATTGTCATCTGGGAGAGCAAAAACAGGGGCTTGAGTGAGACGTCGCTTAAGCTCCTGAAAACTTTGTTCACAATTCTCATCCCACACAAACTGGACACCTTTATGAGTCAATTTAGTAAGAGGCAGAGAAATTGCAGAGAAATTTTGAATAAATCTTTGATAATACCCTGCTAAACCCAGAAAACTCCTCACTTCGGTGACACTCTTCGGCTGTTCCTAGTTAGATATTGCTGACACTTTCTAGGGATCCACGCTGATTCCTTCAGCAGAAACTATATGCTCAAGAAAACCAACCTGAGTTAACCAAAACTGGCACTTACTGAACTTGGCATAAAGCTGGTTGTTCCTCAATCGTTCTAGCACTAGTCTCAAATGCTTCTTGTACTCATTAACACTTCTAGAGTAAACTAGGATGTCATCAATGAACACAATCACAAACCGATCCAGATACGATCTAAAGACTCTGTTCATCAAATCCATGAATGCTGCAAGTGCATTTGTCAATCCGAAATGCATGACATGAAATTCATAATGCCTATACCTCGTACGGAAATCAGTTTTTAGGACATCATGCTCACGAATCCTCAGTTGATGGTAACCTGATCGAAGATTAATTTTGGAAAATACCTGAGCACCTTTCAATTGATCAAATAAATCATCGATCCGAGGCAGAGGGTAATGATTCTTTATCGTCACCTGATTCAGCTGTCTATAATCGATACAGAGTCTCATTGATCCATCATTCTTCCTAACAAAAAGAACAGGAGCTCCCCACGGGGATGTACTCAGCTGGATGTAACCTTTGTCTACCAATTCCTGGAGTTGGATCTTCAATTCTCTCAATCCGCTAGTGCCATTCGATAAGGTGCCAAGGAAATAGGGTTTGTGCCTGGGAGTAAATCGATAGTGAACTCAATTTCCCTCGCAGGTGGCAATCTCGGTAAGTCATCTGGAAATAGATCGATGAAGTTCCTTACAACTAGCACCTCTTTTGGACGTAAAGAAGATTCATCCTTCACAACTATATGGGCTAAAAATCCAACACAACCTTTATTCAACAATCTAGTTTCTTGAATGGTAGAAATGATACTATTGGGGAGGACACGTCGCTCACCCATAAATGTAATTGACGGAAGTCCTGGCCGATTGAACGTCACAATTTTCTCCCAACATGCGACATTTGCACTGTGTTTAGATAGCCAATCCATTCCCAGAATGACATCAAACTCAGTCAGTTTGAAAGAAATTAAATCAACCTCTAGGTTTTCCCCTTTAATAATAACAGGACAATTCCGATATTGCCATTGTGCACAGAACAATTCACCACGTGGCATTTGTATCAGCATATTAAAACCTAGTGGCTGAGGTTGAGAAGGTATAACTCGAGCGAAAGATGAAGAAACAAAAGACTATGTAGCACCCGGATCAATTAAAACTCTAGCCCAAGTATTACAGACAAGTAACGTACCGGTGATAACTCGAGGATCCTGATCAGCCTTCTGCTGAGTCATGGCGTTTATACGTCCGTGAACCTGATACCCCACATTATTGTTCTGACCACCATGACCCTTAGAACCACGTCCTACTCTGTTCCCTTGATTACTGTTACTAGAAGGCGTTCTAGATTGCTGCTGGGACGGAAACTGAGT
The DNA here is from genome assembly GCA_024362995.1 of Heteromeles arbutifolia. Classification (NCBI taxonomy): domain Eukaryota; kingdom Viridiplantae; phylum Streptophyta; class Magnoliopsida; order Rosales; family Rosaceae; genus Heteromeles; species Heteromeles arbutifolia. The sequence continues at coordinate 25,899,864 of JANCRC010000005.1, read as the reverse complement.
ACTTCGGCTGTTATTTCCTCTAAAACTCTGGCTACCTCTGCCACCAAGCTGCAGACCTCTACTACCCCTGTAGTTTTGATTAATACTGCTACTATAACTCCGATTACTACTGCCACCGCCATCATAGCTCTGTCAACCGCCAAAATTCTTAGCTGTCTGATATTCACTATAGCCTGAAATAGAGGTAAAATTATCAGGTGGTGGCACCAAAAGGCAGTCACGAACAAAATGGCCAGTGCCACCGTACCTGTGACACACTATAGTAGTTACAAATCGGATGACATAGAGTGAAATGACCAAAAGATCGTCTCGCCGTCTCGTTGCCTGAGCTTTCACTGGACGACCCTGAATCCTGACCTGATCGTTTAAAGGAAAAAGAATGTCTGGGACCTACTGAACTAGAGGGGCATGTTGACTCTCTGGTACTCCGTGATAAAAAATTCTGACTCATATGATTCTGATTCCGCTGTCTATTCTGTGTCTGAGGCTGGCTCCAAATCTGAGGTTGCTCCTGCATCTCCGTATCCCACTTAGATTGTTCTATACTTAGACTTATCTTAATTACTTCCTCATAAGTTCTGGGTTTCCGAGCAGCTACCAATGTACCGTACTCTTGGTTCAGTGCAAGCATCGCCTGATTTATCTGTGCCTGCGGATTATCATAAGTCCCATCATGATGCTTAGCCAAGCGCCTGAAGGTACTGTCAAATTCTGTAATGCTGAGGTCGCCCTTGCGGAACTTTAAGTACTCCTGCCTCTTCCTCAACCTATAACTGGGACTTAAAAAGTAAGCAATGAAACGTTTCCTGAAGGCAGCCCATGTCATCCAAGAACCAGGTGGATGAGATTCCTTTGTTGATTTCCACCAACTCCTAGCATCGCTCTGAATGAAGTAACCCGCAGTGTTTGCCAACTCATTTAGTGGACACTTCATATCCTCCAGAGTATCTTCCATTTTCTCTAACCATTGCTCATCCCCCTCACAATTTCCCACATATTTCAACTCAGTAACTCCATGACTCCTAGCGATTTCTATATACGTCCGATTCGGCCTATGACCCGGAAGAGAATTCATCAATGCAGTGGTAAACTACCGGATTCCCCCCATTATAGAAAAATGACGTCGTCGAGGCAAATTCCCACCAGGATTAGCCATAATTATGACAAAAAAAACAAGATTAAGAAAGGCTGAAATTTACCAAATTGGTGGAAAGAAACCCTAACCATGCTTTGATACCAATCTGACACGCCCCGATCCCGGGGTCCCACAGAACACCGGGATAGACACGTGCTAGCCGACACCCGAAGGTGACGAAAGCCATTTATTGAATACAAGAGTAATGATTAGGAGAATATGCATGATTAAACATCAGAATCTAAAGGAAATAAGCAGAGTTTAAGGAAATGTCTAAAGTGCATAGAACACGTGCTAAATCAAGATCACAAAAGGAAAGATCATTACAGATATCACACAAGAGAATGATAGACTGCTACTGGTAGGGGAATGCCTCGTACGTTGTGTCGTAGTCCTCGTTTCTAAGACATGAATGGGGGCGCAAAACAAAGGTGGGTGGACCAAGTTCATATATACAATAATAATAAAACAGTTATCAACATACTAACCCTCACAGTTATATAATGAAAACTACTAGCATAATAAGTGATAGCTTTACTGAAAATCATAGCATGCCATAAACATCTCAAAAGATATATCGTGGAAAGACATCACGTAAAACCAAAGCATGAATCGTCTCACAGATCGTCTCTTAAACGCGGGGTGCTGCTTGTAAGATCACTGAATAATAATACTCATGGCCCCTTGCCAGCACCTAAGTCTCTGTGCTCGTAGCCAGAGATAACTCCCTTCCGGCCCAATGCCTGTCTCCGTGTCCCTCAGCCTTTCGCTAGGCATTATTTCTCCCAGCCTCAATGCCAACACCAGATCCTCGCCCCAGGCAGCATAGTGTCCACTAGGTACGCACAAATAGTTACGTATCTCACAGAATACCACTTCATAGGATAGAGTCATCCATCATCTATACCATGAAGCGGGGTGTTTCAAAAACATGTTCTAGCATCCTATCGTCATCCATCAGATAGTCTACCAGATCATGGTTTTAATAGAAAATACAATATATCAAAATATTGCTCAAAATAGGCTAACAATTATTCCCTCACGAAAATGAGACGATAAATCAACATTTTCAATAAACATGCTCATCATAAAAATCAATTCATAAACTCGTAGGCATGCTATTCAATTATGCAATTTAACTATAAAATCATGCAATTTTAGAAGGGGTCCACTCACAGATAGTCCGTCGCAGTAGAGTTGTGCGGACAAGGATTAAGAATTTCCCCACTAGCAACTTCACCTAAGCACCAAAAAGGTAGTAAATAAATAAAAGAGTCTTAAATGGATGAGGGCTTGAAATAAATAAAATAAAAGGTTTGGGTTGGATGGGTTAGAGCTTAATGGGTTTTTAGGGCTCTAAGGGTTTTTGGGTTAAAAATGATTAGGGTGCAAAGGTGTTTTGGGCCACACATACACTACATAAGCACACCCACATGTACGGCATGCACACACATGCATAGCATGCATACACACACACACACACAAACATACCACACAACACACGTGCACCACACACACTCACACACGCTTACACACACACTTACACGGACACACACACACACACACACACACATTCACACACAAAGACCGGCCCTAAGGCCTCACAAAAAGCTGGGGCTCTAGGCCTTAATTAAAAGGAAATGGCCCAAGGCCCTTTGGGCCTTTAAAACAAAGTAACAAAAATTAAAAAGGAAACGGGCTGGGTTTTGGGTTGGTCCAAAACGGGCTAAGGCCCGTGGGTGTTCTGAAACTGGCCTGAAGGCCTGTTGTGACGAAGAAGAACGTCGGAACTTCTACAGTTCCGGCCGACTACAAACAAGGGTTTTGGACCCCGATCTAAGTACCAAACTAAAGCATAAGATGAGAGGGAATGGTTTCTTACCTTCGATCACCGTGAAGAGGGTTGAGATTGGTTCCATTTAAGTACGAGCTTCGACGGACATCTCGTCAGGAAATCTGGAAATATACACCGACAACATGCACAGAAGAAACGACAGAGTTCAAGCTTTGAATTTTTACATGAAGTCATAACCAACATTCAACCCATAAATTTGAATGGACAACTGAAGATCCTTACCAAAAATTAAGTTTGAGAGCTTCAAGCTCTCGGGGAAAATGGCAGATTACACAGAGGCGCTGCAATGCCACATGCAACTCTGCTGGTAGTTCCTCTAGTGTCTGGGATTACATAAATAAAGGATTTGTGGGTCAATTTGTAGCAGACATATATGAAGGTAAGGAAGGAGTTCACGGAGCTCAGAGGAGTTTTTGAGAGAACTAAGTTTGCAGAAAAAAATAAGGGAGGAGGAAGACTGAGTTACGGGTTTGAGTAACAAATATAGTATTTGGGCCGGTTTTGGGCTTAAGAAAATTAGTAAAACACACGCGGGCCTTAAATTAGCACCCAAAAGGCTAGGCCCAATGAAAGTTGAGTTATTTTGGGTTAGGGATGTTACAATCTACCCTCCTTAAAGAAAATTTCATCCCCAAAATTTAAAATAACACACTACACTGAAAATACTCGAATATAGGAAGAAGAATAATATACATATACGTAACGAAGAGATCAAGTAAGAGCGGTTGCACAAAAAGGAAAATGTCACACCGTCGCCATCGGTTGCAATTATTCCATCTTTCGTGCCTCCAGGCTCATACTTTCTTTCCCCATCAGTGTAATAGTAGAAACATACTTTCTAAAGATATAGGGTCGAAAACAAAAAGTAGCTCAAGGTCAAAAGTAATTACATAAAATACGATAACGCCAAAATAATTACGTACTAACATAAGAGTTGAAAACTCGTGCGAACTTAAAACTGAAAACGGAAATACTTCCCCCAAAACATTTGTTCCTTTAATTCAGTACACTCTGGATCAAGTTCTTGAGCTTCTCTGACCATGTCCACGAAGATAGGTCTAACCTAAAATGTGCTAGCCAAGCTCCTTGCTCACCTGGTTCCAAATTAACACCAGTTTCTCGAAGAGAAAATAATAATGGAACGTGTATAGTTTGAAGTGATGCAAGTTGCTCGTGATGTTTCCGGCTAAGAGCATCAGCCACGGCATTAGCATGCCCAGGATGGTACTCAATCGAACAGTCATAATCACTGATAAGCTCCATCCTTCTTCTCCGTCTCAAATTCAGCTATTTCTTGGTGAACACATACTTAAGGCTCTTATGATCCGTGGAAATACGACATTTCTCTCTATATAAGTAGTGCCTCCAAATCTTTAAAGCGAAAATCACTACTCCTAACTCCAAATCGTGAGTGGGATAATATCTCTCATGGGTTTTGAGTTGTCTGGAGGCGTAGGCGATAACCTTCCCATGCTGCATTAGTACACACCCAAAACATGATAGAGAAGCATCAGTGTAAGCCTCAAATTCACCATTGTCATCTGGGAGAGCAAAAACAGGGGCTTGAGTGAGACGTCGCTTAAGCTTCTGAAAACTTTGTTCACAATTCTCATCCCACACAAACTGGACACCTTTATGAGTCAATTTAGTAAGAGGCAGAGAAATTGCAGAGAAATTCTAAATAAATCTTTGATAATACCCTACCAAACCCAGAAAACTTCTCACTTCTGTGACACTCTTCGGTTGTTCCCAGTTAGATATTGCTGACACTTTCTGGGGATCCACGCTGATTCCTTCAGCAGAAACTATGTGCCCAAGAAAACCAACCTGAGTTAACCAAAACTGGCACTTACTGAACTTGGCATAAAGCTGGTTGTTCCTCAATCGTTCTAGCACTAGTCTCAAATGCTTCTTGTACTCATTAACACTTCTAGAGTAAACTAGGATGTCATTAATTAACACAATCACAAACCGATCTAGATACGATCTAAAGACTCTGTTCATCAAATCCATGAATGCTGCAGGTGCATTTGTCAATCCGAAAGGCATGACATGAAATTCATAATGCCTATACCTCGTACGGAAATCTGTTTTTGGGACATCATGCTCACGAATCCTCAGTTGATGGTAATCTGATCGAAGATCAATTTTGGAAAATACCTGAGCACCTTTCAATTGATCAAATAAATCATCGATCCGAGGCAGAGGGTAATGATTCTTTATCGTCATCTGATTCAGCTATCTATAATCGATACAGAGTCTCATTGATCCATCATTCTTCCTAACAAAAAGAACAGGAGCTCCCCACGGGGATGTACTCAGCTGGATGTAACCTTTGTCTACCAATTCCTGGAGTTGGATCTTCAATTCTCTCAATCCGCTAGTGCCATTCGATAAGGTGCCAAGGAAATAGGGTTTGGGCCTGGAAGTAAATCGATAGTGAACTCAATTTCTCTCGTAGGTGGTAATCTCGGTAAGTCATCTGGAAATAGATCGATGAAGTTCCTTACAACTGGCACCTCTTCTGGACGTAAAGAAGATTCATCATTCACAACTATATGGGCTAAAAATCCCACACAACCTTTATTCAACAATCTAGTTTCTTGAATGGTAGAAATGATACTATTGGGGAGGACACGTCGCTCACCCATAAATGTAATTGACGGAAGTCCTGGCCGATTGAACGTCACAATTTTCTCCCAACATGCGACATTTGCACTGTGTTTAGATAGCCAATCCATTCCCAGAATGACATCAAACTCAGCCAGTTTGAAAGAAATTAAATCAACCTCTAGGTTTTCCCCTTTAATAATAACCGGACAATTCCGATATTGCCATTGTGCACAGAACAATTCACCACGTGGCATTTGTATCAGCATATTAAAACCTAGTGGCTGAGGTTGAGAAGGTATAACTCGAGCGAAAGATGAAGAAACAAAAGACTATGTAGCACCCGGATCAATGAAAACTCTAGCCCAAGTATTACAGACAAGTAACGTACCGGTGATAACTCGAGGATCCTGATCAGCCTTCTGCTGAGTCATGGCGTTTATACGTCCGTGAACCTGATACCCCACATTATTGTTCTGACCGCCATGACCCTTAGAACCATGTCCTGCTCTGTTCCCTTGATTACTGTTACTAGAAGGCATTCTAGATTGCTGCTGGGCCGAAAACTGAGTACTTCGGCTGTTATTTCCTCTAAAACTCTGGCTACCTCTGCCACCAAGCTGCAGACCTCTATTACCCCTGTAGTTTTGATTAGTACTGCTACTATAACTCCGATTACTACTGCCACCGCCATCATAGCTCTGTGAACCGCCAAAATTCTTAGCTGTCTGATATTCACTATAGCCTGAAATAGAGGTAAAATTATCAGGTGGTGGCACCAAAAGGCAGTCACGAACAAAATGGCCAGTGCCACCGCACCTATGACACACTACAGTAGTTACCTCGTAGTTTCCTCGATGACGTAAACCACAACAATTACAAATCGGATGACATGGAGTAAAATGACCAAAAGATCGTCTCACCGTCTCGTTGCCTGAGCTTTCACTTGACGACCCTGAACCCTGACCTGATCGTTTAAAGGAAAAAGAATGTCTGGGACCTACTGAACTAGAGGGGCATGTTGACTCTCTGGTACTCCGTGATAAAAAATTCTGACTCATTTGATTCTGATTCCGCTGTCTATTCTGTCTCTGAGGCTGGCTCCAAATCTGAGGTTGCTACTGCATCTCCGTATCCCACTTAGATTGTTCTATACTCAGACTTATCTTAATTACTTCCTCATAAGTTCTGGGTTTCCGAGCAGCTACCAATGTACGGTACTCTTGGTTTAGTGCAAGCATCGCCTGATTTATCTGTGCCTGCAGATTATCATAAGTCCCATCATGATGCCTAGCCAAGCGCCTGAAGGTACTGTCAAATTCTGTAATGCTGAGGTCGCCCTTGCAGAACTCTAAGTACTCCTGCCTCTTCCTCAACGTATAACTGGGACTTAAAAAGTAAGCAATGAAACGTTTCCTGAAGGCAGCCCATGTCATCCAAGAACCAGGTGGACGAGATTCCTTTGTCGATTTCCACCAACTCCTAGCATCGCTCTGAATAGAGTAATGCGCAGTGTTTGCCCACTCATTTAGTGGACACTTCATAGCCTCTAGAGTATCCTCCATTTTCTCTAACCATTGCTCATCCCCCTCACAATTTCCCACATATTTCAACTCAGTAACTCCATGACTCCTAGCGATTTCTATATACGTCCGATTCGGCCTATGACCCGGAAGAGAATTCATCAATGCAGTGGTAAACTGCCGGATTCCCCTCATTATAGAAAAATGAGGTCGTCGAGGCAAATTCCCACCAGGATTAGCCATAATTATGACAAAAAAAAAAAAGATTAAGAAAGGTTGAAATTTACCAAATTGGTGGAAAAAAACCCTAACCATGCTCTGATACCAATCTGACACACCCCGATCCCGGGGTCCCACAGAACACCGGGATAGACAAGTGCTAGCCGACACCCGAAGGTGACGAAAGCCATTTATTGAATACAAGAGTAATGATTAGGAAAATATGCATGATTAAACATCAGAATCTAAAGGAAATAAGCAGAGTTTAAGGAAATGTCTAGAGTGCACAGAACACGTGCTAAATCAAGATCACAAAAGGAAAGATCATTACAGATATCACACAAGAGAATGATAGACTGCTACTAGTAGGGGAATGCCTCGTACGTTGTGTCGTAGTCCTCGTTTCTAAGACTTGAATGGGGGCGCAAAACAAAGGTGAGTGGACCAAGTTCATATATACAATAATAATAAAACAGTTATCAACATACTAACCCTCACAATTATATAATGAAAACTACTAGCATAATAAGTGATAGCTTTACTGAAAATCTTAGCATGCCATAAACATCTCAAAAGATATATTGTGGAAAGACATCACGTAAAACCAAAGCATGAATCGTCTCACAGATCGTCTCGTAAACGCGGGGTGCTGCTTGTAAGATCACTGAATAATAATACTCATGGCCCCTTGCCTGCACCTAAGTCTCTGTGCTCGTAGCCAGAGATAACTCCCTTCCGGCCCAATGCCTATCTCCGTGTCCCTCAGCCTTTCGCTAGGCATTATTTCTCCCAGCCTCAATGCCAACACCAGATCCTCGCCCCAGGCAGCATAGTGTCCACTAGGTACGCACAAATAGTTACGTATCTCACAGAATACCACTTCATGGGATAGAGTCATCCATCATCTATACCATGAAGCGGGGTTTTTCAAAAACATGTTCTAGCATCCTATCGTCATCCATCAGAGAGTCTACCAGATCATGGTTTTAATAGAAAATACGATATATCAAAATATTGCTCAAAATAGGCTAACAATTATTCCCTCACGAAAATGAGACGATAAATCAACATTTTCAATAAACATGCTCATCATAAAAATCAATTCATAAACTCGTAGGCATGCTATTCAATTATGCAATTTAACTATAAAATCATGCAATTTTAGAAGGGGTCCACTCACAGATACTCCGTAGTAGTAGAGTTGTGCGGACAAGGATTAAGAATTTCCCCACTAGCAACTTCACCTAAGCACCAAAAAGGTAGTAAATAAATAAAAGAGTCTCAAATGGATGAGGGCTTGAAATAAATAAAATAAAGGGTTTGGGTTGGATGGGTTAGAGCTTAATGGGTTTTTAGGGCTCTATGGGTTTTTAGGGCTCTAAGGGTTTTTGGGTTAAAAAGGATTAGGGTGCAAAGGTGTTTTGGGCCACACATACACTACATAAGCACACCCACATGTACGACATGCACACACGTGCATGGCATGCATACACACACACACAAACATACCACACAACACACGTGCACCACACACACTCACACACGCTTACACACACACTCACACGGACACACACACACATTCACACACAAAGACCGGCCCTAAGGCATCACAAAAAGCTGGGTCTCTAGGCCTTAATTAAAAGGAAATGGCCCAAGGCCCTTTGGGCCTTTAAAACAAAGTAACAAAAATTAAAAAGGAAACGGGCTGGGTTTTGGGTTGGTCCAAAACGGGCTAAGGCCCGTGGGTGTTCTGAAACTGGCCTGAAGGCCTGTTGTGACGAAGAAGAACGCCGGAACTTCTACAGTTTCGACCGACTACAAACAGGGGTTTTGGACACCGATCTAAGTACCAAACTGAAGCATAAGATGAGAGGGAATGGTTTGTTACCTTCGATCACCGTGAAGAGGGTTGAGATTGGTTCCATTTAAGTACGAGCTTCGACAGAAATCTCGTCGGGAAATCTGGAAATATACACCGACAGCATGCACAGAAGAAACGACAGAGTTCAAGCTTTGAATTTTTACATGATGTCATAACCAACATGCAACCTAGAAATTTGAATGGACAACTGAAGATCCTTACCAGAAATTAAGTTTGAGAGCTTCAAGCTCTCGGGGAAAATGGCAGATTACACAGAGGTGCTCCAATGCCACATGCAACTCTGCTGGTAGTTCCTTTAGTGTCTGGGATTACATAAATAAAGGATTTGTGGGTCAATTTGTAGCAGACATATGTGAAGGTAAGGAAGGAGTTCACGGAGCTCAGAGGAGTTTTCGAGAGAACTAAGTTTGCAGAAAAAATAAGGGAGGAAGAAGACTGAGTTACGGGTTTGAGTAACAAATATAGTCTTTGGGCCAGTTTTGGGCTGAAGAAAATTAGTAAAACACACTCGGGCCTTAAATTAGCACCCAAAAGGCTAGGCCCAATGAAAGTTGAGTTATTTTGGGTTAGGGATGTTACAAAATGAAATTGTCCACACATAGTATATGTGGGCATTTGTGAGTATTGTAACAAAACCTAAGTCATACAGTATACCTTCGAACTTGTTGTCATCAAGGTATATGCCCTTCACCATTGTTACTTTGCCTATTTCTCTGGGTATGCTACCTGTTAAATACGTGCATGCATTCCAACAAAAAAGAAAGGGCAAAAAAAAAAAAAAAAAAAAACGAGATGATTGTTATACATCTTATATATAGATGTTAAAATGAATGGTGGTACATTGGTACCCGATAGTTGGTTGCTGCTCAGATCAATTTCTTTGAGTGCAGATAAGTTGCATATAGCAGCGTGTATGAAACGAGAGAAGCTATCACCGTTCAATCCGAACTTTTGAAGTTTAGTGAACAACCCAAACCACGAAGGAATGGTTCCCATAAAGTTGTTTCCAAAGTTAATCGTCTTCAACCAGCGCAAACGAGACAGTTCTTGGGGTAGGGGACCATGAAAACTATTATTCTTAAGGCTCAACTCAACGAGAAATGAGAGGTTGCCAAGATGCGGAGGAATAACCCCGGCAAGACCCATGTACGAGAGATTTAAGGTCATGACTGTGGTGGCGAGCACCGCAGGTAATGCCAATCTAGTTGCAAATGTCAGAATTCGAGGTAGAGGACCAGTTGGCGGTCAAGATGTTTTGAGGGTTACTAGTGATGTGAGCCTTGAGAGCAAGAAGCGCAGACTGATCTGTGCTAAAATTGGTATGAGCTATTGCTAATGCACCTGCAGTTAAGTAATTGGCCATAATCATCATATAGATATAACACAAGCAATAGTGTATCATCGACAACATTTTCGACAATAGGAAATGACTTCTCTCCTCCGTATATACACACTGTGTATATGCTCTCCTTAATTGTAGTAGTTTTCATCTTTCGGCTTTAATTTGAGAGAAGACTTGAACTCATTACATTCACATAAAATAGGGAAACAAGTTGGTGTTACCAAGACTTATGCACGACTTAGACTTGCCCGGCTTTGACATTGAAGTAAGGAGGACTTAGACCTAACTTATTCCACTAAAGTTCCACTGTCTGGTGTGCACTAATTGCTCTACCAACTTAAACTTTATTTGATCCCATATAATCTCTCTCTACACCCAACTTAAACTTTAAATGTGAATTGTCTTTTATACCCTATTACTTAATTACCATTAAGTACAAGATGAAATTAATAAAACTAAATTTCATTAATAAACCCACAACCAATAATGAAACCCTAACATAGAGAAAAACAAGCTCTTTTTTGAACAATGATCAAACTAAAGTATGAATCAATTTATCCAAGTTTGATTTCAATTTTTTTAGTATTTTAATTTGATGAAAATATAGGAACGTGAGGTTCAAGCAGGCATAGAAAATATGCCTTCATTTTTAGAGGTGAATTTTTTCTCTTGATTATCAAAACATAATCTTGTTTTGATTATGAGATTATTAGGTACCCTTATCGTCATGTAATGTGTGCCTCTACTTCTCTGCAAATTGGTGTAGGCATTGGAAGGCTATTACCCCTCAGCTGGTGACACTTTATGAAATGCTTAAAGTGGAAGACAGAGTTTGAGATAATCTTCGTCTCCTTCAACTGTGACGAGGAAAAGTTCAATGAACACTTCAAGTGAATGTTGTGGTTGGCAGTGTCGTTCGATGCTAATCTTTCATAAAAGATTGAGTGATGTGTACCGCTTTGAAGGAGTGGCAGAATACTAATTTTGAGTTTTTATTTTCTAAATAGGTGTAAAGATAAATTTATATATTGAATTGGATTTGTGAGGGTAGTTTAGGTAGTAAATTGAGTCTAAAATGATATTGGTAGTTTAATTAAAAGTAATAATTTTAGTAGCCCTCCCACCAAATAATTCATGATTCCATTATTGCTACCAACTCCACTAATTGCTTGCTCTACTATCAGCACTTACTGTTCCACTAACTCTCAGTACTAATTGCTCCACTAATGTAGGCAAATGATTACATTACAAGAAACCCAAAATTGATACTTTCTTAATAATATGTGATGCTCGCCGACGAGTTCTATCCATTTTGTGCACATAGATGGAGATGCGCAAATATGGAATTGTAGTCTTTAGTTCACACTTGACACACCCCGACTCGGAATGTCAACCTGGACTCTGAATCAAGCTATGCTGGCCAACACCAGGAGGGTGACGAAGCCATAGAGTATAGTGATGTGAAAAATGTGAATAAATTTAAAACTAAAAGTGCCTAAATGTATAAGTGTGCTTGTAAACGGAAATGAACTCATTCCATATGTGATGTCAGAGCATAAGTAAAGTACAGTAAAGGTAGGATAAGAATTATACCGTCGAAGGTAATCACCTATTCCAAAGTTTGCCAAGAATCCTCGTTGACACGAAAACTTAGCTACTAAAACCTGAAGGGGCGAAAAATAAGGGTGAGTGGGCCTAAAAAATAAGCTTTATAAAAACCTTTTCGAAAACATAATAATCCCTTGCCATAAAACAAGCATTGTTTCCAAAATATACATACTACTTATAGTGTGAAAATACTTACTATTGCCTGCAATATCTCAAGAATTTAATAAGTCACAATATTTCGTAAATAAATGCCTAACGTTCAGTATTGACACGCTCGACCCTGATATCCTCCAAACACCAAGGTAAGCACGTGCTGGCCGACACCCGAAGGTGAAGAAGCCATACTAACATGCATGGGTAGAATGAAGAAATACAAATATAAATAAAACTTATAAATTTAAATATAATGAATATGCAAATGAGGACCGTGTTTAGAGCATGCAACTAATCCAAGACACTAAAAAGGAATAATATAAAATTGAATGAACAAAGGGATGGGTCCTACACCGAGATGACTCGAAGATGCCGATGTGGGAGTGCCCTGACGCTGGGATTGTACGCCTCGACACTAAGCCCTAATGGGGTGCAAAACAAAACATGAATGAACGAAGTTGATATATAAATAATACTAAAACAGTTATTCACAACGTATTAACCCCCAAAGTTTATGAAAACTCAATAGCGTAATATGTAATAAGTTTTTGGAAAACCCTAGCATGCCATAAAACCTTCGTAAAAAATATATCATATATAGTGTGCTAAGTAGTGGTATCATCTCCCCCCCCCCCCCCCCCCGAAGGCATATAGAACTCTTCATTCGCCCGAAGGCAGTATCATTCGCCCGTAGGCCCCTACATCACCCGACCGAAGCCAATATAATGATATCATTTGCCCGTAGGCACTACATCTCCCGACCAAAGCCATTTAATGATATCATTCGCCAGTAGGCCGATCGTATGAATAACCACTAAATAAGCACAAAAATCATTGAACATAATCTTTCCAAAGTATATGTATATATCTCAACGGAGCTCAATAGCTCAAACATCATATCATAAAACATGTTCATAATATATAATCATAAATCTTTCAAGGAACGTAAATATGATAAAGCATGATATTTGATAAAGCATGAAACCAATTTACTCATAAACGTTTCATAAAACGTAGCCATAAAATCATGTTTTTCATGTATGCATTTCTAATAATAAAATCATGCATTTTAGAAGGTCCACTCATAAATACTCCGTCGTCGAAGAGCCGCGCGAACTAGCGAAGACGGGAAAGCCCCAAACAAATTCACTTAAGCACATAAAGGGTCTAATTAATAAAACTCTACTCAAACGATTGAATTTTGGGAAACAGACGTCATAAACAGATTCAGGACGTCGAAAAACCTAGGGGGAACCTTAGGTACCCCCACGCGCCGCCGCATGCGCCCTTATACGCCATCACAGGGCAGAGGCCCAGACCTCCACGCTCTAATTTGGGTCGTCGAAAAGTTGGCCAGAAAAGTCGTCGGCGCCGCCGTCACAGTACCTTTGGTGGAAGCGCGTGTGCTCCACGCACATACCAAGACAGGCACTTAAGTGCGCCCATGCATAGGCCCATGTGCTGGTCAGGGTTTGGGATCCGACCTGGTCGGGTCGGGTTAGATCTGGCTCTGGGTTGGACCGGTTTAGCTGGGTTGGGTCATAAGGTTGGGCCTGGGCCGAGTCCTATGGCCTAAAGATTTAGGCCAGGTAGCTAGGACTGGGCTTAGGTTCTATGGGTTTGGGCTCAGACTTGGTTACGGGTTTGGGCTTAGATCTGAATCGCTGGGTTGGGTTTTGGGCTATTCACGAAGAATGAAGCCGGTGCTTCCCAAGCTCCTCTCAACCCTTATTCTCAACCATAACCTACGATTTACTTACCAAAATGAAGACAAACAAATGTAGATTAAGGTGATACCTTTGGTTTCCTTGGTCGTGGCCGGAGTTTGCTGAAAATTGGCTCGCAAGCAGTCGGGTTTCGCTGGAAAAGTCGGCTTCTTCTAGTCCTGAGTTAAGTTGTTGGAGCGAAAGGTGGTTCCGTCGATGCTAAGGGCTTGTGATAAGGGTGTGGTTGCTTGTTGCAGGTGTGGGTGTGGGTTTGCTCACCGATAGGGAAGGAGATGATGAGAGTGAGCCGTGAGAGAAAGAGGTCCGAGAGTTTGAGAGCTTCACAGGAGAAGGGAAGAAAGATAGAAGGAAAGAGTGGGTCGGGGGAAGACAAAACCAAAAGAAATGGGCCCCACCAGGCACACAAATTAGGACCCATAAAGCAACCATTCAAAATATATTTCATGCGTGAAATGACCAAAATGCCCTTGTTCTAAAATCCGTAACAAAATCGGGACGGGTTGTTACAAGTATCATGTAATCTCGCATAAACTAACATATCATAACGAGTGCTCATCGACATATGCTGACACACGAGTTCATGCAGAGATATTCTAACATACACAAGACTGAGTGTAATAATGATTTACGCTCTAGTACTACAATCACGTGAAGACTGGCGCTATGCACATCACATATGAGTCCTAATTACCTATAGCAATCTAGGACAGGACTGGCACCTACAATGGAACGGTGCGATATGAACATACACGTGAAAGATTGGACCTGGCCCGGACGAGTACTAACACCAGTTCAGTACACGATGAGCATATAATGTAAATAAAATTATACAGTGGTAAATCGATAATTCACGTCACCATAATACTATTCATAACCATAAATATAATTAAGGCATTGATAATGAAATGCATACCTGTGCATCCTATAAGATGTAGCATAACTTCATAATTTTTATCAATGCGCTAAATATTATAAACGTCACACTAATCTAGGCGAATTGTAGAAAACTCTTTATGAAATGTATAATTGGAAACTAACTAATATATATATATATACACACTATATAAAAGAAAAGACCCACTCACTGATTCTCGTGAGATTGCAGCTGCTCGAACTGGGAAAGTCGGAGTCTCCGATGGTAATCGCACCTAAGCATAATATTGGAACCTGTTAGAAAAACTTGATTAAAACGTTTGAATTTTGGAAAATGGGGTGCGGATTTGGAATCAGGATGTCAAAATATGCTAAGAGGGATCCCGGGCAAATTTTATAAAAAGCCAACGAAAAAGTCGACGGTCAACTCTAAAAGGTAAACTGAGACGCCCCGGTGGTCAACTATGTTTAAACTTCAGAATTTCACTAAATGGATGTCAAAACCGGACTCGGGGCATCAAAATTAGCCTAGGAGGGTTCTCGATAAAATTTCAAAAAAGTCAACACAAGGGATATTCCAAAGAATATTCCAAGCCCAATTAAGAGATGGGCCAGGCTGGATCCCGGGTTTGGATCCAGATCCGGGTCGCGGAACTGGGCTTCCTTTTTTTTGTTTTGTTTTGTTTTTTTTTCTTTTCTTCTTCTTCTCCTGCCAGTTGCCGCTGCAACCGCCAGGATAAATCCCATCTCCAACCACTCAAAATCTTCACTAAACATAGCCTTCCAATATATCAAATCGAAGCTCAGAGGACAAGGAATCAAAATATACCTTTGGTCTCCTTGGCAGTGGCCGGAGTTGGCCAAAAAACGGCTTGAAAGCCACCGGATCTCCGCCGGAAAACTGGGTTTGTTACTCTTGGGGTATTTTTGCATCCAAACAACACTAAAACATCTTAAAAACATCCTAATCATACTCCTAAACCTGATCTACGAAGATCTTGGGGGTTTTTTAGGCTTACCTTTGCCGGGGACGACGAGAACTCGCCAGAGTTCTCCATTTTCAATTATTCTCCGATGTGAGGTCCTAGAGTTGTTCAAGTTTGGGTTCTAGGCTCGGGAATAGATAGATGGGATGAGTTGGGGTGATGGTGATGTGGCTTGTCGGTGAGGTGCGAGTGTGGTGGTTCAAAGCGGTCGCACCCTCTCGGTGCTTGCCGATGAAGAAGGAAGAGAGAGGTAAATGTAGTTTAGGTGGTAAATTTATATATACTAGAACCCAAACTCAGTGGTACTGTTCTATAACAGTAAAATGGCAAAAATGCCCTTGCAATGTTGTCCAGGCTGCCTTTTGTTTTGGCTTATCTACAGTAAAAAGGCGTTTTTGCCTTTCCTATCCAGCTGTCGGCTATCTCAGCGTGTTCTGGCATCTTCCTTTTCTTTTCACTTTTCATTGTTTTTCCTTCTTTTGCTTTTCACTTCATTTCCTCTAATTTGACTTCGTTTGTTTTGGGTTCTGTGGTTTTGGTGTCGTTTGCTCTCTCTCCCTTCTTCTCTGTTGTTCACTCTCCCAGAAACCCTTCGTTCTCTATTTGCCGTTATCGTCCAACTTCGATTTAGCTACCCTTTGTGAACTCTATCTACTTTAACTTCCCTGCATATCTTTCTCTCCGAAGCTCCAAATTATTGGCCAAATAGAACATCGAACTCCCAGGTGGTCACCAACTCCAGTTCGAGGTCGAGAAGCACTCAGTCAACGACGTTCCCTACGCCCAAGATTTCGTAAGGTCTCAATATCGAAGAAGATTTCTTACGCTCTTTGTCAACGATGACGACCTGACGCGGATTCTGTCTCGATTTGAAGAAAATTCTTCAAGCGGATTTGAATTCACAATGAGTCCTCTCGCCCTCTCTAGAATTTTGTTTGCGATTCTCCATTAGTAACACCCATTTTCTTGCTAGAAATCAATCATGCGACTTTATTTGCAGCCCTCCCTTTTTTCTTTTTTTTTCCTTCCAGATAGTCAATTTGGATTTCGTAGGATTTTAATGGACTGTTTTAAGTGACAGATTTCAAAGGATTTTGATGAACTTTATAATTCTGTATGGATTTTGGAAGATTTGTATGGATTTATATTATAGATTTGTATGGATTTGTATAAACTTTTTTCATGGATTTCTTAGGATTTTTATTTGACTTCTACAACATAAAATGAATTTCTTTCTCAGTACATAATCTAAAACAGATATAATATCAAAATACAAACCAATACAATATATTTTTACTTTTCTCATTTGAATTATAATTTTTTTATGATATTTTTAACAAACCAAAACATAGATCATTGATGGTTTCAGATGACATCTAGATCAAGTTAAATTCCAACTAATCGAACCCAAGCATACAAAATTAAATCTTTGCTCCAGTAGCTAACAACTCCAAGTACAAGACAAAAATCCTATTGAATCCTAAAGCTCATCTTTTTGTTGTTGTAGCTTTCAAAACTGAAAAACTCGCAACCCAATTCACCATTTTTCACTTCAGCACCCAAGTTACTCAAAACCCCAAATCCCTCCAACCCCTCCCTTTTCCCATAGTTTTCGACATTTTCTAGGCTACCAAACAGAGTTAAAACACACAACTAAACAAATAGCGACAAAAAAAGGTGGAGAAGTAATATACACATAGCAGAATAGGGAATGGAGATTTTGTGGGGGTTGAAGTTGTGGTGAGATTTTAGATTTGGTGGATATATTTTTAAGAGATGGTTGAACTTTGTATGTCGTCTTCTTTTCTTGAGAGATGGTTCATCCTCTTTTTTTTTTTTTTTTTTTTTTTTTTTTCTTAGAGATGGTTCGTCTTCCTCTCCAGAGATAAGAAAAGAAATCCTAGGGGTGGAGGTTGGATTGGTTAAGGTGTTTGGTATTTATACCACCCACTCTCAAATCCATCAAAATCCCTTGTTCATTAAAATCCTTGCAAATCTTGATATTTTCACTACACTTAGATTCTTGTGGACTTTTTAAAATCCTAATCGACTACCCATGGATTTGGATGTATTCTTTAAAATCCTTTAAAATCATAATTTGACTACACCATGATTTCAAAATCTTTTAAAATTCTCTTTTAAAATCTAATTCACTACACCCAGATTTTAAAGTCTATTAAAATACTATGAAGTCCTGTCAAATCTTAATTTGACTACACCCCCTTACCCTATTTTGTATCTTTTGGCTGATTTTGTGGGTCTTAGTCAGTGCTGTGGTGAAAGATCCGAGCTTTTGTACATGTTGGTGAAGTACAAATTTCTTCCATAACTCTCGATTTAACCTCATCTCTTCTTATTTGGTAAGATTATTTCACTACTTTTAAGAGAATTGAAACTTGAAAGATTCAAACTTATGGATGGTTGAGAATCTGGATTTTGTGCAGAAAAGAAAAACAGGGTTGTTCAGTGTTTATCTGTACTGGTTTGTCTTACGGAATTATTATTTCAAATTTGTAGAGTGCTTGAAGAGGTCTATCTTTTATTCTGGCCCGAAATTGGTCTGTCTTTGGAATGGAAAGAGAAAAATTTCGTAAACGTTTTGATATTTTTGACATGATTTATACTTGGAATTTATATTTTTCGAAGTTTGTAAAAGTACTTGACCTGTGAACAGTTCCTTTGTATAGTTTATTAAATAGGTTACATATTTTTCGTGAATAATTGTGTGTTTGATCTTGTACTAGAACAAGAATGCTGTTTGAAATTTTGTTGGCGTGCTAAGGGAAACTACCACTGCTGAGGCTTTTGGAGGAATGGTGTCGAAACCCATCAAATTTTCCCATACTAATTGCTTCATTTATTTTGTTAAGCTTTATGTGCATCATTGTTCACCTGTAATGGTTTCATCAATATTGATAACATAGGATAATTTCATTTTTTTTTTTTTTGGTTTTACGGCATTTTTCCTCGCTTCAAAATCTTATAGGCTTCATAAATTTACTTACCTTTGTTGGGATTCTGAACTCAGGGAAGAAATACAAAGTTGAAGAATATTATAAGCAACAAGAAAGGCTTCTTAAAGGGTTCAGATTTGTCAACTCAGTAATCGAGTTTGGAAGCTAATCACTTATGCTAATACATACAAATTATATTAGATTTGTGTGTGGTGAAGGACTGAATACGAGTATTATGATAATCTCAGTGTATGAACTATATACTAACAGGCAACCCCTTATGTTTTAACATGTAATTCTATTCATAAGACGTTTCCTTTTCTGTTTGCGGGTGTGTATTTTGATAGAAGTTAACGATGAAGAAAGTTTTAATCAGTTGACTGCTTTGCTTCATGCAGATAGCTTTGTTTTATGTTGCTGTGCTTGCAAGGCTTCTCCACAGGTTCCCTGTAAACTTTACTCAGGTGCGAGCCAGTGCTTTTTTCTTTCAACCCTTTGTCTCTTTCTTTTTGTTCTGTTAAACATGTGCTCTATGGTTCTCATTGAGTACACTCTTATGTACAGCAAATAGCCGGTCAGATTAAGAACAGGAAATCTGGGGGCTCTCCTGGTCCTAAAGCATCCGAACAAGGGGAAGCAATAACCTTTGCTGATGTTGCTGGCATTGATGATGCTAAAGCAGAGCTAGAAGAAATTGTGGTATGTTGGATACTCCTCTGTTTCCTTTGATATCAACAAATGAATCATCACAATCTTTAGAGGATCCTAAAGGCTTCCTACTGTCTTCTGAATTTTTATTCCATTTTTATCTATGCCCATGTTTTCTGGTCAGGAATTTCTTCGGAATCCAGCCAAGTATGTACGACTTGGTGCACGTCCTCCATGTGGAGTTCACCTGGTGAGTTACCAAAGACTAATTAATCAATGATGAATTACACGTAAAAACCTCAGAATGAGAAGTCAATGGTCCTAATTCAAATGCTTAGCATTCACGGTTAACTTGATGAGCAAACTATGGTATGCCTTTCACGGATATCTCCCATGCCTTTCTCGACAAAGTTTTGAACCTTTTTTTTGTGTGTGTTGTGTTAGATTAAGGTGGAGTGCATAATTCCCAAGTACGATGGAAGCCTGGTGTCATACGTTGGATTCAGAGTGCAGCATGACAATGCACGTGGACCAATGAAGGGAGGGATCAGATATCATCCTGAGGTGATGATGATGTCTTAAATTGGTTTTTGTTTTCGTTTTGTTAGTCTTATTTTTTTGTTCTTTTTCATGATCTGGTTGTTGAAATCATTGTTCTAAAAATCCCCGCCTAGCGCCGCCTAGGCGTTAGGCGGCTAGTCACCGTCCCGATTAATGCCTAGGCGTTTGAAAATTAAGAAAGGGTGTCTAGACTAGCTGAGGTGCCCGTCCAGACCCGTCTAGGCACCTGCCTAGGTTGCGACTCACTTAGACAGATAATAGATAACTTTCAATTTGCATTTAATTTTTTTCAATAAATTGTAAGAGACTTGTTGAATACTTAAATAAGCACACTATATGCTTGTTCCCCATGTTTTCATTATGTTCCAATACTTCATAATACATATGTCATTATATTTTGTAGTTTATGATGAAATTATATATATTTTAAGTATAAATAGACACTTATTTACACAAAATATAATGAATTTACTTAAATCCGCCTAGTCCGCCTAGGCGCCCGCCTAGACCCCGTCTAGCCGCCTAGGCGCTAGGCGCCAGCCTGCCGCCCGATTAGCGCCTAGCGTCTTTTAGAACCTTGGTTGAAATATCATTTAGGAGGGAAGAGTAATGGTTAAAGATATTAGCTTTTCGGCCCAAGTGTCGAGGGAGGGGTTGGAGTAACATGTTTGGATTATAATATGTTCAGGGTTCGATTCCCTTCAGTAACGGAAAAAAAAGATATGAACTTTGATTCTGAACTTTTGGGTACTAATAAAAAGTGTAATGATGCATGCATTTGCGTAACCTGTGATTGTGTTATGGTGTCTAAATTCATGTTCTTTTCATCTATACTGCATGAGACAGAAATGATTGTTACATTTGTTATTTTTTTTGTTTCACGTTTTTGTACTTATGCCTAATTGTCTTTTTATTTTTCTTTTCTGTGCAGTGGAACCAGCAAAAGTTCACTCTCTGGAGTTGCTCCACTTGAAGTAGTATTATTTGATATTGATGGAACGTTGTGTGATTCGGATCCAATTCATTACTATGCCTTTCGTGAAATGTTACCAGAGGTAGAGTATTAATCTTTTCTTTGTGTTTGGTCTTTTCCTTTTTCTTACGATTTGTCGGGCAATAAATTTACCTATTGTTAACTACATTCATATCGCACTGTGAAAAGTGCAAAAGGTGCATCTACCGTATTATGAAAGTTGTGTTGAGATTGGCTCATATTTTGAGCTGGCAACAATGGAGTGACCCGTGTGCTTTCGGCTAAATAGTGGAAGACATGTTTGCTTGGGATTCTTTCACCTTGTCCTTGTTTTCGGTTTCCCATTGGAATGCCACGTGAGTGGTTTTGGGTTTGGTCAAAAGGTAATGTTGAAAGTAGGAGCATCATGATGCTTCATGATGATGTTTGTGGAAAAAGGAAAAGTTGATTCCTTTTTTTTTCTTTGTTTAAAGGCAGAAGCAAAGCATATGAGGGAGAGAGAGAGAGCATTCGGCTCTCTCCTGAAGGCAAGCATCAGAGAGCATTCAAGGGTGTGAGCATTAGGCTCTCCCATGGGAAAGCATGGGCACGGGTAAGAGAAATCAAGAGAGCTAGAGTGAAAGGTCTCTGGTGAAAGAACTCTTGGGGTAGAGTAAGGCTCTTGGGAAAATTCTATGAGTGGGTGTACAAGGGATTCGGGATTGGGTTATGGTGATTTAACTCATGTATATCTTGTACTAGTTTTTCTCATAGTGAAGAGCAATATCTCTCCGGGGGACGTAGGCAGGTTTTTGCCGAACCTCGTAAATTTCTTGGTGTCTTTATTTCTTGTATTTTATTCTGTTCAACTGTGTGTAATTTTTGAGTGAGGTTGTAATCTGAGTCTCGTTTCCGCTCTAACGAACGGGCCAAGGCACAACAAGTTGCTCATACTTTTTATAAACTTTATATACAACGAAAAGGTGTACTGAAGTGGGAAAGTTAACATATAGGTTTCAACGGAGGTGTTCCGATTACTGAGGAGTACTATATTGAGAATTTCGCTGGGAAGCATAATGATGATGTTGCCAGGATACTGTTTTCTGATGACTTTGAAAGAGGTTTAAAGTTCACAGAAGACAAGGAAGCCATGTTTCGCAGGTAAAAGCTTCACTTTCTCTGTGCTGTGTGCATAGCATTTCTTTATGGTTCCCAGCTTATATAATTTCCCTGATGGAAACAGATTGGCCGTAGATAAATTGAAGCCTGTGAATGGTCTCTATAAAGTGAAGAAATGGATTGAAGATCGTGGGTTGAAACAGAGAAAATCCATGACCTCATTGGAACTCATACTGATGTTCCCGCACCCGATATGGGCACCAATGCTCAGACCATGCTTAAATATCTATTTTTAGACGTTCAATTTCTCCATTTATTATCCAGTACTTATAAAAATTTTAAATCTAGGATTTTTTTTTTCCCTTAGTTATTTGATGGTTTTAAATTTATGAATACAGGTTTGTGTTTTTTTGTCCAAATACTATTTCAAAGCTGAAGGAAACATTGTTCGTGAATAGCACATTGTCTACAAAGACGACATAGAAGACAGTTTACTTCATGTGAAAAAGAAAGGTTAGTTTAATTCTCATTACTTTTTTACATTATTTGAAATCATATTTGGTCACATTGAGCTTAGCTTAATCATTTTGTTGCATGCATTGCACGGCTCTGGTGTTTCCTTTTGGGGTGTTTCACTGAACAAATTCTTTTTTCTCTGTTTTAATTGCAGGTGTGTTTTTTTTTTTTTTTTTTTTAAAAAAAATTTTTTGTTCGCTCTGCTTTCATGGTGTTTTGCGTTTAATTTGATGTTTGCAGGCACTGTGTTTGCTTATGGGCAGACCAGTAGTGGGAAGACTTTTACCATGAATGGGTCCGAAACAGATCCCGGTATCATTTATTGAGCCGTTAGAGATGTTTTTGATAGAATTCAGATCGTAATAAGCTATTTATGCTTTCTTAAATTCAATTTGTTGCTTGCTTATTGAATTTGATTACATTAATGTGTAGTACAGGGTATTTTTTTCAAAGTTCAATGTGTCTTATTCATGTGGTTAATGCTGGTGCATTCAAGTCCCGCAACAACGCGCGTGTATTTTTACTAGTTGGGTCTAAAAAGATATTGGTAGTTTAATTAAAAGTAATAATTTTAGTAGCCCGCCCACCAAATAATTTCTTATTCCGCTATTGCTACCAACTCCACTAATTGCTTGCTCTACTATCAGCACTTACTGTTCCATCAACTATCAGCACTAATTGCTCCACTAATGTAGGCAAATGATTACATACAAGAAACCCAAAACTGATACTTTCTTAATAATATGCGCAGCTAGCCGACGCGTTCCATCCATTTTGTGCACA
Organism: Heteromeles arbutifolia; assembly: GCA_024362995.1. Lineage (NCBI taxonomy): Eukaryota > Viridiplantae > Streptophyta > Magnoliopsida > Rosales > Rosaceae > Heteromeles > Heteromeles arbutifolia. The sequence continues at coordinate 25,876,418 of JANCRC010000005.1, read as the reverse complement.
TAGCTGGAGATGCGCAATTATGGAATTGTAGTCTTCAGTTCGCACTCCCTCAAAACAAACAACATAGAATTACAAGGATGCAACGAAATTTGTCCTTATAATATTTGGTTTTCGAGTAATTTTAATATTTTTGAATTATGAAATTTTCGTCATTCATGATGATGCGCAATGAAAGCTTTCCTTGCTTTTAATCTTATGCATCGAAGATCTTTTGTCAGGAAAAGGTAATTTTAAATTTTTTTTCTCTTTATTTATTTATTTTTTAAAATTACATATTTTAATTATTTTTTGTAATTATTTTAATTAAATTATAAACAATAATTAATAAACAAAAAAATATTTATTTATAATATATATGAAAATGTCCGTACAAGCCGAAATTTTTTTATAATATCCGAAAAAAAAAACCACAAAAGAAGGTCGTCAAGGTTTGTTGGGTCAGACTGCTGGGTATCTGCTGGGAGCTCGATCGAATGTGGTTGAAGAGCAGTTGGTGGCATCGGGAATAGAAGCTAGACAGCTGAAGGGCTTCTTACGCGCTGAGCTATGCAGGGAAGCCTATGGAGCTTCGTTTGACCTGATTATGATCCTCTCCACCAGATAATATATATATAATATCTCTTTGCCTTTGCACACTATACTGGTTAGTGAATGGTGTTTAGGGAAATACAAGGGGTAAACCCTTTCTGAAAAAAACAAAAAAAGACTATTGCACATCTTTCGTGATAGAGGGTTGCTAAGAACAACAGGTAATGCACTCTATCAAAACGTAGCCATTTCTTGTAACATAAACAGGAACACCTCCTCAAAACAACATGGATGTGGGCTAGGATTAGTTCAATTGGTGCTCTGACTGGGCCAACTACTAAGCGGAATCAACATGCTTCAACTCAATTCACTTACAAAGCGCTTCCCCAATGATCCTAGCCCCACACTCCTCAACAGAATGAAGTTGCCTAGTGGAAACATCACCATTTCGCCATATACATATATTGGAGACAACTTACTCTCTCTTGCTCTCAGCCAAAAAAAAAACTAGGGACATAAGCAGTTTTGACTGCCGTATATTTTTTGAACTTTCCTCTATTAGAGAAGGTCGAGGTTTGGAACCCTCAAGCAAGACATGATCCACATAAGAAGATACCATAGAGCCTAGAGATACATGTACGGTTCATCATGTTACTTATCCAAGCGTGTCGCCGGATAGTCGGATATGTACCGTAGTAGGGAAAGGTTGAGATTGTTTAACTAATTCCTTTTTTCGTGTACCCACGAAGCTGAACACCAATAAAATATTGATTAAACAGTACAAGACCTGACGTGAACAAATTCTTACTCATTAGACTGTTATAACCAGAGATTGCTTCTTTGTTTACTCAACTCGTAAAGAGATTAATTTATCTAAATACCGTTCGACTCCTATCGAGGGAGTCTGCACTGGCTTTCAGTTTGATTCTAGTCAATCTAAGATAACAGGTAATACACGTTGGACCATTCGGTCACTCCCTCTAAGGCGCAACTTAGAATTGTAATTTGCGGGTAGGGAATTTGTATTTCAGGGTTGTCTTTGCAGAATGCAGAGTTCGATATATATGCACACACATACACATGCAAGGTATGGGGGACTTTCTTGAGAACTTCACCTCATTTGTTTTCTCGATGAAGCTTTAGGGTAAAGGTATGGTTTTTAATCAACCAAGTCGATTTAAATGTTTCCTAAAATTATTTTGAATAAATTTTTCTAATTCTACAATTGGTTTTGTAGGCAGCAACGATGAAAATATCTGTTTATATGGAAATATCAGTAGATTGTGTTTACAAAAATATCGGTAGTTCTCAACCAAGCATGAGTAGAGGTGTCCACGGAATTGCAGTTGAGGTTTGGTGGGGAATCGTAGAGCATTTCTCTCCTCTTGGTCATGATTGGTCTCCATATGAAGAGCTTTTCAAACTGATTACTGACTCAGGTTTGAAGTTGCATGTTGCCTTGTCTTTTCACTCAAACGTTAACTCTTCTTCTAGCAGAAAAGGGGGTGTTACTCTTCCGATTTGGATCATATAGGTTTGTTTTCTTTGAAATTTTGAAATCCCATTTGACTGTTTGGCCTTTTATTGGTAAAGTGCACATGGCTGTATTGGAATGCTTAATTTACCCGGCCATACTTTTCTGTTGTGACAAAAGAAACATGCTACGGTACTGTGTTTCCCTTAGCATACTTGATTCTAGCTTTGATGTGCGTAAAAAGTTTTATCTTTGCAAAGGGCTGTGAAAGAAAAACCATAGTTTGGCCTTCATTACACGCCGGCCCATCATTTTGAATCCTGAATTTAGATAAAGAAGTTGACATCCTCTTTTTTCCTCCCATATTGGTGATCAGAATAAGCATATATATTATGGGACCAAAATGGATTTTCCAATGATGATTATCTTACACTCGGAGTTAACCAGTTCCTCTCTTTTGCGGCCGGACTGCCCTCCAATGTTATGAAGATTTCATGTCAAGTTTTGCTAAGAAATTTGAATCCTTAATCGGAACTGTGATAGTAGAAATTAGGGTTGGTCTTTGTCCTTTTGGTGAACTTAAGTATGTTACTGTTACACTAGAACCACAAGTATGAAGCCAGTCCAATGATTTCTTATGCAACATTGTTACACTGCTCACACAGATATCCTGCACATCCTTTCGGTGATGGTCGATGGAAGTTTCCTGGAATCGGTGAATTCCAATGCTATGACAAGTACATGTATGCTAAAAATCTTTCGTTCCTGTGACAGAAATTTGGTTGCTATTGAACTTTTCCAATTTACAAGATTGTTCATTTTAGAATGGGCGACCTAAAGATGGCTGCTCGCAAGGAAGGAAAGCCTCATAGGGGAAGAAGGGACCACAAAATGCTGGCGGTTACAGTCTCCCATCTGAAGTTCCTTTCTTTGAAGAGGGAGAGGAAAGCTTTCTTTCTGATTATGGGTGTTTTTTCCTTGTATGAAACTGATGGAAGCAGCTTGCTTTATAATTTCCCATGAAAAATTTCTACATAACTGAAGCCTAGTGTAAATTGCTCGAAATCATTGCTTGTATCATTCTGTTCATGAACATTTCATCCTCGAACCACCACAAAGCAAATGCTGAAATGAACTTGTGTTTCTTTAGCTAGGCAACACTTCTGTGTAGCTGCCTGTTTCAATCTTTAGTGGAACTTTTATTATAACCAACTCTATTTGCTTCTAGGGGTTGTACTTACAGACTGTTTGCTACTTGAGTCTTAAATAATCTTACGCAAAATGATTAAAAAGTAGATACGTTATTTAATATGAAGTCATGACAACGGAATGGGTTCTTAAGAAACTGAACTAAGGTAGATGCAATTTGATCAAGAATGAAATGCATTGATGCTTGTCTTCTAGAGAGAAACAAAATCATCATAGGATGTATTGGTAAGTAAACAAAGAACAATTATGGATGTATAAGTGGAAATTTAAATCATGTATGGTTCTTTATCCTGCAATACTTGGCATAACATAATTAAACTTATTGGAAAACAATGTGGAGCTTAGGAGATCTGACAGTGGCTTGACTTGTTGTAGGAATGGTACAGTGGTCGGTTGCTCCATCATGCGGATGATTTTCCTGAAGTAACTGTAGTTGGCTTTTGACAACGTGACTCCACTATCTCCATTATTGCTGATGCCCTTGTCTCGTAGCGAAGGCAACCGCTCATTTTCCTTTTAAATAAAGTAAGGGTAAATTAAACTTTCATACCTCAGGTTTGGGCTCTATTTCAATTCCTTACAACATCTTTAAAACATTTCACTTTCATACCTTAAGTACTATTTTATTTCAAAATAATACCTCCGTTACATTTTCCATCCATTGATCCGTTAAATGCTGACGTGGCTGCCACATATATGCCACGTGGCTGCCAAATGTCTGCCACGTGGCAAAAAAATTTAAATTTTTTTAAAAAAAAACCTGAATTTTTATAATATAAAAAATAAAAAAAGGGTAAATTACACTTTCATACCTCATGTTTTGGGTCTATTTCAATTCCTTACAACATCTTTAAAACATTTCACTTTCATACCTTAAGTAATATTTTATTTCAAAATAATACCTCCGTTACATTTTCCATTCATTGATCCATTAAATGCTGACGTGGCTGCCACATATATGCCATGTGGCTGCCAAATGTTTGCCACGTGGCAAATAAAATAATTTTTTATTTTTTTTAAAAAAACCTGAATTTTCTCAACAAAAAAAAATAATAAATAAAAAAATTTGAAACCCACATCTACAAGAAGAAGAAGAAGGAGGAAGAAAGAAAAATAAATAAAAAATTGTCCCTCCCCCAACCCCCCAACGACCCACATATGCAACAAGAAGAAGAAGAAGAAGAAGAAGAAAAGGAGGGAGGAAGAAAGAAAGAAAACCCCAAAATCCCACCCGAGCCACCCCTCCCAAAAATCCCCCATCACCTACCCCCAAAAATCCCACCCAAGATTAGGTGGATCTACCACAAAACTAGTCCAAAAATCATCTCAAACTCAAACTATTTTCAAAACTCACCCACATTGAAAATCACCAGATTACGGAGGGAGGAGGGTCGCGGGGGCGGGGGCGCGGGCGGGGGCGCCGGGGGGGGGGGGCGTGGGTGGGGGCACTTTTCTTCTTCTTCCTGCATATGTGGGTCACTGGAGGGAGGGACAATATTTTTTTTCTTCCTCCCTCTTCTTCCTCTTGCAGATGTGGGTTTCAATTTCTTTTTTTTTTTTTGAGAAAATTCAAGTTTTTTTTTAAAAAATAAAAAATTATTTTATTTGTCACGTGGTAGACATTTGGCAGCCACGTCAGCATTTAATGGATCAATGGATGAAAAATGTGATGGAGGTATTATTTTGAAATAAAATAGTACTTAAGGTATGACAGTGAAATGTTTTAAAGATGTTGTAAGGAATTGAAATAGACCCCAAACTTGAATTATGAAAGTGTAATTTACCCCCTTTTTTTTTGTGAAAATTTAGGTTTTTTTAAAAAAAAATTAATTTTTTTTTTGCCACGTGGTAGACATTTGGCAACCACGTGGCATATATGTGGCAGCCACGTCAGCATTTAACGGATCAATGGATGGAAAATGTAACGGAAGTATTATTTTGAAATAAAATAGTACTCAAGGTATGAAAGTGAAATGTTTTAAAGATGTTGTAAGGAATTGAAATAGAGCCCAAATCTGAGGTATGAAAGTGTAATTTACCCATAAAGTAAAGTAGGCATCTTTACTTTATTGAAGCTATACGCATGCTCAGTGCGTTTCTTTTTCAGTGTGATCGGTACACAAAATAGTATATCATGTGTCATTATATAAATGGTGGAATATGTGTGCTAAAAAGTTAATAACTTAAAAAATAAATTTTTTTACCACTTCTATTAAAATACGTGACGTATCTCTTGTGTTCCCGTCACAGTAAAAAATTTCTCCTGCTCCACATCCTGGCTGTCAGATTCCTCCAAAAGTGTGCTCATAGTGGACAAAAGTCGAAAGACTGAATTATCTGCTATCCCTACTGGAAGTAGGACCCTGAGTGTCTCACCCACTATGAGTGCATCAAAAGAGGTGTTCAGCCCGCTGCTAAACCTTAAAACTCAAGCCTTGAGGCCATCTCTAACCGATGGCTGGTCAGATGGCTCGTTTTAATCCTTTGACCCTCCAAGATTCTCCAAGATATTAATATTTTAATGAACAGTACAGGGCCATATTTGCCTCCATCTCCAACTGAGGGCCAGAGGGCTCGTTTTTAGCCCTGTCACAAAAAACAGTCTCCAACCGAGGGCCAAACATAATTTATTATTTAAAAACTACAACTTAAATTGACACACCCCGACCTAAATCAGGGCGTGCTGGCCGTCACGTGAGCGTGACGTAACGATAAGCACAATGCGGAAGCAATAAGATAAAGAGAAATACGAATAAATAAAAACCAACTACCAGAAGTACCAGCTAAGACAAAGTGCTAGTACGAGAATAAGTGTGAATTACACAACCAGAGCATAAGTAGCCTAAGTGCAGTCCGACTGGACAAGTACTAATTATACAACACCCAAAGGTGATCATACTTTTGGTAGTCTGTCAGAACTGCCTTGAATCCCTCGCAATGCCACAAACGAGAATTCTCACCTAGAACCTGGAGGGGCGAAAAACATAAAGCGTGAGTGGGCAAAAACAAAGCTTTTCAAATTCATTTCATTTCTCAAAAGTTCTAACCCCTCGCCGTAAAACCTGTATACTTTCCCAGAAAATATATATATATATATATATATATACATATCTCAAAACCATGCTAAAAAATAGTGATATGCCAAGTATTGTGACAGCCCGTCTCGGAAAATATTGATTTTATAATTTATTAAGTGATTTTACAAAATTGCCCTTCGAGGCACGTGTTTTGACTGAGGTTATTTACGGTGTCGTGTCACCTAATAATTCCTTCCTTAGCATATTCTCGTAGTACTCGTCACTACGGACGCGTGGGCGCAAGCAGTTCGTGATTTGGAGTTATAACGAAAAAGATTTTAAAGTTTGAAGTTTGGGCATTTTATGAATTTTATTATAAAAGTTTGGTGTGCCATTTGGACGGCCCAGATTTAATAAAGGAATTAATGGATAGCTAGGATGAAAAGGAATGAGATTATGTGTGTGTGTGTGTGTGTGTGTATGGCTGGCGGAAGAGGAAAGGAAGAAGAAGGGGATTGGGCAAATCTGCCCAACCAGGAGGAAGAGAGAAGAGAGCTCCGGGAGAGAAAAGGAGAGAGAGCTGGCGAATGGGGAGAGGAGAGATGAAGAGAAGGACCAATCAGAGAAGGGGAAAGGAGGAAAAGAGAGAGAGCGAGAAGCGGATGAAGAAGAACAGAAATGGGTCTTCAACCCGCGACCCGCGCGACCCGTGGGTTTTCCACCCTTGTTCGTCCAAATTTCTTCATTTTTCCGGTGAGTTACTTCAAACCATCACTTGGAAAACCCTCTATGATCTTCCCTCTTCCTATTACACCCCAAAAATCAAAGAATTTGGCTTGAAATTGGATGAAACCGTACGGTGTGTGTGCGGTGGCTTAGTGTGCAAATTCTTCAAATCTTGAAACGTTTTCTTTCAATTGCTAACACCATTAGCATTCCCTTAGGACCTGGAACAAAGCCCAAGCATTAGTTGGAGCATCGGAATGGTTTTGGAGGTCGAATTGAAAACACCCATTTATAGGGTTCTTCACGGTTTTGGCAAAATTGGAGCCTTTCCAGGCCGAATTGGTCTTGGTCACAGGTATGGAAGTTGTTCTACTCTTTGAGATCTTCAATTCTGAAAATTTTGGTAATTTTTGGAGAAAGTTGAATTTTCCGGAGAGCCGGGGCGGCCGACCGCCACCCACGGCGGCGCGTGCGGCGGCGCGTGGCCAGTGGGCCGCCAATGTTATTTTTAAGCTATATTGGATGTCCTGAGTTCAGTTTTGATAGTGGCTTAACGTTGGTTGATCATTTGGACTTAATTTCGATACGATTCATGGTTAGGCCAAAAGATGAATCGACGATCCAACCGTCGGATCGTCACCAAACTTTGATAGTAGTAGTACGTAATATTTGAGGATTATAGGAACTTACGGATCGGGAATCCGATTTACGGATCTCCCGGAATTGGAGTTGTAAGTTCATAAAATAGAATGTTAAACGTCACTTAGTGTTGGCAATTGACGGAGATCCGACCGTTGGATGGTCACGAAATTTTAGGATGTTGTTCTAGAGATTTATTGTGGACCTCTGGAAGTTACGGATTGGAAATCTGAGTTGCAGATCTTCCGGATCGAACTTCATAATGATGTGTTCTATATAAGTTATATATTCTATCGATATGATTTCTGAGGCATGATTTGATTATTGTTCTAGGCGCTGATCGTCATGACGCCTCGATGTGTTGTGCTAGGGAGTTGTAGGGCGAACTCCAGGTGAGTGGGCAGTTTATTTCAGTATATATATATATATATACTTAACGTTTTCCCAGAAATCGATTTTTGAATGAAAGTATATTTTGAAATGCCATGCATAGAATTTATATGAGATATGTGAATTGATATATGATGCATATATGTGAATTGGTGCTCAGGACGCACAGGTGAGTATCAGGTGAGTTATATTTGGTTCATTGAATTGTTTGATGAGATTTATGTTGATAGCTCATAACCTGCACCCCTGGTGTTAGTGCTTATGTTATTCACCCGCATCACACGCTCACCTTGGATCCAAGTAGATGCTAGTCGTACAGACCACTGGAGGTGGTTCCGACATGCTAGTCGTACAGACCATTAGAGACGGTTCCGACTAGTAGGTGACCCTAGATTATGTGCACAGATGATTGATGAGAGAAGCACTAGAGCGTATTATTACACCATCTGAGTCGTACAGACTACTACAGGTAGTTCCGACTCATGTGCAGCGTAGTACCGTACAGGTCGCAGTTGGCGACTCCGGCAGTGCCGTACAGGTCACAGTTGATGACTCCGGCTAGATTGGATATTGAGCTCTAGAATCAGCCGTACAGGACCACTGCAGGGTCTCCGGTTGATTTATTATTTCACCTGATTTATGTTGATGCATCCATATTATGTTTTTGGAGCATGACATGGCATATTTTCTGAAAAGTGATAAAGAATGGTGTTTTGAGATTTTTGAAGCTATATATATTTATATATGCTATTTTCTGGGAAAGTATACAGGTTTTACAGTGAGGGGTTAGAACTTTGATAAAGAAAAGATTTGAAAAGACTTGTTTTACTGACCCACTCAATTTTGTTTTGCGCCCCTCCAGGTTCGAGTTAGAGCAGAGCTTTGGTGGCCACGAGGAATCCAACGGTGTTCTGACAGAATTCACAATGGTATTTTCAAGCTTCCGAATTGTGTAAATGGTTACGTCACTCTCACGTGACGGCCAGCACGCTCTCCTTCGGGACGGGGTGTGTCAAGTATGCCATGCTAAATATATCTCATCATAACCACATGAATAACTCAGGTGAAATAAACTCATAAGAGATAATAACATGTCAACCGAGTGGCCTGCACGGTTGAATCTATAGCTCATAATCAATCTCAAACATATCACATCATAATATATATATATATATGTGTGTGTGTGTGTGTGTGTGTGTGTGTGTGTGTGTGTGTGTGTGTGTGTGTGTGTGTGTGTGTGTGTGTATCATGCACACGAGTCGGAACCACCTCTAGTGGTCTGTACGACAAGCTTGGGTGTAAAATAAATATGCTCTAGTGCTACAATCACGTGAAGGCTGTGCAAATAATCGCGGGTCACCTACTAGTCGGAACCACCTATAGTGGTTTGTACGACAAGACTGTGCACCTAACTTGGATCCAAGGTGAGCATATGGTGGGGGAGGTGAACATCACGTGAAAGACTATGCCCTAACCATGGCGGGAGCACTAACACCGGGGTGCAGGTTTATGAGCTCTCAATGTATCTCACATAATCATAAATTCACATGAACCATCTATAACTCACCTGTTACTTACCTGTGCATCCACATCACCAATCACAATTATATGCAATTACTAATGCATAAATAAAATAGATATATACTTGCATGGCATTTCATATCACATAATCATTCAAATTCATTTTCTAGGAAAAACACTGAGTATATAGGTATATATTGAAAACAAACACCCACTCACTGGTATGTCGAAGGGTCGTAGCCCCCGAGCCTCGATTGATGGCGCTCGTCCTTAGGATAGGTCTCACTTGTATGCGAAACAATTATAAAAACGTTATTTAAAGCACATAGACAAAACTAGCTAATAACTTCTCATACAATGCTCAAATGAGGTATTTGAATATACCACCGAGACCTACACAACCTCACGAACATCCCCATATTTTTAGAATAATTTTTCGACCACCCACACGCACTCACGCGCTGGCCAATGCACGACCAGACGCGCGGCCATGCGCAGGGAATCCTGACGGAATCCTAACTGCCGTTAGGAATATTCCTTTAAAAAGCAACAGAAATCGTTAAAAATAACTAACGGCGTCAGAATATTCCGTCAACTTTGACAGAATATTCCGTCGTCTTCTTCCTTGGAACTCCAGTGACCGTCATCGTCGCCGGAAACTAGAGAAAATTTCAAACCTTCATATCTCAGCCATTTCTCAACCAAAATCCATGAAATTTGTACCAAAATGAAGCTTAGGATGAGTAGAACAAAACTTACCACTTTCAAGCCTTAAAACCAACGGAATCTCGCCGGAAAAATTCGAGGAAAACTGGCCAAACCTGCAACTCGATGAACTCGAGCTTCCCGACGTCTAAATCACTTCGTTTTTCTTCTCGAGCTTTGTGAAGATGTTCTAAAGCTTCCTAGACCCTTAAAATCCTCTGAAACCTTCGCATTTACGAGTGCATGAACAGTGCACCACTTCAGGGTTATGGTTTCTCGGGTTTTCGAAGCTTTCACGTCAAACCAAAGGTATGGTTATGATCCTGAGCTTGCAAGGAACTTGAATGTCGTCTTCACAACCTCGATCTGTGACTGGAATGGTTTGGTTTCGAAGTTGACCATACAATTGTACGGATAATGGATGAAAAACCGAGAGGGATAAGAGAGAGAGAAGTCAACGGGAATGTGAGGGTGTGTGTGTGGGGTCCAGGTTTGGGTCACCAATCAACACAGACCATTTTCTCACTTCTAATTGGGTCCAAATAAAAAGGACTAACTTAATTGGCCCAAACCCTTAGCCCATTTACACACCACCATCAAACGTCCAAGGTCAATATCGTCATTTCACATCAACAATAATTTATTTTTTGGGACGGGCTGTCACATAAATGTTGTTTACGTTTCATGTTGTTACATTTTTTTTTTTTTATGTTGTATAATTTTTATGTTGGTTAATGTTATTTAATGTTGTTTCATATTGTTTAATGTTGTTTCATGTTACTTAATTTAATTTAATGTTGTATAATGGCTTAGGAAGTTATAGGAAAAAAAATAGAATTAAAGAAAAATACAAAACAAATTTTGTGAAATAGAAGTTATAGGAAAAAACATAGAACTTAAAATAAAATGAAACAAATTTTGTGAAATAGAAGTTATAGGAAAAAAATGAAATTTAAAAAAAAATATGAAACAAATTTTGTAAAATAAAAGTTATAGGAAAAAAATAGAATTTAAAAAAAATATGAAAAATAGAAGTTATAGGAAAAATTTTGTAAATAAAAAATAGTAATAAAACTGTAAAAAAAAAAAAAATTCAAAGCATTCCTGTCGGTTATAACCGACAGGAATACATTCATATTATTTAGTATAAATGTATTACTGTCGGTTATAATTGACAGTAATACATTTATATTAAGTAATATAACGTATTCCTGTCGGTTATAACCGACAAGAAATCCGACACATTTAAAAAACTTCTGGCCAACCCTGGGCTGGCTGGCTGGCTAGAAGTGGCCAGCCCTCCAGCCCTCTAAGATTCCACAGCCTTCTGGCCTGGCCCTCGGTTGGAGATGGTTTTCGGGCTATTTTCGACCCTTTGGTCCTCTGGACCATTTGGTTGGAGATGGCCTGAAGCCTTTTGGCAGCCAAAAGCAAACCCTAAGGGTGAAAAACTCTCAAAAAAGGCCTAGGCCTGGCAAACGGGTCGTGTCTGTCGTGTTCGTGTCGTTTTCGTGTAACACCTGTTATCTTAACGGGTCATGTCGTGTCACACCTGTTATCTTAACGGATCCTTAACAGGTCGAGTCACTTTAACCAACGGGTAAAGTGACCCAACCCGTTATGACCCGTTAAGAAAAATATTTTTTTTTCTTAAATTTGTACATACCACACATTGCCACATAAATATTACTTCAAAACATTAAAACACATTTGTCGTTTAAGTACTACATTTACACTTGAAAATAAGAGCCTAATAAACAAACATCGATACACTACTAGTCTATTACAAAATATTAAATGTGCAAGGATATGCAAAATGAAAGAGTTTTTGTTTTCAAGGTTGTGAAGCCCTTCTCAAAAGCTTAAACCTTGCCAATGGAACTCAAAGCTTGCATATTATTCCTTTTACAAAATCCTCAATTTTCATCGATCATCATGACATAAGATTTTATGCTATCCACTTGTGTAAATATCTTAAATTGACGATCAAATTAGTTCACTGTGTTCATATAGGATCAAGGAGTGTAGCTGTAAAAAATCATCAAAATCAGAGCTAAAATAACCGTTAAATCGTGATTTTTCGTTTATAACCGTCAAAGAATTTTGTCTCATTACTTCATCTCTAAATGTTTGTTTTTTGCAATTTTTGGTTTATGCGGTCTTGAAGTATATATAAACATGTTTTACGGTTGGATCTTTGAAACTAGTTTCGTAGAATGCGTATCACATCAAAACAATAGATTCACTAACACTTAAAGAATTTATTCATACTTTCATTAAGTATAACATAAGATTTTGTGGTATCCACTGGTGTAAATATTTTAAATTGAAGATCGAATTCATTCATTGTATTCATATAGGGCCAAGGAGTGTAGCTGTAAAAAATCATCAAAATCAGAGTTAAAATAACCGTTAAATCGTGATTTTTCGTTGATAACCGTCGAAAAAATTTGTCCCGTTACTTGATCTCTGAATATTTGTTTTTTGCGATTTTTGGCATATGCAATCTCGAAGCATATACAACAAGTTTGACGGTTGGATCATTGAAATTAGTTTCGTAGGATGCGTCCCATCAAAACGATAGATTCACTAACACTTGAGTTTATTTATACTTTCATTAAGTATAACATAAGATTTTGTGGAATCCACTAGTGTAAATATTTTAAATTGAAGATCGAATTCATTCATTGTATTCATATAGGATCAAGGAGTGTAGCTATAAAAAATACTCAAAATCGGAGTTAAAATAACCGTTAAATCGTGATTTTTCGTTTAATAACCGTCGAAAAGTTTTGTCTCGTTACTTCATCTCTGAATGTTTTTCTTTTTGCGATTTTTTGCTGATGTGATCTCGAAGCATATACAAACAAGGTTGATGGTTGGATCGTTGAAATTAGTTTCGTAGAATTCGTATCCCATCAAATTCAATGGTATATATATATATATTAAGTAGATTTAAATTTATTTATTTTGTACACTGTTCTAAAAATCCCCGCCTAGCGCCGCCTAGGCGCTAGGCGGCTGGCCACCGCCTCGATTAATGCTAAGGGCGCCTAGACCTACTGAGGCACCGTCTAGACTGCTTAGGCACCTGCCTAGGCCGCCTAGGCACCCGCCTAGACCGCCTAGGCTCCCGCCTAGACCCATCTAAACACTCGCTTAGGTCGCAACTCACTTAGACAGAAAATAGATAACTTTCATTTTACGTTTTGTTTTTTTTTCTAATAAATTGTAAGAGACTTGTTGCATACTTAAAATGAACACACATTATATCCTTATTTCAGATGTTTTCATTATGTTCCAATACTTCATAATATATATGCATTCTATTTTGTAGTTTATGATGGAATTATATATATTTCAAGTATAAGCAGACACTTATTTACACGAAATATGATTGATTTACTTAAATCCGCCTAGTCCGCCTAGGCGCCCGCCTAGGCCCCTCCTAGCCGCTTAGGCGCTAGGTCCCAGCCCGCCGCCCGACTAGCGCCTAGCGACTTTTAGAACCTTGATTTTGTATGTATAATACTTAAGAAATTGAATGGTATGCATATTTAAGCCGATCCAAATCCAATGGTCACCAATTTTTAAAATTTAATTTAATATATATATATATATTTAATTATTATAATTTTTAGGGGTATAAAATTGTTAAATTAATATATATATATATATATATATATATATAATTATAGTATTTTTTTAGGGTTATAAAATTATAAAATTAATATTTTACTTATCGTGTATCGTGTTACCCACATGTATATCCGAACCAACCTGTTTCTTCCCATGTACTTATCAGGTTATCTGATAACGACTCGATTCTTTATCATGTCGACCCGAACACCTTTTAATTTCGTATCGTATCATGTCGGGTTATTGGATCGTGTCAGGAATTGCCAGGCCTAAAAAGGCGTACCCCAAAATGGATAGAAACCCATTATCCATTATTGATCAGCTATCCAAACAGCAAGTAGAAATGGAAGACGTAGATCATCCAGATTTACGGCCAGAACAGCCACTACAGAAAGCCCATACTTCTTACTTACAGAAGAGGAGGTATCTCATCAGCCAGAAATCAATTGTTCCTTGGAAAGTTAGCAAGCCGATCTCTGAAGAACAGAAGGCAGTTCTCAACCAGGTATGGAACCATATCCGAGCAGGGACGATGGATCCAAAGCCAGTTAGAGCCGTCGAGATACTCTTCGGCAAAAGCACCAAGTAGTAAAAAACTACTTCTCAAGCTGCAGTTTCCCAAGTTCAGACTCAATAGGAGACGTACAACAGGAAGGTATTCCCCTTCCAAACAAATATCGAAGCTTATGACCAAGAAGCGCCCCTGGTCCAAAACTTCGTAGAGCAAAGAATCCTACCAGCATTCTTTGATCAAGCCAGACAGTGGGACAAGAAAGCCAAGGCCCTATCAAGAGGTTTTGTCAAGCAGTTCCTAGAGGCATACGATGCTCTAACAGATGACAACTTTAAACCCGTCAAGATCGTTAAAGACAACGGGTTCAAAATCAGTATCCAAGCAGCAATAGATGCACATCTATTAGCATCAATATTTGGAGATGGGTTCCGAGCGAATGTAAAAGTTTGCAATACGGAAATGTTCCTGAGACTTCCTCAAGTTGTTCGGGAATTTATCACATTCATCACCATCCAGACCAGCAATCTGCCAGAACTATTTTTGGAGTTCAAGTCAGGACCTCCACTGTTCTTCAATAGGTCTTGGAGAAACTTGTCAGATTTGCTTTTGAGAAGTTCAATTAAATTCCCTTCATTTCATCTGATAAGGGAAGTCAGGATGAACGACATCCCGGCAATAAAAACAATGGAGCAAGCAGACAGATGGGTAGATCCATATGCAATGGACGCCGTCAAACAAAGAGACCGCGCCCTCAGTAGCATATTTAAAGCCATTGAAGACTTCCAAACTCATTATGTTTGGAAAGATGCAGGCCGGATAATATGCCAGTCAATTGTTGAAAACCAGAGAGGATTAAGCTTGATGGTTGGATGACAGGGATGCTAGGCCCAAATAGGCCTCGAAGCCCAAAGAGCCACAACAGCAGACTCACCATTGAGCCCAGCGAGCAAGGCCCAGAAGAAAAGGAGATCGAGGAAAGCCTAGACTCGGTCCAAACAGGAATGGAAGCCCAAAACGAGGCCCATGTCCAACATGGGCGCCACGTAGGGGTGGGCAAACGGGTCCTGGACCCGCGGGTTGGGGCGGGTTTATGCAATTGGGGCTGGGTGCTAAAAAAAAAATTAATATAGAAATGGAAAGTATTCTTTGGAAAGAAATAATGGAAGTGGTGGATCGCCTTGGTATATAGGTGTCTATCTTCAATCGGAAAACCAAGTCATATCCAGTTTTATTGGAGGTTTCTATCAATTGGACGTATTTATATCTGGGGGTGGGCAAATGAGTTCTGGACCCACGGGTTAGGGTTGGTTTATGCAGTTCGGGCTGGGTACGGGGTGGGTCCAAAAAATAAAAACGTAAAATGGGCTGGGGTGGGGTGGGGCGGGTACATGTTATTACCGGGGCAAGGTGGGTAATAGATTTTGGGGAAATGGGCCCACGGCCCCGATCATTTCCTAAGTCCCAACTTGTTTCTTCTAATTCCATCTGGAACAATGCACAACTCTTGCACATCGAAAAGTGTAGCTGAGCTTGTAAAAATGGGTATAAAAAAAAAGCTAGGAGCTTTTTTATGTTTGGTAAACATTCAACTTTAGTTTTTTTTCACAGTTTTGGATGAAAAAAAAGCCAAAAACACAAAGCTGCAAAACCCAACTTTGAAAAACCAGCTTTTTTCACATTTGTTTTACATAAAAGTTTATCAAACACTATAATACTGTTTTTTTTTTTTTTTTTTTTGAAAAGCACTTTCACAAAAAAGTTTATCAAACACTCTGCTACTTTATTTTACAGCTGCTTCTTCTCACAGCACAACAGAAGCAGTTTTTTTTTTCAAAGCACAACAATACCAAACCAGCCCTAATGTCCTTTCACATCTGCTAGCTTGAGTTGGGAAGAGAGAAAGTTAATCTCTCCAAAAGAGCCATTGGTTGAAGAAGAGACTGGGTTATTGGCACCAAATATTGAAAATCAAGAAACTTTAAGGTAGTAAAATTTTAAATTTATTTATAACAAATGTAATAAATAAAATTTATTTTACATACAAAATAAGTGAAACTAAGCGTGAAGATGTGATTTTGCTGCAAAAAATGTTGAAAGTAATGTGGAGATGTGATTTTGAATCGATATAAGCATATGTGAACCAAAGATTATGAAAAGTGTGCTGTTTACATTAATAAATGTATTTTCTCTTGAATATCTCATATTAGTACAATCTATATGTTATGTGAGTGAAATGTTATGTGGAGATGCAAGAATATAATTTGTTTCTGTTTCTTTGTCTAATTTATTTTTTATGTCTTTAAATTATGAAAGGAAAATAATAAAATGCATGGATTATAAATGATATAATATTTTTTTTAAAAGAAAGAAGGGGAGGTAGAAAAAAGATCAGGATTACCTTACCGGGGAGCTCGTCCGGCCACTTGCCCTTCTTGTCTGATAGGGTCTTCTTAATGCAATCAAGGATGGTTTTGTTGGACACCTCGGCTTGCCCGTTGCCCTGCAGGTATCGGGGCGTGGACATGTGCTACTTGATGCCATATTTTTCAAAGAACTTCGCCAAGTCTTTGCCCACGAACTACAGGCCATTATCGATGACGATGGAATGTGAGATGCTGAAGCGGCATATGATGTTATTCCATATGAAGCGCTCTATGTCCGTCTGGGTAGTTGTAGTCATGGGTTCGGCTTCGACCTACTTTGTGAAGTAATCGGTCGCTACGATCATCATGCCTCTGCCCCCAGTGGCAGGCGGCATAGGTCATACCAAGTCAATCGCCCACTACATGAATGGCCAAGGGCTTGTCTGCGGGTGGAGCTTGTTGGCAGGTAGTGCAGGCACGGGTTTGAAGCGTTGGCAGCTGTCGCAGCTCTGTACATACTCCTTGGCGTCTTGATGCATGGTTGGCCAGTAATAGCCAGCGTTAAGAGCTTTTTGCACCAGGGAGCAGTCTCTAAAGTGGTTTCCACAAACGCCTTCGTGGATTAAGCTAAGAATCTTCAAGTCGTTGGGAGCTGATAGACAGCGAAGATGTGGTCCTGAGAATGATCTTTGAATGAGCATGCCATTCCACATGTAGTAGCATTTTGCCTTCAATTAGAGCTTCCTGGACTCTAGTCTGTCTGCGGGGAGCGTTCTATTGACTATGTAGTTGATGATGAGATCTTGCCAACTCGGGGTTGTGCTGATCTGCGCCACCTTTCCTGCTGGTTCCTCATCTATGCTTGGCTTTTCCAGGTACTCGACTAGGATTCAGCGCCTGAGCTGATGGTCTAGTGTGGAGCCTAGGCTTGCTAGTGTGTCTGCATGGGCATTTTCTGCTCGTGGAACCTGAGTGAGTGTGTACACTTGGAACGTCGCTAGCTGCTTACGTACCTTTTCGAGGTATCGGGCCATCGTTAGATGCTTTGCTGCATACTTGCCTAAGGTTTGGTTGGTGATTAGCTGGGAATTATAATAGATCGCAAGCTTCTTCACCGCTAGGTCTTTCGCCAATCGGAGACCTGCTAGTAGGGCTTCATACTTTGCTTTGTTGTTTGACGCCTTGAAGCTTAGAGTGATCACCTGCTCGAGCATCGAACCGTCCGGGGTAGTTAAAACTAGGCTTGCCCTCGATCCTTGGTGGTTGGATGATCCATCAATTTGTAAGCGCTAGACATCTCCAGCAGGTGGGGCTAGTATGGCTATAGCTTGTTCGACTACCTCTGGGGCATTTTCGGGCTGTGTTGCTGCATCATTCAAGCTTGGACTGAATTCTGCTACGAAATCTGCCAGCGCTTGGGCTTTTATCGCCGTGCGGGGTTGGTATGCTAGGCCGTATTGACCAAGTTCTAACGCCCACTTCATCACTTGTTGAGAACCGTTTGGATTATGCAAAACTGATCGCAGTGGGTATTGGGTCATGACGATGATCGGATGCCCTTGAAAGTATAGTCTGAGCTTCCGAACTGCAACAACTAGTGCCAAAATTAGCTTTTCAATCTTCAGGTATCTGGTTTCCGCATCGAGGAGAGCTTTGGATGTGTAGAATACAGGCAGTTGGGCCCCTTGCTCTTCTCATATGAGGGCAGAGCTTACTGCTACTTCTGATACTTCCAGATAGATGTATAGGTTTTCTGCTGCTTCCAGTTTGGATAGTAGTGGAGGTGATGTCAGGTACTGCTTCAGGTCTTGAAATGCTTTCTCACACTCATCGTCCCAATTGTTCTTCTGCGCCTTTTTGATTACCTTGAAGAAGGGCTTGCATCGGTCGGTGGATCGCGAGAGAAAACGATTGAGTGCGGCTGCTCATCTGATCAGACCTTGGATCTCCTTCAGAGTTGTGGGCGATTTCATATCCAGGATCGCTTTGATCAGCCTTAGATCAGCCTCGATTCCTCGTTGGGTTACAAGGTACCTTAAGAATTGGCCTGAGGAGACGGCAAATTTGCACTTGGCTGGGTTGAGCTTCATGTTGTATTCTCAGAGGATGGCAAAAGTTTTTGCTAAGTTGCCAATATGGTCTGACTGCTGCTTGCCTTTCACCATGATGTCGTCGACGCAGACTTCCATGGTTACTCTGATCTGCTTCTTGAACATCGTGTTTACGAGTCGTTGGTAGGTTGCTCATGCATTCTTGAGGCCAAAGGGCATAACCTTGTAGTAGTATGTGCCTCACTCGATCACGAATGCAATATTTTCTTTGTCAGGCTTGTGCATGACGATCTGATTGTAGCCTGAGTACGCTTCCAAGAAGCTGAGCAGCTAGTTCCCAGATGTTGAGTCGACGAGGAGGTCGATTCGAGGAACCGGGTAGTTGTCTTTAGGGTATGCCTTGTTGAGGTTGGTGTAATCCACGCATACTCTCCATTTGCCCTTCTCTTTTTTCATCATTAACACGACGTTAGCCAGCCATACTGAGTGTGCCACTTCCTCAATGAATCCGTCCTCCAGTTACTTGTTGATCTCCGCCTCAATAATCGCTACTCGTTCGGGTGTGAAATGTCACCTTTTCTAGATCATAAGTTTGGCAGCGGGATCTACGTGCAGCTTGTGACAACCTATCACTGGGTCAATGCCGGGTATTTCAGAGGGTTACCACGTGAAGATGTCACAATTTTCCCTAAGGGAAGTCGTGAGCTCTTCTTTCTCTGTTGGGCTCATACGTGAGCTGATTCTAGGCGTCTTTTTCAACTGGTGGGGGTCAAGAATGATGTTTTCGACGTCTTCTTCTAGTTTCCATCCTGATTCATCTTTTAGGGCATTGTCGACCTTGACGCCATCTTCTTGACTTACCTGCTGTAATTGCTATTTGGCGGAGGTAGAGTCGTCTTTCTGCACTTTAGATGCTACTGCTGGGGCGAAAGATTTCTTCTTCGACTCCTTGAGAACTTGTACAATACATCGCCTGGACATGGCATGGTCGCCCTTGACCTTTCTCACTGCTCCTCTTGGGATACAGAATCGGATTTTTTGATACACAATCAATGTCACAGCTCCAATCTTCACCAGCCAAGGACGGCCCAATATCCCATTATGGGGAGATGGGTCGCTAACAATCATGAAGGTCTGGGATGAGATAATCGGTGGGTTTGTTACTTCAAGTGTGATAGTGCCAATAGCAGTTGAGGTGAGTCCGTTTAATTCGGTCAAGACTTCTGCTTTGCGTTTGATCATGCTTTCTTTTGCGTTTGATAGTTGAGGTGAGTCCGTTTAATTGGTCGCACTTGCCTTCCTTCACGAGCTACTCAAGGTACCTTTTCCATGTGGTGCAGTCATTGGTTGTGTGCCTATGACCTCTGTGGAATACGCAGTATTTGGTCTGGTCCATTTTAGAGGTGTCGCCCTTAAAGGTGGCGGTGGCTTGAACCATGGCTTATCCTTGAGGTCGCGAAGGATTTAGCTGACCAGGACTGAGAAATTAGTGTACGTCTTGGGCGTTGTGCCTCCCTTTGTTGGGGACCATTCCCGGCGTTTGTCTTCTAGCTTGCTTTTGTTGTTGAGTGATTTATCACTCGTCTTCTTCTGAGTCGATTCTGCGGCTCTGCGTGGCTGCTCATCCCAGAGGGAGTGATTTTCTGCCAAAGCATAAGAGTTTGCTAGGGACAGGTTCTCGCCCATAATCAATTCTCTGAAAAATGGGTGATCGGCGGAAAGCTAAGCATGCGATACTGTCATCGCATCCGATAATCTTTGCCTTCTCTGCCTTGAATCTTTTGATGTCAGTGCGGAGTGACTCCTTCGAGTCCTTCTTCATGTTGAAGAGGTGATCGGACTTCTTTTTGATCGAACAGTATGACGAATATTCCTTAGTGAAAAGTAAGGAAAGTTCACTGAAGTTCTGGATTGAAAGTGGTGGCAGGGTGTGAAACTAGTCTTGTGTCTCACCTTGGAACGTTGTGGCAAAGATCTTGCACATGAGAGCGTCATTGTTGGCGTAGAGGGTCATAGCACTTCGGTAGTGCCTCAAGTGCCTGTCCGAATCTTCATTTCCTTTGAACAAGGTGAAATATGGCGGGCTGAACTTCCGCGGGGGCTCCATCTGCTCGATCTCGTCTATAAAAGGTAACCTGTTCAGGTTGGCCACGTCTCTCCGAAGGGCATCGTCGGTAGTTCTCTGTTGGAGCTGTTCCCCTGGTGGGCAGGAAAAAACAAAAAGCCTCTAGTAAGTGCATCTTGTCTTGATCTTCTATTTATATTTCTTATTAGAGAGATAACCATCTTGTTTTTCCTGCATTTTAGAGCCCTTGGCATCTAAGGAGCCTTCTTTTGTCTTAAGTGATGAACCATTGGGCAAGGAGATGCAGCATACAGCAAAAGAGCATCAAGATGCTGCTCTTAAAGAATTGGAGGTATAGCTTGCTATTTCTTTTGAATTCTTCCCTTCCTCCCTTTTCACTGCTTGCCATTTTCTTAACAGGAGTTTCGGGCAGAAAAACTCTCTTCGCCCGAAGCTTTATTAGAGCGAGCTCCTCATTCTCAAGCAAAATCCATTCCTCTAGAGTTAACTCCTATTTCTCAGTTTGATCGTTCGACTAGGAAAATGATGCACTATGTAGAGGATGATAATACCCCAGTAAGTGTCTACTTTTAATATTTCCTACTAAGAATCTCTTATCTCACTATCTTTTATTTTTCCAGCCTTCTCCAATACTTCATCAATCCCCAGTTTATACCTTTAGAGAACCCATAGTCCCCGATATTCCCGTGGTACCTGAGGTAACTGATCTGCAATCATTTCGGGCAGCTCCTACTGATATACTTGAAGCCTTTGAAGTGCTTGCTTCTCAACCTCAAGTTCCCCATCAGGTATATCAATACTTAGATTTTCTTCTCTTTTTCATAAGTTGATCACTGATTTTCATCCTTCTTATTTGCTATTGGTAGGTCTCTGTTGAAGATTCGGGCACCGTTCCCCCTCATTTAGTAAGCAATGATGATTTCTTCCAGCTATCAGAGAAAGTAACTCCCCCTCCTCATTCTTCCAAGACTTCAAGCTTTATTCAGGTTTATTGACTTACCCTGTCCCCATTTTGATCTATAAATTTCTTCCCTAATACATATGTCTTGGTTGTAACAGAACTCTAAAGAAGGTTCGGGCCAATCTCCACCACGCATGATGCATAAGAGGGATCTTCCCCGTCCTCCTTTGGTCTCAGGCACCTCCGTCCCCGAACCTGCAAGTAAGCGAGCCAAGACTACGGCAAAGGCTACTTTCACTCATGTTCCTGCTCTTATGGCTGAAGTTGCCCCTATTGTCACCGTTCAAGGTGCAATAGGCAAACCTTCAACTTCCTCAGCATCATCCTTGCCTGATCTGGTGAAGAAGCTCGGGCAAATCAAAAGTAAGTTGCAATCTCCTCCAACATTCTCTGAACCCCCTTCTTTTCAAAAGGCTCGTCAAATCTTCAAGGACTGGATGAAAAGAAACTTTATAGCTTCTTTCAATTTTAAGATTCTTCATGATGCAGAAAAGGCTCTTGTTGAACTTTACCAAGCTCAGTTGCTGTCCCAGACTCAATACAGGTCTTTTCTGAGTTTCTTCGAGAATTTGAGAGCACTAAGGGATTAGCATTAGAAGGCAGAGCGGGCAGCTAATAGAGTAAAGTACTACCAAGAAAAACATGTGAAGGGCACGACCGTACTTCAGCAGTTGGTGGAAGAAGGGTCAGTGATGGAAGAAAGGATTGTAGTGGTTGATTCTGAAATCCAACGTTTGGAAGAGCAATTGTCTTTTCTTAAAGCTGAGAAAGTGACCCCTACCGACCATTTCTCCCAAAAAGTAGAAGAAATGGAGAAGATTTCTTGAGAAGTTAAGGATTCTAAATCCCAACTTGTGAATAGCAATATGTATTTAGGAGAACCAGGCCGAATTTTCACCGTCATGCAAACTTAATTTGCTAGAATAGTTGGTTTGGCCGAAGATGTAAAATTGTTGGACTAAGGCTTTTGTACCTTCTTTATTAAATGAATTCTTCTCTGGCTTTAACTTGCTTTCTTTGATTTTTAGCAATGTGAACTCATATCCACCCTTATCAACTTGCTTAAAACCCTTTTGATAACGATCTCTTTATAATCTTTATGTTGCCCATAAATCACTTCTGCGGGCTTCTAGTTCTCCTTCTTTGATTATCTTTTGATCACGGATGGACTGGTAACTTTTGGGTTTTTTGGGCATCTTTAAAGTTTCTCTTGTAGGTTTTCACTATACTTCTTCTTCCCCCGTGGCTGTCCTTTTTCCTTTCTTGGCCCATGCTAGGTTGATCATGTTTATTGGGGCTTCTAGGAAGGGATATGTGTCAGTCATCATGTTGGCCTGACGTTTTTCTAATAGCAATTTTCCTTTAATGATGAGATTTTGCAGTCTCTAAACTGAACACAATTGGTGATGGAGTGGTTGAAGGTGTAGTGCAGCTTGCAATACTTCTTTCCTCTTAACTCATCGGGCTTAGGCAGCTTTTTGGTGTTGTCGGGCACAATTACTTTTGCCTGTACCAATTCCTCATAGATCTCTGTAGCTTTAGTTAAGTCAAAGGAATAGCTCTGATATTTTGGGGGTTTCATGGGGACGAATCCGCCGTTGTTCATCACCACTTTTTGATCTTTGACTGGTTGGACCAATCCCTTACTACGAAAGGTTTAAAGGGAGTGGTCATCTCTGCTGCACACATGTCTATCACCTCTCTTCTATGACCATTGTTTTCTTCTGGCCCTCCCTCAAACTCTACTTGGTGGATGGCAGTTTTATTTTTGTAGAAGGGTGGTGTTTTAGAGGAAAGCTTTAACTGCTGCTCTTCAAGCAACAGTTTCTCATACTTAGTGGCCGCAATCACCAACTCTTGCAGCTCATTAAACTGCACATCATAAAACTTCTTCCTAAAGGGTAGCCTCAAAGCATTCTGAGCAATAACTATAAGCTAGACATGGTTGATAGGAAACTGGCACCTCATCCTTGTCTTCCTAAACCTCATAATGAAGTCTTCAGTGGATTCATGCTCGTATTGTTTTACCTCAACTAGATCGTTGATGGTCATTTTTGGCTCCATCCTGTAGAACTGCTCGTGGAACGCTATCTCCATTTGCCCCCAATCATCAATGGAATTTAAGGGCAACAAAGAATACCACTGAGATGCTAACCTACCAAGGAGTTCCCAAACAATCTCAACTTATAGGTGGGATTGTCTTCAAATGCCACACAATGGTTGGAAAACTTGAAGATGTGATCCCTGGAGAATACATTGTTATCTTCTCCACTGAATGTTGGAAACGCGAGCATCTTGAAGTTGAGAGGAAAGGGATTCTACTCATCAATAAACTCCGGATAGAGTTTTTGATAGGCGATTCTGAACAGCGGGCTAGCTTGTGGCTGGACATTCCTTACCACCATCCTTCTTAACTCAGCCAACTCATATATGAGTTGTTGGTTGGCTGAATTATTAGGCGGGGTATGAGGAAGCGGTTCCTTCTTCGGCCTACGATTGTTGCCTAAATTAATTTCCTTTCTTGGCTCGGGCTTCCTCCACCTAGATTCTCCTCCTTTCGTGGCCATTGGTGGTGGCCTATAAGGAGGAGGTTTATCGGTCTTGGTAGTTTCTCCTTTCCCACTAGATTCTCCGATAAACTGGGGCATCCCATATTTTGTTCTTTCTTGCTTACTATGCCCCCTACTATTTAGTGGAAATAGGGGGTCGGCCAACTCTGCTTTCAGAATTTCCTCCAATATTGGCTGACTAGCTCCGGGTTCTTCCATATTCTTCCCTTTATTCTTTTTTTCCTCAAGTAAAGGAAACAAAGGAATAACTGATTCCTCTACAAGGCTAGTTTCTCTAGCTCGATCATTTTCTGGTGTAGGGTATTCCAGATCCAGCATTCTTTCCAGATGTCCTGTCAAAGAACAGAGTCTGCTTACGTCTTCTCTTATTTGTAGAGAATTCCTTTCCATTCTCCTTATCATAGCCATCATAGTAGTTTGCAAGTCTTCATTTGTGATCTTTTCTCCTGATTTCTCAGAAGGGGTCGGGCTTTCTGTTGAGGCAGATCCTTGCAAGCCTTCGGGGAGATTTGCCATGTTAAACCTTGGTGTGTTCTGGGGTGGATCTTGTTCTGTTCAACAGCTGAAGGTTTGCTCCTTCCTTTGTCTTCTTGGCATACAAGACCTTTGGTCCCACTGGGCGTGCCAAAACTATGTTCAGGCAGGAGATCTGGCTATCAGGCGCTCCTGGCTCGAGCACATAGCTCCCCGAGGAGTTGGCACTTTGGTTGGTTGTCGGGTTCCTGCTTGTCATAATGCTGCAAGAGGAGAACAAAGTTAAGTTCTGAAAGGTGCCTTTGTGGGGCCTTAGGTGTAGGCCTTGAGGCTCACAATCAAAACGAACTAAGTGCTTAGGCGTGCCACTGCCATCTCTGTATGGCAGATGTAGAACAAGTGTATTTTTAAGATGATTACTTGCTCCCCAAGTTATTCGGACTTCTTATTTATTTTTAATTTAGTTTCCTTTCAAGTGAGACAGAATCTCCTTATATATTGCTTGATTTATTGTTGTTTCAGAATCAAGGCCTTAACAGTAGCTCTGAAAGCACTCAAGTTGGCAGGTGTCCATGAAATTGTAGTTGAGGTTTGGTGGGGAATCGTAGAGCGTTTCTTTCCTCTTGCATATGATTAGTCTCTATATGAAAGGGCTTTTCAAACTGATTTCTGACTCAGGTTTGAAGTTGCATGTTGCCTTGTCTTTTCACTCAAACGTTAACTCTTCTTCTAGCAGAAAAGAGGGTGTAACTCTTCCGCTTTGGATCATAGAGGTTTGTTTTCTCTGCAATTTTGAAATCCCATTGACTGTTTGGCCTTTTATTGGTAAAGTGCACATGGCTGTACTGGAATGCTTAATTTACCCAGTCATACTCTGTTGTGAGAACATAAGAAACATAACCCATTTGGATGACTAGAAATAGTATCAACTTTTCTTCAGTTTCCTGTTCTGCAACATGCTATGGTCCTGTGTTCCCATTAGCATACTTGATTTTAGCTTTGATGTGCATAAAAAGTTTATCTTTGCAAAGGCATGTAACAGAAAAACTATAGTTTGGCCTTCATTACATGCCCATCATTTTGAATCCTGAATTTAGATAAATGAAGTTGACCTCTTCTGTTTTGTTTCCTACCAGATTGGTGATCAGAATAAGCATATATATTATCGAGACCAAAATGGATTTTCCAATGATGATTATCTTACACTCGGAGTTGACCATGGTCCTCTCTTTTGCGCCCAGACTGCTCTCCAATGTTACGAAGATTTCTTGTCAAGTTTTGCTAAGAAATTTGAATCCTTAATTGGAACTGTGATAGAAGAAATTAGTGTTGGTCTTGGATGTTACTGTTACACTAGAACCACAAGTATGAAGCCAGTCCAATGATTTCTTATGCAACATTGTTACATTGCTCACACAGATATCCTGCACATCCTTTTGGTGATGGTAGATGGAAGTTTCCTGGAATCGGTGAATTCTAGTGCTATGACAAGTGCATGTATGCTAAAAATCTTTCATTCCTGTGACAGAAATTTGGTTGCTATTGAACTTTTCCTATTTACAACGTTGTTCTTTTTAGGATGGGCGACCTAAAGATGGCTGCAGGCAAGGAAGGAAAGCCTCAGTGGGGAGGGAAGGGACCACAAAATGCTGGCTGTTACAACAGTCTCCCATATGAAGTTCCATTCTTTGAAGAGGGAGAGGAAAGCATTCTTTCTGATTATGGGTGTTTTTACCTTGTATGAAACTGATGGAAGCAGCTTGCTTTATTATTGCCCATGAAAAGTTTCTGCATAACTGAAGCCTAGTGTAAATTGCACGAAATCATTGTTTGTATTTCATCCTCGAACTACCACATTGTTTCTTTAGCTAGGAAACACTTCTGTGTAGGTGCCTGTAAACAACATGGGCTTGCAATATATATTATCAATCTTTAGTGGAACTTTTCTTATAACTAACTCTATTTGCTTCTAGGGGTTATACTTGCATACTGTTTACTACTGGAGTCTTAAATACTCTTACGCAACATGATTAAAAGTCAATATGTTTTAATGATTTAATATGAAGTCATGACAATGGAATGGGTTCTTAAGAAACTGCACTAAGTTAGATGCAATTTGATTAAGAATGAAATGCATTGATGCTTGTCTTCTGGAAAGAAAAAAAATCATCATAGGATGTACTGGTTAGTAAACTAAGGACAATTATGGATGTATAAGTGGAAATTTAAATCATGTATGGTTCTTTATCATGCAATACTTGGCACAACATAATTAAACTTATTGGAAAACAATGTGGAGCTTAGGAGATCTGACAGTGGCTTGACTTGTTGTAGGAATGGTACAGTGGTCGGTTGCTCCATCATGCAAATGATATTCTTGCAGAGGTAGCTAACATTCTGAAGAAATATCAAGAATAGAAGCAAACTTCTATTCGATTGGCAGCTATAATTGGTGGTACCAGACGAGAGCACACCGTGCTGAATTGACAGCTTGAAACTACAACAGTGCTCTTAGAGATGATTATGATCATGTTGCTTCAATTTTGTCTCGTCATAGAGCTGCCTTGCATGTTTCGTAAGATTCCAAGTTTTAAGGTTCTGACTGGAATTTTGTTCATTGTCTAACTTGATAATTAGGGTTGCTTACACATTCGCTTGATTTCAAATGTATCTATTCTACCAAGTTCACGTACTAAATATTTTATTGCAGCAGGATGGTGATAATCCGGCATCCTATCTTTGCAGTCCAGAAGGATTACTCCAACAGCGCTTCCTTAGCTTGTTGCTTTGTTGGTACTTTTTTTGAACTTACTTTAGAGCTTTTTCAGTATTACAGATATTGGGTATTGTTGATCTGAAGTAAATATTCAGTTTTAATTGGGTTGTCTTGCCCAGATAATAAAGAAGAAACATATGACAAGTTGATCAATAACCATTCTTCTGTTTTATTGAAGTTTGGAATACAATTGATAATTTGATATTACTAAACAACAAAAATAGAATTGCATCACTATACCGTATATTTGTGTCGTACTACTTTAGATTGGCATGGTCTGTCCATTTACACCGGTGGGTGGTGGTAGTGCCTAGTGGTGGCTTCTGTTGTCTACAATTCTATCAGTCAATTGGTTTCTTCGATAAAATGTCTGGCCTTATGCTTTGTTTATTGGGTATATATCATATTATACAATTCCAATGTAGTCTAACATGATTCGATTTGCACCAAATATGGAGTGTTTCAAAGAAATGGGTACATTTGATCGGGAGAAATACCAATGAAGGATTTGACAGGGTAAGTTCTTCTTTTCCTCAAGAACAAAAGCAAATTTCAGCTACCATTTATTTCTATTAGACATTTATTGAATATTGCAAATGTCTTATAACTAGAAACATATGGCTTTTGATAGCGTTAGTTAAACACTTCTCCTTTTGCCCATTCTGTGTTGCGTGTTCACGTGTCTGTTTTTCTCTCGCACATTGGTTTATGGCAAATACATACTAACTATTACCATTCCCAGGCCGAAGTTGTAAGATCATTTACATATTTCAGAATGAATGATAAGATCTTTAGGGCTGAAAATTGGAGTAATTTCGTTCCTTTTGTTAAAAAGATGAGCACAAATTGGTGAAGCAGCCAAAAACCCAACTTAAATAGTAAATTTATTGATCTAGAGTAGCAGCCTCACTGCCCTATAATTTTTTTTGTCAAGGGCATGTGTAGAAGTTTAGAAGTTTGTCACTTCCTGATATATTGATTGAAATAACTTTGTGTTTCCATGGCAGGCGTTCTTGACCTGGAAGTGTAAATTTTTGAAACGGATTTGGTACTACTGGTATCAAAGTATGAGAAGAATAATTGGAATTGCAATCTTGGTACTACTGGTCACATTGCCCAGTCAAATACAAGTACAACATTTCAATGTAAGGAATATACACATACTGTCATATCCGTCACTATACGAAAATAATGTAGTCTTTGCAGATCGAAAAAACAATAAGAAAATGGATCCGAAAATATAGAGAACGAAAAGAACTAAGAGTTCACTCCTTCACAGTCCTTCAAATACTTAGTCTTGATTTTGGTGAGTGTGATTGTAGCATCTTTCATGTGAATCCTCTCTCCCGGCAATGCTACAGTGCAAGCTAAAGCTAATCTCATAACGGATGATAAGCAATCCCTCCTGCTCACGAAATCACCATCTTCCTCCATCCCAAGTATATCGGCATCCACAACTTCATCTATAGCAGCATCTAGAAATAATGAATCTGCAATCCATTGCTTTAAATTCATTTCCTCAACAAACATCTCATCCGTTGGCTTCCTTTTTATGAATGTCTCCATGAGTACAATACCAAAACTATACAAATCCCCACTCGTAGAAATGCTTCCTTCGATCCCAAACTCTGCAAAATTTGTATGTGAATTTAGTTATATATGATAAAAAGGAAATTATAACTCCTAATAAGACCAACATATACAAAATTGAAAAAATACATCACCTGGAGCCATATATCCAACTGTGGCTAGGGTCATCGTTTCTGTCATCGAATCTCCACCGCCGATGAGTCTTGCAATGCCAAAATCAGCAACATGTGCAACCATATCATCATCTAGTAGTATATTGCTTGGTTTCACATCACAATGAACGATAAGTATCGAGTAACCATGATGAAGATATTCCAGTGCCAATGCAACATCTTTCATTACGTCCAGCCTCTGCAGGATATTCATTGAGCGGTTTGGAGAATACAACCACTTTTCGAGGCTTCCATTAGGCATCAATTGAAGTATCAGGGCTTTGAAATCAAGTTCATCGCAGCAACTTATGATTTTAATAAGATTCCGGTGACGGATATTGCTTCGCATTTCACATTCCCTATCAAAACTTTTGAATGCCCCTTCTAGCTGTAAATTGAAAACCTTGACGGCGATGTCTATCCCGTATGAAAGTGTTCCTCTGTATACTGAGCCAAAACCCCCCGTGCCTAGTAAGTTACTCTCGTGAAATCCATTTGTCGCCTTTACAAGTTCTAGGCGCGGAACTCTTCTCCAAAGAACTTGATCTAGCGAGGCAGTTTCTCTTACAACTTCGACATTCATTTTCTTACATAGTATCAGAATCAATGCAGCGGCCGCTAGGAGTATTACTGGTATGACCCCTGAGATGATATATTTAGCTTTCCTCCAATTTGGCTTAACTTTTGTTCTATTTTTGCATAGGGGAACATGGTGTCGGGAAGCACCGCAGAGCGCACCGTTGGATACAAATGAATCGGCAGAAAAGTTTCCTAAAGGCCCGTCGGTTGGAATTTCTCCTTGGAGTTTGTTGAAAGACAAATTCAGATGCTTGAGATACGAGAGTGCTTTCAATGACTTTGGGATCACTTCAGATAGATTGTTGTTGGACAAATCCAAGAATTCTAGGCTCAGAAAGGTCTTAAATGAACTGGGAATAGGGCCTTCTAAATAATTGTTTGCCAAGGACAAATTAATCATATTTTGAAGACCACCAATGTTACCGGGAATGTTTCCAGAGAAGTGGTTATTTGATAAATCTATATCCACCACATCTTTCAACTTTCCGATGTCTTCTGAGAGTGGTCCAACTAGAGAATTGGATGACAAGTTTAGGTGCAGTATATACTTGAGTTCGCACAAGGAAGATGGTATTTTTGAAGTTAACAAATAGGACTGTAACGATAGATTTCTTAGAGCTACTGCCAAAGTACCCAAGCAGGAAGGAATAGAACCAGAGAGCCGATTACCACCCAAACCTAACACGGCTAGGTTGTTTAAACAAACCTTGGAGATTTTTTAGCCTCTGTATTGAAGTTGGAATTGCTCCACTCAACTGATTGATTTCCAGATGTAGTTCTATCAAGCTGCTCAAGTTGGCAATATCAACGGGAATGTTACCCCTGATGTTGGAAATGCTTAAATCAAAATATGTGAGTGGCGTAGAGAGATTCCCACGAAAAGCTGGAATCGTGGTGTTTAATGGATTACCTCCCAAGTCTAATGCTGTCAAATTTCTAAGATTAAACAAGCAAGAGAAAGTAGAAGCATCAAATGTCAAATGATTCCAGAACAAGAGAAGACGCTCGAGGTTTTTCAAGGAACAGAGTGTGATGGGAAGAAACCCGGTAAATGAGTTTGTGTCCATGTCTAGGGCCCTGAGCTTGGAAGCATTGGAGAAGTTAGGGAGTGGCCCAGCCACGAGGTTATTGGTGGATACAGAAAAGAATTCTAGGTTTGGAACGTTAAGACCTATGTTTGCTGGGAGGCCACCTGAGAGCTGATTTAAAACAAGCGATATTACTCTAATCATGGAGTTATTGAAGAGTTTGGATGGGATGACGCCATTGAGATTATTAACACCCAGTCTTAAATCCTCTAACTGCGGAAGATCACCAATCTCATCCGGTATTGTACCTGTCACAATTTCAGCACGTTTGCATAAACCTTGTAACTTCAGTTTAACTAAAAACTAAAAATGAAATGATTGTAAAACGTCCTCAAATTTATTACCTTCTAAATTATTGTAGGAAAGGAAAATGTTGCTTAAGTAGGTCAAATTGCCAAGACTTTTGGGTATGCTTCCACGGAAATTGTTATACTGTAATTCGATTACACGAAGCTCTTTACATTGCCCCAGTTTGGAGGGAATTAGACCATCAAGCTGGTTTCCATTCAAATAAAATCCTTGAATACACGAAAGATGCTCACACATATTGTCCGGAAGACTACCACTCATGTTGTTTCCGGATAGAGCCAAAGTAGTCAAAGAAGATATGTTAAGGACAGGCACAAAAGCAAGGCCTTTTAGGGCATTGTCCTGCACAAACAACTCATCCAGCTAACCTAAACTGCCTATCTCGTTCGGAGGTTTTATAAAATCAATCCGTGCATATTGTTAAAATCATGTACACATATATAGGAGAAGCTTCTTAGTGGGAATCCCGTTGTACTGTAGCAAAAGTGGGATACATTCTAAGGACCATGTACTCACTACATAGGACCTCTTTTTTGCTCTAGAATACAAGGGTCTTACACGGTAAATATACGATCCTACGATAGTCCTCTCATCTCATTTTTTGCTCAAGTTGAACAAGATCCCAGCTAAGAAGGGGCTTGTCTGTGCGTGTGTGTATATATATGTAACAAAACCTAAGTCATATAGTATACCTTCGAACTTCTTGTCGTCAAGGTATATGCCCTTCACCATTGTTAAGTTGCCTATTTCTCTGGGTATGCTACCTGTTAAATATGTGCATGCATTCCAACAAAAAGAAGGGAAAAAAAAAGAGATGATTGTTATACATCTTATATATAGATATTAAAATGAAACAAAGACGTTAAAATGTAATCATGAAGCAAGCAACATTTATTTATATTCCTAGGTGGTTGGTAATGGTGGTACGTACGTACCTGATAGTTGGTTCCTGCTCAGAATAATTATTTTGAGTGCAGATAAGTTGAAGATAGCAATGGGTATGGAACCAGAGAAGCCATTATCAGCCAATGTGAAGGTTTGAAGTTTAGGGAAGGACCCAAACCACGAAGGAATGGTTCCTATAAAGCTGTTGTTTTGAAAGTTAATCACCTTCAACCGGTGCAAACGAGACAGTTCTTGGGGTAGGGGACCATGAAAACTATTATTCTGAAGGCCCAACTCAACAAGAAATGAGAGGTTACCTAGATGTGGAGGAATAACTCCAGCAAGACTCATGTACGAGAGATTTAAGGCCGTGACTCTGTGGTGGCGAGCACCACAGGTAACGCCAATCCAGTTGCAAATGTCGGAATTGGAGGCAGAGGACCAGTTGGCGGTCAAGATGTTTTGAGGGTCACTAGTGATGTGAGCTATGAAAGCAAGAAGCGCAGACTGATATGTGTTGAATATGGTATGAGCTATTACTAATGTACCTACAGTTAAGTAATTAGCCATAATCATCATATAGGTATAACACAAGCAGTGTATCATTGACAACATTCTGGACAGTAGTAAACAACTTCTCTCCTTAATTGTAGTAGTTTTCGTCTTTCGGTTTAAATCCGATCGAAAACTAGAATTCATTACATTCACATAAATAGGGAACAAGTTGGTGTTACCAAGACTTGTGCATGACTTAGGTTATGTTTTCTTCTGCTGCTGCGCGTGGTGGCTCTTTTTTCTGAAATGTTCAAGCCCAAAATGAAAGGAAGACACGGCGCCGTTTGATTTAATGAAAAAAAACTATATAATACAATATGGGGACCACCCCATTAACCCCTGTGTGGTTTTTTTCAATGAAAAAATATATAATACAATATGGGGACCACTCAGCCCCATTAATCCTTCATTCTCCCAGTTCCAAATGGAGTAGGATTTTCTCCGCTCCTATTATTATCCATTTTCATTCCTCCTCTCACATATTTCTTTTTGTCTTATTTTCTATATAAAAAATCTAAAACAAGATGTAGATGTAACGTAATCGCAACCGTTTAAATAGGATGAGATGGAAGGGGAAAGAGATTAGAATGAGAGAGAATACTACTCTGTCCCAAATTCCCAAATTCCCAATCCCCTCACCCAAATATGTTATTCTTCCCAAATTACCCCCTTCATTTCCAACCTTCAAGCCAAGCCTTAGCAAGCGGCTTCCAGTTCAAACCAAGAAGCTGCTAAGCTGGATTTTAAAGCCAATTTTGAAGTTAAATTTCTAGTTTTTTTTAATTTAAATTCCTAACTGATAATTTAATATGAAATTGTGTTTAATTGATATGGAATTATAGCTCATGGTATTAATTATCAATTATTGATATGAATTATAATCATGAATGAAATGGTTTATTATTGATGAATTGAATTAATGATTATTGAATAGCTTATATGATTATAAATAATTTATGTGATTATTGATATTGATTAATTAAATTGTTAGTTTAATTAGTTATTAGTCATGTAGTAGAGTGCACTATAATATTAAGAGTCTAAGATTATTATTATTTTTTCTTCATTATACAGTTACGTAATGGAAGATTAT
Organism: Heteromeles arbutifolia; assembly: GCA_024362995.1. NCBI lineage: Eukaryota > Viridiplantae > Streptophyta > Magnoliopsida > Rosales > Rosaceae > Heteromeles > Heteromeles arbutifolia. The sequence goes on along the minus strand of JANCRC010000005.1, from coordinate 25,842,524 downwards.
TATTATTTTTTTTCATTATACAGTTACGTAATGAAACAAAACTATAAGAAATAGTGTTATGAATATTCTAAAACACCACTGCGTAGCAAAATGGAAATCCATTGTTGAGTGGTAGCTTGGTTTTTTACATTGAAAGAGATGTTTTTGCTTTTATTAATAATGAACTTATCATGCCACATTTTTATGACTTGAAACCTCGCCCGCAGAATTGTAACTATATTTCTTTGTATTGATACATTATAAATGACATTAAATTGTTTAACATGTAAAAGGATTTGGTTGTGTATTTTTTTTTTTATTAACGCTTTTAAATTTTGCTCCTCCCCTCATTTATTCTGGCTTCACCACTGATTATTATGGCAATGAACACACACGTTCGAACCAGATTCTCATGTTCTGAAACATACTTGTCAACCTCGACATTGTTTTCCCGCATGAGCCTCTTGTTCCCAACCAAAACCATTTTGTCACCAACACTTCCACTAACGCTACCTCCTGTGCGAACCCCAAAGTCCTTGGTCTCCATCGCATGTTTAGTTGATCCAAACTTTTCTACTAGTTGGAGAAGAGTCCCTGTTTTATCAAAAACAACTGTTTTCACCCGCAGGGATCAAACTCGTCCGTAAACGTCCATAAGCATTTGTTCAACTTTTAATTTTGGAACGAAAGAAGAAACCAAAAAGAACGAAACAATTATTAGCCTTGTTATAAAAGGGAGTTGTCATCTACAAGAAATGGGGATTTAAAACTTGGCTTGTATGGCATGGTGACATGGACAAGGTGCATACAGGCATCAATCGTCCAGAACCAAAGGGTCATGTGGGAGTTGTCATCAGTGGGACAGATTCCAACTGTGAAATAATAGTTGCACGTTCAATTCCAATATATGCAGAAAGAACATCCTCCATACCCAATGACATAGATTGCATTTAGTTTTATGTCAAGATCCTAAACGTTGACAGAATGGAGGCAGAGCGTTTTACTGGTCAGAAATGAAGTGCATAACTTGTTATGATACGGAACATCGACATAATCTATGTTGGTAGGATAGGTGATAATATGAAATCACCAGATCAATATTACGAGGAGAGCAACTTCATAACGGAGGAAAGACAAGAAAAACAACTACACTTGCACCCTCAAGACATATATAGATGGTATCTAATCAGTCATTGTTTTTCACTAATACCAAAACAAACAGGTTTTCGACATCCTCGGAAGGAAAAGTAGGAACAAGTATAATGAAGCAGATAAACACAACAGCAAAAACAACATGAAAATAAAATGCATGAAAACCAGATTCTAGATTAAAAAAGAAATTGGTTTCCAAGGATAAGGTGGTCTTACCTTATAAGCCTTTCCTAGTGATGAAATTGAGGTTCCACCATAAAACCAATTGACAATATGGGGAGTAGCCCAAGATCATATAAGCACATAGCAAACCTTGTCCCTCACCAATGTGGGACAACTTCAACATGCCCCCGCACGTGTGGCGGATTTTCAAGCCTACACGTGGACAACAACTGGGTGACGTGGACAACCTTGCTCTGATACCATGATGAAATTGAGGTTCCACCGTAAAATCAATTGGCAATATGGGGAGTAGCCCAAGACCATATAAGCACATAGCAAATCTTGTCCCTCACCAATGTGGGACAACTCTTAACACCGAGTACATTTCCACCCTTGATAAGAACACTTGCGAAGCACCCTTCCCTGTTGCAACCATTACTGCTGTAGGAGTTGCTAGTCCCAAGGCACAAGGGCAAGGAACCGCTGACACTGAGATGCCGAACTGTAATGCCAGCTCAAATTTATCCATGCCTTTTGGCATCCAGTTTTCGAGGAAAAGACCAAATTCTCCAGGGATGAACCATCCAAGCCATGTCAAAGATGCTACAATGACAACTTGATGTAAGAAAGAAAAAATAATCGATTACGCAATTGAAAAATTGTCATAGTGCGCGGTGTACTTTGCCTCCAGTTACCATTTACCCAACTGGTCAGGCAACAAAATTCAACTTTAAAACAAAATATGATTTTTGAGAAAGAAAAAACTCGAAAGTTATTGGATAAAAAGCTCAAAAGCGGAAAACTAAGCAAAAGAATAGGAAAGAAGCCAAAGATATATAAAGGAAATGAAATGACGAGAAACCTTAAATGACGATAAGAAGAAAAACAACCCCTGCTGATCTTTTAAATCAAGAATGGCATTTTCGTTAAGAAAAAGATCTCCTGCTGACAGTTAGATGCAGCTAAGTGCATTGAATACTTGTCCATATCCAATTTTCAGTTTTAGTTTGCTTTTGGTAAAAGTATGATGGAAAAAAAGCACATAAAACTTCACCCGCTAAAAAAAAGTACTCATTAATTTATCTTATAGGAAGCAGTAATGCGATATAGAAAGTTTGATGATTAAACAGAAAAACTCACTGTTGGAATAAACAGCTTTGACTCTGGTCAGCTAGTTTCTGAACAAGTGCTCAGGCAAGCTGTGGAGCTTCAAGTTGAACTATTTGGGACAGTGCAGTCTCCGAACCAACATACGATGTGCTGGAAGTAAATTAGGGACAATTATGAAGTATAAGTGGAAAATTAAACTATGGACAATTAAGAAACTGCACTAAGTTCCTTATCATGCAATACAGGGCTTGACTCGTTGTATGAATGGTACGGTGGTAGGTTGCTCCATCATGCAGATGATATTCTTGCAAAGGCAGCTAACAGTCCGAAGAAATATCAAGAAAATAAGCAAACTTCTATTCTGTTGGCGGCTAAAATTGGTGGAATATATTGGTGGTACCAGACGATAGCACAGCCTGCTGAACTTACAGCTGGATACTACAACAGTTGCTCTTAGAGATGGTTATGATCCCGTTGCTTCAATTTTGTCTCGTCATGGAGCTGCTTTGCATGTTTCGTAAGATTCGAGTTTTAAGGTTCTGACTGGAATTTTGTTCATTGTCCAAACTGATAATTAGGGTTTCTTAGACATTCGCTTGATTTCAAATGTATCTATTCTACCAAGTTGACATACTAAATATCTTATTGCAGCTGCTTAGAAATGATGGATGGTGATAACCCGGCATCCTATCTTGGCAGCCCAGAAGGATTACTCCAACAAGTACGGGGCCTCTTGATAAATAATGCTTCCTTAGCTTGTTGCTTTGTTGGCACTTATTTTGAACTTACTTCGATATTTTTTGTATAATTTCAAACCCACCAACACCCCCACAAAGCCGCCGCCTCCACAACCCTCTCCTGCTTCTTCTCCGACCACTTCTCCTGCAACTCCTCCGGCATCCCCTCCTAGCCCTCCGACTCAGTCGCCGCCTTCGCCTTCTCCCAAGACCTCCCCGCCAACTTCCCCGCCGACCCCAACTCCTTCGGCGGCGACCGCACCCACCGTCTCTCCGGTGCCCCCTACGCCCACCGTTGCCTCTCTGGCCAAAACTCCGGTGAGCGCTCCTAAGAAAACTCCAGTCGGTGCTTCGCCAGTTGCAGAGGGTCATGAGATTGCAGCGACCCCATCGTTACCAGTGGGCATTCCTTCGGGTTCTGCAACACCGGCAGGATCCCCGGGAATGTTCCCATCAAGCGGTAACCCACCGATTATGGCGCCGGCAAGTCTGTCACCGGATAGTGCTGCCCATGGTCCATCAAGCGATGAGTCATCTGCTTCGGGTTTGAATGCGGTTCGGGTAGTTTTGGGCGGGCTGTCTATCTGGTTTGCTTTGGCTCTCTAAATGAATACACTTCATTTCCTGTTCTCAAGAAAAGATATATATAATTTTATTAATTAGGATTCTTTCCATTTTATTTTATTTTTTTGCCCTGTGATAGAGATTTTTACCACCTACAAAAAGTAGGGATTTTTTCCACCGGGATTTAATGAATAATTTGTATTTAAACTAATTCTTAATTAACTATTTTAAACCAAGGTTTGAAAAATGATGATTTAATGTCCTAAAATCATAAAAACGAATTTAATAAAAACAATTAAATAAATCGACAAAGACAAACTAAAGAAAATAGTTTTGAAAATAAAGTTAAAAGCCTAGGGCTCCTCCGTCACCCTAAACAATCATATATGGATTTACCAATTACTTATGAATTACACATGCAACTTTGAAGGTCAGGTTTTCCTTATGCATATTCTCCTCGTGATATTCAAGCAAGAATGTATATCTAACATGCACTCCGTCTGTGATATTTAGATCAAATATGAACATGCAAGACTCATTAAGTTTTGTGAAAACCTTTTGAAAAACCATGCAACCCCTAAGAACGTGATATTCTCTTTAGGTGAAATTACAATTATCAATCACGAGAACCAATACTCAATCCTCCGGTGATATTCCGACCGAATTGCATCAAATTACTTATCTAAAAACCCTAATGGTAGCGAATCACTAAACAATTAGATAGTTTAATCACCGTGATTAATAATTCAAAGCAAGCATGCATCCATTCATAAACAAATTAATGAAATCACATATTCATGCTAAGGATCATGGCCTAACCCTAGTAAACAGAAATTAGTTACGAACAATTATAAAACAAAATATTATTGAGAATAAGGATAGAAAACACCTAAAAAATAAACTTGAAAAAAAACTCTCTAAAGTGTGCGTGCGTTCTCCTTTCCTTTTCTCCTCTCCCAACCCTAATGGCTAAAAAGCCTTATTTATACTACTACAAAATAAAACCCTAAAAGGTCTTAGAATAAAACTAGGAAACCAAATAAATTGAAATAAAATAGGAAACATAATCCGAAATTAACTAGATAAATTGGCCCAAAATCTGCACAGCCACGTTTCTGGATCTTCAGGGCTCCAAAACAGGCCCAAAACAGCTAGAATTAAAGCTTGAGATGTCCCGAACATAATTGCAGAAGGCCTCCAATCCAAAAGACACCATCTTGGACGCCAAAAAACCCAAAGAAGCTCAAAACGTCAGTTTGGCAGCACTGCACGCTGTTCCTTTATTTCATTGCCATAAATAAACCGCTTCGTAAAAAATTATGAAACTTTGACACGAACAAGCTAAGGAACACACGAACGTCCTCCAATTGGAATCACACCAAAATTCATCCGGTTGATAACTTTTTGCTCCAGAGGAAGTCGAATGTCTTACATTGGAAATATAATTCAAAGTATCAAAATTCTTCCAAAATATTAACCAAAATACACTAAGAATATGGTAAAATATATAATATGAAATTGACTCATCACCCTGTACTGATTACTTATTTGGTGTACTTTCTATCATTTTTTATTGAATGATAAATATTTGTTTATTATCAGTATTTGTTATTTTATTTACTTCTTAATTTGTTTTGATTTAATTTTTTTTTTTTTGTCGAAAAGATGGATTTTTTTGTTTTGTTTTGTCAAAAAGATGAAAATTTATTAAAGCCAAATGATAAGGTTTGCATCAGCTGTAAGAATACTATAAAAAAATTCCGATCAATCTCATCCCAAAGAAACTTGCCACCATGCTTGGTAGCAAACGAAGCCACCACGTGAGCAGCAAAGTAACCTTCCTGTGAAAACAAACCCCAACTTAACAAAATCAAAATGCATAGCTAAAGAATCAATATCAAACATCACCCCTTCTAATATTGCATCCAAGGTTCTAAAAGTCACTAGGCGCTAGTCGGGCAGCGGGCTGGGGCCAAGCGGCTAGGCGGCTAGGCGGGGCCTAGGTGGATTTAAGTAAATCAATCACATTTCGTGTAAATAAGTGTCTGCTTATACTTGAAATATAAATAATTTCGTTATAAACTACAAAATAGAATGCATATATATTATGAAGTATTGGAACATAATGAAAACATGTGAAATAAGGATATAATGTGTGTTATTTAAGTATGCAACAAGTCTCTTGCAAATTATTAGAAAAAAAAACAAAATGCAAAATGAAAGTTATCTATTTTCTGTCTAAGTGAGTTGCGACCTAGGCGAGTGTTTAGGCGGGTCTAGGCGGTCTAGGCGGGTGCCTAGGCGGTCTAGGCGGTGACTCAGTAGGTCTAGGCGCCCTTAGCATTAATCGGGGCAGTGGCCAGCCAACTAGCGCCTAGGCGGCGCTAGGCGGAGATTTTTAGAATAGTGATTGCATCTGGTTCCATTTGTCTATTAATCATACGAATCAACAATATTTTGTTTGCTTTGCATAAGTTCTATAGGACGGAATAACTATATCTAAGGAAAATCAATACAAAGTAAGAAATTGAGGGTGTGGAAAACATTTTCCTACTTTTTTTGGTGCACTGCAGATACCTTTACAGTTGCTACGACTAGAGCTCTAACCTGTTTAGTCTGGCTTCTCTAATGTAATGATATCTCAAGTTAATCACCTTTTTTTATGTGAAGAAAGTATTACACACGTGACCCGACCTACTATTGTGTGTAATTGAATTTGAGGAAGGGCTTGGTGTGGTGAACAAAATTTTGGAATGGTGTTCAGTATTCCGGCACAAATGGTGAATAAATGGTCCATCTATATGGATTTTCAGACAAAAACAATTGAAAAAAGCAGACATAAAAGCATATTTCTCCCCAAGAATTTGGCAACTTCATCCTCCTCCTCCAGCAGCTCCTTGTATTTGCATTTCTCCCCAAAACCCACTACTGAGCCTCAGTTTCACTCAAGTGTTCCTTCAGTTGCATTTACAAGCTTTCATAGTCTCCGATGTATTTCCATCAAGCATAACACATTGGTGAATGCAAGATTAATTAATTGGAGGTGTGAGTTGAATGTTGGTGATATATTGTATAAATAATGAGTGAACTTAATGATACATGTATGCAGACGATTTTCATATCAAACTGAATGTTTAGGAACAAGTGATTGATCAAGTACATATAGAAGGAATTCGTGTTTGTAGAAAGTGTAAGTTGTACCAAGAAATCAGATTGGAATATCAAAGAATTCGTTCAACTAAGTCATTGTGTGGGAGCTCTATGCAGCCCTTGGAATGTTAATCTCCAGAATTTCGTTCGTAGAATGCTTCTGCCCTACTTTTTCTAATGTTTCCCTTTGTTTTCACATGAATATACAAATTTCCAACACTTTTGCTGATATTACTTCTCCTTTTAAGTTAATTGTTAATTTCTTGTATGTATAAGAATACGAACCTCCTAGTCGTATAAATTGGATTTTCCTCTTCATAATTCGACAGTTTTCATCAGGCAAATTCTGCTGAAATGAGTTCAAAACTTGCAAAACTTGGGTTGGCAGATGTTCTATCTTATGGTCTGTTTGATGCAGTTACATATACCGCCTTTTTTGTCCTTGCATTTCTCGGGTACAAGAAAAGTAATGGGAACAATCCAGTAGCTAATATGAAGGCACTTTTAATGGTAGCAAATGCTCAATTTTCTTTTGCACTCTTTTATGAATTTCATCTGGATGGGAATGGTTAGGTGACATTAATTGTTACACCATAAAAGGTCTGATTTTGGTATAAAAGCTTAACTGCAAAAACACATCTGAAAGGTTTCGTTTAGCTACTAAGAAAGTTGGGGAGGGGTCAAACATCTTAGGTTGAGATTACATATACAAGGGTGTTACGTTTACATAATGGGTTGACATAATGAGTTGTTGATGACTACATACACATTGAGAATTTAGCTTATGCCTTTGTGTCTGATGAGGGAGTGATTTTTTATTTTTTTTTGTTTGTTTGTGGTTTTAGTGAGTATGAAGTAACGACAAAAGGAAATCGATCAAATTTCAATTTTTTGCACTTTGCTTGTTCTTATAAGAAGGAAATCGATCAGTTGTTCCCGTTTTATCTTCCAACTCTCTACTTTGCAATTGTATTTTGGTGTCATTCCATTTTAATCTTAGTTCCTGTTGGGGGACTATAAATAAATTCGAAAGGACGTGTGTACCTTTTATGCGGTCGAGAGTAGGGTCCACAACCCTAGAAATCTAAACTAGAAGATCCGCTATTTAGATTCCTGATCCGTAACTTCCCAATGCCTGTCTCCGTGTCCCTCAGCCTTTCGCTAGGGATTATTTCTCCCGGCCTAAATGCCAACACCAGATCCTCGCCCCAGGCGGCATAGTGTCCACTAGGCACGCACAAATAGTTATGTATCTCACAGAATACCACTTTGTGGGATAGAGTCATCCATCATCTATAACATGAAGCGGGGTTTTTCAAAAACATGTTCTAGCATCCTATCGTCATCCATCAGATAGTCTACTAGATGGTTTTAGTAGAAAATACGATATATCAAAATAGGCTAACAATTATTCTCTCACGAAAATGAGACGATTAATCAACATTTTCAATAAACATGCTCATCATAAAAATCAATTCATAAACTCGTAGGCATGCTATTCAATTATGCAATTTAACTATAAAATCATGCAATTTTAGAAGGGGTCCACTCACAGTACTTAGCCGCCAAAAGCTGGGCCACTAGCGAAGACGGAAACGTCACAATAATTACCCCTAAGCACATAAAGGGTACAATTAATAAAACTATATTATAACAATTGAATTTGGGAAAAAGGACATCGGAAACGGATTCAGGACGTCGAAATTTACCTAGGAGGGTCTCGGCCGAAGACCAAAAAAGTCAACGGTCAACGTTGACAGTCAAAGTCAACGGTCAACAATCAGACCGGGTCAATGGGTCAAATAGTCAAACGGGCCAAACCTAGGCTTTGGCTTTGGGCTTGGGTTCTTGATGGTTTGGGTTTTATAGGAAAAGGGCTTAGGGCCCTGACTTGGAAGACCCAAAGGCTTAAAGCCTAAGGGTTTTCTGGGTTGCAGTAAACGGGCCAAAGACCCTGCTCCATAATGGCCCAAAGGCCTTCCTACTAAAACAATTAAAACAAATATAAATAAAAAGAAATGGGTTTGGGTTGGGCTCGGAAGGAAAGGCCCAAAAGCCTTGGGAATGGGAGAGAAAGCCGGAATTCAGCCGGAAAACTACACAAACTTTAAACGGCCACAACTTTGTCAATACTCAACGAAATCGAGTGATTCAAAAACAGAAATCATAGATATTGACGAGACAAAGAGAATGGTACCTCACATGACATCTAACTCGCTGTGGTTTGGCTGGAAAATGCCTCGAAAGCCGCGGAGGTCGCCAGAAACTGGGTAAGATTCAAATGGATATAACTTCTTCAATACTCAACGAAATTGGGTGAAACAAAAAGGAAAGTTGTAGTACTCAGCGAGACGAAGAGATTAATACCTTGCACTCTGGCCACCTTACCGTGGTTTGGCCGGAAATTGGCTCAAAAGCCGTCGGACTCGCTGGTAAAACTGGGAAAATAGACCTCCGAGTTGTTTCTCACTACAACCTTCACCAAAGCACCTAAAATGACTCCTAACTAGAGTTTGATCGATCTAAGAGAAAGATTAGAGAGAGTCCCAAAGCTTACCAAGGTTGAGGGTTCACAGTTGTGGTTCCCTGAGCTTTTGGGTTCGAAGACTTATCCGTTCCTTCCTCCGTTGAGATGGCGTCTAGGTGTAACCATGTGAGTATGTGTGTGTTGTTTTCAAAGAAGTGGGGAACATCGTAGAGAAGGTAGAGAGTTGCAGAGAGTGTTTTGGGGGAGAAAAAGAAGAGAGAAAAGTGAGGGAGAGAGATGAGTTCATGGGGAAAGGGAAAAACCGGGGACACAAAACAGGGGGTGGGCTCCTTGGGCTCACCAATTAAGAACCAAAAACTATTTTTAAAATGAAAATATTCCCAAACTTAGTGAAAATACAAAAATATCCTTTTTGTTCCGTAAATTTCGGGACAGGTTGTTACATGTACTCACTATATAGGTTCTCTTTTTGCTCCAGCATACGAGGGTCTTACACAGTAAATATACGATCCCTATGATAGTCATCTTATTGTATTTTTACTAAAGTGGAACGAGATTCCTGCTAAGAAGGGGCTCGTATCTAAACTACTTAGTACCTATTAATAAAACTCTGCTGTCAACCAAAACTATATGAAATTACAATTTTAACCCCCACACCAAAACTGCATAAAAATAAAAAACTATGGGTAATTTAGTAATTACATGAACATAAATTTTGTTGTTATTTAGGGCAACCTCACAACCAGGTCACCATAGCATGCCATATTTAAAAAAAAAAAATAAGTAAATAAAAAACATGCCTACTTTAGAAGAAACTGCTCATCATTTTCCCAATTTTTATAAGCAGTGTGCTATCTACACATCTATTTTTATTTCTCACACACCCCTTGTTAATTTATGTCCGTTGATCTTCTTCATTTCATCCGATCCGACTGACAAAAATTAGAAGGGTGTGTGAAAAGTAAATATGGGTATGTGGATATCACACCCCTTTTTATAATTGATTTTTTTTTTAGAATTTTAAAAACCAATCACACTTCATAGCAAAAAAAACAAAACAAAATGAAATTATTCACACGCAGTGTGTGTGGGCATATGCGAGTATACATGTAACAAAACCTAAGTCATACAGTATACCTTCGAACTTCTTGTCGTCAAGGTCTATACCCTTCACCATTGTTAAGTTGCCTATTTCATCAAACGCTTAAAAATAAGGAGCCCATTAAAATTATAATAACTTTAGTCGTTGGATCAAATTTCAAGGGTCCGGATTTGTTAGTCCGGAGGCTCAGATGGAGGGGATTCGGAGAGGATCCCTTTCCCCAAAAATATCACAACACAGAGAGTCAGTCAGTACATTTCAGTTGCAAATGAAAATTACAAACACTGGGATTTGCTCTCTCTATCGCTGAGAGATTCTCTGTGATCGATGGCAATGGCGGACAATGGCAGTCGTCTGCAAATACACAATAGCGAGGATGAGCTTCTTCTGCTTCAGAGAAGTGACAAGCCCGACCGCCGAAACCTCCTCATAAACGTTTCGACCCTTCCCGTCTTTAAAAAAAGCCTCTTCACTCGCGCTGCTCATCCCTTGCCGGAAACAGTATTCTCAGGTTTATCTCACACAATTATCGTTTTTTTCCGTTTTCTTTTGAGTGCACGGTCTGTTTGGTTCCCGAGAAAACGCAGGAAAATTTAATAAAATTTTTGAGCTTTTGTAGCGTTTACTAAAGTGAATACTTGACTAGGTCCAAACAATGAAATTTTGACGCGAATGCTTTTAATCGATTTGACGAGAAGTTTCTGAGCTAGTTTATTGCTTTTGAATGTTCAATGGGATCGTATAAATGTGTCTGTGTGATAATTAGATGATTTGTTGCTTGCAGTATGGATGCACGAGAGAATTCGAGGTCCTCGATATTGCCATCTTCCCGAGATAAGAGAATTCCCATATATGTGATGATGCCTGTTGATGCCTTCTGCATTGATGAGGCTATGATGCATTTTCATTCTTAATTTAATTGTTATACTCTTTTAAACAACGGAGTATGATTAGCTACAAGGTTGCAACTAACTATTTTGATCTCTTCCTAATTCAAGTTATATACACGTACGTTTCAAAATGGTTCTAAATTTATTTATATTTAATTTAGTTTCCTTTCAAGTGAGACAAAATCTCCTTATATATTGCTCGATTTGTTGTTGTTTCAGAATCAAGGCTTTACCTGTAGCTCTAAAAGCACTCAAGTTGGCAGGTGTCCACGGAATTGCAGTTGAGGTTTGGTGGGGAATCGTAGAGCGTTTCTCTCCTCTTGCCTATGATAGGTCTCTATATGAAGAGCTTTTCAAACTGATTTCTGACTCAAGTTTGAAGTTGCATGTTGGGTTGTCTTTTCACGCAAACGTTAACTCTTCTTCTAGCAGAAAAGGGGGTGTAACTCTTCCGCTTTGGATCATAGAGATTTGTTTTCTCTGCAATTTTGAAATCCCATTTGACTGTTTGGCCTTTTTTGGTAAAGTGCACATGGCTGTATTGGAATGCTTAATTTACCCGGTCTTACTCTGTTGTGACAACATAAGAAACATAACCCTTTTGGATGACTAGAGATAATATCAACGTTTCTTCAGTTTCCTGCTCTGCAACATGCTATGGTACTGTGGTCCCCATTAGCGTACTTGATTTTAGCTTTGATGTGCATAAAAAGTTTATCTTTGCAAAGTGATGTGACAGAAAAACGATAGTTTGGTCTTCGTTACACGCCCACCAGTTTGAATCCTGAATTTAGATAAAGAAGTTGACCTCTTCTGATTTTTATCCTACATTGGTGATCAGAATAAGCATATATTTTATCGGGACCCAAATGGATTTTCCAGTGATGATTATCTTACACTTGGAGTTGACCATGTTCCTCTCTTTTGCAGCCAGACTGCCCTCCAATGATATGAAGATTTCTTGTCAAGTTTTGGTAAGAAATTTGAATCCTTAATTGGAACTGTGATTGAAGAAATTAGTGTTGGTCTTGGTTCTTCTGGTGGACTTAAGTATGTTACTGTTACACTAGAACCACAAGTATGAAACCAGTCCAATGATTTCTTATGCAACATTGTTACATTGCTCACACAGATATCCTGCACATCCTTTTGGTGATGGTAGATGGAAGTTTCCTGGAATCGGTGAATTCCAATGCTATGACAAGTGCATGTATGCTAAAAATCTTTCATTCATGTGACAGAAATTTGGTTGCTATTGAACTTTTCCTATTTAAAACGTTGTTCCTTTTAGGATGGGCGACCTAAAGATGGCTGCATGCAAGGAAGGAAAGCCTCAGTGGGGAGGGAGAAAAGGGACCACAAAAGGTTGGCTGTTACAACAGTCTCCTATCCGAAGTTCCTTTCTTTGAAGAGGGAGAGGAAAGCATTCTTTCTGATTATAGGTGTTTTTTCCTTGTATGAAACTGATGGAAGCGGCTTGCTTTATTATTTCCCCTGAAAAATTTCTGCATAACTGAAGCCTAGTGTAAATTGCACGAAATCATTGTTTGTATTTCATCCTCGAACTACCACATTGTTTCTTTAGCCAGGAAACACTTCTGTATAGGTGCCTGTAAACAACATGGGCCTGCAATATATATTTTCAATCTTTAGTGGAACTTTTCTTATAACTAACTCTATTTGCTTCTAGGGGTTATACTTGCATACTGTTTGCTATTGGAGTCTTAAATACTCTTACGCAACATGATTAAAAGTAGATATGTTTTAATGATTTAATATGAAGTCATGACAATGGAATGGGTTCTTAAGAAACTGCACTAAGTTAGATGCAATTTGATTAAGAATGAAATGCATTGATGTTTGTCTTCTAGAGAGAAATAAAATCATCATAGGATGTACTGGTTAGTAAACTAAGGACAATTATGGATGTATAAGTGGAAATTTAAATCATGTATGGTTCTTTATCATGCAATACTTGGCATAACATAATTAAACTTATTGGAAAACAATGTGGAGCTTAGGAGATCTGACAGTGGCTTGACTTCTTGTAGGAATGATACAGTGGTCGGTTGCTCCATCATGCAAATGATATTCTTACAAAGGCAGCTAACATTCTGAAGAAATATAAAGAATAGAAGCAAACTTCTATTCTATTGGCAGCTAAAATTGGTGGTACCAGACGAGAGCACACCTTGCTGAACTTTCAGCTTGATACTACAACAGTGCTCTTAGAGATGGTTATGATCATGTTGCTTCAATTTTGTCTCGTCATGGAGCTGCTTTGCATGTTTCGTAAGATTCCAAGTTTTAAGGTTCTGACTGGAATTTTGTTCATTGTCCAACCTGATAATTAGGGTTGCTTACACATTCATTTGATTTCAAATGTATCTATTCTACTATGTTCACGTACTAAATATTTTATTGTAGCTGCTTAGAAATGATGGATGGTGATAACCCAGCATCCTATCTTTGCAGTCCAGAAGGATTACTCCAACAGGTACGGGGCCTGTTAATTAATGATGCTTCCTTAGCTTGTTGCTTTGTTGGTACTTTTTTTAACTTACTTTAGAAATTGTATCTGTATAATTCAAGCTTTTAAGTTAAGTAGGACTAGCCCATGCGCAGCTGTGCTTGGCACAGCTGGTCGTGCAGGGTCTCTAGGTTCAACATGGGTAAATCTTTAGTTTTAATCATGGACCAAAATATCGAAAATATCGGCGAAATATCGTCGATATTATCCTTTTTTTGGTCCGACGACATTTCGTGACTTATCCTCTTATTGTCGTTAATATATGGCGATATTAATAATATTGCGATATGAAATCCAAAAATACTTGAAAATTTCTGAAAAGTCTTAATTTTGGGCATAGAGGGATTCGAACCCCTCCCATTTGACTTCTTCAACGCCTTAACCACCATATCACTTATGTTTTTGTGAAAATATGCTAAAATATTTATATATATGGTTTTGTTTTGAATTCTTTTTGCAAGAAACAAATTTGCACATATTCCAAATTTTTTGTGGTATTATATTTTAAATTGTGTCAATTAATTACTTAGTCAATGACATGCAATTTTTAATTTTTCTATTTTTTATTTGGTCACTTACATGTAGGGCTGGAAAAAATTCCCGAAAATCCCAAACCAAACCGAAAAAGTCCCAAACCCAAACCGAAAAATCCCAAACCAAAACCATCCCGAAGTTCGGGAATCTCATCCCGAAAAATACCGAAATTTTCAATATGGGATTGGTTTCCAAATCCCGTTTGTTTGGTAATCCCAAAACCTTCATATCTCATTCCTGTTGGGATGGAATCGAGCGACTCATAGAAAGAATCTGAGACTCAATCTTCAAATAATTTTGCTTATGGACAACGTCAACCAATCTCGGATCCATATGGGTGGCATGTTAACAATTACATGCAAAACTATTTTGGGGATTTATCACTTGATGACTACTCTTCACAATACACTTACTCTACATATAGAGATGATGAAGATAGTGAAAATTTTGAACCTCATAGGAACTCTATGTGGTACTAAGTCACTCATGTATCTTACCACGCAATGTATAAAGTGTAAAATATTGTACTAATTCATTATATATAAATGATTATGGTGTGTTTAAACATCTTTCATTAATTACTACATATTTTCCACACTCACAATATTTGCCAGCCCGCTATATAATCAACTTAAATCAGTTAAATCCATCATGCAATGCATTTCCTTCCAATTTTTTGTGATAAACTAATAGATAATTGACTAAATAAACATCCTGCAAAGTTTCAATAAAAATTTCCAAGTTTTTCTTACAATTTCCGTGGTTTTTATTCAATTTTTATCGATATCGATAATATCTCGATATTTCCATCGAAATTTCCGTGCTTTTGGACTACCGATATTTCCGATATCATCGATATTTAATACCTTGGTTTTAATTGGGCTGTCTTGCCCAGATAATAAAGAAGAAACATATGACAAGTTGATCAATAACCATTTTTCTGTTTTATTGAAATTTGGAATACAATTGATAATTTGATATTACTAAACAACAAAAATAGAATTGCATCACTATACTGTATATTAGTGGCGTGCTACTTTAGATTGGCATGTCCATTTACACCGGTGGGTGGTGGTAGTGCCTAGTGGTGGCTTCTGCTGTCTACAATTCTATCAATCAATTGGTTTCTTCGATAAAATGTCTGGCCTTATGCTTTGTTTATTGGGTATATATCATATTTACAATTCCAATGTAGTCTAACATGATTCGATTTGCACCAGATATGGAGTGTTTCAAAGAAAAGGGTACATTTGATCGGGAGAAATACCAATGAAGGATTTGATAGGGTAAGTTCTTCCTTTGCTCAAGAACAAAAGCAAATTTCAGCTACCATTTATTTCTATTAGACATGTATTGGATATTGCAAATGTCTTATAACTAGAAACACATGGCTTCTGATAGCGTTAGTTAAGCACTTCTTCTTTTGCCCATTCTATGTTGTATGGTCACTCGTCTGCTTTTCTCTTGCACGTTAGTTTATGGCAAATACATGCTAACTTTACCATTCTCAGGGCGAAGCTGTAAGATCATTTACATATTACAGAATGAATGATAAGTTCTTTGGGGCTGAAAATTGAAGTAACTTCGTTCCTTTTGTTAAAAAGATGAGCACAAATTGGTGAAGCATCCAAAAAACCCAACTTAAATAGTAAATTTATTGATCTAGAATAGCAGCCTCAATGCCCTATAATTTTTTGTCAAGGGCATGTGTAGAAGTTTAGAAGTTTGTCACTTCATGATATATTGACTGAAATAACATTGTGCTCCCATGACCCGTGTTCTTGACCTGGAAGTGTAAATTTTTGAAACGGATTTGGTTGGCCGTGGAAACTGAATGCATTATACCACCAAAATATAGGAAGAATGACTGAAATTGCAATCTTGGTACTACTGGTCTCATTGCCTTGTCAAATTCAGGTACGGCAATTCAATTTTAGGAATATCGTCATATTTTCATATCCGTCACTACAAGAAAATAATGTAGTTTTTGAAGATCGAAAACAACAATAAGAAAATGGATCCAAAAATATAGAGAACAAAGAACTAAGAATTCACTCCTCCAGAGTCCTTCAAATACTTAGCCTTGATTTTATTGAGTGCGATTGCGGCATCTTTCATGTTAATCCTTTCTTCCGGCAATGCTGCTGAGCAAGCTAAAGCTAATCTCATAACGGATGATAAGCAATCCCTCCTGCTCACAAAATCAACATCTTCCTCCATCCCAAGTATATCGGCATCCACAACTTCATCAATAGCAGCATCTGGAAATAAGGAATCTGCAATCCATTGCCTTAAATTCATTTCCTCAACAAACATCTCATCCGTTGGCTTCCTTTTTGTGAATGTCTCCATGTGTACAATTCCAAAACTATACACATCCCCTCTCGTCGAAACGATTCCTTCCATCCCAAACTCTGCAAATTTGTATGTGAATTTAGTTATATATGATAAAAAGAAAATTATAACTCCTAATAAGACCAACATATACAAGATTAAAAAAATACATCACCTGGAGCCATATATCCAACTGTGGCTAGGGTCATGGTGACACGCCCCGATCCCGATATTCCCCGAATACCAGGATAGACACGTGCTGGCCGACACCCGAAGGGTGACGAAAGCCATTTATTGAATGCAAATGCTGAAAAGAATGATTAAATAAGACTTATAAATATAAAAGAATAAAGAATATGCATTTAAGGAACGTGTTCAGAGCACATATCTAATCTAGAACACTAAAAGAATTAATATAAAATTGAATGAATAAAAGAATGGGTCCTACACCGAGAGGACTCGAAGATGCCGATGCGGAAGTGCCTTGACACCAGGATTGTATGCCTCGATTCTAAGTCCTGAAGGGGGCGCAAAACAAATATGAGTGGACCAATTTGATATACATATAATAAAACAGTTATCAACGTACTAACCCCTAGGTTTTATGAAAACACATATATATCGTGATAAACATAGGTTTTCCGAAACCTAGCATGCCGTGCACTGTCTCAAATCATAACTTGTATATATAATAATCTCTAGTGAATGTTCAATATAACTCTCCAGGCCCCATGCCGGCTCCCCATCTCTGAGCAGACAGTCAGAGGAAATAACCCTCAGGCCCCATGCCAGCTCCCCATCCCTGGTCTTAAATGCCAGAGGAAACACCCTATAGGCCCTATGCCAACACCAAACCTTCGCCCGGGACGGACCGGAATCTATCCCTACGTCCCGTAGCGGAAAGGACCATTAGGTAAGTACAAAACCATTGAACATACGTACATTTGAAAGGCATCTTCATAGTATAAAATCATCCATCATCTATACTATAAAGAGGTGTTCGAAACGTATTCTAAATATCATATCGTCATCCATCAGATATTCTATAAGAATACGGGTTATAGGAAAAATAGTAATAATTCAAAATAACCTCAATAGGCACGATATCTCATAAAACATTTCATAAAACATATTCATCAAATCATGCTTTTCATGTATGCATTTCTACTATAAAACATGCATTTTAGAAGGGGTTCACTCACAGATACTCCGCCGCTGAAGAGCCACGCAAGCTAGCGAAGAAAGTAACGTCACAATAATTGCCCCTAAGCACATAAAGGGTACAATTAATAAAACTCTATTCAAACGACTTAATTTGGGAAAACGGACTTCAGAAACGGGTCCAGAACATCGAAATTAGCCTAGGAGAGGTCTCGGACGAAAACCCGAAAAGTCAACCCCAAAGTCAAAGTCAACGGTCAACGATCAACGTTGACCAGTCAAAGTCAACGGTCAACGTTGACCGGGTCAGTCAACGAGTCAGGATCCAGGTCGGACCAGGTCAAACGGGTCTGGGCTTGGATTCGGGTTGGGCTTAGGTTCTTGGGCTTGGTTCTAAGGCCCAAGGGTTTTGGGTTTTTAGGGTTTGGGCTTAAAGGGTAAAGGGTTTAGGTTGGTTCCGGGTTGGGCCTAAAGGCCCGTGGGTTTATGTTCTTGGTTGGGTTAGTGACGGGCCTAGGCCCAGGTGTACGGCCCAAAGGGCCTTGGTTTTCTTGAATGTGGGTCGCCGGACCCATTGAAGAAGAAGGCCGGAATTCGGCCAGAAACTTCCTTAACTTTAAACATCCATAACTTTGTCAATACTTGACGAAACCGAGTGATTCAAATATGAAAGTTGTAGTTGTCAAAGAGAGGAAGATAATAGTACCTTCCATGACGTCTAACTCGCTGTGGTTTGGCCGGAAAACGCCTTGAAATCTTCGGAGGTCGCCGGAAACTGGGTAAGATTCAAATGGATATAACTTCTTCAATACTTGATGAAATTGGGTGAAACAAAAAGGAAAGTTGTAGTACTCAGTGAGACAAAGAGATTGATACCTTGCACGCCAGCCAAATCGCTGTGGTTTGGCCGAAAATTGCCTCGAAAGGGGCGGTGCTCGCCGGAAAATTTGGAAAAGCTACTCCGAGCCATTTTCTGCGATTCAAACGTATACACCACTTGAAACAAGCTTCGATCTAACCCTAAAACATAACCCAAGGGTTTCTAGAAGCTTACCAACATCGGAATAACATGAAACTCGTTGGGGAAGATGATGAACAGTACCGACCGAAAGAGAGGGAAGGGTTTAGGGTGTTCTTTCTTCGTTTCTGAGAACACAGAGGTGATGGTGATGGTGTTTTTGTTGTCCTAGTGTGTGAGTGCGATGCTGCTTGAGGAGGGAAGGAGAGATTTGCAGAGAAAGGGAGAGAGAGGGCTCACGGGTAGAGAAGGAAGAAAAAGAGAGAAAGAAGAGGGAGAGAAAGAGAAGAGAGAGTGTCATAAAAATCAGAAAAAAAAGAAAAAAAAAGGAAAGGAACCAGGGGACAAAATAGGGGGTGGGCCCTTTGGGCACACCATTTAAGACCCAAAAACCAATTTTAAAAGGAGAAGATCTAGCCCAAGGTGAAATTTCACAAAAATACCCCATCTATCGGGACGGGTTGTTACACATGGTTTCCGTCATCGAATCTCCACCGCCGATGAGTCTTGCAATGCCAAAATCAGCAACATTTGCAACCATATCATCATCTAGTAGTATATTGCTTGGTTTCACATCACAATGAACGATAGGTATCGAGTAACCATGATGAAGATATTCTAGTGCCATTGCAACATCTTTCATTATGTCCAACCTCTGCAAGATAGTCATGGAGCGGTTTGGAGAATACAACCACTTTTCGAGGCTTCCATCAGGCATTAATTGAAGTATCAGGGCTTTGAAATCAAGTTCATCGCAGCAACTTATGATTTTAATAAGATTCTGGTGACGGATTTTGCTTAGCATTTCACATTCCTTATCAAAACTCTTGAATGCCCCTTCTAGCTGTAAATTGAAAACTCTGATGGCGATATCTATCCCATCTGAAAGTGCACCTCTGTATACTGAGCCAAAGCCCCCCGTGCCAAGTAAGTTAGTCTCATGAAATCCATTTGTCGCCTTTACAAGTTCTAGGCGCGAAACTCCTCCAAAGAACTTGATGTAGCGAGGCAGTTTCTCTTACTACTTCAACATTCCTTTTCCTGCATAGTATTGGAATCAATGCAGCAGCCGCTAGGAGTATTACTGACATGACCCCTGAGATGATATATTTAGCTTTCCTCCAATTTGGCTCAACTTCTGTTTTATATTTGCACAATGGAACGTGGAGTCGGGAAGCACCGTAGAGCGCACCGTTTGATACAAATAAATCAGCAGAGAAGATTCTGAAAGGCCCGTCTGTTGGAATTTCTCCTTGGAGTTTGTTGAAAGACAAATTCAGATGCTTGAGATACAAGAGTGCTTCCAATGACTTCGGGATCACTCCAGATAGATTGTTGTTGGACAAATCCAAGAATTCTAGGCTTAGCAAGGTTTTAAATGAACTGGGAATAGGGCCTTCTAAATAATTGTTTGCCAAGGACAAATTAATCATATTTAGAAGATCCCCAATTCTACCGGGAATATTTCCGGAGAAATGGTTATTTGATAAATCAATCTCCACTACATCTTTCAACTTTCCGATGTCTTCCGAGAGTGGTCCAGCTAGAGAATTGGATGACAAGTTTAGGTCCAATATATACTTGAATTCCCACAAGGAATATGGTATTTTTGAATTTGACAAATTGGACTCTAACGATAGACTTCTTAGAGCTACTGCCAAAGTACCTAAGCAGGAAGGAATAGAACCACAGAGATGATTACCAGCCAAAAGTAACTCGGCTAGGTTGTTTAGTTGACAGAGTTCATACGGCATATGTCCTCGCAGTTCGTTATCATTCAAATATAAACCTTGGAGATTTTGTAGCCTTTGTATTGAACCTGGAATTACTCCACTCAACTGATTGTTTCCCAGGTTTAATGATATCAAGCTGCTCAAGTTGCCAATATCTACTGGAATGTTGCCCCTGATGTTGGAACTCATTAAATCCACATAAAAGAGTGACGAAGAGAGATTCCTGCGAGAAGCTGGAATCGTGGTGTTTAGTGGATTGTCTCCCAAGTCCTTCAAATTTCTAAGATTAAACAAGCAAGAAAGAATGCTTGCTGCTTGTGGAGTAGAAGCATCATTCGTCAAATGATTCAAGAACAAGTAAAGACGCTCGAGGTTTTTCAAGGAACAAAGCGTGCTAGGAAGAAACCCGGTAAATGAGTTTGTGCTCATGTCTAGCACCATGAGCTTGGAAGCATTGGAGAGGTTAGGGAGTAGTCCAAACACGAGGTTTGTTTCGGCTACATCAAGGATTTCTAGGTTTGGAACGTTAAGACCTATGTTTGCTGGGAGGCTACCTGAGAGCTGATTTAAAGAAAGCTCTATTACTCTAATCATGGAGTTATTGAAGAGTTTGGATGGGATGACGCCATTGAGATTATTACGAAACAGGTCCAATGTCTCTAACTGTGGCAGATCACTAATCTCATCCGGTATTGTACCTGTCACAATTTTAGCACATTTGCATTAAATTTTTAACTTCAGTTTAACTAAAAACTAAAAACGAAATGATTATCAAACAGTCTTAAATTTACTACCTGTTAAATTATTGTCACTAAGATAAATGTCGGTTAAGTAGGTGAAATTGCCAAGACTTTTGGGTATGCTTCCACTGAAATCGTTATACGCTAATACCAATTGACGAAGCTCTTTGCATTGCCACAGTTTGAAGGGAATCAAACCGTCAAGCTAGTTTTTAGCCAAATCAAATCGTTGAATACTTGAAAGATGCTCACATATATTGTTCGGAAGACTGCCACTCTTGTTGTTTCCGGATATAGTCAAAGTAGTCAAAGAAGATATGTTGAGGACACGCACAAAAGCAGAGCCTTTTAGGGCATTGGATTGCACAAACAACTCCTCCAGCTGACCTAAACTGCTTATCTTGTTCGGAAGTTCTATAAAATCAATCCGTATATATATTAAAATCATGTATAGACATAGGAGCAACTTATTAGTAGAAATCCCGTTGTACTGTAGCAAAAGAGGGATAACATTATAAGGACCATGTACTCACTATATAGGACCTCTTTTTTGCTCCCGAGTACGAGGGTCTTACACTGTAAATATACGATCCTACGATAGTCCTCTCATGTCATTTTTCACTAAAGTGAAACGAAATCCCTGCTAAGAAGGGTCTTGTATGTATACAGTATACCTTCGAACCTGTTGTGGTCAAGGTATATGCTCTTCACCATTGTTAAGTTGCCTATTTCTCTGGGTATGCTACCTGTTAAATATGTACATGCATGCCAACAAAAAAGAAGGAAAAAAGATCCAAAAGAGATTATTGTTATACATCTTATATATAGATGTTAAAATGGAACAAATATGTTAAAATGTAATGATGAAGCAAGCAATATTAATTTATATTCCTAGGTGTTTGGTAATGGTGTGGTACATACGCACCTGATAGTTGGTTCCTTTTCAGATTAATTGTTTCGAGTGCAGATAAGTTGAAGATAGCAGCCGGTATGAAACCCGAGAAACCATTACCGTACAATTCTAATTCGGCCCAAACTGATATTTTGGGCCTAAACATTGCCCCCTCGCTTCTGAGGTCTTCGACCGGGATATCTACCGGCCGAGCCCTGACCTTGAAGAAGCGAATCTTTTCATAATTTCAGTCCTCGATTTCCAAGGAGCATTTATGAAGCACGATTGCACGATCTTCTTTCTGCCAACCGTCTCACTACGTGGCGTCTTCTGCCTCAACCCTAAACCGTCGAATCTTTTACCAAGCGTAATCATTGCACCTCGATCCGTAAACTCTTAATTAACCTGACGATCGTGCGAGCATCAAAATGTCTTTTCCCATAAAACTCGCCGCCACACGCAAGCGTGCATCAAGAAACTCGGTCTCTTCACCTAGATTCTCCGGATATTCATAATGATTAGAGACTTTTCGACTAATTTCCCTTTTATTTCGAATTCTAGAGCGATTGATCTTCCTCCAAGGACCCTATAAATATCAAAACTCCTTCATTTGCACCTTTACACTTTCCAATTATCTGATCTGAAATCTCTTGCTCTTACTCCCGAAACACCAGAAAAACCCTTTTTCTCCCAGATCCTTGCCGTCAATTCCCAAACCAGAAATCCCTTTTTCCAGAAACC
This sequence comes from Heteromeles arbutifolia, assembly GCA_024362995.1. Lineage (NCBI taxonomy): Eukaryota > Viridiplantae > Streptophyta > Magnoliopsida > Rosales > Rosaceae > Heteromeles > Heteromeles arbutifolia. Next base: position 25,819,507 of record JANCRC010000005.1, on the reverse strand, counting down.
TTCAGACTATTAGCAATGGCTTCCTTCACCTCCCAGCTCTCCAAAGAATGCAAGAAATACTAGAAAATTGTCGATCATTGCACCATCAAAACCATTCGCTTCGAATGCGATATGAACACCCCCCATCAAATCCTCGGTCCTCTTTTCAAAGCGGCCGTGCCGTCCCCAATTACCGAAATTTTCAAAGTCGAGAGCCTGAAATTCCTGCTGCAAGGCTTTGAGTGGTCAAGATGGAGTTCGGCATAACCTCAAGGTTCCTGGCCCTCGACCACTACAACCTGGGGGGCCTGGGTCGAGCGGATGGAGAAGGTTTTCGGCGAGCAGTGGAAAACGCTCGGCATTTATGACGTCATCCGGCTCTCCTCACTAGAGATAGTCATGGACAAAGAGCTCCTCATAGTCGCCACAAGCCTCTGGTGCTCGGCTACCAACACCTTGGTCCTCCCACTCGGCCTTGTCAATCCCACCATCCTTGACGTTACGGCCCTTCTGGGGACCTCCCCATCTAGCATTCCAATCGATGCCGCCCTCTCCGGGTACCCGTCGAATCTTGACCTGAAAGCGCTTTTCGACAAGCGGGCCCTCTAGATTCTGAGCGGCGAAGGTCAAACACCTTCGAAGGAAGAAATTCAAAAACTCCATAAGAACTTCTTCAACTACAACACCCTCTACCTCCATTTCGCCGGTCGAGGGGACGAGGACCTGCGAGAAGCGGAGCACGAGGCCTTCCTCTTCTATTGGTACAACAAATACATATGTTGTACCAAGTCAAACAAGTGTCTCGTCGAGAACATGCTAGTGGCTGAGGCTCTGGCTAGCGGCCACACTTTGGCTCTTAGCCCGACGATCCTCGCTCACATCTTCCGCTGCTTGGCCGAGATGACCCTTCACAAGGTCGACCCGCACTAGAGCGGCCCTCTCTGGGTCTTCTAGCTCTGGCTGCAGGTTTACTTTGTCCCCCTTCGGCCAGAAACCGCCGACTTCTTACCCACCGAGGCACTTGGCTTTCAGCTGGCTTCTCGACCAACACCCCTGCACAAGGCCGATGAAGTATTCAAATACCTCTTCACCCTCGATGCCCTCTCTGACGATGAATTTCTGATCTGCCGTCGTCGGGAATGCCCATCGTCGGTCATGCTCCCCTCGTCAGCGTAGAGCACGGAGGAAGATGCCGACCTCCCTCAACCCTGGGGATCGTTCATGCTTACCCGGGACCTTCCCCTTGGCTGTGACGCCCGCTGAGCCAGCTGTGAGGTCTATCATCCAAACTTCACCGCCCGACAACTCGGCTACCTTCAAGGCTGCCCGGTCCCCCTTCTCTCCTCTCGCACTCTTTTGAGCCGATGACGCCTCTCTGGCTCCTCGGAAAAGGAATGCAAAGATGCGAAGAGGGAATTTCAAGAACGGTGCCGGAAACTTCACCTTCGACCGGTCGTCCCTGAATCCCTCAGCACTGACACCTTCGACGACTGGTGGGAAGAGTGCACTCAACAATTCTTTGGCGTATCGGTCGAAGATATCACAAGCAGGCTCTTCGGCGATCGTCCGAATAAGACCCCGACTCTCCCGCCTAAAGAAGCGGCCCAAGGTATACGGCTATTTTTCTTTGCTTTAGAGAGAAATCATCATAATTTTATTGACTCGCTCTTATCTTTTCCCAGGCAGCCGAGCGTCGAATAGAGTAGACGTGGTGGCTGCCGTTGTGACGAAGAAGAAATCAATTCCCTCCTCCAGGCCAAGCAAACGACCTCGATAGGAGATCGAGACAGCAGCCGTGGCCCTTCAACTCTCTAAGCGTGTCAAGAAATTGGCAAAGAAAGGGGAACGGGAGATCCATGTCATTGATAGCCAAACGACAGGATCAGCCGCAGCTGACGTCTCTCCCTCAATCGACACCGAGGGGGTCGTGCAGCGGGCCCAAACTGGCCAAGCACCCGAGGCTTGATCTGAGCCACAGGTCACGGCTGAGCCGGCAGCTGCCCAGCCAGCCGAGGGTACGGCACCTCCAGCCCCGGCTGAACCGGCTGCTTCCCCGTCGGTTGAGAGAACGGCCACTTCTGAACCGGTCGTGGCCTTTGTCTTGGAAGGGGCAACCGCAGAGACGAGAAGAACCCCTTCCAAGGCTCCAAGATGGTCGGCAGTCATCATAGAGGTATAACGATGCGGTTATTAATTCCTTCTTCCTCGAACAACTTCGAGCAATTTTAACCACCTTTATTTCAGGATGATGAAAGTGACAACCACCCCAACAGTCCTCCTCCGTAGGTTGAAGCAGCAATCCGGGTCGAGCTTCCTGCAACAGCTGAAGTGGTCAGCTAGGTTGATCCTCCCGCAGTTGCACATGGGAAAGGCCTTGCCGCCGAGCCTGAAGCAACGGTGAAAACGCCGATCCACCCACAGGATCAAGACCTCGGCATCTCTCCTCAGGAAACCACCTCCGCCTATGTAAGCACCCTCCTTACTATTCTTTTATCAATCTTCTGGCTTGGAACACTAAACCAAAAAATACTAAATGTCAGGTGCCCGCGTTCTCCTTTCACCGAAAATTTTATGCGCCAAAGGGCGTTATCTATATCTCTTGGCCACCTCAGTGGCCATCAAATGTAGATAACCTTCATCGGCCGCGTGAATTGAGAAGTAGTCTAAAACATTGGGCTCGACCATTGAGCTTTCTAGGTTCGACCAACGATCCAGCAGACATGGCCGAAGTCTCTTATCAGCAGGTCTAAAATTTCTTTCTCAATTGATTGTCTGATGATTCGATATGTTCTGACCTTTCTGTTTCGTGTAGCCTTCGTGGGAAGTCGAATTTGATGCTCTCCTCTCAGCAGCATCAGGAACTGTTGGCCCTTCGACGACCACAATTGGGTCCTCGACCGACTCATCTTCTCTTGTCAAGCTGCAAGAGCTTCTGTCACTTTCGGCCTCCCAGGTTCTCGAATGCAAGAGCCTTGACTCCGTCGGCGAATGCCTCAATGACCTTGCGGTTAATGGTCAGTTGAGCCCTGAAGCTATTACTCGGGCATCTTCGACCTTGGAGCAGACTCGAGAATTCTTCGGCATTTTCGAGAAAGCTCTTCAGGTCGAAGACGACTGAAAGGCCGCGTCGGGCGTTCTCGAAGCTCTCCGCCCAAAAGTTGAAGCCATGAAAGCAAAGAATGATGCTTTGGCCGACCTGGACCGTCAGATCATTGAGCTTCAAAAATAGAGATCGGCCGTGGCCTCTGAACTCGCGAAGGATTTTAAGCTGGGTGGCAAATCCTGCCTGTCCGACTATGCGGCTAGCGTAAAGCAGGTCGAACAGCTCAAAATGGATAAGAGGATCCGTTAGGCCGAGGTCATCATGGACGAAGTGAGGTGGCTGGAGCTGAAGGCCGTGCTTGAAACTCTTCTTCCCCCGTCACCCTAGACTTACTTATGTACTGACGGACCAGCTTAAACTGTACTTTTTGACAATTTTTTAATAAGAACTTTCATTCTCGCATCTCCCAAGTAGTTGGATAGTATTTCTTTAAAAATTTTCCATTGATTGGTAACTTGTGAACTGTGCCGGCTCGATCTTTAAGGTGATATGCCCCCTTGCCGAGCACTTTATAAATGATGAAGGGTCCTTCCCAATTCGGCGACCATTTGCCGAATCTAGGATCTTTAATTCCCATAGGCAACACAGTTTGCCAGACTAAATCTCCTTCACTGAATGTTTTCTGTCTAACCCTTTGGTTATAGGCTCGTTCGACAATCTTTTTCTGCGCTACTAATAAATTGTATGCATCAAGCCGCGCTTCTTCCAAATCCTCTAACTCTTTCCTCATAGACTGACTATATTCGGCGCTGAACAAATTACTTTGCTCGATTATTCGCAACGAATTTATGCTTAATTCGACTGGTAGCATTGCGTTGTGCCCGTAGGTTAGTGCGTACGGAGTTGTCCCAGTCGCGGACCGGAGCGATGTTCGATAAGCCCATAAAGCCTCATTCAACTTCAAATGCCACATGTCAAGCCTTTCCCCTATTATTTTCTCAAGAATACCGATCATCATCTTATTACTTGCTTCGGCCTGTCCGTTTGCCTGTGGATAGTACGGCGTGGACTGTTCAAGCCGAATTTTCAGATTCGCTACATACTCTTTAAACCTCTCGGCTATAAAGATCGTGCCATTGTCCGTTATGATGGTTTCTGGTATCCCAAATCTGGTCATGATGTGTTCCTCCACAGAGTCGCAAACCTCTTTAGACGTTAACTCGGCATACGATTTTGCCTCGACCCACTTGGTAAAGTAATCGGTCGCCATAAGTATCCATGCATGCTTGGCAGCCCCGGAGGACGGCGTGATTTTGCCAATTACGTCCATAGCCCATCCTCTAAATGGCCATGGTTTAGTGACCGAGTGCAGTGATTCGGCCGGGACTCTTTGTATGGGACCATGAATTTGGCATTGCACACATCCCCGTGCGAACTCAATGCAATCTTTTAATATGCTTGGCCAAAAATAACCATGCCGTCGAAGCAACCATTGCATTTTTCGGCCCGACTAATGAGATCCGCAAACCCCTTCATGAACTTCCGTGATTGCTCGAGCAGCTTCTTGGGGGCCGAGACAGAACAATAGTAGTTCATCCTCGCCTTTTCGGTATAATTCATTTTGATACATGACATAATTCGTGGCGTGAACCTTTGTCTTACAGTCATGTTTGCTATTAGGATTATCGAGATACCGCATGATAGGCTTCCTCCAATCATCTGTCATTGCCTCAACTGCGCAAACATCTATAGGGTCTTGTCGGTCCAACAATGAAGGTAATGACATGACTCTTGTGCGTATCACGTTATCGCGTCGAAGGACCTGCTGATTAACCAAGGCCGGGTATAATCGTCGTAATACAGGTATTTCCCGGCCTAGCTTGCCCCCCAGGAGTTGTGCTCCGGAAGCAATTTGGGCCAGTTCGTCTGCGTCGGTATTATGAACCCAGGAAATGTGTTCAAACGTGATGCCGTCGAAGAACTCGACCAAATAGCTGGCAACTATGTGGTAGGGTGCCAGAGTACAACTCATGCATCGAAAAGACCCATTGAGTTGGTTAATCACAAGTTCGGAATCACCGAGGACGAGGACACGGGTCGCTCGTAAGTCATGAAGGACATGAAGGGCGATGATAAGAGCTTCATATTCGGCCTGATTATTCGTACAACCGAAATCGAGCCGAAGAGAAAAAGACCAGCGGCAGTGGCTAGGCGATTGAATGACGATGCCAACACTAGCCGAGTCTGAGGTACTAGACCCATCAAAGTACATTGTCCAGTAGTTATCGCGTGCTTCGACCATGCCGATTTCGACGTCATTGCCCCCGACATCATATGGGGAGGGATGTTGGGCCAAGAAATCGGCTAAAGCTTGGCCTTTAACGGCTTTCTGAGGCACGTACTGCAGACTGAACTCTGACAACGCCATTGTCCATTTCCCGATTCGGCATTTTACTATGGGCCGTGTTAGTATGTAACGGATAACATCGGTTTGGGCGATGACTTGCACGACTGACGGAAGTATGTAATGGCGGAGTTTTGTAGTGGCGAAGAACAAAGCCAAGCAAATTTTCTCGACAGGCGAATAATTGATCTCAGGCGCATTCAGACCCTGACTGAGATAAAAGATAGCTTGTTCGCGACCGGCCTCATTATCTTGAGTGAGGAGGCAGCCAATAGACTCTTCGGCCGCTGAAATATACAACTTTAGAGGCTTACCGCGCCGAGGTGGTACGAGAACCGGTGGCGTGGTGAGGGAAACCTTGATCTGTGTAAAAGTCGCTTGATGCTCTTCGCCCCACTCAAATTGATCTGAGTCCTTCAATTTCAAAAGGGTAGAGAATGCCTTCATTTTTCCCGCCGAATTAGATATAAAACGGCGGAGAAAATTTATCTTGCCGAGTAAGGATTACAACTACTTCTTTGTCGTTGGGGGTGAGGCAGCAATGATTGCGCGTGCCTTGTTTTCGTCCACCTTAATTCCTCGATGATGCACAAGGAAACTTAAGAAGTTACCGGTCGATACGCTGAAGGCGCACTTAGCCGGGTTCATCTTTAGATTATGTCGTCGCATGCGAAGGAAAGCTTGCCGAAGATCATCTAGATGTGTTCGGCGGCTTTTCGATTTAACCACCACGTCATTGATGTACACCTTAACTATTGTGCCAATCAAGTCATGGAAGATGGCGTTCATGGCACACTGGTATGTGACCCCAGCGTTTTTAAGGCCGAATGGCATAACCACCCACTCGAATGTTCCAAGTGCCCCCGGGCAACGAAATGTAATTTTATGAACATCGGCTTCGGCGATAAAGATCTGGTTATAACCGGCATGGCCATTCATCAAAGACATCATGTCATGAGTAGCTGCGGCGTCAATCAACAAATATGAGATTGGCATTGGATATTCATCCTTAGAAGTTGCCAGATTCAAATTACGAAAATCAATACAAATGCATAAGGCACCGCTTTTCTTCAGCACCGGCATGATATTTGCCAACCATTCAACATATCGGCCAGTTCGAATGAACCCGGCGTTTAAAAGTCGAACCAGTTCTTCTTTTATGCCGAGTTGAACTTCGGTTGAAAACCGTCGAGGAGGTTGGCGAAAAGGTTTGCAACCAGGTTTGATGCGTAATTCATGCTCAACGAGGGTTCGGTCAAGGCCAGGCATCTCGTGATAACTCCAAGCGAAATAATCCTTAAATTCGCCAAGCAACTGGCAGAGTTCGGTCTTAGTATGCTGGGGTAACAGAGCACCGATGAACAATGGCCGAGGGTTATCGGCCGTTCCCACATTTATTTCGTCCAATGGGTCTTTGACTTGGAGCCGGCTATCCTTGAGTTCGGCTGGGGCAGCCTGGATTTTGTCGAGAGAGAGAACAGGGCCATTGTCGCATTCGGCGAGGAATTCCACGAGGTTGACGCCTGAATCCGGCTGTTGGGAGATAGCGTACCAATGAGCCAGCAACCGTTCCATGGTTGATGAAACTACGGCTCGGCGTGCGGTCTGACTGGCGTCAGACATCAGGGTCGGGGATGAAGTTGGCCAATCCGAGCCTCGTCGAATCCCGGTGAACAGTTTCGACGCCAACCTCGATGGCCTTCTGAACAGAAATCCGCGTTGGTCGACCTTCTTCGTTAAGGCCGTGTAACGTGATGTATCCGACATGATCATCGTAGTATCGCGCTTGGATCATGTTAGCTTCGAATGGCTGAGAATCGGCTGGGTGAACCACGACTGTTTTGCCATCCCAAAAGACGAGAACTTGATATAGCGATGAAGGGATACAACTGGTTTGGTGAATCCAATCTCGTCCGAGCAACGCATTGTACTCGGTTTTGGAGTCAACTATAAAGAAAGCGGTCATGTGGTTATGACTTGCGACGGTCACCTCTAATGGGAGAACTCCCTTGGTTTGGGATTTGTCACCAACGAAACTACACATGGTAATCCCTGATGGAATGAGCTCGTCGTTAGAACGACGTAACGCCCTCATGATTGTTACGGGCATGATATTGACCGTTGCTCCGCAATCAACGAAAATTTTGGACACTGGGTATCCTTCGATATGAGCCGTAACATATAACTGCTTTAGGTGATGGAGATTAGCCGATGACGAACGAGGAAATAATTCGGCGAGAGCTGCCTTGAGGTTATCTTCTTTTGTCGCTAACTCGACTTCGGCAGGGAGTACGAAATCGGCCTGGGTAGCCTCTTCGGCCACTACGTCGCCGTCTAGGAAGTTAGGTTGGGACGTGTGTGGTTGAAAATCTGCAGGCAGAACATGGACCATACTGATTTCCATGTTGTCGAGGACCGAATGACCCATCGACCCGGTATCTCCCACCTCTGATGGTCCTTCGTTTGCCGAGCTTTTCTCCTCCGGACTTATGTCATAGACAGTATTCGGGTTGACTTCATCGACCGTTGCCGGGGTATGTTCTTGCAAGGCATCTTGGAGGATTTCCTTCTGTTGGTCGAGGGGCTCAGGCTCATTGAGAACCACAATAGGGTCCGGGACTTGCGTTGTGCCGCGAGCCTGATCTTGATACATAATGCGGGCGTCCCTGATGTCTAGGTAGGCATCTAAGCGTGCCACGCGCTCCGTTTCATCGGCCGTAAGGCCGAAAAGAGAAACGGCCGAAAAGACTTCGAGATGGTATCGCAAGTGCTGGAGATCTTCCAGAGAAAATGGGAGCTCGCTCGTCTCGATATCAATATATGGGTCGACGTCAAAGCCGAGGACTCGAGCCTCTTGTATGTGCTGGAACCTAGCTTTCAGCCCTAGGTCCGAATTCTTTTGAATAATTCGCTCGGCATCAGGACAGGCCAGAACGAGATCAATCGTATCTTGGCATGCTTTCGGTAAACCGTATAAATCGTTGGCTGAATTCTTTTTGTGAAACTCTCGCATATACTCCAATGCCTCTCTGAGGAACGGTGGATGCAGGTTCCGTCTAACCCTGATTAAAGGCTCCTGTATAGGTAGCGGGGGAAGTTTGCTCTCGGCTTCCCCCTTGAAATGTTCAAGACGCGCCTTCATTTCCCCGGGTCGAAGTAGAAGTTTGATTCGCTTATCAGCCTCCTCAAATATGGTTTCCACATCAGGGTTGGTCACTTGTCTTTCTTGGAGCTACTCCGTCATGATGGTCGGAGGTTGTCGTTCGTCATCGCTGCTAGTTTGATTCTTTGGCTGCCACTTTGGGGCCAAAGTTTCCTGAGCTGCTTGTCGGCGGGCCATGCAGTCTATTCTTTGGCGTCGACGCTTCTGTGATTTGGACAATGCAGTATACACACCTTTAGGGGAATGATAGGTGTACCAACGTTGATCACGCGGTTCGGGAGGTTTAAAGGTTTTCTGCTTTGCCGACGTGTTCGAACTGCTAGAACTTCGTGCGTAATAATCCTCGTTATAGAATGGTGCATCGAAGTCCAGGCGTCGTCTAACTGGGGGTAGCTCGGTCGGCCGCGTTTTGGGGCCGAGTCTGTTGAAAACTCCCTGGCGTTGGCCTGTGCTGAGTGTCTTCTGAGGTGTTGGGGCCGTGTCTGTCTTAACTTGAAACGGCCTTCTGTTTGGCGTTGCGTCGACGTTTGTCTTACACCGACTGCAAAGGATCACTGATTTATCTTTTTCCTTGGCGCTGGAGTTTGTCATAGGTTGGATGATGGCCGGTCCTGAAAGAACCTCGGGTGGCTCGTTTGAAAATAAATCTATCTTGAGCCATGGCTGAGAACTCTTCGTTCGAAAGTGTTGCACTGAGACGGGCTCGACCTTTTCTTTCCCTTTGTCTCTAGGTAAACGGGCATCTACCATATTAACTGTCGCCGTAGGAAACGGGTCGGTATCAACGCTCATTTTCTTGTCTGGGAACTTGAGTTTGCCGTTATCGATCCAGCTTTGGACAACATCTCAAAATATGACACAGTTGTTTGTCGTATGTTTATTCGAGTTATGGTACTTGCAATATGGTCTTCCCTTCAATTCTTCGGCCTTAGGAATATTATGCCCAGGCCGAAGCTTGATAATCTTGGCCAGCAGCAGTTGGTCGAAGATGGCGTCGGCCTTAGTGATGTCGAAAGTATAAACCTTTGGTGTTTTGGTGGTAGATTCTTCGGTGGCCGAGCGAGTTTTTACATCCTTGGGATTGGCGTACGTCAATGCTTTGCAGACATACGGTTTATCGATGACTATCTCGACTGCATCAATATTAGCATACTCTTCAGGTTCAGTTGAGGCATAGCTAACCGTGGGGTTTTTATAGATGGTTCCTCGGGATGGAGACTTTGAGACTTTTTCTTCTCGGAGTAGGTAGTCATATTGCTCCACGTGTTGAGCTAATTCATAAATGTCTCGGAAGTTTACCCCCAGGAATTTCTTCTTGTACTCCATGTCTAGCCCATTCAAAGCTAGTCTAACAAATTCGACTTCAGGAAGGGGTACTCGGTACCAATTTCTTGCTGACTTAAACCTGGTCAGGAAATCCATTGGCGACTCATCTGATGCTTGAGCCATCCTAGCTAATGATGAAACCGACATTTCCATCCCCGGCCGATAGAATTGCTCATGAAATTTTTCGGCCAACTCCTCCCAGCTCTGGATGGAGTTTGGTGGGAGATTGATGTACCACGCAAAGGCCGAGCCTGTCAATGAGAAGTTGAATAGCCGCAATTTATGGAAATCGCTATTAACGTCGCCACATTGAGCGGTGAACCAGGCCACATGTTCTAACGATGACAGAGACGACTCTCCGGCAAACAGACTGAAATCTGGGATTTTAAAACCTTTGGGATATTCAAATTTTTCGACGTAGGCAAGGTACGGGTGGATGAATTTTGGGAATTTCGGCCCTTTTTTCAAGGCCGAATCGATCATCCTCTGGATCTCGGTCGCATCGATGGATGTCGCCTCTGCTTTCTGGTCAGATCCATCCGCTCTACTACTTGATCCTCCTTTCTTTTCCAGGTTAGTTAACTTGAGCTGAGCAGGCACTGGCTCGGCCCATACTATCGGTAAAGGATCATTCTTTAGTGGCCATTGCCGAAAATGATCGGAGGGTTTATCTTCACAGATCTTGTGTACCAGCATTTCAAGCAACCTGGTGTGTGTCTCATTAGTACTGCTTATTACTTCGCGCAGACTGTCTATTCCTCGGCTGAATACCTGTTCGACTTGCCGAGATTGTTCATCTAGTCGTCTTCGGAGAAACGACCTTGTTGGTGGATCAGCGCCTTCACCACCATCTTCATCGCAGTCCTCCACTACCACATCATTGAAAATGGATGTGGTTTTGTTGGGGGCTTCTGCGTTACGAGGCTGACTGCCCAGGCCAGCTTCCTTTTCTCGGCGTGTCGTGCTTGCGGACTCTGGTGTCGCAGTAACAATGGGGTTTTGTGTCTGCGGTACCGACAAATCAGTCGTCGATTTTCCCATAACTGCTTTCTTCTTGACTGATCGTGTCTCAATTGGCATGAACTTCGTAGTTTAGCACTGGTCCCACTGGGCGTGCCAAAATGTTGACCCTTAAAACTACCAAGCCTACGTGGCGCGCAGGCCGAGTAACTAATAAGCTAACTACGTCCTTCGATTGTGTGCGGGGCGTGCCAACTCATCTGCCGAGCTCGGCCCAGGAGTAAAATTTGTTGATGTTACGTTGGTTGCGCTACTGACTTCTGCGTCTTACGATTGCGGCCGAGGAAGGAACTTGACTCGGCTCTCGGATTCTAAAGCCTGAAGACAAGGCTACTAAATATGCCAAGTTCACAGATCGTTGTCGTCGGATTCGGTCACAGTGATGGTATTCGTCAGAGTAAACTCACGCTGGATTGACACCAAAGTGTAAGGGCACAAATACTCAAAGCGGATGTACGTCTTGATGGTGAATATAGTTCGGCCGTCAGAATGCCGAACTCTAAAGCCCACTTGTGAGTATCCAATCATAAAACAACTCGGCGTTCAATGTGCCGAGCCCTAATAAACTGTAACACCTCACTTCGCCGAGAAGGCTGATGAGATGACCTCTGCCAATAAGGATTCGAAAATCCTTCTCGACCGAGACTTGGATAGGTAACCAGTCGGCCCCTTCGCAGTGCTGTTTATCCAAACTGAAGGTGCTCCGCGGTCGGCTGATTCTACGGCGATAGTGCTGTTTATCCAAACTGAAGATACCACCGGTTGCCTTCACAGTGCTGTTTATCCAAACTGAAGGTGTGTTGGCGAAAAGGAAAATAAAAATCTCAAGGTTCTTGAGAGGTTTCACGTAGAGCGAAGGTTTGCGCAGGGCAGATTTGTGTGTTGAGTTGGAGAGCCCCTGAATGGTGCCACTGCCTCTGTATTTATAGGAGCGTCTCTGCAATCAAGTCCAAGTCATACTTGGATTAGGACTCCTTATTCTGATCCAAAACTATCTCGATTAATCCTTCTCCAATCAAGACTTTGGACCTAACCTTTATCATGCCGCACACATCTCTTATATCTTTGTCAACCTCATCCTTGCCGAGACCCCTTAATGCACTAGGATTCATGCTATCCGTAGGACTCTGCCTGCTTCGCCTTTATCCAAATAGCACTATTCCTGACCAGACCTGGCCGATCTCGGCCCATGGGCTAAATAACCCACAAGCCTCCAAATAGAACTTTCCGAGCCAAGAACAATTCTAATTCAGCCCAAACTGATATTTTGGGCCTAAACAATACTACTACAAAATAAAACCCTAAAAGGTCTTAGAATAAACTAGGAAACCAAATAAATTGAAATAAAATAGGAAACATAATCCTAAATTAACTAGATAAATTCGCCCAAAATCTGCACAGCCACGTTTCAGTATCTTCAGGGCTCCAAAACAGGCCCAAAATGGCTAGAATTAAAGCTTGAGATGTCCCGAACATAATTGCAGAAGGCCTCGAATCCAAAAGACACCATCTTGGACGCCAAAAAACCCAAAGAAGCCCAAAACGTCAGTTTGGCTGCACTGCACGCTGCTCCTTTATTTCATTGCCATAAATAAACCGCTTCGTAAAAAATTATGAAACTTTGATACGAACAAGTAAGGAACACACAAACGTCCTCCAATTGGAATCACACCAAAATTCATCCGTTTGATAACTTTTTGCTCCAGAGGAAGTCGAATGTCCTACATTGGAAATATAATTCAAAATATAAAAATTCTTCCATGTATATCTCCTTGTCTAGTTCTCCATTGAGAAATGCTATCTTAACATCCATTTGGTAAAGTTTCAAATCTAGTTGAACAACAATAGCTAAAATGAGGCGAATAGAGGCAAACCTTACCACAGGGGAGAATGTCTCTTCATAATCTACACCCAATTGCTGAGTGTATCATTTCGCCACAAGGCGTGCCTTATATTTGTCAATTGAACCATCCACCTTGCATTTGACTTTTAAAACCCACTAGTTTCCAATGGTTTTACGCCTAGGCAGAAGGTCAACTAACTCCCAAACGGTATTTTTGTCCATGGAGCTCATATCTTCCTTCATTGCAGTTATCCACTTTTCTTTGGCCGTTAAAGACAATGCTTATTTGTAAGAAGAAGGTTCGTCTTCCTCTGAAGGTATGCAAATGTAGGCCTCCCTATCAACCTCAAAATGACGTTTGGGAATGTGGCCTCTCTTGCTTCTCGAACTGTGTGACCTTGAATTTCATAAGGTACGCTTCCATCATTAGGCGTATTTTCTTGAGTGTTTATAGATACATTACTCCCACTGGGTTGTGTACTCTCTACTCAGATCAAGTCCTCCTACATCATATTCAGCGACCATTGGATTGGAAATTAATTCCCCTCATTCACTTGAAGATGTTACAAGTTCTTCATCTTTCTCCAACTCATGGAGATCAAGGTATTTGACAGTATCGCCAAGTTTTGGGAAGTCATTCTCTATGAATTCCACTTCACGTGAATCAATCTCGGTTTTTCCTCTATCTGGATGTTCACCATACATCACATGACCTTTCGAGTTTTCACAATATCTTATAAAGATATGTTTATTTGCTCTAGGACCTAACTTTCCAAATTTATGTGATTGATTATGAGCAAATCCAGCACAACCCCAAGGACGTAAATTACCCATATTGGGTTTTACATCATTCCAAAGTTCGTATAGGGTTGAGGGTACACGGTTAAGTATATACGTCGCGGTCAATAATGCATCACCTAAGAAAGATATGGGGAGATTTGCCTGCACCATCATAAACTTGACCATGTCTAATAAAGTTCTATTTCTCCTTTCAGCAACCCCATTTTGTTGTGGCATGTAAGGAACAGAAAGTTGTTTGCGTATCCTCTTACTTTCACCAAAAAACTTGAATGGTCAAATAAATACTTGCATCCACGATCAGTGCGAAGAGCTTTTACAGTATTCCCTTTTTAATTCTCAACCTCAGCTACGAAGCATTTGAAATAATCTAAAGCTTCATAACGATGAGCGATTAAGTACACATAACCATATTGCGTGTAATCGTCAATCAAAGTCAGAAAATAAAAGGCGCCATGATGAGCCTTCACACTCATTGGTCCACAGATGTCAGAGTGGATTAACTCTAGCGATTGAGTAGCTCGAATAGTTCCAAAAGGCTTTCTAACTGCTTTGCCAACTAAACAAGGCTCATATACAGGCATATTGACATTAGTGAGTGACCTCAATAGGCCTTCTCCAACTAACCTTGTCATTTTATCTTGCCCTATATGCCCTAGTCTAGCATGCAATGTTTCAGAATTAACATGTTTAATAACAATTACTAAATAAGTAAAAGAACAAGAATCAATCAAATCCAAGCAAACAAAATCGTTATTTATTGAACCATATCCAATTTCAACTTGATCCAAATAGATCACAAGTCTAGACGGGGGTTAAGTAAAAACAATATCCTTCATATAAAAGTGCAGTAGCTGAAAGTAAATTAAATTACATTCTAGGGGCGTGCAAGACATCATTCAGAAGTAGTTGACAGCCAATGCTTAGTTGAAGTCGATACGAACCAACTCTCAAAGCTTCTGTACGACTTCCTTCACCCACGTACACCCAATGTAACTTTGCTGGAAGGCGTTGATAATTTTTGAACCCCCTTTTATCTCGAGTCACATGCTTGGCTGCTCATGTGTCTACAATCCAATTGTTGGACGTGTGAGCAACATGTATATGCAAACATACACAAACAATAACAGATTTAGGGTTAGGGATTACCTTTCTATTTGGCTCAGTGCAATTACGAGCGAAGTGTCCCTTCTTTTTACAGTTAAAGCACATTGACTTGGATTCGTCTTTCTTGCCACGTTTACCTTTGTGGGCCTTGATCTTATTAAAATTAGGAGCAAGCTTTGCATCCTTTTTCTTAGACTTAGTCTTACCCTTTCCTTTGAACTGGTTACCCTTTTTGGACCCATCTTGAGTCAAAATGGCAGTACTTTGGGTCGCCACTTGGCGCTCACCTTCCAGTTCAACATAACACGAGATGTCATGAAAGTTCTTAATCTGATCATTGTGTGTTATGATCTGTTTAAGAGCATCTCATGAGTCTAGGAGGAACCTAATCATAGCTTGGACTTGCTGTTCATCGATGAAGATACTCCCAGCAGCTTTTAAATCTCGTATGATGCTGGACATCTTCCTAAGATGTTCAGATACAGAGTGCTTAAGATCCATCCTGTAAACCTCAAACTTCAACACTAGACTTCTCAACCTAGTAGTCGCGGTTCCACCAAAAGCAAATTTCACCTGGCCCCACATCTCCTTGGCGGTTGAGTACCCTTCATACTCACTAATAAGATAATCATGCATGCTGCTTAACATAGTAAAACGCGCACTTTGATCTTACTCTAGCCTTATGTTGAGCCGTAGTGGTTCCATCTCTCTCAAGATCAGGCCCATCCATTGAAGCCTTCAAGAGCTCTTGTTCATTGAGAAGATATTGGAACTTCCTATGCCAAATATCATAGTTGGTTCCAACCAGCTTTTCTGCTTTGGTCAAATCAGCAACAACATTTTTGGTAGCCATTTCTTTTTACAAGGGTGAAATAATTTTGGCATTATTAATTACACATCTTACATTTATTTATTTCAAAAACTCATTAGAAAATATTTCACTTTTTCTCCTAGGTTCAAATTGAAAAATCCGCTAAGTCGCTCGTAATTACCATTCAATTCTAAGAGTCAAGATCATATTTTCTAATTATTTTCGAAATAAATCTTATTTAAACATTATTATGTTTTAAGCTTATCCATTTTTCATGCAACATCCAATTGAGTGCACAACGATTAGGGTTTTTAGACAACGGGCTAGACATGTGGGCCTCCGTAAGTGCGGCCAGGTAAAATCTGGGAGGGGTGGTAACACGAAGCTTTTCAAAACCAAACCTCTTTGACACCCAAAGTGTCTCCTTAAAGATTTTTCCTAGACCACATCAAATAAGAGGTGACCATTAGTGAACCCCAATCTAATTTTATTAATTTTTTATTAATTAGGTAATATTTTTAAATATTCTCCTAAAGAATATTCCTTTCTAATTAAAAATGCTCAATTGACATGAGCAAACTTGATCAACATTATCTCTTTTTGATTTTCCTAAAATCTTGGCATGTGTTGGATATTTTTAAAGGTTAATTAAGAATGTTTCCTAAATTTTATTAAATTAAAAACGTCTCTAATAACAAACCTAAATATACACTTACATAGGTCAATGAACCACAATGATTCACTTGCCAGCCGTGTCCCAAAAACACGGCCCACGCACCGCCACGCACTGCCCAAAGCAACGGTGCAAAATTAATTAATTTTTATTTTTAATAATTAATTTAATATTGCGCGAACCCACTCGCCATGGGTGGCGCGTGTCACACACCCGCCGCCTTCTAGCGGTCCAATGCCGTTCTTTTGACCTCTGTTGGATTGAGCTCCCTGAGATGAATTCAACGGTGTAGCTAACATCCACGAAAGCCTAGGACCCAAGAACAAGACCCAAGCAGTTGTAGGGGCGTTGGAACATCGAGGAAGAATCGAAGAACACCCATCTTAGGGTTTCCAGCGGGTTTGAGTGAATTTGGGGCTTTTCCCGACCAAATTTGACTTGGCCATAGGTATGAAACTTACTCTACTCATTGAGATCCACATTTATGTGAAATTTGGTAATTTTTGGAGTTGGTCGGAAAATTGGGTTTCCGTTCGCCGGAAACCGCCACCCATGGCGGCAAGTGTGGCGGCGCGTGGCCAGTGGGCCTATGATACCTTTCTAAGTTCAATTGGATGTCCTGATTTTGTATTTGATATTCGTATGATGTGGATTGATCGTTTGAACCTAATTTCTCTATGATACATTACTTGATCAAAATATGAATCACCAATCCGACCATTGGATCGTCACCAAACCCTAATGCATTATAGAACATAATATTTAAGGATAACTGGAACTGACGGTTTGGGAATCCGACTTACAGATCTTCCCGAATTAGATTTCTAAGTTAGTAAAATTAATTGTTAACCGCCACCTAATTCTAGCAATTGGCGGAGGTCTGACTGTTGGATCACGATGAGATTTTAGTATGTTGTTTTTTGAGAATAATGTGGACCTTAGGAAGTTACAGATCTAGATTTTGATGTGTGGATCTTCCGGATTAAATATCTAGGGTGTGGACCCCACCGTTGACTTTTGGTCAATAGGTCTTGAACCATTTGAATTACTAAAATTAGTATTACTAGAGACTCAGTGAAGCTTTGCGAATGTGTCTCAGTGAGTGACATTAATATATGTGATATGGTGATTACCCGATTCTTTATATTAATATCCTTTGTGGATATGACTTGGTTTTATAAATGTGTTTTCTGTTAAAATGTGAATTGATTCATGGATTGGTAATATTTGTGAAAAAGTGATTTGAATTGCATATTGAAATGTTTGTTAAATTGAGGGCTAGTAGGAGACCATGACCCTACTTGGTTAATCTGCGACAGGGGGTCACTAGTGGTCCTGCTTGGTTAATTTACGATAGGGGACCATATTATTTATGGATCGTGCTTGGTTAATCCGCGATAGGCGATCCTTATGGCCATACATACTTAGGAGTGATCATGCTTGGTTAATCAACGATAGGTGATGTTGGAAATGTGCCCTAAAACCAATCATATGATGATACTTTACGGACATTTCACATGTTAAACTAATTTAGCTTAATATAAAGGGCAAAGATTATTGTTTTAAGCCGTCTCATATAAATGTTATATGCTTAAACGATAAGTCCAAGGAATATGCAATTGGGAGAATGTGATCTAAAGAAGTTAGATTCATGAGACCATTCTTTTTCGTTTACATATCCTAAACATTCTTAATCATAGGATTGCCAATTGGGCATTGGGAGTCCGTTAAGATCAGTACGTGTTATGTCTTCTCTTAGGGAGAGTGACTGGTCTCGAGTCATTGGTGTGACTGACATCAAGACAAGCATGTAGGTGCTCAATAGAGAATGAGTCCACTGAACACAATCAACGAGGAGTTCTCGTACTCATGTCACATGAGAACTCATGGTTGGGATAATGCAAAGTAGTCATTTGACCTGAGGCATCACAATTGTCTTGTGGTTAGGTCCTTGATCTTTGACTATGTCAAAGTCACTCCATCAGAGGGTGTCCACGGCATAGTTGGGGTTAAGCCACTTAGCCATGGAGGCAAGTGAATGCGCAACAAGGGATCTCTAACCTTCAAACCGTTTGAGGGAGAATACTCTATGATATGATTAAGAATCTCTGGCCAGAGTATGAATGAGATTTAGGAAGTCGTTCCAAATCACATTCAAGGTAATCATATAAGTAAGAGAATCACATTGGACAGTAGACATGAATAAACTATCAAACCAAACAATGTGGTTAAGAGTATTGTATTAGAGAAAGACCGTATTGCATTGTAATCCTAAACTGAATAGGTTCTCCACCTCTTCTGATTAGCTTGGGTAGCCATGATATACTGCTAGGTGTCACTCATGGTTTGTGGAAGCCCTAAAGGTGTTTAATCACTAAAGGGAGAATTGAAAGTAAGTTTCAATTCACAATCGATTTGAAGAGTTCTAATCGCCCACTACCTCGCTAAAATGAACCTAATGGATCATACACTGAGTAAGGTAGAGATTTAAGAAACAACGGAGATGAGTAAGGATAATTAAATGGTTTAATTATTTATGGCTAGGATTAATTAATCCAACGAATATGTTTGTTATAGACCTCGGGTTAGTTTTGGGCCGCAAGGCCCAATGGGATTTGAATGTCAAGCCCATTAACTCAAGTTGTATGACAACTTGAAAACACAAAGGGCTTGAAAGCCCAATAAACCCTTAATGGCCGGCCATATAGAGAGGGGTAGTGAACTTGGCTTAATTGCAAGTTTGACACTCCATTGTGAGGTGGTATAAAGACAACTTCATAGCCATTTCATCATTAGGGCTTCTTTGAGAAAGTTGGAGAGAACACAAGCTCTCATTTTCTCTTTAAGAGGCCGGCCACCCTAGGAAGGTTTTACTAGCATCTAAATCTTCCTAGGTCACTCATCTCCTCATTAATGTTCTCCTTGGTGTGGAAATATTAGAGGTTCTCTATTTTGGGAACTTGGAGAATCCTTTTAACCATCATCCTCCAAGAAATCCATGGAGCTAAGAAGCAAGGAATAACGGCCCTCTCCATGGGTGATTAGCCTTTGCTTATGCAAAGAGGAATCAACAAAGGTATAAGATTTCTCAACTCACTTTGTTTTTTAGTTGAGTCTTGGTTCACCCAACTACTAGGTTTTGAATTTCATGGGTAAAGTTTTGTTTTTGAGTGCATACAAGCATGATTCCGCCTTTTAATTGTTAATTGCACGCGTAAATGTTGCTCAAATGAACTTGTTTTTAACAAATAACTCCTTCAGGTGATCACTGCCTAACAGTTATGTAGGTGTGACTCTACTTGGTTAATCCGTGATAGGGGGTCACTACCTACTTAGTTACCTTGGTGCTGCTTGGTTAATTCGCGATAGGGGACCATATTTTTTATAGATCGTGCTTGTTAATCCATGATAGGCGATCCTTATATCTTTGGTATGGCCATACACACACACACACACTTAGGGGTGATCATGCTTGGTTAATCCATGATAGGTGATCACTACCTAATAGATGCGTAGGAGTGACTCTGCTTGGTTAATCCACGATAGGGGGTCACTGCCTACTTGGTTGCTGCATGGGTGGTTCTGCTTGGTTAATCCTCAATAGAGGACCACTTCCTGTTTGGTTACATATGTAGGCTTCGACCGAACTGCGTCCCTCTAGCCCTAGTTTTTAATGCACATATGAACGATGGTTTTTGAGAATCTTGGTGGTTTGAATGGGAAAAGCCGTTGGATGTCTGGGTGAATCCTTCAGAGTTGTTAGAGACTGGACTATGTTTTCATAATTACGAACTTATCTTTGAGGTTTATAAACTATGATCGATGGTCTTTCTTTTTATTGAATATCACATACTTGTACTCACCTGAGCTTCGTAGTTTATCCGAGTTCTGGTTGGCTAGTGCATCATTCCCATGATGTAAGCACTGATTACATATGTGATAGACTTGGGTAGATTATGAGAAACCACTAGAAATTTTGGATTCTGTTGAGTGGTTCGGAATCTTTGCTCTTGTTCATTTCCATAAAGTTAGTCTAGAACCCTAGATTCGAGTGAATGTGAATTACCCACAAAAGACCTTGTGAATATTATTTAGATTCATCATGTTTAATTACTTATAATTCAAATAGGGAATTATGTAGAGTTCCTTGATTAAATACGTGAAATGATATGTATTCGCATTGATTGATTAACGTAGTTAAATGCTAAGATTATGCATCTTTGAGTCATGAATTGATTAATTGGCGGGATTGTGGAATGATGTTGGATATGATTGTTATTATTATGATTATTTTAGTTGATTAGTATGGCTTGAGAATAATATTGTGATTCGTTGGTTATTTGATATGTTACATGTTGTTGATGGAGGTATCATGTTGAAAATAAAGTGAATTATGGGATGATTGTTCGAGTGTAGTGAAGGACGAACTATGAATGGCTTGATCCCTGTTTAGGGTACGTAGGCAGTCTAACGAGGAAGTTAGATGCAGCCATAAAATGTACGAAAATGCTATGAAATTTGAATCTTGATCTATGCTTTGTACAAAACCCGGAGGCAGGGTATGTTAGATATACGGGTATTTGGTGACGTCATATGTCGATCCTTGACGTATGTCGGGATTGGGGCGTGACATATCAACCAAATTTTGTTAGAACAAAGTGACAGCAAACATCTCTATCAATAAAATCTCCTTGTCCCAAATTGGCAAAGAACTCCACCCGCAAAAATCTTGAACCATCAACATTAAGCTTATACCAACGAATATCAGGAGGTTCCCAAGCAATGGGAGTAACCTTATCTTAGGTTTATGGGGGGGAGAACCAACTCAAGCTTTCACCCAGTTCTCTACTTTTTGCGTGTGTACTAACAAGCATGGAATCTGAAGGGCTAGTTGATTCATAACTCAATACTTGAAAATCAGGGATCAAAACAAAATGTTTATTTTTTATTGGTAACACATTTGCAAATTTGGTTTAAAAATTTATTTACATGATATTATCCTAATGTAAATGTCTTTTGACAAATAAAAAATACATACAAAGATAATTTTGGGTGGTGATATCCACACATCCCTTTTTACCTTTCACACCTCTATTATTTCCCAGCTATCGATCAATTGAAATAGTCAAATGACATAAATTAATAAGTGATGTATGAGAAGTAAAAATAAGTGTGTGAAGGGGGCACAAAATTAAACAAATACCCAAAAATACCACAACGCACAAAGTCGGTACATTTCAGTTGCAAATGAAAAATACAAACACTGAGATTTGCTTTCTCTATCGCTGAGAGATTCACTGTGATCGATGGCAATGACAGACAATAGCTGTTATGAACTTAGGATTTAGTGATGGAAAATTTTAATTAAGCCTATATAACCTCTTTCTACACCCAACTTAAACTTTAAATGTGAATTGTCTCTTTTATCTTATTGCATAATTACCATCAAGTACAAGATGAAACAACAATAAAACTAAAAAGGTAAAGTCTGTTAGAAATGCCAGCTGGCATTAAAAGGGTAAAGTCTATAAAAGAAGCTGAGCTCTTGAATTGTAGCAGATCAGAATTTACAAGAGAAATACAAACACAAAAAAATATATTGGAGCCTTGCTCCCTTCTACTTCATCTTCTCTGTTTGCCATTACTATTGCTGCTTGCAGGTTGAATATGTTATGAACTAGTTGTGATTGCCTTAGTCACAGTGAGATTTTAGCTAATAGTAGTGAGGACTAAAGTGTAAGTTAGTAAAGGCATAATTGTAAGGGGTTAAAAGTATGGGGTTCGATTGTAATGAGCCAATATTTAGTAGAAGGTTTCAGTAATTGTTAATTATTGTCCAGGTGGCACTTTTTGTATTGGGGTATTGCAGACTTGTGAGATATACATGTTTCTGAATTCATTGTAATGGATATCTTGGAAAATTAATAGAGTATTCTCTTTTGGACCTCTCTCTATCATATCGCCCCCTCTTGCTTCTATAGCTACAGGCTCTGGTTGATTCTTCGGCGCCGGTTGGGTCTTGACATTGGTATCACCCTCCGTTTCTGGATTTTCCCATCCGTGTATGCCCCGTTCCAAAACCAACACTCGTTCCGCCATGGATGCCTGCTTTTGAAGCTGATTTTCCGTCGATCATCCGTGACGCGGTGAACTCTGCTTTTGATGCCAAGCTCTCCTCCCAACTCGATGCGCGTCTTCCAGCATATTTCGAGCAGTTCCGTCGCGAGCTCACCTATAAACTCACATTTCACCGTGAGGGTGAAGGTACCTCTCAACCTCCTCCTGTCGATACACATGTTCCTCATGAGTTGGCTCAGATCCCGCCACCGCCTCATCCTGGCCCTCCGAATCCACGGCCGCCGTGGCAACAACGCCTTGAATTTCCCAGATTCACTGACGGTGAAGATATCCTTGCTTGTATTTACAAAGCCGAACAGTTTTTCTCCTTCTATGGGATCCCGGATGCTCAGCGTGTTCTCACGACCTCTTTCCATTTTGAGGGTGAGCTTCTTCACTGGTTTCATTGGATGGACTGTACCACCACCACCTCCACTTGGCCGGAGTTTACCAAAGCCCTTTGTCGAGAGTTTGGACCCTCTACTTTCGACGATTGTGCCGAGGCTCTCTTCAAACTTCGCCACACAGGTACTCTTCGTGATTATATTGCTGAATTCCGCCGTTTGGCCACTAGATCGCCTAAGATTAGCCCTCCTTTGTTACGAAGTTGCTTTTTAGGGGGGTTGAAAAATGAACTTGATTCCAATGTCCATGAGGCTATTGCCGTTGCTATGCAACTTGATTCCAAGCTTACTGAGCTAAAATCGGTCCCATCTCGCACCCATCCAGCTTCTAAACCCTTTTCAAACATGGTCACACCTTCCTCCTATACTGTGCCAAATGCTCGCAACCTTGCTATTAAGAAGCTAACCCCGGAGGAGATCCAGAGGAAGAGAGAGCGAAGGGAATGCTGGTTTTGCAATGATAAGTGGGTAATGGGACATAAGTGTGGCCTTAAGCAACTATTGATGATGGATGTGATGGATTCAGACGTGGTGGAAGGCAATATAGCGGAAGATCACCCTTAGTTGCAGCACATGGAGCTTAGTGAATGTGTTTTTTATGGCACTCATGGAAGTTCTACAACACAAACTATGAAAGTGTTTGGTCAGATTAATGGTCACCCTGTGAAAATCTTACTTGTTTCGGGTAGTTCACACAACTTTGTGGATTCCAAATTGCTGAAACAAAGGGGATAGCAAGCAGCGACTACCAAGGCTTTTGAGGTCATGATAGCTAATGGAGGCAAAGTTACAAGTTCTGATTGTTGCAAGGCTGTGGAATTATCTCTTGCAGGGTATCATTATCTTACAGATTTGTATTCCTTACCTCTGGGTGGTTGTGATGTAGTTTTAGGGGTGCAATGGCTTTCCACAGTGGGCCCTGTGTTATGGGATTTCCAACTCCTTACTATGGAATTCACTAAGGACCATCATACTTATAAGTTGTCTCACCACTCTTCCAATACCTCAAGAATTCAAGAAGTATCATTGCACCAATTGGATAAGGAGCTAGTTAACTCTAACTTGGGGTTATTTTTGTATTCCATGGAAGAGAAGAAACTAGAATCCTGTGACTTAAATTCAGTGCAGTTGCAAGAGCTGCAGCAACTATTAAGTAGGTTTGAGGCAATCTTTGCCTTGCCTACCAAGCTTCCTCCACAGCGAGACCATGATCATCATATTCCTCTGGTGCAAGGTGCCAAACCCCCAAGCATCCGACCATATCACTATGGTCCATTGCAAAAAATAGAAATCGAAAAGGCAGTTCAAGAGCTACTTGAGGCAGGTTTCATAAGGCCAAGCCATAGTCCATTTTCCTTTCCCGTGTTATTAGTGAAAAAAAAAGAAGACACTTGGAGAATGTGCATTGACTATAGGGAGCTCAATGCCCTCACTATTAAGGATAAGTATCCTATACCCCTTATTGATGATTTGTTGGATGAGTTACATGGGTTTCTCTATTTCTCTAAGTTAGACTTACGATCTGGATATCATCAGATATTAATGCAACCTGGGGACATTGAAAAAACTGCATTTAGGACTCATGAGGGACATTATGAGTTACTAGTTATGCCTTTTGGGCTTACAAATGCTCCTGCCACATTTCAAGGTTTAATGAATGCTTTGTTCAAACCACATTTACGAAAATGTGTGTTAGTCTTCTTTGGTGACATTCTTGTTTACAGTAAGACCTGGGAAGCCCATTTAGCTGACTTGCAGATGGTGTTTGAGATTTTACAAGCCAATCAACTCTTCCTCAAGAAATCTAAATGTTCTTTTGGACAAAATAGAGTTGAGTACTTAGGGCACATTGTCTCTAAGGAGGGAGTGGCACCTGATCCTAGAAAAATTGAAGCTATACAAGGTTGGCCTGCACCAAGAAATGTTAAAGAACTCAGGGGTTTCTTGGGCTTAACCGGCTACTATAGAAAATTCGTACCAGGCTTTGGCAAAATTTGCCAGCCCTTATACCACTTGACCAGGAATGATGGATTTTATTGGAATGCAGAAACTCAGCAAGCTTTTGACAGGCTTAAAATAGCTATGGTCTCTCCACATGTGTTGGCACTAATAGATTTCTCCAAGCCATTTGAATTAAAATGTGATGCCTCAGGCTGTGGTATTAGGGCTGTGCTACAACAAGAAAGAAGGCCTATTGCTTTTTCAAGCCAGGCCATGGGTCCAAGGAATCAAGCGCTCTCCACTTATGAAAGAGAATTAATTGCTGTGGTTTATGCAGTAAGGAAGTGGCAGAATTATTTGCAGGGCAGGCATTTCATAATTAAGACTGATCATAACAGTCTTAAATATTTTCTGCACCAAAGAGCTAATACTGCATTCCAACAGAAATGGGTATCTAAATTGTTGGGGTATGATTATGAGATACAATTCAAAAATGGCTCCCAAAATGCAGCAGCAGATGCCTTATCCAGGTTACATGGGGTGCCTAGACTCCAGGAATCCTTGGAGTCTATGGGAGCATGTTATGCTATTTCTTACCCATACCATGGATGGATTGATGAATTGAGAAGAAACACTGAACAAGATGAGTAGGTCACAGCAAAGAAAAAAGAAGTTCTTGATTCTGCAATTAATGGCACTGGTGGTTCTTCTTTGAGAAAGTACACTATGGACAACAGATTCTTACTTTACAAGCAACGAGTGGTGTTGGGTCCTCACTCTGAGTGGAAAAAGAAAATTTTAGAAGAATACCATTGTACTCCTTCTGCTGGCCACCAAGGGGTACTTAAAACATACCAAAGGGTCAAGAGAGGCTTCTATTGGCAGAGAATGAAGAAGGATATCAAGACTTATGTGGCAGAATGTCAAGTGTGCCAACAAAACAAGGTGGAAACCATTTCTCCACCAGGGTTGTTGCAACCCTTGCCAATTCCCCAAAGAGTTTGGACAGACATCAACATGGATTTCATAGTAGGACTGCCCCTTTGCAAAGGAAAATCTGTGATATTAGTGGTAGTGGAAAGGTTGTCCAAGAGTGCTCACTTCATAGCAATGTCCCACCCCTACACTGCAATCACAGTAGCACAGGCTTTTATTGACAATGTGTTGAAACTCCATGGCATACCAAGCTCAGTGGTCAATGATAGAGATCCTATTTTTGTCAGTGCTTTTTGGAGGGAATTGTTCAAATTACAAGGATCAAAACTGTGTATGAGCTTTGGTTACCATCCCCAAACTGATGAGAAGACTGAAGTGATGAACAGGTGTCTTGAGACTTATTTGAGATGTTTTGATAGAGGTCAACCAAAGAAGTGGGTTCAATGGCTTCCATGGGCTGAGTGGTGTTTTAACATTTCCTACCACTCCCCTACCAAATTCACACCTTTCGAACTTGTCTATGGTTATCCTCATCCCCAAATTATACCCTATGAATTTGGTACTGCAAAGGTGGAAGTCGTGGAACAAGTTTTATTGGAAAGAGATAAGGTCTTATCTATGCTAAAACACAACCTGGAAATGGCTCAGAATCGCATGAAGATGCAGCAAGATAAGAAGATGACCGAGAGGCAATTTGAAGTTGGGGATTTTGTGTATCTGAAGCTAATTCCTTATCAGTTGCAGACCCTATCTCCTCACAGCTACCATAAGCTTCTGCCACGATACTATGGTCCTTATGAGATTTGTGAGAAGGTTGGAAATGTGGCTTATAAACTAAACCTGCCACCAAACACAAAAATTCACCCTGTGTTCCATGTGAGTCAATTGAAGAAACAACTGGGAACTAAAGTAACACCACAGACTGTCTTGCCACAGGTTGTTGAATATGGATTGGTAGGAAATCCACCTGTTGCAGTGTTGGTAAGGAGAATCTATAAGAAAGAAGATGTCGCTGGAGTTCAAATCCTGGTACAATGGCAAGAGCAAGAGGAATCGGAGGCTACTTGGGAGGATTTTGATGAGTCAAAGCCAAATACCCTTTATTTCCTCTCTAAAACCTTGTGGACAAGGTTCTTTAAGGGGAAGGTATTGTTATGAACTAGTTGTGATTGCCTTAGTCACAGTGAGATTTTAGCTAATAGTAGTGAGGACTAAAGTGTAAGGTAGTAAAGGCATAATTGTAAGGGGTTAAAAGTATGGGGTTCGATTGTAATGAGCCAATATTTAGTAGAAGCTTTCAGTAATTGTTAGTTATTGTCCAGGTGGCACTTTTTGTATTGGGGTATTGCAGGCTTATGGGATATACAAGTTTCTGAATTCATTGTAATGGATATCTTGGAAAATTAATAGAGTATTCTCTTTTGGACCTCTCTCTATCCTATCGCCCCCTCTTGCTTCTATAGCTACTAGCTTTGGTTGATTCTCCGGCGCCGGTTGGGTCTTAACAGAATAGGGTCCTGAGATTTGTGATTTGTGATCCTATCATTGGTATCAGCCATCTCATTCCTAGTTTCCCTCATATTTGCCCGCCAATCCAATACCTCTCGTCCCGCTGCCATGAACGCACGCGTTTTAGCCGTGTTAGACTCATTGAAGCTTGATGCGCACTGATCTCCGTGCAGCTCTGGATTCTACCCTTGCAGACATTTGCAAGGCTGTGGATTCTAAACTCGCAGAAATCCGCCTTGAATTTGGTCTATTACACCATGACTTGGCTCTCGATGCTGGGGAAGGTTCCTATCCAGCCCCGATGTTATCCGATGCCGCTGCATCCATCGTTTTCAGTCACAAAACACTTCAAAGAGTTGGACAGCCCGACGGAGATGGCTGCCCACTGGGAATCTCCTCAGTAATACCCATCGATTTCGTTCCGCCGTTGCTCTCTTCTTCACCATTGTTGCGAGCAATGGCAATTTCTTCTGTCAAGGCACATTTGAAAGATTCGTTGGCATTGACAATTCATACCAGTGTGCAGGGTTTTGTTTCTCCTCTGAGGAACACAGAAACCACCAAACTTGCAGTCCCCTTTCCACTTGCAGACCAACACGTTAGTGATTCCATCAACCTTATGGAGTATGGAGTTCATAGGAGCTTCAACTCAGGGATTATATGCCTCTGTATGCTGCCCTCAACGCATATGAACACCACGAAGCATCGACATGAGGTATTGACATCCTTGCTTTCCAATTTTACAAATCGAAAGGACAAATCGTATTGCATTTTGCAGTTTATTTTGGCATATTTATACTGGTGTTATTGCGATCATGTATGAAGACTTCTTGACTGATAAATGTGGATGGGTTAATTGGTATCTTGTGGGAAAACTTGTGAAGAAAGATTTTTATGCATTGGAACTGTTTGAGATCACTAATTATATCTGGAATCCCTTTGGTTGCACAATTATTGTTAAGTTTTAGTAAGTACATTTCAAGGAATCTCTGCTACTTTTCACCAATATGCTACAAGTGGACCACAAATTGGGAATGAGCTTTCCCAATTTTAAAATGTGGAGTTCGATCATGTTGCGAAGGAAATTGAGAATGTGGGTGTTAGATGGATATCACTACCAACTGCTTCAATCTTAATTCTCTTGTTTGAAGAAATGACTGCGAGATGCCTTTACGATTTGGTGCCAATTTCTTCGGCCCCCGAAGCATATTTGACGAATGAAATTAGCAAAAATGATGTAAGGCTTAGGAATTTTTCCCACCCTACAAACCCAGTGCTATCTCAGGAAATTGCTTGCTACATGGGTCTGGAACTTGGATGGATCATGATCAAAGGCTTTGTTGATGAAGAGATGTATGTTCACTTGCATGAGAGTGTAAGAGGGTGTGATGTATATCTTGTGCAACTCACATGTCCTCCTGCAAATGAAAATTTTATGGAGCTTCTTGTCATGAGTGGTGGGTAGGAGGATCCATGAGTATATGTTAAAGGTGGGATTAACTGGGAATTCGCAGGTTACGAATGCACAGCTGGATCATTATGCAAAGAGGGAAGACAATATCATTACTGGGATATCTTATAATGCCATAAAGATAGCAATAAAGCATTGGATCAATTTTGGTACACCACCACGTACTACTGTCAAGAGCTATTTTTCCTCGACTAATCTTCCCATGCCTGGGTATACTTGAAGACCATATATGCTTTGTTGAATGTAAACTTGTCAAGGTCTTGCAACATTAATAATGTCATGACTATTCCAGGCTTTGCTTATACTTACAGCTTATAAATTTTCCTCATTTTGGGAACATCTTTCTATTCTACAATTGAGACCTCCTCAGTGCTTTCAAGTTGTGTGAGGTAACCAAAATTTATTTTGTGCACTGGTGGGTATCCTTCAACCTTCACTCCTACATACTCAACATTACTTATTGGGACTGAACCTCACTCCAAGAGAGTCAAGGTTACATGGGAAGTTCAGTCGGATGTCCTTCATGGAGCTATCATAGGTGCGAATAAAAAACATAGGTGCGAATCATGTTCACGGGTTCAGACCATCCCTATCCAATGGGCTGTATCCGTGCTACTTCACCAGTATGCTTCTCCCAAACCCACAATTTTCTATCTGGAGCAGCTCATCCTGAAGCATGGTGCTACTGCTAGTGCCATGAAGAGTAAAGCATTGGTGATTGAGGGTTTGCGAATGAGGGTGAATCAGCAACAAAACAGTAGGGTGAATTACAAGTAATCAAGGCTTCATTCTGTTATGAAGTCCTCTGCAAAAGAAATTGCTTTTTATCAGCATTTTCAACATGCACTACAAGGTGGAATTGACAAGCTTGCGCCTTACTTTTGGTCCTAGGGAAAGGAATGTTGTACTGGATGAGTGTGGTAGTCCTAAAGTTCTGAATAAGGGAGTCAAATGTAACAACCCGTCCCGATAGAAGGGGTATTTTTGTGAAATTTCACCTTGGACTAGATCCTCTTCTTTTAAAATTGTTTTTGGATCTTAATTGGTGAGCCCAAGGGGGCCCACCCCCTGATTTTTGTTCCCCGGTTCTCTCCCTATTTTTCTTTCTTTTCTGATTTTTTTTATAACTCTCTCTTCCCTCTCACTTCCGTGCACCCCAACTCTCTCCTTCTCAGTGCTCCTCTCCAACAAGAACACACACCCACAAACACACATACGCACACCCTAGGATCCTCCTGGTGAGAACTGGAACCCAGGACAGGTCCGTGGTGCACCACAGTGGCGGAGACCACTGTTCTTTCCCTCTCTCATCGAACTTCGATGTAGACCGTCCCTTTCGAGCCAAGTTCCGGCCAAACCACGGCGAGTTGGCCAGGGTGCAAGGTATCAATCTCTTCGTCTCGCTGAGTACTACAACTTTCCTTTTTGTTTCACCCAATTTCATAGAGTATTGAAGAAGTTATACTCATTTGAATCTTACCCAGTTTCCGGCGACCTCCGAGGCTTTCGAGGCGTTTTCCGGCCAAACCATGGCGAGTTAGACGTCATGCGAGGTACCATTCTCTTCGTCTCTTCGAGAAATATAACTTTTCTTTTTGAATCGCTTCATTTCATTGAGTATTGACAAAGTTATGGCCGTTTAAAGTTGTGTAGTTTTCCAACCGAATTCCGGCCTTCTTCTTCAATGGGTCCGGCGACCCACATTCCAGAAAACCAAGGCCTTTGGGCCTTTCTCCCGAGCCCAACCCAAAACCCTTTCAAATTAAGGCCTTGGGCCATCTTGGTTAGGGCTTTAGGCCCGTTTCCTCTAAAACCCAAAACCCAAACCCTTTTAATTATTAAATCCTAAAGCCCAAACCTAAACCCTTTGGACCCAAAACCTAAGGCCCAACCAGGATCCAAGCCCAGACCCGTTGACTGGATCTGACCCGGACCCGCGACCCGTTTGACTGACCCGGTTGACCGTTGACCCGGTCAACGGTCAATGTTGACTTTGACTTTTTGGGTTTTCGTCCGAGACCTCTCCTAGGCTAATTTCGACGTTCTGGACCCGTTTCTGAAGTCCGTTTTCCCAAATTAAGCCGTTTGAATAGAGTTTTACTAAATGTACTCTTTATGTGCTTAGGGGCAATTATTGTGGCGTTACCTTCTTCGCTAGTTTGCGTGGCTCTTCAGCGGCGGAGTATCTGTGAAGGGACCCCTTCTAAAATGCATGTTTTATAGTAGAAATGCATACATGAAAAGCATGATTTGATGAGTATGTTCTATGAAATGCTTTATGAGATATCATGCCTATTGAGGCTATTTTGAATTATTACTATTTTTCCTATAACCCGTATTCTTATAGAATATCTGATGGATGACGATATGATATTTAGAATACGTTTCGAACACCTCTTTATAGTATAGATGATGGATGACTTTATACTATGAAGATGCCTTTCAAATGTACGTATGTTCAATGGTTTTGTACTTACCTAGTGGTCCTTTTCGCTACGGGACGTAGGGATAGTTTTCGGTCCGTCCCGGGCGAAGGTTTGGTGTTGGCATAGGGCCTGTAGGGTGTTTCCTCTGGCATTTAAGACCAGGGATGGGGAGCCGGCATGGGGCCTGGGGGTTATTTCCTCTGACTGTCTGCTCAGAGATGGGGAGCCGGCATGGGCCTAGAGAGTTATATTGGACATTCACTAGAGATTATTATATATACAAGTTATGATTTGAGACAGTGCACGGCATGCTAGGTTTCGGAAAACCTATGTTTATCATGATATATATGTGTTTTCATAAAACCTGGGGGTTAGTACGTTGATAACTGTTTTACTATATGTATATCAAATTGGTCCACTCATGTTTGTTTTGCGCCCCCTTCAGGACTTAGAATCGAGGCATACAATCCCGGCGTCAGGGCACTTCCGCATCGGCATCTTTGAGTCCTCTCGGTGTAGGACCCATTCTCTTATTCATTCAATTTTATATTATTTCTTTTAGTGTTCTAGTTAGTTGTATGCTTTGAACACGTTCCTTAAATGCATACTCTTTATTTTATATTTATAAGTCTTATTTATTCCTTATTCTCAGCATTTGCATTCAATAAATGGCTTTCGTCACCCTTCGGGTGTCGGCCAGCAAGTGTCTATCTTGGTATTCGGGGAATATCAGGATCGGGGCGTGTCATCAAATTCGGCAGAGCTATTGAGTTGGAACTGTTGGTGAAGCTCGAATTAGAGAGGTATTCAGCAAGACCAATGACTCTGAGGGAGATAGAACAACAAATACATTGAAGAGAGCGAGTGAATGCACTAAGGGTACCTATTTGGATTTAGCATGCTCTCTCGAAGGTCACCTAGAAAGCAATTTTGGTGCTTTGGCTATTGATTTACATGCTGATTTCTATCTGTTTTTCACTAGTAAATTTGATTTTTGGCCTGTTTGGGATCCGGGAGATACATTGGCTAAAGCTGTTAAGCTCATACTCTATTTTCAGTACAAGGATGGCAAACGAATGGGTGCTTTTGTGAATCTATTTTTCCGAAGGGAACTACCATTGAAAGTTTTGATGTTGAACAGAGGGCAGTGGTTGCAGTTGAATTGCAAACATGCCTTTTCACAAGTGTGGCGCTACAAGTTCTTATGCTTCATAATTAGTGGTCTTATGCTTCTTCGTTAGCTCTCAAAGTTGAGCCTTCCACCACCTTGCTAATGAGCACTAAGGAAGTTCTAGTGCAGAAACTCTCCCCACAAGCAGTATTGGCTCAGCTGAACTCTCATCTTCCTACCAAGAACAACAAATTCACACTTCAGTTGCCAGGCTCCTTAATTGATTTTCACTGCAAACAGTTCCAGATTTCAATTGCTAATCATAACCTTGAGGACAAGGTTGTTTTTCAAGGGAAGGGCAATGTTATGAACTTAGGATTTAATGATTGGTTTAATCACTATTAGGAGTTTAACATTGGATTTGTTAGGCTTATTGCTGTTATTTAGTGAAGTCTGTTAGAAATGCCAGCTGGCATTAAAAGTGTAAAGTCTATAAAAGGAGCTGAGCTCTTGAATTGTAGCAGATCAGAATTTACAAGAGAAATACAAACACAATAAAATATATTGGAGCCCTGCTCCCTTCTACTTCACTCGCCGCATCTCATCTCTTGCTGGAAACAGTATTCTCAGGTTTATCTCACACAATTACGATTTTTTTCCATTTTCTTTTGAGTTGCACGGTCTTTTTGATTCCCAAGAAAACGCAGGAAAATTTATAAAATTTTTGAGCTTCTGTAGAGTTTACTGAAGTGAATACTTGACTAGGTTCAGTTGGGTTGCTGATAAATTCAAAACAATGAAATTTAGATGTGAATGCTTTTAATCGATTTGACGAGAAGTTTCTGAGCTAGTTTATTGCTTTTGAATGTTCAAATTGGATGGTATAAATGTGTCTGTGTGATAATTAGATGATTTGTTGCTTGCCATCTTCCCAAGATGAAAGAATTCCTATGTATGTGATGATGCCTGTCGATGCCTTCTGCAGTGATGGTACGGGGCGTCCAAGGATTAGGACGTAAGTTTTATTATGACTTTCTGTTGATGAGGCTATTATGCATTTTCATTCTTAATTTAATTGTTATACTCTTTTAAACGACAGAGTATGATTAGCTACAACGTTGCAGCCAACTATTTTGATCTCTTCCCAATTCAAGTTACATAAACGTACGTTTCAAAATGTTTCAAAATTTAAGTGAGACAGAAACTCCTTACATGTTGCTCGATTTATTGTTGTTTCAAAATCAAGGCCTTAACTGTAGCTCTAGAAGCTCTCAAGTAGGCAGATGTCCACAGAATCGTAGAGCGCAGAGCATTTGGTGGGGAATCGTAGAGTGTTTGTCTCCTCTTGCATATGATTGGTCTCTATATGAAGAGCTTTTCAAACTGATTTAGGTTTGAAGTTGCATGTTGCCTTGTCTTTTCACTCAAACGTTAACTCTTCTTCTAGCAGAAAAGGGGGTGTAACTCTTCCACTTTGGATCATAGAGGTTTGTCTTCTTTGATATTTTGAAATCCCATTTGAAGTTATTAGTCTGGTACAATGCACATGGCTGTATTGGAACGCTTAATTTACCCAGTCATACTTTAAGAAACATAACCCATTTGGATGACTAGAGATAATATCAATGTTTCTTCAGTTTTGTGCTTTGCAACGTGCTATGGTACTGTGTTCCCCATTAGCATACTTGATTTTAGCTTTGATATGCTTAAAATGTTTATCAATGCAAAGGGATGTGAAAGAAAAACTATAGTTTGGCCTTCATTACACACCTATCAGTTTGAATCTTGAATCTAGATAAAGAAGTTGATCTCTTCTTTTTTTCCTCCCAGATTGGTGATCAGAATAAGCATATATATTATTGGGACCAAAATGGATTTTCCAATGATGATTTTCTTACACTGGGAGTTGACCATGTTCCTCTCTTTTGCGGACGGACTGCCCGCCAATGTTATGAAGATTTCATGTCAAGTTTTGCTAAGAAATTTGAATTCTTAATCGGAACTGTAATAGAAGAAACGAGAAAATATGCCCGCGCGTTGCTACGGGACTTGAATGTATTAGTCGCAACAGGCATGAAAAGTTTCCACACAAAGCAACTAAAAAAACATAGCACCTAAGAATCAATGAACAATTGGGACATCTTACTCATATGTGAGAGTCTCAATCCCTATTGAACAAAAGTCCTATTTCTTCTTCAAATTGAATCTACATCATTGATCATGCAATTAAACATTCCTACTGGCAAATAATTGACCCAAGAGTTGAGCAGATATATAGGGATTGGAAAAAGGGGACGCAATTAAACTATATAATTTAACAAAAGTAAAGGTCAACACAACTCATCGAATTAAACTATATATCTAATTACCAGAAAACTCTGTAAAATTGACAGTTTACCTGATATAAGCACTTAATTTTCCTATTTTAAACAGTTTACCCATTCTTGATAAGTAAAATATAGCTTAAGCTTAATTTATTAACAGCTTAATGCAGTTCAAACGTATTTTCTGTGGGGCCGAAAAGGAGAAGCTACAGCCAACCGGCCTTAACTTTTAACTTTTTCCAGATGCATATGTACAGTTTACCTGCACCTTCATACCATGTGTTTTGAGCTATTATCTATCCTCCACTTGCAGCATTTTCGCTCTTCTGCACGGGAACCTCGACAGCAAACGATTTCTTCTGTTACCGGTTAATGGAGATGTCTTCTGCACGACTAGACTACAAAGGGGGAGAAAAACAGTATTAGGAAAACACATTATACTCAAAATCATCACTAAAGATATTTTCAAACAAATCACAATCCATTACACAAAGTGAATCCAACTCCAAGGCAAGACTAAGCAAACACACAAACTGTATAAAAACCCAATAAAAGTAGAAGTGTAACAATATTGTTATGCATGTAGATTTATTCTCACATATAACGAATATAAGAATTTGATGATCTTGTTACTCAAGCTCCAAGGAAAAATGAAATAAAATTCAATGGTTAAAATTAATCGTTATGTAAATGTATTCCCCACATCTATATCATTCAAGTACAACGAAAATCAATGGTTTCAACCAATAAATAAATAAAAAAATCCTGATTGATTTGAGTTCAGGACATTCAAGTACAGCATAATTGAAATCTGTGCAAGAGATTCCATGAAAACATAACATACAAACAAAACTTAATTGAAAGTAGAAAGAAAAACTTGGACATGAGAACCGATAAACACATTGTACCGTAAAATGGCTCTATATGAGAGAGGGAGCGAGGGAAGAAAGAGAGTGTAAAGAGAGAGCGCACAGAGTCATAAATCTTGAAACATCCCAACGTTACAAAAGCAGTAGTACAAAGTGAGCACCAATGATACCGCACCAGTACAAAGAGCATATCACTCTCCAGCTAATCTTGCTTGAAATGATAGGGAAAGAACCTGGACCGAGAGCTTCAATCCACTGAGACAGCCCAAATGAATAGAGAAAAACACAATTAATAAACACGGGGACAAAGAAACTGCTATTACCCTGAAATTAACAATAAATTTAACAAATTGGATGATGAAAATCAAAACAAAGAAGCCCTGAGAAGCAATTAAGAGGGAAAGAAAGTACGCCTACAA
This sequence comes from Heteromeles arbutifolia, assembly GCA_024362995.1. NCBI lineage: Eukaryota > Viridiplantae > Streptophyta > Magnoliopsida > Rosales > Rosaceae > Heteromeles > Heteromeles arbutifolia. The sequence goes on along the minus strand of JANCRC010000005.1, from coordinate 25,783,813 downwards.
TGAAGTTCAAATTATAAGGGTGTGATTTTAGCTTTTGGATTACTCAGGGCCAGAGTTGTAATCTATATTCATATTAGAGATGAGAGTATAATTGGAAGCACTTCCCAAATTATAGACTGTATTTTCCTTTAACCTAAAAATAAAATTAACCCTTCACATGTTGGGTTCCGAAAACCACATAAGGAGTAAAGTCTAAAATATCAATTTCAATTTAATACCGACCAGATCTCAACAAAAATAAAAGTAAATCAAAGAAGAAAAACGTACACACTATGCCTATGCATGTACATTTGCTTATGCACATGAAAAAGAATACACATGTGAATAAAATTAGACATTTTTAAACCTTTACCATTCCCAGGCCGAAGCAGTAAGATCATTTACATATTTCAGAATGAATGATAAGATCTTTAGGGCTGAAAATTGGAGTAACTTTGTTCCTTTTGTTAAAAAGATGAGCACAAATTGGTAAAGCAGCCAAAAAACCCAACTTACCAATAAGTTTATTGAACTACCTAGAGGAGCAGCCTCACTGCCCTATAATTTTTTGTCAAGGGCATGTGTAGAAGTTTGTAACTTCCTGATATGTTGACTGAAATAACTTTGTGTTCCCATGACAGGCGTTCTTGAGCTGGAATTGTAAATTTTTGAAACGGATTTGGTTGGCCGTAGAAACTGAATGCTTTACTACCAAATATGGGAAGAATAATTGGAATTGCAATTTTGGTACTACTACTGGTCTCATTGCATTGACAAATCCAGGTACGGCATTTCAATTTTAGGAATATCGTCATATTGTCATATCCGTCACTATGAGAAAATAATGTAGTCTTTGCAGATTGAAAACAACAATAAGAAATGGATCTGAAAATATAGAGAACAAAAAGAACTAAGAGTTCACTCCTCCACAGTCCGTCAAGTACTTAGTCATGATTTTGGTGAGTGTGATTGCGGCATCTTTCATGCTAATCCTCTCTCCCGGCAATGCTGCAGAGCAAGCTAAAGCTAATCTCATAACAGATGATAAGCAATCCCTCCTGCTCATGAAATCACCATCTTGCTCCGCCCCAAGTATATCGGCATCCACAACTTCACCTATTGCAGCATCTGGAAATAATGAATCTGCAATCCATTGCTTTAAATCCATTTCCCCAACAAACATCTCGTCTGTTGGCTTCCTTTTTGTGAATGTCTCCATGAGTACAATACCAAAACTATACACATCCCCTCTTGTCGAAACGCTTCCTTCCATCCCAAACTCTGCAAAATTTGTATGTGAATTTAGGTATATATGATAAAAAGAAAATTATAACTCCTAATAAGACCAACATATACAAAATTGAGAAAATACATCACCTGGAGCCATATATCCAACTGTGGCTAGGGTCATGGTTTCTGTCATCGAATCTCCACCGCCGATGAGTCTTGCAATGCCAAAATCAGCAACATGTGCAACCATATCATCATCTAGTAGTATATTGCTTGGTTTCACATCACAATGAACGATAGGTATTGAGTAACCATGGTGAAGATATTCTAGTGCCAATGCAACATCTTTCATTATGTCCAACCTCTGCAGGATGGTCATGGAGCGGTTTGGAGAATACAACCACTTTTCGAGGCTTCCATTAGGCATCAATTGAAGTAACAGGGCTTTGAAATCATGTTCATCGCAGCAACTTATGATTTTAATGAGATTCCGGTGACGGATATTGCTTAGCATTTCACATTCCTTATCAAAACTCTTGAATGCCCCTTCTAGCTGTAAATTGAAAACCTTGACGGCGATATGTATCCCGTCTGAAAGTGCTCCTCTGTATACTGAACCAAAACCCCCTGTGCCTAGTGAGTTAGTCTCATGAAATCCATTTGTTGCCTTTACAAGTTCTAGGTGCGAAACTCTTCTCCAAAGAACTTGATGCAGTGAGGCAGTTTCTCTAACAACTTCGACACTCCATTTCCTACATAGTATCAAAATCAATGCAGCAGCCGCTAGGAGTATTACTGACATGACCCCTGAGATGATATATTTAACTTTCCTCCAATTTGACTTTACTTTTGTTTTATATTTGCACAATGGAACGTGGAGTCGGGAAGCACCGCAGAGCGCACCGTTTGATACAAATGAATCAGCAGAGAAGTTTCCAAAAGGCCCGCCTGTTGGAATTTCTCCTTGGAGTTTGTTGAAAGACAAATTCAAACGCTTGAGATGCGAGAGTGCTTCCAATGACTTTGGGATCACTCCAGATAGATTGTTTTTGGACAAATCCAAGAATTCTAAGCTTAGCAAGGTTTTAAATGAACTGGGAATAGGGCCTTCCAAATAATTGTTTGCCAAGGAGAAATCAATCATATTCTGAAGACCCCCAATGCTACCGGGAATATTGCCGGAGAAATGGTTATTTGATAAATCCATACCCAACACATCTTTCAACTTTCCGATGTCTTCTGAGAGTGGTCCAACTAGAGAATTGGATGACAAGTTTAGGTGCAATATATACTTGAGTTCCCACAGGGAAGATGGTATTTTAGAAGTTAACAAATTGGACCCTAACCATAGACTTCTTAGAGCTACTAACAAAGTACCCAAGCAGGAAGGAATAGAACCAGATAGACGATTACCACCCAAAATTAACTCGGCTAGGTTCCTTAGTTCACAGAGTTCATACGGGATATGTCCTCGCAGTTTGTTATAAAACAAATACAAACCTTGGAGATTTTGTAGCCTTTGTATTGAAGTTGGAATTGCTCCACTCAACTGATTGTTTCCCAGGTTTAATGATATCACGCTGCTCAAGTTGCCAATATCCACTGGAATGTTACCCCTGATGTTGGAACTGATTAAATTAACATATAGGAGTGACACAGAGAGATTCCCTCGAGAAGCTGGTATTGTGGTGTTTAGTGGATTATCTCCCAAGTCTAATCTTGTCAACTTTCCAAGATTAAACAAGCAAGAGATAATGCTTGCTGCTTGTGGAGTCGAAGCATCAATTGTCAAATTATTCAAGTACAATAAAAGATACTCAAGGTTTTTCAAGGAACAGAGCGTGCTAGGAAGAAACCCGGTAAATGAGTTTGTGTTCATGTCTAGCACCCTGAGCTTGGAAGCATTGGAAAGGTTAGGGAGTAATCCGGACACGAGGTTATTTTTGGATACATCAAGGATTTCTAGGTTTTGAACGCTAAGACCTATGTTTGCTGGGAGGCTACCTGAGAGCTGATTAATAGAAAGCGATATTCCTCTTATCAGGGAGTTATTGAAGAGTTTGGATGGGATGACGCCATTGAGATTATTACTATCCAGTGCCAAAATTTGTAACTGCGGAAGATCGCCAATCTCATCTGGTATAGTACCTATCACAATTTTAGCACGTTTGCATTAACTTTCAGTTTAACTAAAAACTAAAAACAAATTGATTACGAAACGCCCCCAAATTTATTACCTGTTAAATCATTGGAACCAAGATAAATTTTGGTTAAGTATGTCAAATTGCCAAGACTTTTGGGTATGCTTCCACGGAAATTGTTAACCTCTAATACCAATTCACGAAGCTCTTTGCATTGCCACAGTTTGGAGGGAATCAAACCGTCAAGTTGGTTTTGACCCAAATTAAACTGTCGAATACTCGGAAGATGCTCACATATATTGTCCGGAAGACTGCCACTCATGTTGTTTCCGTATAGAATCAAATAAGTCAAATAAGATATGTTGAGGACAGGCACAAGAGCAGTGCCTTTTAGGGCATTGTACAACACAAACAACTCCTCCAGCTGACCTAAACTGCCCATCTCGTTTGGAAGTTCTATAAATCAATCCGTATATATTGTTAAAATCATGTAAACATATATAGGAGTAGCTTCTTACTGGGAATCTCGTTCTACTGTAGCAAAAGTGGAATAACATTATAAGGACCATGTACTCACTATATAGATTCTCTTTTTGTTCCAGAATACGAGGGTCTTACACAGTAAATATATGATTCCTATGATAGTCCTCTCATTTCATTTTTGCTAAAGTGGAACGAGATTCCTGCTAAGAAGGGGCTCGTATCTAAACTACCTAGTACCTATTAATAGAACTCTGCTCTCAACCAAAACTACATGAAATTACAATTTTAACCCTCACACCAAAACTGCATAAAAATAAAAAAAATATGGGCAATTTAGTAATTACATGAACATAAATTTTGTACGGCAACCTCACAGTCAGGTCACTATAGCATGCCCTATTTAAAATTTAAAAATAAAATAAAATAGTAAATAGTAAATAAAAAGCATGCCTACTTTAGAAGAAACTGCTCATCATTGTCCCAATTTTCATAATTGATTTCTTTTTTTTAGAATTTTAAAAACTAATCACACTTCATAGTAAAAAAAAAAAAGAATGAAATGAAATTGTTCACAGACAGTGTGTGTGAGCATCTGCTAGTATACATGTAACAAAACCTAAGTCATACAGTATACATTCAAACTTGTTGTGGCCAAGGTATATGCTCTTCACCATTGTTAAGTTGCCTATTTCTTTGGGTATGCTACCTGTTAAATATGTGCATGCATGCCAACAAAAAAGAAGGAAAAAAAAACCAAACGAGATGATTGTTATACATCTTATATAGATGTTAAAATGTAACAAATATATCAAAATGTAATGATGAAGCAAGCAGTCGTTAATTTATATTCCTAGGTACTGGTGGTATGTACGTACCTGATAGTTGGTTCCTGCTTAGATTAATTATTTCGAGCGCAGATAAGTTGCAGATAGCAGCGGGTATGAAACCAGAGAAGCTATTACCGTGCAATCCGAAGGTCTGAAGTTTAGCGAACGACCCAAACCACGAAGGAATGGTTCCCATAAAGTTGTTGTTTCCAAAGTTAATCGCCTTCAACCGGCGCAAACGAGAGAGTTCTTGCGGTAGGGGACCATGAAAACTATTATTCTCAAGGCCCAACTCAACGAGAAATGAGAGGTTGCCTAGATGCGGAGGAATAACTCCGGCAAGACCCATGTACGAGAGATTTAAGGCCGTGACTCTCTGGTGGCGAGCACCGCAGGTAACGCCAGCCCAGTTGCAAATGTCAGAATTGGAGGCAAACGACCAGTTGGCGGTCAAGATGTTTTGAGGGTCACTAGTGATGTGAGCTTTGAGAGCAAGAAACGCAGACTGATCTGTGCTGAAATTAGTATGAGTTATTGTTAATGCACCTGCAGTTAAGTAATTAACCATAATCATCATATTGATATAACACAAGCAGTGTATCATCCACAACATTTTGGTTTGGTATTGTTGTGCTTTGAAAAAAAAGCTGTTTCTGCTGTGCTGTGAGAATATGCAGCTGTGAAATAAAGCAGCAGAGTGTTTGGTAAACTTTTTTGTAAAAGTGTTTTGAAAAAAAAAAAGCAGTATTATAGTGTTTGGTAAACTTTTATGTAAAACAGATGTGAAAAAAAACCGATTTTTCAAAGCTGGGTTTTGCAGCTTCTTTTTTTTTGCTTCTTTTTTCACCCAAAACTGTGAAAAAAAGCTGAAGTTGAATATTTACCAAACACCAAAAACTCTCCCAGCTTTTTTTAAAATCATCTCAACCTCAAACTGGGGCTTAGACTTGCCCGGCTTCTATGTCAAGGTGAGGAGATTTAGATTTTTTAACATATCACACACACACCATTCATTTTTTGCTGATAGCGTAGGTAGGTGAGGAGGAATGGTGACCGCGATGTAAGAGAGATTCAAGGCCACGACTTGTAGGTGGCGTACCAACCCAGTTGCAACTTGCAAGTGAGCAATCAATGCTAAGGTCAGCGGTGGTGATATTTGGTAATTGGTGCTGCCAGCCGACGAGTTCTGTCCATTTTGTGGGCACAGCTGGAGATGCCCAAATGTGGAATTTTAGTCTTCAGTTCACCATCAAAACAAACAACACCATAAATTTCAAGATTGATATTTAATGATGACACGCATTTTGATTCAAAACAAACCATTGCAGAATTCACTGCTTTAATATTCACGGCCTTTTTTACTTTTTTACGAAGAAGGGAAGTAACAACCAGAGGTTGAAATCTAGTTCAGATACGTACATACACTATCATGCAGACTCGCCATTGGAGACGCTCTGAATATGCAAAGGCTTCTTATATGACTGCAACAAGAGAGAAGAACATACCACGCTTAGAGATGAAGCAGGCATGCCCCTGCAAGCCACGGTGGTAATCGAATTCCAGTGAAAGGGAACAAAACTCCAGCCGCCACCGGCATGCTGAGGATATTGTAGCCCAGGGCCCAGACATAATTCAATCGAATTCGAGACATGGTCTTTCTAGAGAGATCAATGGCTGTAACTACATCTTCCAAGTTGCTCTTCATCAGAACTATAAGCAGCTTCTATAGCTACGTCGGTGCCAGCACCAATTGCCATGCCAAAATCTCCTGCAACCATAGCCGGAGAGTCATTAATTCCATCTCCCATCATTGCCACCGCCATTCCTTTCATCTGCATCCAAATCCACTTTAACAAGTCAGAAAACACTATGTAAGATAGATAACTCACATATCAAGTCAGAAACAAACTTAATATAGAATAATGAGTTTGAAGATTTCTATAAGACGTTATTTTACCCTAGATAAGTCATTTGAAACATAATTTAGTAATCCTCAATCTGCGTTCAAAACCAGAACAAAATTACTTGTGGAGCTGGGTAATTGTAATCCACTCACACCACCCCTGTAACTATTATATAATCGTACCTGTAATTCTTTTATTCTATCAGCTTTTCCTAGTGGATCCGTCTCAGCATACACCGTATCAATGCCAACGTCCATCGCACTGGCTGCCGCTGTAGCCCAGTTATCACCAGTAACCATGATGCTTGTAATGTTTATCGAGTGAAGAAAAGAGATGACTCGTGCAGCCTCTGGCTTCACTGGATCAGTTACAGCAAAAGACCCAGCAATCTTTCCATCAATGGAAACCAACAGACACGCTCGAGCCAGATTATCATGTTCCGAAACATACTTGTCAACCTCAGGACCAACCTGGACATTATTTTCCCGCATGAGCCTCACCAATCACCATTCACCTACATATTTCTCAAATAGAGGCATGATAGCATGATTGACAAAATAATTTTACAATAGCATAATAACAATGAGTTGTCTCATTTGTAACTTAACTGTACAAACACAAATTTTTTAATGCAAGCACGCAAAATAAACTTTTCATGTACAAATTTGAAACATAAGCACCAACCTCTGTGACAATAGACACAGCACAGAACTTCTCCATTGAGTAATTGGAGAAGAGCACAGCATTGACTACTACGGGTTTCCCAACTGTCAGAGTCCCTGTTTCATAAAAAACAACCGTTTTCACTGGCAGGGATCAAACACGTCCGTAAACGTCCAGACACCAACAAAGTGTCAAATACTAAGAAACGTATCAACCCAAATACTAAGAAACGTATCAACCCAAATACTAAGAAACGTATCAACCTTCATGAATTCGGTACCGTTTGTTCAGCTTTTAATTTTGGAAAGAACAAAAACCCCAAAAAGGACGAAACAATTACTAGCCTTGTTATAAAAAAAGGAGTTGGGGTAAAGAGAACTCTCCTTCAACGAGAGCTGTCATCTACAAGAAATGGGGATTTAAAACTTGGCGAGTACGGCTTGGTGACATGGACAAGGTGCATACAGCCATATATCGTCCAGAACCAAAGGGTCATATGAGACAGATTCCAACTATGAAATAATAGTTGCATGTTCAATCCCAATATATGCAGAAAGAACGTCCTCCACACCCAATGACATAGATTGCATTTAGTTTTATGTCAAGAGCCTAAACGTTGATCGAACCGAGGCAGAGCGTTTTACTGGTCAGGAATGAAGTGCATAACTTGTTATAATACGGAACATTAACATAATGTATGGTGGTAGCATAGGGGATAATATGAAATGACCAGAACAATATGAGGAGAGCAACTTCATAATGGAGGAAAAAGACGAGAAAAAAAACTACACTTGCAACCTCAAGACATAGAGAATGTATCTAATCAGAAATTGTTTTTTCCTAAACCACAACAAACAGGTTTTCGACGTCCTCGGAAGGAAAAGTAGGAACAAGTATAATGAAGCAACTAAACACACCAGCAAAAACAACATGAAAATAAAATGCATGAAAACCAGATTCTAAATTTAAAAAAAAATTTGTTTCCAAGGATAAGGTGTTCTTACCTTATAAGCATTTTCGAGTACACCAGCAAAAATGCCCGCGCTCCGCTGCGGGGACTTCTAGAAGTATGATCTTGTACCATCTGATTTCTTTTGCTATTCCCAGTTCTTTTTGGCAACATGTGCAAAACCAAATTGATAGCTAGGAAGAAAAAATGAAAACACCTGCATAAATTAAATTTTCCATCACCCCTATATTATAATTAGATAAAGCAAAACACAATAATCATCTCACAATGACAGAAGCAAGGACTTTCAAATGCCCCAATTATTTAACTACTATGCATAATTCTTAAAAAAATGAGTATAAAATTAACCTCTTTTGAAAAACGAAGGAAGAAAGATGAAAGCTTAAGCCAAGGAATATAACTATGTTGAACTCAATTATTTGACATTAATTACACAAACCCAATTCCATATAAATAGCCAGACAGAAGCTTTATCCTAGAGAGAAACCATGCCCAAACGATTATATAATCTCCAGACTGAGTGTGAATTCAGAGCATGAAAGGGAAGTCAGTTCCTTGGTTCCCACATTGTAGAGACTAAATCTCAAAACTTTGCCAAGCATTACAGGAAACCATGGAAAGAATAAAAATGACCACAAAGATTGCAAAACAATTAACCACAGGTGGTGTTTATATGCCCACTGAGAGAAAAAAGCTTCTGCAAGTGAAAAAACGTATTTATATAAAACAGACATGTACCATCTGAAAGAGCCTCTTGTATCAATTCCAATTATACTTATGCCTACCATATCCCTCTACAATTCCCCACCACCAATCAACCATAACTGATTTCAATACCCTTAGCTGCTTTACTAGTCCATCTAGTGACACCTAACTGCCACCAAAATAAAAGACGTGATCAAGACCATACAGATTACAGACTAAGCTTAAAAACAACTGTTATCTATTAAGCAAAACTTGAACTCCTTGACATGGCAACCTCTTAATCCAGGATGTAGAATAGAAAAGCAAAATTATTGACAAACCGAAAAATAACAATTTAACTTGCATAGTAAACAAATATTAGTAAAGTTACATAACTAAATGGATTACATATACCAGTAAAAAAGCGAAACATCAGTGTTTGGGAAGTTACCTTATTTGAAATGTCAGGAGCATCTGGTGTACATACAGGGTAGACAGTCCTTGCAAAATTCAGGGATTCAAAATAAAATAAAAATTAAATTCAAAAGAAATCAAAACTATTAATCCTAACAACTGTGTAGTAAAGGATAAAACAATCTTTCCATCAAACAAATTTGAGAAACAAAAAAAGGGAAATAAATTTAAGTTGAATAGAGGTGACAATTGCCTACCCAGAAATCCAAACGAAATCCCCAAAAATTCACACCCCCAAAACCCTACAAATCACCAGAGTTGAAAACCAGCGCTACACTGGGATCATCCACACAGCGACAAACTCCGATCATTGTCACCGATCTCCATCTCCTTCCAAAGCCAAAACCCTTTTAAGAAAAAGAGGGCAATGAATATGATAAAGCCAGTAATGAATGGAACAACCCAATTTCTATCGCCAATCACCCTTGCTGAGTGATGATTCACATACTTCCTCATATTTGTTTACGGGTTTCTATCCAACAAAATTTCAACGTAGTACCCAAAAACTGTATCAGCTCACAAACACAGAGAGGTTTATCAAATTCAAAGCAAAACCCACATATATTCTGAAGATTCTAGAGTTAAAAGAGGAGCAAGGAGGTTCGGTTACGGAACCCAAAACGCTATTTTAATGAGCAAATGAATATCTAAACTGGGGTTAACAATTTTCAGCAATAAAAAACATGTCTTTCGATCGAAGTTGCATAAATTACAGAACTTTGGGATTAAGGAGGAACAAAAAGCCCAAATTCCAATCAAGAAAAATAAGAAAAATTGTATGTAAATTTAAGCTTTACCTGTAGATTGGCAGCAGCAAAAGCATACTGGATCCAACGGGAGCCACGTGAGAGAAGTGGATGCCCAGCCTTTGATATGTTATCGAGTGAGTTTAGGGATCTGGGTTTTGTGTTTGCCGTTGAATTTTGAAATGATCTGGAGAAATTTGGGTTTTAGGGTTCTAAGGATTTGAGTGAACCGAAATTGATTTGGATGAGCAACTTTTAGTTTCGATTCGCGGTGGAGCAAGGATGAAGAGGTGGAGGAGGAGCAACTTTTAGTTTCGATTCGCGGTATAACCAACAAAATTGCAGTGAGATTTTAAAATACGAATGAAATATAACAAAATGTAAAAAAATTGTTATTTTGGGTAAACAAATAGACAGTGGAATAACAGAAGAAGCCGAACCCAGAAAAATTAAAAACACAGATTAAAAACACAGAATCACAGTAGAAGAAGCAAACCCAAGAAAATACAGAAAATAAAACAAAAAGGGTGCAACTTTTATTGGCGGGTGAATGAGTAGACAATAAAAAAAGGGCAAACTTTGAGTTCAAAACAAACCTCGTACAGTATGAGGGGTGCTGAAGTTAGTTTATGCTTTTAGTTGTAAATTCACATTATACATATACTAAAACTAGGTTTCTCCGGTACTGTTTTTCACTGTTTATGAACAGTGAAATGGCGGAAATGTCCTTTGTTTCTTCTCACTCCCACATTCTGTTGTTGGCTTGGTACAGCAAAATTCCCATTTTGACCACGCGTCACTCATCGTTTAACCCTTTGTTTTTGTTCCTTTTCCCGATCTTTCTTTCGACTTCCGCTTCTTTCTTTCTTGCCCATGCGTCGATCATCGTCGAAGGCTCCTTGGCACTTTCTTCCCGACTTTTCCTTCCGTTTCCATTTCTCTCTGCGGTCTTCTCTTCTCTCCTCTCCTCATATGTTACTCTTCCTCTGATTCTTATCCTCCACTGAAACGTCGGAGACCAAAGCTTAAATATGGTTCTTGACACCGTTTGGACCTCGCAGGCTCGCACGTTCTCCTCTCTCTCTCCACTGCTATTTGGCTTTTGTGGTGGCATTCTGAGATCTGGTGGTGGGATCTGACGATCAATGTTGAGTTTTTTCATCTGGGTTTTGCCTCATTGTGGATGATTTTGGCCTTTTGCTGTGAAGTTTGATTCGAATTTTTGAAAAGTTTAATGCTTGACGTAAATCTGCCTCTGGGTTTTGTGTGGTAGATTGACTTAACCTCTCATATTGTGAAGGTTTTCTTGGCGTTGAAGGTATGGATTTTTCTGTATTGTTGGATTTTATGTGTAGTAAATTGAACCCAGTTTGTAAAAATTTCAAAAATTAGGAATAAATTTTAAATCTTTGTCATGGTTTGATATACAAGTGGATGATCATGATTTATTTTTGGGTTTAATTTAGCTGTTGATGATTGTGGATGAGTTGTGAAACTTCTTTTCTATTATGTGATCTGTGCCTGTTATGTTTTTCTTATCTTGATTGTATTTGGTTGAGGTCATGATGATTTATGGGTATTTTTAAATATGATCCAGGTCTAAGCATTCTGGTTAGCAGGCCCGCTTAGTTGAATCAGCTAAGTTTCATGTCTGACATCGACGTACAACTTCCCACTGCCTTTGGTATGTTTTCTGTTAATTCATAACTCATTTGAGTGTGTTTGTGCACTGGAATGCATGCCTGTGTACCTAGATGCCTGAGAGATCATTTTTTAAATTGAATTCAATTGGATAAGTTTTTTAATTGAAAACCTGGGTACCTAGATGCTCTAAAGATCATTTAAGTCATCGATACAGTACTGTTGTAATTTAGTAGTTGTGTAGTTTGAGAATTGGTGTGTAGTTGTTTGTGGAATTCAAACAATTTATAGGTTACCGCATTCACATCTCATAAGGAGATATTGACATAGATAAATGCAGTAGATTAATTTGACCATCTAAAAATCTGCACTGCATTATATCACAAGTCATTTTAATAAAATTTATAATCTCATTTGTCATGCTAAAATTTTGGGCCTCTTTCTTTTATATTTTTCTGCATATCGAGTGTAAACATTGTTGATACTGTCGTTGTTTACAATTCACAGTCAGTGGACAGAACCTAGGGAAAGAGTGAAAGAGTATGCAGGTATTTCCTCTGTTTTGGGTGAGTCTCAATTAACCAGTGCATATAGTTTGCTTCATTCTATCACTACTCATTGTAATAACATTTATAATCTCATCTGTCATGCTAAAATTTTGGGCCTCTTTCTTTTAATTTTTTTTGCGTACCGAGGGTAAACATTGTTGATAATGTTGTTGTTTACAATTCACAGTCAGTAGACAAAACCTAGGGAAAGAGTGAAAAAGTATGCAGGTATTTCCTCTGTTTTGGGTGAGTCTCAATTGCCCGGTGCACCTACATTTGATAATAAAATTTAATACATAATTTGAATGGATCAAAGATTTTTTATTGTTGAAATGTTTGACTGAAGCTTTTAGACTCAATCAAACAAGAGATTAAGACACAATAGGACCTATTGTAAAAGAAAAATAAACAAAGGTGAAATCATTGCTACAACTATAATTTGGTTTTGTCATTTATAGATGATATTCCTTGATAATTATCAAATAAAACTTAATTTTGACATGTCTACCACTTGCATTGTACTGAAATGTCTTAAATCTTTCACTTTTATACCGCTACTCCAATGTTTTCTAATGTAGATCCATGTGGCGTTTAGGAAACCTGAGCTTATGAGGTTTGAATATTTTCCATTTTTAGCTTAGTTTTGGGTAGGGAATTTTGATGAATTTATGTTTTTTTTCCTCTATTTTTCGATGTTTTCAGGCGGCTGGAGCTGAATATGGAGAAGGTTTGGAGACTTCTAGACCTATTGGACCTTTCTAGGTTTATGTGGTAAGGAATTTATGGAGTTTTATGTATGGTAATGAAATTGTTTCTGTGTTATGTTGAATTTAATTTAATGGTTATACTTTATGTTGTTATGAGTTACTATTGTTGATTTTTACTCTTGAGTTGGATTTTTTGAACGACAGACTGCAAGGAGATTTTCATAAACTAATACGATATGCCATGAAACTGGATGAAGCTTATGGTCGTATATTCTCTTTTGACAATTTTGTGGTAAGTTTCTATAACACTCATTAATTATGTGTTCCAGGTTTTGATGGCTAGAGGAATATCGTAGCTATCATGCTTTAACTGTGCAATTATTAAAAGATATCTAAATGCTTATTAGTGAGTTTCTCCGGCAAGTGTTTTCGAGTTTTTCGGTGAATTTCTCTATCTTCATTTTATTTTTTGAGTTGCATGTAATAGTTTATGGTCAATGTGATTAGATCGTGTAGGAAGACTAGCAAGTATCAATGACGCTTCTTTTTAAGTTAGTTACTCTTCTTATTGCAGACAAAACCATTGGGATAATAACCTTGCATTTACATTCTTTGGAAGCAATCCATATGTCCATATTGGTAAGCATCATTTTCCTTTTTTTCTTTTATTAGATATTTAATCAAATTGTAGTATTCTAACCAACAATTTGTTACTATAAAGGAATTAGCTTCATTTATTCAAAGCCTAATTAGTTAATTTATAAATTTATCTTTGTAAAGTTTTCATGCTTGGATTTTAAATATCTTAGCAATTACCTCAAAATCTCTAATAAATTTACCCTTTTTTTCCGTTGGAAATTTCGGAATTTTGGGTCATTGGAGAAAGAGGAAGAGTTTAGAGATCCCAGGAAGGAACATGGAAACTGCATTAAAGACTAGCTACACTGAAACCGAATCCCCACCCAGAAGGTAAATTTTATTTATAGACTTTCAGAGACACTTCCATTGCCCTACCTTTGTCTCAGCTTCTCCCAGACTGTTAAGTTTTGTTGCTTCTCCTTCTCCTTCATTTATTCCTATAATTTTTCATGTTTTACAAATTATTTGAATTTTGGATATTTGATTTTTGTTTCATTATGTATTGGGGTTTGTTTGATTAATGTGTTTTGTTGTGTTGTGTGAAATTGCATTCTTTGTTTTGGTGTGTTTTATTGGATATGTCAAGAGTTATACAAATGCATGAACAACATATTACAATTTTGCGTTTAAAAGATGTCCAGTTTACGATGTTTTTGAGTTTTTCAGCTACTTTGTTTTTTATTTTCAACCCAAATAATTAACCTGCACTATGTTGTTGCCTCTTTTCTGTATGCATTTTTCCGTGCACGCTTCATGCCGAAAGAAGAACAAGCAAGCCACTTTCTTGGAGGATTTGAAGGATCACATTGATGATTTTGTTAATGCATACTTGCTTCGAGACCACGTGCAAAAGGTTTGTTCCCCTTTCGCATTTAATACTTATACGGGCATGTCTGCAAATGTTTTCATTGTTCAATTGGTTTGCTTCTAATTTTGATTAGGTAATTTTGCATTCGTTTTTAGTTCTTTGGAATGTCAAAGAGTTGTCGCAGAGATGAGCAATGATACCAAGGAAGTTGGAGCGAATTACCTTTGTAAATTAACAAAATAAGAATTTTTTTGCAGCAAATAAAAATCTTTCCTATCTTGAGATATTTTTATTTAGATTAATCAATGTTATCCCAACATATATTATTAGCTCAAATTCATATATTGCAGCTGATTTCTAATCCCGCACCAACGCGCGGGCATTACTATCTAGTCTAATACTAGTTGAACACAAATTTCAGCGAATACACGGAAGAAATAGCAAGAATTGATTTCAGAAATAGGAAAAAAATTAAATTAAAAATAGAAAACAAAGGGCCGAAAAGCTGCATACCTAAACACCATTTCATACCTAGACCTAGACCTGGCATTCGTGTTGTGTTTTTCGTGTTCGTGTCGTTTTCGTGTCATACCCGATATCTTAACGAGTCGTGTCGTGTAACACCTGTTAAAATAAACGGGTAAAATGACCCGACCCGAAATCGACCCAATAATATTAACAGGTAATATGACCCGACCCGTTACCCGTTAAGGAAAATATATTTTAAACCAATAAATAATCAAATGAAAAACATAATACTAAATAAATATATACATACTATATTGTCACATCCAAAACATAAAAACGTATTTTTCTTTTAAGTATATTTTCACTTACCTAAAGTCTTTAGTAGTTTTTTAATTAATGTAGAAGTGTTAAAAAATATAGAAAAAATATATATAAACGTTCATAATGACAAGCTTTATAACTTTTATGAAGAGCTTAACTTCGAAATTCGCTACTATAATCATATAAATCATAAATCAAAATTTAACCGTTGATTGTTGTTTACATTTACGCTTCATTGATCTCATCAAAATTTGTTTTTTCAGATTTTCTTTTTTGAAAACATGATCTATTAGATGGTGCAGGAAGATGAACGGTTTGGATCGTTGATATTATATTCAGAGTTTTACGGTTAGTGAAAATATTGCTTGATGTTTATAAAGTTTCTACAAACTATATGACATCAACTCATATTTCAATTAACCGTAAATATCGAAACGTGATATCAAAGATCTGAACCATTCATCTTCTTACATCCGCCAGATGATCATGTTTTCAAAAAAGAAAATTTTAAAAATGAAATTCAGTAAAAAGAATAAAGCGTAAATGACAATCGACGATTAAATATAAATTTAAGGTTTATGGATTATAATGTTGGATTTTGAAGCTGATCCCTTCATGAAAGTTGTAAAGCTTGTCACTATGAGTGATTGTATATTTTTTTTTTACATTTTTTACACTTCTACAATAATTATTATTAATTTTATTAATTTTGCCCTCAAATAAAAAACATTATTCATGAGGGTTTGGAGGATTTTAAAAATCTAAACGATAATGTAAGTGTAACCATTATCTACTCGTAGAGGAATAATGATGAATCACGAGTGTTTGTATATTCTTTCACATTTTTCATACTTGTATGTATGTCTTCTTAGTTCTTGCCTGTGCAAATACTATACTAGTTTATTTTAATTTTGGACAACAACATGTTAAGTAAAATTTATCCTAGTAATGATAATAAGGAACTCTCATAATAAAAATAAATAATGACAAAAACTTTTTTTTTAAACTTATATAGAATAATAAGACAAAACTATATATTTAATATAGAATATATTGTATATATTAATATGGCTATTGTATTTTATAATAAATCTTTTAGTAATTAAATTTTAAAATTATCAAAATAGTTTTTTTCTTAACGGGTCAAAACGGGTTACCTACGTGTTACCCGCGTGTATACCCGTTATTAACGGGTCACCCGATAATGACCCGATAAGATATCGTGTTGACCCGAAACCCGTTATTTTCGTGTTGTTTTCGTGTCGTGTCACCGTGTCGTGTCAAAAACTACCGGGTCTACCTAGACCCCCAATGCTACCGGGAATGTTTCCGAAGAAATGATTATTTGATAAATCAATCTCCACCACATCTTTCAACTTTCCGATGTCTTCTGAGAGTGGTCCAACTAGAGAATTGGATAACAAGTACAGGTACAATATATACTTGAGTTCCCACAAGGAAGATGGTATTTTTGAAGTTAACAAATTGGACTCTAACGACAAAAATCTTAGAGCTACTGCCAAAGTACCCAAGCAGGAATGAATAGAACCAGAGAGCCGATTACCACCCAAATGTAACTCGGCTAGGTTGTTTAGTTGACAGAGTTCATACGGGATATGTCCTCCCAGTTCGTTATCATTCAAATACAAACCTTGGAGATTTTGTAGCCTTTGTATTGGAGTTGGAATTGCTCCACTGAATTGATTGTGTCCCAGGTGTAGTGATATCAAGCTGCTCAAGTTGCCAATATCAACTGGAATGTTACCCCCGATGTTGGAACTGGTTAAACCAACATATTGGAGTGACGCAGAGAGATTCCCTCGAGAAGTTGGTATTGTGGTGTTTAGTGGATTGTATGCCAAGCTTAAGTATATCAAATTTCTAAGATTAAACAAGCAAGAGAGAGTGCTTGCTGCTTGTGGAGTAGAAGCATCAATTGTCAAATTATTCAAGTACAATAAAAGAATCTCGAGGTTTTTCAATTTGGAAAAGATTTTTGCTGACCACTGTTATGTTCTGTGATTTCTTCGATCACAAGAAATCAAGTTGGTCTCAATTTGTAATCGTTTGGGTTCAATTTGCAATTTACAGCTTTTAAGTAGTATTTTATTTTACTAGTTTATCTGTTACTGCCAAGTGGCAAGTCACATATGCGTAATGGGTTGGCTATATAGCCACACTATCTCTATTCCAACTTTTAGAATGAATTTAATATAATTTTACAAAAGCTGAGCTGATCTCTTTCATTCTTTCGTCTGTATTTATGTATCTTGCAAGTTCGGTCAAGGTTGAACCGTAGTTTGAAGTTTGTGCTATTAACCCACAGTTATGGTTGAGTCTCTGCAAGCATGGCCTTGCTCCTTAAATCCCGCCATCTTCTTTCTGCATTCTCTCTCCCTCCCTCCCCCCCTCAATCAAGTCAGTGGAATGCTCACAAAATCCTTCACTCAATCGAGTCAGTGACAGCCTCCCTCAATTTCCTCCCTCACCCTCTGCAACACTGGCACATCCCTCACCTATTCGCTCAATCTCATCGAACCCACACACCCCAAACTCTCCCAAATCGAGAATGACGAAAAATCCCCATGTCAATTCCCAATCCAATCCGTCAGATTTAGAATGTAGTCAGGGTAAACACAGACATTTAACGTAACCATTTAATGGACACCATCGAAGCCCACTTTAGGCCCAAAAATACCCAAATTCTAGTCAATGGCAGAGCTGTAAATATTATGAAATCAAAGGAAATTCATTGTAGCTTAGGAATAGTGCCAAAATCCCCTCAACTTTAGAATATGGTAATGGTCTATCTATTTACACTGGTGGGTGGTGGTAGTGCCTAGTGGTGGCTTGCTACGGTCTATAATGTCTATAATTCTATAAGTCAAATGGTTTCTTCTATACAAGTCCAATTACTTTAAGAGCACTTCCACCAGAAGCAAAATAGGCCGGCACCCAGTGAAAAAAACAGGCTGGGACTCAGCCAATCCACTCCGGCCCATGGAATAGACTGGCACCCAGCCCAAGCCAGTCTCCAGGCCAACCTAAAATGGACAGACCTTGGGACCGGCCCATCTGATGCCAGGCTGATGTCATGATCTGAAATCATTTTTTTTACGCCACGTCCCAGCAGAGGTCCGTCCGCCGGAGATGGCGGAGAAGCAGATGTTGGGCTCGACTGCAACGGCAGAGATAACGGCAAGGGTGGAGCTGGAACCGAAGGCATGAGCTGCTAGAATCTCACCTATGGCATTGTCGTTGTTGTCATCCCTGTCCTCGATCCTGAACCAGCCGCACTGCGCTCTACATCTCAAGCTCCAGAGGCTGTGCTGCTTCACTCTGAGGTTCCTCAATTAGGGACCGGAGAAGTCCAGTTTCCAATGCTACCACCACCGCCAGAAGTTGCCGCCTCAGCCTCTGCATCTCAAGCTGCTCTAGCCGGTGCTGAAGCCCAGCCTCAGTGAGTCCACAGTTCACGCCCACACACAGTGTCTTTCAATGCTTTTGTTAATTTTTTAGGAATTTATGCAAGGATTCGAATTGGGTTGTCTTAGAAAGGCTTAAAGTAATGGTCTTTGATGTCTAACATGCGAAGAGGATGGTGGGGGTGATGATGATGAAGGTGGTGGTGGGTTGGCGTGCTTTGATGTACAATCTGTCAAATTATTAATTTTTGTTATTTTATAATAAAAATTAATAATATTTTAATAAAATTGACTAAGCTATTTAGTTTTAGGGGTGGAGCTGCATTGGCCTATTACTGTTCATTGGGGTATATCACTGTTCACTGAGTTGATTAAATGGATTGGGTGCTGGTGCAAAGTCTTTAGACCATCTTCAATAGTTGGGCTAAAAGCCAAATATTTTAGCCCGGAAAATATAGCTTTTAGCCCAGATACAGCTTTTCTGCTCCAACCGTTCTAGCCTAAAATTTTAGCCCGAGATTATTAAAGAATGAACATAGGCTATTTTTTTTCTTAAATTAAATTATTATTTTTTAAATAAATATGTAGACTATCGTAAATTAATTTTATGAACATTTTAATATAAAAAAATTTAAATTTCGATAAATATTGAAAAATCACTAAATTTTCCACAAAGCAAGCCTTCAACTTTTACTAATCTTTCAACCCTGGGCTAACTTTCAATTCACCAACCGTTCAACACCAAATTTTCAATTCACCAACCGTTCAACACCAAACTTTCAACTTTCACCAACCGTTCAACTTTCATCAATCATCCTCTATATAAACATATGTCCAATATTTGTTGATCACACAACCTTTCAACGTTCAATCATCCTCTATATTCACCAATCTTTCAACTTTCAAAGAGTTTTTGTTTCCTAAAAATCCTCAATATCTCATCAATGGGTGATAGAAGAAGGCGTAGCATGGCAATGCAGATGGCACAATACCAAGCAAGGATCGAGATTGAGGATGCATAATTATTCAACATCGAAGTTAAACTTATCAACTCGTTTATGCAATCTGAGCACCATGGCGAATCTAGCCATCGTGGTTCTGTCATGGGGCGTTCATATGTGCAGTGTGATAGTGATGTGATAAAAATTAAGCACTCAAATTAAACCCTCTTGTTGTCAAATCGTAGTATAAATGCAAGTAGGGATCGTTCTAAACCGGGGATTATGAGGGCTTGCTAAAACCTCTAAACTGACTCGAAACACAAAAAACAAAGTTAAAAATGTTTGGAAAGACTCAAGGGACTCAAAACAGGTTCAAAAGACTTAAAACCACTCAAAAACACTCAAAACTGCCTAAAAACACAAACTAGGCAGTTTTGGACTCTAAACACAACTTTGGACAAATTTAGGGTTTTGACTTGACTCAAAACACTCTAAAACACAAACAAAACAGATTTTAAACACTTTGAAACAAGAAAGTAAAAGGGGGTTTTGGTTTTGACGAAATTGAAACAAACAAACAAATTGCAAAACTAAACAGATTGTAAAACGAATTTAGGAAATAAGATGATGGATGGATTAGTTAGAGGTCCATTCTCCACACATGGCACACTTGTACATGAATTGATTTCCAATTGCTTTTCAATAAACTATGATGCTCAACACCCCAGATTAACCGTGATGCACAAATTAACCCTCAGATTTTCCTTTACTCATTGAATTGGATGAATGCATACGACAACACAAATCATTCTCCAAAAGTCCCCCACATGAATGCATAATAAAGATACAATCAGAGATCATTACGTTTCATGAAAATCATAAGTGTTGACGAGGCAATTGTAACTATGAATGCATGATACGTTTGCTAAGAATTCAATTAACACGATTGTGACAATCAACCTTCACTACTCAGGAATATAAACTTGTAACGATTAGGTGAAACTCATTTATATTCTAGCATCTGATTCATGCATGAAAACCAAGTATGCATCCTTAATAAACATACACAGATCAGTTATGAATAAAACAGATAATTGAATTGCAATCATAACTTAACAAATCACAATTGGCAGAAATCAATTCATATCTCAAACATGTTCATGGCTTCAAACTTCCCCCTAACTAAATAGGGATTTAGCCACTCATGATTACAGCAAAATCAGAAAGTAATAACAAAATAAACATTGAAAACAAGAACGAAGTACACCTAAAACACTCTAATCTGCAAGCATGAAACGCCCAAGTTCTTCTTCTTCCTCACCTTGCTGCGGCACAAGAGACTATGGATGTGTATGGATGAAGGGATGGAAGTTCAGGGGGTGAATGGTCTGCGGCAAGGGTAGGAAGTGGCTGGAATTGTGTTTTGGAAGTGTAGAATGGTGGATGGAGTGCGGCTAAAGGATTTCTGTGATGAATATTGGTTCCTGCGGCACAACCCTAAAATATCTATATATATGCATCTCAAAACCCTAGAGAAATCAGATTTGTACTTGGGCTTAACAAAAATTAAGGAATAAAGGCCTAGGGTGCGGCATTTAATTTAGAAAAGGAAATGTGGTCCAATTAATCTCTGAAAAAGATTTGTAGAACCCAAATCGACAAGGAAAAGGGCCTAACAAATTAGAATCCAAGAGGGAAAGGGCTTGAGAGGTGCGGCACAATAGGATAAGAGCAAGGGAATGCCTTGCAAGGCAAGGAAAAAGGATTCTAGAAGGGAAGGAGGCGCCAGATTTTTAGGGTTCTAGAAAGAATGTGTTTTATGACAGATTTTGGGACTTCTAGAAGGGTTTGGGGCGCCACTTTTGTAGGACAAGGGATAGAACTTCTAGAAAGAGTGTTTTGTGGCTGATTTCAAGCCTTTTTATCTTCAAATTCGTCCATCAACTTGCCTCCATGCTTGCACTATCCAATCTTGGCCCAAAAATGCTCCAAAATGCTCCAAAATCGCTTCTTCTTGCCATTTTGACACTTAAAACCTACAAACACACGAGAATAGCTTAAAATACAAAATTAACTAAGAACTAAGGACGTTAATGCATGAAAACAAGCTAACTAAGTTGCATAAATATGCTCCTATCAAATTCCCCCACACTTAGCTTTTGCTAATCCTCAAGCAAAACGAAACAAAACAAACAAAACAAACATCAAACAAACTAGACCTTCCAACGTTCACCTCAGGGATTTCCAACACACATGACATATTCAAGATCATCATAACCATAGATTTTAGTCATCCCCACCCTTTAGTACATACTTAATCACAGTCACCATTCATTAGCTCGCATTTAACCAATTAAAACAATGTTTTGAATGTAGTAACATGCCTTAGAGAATTCACTCAATTCCTCACTAGGTACACTCTTATTTTCACTCAGATTTTCTAACTACACTCCCTACACTAGGTATATGTGAGAAGATTGATGTAAACATGAAAACGAACACTCACATATGTTTATAACAAGGAAAGCAATTTCTGGAGTTATTAAGCATGTATAGATATGATCTCATGAATGGAATGCTACTACTTAGATGCGAGAACCAGGGACACCATATGCTCATACCAATCCCAAACTCCACATATTGAAACACACAACACTCAAGATAGAAGTATGGGGTTGTAACGGGGCTAAGGGTATTGGCTAACAAAGAAAGGTAAGGGAAGCAAACATTCTTCAAGCAATAGCGAGCAAAGTAATGAATATGACACTTAGAACTCCCTTTGAAAACGCAACCACAAACTTTAATACATAAAGGGAAGATCACACATACTTAGGGCCGAAT
Organism: Heteromeles arbutifolia; assembly: GCA_024362995.1. Lineage (NCBI taxonomy): Eukaryota > Viridiplantae > Streptophyta > Magnoliopsida > Rosales > Rosaceae > Heteromeles > Heteromeles arbutifolia. The sequence continues at coordinate 25,761,373 of JANCRC010000005.1, read as the reverse complement.
TCAACTTTTTGGACCCTTTCTTCAACAACCAACACTTGTGAGTTTATTCTCACTTATTTTTCAACTCTTTTTCATTCTTTTCACAACTTTTTCTTTTTCTTCTTCTTTTTCCACGAATTTTTTTTCTTCTTTTTTTTTCTTTTTTCTTTTCTACCCGTGCCTTTTTTGATACATTGGCACACACCTACACACAAAAATCCCTTCCCCCACACTTCTTTGCTGCCTAATAACGAACAAAGGGAATTCACTCTAGGTCATGCTTCACTATGCCTTAAGAACAAGGGTAAGGATGGTCCTAATCTAGGCTAGGTAGGGAACATGTGGGTAAACAAAGAAAATGGCTAAACACGGCTCAACGGGGGTTAATCCTACAAAACTTAATGCATAGGGATAAGGCTTTCATTACACAACTTCATCTTGTTTATGTGTTATGCACTTCAATATCATGCTTTGAATGAAACGGGTATGAGTTCTAGTATTTGGAACTAAATGATGAAACGCCTTCTAAGTAGCAACCAAGCAAAGAATGATGAGATCATGCAACGACTTTAGAAAACAATAAATGCACAAATTTTTAATTCTCCAAAGAACGTTTAGGCTCAAGTCTCTTAGGGTTGTAGCATTAATATGAGTTCCTTCCTTCAAGCATGTTACAAAAACTGATTTTTTTTTTTTCTTTTATGATTGCATGTGAATTCATAAATTATAACCACAACCAAGCATAAACCAGAGAGCAATTCAAACTTCCATCCATGTTTATAACTTTCCTTAATAGTCATGCAATTAAAAACCGAATCCTTATCATTGTGTTGGAAGGTACCCTAAGACACAAACAAACACACAAAAACAACTCTTTTTGGGTTTTTCAAAACACTTTTTCAAATTTTTATGAAATTTTCGGATTATCTTTTCAAAACACACTAAAATGCTTCAAAACAAACTAAAAACACTTAAAAACAGTGAAAAACAACATTCGAAGTGATAGGTGATAAAACCCCACGAAAATCATGCAAAAACAACTTTTTTACCCCCCCCCCCCCCCCACACTTAAACCAAACATTGTCCTCAATGTTTCAAACATAAACTCACATAAAAACAATCTAACAAGTAACTCACATAAAAACAATCTAACAAGTAACACATAAGCATAGAAAGATAAGGGCAGCAAGGAAAAAGGTTGAAAAGAAGCAAATCTGGATGTAAAGCCGATTCTAGGTGTTCTTTATTGGCATGGGTTGCCTCCTACGAAGCGCTTGCTTTAACGTCGTGCAGCCGGACTATACTTCCATTTAAGTGCCCATGGAGCCCATGGCATGGAGGGGGATGTCCTCCACCACATGCTCCTCAAACAGGTCGTAATAGGGCTTCAAACGATGCCCATTCACCTTGAATTCGTGTCCGGTTTTCAAGCTTTGGACTTAGACTGCACCATGAGGAAAAACATTAGTAACAACAAAAGGTCCAATCCACTTAGAACGTAATTTACCGGGGAATAACCTAAGGCGAGAATCAAAGAGGAGCACTTTCTGCCCCTTAGAGAACGTCTTTGTACGAAGCATCTTGTCATGATACGCCTTGGTCTTGTCCTTGTAAATGAAGGCATTCTCGTAAACCTCGTGCCTAATCTCCTCGAGTTCATTCAATTGGAGCATTTTGTGCACCCCAGCGGCATCTATATCCATGTTAAAGGTTTTCATAGCCCAAGGTTTTCAAATTCGTCCATCAACTTGCCTCCATGCTTGCACTATCCAATCTTGCCCCAAAAATGCTCCAGAATGCTCCAAATCGCTTCTTCTTGCCATTTTGACACTTAAAACCTACAAACACACGAGAATAGCTTAAAATACAAAATTAACTAAGAACTAAGGATGTTAATGCATGAAAACAAGCTAACTAAGTGGCATAAATATGCTCCTATCAGATAGAGAAGAGTGTCATGACCGAATGATGAAAGATTATTTCATCGAGCGTCCGAGATTTCATGCTTATGATTTTCGGAGGCGGTTTCGGATGAGGATAGAGCTTTTTGAAAGCATCTTGAATGCAGTTGTCAATCATGACCACTACTTTGCAAGGAGGCTAGATGCCGCAGGCCAACAAGGTCTATCACCTCATCAGAAGCTCACATCTTCTTTTCTCATGCTAGCTAATGGGTGCTCTGCAGACTCAACTGACGAGTATTGCCGACTTGCAGAACGTACTACTATTGAGAACCTGAAGCACTTCTGTAAGGCAATTGAAGGCATATATGGAGCCACATACCTTCGCAACCCAAATCGTGAAGAATTGAAGATGCTTCTACGCAAGGCAGACAAAAGAGGCTTCCCTGGTATAATAGGAAGTCTCAATTGTATGCATTAGGAGTGGAAGAATTGTCTTACTGCTTGGGCTGGCCAATTCAAGGGCCGTCATGACAAGCCAACCATCGTGTTTGAGGCTGTGGTGTCTTACGACACATGGATTTGGCATGCTTTCTTCGGCGTTCCTGGATCAAACAACGATATCAACGTTCTTTGGCCTTCTCCTTTGTTCGATAATGTTGTCAATGGATGGGCACCAGAATTTCGGTACAAGGTAAATGGTAATAGGTATGAGCTAGGTTACTATCTAACTGATGGTATTTATCCTAGTTGGTCTACCTGTAACAACCCGTCCCGGGATTTACGGAATAAAAAGGATATGTTTGTATTTTCACTAAGTTTAGGGATATTTTCCTTTTAAAAATGGTTTTTTGGGTCTTAATAGGTGTGCCCAGAGGGCCTACCTTGCTTTTGTGTCCCCGGTCTCTCTTCTCTCTCAGTTCTCTCTTTTTCGTCACACTCTCTCTTCTCTTTCTCTCTCTCTTTTTTCTCTCTTTTTCTTCCTTCTCTACCCGTGAGCCCTCTCTTTCCCTTTCTCTGCAACTCTATACTTCCCTCCTCGAGCAGCATCGTACACTCACACACTAGGACAACAAAAACACCATCACCATCACCTCTGTGTTCTCAGAAACGAAGAAAGAACACCCAAAACCCTTCCCTCTCTTTCGGCCGGTACTGTTCATCGTCTTCCCCGACGAGTTTCGTGTTATTCCGACGTTGGTAAGCTTCTAGCAACCCTTGGGTTATGTTTTAGGGTTAGATCGAAGCTTATTTTAAGTGGTGTATACGTTTGAATCGCAGAAAATGGCTCAGAGTAGCTTTTCCAAATTTTTCGACGAGCACCGCCCCTTTCAAGGCAATTTCCGGCCAAACCACTGCGAGTTGGCCGGCGAGCAAGGTATCAATCTCTTCGTCCCGCTGAGTACTACAACTTTTTTTTTTATTTCACCCAATTTCATCGAGTATTGAAGAAGTTATATCCATTTGAATATTACCCAGTTTCCAGCGACCTCCGAGGTTTTCGAGGCATTTTTCGGCCAAACCACTGCGAGTTAGACGTCGTGCGAGGTACCATTATCTTCATCTCTTCGAGAACTATAACTTTTCTTTTTGAATCACTTGATTTCATCGAGTATTGACAAAGTTATGGCCGTTTAAAGTTAAGGAACTTTCTGGCCGAATTCCGGCCTTCTTCTTCAATGGGTCCGGCAACCCACAATCCAGAAAACCCAGGCCTTTGGGCCTTTTCTGCCGAGCCCAACCCAAAACCCTTTTAAGTTTTATTTAATTGTTGTTTTTAAAATAAGGGCCTTTGGGCCATTTCTGTTGGGGGCTTTAAGCCCAAACCCTAAAGCCTTAAATCTAAACCCAAATCCCTAAGGCCCAACCCTGATCCAAGCCCAGACCCGTTTGACTGGGTCCGACCCAGACCCGTGATCCGTTTGACCTGGTCCGACCCGGACCCTGACCCGTTGACTCCCCCGGTCTGACCGTGACCTGGTCAACGTTGACCGTTGACTTTGACTGGTCAACGTTGACCGTTGACTTTGACTTCGGGTTGACTTTTTGGGTTTTCGTCCGAGACCTCTCCTAGGCTAATTTCGACGTTCTGAACCCGTTTCTGAAGTCCGTTTTCCCAAATTAAGTCGTTTGAGTAGAGTTTGACTAAATGTACTCTTTATGTGCTTAGGGGCAATTATTGTGGCATTACCTACTTCGCTAGTTTGCGTGGCTCTTCGGCGGCGAAGTACTATGAGTGGACCCCTTCTAAAATGCATGTTTTATAGTAGAAATGCATACATGAAAATCATGATTTGATGAGTATGTTCTATGAAATGCTTTATGAGATATCGTGCCTATTGAGGTTATTTTGAATTATTACTATTTTTCCTATAACCCATATTCTTATAGAATATCTGATGGATGACGATATGATATTTAGAATACGTTTCGAACACCTCTTTATAGTATAGATGATGGATGAATTTATACTATGAAGATGCCTTTCAAATGTACGTATGTTCAATGGTTTTGTACTTACCTAGTGGTCATTTCCGCTACAAGACGTAGGGATAGTTTCCGGTCCGTCCCGAGCGAAGGTTTGGTGTTGGCATAGGGCCTGTAGGGTGTTTCCTCTGGCATTTAAGACCAAGGATGGGGAGCCGGCATGGGGCCTGGGGGTTATTTCCTCTGACTGTCTGCTCAGAGATGAGGAGCCGGCATGGGGCCTAGAGAGTTATATTGGACATTCACTAGAGATTATTATATATACAAGTTATGATTTGAGACAGTGCACGGCATGCTAGGTTTCGGAAAACCTATGTTTATCATGATATATATATATGTGTTTTCATGAAACCTAGGGGTTAGTACGTTGATAACTGTTTTACTATATGTATATCAAATTGGTCCACTCATGTTTGTTTTGCGCCCCCTTCAGGACTTAGAATCGAGGCATACAATCCCAGCGTCAGGGCACTTCTGCATCGGCATCTTCGAGTCCTCTCGGTGTAGGACCTATTCCTTTGTTCATTCAATGTTATATTAATTCTTCTAGTGTTCTAGATTAGATGTGTGCTCTGAACACGTTCCGTAAATGCATACTCTTTATTTTATATTTAAAAGTCTTATTTATTCCTTATTCTCAGCATTTGCATTCAATAAATGGCTTTCGTCACCCTTCGGGTGTCGGCCAGCACGTGTCTATCCTGGTATTCGGGGAATATCGGGATCGGGGCGTGTCACTACCTTTGTCAAAAGTTTTTCTCATCCCGATAGTGCAAAGAAGAAATTATTTTTGCAGAGGCAAGAGTCTTACAGGAAGGATGTGGAGAGAGCATTCGGGATCCTACAAGCTCGATGGGCCATTATTAGAGGGCCTGCACGATTTTGGCAGTCCGCAGACCTCCATTCAATCATGATGACGTGCATAATTTTGCACAACATGATTGTGGAAGATGAGTACATCGAAATTGAAGAAGATTTTGACGAAGATGTGGATGATGACCAACCAACACATGCCAGAGCTATTGTAAGAGATGTTGAATATCTCGCTCCAACCACATATGAAACCCGACAGGATAGGGTCACCTTGAGTGAGTATATAAGACGTTTAAATAGAATTCAAGCTCCTCAATGTCATGACACACTCCGCAAGTTTTTGGTTGAGCATGTATGGCGCCGAGAAGGTGAACGTTGATGATGTTGGTTAAGCACTTATGTAATAATTTTTTTTTATCTTTAGATTTGATTATATTCGATCTCAACTGTTGGATTCAATGTATTTTAAAATAACATATTTAAAAAAAATCAAATTTGAATCTGGACCGTTGGATCAACCAACGGTCCTTGAAAACTAGCCATCTGATTCAAAATGTAGCTGTTGAAATTCAATGCAGGCACTCTGCGTGGAGCGCGTTGGGGCGTGAACGGGCCGAGACTGGCCTAAAGGCTAGCGAGTCCAGTCAAGCGGGGGGGGGGGGGGGGGGGGGGGAAGAACCTGGGAAGTATTTGGCCCATAAATAACATTTGGCATGTAGCCCAAAATTTTAGCATGGGTTGGAGAGTGTTTGGGGGGCTAATTTGGCTTTTAGCCCCTCATTGGAGTTGGTCTTAGGGATGGAATTGCTCTAATGTAAAGTAGGAAATCCAATTGCACTGTTCAACTCAACAGTGTTTTGAACCGAATTTCACTTTATTTACAAAATTTCCACCGTCCTTATCTGTCTGACATTCAGATTGAAAATTTTGATTTATTTACGAAATTGCCACGGTTTTGCACATTGGAAGGGCGCCCACGCATCAGTCATCGTGGATTCTGCTTCGACTAATTTTCCGTTTCCATCCCCTATTATTTCCCTCTCTCTCGACTCTCTCTCTGTAACCATCCATCAAATACCCCATATCTCCTCCCTTTTCTAGCTCTTTAATTTCCTTTAGATCCCTCACCGATTCTGTCTCTCGCCATTCCCAGTGTCGCCAGCCGCGAACCCCTTGACAGCTTGCAGCTCTATGTGTTATGATCCTGTATCTCGATCACAATTAGTGATGTAATAGCAGATTAAATATGAGTATTAAGGAATGATTAGTTATTTCCAACTGGCAATTTGTTTTAGCAGAAACTTACATATAAGCTCATGCTTTGGATGTAAAAGGGATCAGAATTTTACAAAAGAAATCAATACAAAAATTGGAGCTCTGCTCCTTCTATCTTCCTCATTCCCTTTCTTCTATGTGCAATAGTTAAGGTTGAGTTAGGGTTTGAGATTTGGGTTCTAACAATGGTATCACCCATATCGATTCCTGGATTCCCTTCTGTGCACGCCTGCCGATCCGCTGCTGCTTGCGACTCTACCTTGGAGTCCCGTGTTGCTTCCTTGGAGACTACCATCGCCTCGTTACCTTCCCTCATCGCCGCTGCGATCGGCGAGGCCTTCGACGTCTCTCTTGAAAGAACGAATTCCTTCATCAACAGATTTGTGGTTGAGTCAATAACATGCTCTGGGTCGGGAATGCTCTCTCAAGGTGCCGGGGAAGGCAACTCTGCCCCTCTTGCCGGCGATCATCATGGTTCTCCTGCGATTGATCCGATCCTGCTACCTCGGAGCCCAGTCTGTGCTGGAGGAGCCCAACCGCAGCTTATTCGTTCGGCAGTCCAAGCTCCACCGCTGCTCTCATCGTTCCCGTTGTTGCAACACTGGCAACTCTGGCCGTCAAGCCACACTCGAACGACTTGGTTCGAAGAATGTAATTCATGATTCGGTAATGACCACAGCTTCATAGCTACTACCAGATTGCAGTGAATCAGTCCTTTCTAACCTTTGCAAGTTCTCAGGCAATGAATTCGCCCCTCATACCTTTTTTTCGAAAATTGGAGCTGAGTTTATGCAAGCAATGCCCACAATGCTTGAGAATAAATGTCAGAAAGAAGTGGTTGGAATGTCTGCCCGTTATGTGTTTGATGAAATTCCAAACTCAAGTTGCTGTGTTGTTGTTGATCGTGACATGTTCTACTGCAAGAGCATTCATGATAAGGGTGGAGGCTCCAAATTTAGGTCACTGGAGGACTGTCGAATGAGGCTGGAGGAGAAGATTGCAAAGTCAGGTTACGATGACAACATTGGTTATTTCATCAAAAAGAAACTTCATGTTTGGAGTCAGCTACCTAGTGGGCTGTGGGAGTTAGGAATGATACGTCGACATGAGGAATTGTGTAATAGGGTTGATGTACACCTCGATGCTGTTTTCTTTCCTAATTGCGTAGCGAATGATCAGATTTTCCAGCAACCGGGTTGGTGTTACACTCTCACTGATCCTTGTGACAATATATCTTATTAAAGAGTTGTCTTCAATCAGAGGAACAAGTTCAGTCAGAGGAATTATACAATATGGTTGATGGAAAAGCCCTGTATTCTCCTCTCTTTCAAGGTAGTAGAAGAAAATGGGAAGAGAAAAGGTCTCGGGTTTGTTCAGTTTGACAAGGAGGACTCAGCTATGGCTGCTGCTAGTGCTCTTAATGTTACAATCAGTAAAGGGAAGAACCTATATGTATCGATATTTGTTCAGAAAAGTAAGAATGCTAACAGGCTCCAGATTTTTTCCAACATTCTGAACCCTGCGTTGTCTCAGGAAGTGGTCTGCTACATGGGTCTGGAACTTGCTACAAATATTACAGAAGCATGTAGCAATCGTGTTTTTGGTCAAATCGTGCTCTTGCTGGTGCAAATTGTTACAACCAAGATCAGGCTCTTGGAAGAATCTGCTAGCTTGAAAGGGCTTCAAGATGGACATTTCAGACAAGATGAGGAAGTGTTTGCAATTCTCAGCCATAAACACAGAAATGATCCTCTCAAAATCAAGGAAGTCATTTCCATGGTTGCCAACAGTCTGACAAGTCTCTTGAATTTAGAAATTGAGGTCAAGCTTCTTTTGCAGGAGGATGGGACAACTATTGCTTCAATCTTATTTTTCTTTGTTTATGGAATGCATTTCAAGGAGCACTGGAAATCTGGGACAAAACCATATGTGACTGTAGCTGAGCAGCATTGTGTAAGTCATCATGTTTTCTCTTATGTGATTGGTAAATGATGGGTTTTGGTAAAGCTAGAGTTGCATCATAAGAAAACCAGCAGACGTATTCAGATGCTCATTTTTGGTAGTGAATGGGTAATAGTATTCAGGCCAAATCTAAGAGTTGATGGTGCTAGTGTTTATGCATGGTTGTGCGATTATGGACGTATCTGCAAAGTCTGTCATAAACTGAAAGTAATTTTGTTGGACAATATGGCACACATCAATGTATTGGTTGCTGCTGGTGATATTTCATTTGGTTGCTGTTGGTGTTATTTCTTTGCCTGTTCTTCAGGAAGGATGTCTTTGCATAATTGTCTTACCGTGAGTGTAAGTTGGCAAAGGGAGCTGTTTAAATTTTTGGAACTTGATACTACTCAGCCACCTTATGTATTCAAATGCCAACTATACACCTTAACAGAGGTGATGAAAGACATGGTTGAAGCTTTGGGTTTGCTCAGGTCCTTTAAATCTTCCATGCATACTATCGGTGTTGCTAATGACGGTTTAAAGTTAGGTGGTTTCAATGATTCAGAGAGAATTGCAGGTTTCAATATCCAATATAGGATGCTCCCATCTATCAGCTTATTTCAGAAAATGGAGTTTTATGATAATCAGATGTTAGGTGGTCCCAGTATCACTGAAAGAAGCTATGAGAGGTGCTTCCTCGAGGGGAAGATGTACGAATCCTGCACCTTCATAAATAAGGCCAATGAGAAAGATGAATTTGATCATCGTCATAGTCAGAAAAATATATTGGAGCTTGCTTCTTCTTCCTTCCAACCCCATTTCGCTAAGTTTGGCAGGACTGAGAAAGACATCACTCCCATGGGTGGCTTCCCTCACTGTGGTGTGGTGAAGGATGGCTACATTTGGAGCAAGGAATGGTGTGTTGGACCTAAGAAGACGATAGTTAATCTTTGCCAGTCTCTTCTTAATCAGACTGCTCGTCTTGCTCTTGAGGATATCAAGCTTAGAACCATCTCTAAGGTTATAATTCCTGGCAAGGGTCCAATTGCTATAGTAGCTGCATTGGTTGAGAATCTTTTGGCAGGTTCCCGGGGAGTTGGCCCATTTTCTCCAATTGATGCTGCTGCATGCTTTTTGGCAACTAGCATGGAAATTGAAATGATATCCTGGGTTGAAAATTATGAAGAGGCTACAGGTAACAAAAGCTCACTTACCAAGTTGTGGGAAGCTGCCATAACCAGTTCAGGGGTGCTGTCAGGCTCATCTCCAAAAGTTGAGAGCTACCTTGTAGTGCCTGCAGCTTCCTTTCTGTTGCAAGACTCCTTAGTTTCTGCTCGTTCAAACAAGTTTTTCAATTTTCAACCTTGAGGACAAGGTTGTTCTTCAAGGGGGAAGTATTGTTATGATCCTGTATCTCGATCACAATTAGTGATGTAATAGCAGATTAAATATGAGTATTAAGGAATGATTAGTTATTGCCAGCTGGCAATTTGTTTTAGCAGAAACTTATATATAAGCTCATGCTTTGGATGTAAAAGGGGATCAGAATTTTACAAAAGAAATCAATACAAAAATTGGAGCTCTGCTCCTTCTATCTTCCTCCTTCCCTCTCTTCTATGTGCAATAGTTAAGGTTGAGTTAGGGTTTGAGATTTGGGTTCTAACACTATGCTTCCCTCCAAATTCGTTGCATATACCGGCGGAGACCGTCGTCATCGTCGCCCTATGAACAAATCCATGCTCAGAAATCAGAGATGAGAGCCCCAAGACCGTCGGCTACACCACCGTCTCAGAAAAGTGAACCAAAATCTTGCGAGATTCAAGCTGCGCAAGAGCGAATCCAAAGGACAAACCTCCGATCTTGAAGTTGACACACCAAGAGGTAAAAATTTCTCATCCTCTCTCTTCAATTTCATATATGTTGTTAGATTAAAAGGGAAAAATATGAGAACTAACTCAAGCAAATGTTCGGATGTAAGCTAAAGGATCAATTTAGCTTTTCTTCCCTGTCAATTTAGTGCTTTTTCTTTTCTTATTACTTTTAGGAGTAAATTTTATGAGATATAATATGACTAACAAATTTACTGTTGCATCTGTTATCTTTTTTGCCGAAGATTTCTTTTTTAAAAACTGTATGCCATGACAAAATAAATTTACAAATTGCTAATTTTCTGTTTTGTATAAAATCTTTGTTCACTCTACCTGAACAGGTACACTTGACTGACAAGGAAAGTCTTTTCATATTAAATCCACGTTAGCCTGACCGCTGCTGCCCTGGAACCATCGCTCTTCGGTAAGTTTTCAACACAGTATAGGTCAAATCCTCTTAATCATGTTCTTGAATTTTACTATATCTATCGTGTTCTTTGCATTTCGTTATCTGAACTCTATTATTTGAATTTAGTTACCTGAATCGTGCCTAATATTTGATGTGGCCAGTGGCTTTGTATGGCTGGCTGGTGTGATTTGGGAGTGTTTTTAGTCAATGGGAGACGGGACAAAGGTGTGGGGCAGCAAAGTCAAGTGGGATTAAGAATTTAGGATAGTAGAATTTTTGCTAATTTATGGGATTAGAAGTCTTCCTTTATTTTTGTCTTGGTGTGACCAATTGTAACAAAGAATTTTCATTAAATTGAGGTAGGGAACCTACTAATTTTCATATGTTGTTTGTCTACAGTCTTCTCCATTCTCTTGGACCAAGCATGAAATCCCAAGCACTATATCACCACAAAGCAAGCAAGCTGAAAGCAATCCAAAAAAAACCCTTTTTCCAGAAGCACTTAACAAAACCTTTCTATGGGTTAATTGTTGTTTCAATTATACCAGATTGAAAACAAGTATGGAACCATTGATCAAGCATACAGAGCTGTCGCCCAAACCTATATTAAGTGGGCAACAAGCATGGCTGTGTCTTTAGATACAGGGGTGCCCTGGGTCATGTGCCAACAAGACGATGCTCCTGCATCCGTGGTGACTGGTGAGGCTTATGTAGTCTGTTTTCATTTGTATTGTATTGTATTGACTTTGACCTATTTGATCAACTTCCAATAGCAATAGGTGCAGTAATTCTCAAACCCTAATTTTAACTGTTTGGATCATTGCAGATTTGGGTTATTTATTTATTTGTTTATTTGAATTGCTTTGCTTCTACTTGCTGTATATTGGCTGATGGGTTTCAGAGTATTTTTTTGTTTTGTGACTGGATTTCGCTGTGTCGGATTAGTTTGCTTTGCTACGATTGGTGAGCCTTATGTTATTTTTTATGGGTTTGGTTAACAGGGGTTTTCAGATTTGTTTCGACACACACTTCTCTAAATTTGCAGGACGCTATGATGATATTTTCTATGATGTAAACAAATTAACTATTTAATGTCAATAGTTTGTGTTATATAAAGCTATGCATGTTAGGAGCAAAGTAATTTATTATTTGTTCTTAGCCCTTGGTTAATAAATCCCAACTTTAAAATTCCAAGTAGATGTATCTGTTAATCGATTCCGTTTGGGATGGAAATTTGTGTTTTATTTATTTATTTGGGTTTTTGTAGCTGATGTTGATACATATTAGGTTTTGTGTTACTGGGTTTTATCACTAATTGTCAATTGGATTTTCTGGTTTGAAAAATAGGTGGAGATGTCGACTAATCAGCTGGCTGATCAGCAGATGCCAGTGTATAATCTTGCATCAAAGATTCTTTTTCGGGTTATCAATGTATTATTGAAGGTTGTGGTGGCTGATCTTATAAAGAAAACTAAGAATTTTAGATTTAATTGTTTAGCTGCTTCTTTTCTACTCAAGTTATTGGGCTTTGCAAGGGAATAATATGTTTCTTTCTGCTGAATTATAGGCTGAACCAGACACTGATGAATTATTTGCACAACTCACTTTACTTCCCAAATCAAATGTAAGTTGTTAGCTTGAGGATTCTGATTTATTGTGGGCGGGTAAAATTGATTATGGGTTGAGATTTTGTTGGTTTGATGTTCTTATAAATTTGAGCAAGATGAGAATGCAGTGGAGAAGGAAATAACACAGGCACGCGTCCTTAAATGTGAAGACTTTGGTTAGGCAAAGCCAAATTAAGGAAGAGAAGAATAGGTAGAGGCTAAAACATAATCAAGTGGAAATTTTAGGTATAAAATGTGCAGTGAGTCAAGAAATTATACAATGGTGTCCAGCTGCTTTCCACCACGGCCATGTTAAAAGGCTTAGTTCTTTTTCCAAGTGAAGAAATAAAATGGCACTTGAATCATAGAAATATTAACATCTATACTCAAATGAAAAAAAACTGCATATTTGAAAGGAAAAAACACACCAGCACACACTTGGAAATAGCTGGAGATATTGGCAGACCTCACAATGTATATGCATGCTTTAGCGATATTTATAATGTGGATATTTATATTGGCAAACCTCACTTATGCTCTGTACACATTCTACTGTTTAAGTAATGAACAAAACTATTCTCAATGTCTCTGGCTATTCATTTATTATCTTCAACGATTTGGAAACCTGCTACTATAGTTTACAGAATGGTTATGTCACACTCTGCTATTCTTCCTGTCAAAATGGGGAAGGTTTGCATCTATTCAAATAATGACTTCTAAATTTTGTCTTTACAGGGAGGCTTGATTGATAGTGACGCGTTAACCCACAAGAGGAATGCTAAATCCACAATGCCGTTCAAGTTGGACCACTGGTAAATGCCTAAACTTTTCTGCTTAAATGGATTCATCAACTCAATTTTGTCGTTAATTTTTGTTTTGAGTCCATTTTCCTTGTTGCTGTTGTATTAGGAGATTTTAAGCTTAGTCGTTCAGGCGTGACACATTTTTAGTGGGAAGTCATAAGCATAATTCATTTTTCTTAAATTAGACTCAAGATTTTTATGTGCATTATTCTTCTGTTTTACGAATTTAATTGGCTAAGCCTTAATGATATTGTTGATGAATCTTCACAAAAGGATTTAATTGCCTAAGCCTTATATGTTCATCCGTTTTACGAATTTAATTGGCTAAGCCTTATCTGTTGTTCATCTTTTGTGAGTAATCATTCTAGGATTCTTCACAAATTTCTGAGAATTTCGTTTGATTCAAACTGTGGCCGTTGAAATGTTAGTACCTTTTTTAAATTCAATTTTTTTTATTTGCAGAATTGTATAGTCTTTTTGAAGCAGTGTGGAGCTGCGGGTTCACTCACGCTTTCAAATTTTGACCACTCGCTCATTATAATCTCTCTCTCTCTCTCTCTCTCTCTCTCTCTCTCTCTCTCTCATTTGAGAAAAAAAGTTGAAGATAATTCCGTGCTTTTGAGTTATAGCAATTAGTAAATATAAAATGACATGGATTAGTGTTGAATCCTTCATTAGTTTATATGTGGTGTGTGCTTGAGAATGAAAGCAATGGACATTATATGGAATTGATGTTCCTTTTAATGTCAGTAAAGAAAGGAATTGTTCCTTTATTAGCAATTTATGCAATACAACGTCTACAATCGACTATTTTACTTTTTGTATATGTACAACTGTTGATCAAAAGCTACAGAAACTACCTAAAGGCCGAAGAACTGTTTGTGTTAGAAGAACTGAATATGGTGTAAAGCTTAAATTTTGTACTTCAAAATATGTTTTTTTTTTCAATTACAATAACTTGCATGAAAATTCAATTAGGTTTGTTCTGGTCTCCAAGAATTTTGCTTTATTTGGTTACTGATTAATTTATGTGGTGGGAGTTTAGTTTTTCCTTTTCTGACTATGTATATATGATTCGAAATGGACTGTTCAATTTGCTAAGCGAAAAGCTCGAAAAAGAGGTGAATCAGAAACAATAGTGGTCGAGTATGGTGTTGAGGAGTTGAGAGTTTACGGGGTTTATGGGGTTTACTTGAATATTTGTATGATGTCCTTGGTATGTTGGATCATTGAGACTAACTGTCTGGTTGTTTAATCACCAATTTGAAATATTTAAAGTGTAACTTTTCTTTAATTCCTTTTCCTTTTGTATTTTCATTGGAGTGCAAATAAAAGATATTTCTTTTATCTTTTTCAACCACAAACTTTCTGATGTTTTTTGAAAGTGGTCCAACTGGAGAATTGGATGACAAGTTTAGGTTTAATATATATTTGAGTTCCCACAAGGAAGATGGTATTTTAGTCTTTAGAAGTTGATTGTTTAGGTTGGGAACTCTCTCTTTCTCTCCTTTTGTTTTAGTTCCCCAGAAAGTCGATTGGATTGAAGAAAATGGAACAACACGATTATTTATGAAATTATTGTATTATAGTAAATGTGTAATTTTGTCTATTCTTATAGATAGATATATATTAAAATTTAAAATTAAAATAAATGTAAATTACTGTATGCAAAATCAGTAGTAATTGTTGATGCTAGACTTCGTTTACGATGTACGACGTATGCCGTAATTGGTTTCACAGTGTTACGACACTCAACAAACGTCATATCACATATAAATTACGGCGTACAGGTATGCTGTAATTGTTTTTGCAGTATAACGACACTTCATTAACGTTGTATCTAATACCAATTAAGGCGCGCAAGGCACGCTTTAAAGAGCATCTACGACGTGTTTTGCTTAAATTATTCATGGCTACTAGAGAACGTCGTATTTGTCAAAACATTTTTTACGATAGGGGTTTTTACTGCTTAGGGACTCACACCATGAATAATCGTTTACGGCGCTCTTTGTGCTCCGCAAAAGACCAATTATGTTATGTAACAAATGCTCAATTTTCTTTTGCTCTTATGAATTTCATTTGGATGGGAATGGTTAGGTGACATTACTTGTTACACCAGAAAAGGTCTGGTTTTGGTATAAAAGCTTAACTGCAAAAAGGCATTTGAAAGGTTTCGTTTAGCTACCAAGAAAGTTTGGGAGGGGTCAAACGTCTTAGGTTGAGATTACATATACAAGGGTTTTAGATTTACATAATGAGTTGTTGATGACTACATACACATTGAGAATTTAGCTTCTGTCTTTGTGTCCGATGAGGGAGTGGTTTTTTTTTTTTTTTTCTTTTGTTTTGGTGTCATTCCATTATAATCTTAGTTCCATTCAAATGAAGACATTTGAAGAACCTAACGTAAAACATCCGTACAAGCAAAACACATTAGCAACGCCAATAAAATCATCTACGAGGGTTGATCCAATCTAGGCAGGCTGCATGGGGGGTTATTAAATACAAAGCTGCCGAGATCCATATTAAAACTCCAATTTGGCAACTGATGAGCAACACAATTCCGCTCCTTGGAAACATGCTTCATGCTTCAGCTCAGCTCACATCTAACCAATTGACTCACTAATGTTTTGCATATGCTCACAATTGTATCAAGAGTATAATAGCTATCAACCAAATTTTGTTAGAACAAAGTGACAGCTAACACCTCTGTCAATAAAATCTGTGTGTCCCAAATTGACAGAGAACTCCACCTGCACCAATCTTGAACCATCAACATTAAGCTTATACCAACGAATTTCAGGAGGTTCCCAAGCAATGGGAGCAGCCTTCTCTTAGGTTTATGGGGGAGAACTAACTCAAGCTTTCACCCAGTTCTCGACTTTTTGCGTGTTTACTAACAAGCATGGAATCTGAAGGGCTAGTTGATTCGTAACTCAATACTTGAAAATTAGGAATCAAATCAGAATGTTTATTTTTTATTGATACCACAATTGCAAATATAGTTTAAAATTTTGGTTACCTGTATTATCCTAATGCAAATAATTTTTAACAAATAAAAAATACATACAAAGATAATTTTGGGTGGTGGTATCTAGGGCTGGGCACGGGCCGGGCCCGGCCCATTTTTGTAGGGACTGGACCAGACCCGGAATTAAAGGAGACGGGGTGGGCCGAGCCAGGCATTACAATTCTAAAAATAGGAACCGGACCTTACCCTGCCCGGTTAAAACGAGCCGGTTCGGTCCGGGTACACGGGTCCCTTTTTTTTTATTTTATTTTTGCTGTTTAAAAATGTTTGCTACATAGATTGCAATTTGAAAAAACTGCACAGATTCCAGTTTATAGTTTACAAATATTCTAGTTTGGAAAAAATCACAGATTACAGTTTGAAAAAAAATTGCACAGAACAGATTTCACAGATTGCAATTGCACAAATGCTTAGTGTTCCACGTGGTATCATTTCTTGAAGTTTTTATAATTTTTTGAAGAAATGCTTAGTGTTCCAAAGAAAAGATAATCAGATCACAAAATCGGACTTGTTACTCTATGGAGTGAAGAACAAACCCAATTGAACCGGTTCTCAAGAATTCAACAAACCCAATTCTGGAACCAAGAAAAATAGCAGATTTGGAACAATTTTGCATTATACAAATTGTAAACCGATCCACATCCCGGTTCAATTCTGGAACCAAGAAATGCTTAGGGCTGGTTTGGTATTGCTGTGCTTTGAAAAAAAGCTGTTTCTGCTGTGCTGTGAGAATAAGCAGCTGTGAAATAAAACAGCAGAGTGTTTGGTAAACTTTTTTGTAAAAGTGCTTTTGAAAAAAAAGAGTAGTATTATAGTGTTTGGTGAACTTTTATGTAAAACAGATGTGAAAAAAAGTCGGTTTTTCAAAGCTGGGTTTTGCAGCTTCTTGTTTTTGGCTTTTTTTCATCCAAAACTGTGAAAAAAAGCTAAAGCTGAATGTTTACCAAACACCAAAAACTGTCACAGCTTTTTTTCATAGCAGCTTTTTTTAAAATCACCTCAACCCCAAACTGGGGCTTAGTGTCCTTATTTTTACAGCTCAATCAGCTTAAAACCCCTAAAAATCCCTACATCAGAAATTCACATTAATAATAAAACCTAATTCAAAATTACCTAAATTTTAGAGGGATGATGGTTGGTACTGGTAGTAGCAGTGTCCTCGACGGTGGTGATGGGGTGATGATGGTGGTCGCGACGGCGAATGTGGTGCCGTTGTGTTGGTCGCGACAGCCCTGTGAGAGTCTGAGAGTTGGAGCTCGACGGTGGTGATGGGGTGAGTGATGGTGGTCGCGACGGCGGAATTGGTGGTGCTGTTGTGTTGGTCTCGACGGCGTTGAGCACTGTGAGTGAGAGTATGAGAGTTGGCGTCGAGGGAAGGGATAGGGAGAGGGAGTTGAGGGAGAGTCTGAGAATCCGAGAGACTGAGGGTGCTTCTGGAACTCGGGAGGTGGAATTGGCTAGGGTTGAAACCGACGGTTGAGATTGGATGAAGAGATGATATCTTAAATCTCGTCCGTCCATTGTAACACAAACGGGCCGGTCCGAGTACCCGCGGTTCCTATACTTTTGGAATCGGCCCAAATTGAAAACTTAAATTACCCAACCCGACCCGCCCCGATCTGTTTTTACAAAATTAAGAACCGGCCCGTACCCGCCCTGTACCAGCATTACCCACCCCGACCCGCGGGTCCAGGACCCGTTTGCGCAGCCCTAGTGATATCCACACTAGGGGTGCAACTTGGGTTGGGCCAATCTGAACTTGCCCATGTCCAACCAGACTTTAAACCCAAACCCATTTCAACTCGTTCATTGATTAGGTTGAGTTGGGTTGATCAATTGCCCGTTCATCCCCAACCTGATTAATTAAACCCATAACCAGATTGTAACCCATATCAATTAATGCTCATACTACATCCAAGTGGGCCAAGTCCAAAAATCAACACCCTTTTTAATATATTTTTTAATAACTTACCCTTTATAATTACTTAAGCTTTTAGGGAATAAGAAGTTTTGATTAGTCAGCCCATATTCATAATCTTTAAATCCTAAAACTTTATAATCATTAGTCCCCAAAACCTAAATTCTTTGTGTTTCGAAGTAATTGCTCAACTTTGATTTATTTATGAAATTAAAGTTAACTAGCCTTGATGCTATTTGGCTTAATTTTTTTAGGAATTCTTGCAAACTAAGTTATTACAATATTACACTCAAAATAGTTGGGCAACCCGAACCCAACTAAACACGAGCCCAAATGAACCCGATAAAACCCAACCCGAACCAGAGCTCGAATTGTAAAAGTTGGGTTAGGATTGGGTTAACCTTCCAACCCGCCCAACCTGTCCGAGTTGCACTCCTAATCCATACACTCATTTTTACCTTTCACACACCTCTATTACTTCCCGACTGTCGATCAATTGAAACTGTCAAATGACATAAATTAATAAGTAATGTGTGAGAAGTAGAAACAAGTGTGTGAAGAGGCCACAAAACTAAATAGATACCCAAAAATACCACAACACAGAGTCGGTCAGTACGTTACAGTTGCAAATGAAAATTATAAACACTGGGATTTGCTCTCTCTATCGCTGAGAGATTCTGTGTGATCGATAGCAATGGCGGACAATGGCAGTCGTCTGCAAATGCACAACAGCGAGGAGGAGCTTCTTCTGCTTCAGAGAAGTCAGTTTCGACGACAAGCCCGACCGCCGAAACCTCCTCCGAAATGTTTCGACCCATCGCTAAAACAGTATTCTCAAGTTTATCTCACACAACTACGGTTTTTTTTCCGTTTTCTTTTTAGTTGCACTGTCTATTTGGTTCCCGAGAAAATGCAGGAAAATTTATAAAGTTTTTGGATCATAGAGGTTTGTTTTCTCTGCAATTTTGAAATCCCATTTGACTATTTGGCCTTTTATTGGTAAAGTGCACATGCCTGTATTGGAATGCTTAATTTACCCGGTCATACTCTGTTGTGACAACATAAGAAACATAACCCATTTGGATAACTAGAGATAATATCAACGTTTCTTCAGTTTCCTGCTCTGCAACATGCTATGGTACTGTGTTCCCCATTAGCATACTTGATTTTAGCTTTGACTAGAAATTAGGCTAGCGTGTTGCCGCAAGAACCAGCTGTTTCAAGCATAATCAGATGAATAAAACACATTTAAGTCAAATAAATTCAACACAATTATGAACAAACAAAGGGATACATGAGTGAATGATGTCGATAAGATAAGCAACTTGGCTTTTACATACATTCAACCGAGCTAACATGTAAAGACATTGTACAATTAGTAGGATGAAACTGAACGCTCTTGATCACAAAGATGTAGTCGCCAAAAATGTTCTGTTTCCATAAGAAACAAAAGCAACATGCAATTCACACAGATTTTGCCCTTGTAATTAAGATGGCAAAATATGTCCTGTAGGGCAGACACCTATTTTAGCAGTTAATAAAAAACATAGGAAGTGGCTACTAACCAAGGCATCCTTTGAACAAATTAAGAAATTCAAATAAAATTAAACACCAAGGAAATAATAAACACAGAAAAGATATGCTTGAACTGTTAAGCAAATCAAGATACTAACGGAAATAAAGATATGCTTGTACCATTAATCAAATCAACAAAAATAAAAAACAATTAACAGTGTGAGAAATGACAGCAAGCATACCAGCAGCAGGCACAAACTTCTCCGATGAAGCCATTGGAGCACCTGAATCGGCAACGAAGAAACAGAGAAATCAATCTCCAATCACCAAACAAAGATTCAAACCCAAAACTGCATAATTTATCATAAAATTCACAATTGATTCGAGTGCTTCCATTGAACTCTAAGAGATCACAACATCTTTTCAGTAATCGGGATAAAATAAATTCAAAATACAAACACATTTGCCATGAACGAAGACGAAACAACAGTAAGATCGAAAGCAAAAATGAAACTGACCAATTATTTTTTCCTCTCCTCTAATTTTTCAAGTATAGCCTTCTTTAAAGCTTCTACGTCATTTTCGGTTTCAACTGTCGTCTTTGGGTCACCAATGGATTCATCTGAATGACCAGATCGACTGGCATCCAATGCCGTTTGTGCATTTTCGAGTTCATATATCAAATTCCTTTCATTCTCTTCCATCTCTGATAGCAAAAATCATAAATTTTCAGAAAGAGTGTTGGTCTCCATTAACAAAAAAACAATATACTCAAGTCTCACCATTAGCTTCCTCTTCAGCAAATCTGCTTCTTGAATTTTCTCTTGTATTTTATTTTCACACGATACTGCCCCTTCATATACAGCATTCTCTTCCTGCAATGTCACCTCCCTCAACTGTGCCTGTCCACAAATGCAAATGGGAACTATTAAGAAAGATTAAAACATCGCCTTTTTTGATACTCCAAACTTAAACTACACAACTCCATAGCCAAAAATAAACAATCACATAAAACTCAGATAGCAAACAGAGAAAACGCATTAAATTAAGTACATCCTTGAATTTTTTAGCATAAAGAACAAATTTTAGATACAAAATATATTGCCGCAAAGTGAATACTAATAAACTTTCAGGAGTGCAAGTTGTCCCCTAAGCAATTCTTAAGCCAATGTAATTGGCTTCAAAATTCTTGGTTCTCTTCACTTAAATTTTTGGTTATTGTTTCTCTCTTTCATGCAAGCTTACATCAGTAAAGGAAGCCGGAGATTTTTACCTTTTACCTTTTACCGGGTCTGAGATCCTCAAGTCGTGCTCTCTCCAAACGGTTCCAGAAAACAAAAAGCACATTTTCCCGAAAAAGCACCAATATTCAGACATTTCCACAACTAATGGTGCACTAATCGAGTTCCCAACGTATAAGGATGTTAACTTCATCATATAGCACTACAGTTAAACACATTTCTCCGAAATTAAATTAAGAAAAGATTCGACATTCACATGCCACAACAATTACACTGTTCCATGAAGTAATCTTACTATCGCAGCCAAATTAACACAAAACATGTAATAGTCCTTTTGAAAATAAAATTCAACCCATTAATCATATACTCATTTAACACTATATACAGATTACAGAGTTTAAATAATTTTCCGAAAACAACAAACCCAACAAACAAATATAAAAAATAAAAGTAACTAAGTTCCCAATAGTATAATCCATCAGAAAAATACAAACTTGCACATGTTTAAGGACCATGAGAAAGAAGCAGGGTAGTTCCAGTAAAATGAAAGCAAAGACCACAAAAGTAGGAAAATGAAGATGCAAAAAATGCAGAAAACCACCAAATACACATGCACTTTGATTTGTCCAGAACCAAGAATAAGGCATACTTTTCCACAATTGTGTAAATTTGGATTAAATCGAAGGCCACCAGAGTGGTAGTAGACATTCCGCATAACGGAGTTCCCGGTTAGGCCAGTCTAGGCGCTCAAAATTATCACATACTGGTGGTACATTAGGATAGCCACTGGGGAAGCAAACATCAAAGAAAAAGAGACCATCATGGTAAGGAGTACCCTCCGCCCCAACAATTACAGCTCTCACACAATCCATTCTTGTCTCATAAGCTCTAACAAATATTGTATCTGTGGATGTCAATGAAAAGGGGGTAAGCACATCTAAGTTTCTATAGTACAAACACCAATCCAACAACTATATTCCATTTATTCTCAACTCCAACTTTCAGTACAAAACCAAATTAATTACAGCAGTCAACATCATGAAATAGTCGGTGCAAAATATTTAATAAAAATGAATAGGATAAGTATGGGAAAACTACACTACCATTAATTCAAAACAGTTAATAGAAAATTCAAAATAAAAAACGGAAGAACTTGCCTGGCAAATCCTTCTCCAGGATCTTCCACTCTTCCTGAATTCTCTTTGCCACAGACAGAATCGTCAGAGCTTGGGAACCAAATCCGTCTTCGGAACTGTCGCGGAAGTGATCGACGATCAGGACCACGTCATCTTCAAGCGGCTGTGGGTGAAGCAAGGTTGAGATATACCACAAAGAACCACAAAGATTTAATATTTATTAATTTAGTGAAAACCCCAATTTATATAAAACAACAGGTTCCACCAGAATATTCATTTCAACAGCAAGCACAGAAATTACATATAAAAGAAATTAAAAAATTGAAGAAACAGAGGTAAGAACAATACCAAATCCGGGGCCACCAGGTCCTGCACTGCTACTGCAGTGTAATCTGCTTCTCTGACACCCATTTGGTCCATAAAATCTGACGCTTTTGAGCTTCAAATATGTGCGAACAATTCCAGAGCTTGAAGGGGTGCAGAGAAAAAGCTGCTGCTTCTGGGTTTAGAAAACAGAGAAGAAAGTGCCAGAAGCTACAACCCCACTAACCAAGCTTTACATAAATGGACAGATACAGACACACGCACAAAATAGAAAGAAGCCTAGTTCCAGTTCTAAGTTCAAACGAACAAAATTGAATTATATATTTAAAATCCAAGCATGAAAGCTTTACAGAGATAAATTAAAAAATGTAAATAACTAATTAGGCTTTGAATAAAAATGAGGGTGTATAATTAATTATATACCTCAAAATGGCAAGGAACCAACTTCTTACTCCAACGATCCAAATTTCTGAAATTTTTTAAGTAAAACCATTAGCAACTCAGAAACGTTCAAATTTGAGGACCAAATCTAATGAAATTTTAGTTAAATGACCAAAAGACCAAAGCCACACCAAAAGAAAAGAGATTTTAGAAATATTTTGAATCCAACACAACTAACACTTTCTAATATTCTCTGCAGATCCTAACTTTTATCTGGAAACATATAAAAACTACAAAATCACAACTTGCTTATACTGGATCAACGTTTTGCTCTGAAATCTCTATTTTAGACTTGGTATCGAGAAACAAAAAGTCTTATATGCAAAAGATAACTCATTCATCACAAAGCAACAATACATTTGCAGTAACTGTTTAAGTTAGAACATATTGATCATCATGAATTGCAGCTTTAGCATTCTAATTAGAAACTTGTAGCCATAAAATTTAACATTTCACTACCACATTTGATGGCATTAAACAATCCAATTATCGATAATTACCTTAGCAGAAGCTTGAATTTCTCTGGCAGTCACATCCAAAGCAAGTCCATAACCTTAAACCCTCCGATTTCTAATCGTATACCTTAAAATAGCAAGGAACCGGCTTCTTCCTCCCACAACCAAAGTTCCTGAAATTTCCAAAGAACATTGACATCCTGATAAAACAAAACATACAAATAGAATTAATATTACCAGCCGAATCAAGATTACAAACCACAGACATTAGCAACAAAAACCCCAAAACCAATTCCTCAGACACTCCAAAAAAACACATCAAAATCCATTAAAAGTACAAAAATCACATATTTCCATCTATGCCTGCATGTATTTTCGGGATCAAAAATTCAAAACAAAGTAAAATACCACTGGGTTTGTCGCTGAGATACATTAAGTGCAATTTGTAGGGCACCTTCTTCTCCTCCAAGGTCAGAAGAACCCTTTGGCTGAAAGGGCCTATCAGAAACGAAAGATGGAAAATTTTAGTAGTACCAAAAGAAGCAATGCAAAACAGTCTCTAAGAACCAAGTTAGCATCCATAGGCACAACCCAACAGTCTCAAGAATTTTGTTCCAAGTATAGTCTACCTTTCAATTTCAAAATAAAACATCTTCATCTACCAGGTAAATGATAGCATAAAGTATCATTTTCAATCTACAGAATTTTGTAATCGAACCCATATATATATATACACACACATAGAAAAATCAACTATTTCCCTAGTACTAACAAAATTAGTAGTGTATATACGTAATATATACATATATATAAGTACACTTTTGGATTTGAAGAATTTCTCCTTGGATAATAAAATTGCAGGGTAAAACATACCATTTCACTGTAGAAAAATCAACTATTTCCCTAGTACTAACAAAATTAGTAGTGTATATACGTAATATATATAAGTTCACTTTTGGATTTGAAGAATTTCTCCTTGGATAATAAAATTGCAGGGTAAAACATACTTGAACCATTTCACTGACGAAGTTGAAACCTCCAGGTCCATAATGGATTCACTAATAACCTGTCAAGTTTTGGTGTAACAACCCGTCCCGATAAAAGGGGTATTTTTGTGAAATTTCACCTTGGGTTAGATCTTATTCTTTTAAAATTGGTTTTTGGATCTTAAATGGTGTGCCCAAGGGGCCCACCCTTGTTTTGTCCCCCGGTTCCTTTCCTTTTTTTTCTTTTTTTTCTGATTTTTGGCACACTCTCTCTTCTCTTTCTCTCCCTCTTCTTTCTCTCCTTTTCTTCTCTACCTGTGAGCTCTCTCTCCCTTTCTCTGCAACTCTCTCCTTCCTTCCTCAAGCAGCATCGCACACTCACACACTAGGACAACAAAACACCATCACCATCACCTCTGTGATCTCAGAAACGAAGAAAGAACACCCAAAACTCTTCCCTCTCTTTCGGCCGGTACTGTTCATCGTCTTCCCCGACGAGTTTCGTGTTATTCCGACGTTGGTAAGCCTCTAGAAACCTTTGGGTTATGTTTTAGGGTTAGATCGAAGCTTGTTTTAAGTGGTGTATACGTTTGAATCGCAGAAAATGGCTCGGAGTAGCTTTTCCAAATTTTCCGATGCAGACCGCCCCTATCGAGGCAATTTCCGGCCAAACCACGGCGAGTTGGCCGGCGTGCAAGGTATCAATCTCTTCATCTCGCTGAGTACTACAACTTTCCTTTTTGTTTCACCCAATTTCATCGAGTATTGAAGAAGTTATATCCATTTGAATCTTACCCAGTTTCCGGCGACCTCCGAGGCTTTCGAGGCGTTTTCCGGCCAAACCACGACGAGTTAGACGTCATGCAAGGTACCATTCTCTTCGTCTCTTCGAGAACTACAACTTTCGTTTTTGAATCACTTGGTTTCATCGAGTATTGACAAAGTTATGGCCGTTTAAAGGTTGTGTAGTTTTCCGGCCGAATCCGGCCTTCTTCTCCGTTTAGCTCCGGCGAGCAGCAACCAAACCCAAGGCCTTTGGGCCTTTCCTGCCGAGCCCAACCCAAAACCCTTTTAAGTTTTATTTAATTGTTATTTTTAAAATAGGGGCCTTTGGGCCGTTTCTGTTAAGGGCTTTAAGCCCAAACCCTAAAGCCCTAAACCTAAATCCATTTCCCTAACCTAAAACCCTAAACCCTTGGGCCTTCGAACCAAGCCCAACCCGAATTCAAACCCAGACCCGTTTGACTGGATCCGACCCGGACCAGTGACCCGTTTGACTGACCCGGTTGACCGTTGACCGGTCAACGGTCAGCGTTGACTTTGACCGGTCAACGGTCAGCGTTGACTTTGACCGTTGACTTTTTGGGTTTTCGTCCGAGACATCTCCTAGGCTAATTTCGACGTTCTGGACCCGTTTGTGAAGTCCGTTTTCCCAAATTAAGTCGTTTGAGTAGAGTTTGACTAAATGTACTCTTTATGTGCTTATGGGCAATTGTTGTGGCGTTTTCGTCTTCGCTTGTTGTGTGGTTTTTCGGCAGCTAAGTACTGTGAGTGGACCCCTTCTAAAATGCATGCTTTATAGTAGAAATGCATACATGAAAAGCATGATTTGATGAATATGTTCTATGAAATGTTTTACGAGATATCGTGCCTATTGAGGCTATTTTGAATTATTACTATTTTTCCTATAACCCGTATTCTTATAGAATATCTGATGGATGACGATATGATATTTAGAATACGTTTCGAACACTTCTTTATAGTATAGATGATGGATGACTTTATACTATGAAGATGCCTTTCAAATGTACGTATGTTTAATGGTTTTGTACTTACCTAGTGGTCCTTACCGCTACGGGACGTAGGGATAGTTTCCGGTCCGTCCCAGGCGAAGAATTTGGTGTTGGCATAGGGCCTGTAGGGTGTTTCCTCTAGCATTTAAGACCAGGGATGGGGAGCCGGCATGGGGCCTGGGGGTTATTTCCTCTGACTGTCTGCTCAGAGATGGGGAGCCGGCATGGGGCCTGGAGAGTTATATTGGACATTCACTAGAGATTATTATATATACAAGTTATGATTTGAGACAGTGCACGGCATGCTAGGTTTCGGAAAACCTATGTTTATCATGATATATATGTGTTTTCATAAAACCTGGGGTTTAGTACGTTGATAACTGTTTTACTATATGTATATCAAATTGGTCCACTCATGTTTGTTTTGCGCCCCCTTCAGGACTTAGAATCGAGGCATACAATCCTGGCATCAAGGCATTTCCGCATCGGCATCTTTGAGTCCTCTCGGTGTAGGACCTATTCCTTTGTTCATTCAATTTTATATTAATTCTTTTAGTGTTCTAGATTAGATGTGTGCTCTGAACACGTTCCTTAAATGCATACTCTTTATCTTATATTTATAAGTCTTATTTATCCATTCTTTTCAGCATTTGCATTCAATAAATGGCTTTCGTCACCCTTCGGGTGTCGGCCAGCACGTGTCTATCCTGGTATTCAGGGAATATCAGGATCGGGGTGTGTCATTTGGTATGAAGGAAGAAGAATATGAACATTATGTAAGATCATAGCATTAAGTTTTCTCTATTAAGTTTGGAAATATATGCACACGGGTATGTATTTATGAATGTATGCATTAGACCAGTTGTCCAGCGCAAGCAAAGGCAATGCCACCACAGGTTACAGATACAATAACGACCACCAAATATGGTATTAATCTACAATTTGGCCAGACGGGTATTTTGCTACCAAGGCAAAATTCTCAATAGCCCAAGCATCAGCCTATCAGATGAAGAAATATTCATAAAGGAAAAGGTAAGCTTAAACAGGATTTCATATGTATGAACTCACTCTTTGATACTTAATTACTCGTCCTATTACCAAATAGCTATTGGAAATGGTTTGAGTTATAAAACTTGACTCTAAACAGGCCTGACTCTTATCCAATAGCTCTCGAAAATTCGATATGTAAAAACTGAAACAAAAAAATAGATCCCAAATCTCATCCCACAACGAACAATGAACCAAAGTTACATGAACAAAAACAATACCAACATTTCAAGCTGTACAAAACTAAACCCATTCAGGAAAGCACAAAGTCATACATCCAATCCTGTCCCATTCAAAATTCCAATACTCGATTCTAAAGAATAAAGAGAGCAATAGCATTCAAAATCAATAATTGTAAAGAATACCAAGGGCAATAGCATTCAAAATCAATAGTTCGCAAGTCTCCAACCAGCATAGCAAAATGCAAAGAGAGCAAAAGTCTCCAACTCTCCAACCAACATAACAAAATGTCAAAAATCAAAATGCCTTATGGCATTAGTACAACATAAAGTTCAAAATATTAGCAATAAATTTAAAAATGCCTTATCTAATATCATTGAGGGCATAAAGTGGAAGAGAAGACAAAAAACGAAAAGGGGTTGATGCAGGCAGTGTAAAAAGCATAAGAGAGGAAAGATACCCAAAACCAATCACAAATCATAGTGAAAATTCGTGTTATAGCAACCCTAAATTCAAAAAATTTCTCTCATTTTCCATATTTTCTCATCAAACAAACCACATATTCATATAAAATCAGAAAAGTAAGATTACCAACAGTAGTGTGCTCTGGGGCTCGTATGACGGCGTTCCTTCGCCCACAGCGGCGTCGAGATTGCTTTCTGCAGCAAGGATTACAAAGGAAGTCCGTAAAATTCATCGACAACTGCAAGAAAACAAAACCACCGAAAGTTAGAGATTTCCAAAACCAAAAAGAAATGAGAGACAGAGAGAGAGAGAGAGAGAGAGATTGGAGTACCGTAAGTGTATAAACATATTGGAAAAACAATTGCATGGCAATTACTACAACTTGAATCAAAATTCCACTGTTTATTACACATTGCTTTGGAATTGTGTAAGTAGAGAAAGAATTGGAGTTCTTATAGAGTGTTGGCGAACTGATTATCAGATTCGAGCGCCTTGAGAGATTCATTGAAGGACTTCGTTCAACGTTTATCAAATGTCAGTAAATTCTGTAATGTAGATGGAAAAATCCAGAAATATTTGAGATGAACAAAAATAAGTGAATCAGACAACTGTAATTTTGCAATATCATCTATTTGCTAATACGACCTTTTCCATCAAAATAACATAACCCCAAAGAAAAAATGGAAATTGGGAACGACCGATAATCTGAAAATTTACAAAAATTAACAGAAACGGATGAAATATGAGAGAAAGAATTGGAGTTCTTACAAAGTGTTGATGAAATTTCAGAGAAAGAATTCGATTTTCCTGATCGTTTTTACTCTTTTCTCATCCCTCCCATCAAAAATCCTAAACACTCATCACTCCACCCACCTCAAATCCTCTCTCTCTAAAAACAGCAAAAATATATGACCCTTTCTCTCTCTCTAATCTGAAGAAAAATCTGATCAAAATTTATAAAATTGGTTTTTGGTTTTGTAAAAGTGTGGACAGTTAGAAGGGAATTTGTAGACAGAAGAAGGGTAACGTTTTCAGTAGATGGGAAGCAAAGCCATATATGTAGCTCGGTTTGTTTAGAACCAACGATCATCCACACAAAACTTTGACTTACACAAAAACTGATTTAAAAAACCAAAACAGATACCCAAAATTATAACCAAACAATCAAAACCCACAATAAAAAAAATTCATACAACACCAATGCTTTCACAGAAAAATCTCTAACAAAACCCCACAAACCCCCTAAAAAAAATCAATATGATTACCTCGCCCCTCTCCCTCCCATCAGTCCCCACCAAATCCATGGCAATCGTGCACGGCTCAATGCCAACACACTTGGCAATCCAAATACCCTTTGTAGTTTGGCTCCTAAAACAAATCCACAAAATCAGATAGTCATCTCTCCTAAAAAGCACTTCTTCCAAAAGCAAAAAAAAAAACCAAAATTGACTACACAATCAATTCCAAACTCAGAAACTAACCTTCCACTGTAAGCATCCATCTCCCTAAACTTAGTCCGAAACAAATTATTTAACAAAGTGCTTTTCCCTGCCAAATCAAAAGCCATAAGCACCAAAACAAAATTCACCAAAAACCTCAAAACTCAACCAAATCGAACAAAGTTTCAAACTTTTACCGCTGCTCTGCGGTCCCATGATTACAACAACCGCATAGGAGAGTCCGCACTCGGTAAGCTTCACCTCCTTCACGAACCTGTCGAGCCCATCTGCGTTAAATTCTCCATCGCCATAGATAAGTAAATTCAAGAAAACATCAAAACCCCAGAAAAAAAAAACAAATTCTTTCAGAAAAATCAAAGAAATTCACTCAGGTAATCAATCAATTAAGTACCTAATTCCCCTGGATGTCTTGAATAAATATAACACTCCAAGATAAATTAACTACCCCAATATTAATTTTTCCTGTTTCTTTCTTCTTATTCTCAGGAAGAATCAAACCCAAAAACAAATAATTGAAGAAAACATACAGAAAATATTGGGGAGGAGTAACACACAGTCTACTGAGTTCTTCTTCGCTTTGCAGATAAGAGATGGTGGCTTCTCATGGAGTTCATGTATGTATTGCCCGGAGTGAGATGATGAGCGGGCGTGAGAGAATAGGGCAGTGAGAGAGAGCCGGGAGAGAAAAAGAGGGAAAGAAATGGGGATGGAAACGAACGGAAATCTAGTGCCCGGAGTGAGATGGAGAGCGAGACGAAGACAGAGAGAAGGAAAAGCTTGCGAGAGACATGGAAGAGTGCCGAGGAGAGGAAGATTATGGTTTCAGTAGATGAGAGAGGAAGTGAGAGAGAGGTGAAGATGCAGTAATTCCTTTCACAAAATCAAACCCCCATCCCTCAATCACCGAGTGCCGAGGACAAAATTGCCCTTCCAAATACACCATCCCCACCATCGGATTGTAATCTTAGATGGGCAAAACTGTAATTAAATGATTTGGGCCTTCCTGAGGGCCGGGCTTCTCAGCTAAAACCAACTCATTTGGGCCTGGCCGAGGGCCGGGCTGCTGACCCAAAACCAACTCCAAGAGCAATGGCATGGTTGTAAATAATCAGAAATTTGGATTGAAATACTATTCATTTCTACAGTGCGAATTGAGAACCTTTCTTTAGACTAAAGTAAAGTAATGTGCATAAAAAAGTTTATCTTTGCAAAGGGATGTGACAGAAAAACGATAGTTTGGCCTTCATTACACGCCCATCAGTTTGAATCTTGAATTTGGATAAAGAAGTTGACCTCTTCTATTTTTTTTCCTCCCAGATTGATGATCAGAATAAGCGTATATATTATCGGGACCAAAATGGATTTTCCAATGATGATTATCTTACACTCAGAGATGACCATGTTCCTCTCTTTTGCGGCCGGACTGAACTCCAATGTTACGAAGATTTCTTGTCGAGTTTTGCTAAGAAATTTAGGGCTTGTTTGGTATCCTATTTGAAAATTTTTATCATTTCTCAAAACATTTCTTGAAAACAATTTTTTTTAAGACTCAAAAATTTGATTGGTTTGCAATTTAAAATTTTTAAATCTTACGACTTAAACTAGACAAAGAGATCTAAAAAGAAAGGGTTACATGAGAGAGAGAGAAAGAGGAGAGAGGAGGGAAGAAAATAAGAGATGATTAAAGGAAAGAGAAAGAAGAGAGGATCGGATGAGATAGAGAGGAAGATGAGTGAAAGAAAAAATCGAGAGAATAAAGAGAACAGATTGGAGAAGAGACGAAAAAGGTAAAAAAAAAAAGAGAAGAGAAGAAGAAAAGAAAGAGAGATAGATTTAGAGTGAGAGGGGAAGAGAGAGAGAAAAGAAATGAGTGAGTTTAAGTTTAAAAACTCTAAAAACTCATTTTTTATGTTTTTAGATAATAGACTATATTTTTGAGTTAGTCTTCAGTTCAGTTTTTGAAAACAGTCATACCAAACAAGTTTTTAAGGCTTAAAACTTGAAAATTGTTTTTGAGTTTAAAAAGTTGAATTCAAGTAGAGTACCAAACAGGCCCTTAAATACTTAATTGGAACTGTGATAGAAGAAATTAGTGTTGGTCTTGGTCCTTCTGGTAGACTTAAGTATGTTACTGTTACACTAGAACCACAAGTATGAAGCCAGTCCAACGATTTCTTATGCAACATTGTTACATTGCTCACACAGATATCCTGCACATCCTTTTGGTGATGGTAGATGGAAGTTTCCTGGAATCGTTGAATTCTAGTGCTATGGCAAGTGCATGTATGCTAAAAAAATTTCATTCCTGTGACAGAAATTTGGTTGCTATTGAACTTTTCCTATTTACAACGTTGTTCCTTTTAGGATTGGCGACCTAAAGATGGCTGTAGGCAAGGAAGGAAAGTCTCAGTGGGGAGAGAAGGGACCACAAAATGCTGGCTGTTACAATAGTCTCCCATCTGAAGTTCCTTTCTTTGAAGAGGGAGAGGAAAGCATTCTTTCTGATTATAGGTGTTTTTTTCCCTGTATGAAACTGATGGAAGAGGCTTGCTTTATTATTTCCCATGAAAAATTTCTGCATAACTGAAGCCTAATGTAAATTGCACGAAATCATTGTTTGTATTTCATCCTCGAACTACCACATTGTTTCTTTAGCCTGGAAACACTTCTGTGTAGGTGCCTGTAAACAACGTGGGCCTGCAATGTATATTTTCAATCTTTAGTGGAACTTTTCTTATAACTAACTCTATTTGCTTCTGTGTAGGTGCCTAGTGGTGGCTTCTGCTGTCTACAATTCTATCAGTCAATTGATTTCCTTGATAAAATGTCTGGCCTTATGCTTTGTTTATTGGGTATATATCATATTATACAATTCCAATATGGTCTAACATGATTCCAGTTGCACCAGATATGGAGTGTTTCAAAGAAAAGGGTACATCTGATCGGGAGAAATACCAATGAAGGATTTGACAGGGTAAGTTCTTCATTTGCTCAAGAACAAAAGCAAATTTCAGCTACCATTTATTTCTATTAGACATATATTGGATATTGCAAATGTCTTATAACTAGAAACACATGGCTTCTAATAACGTTAGTTAAACTCTTCTTCTTTTGCCCAATCTGTGTTGCGTGTTCACACGTCTGCTTTTCTCTTGCACTTTGGTTTATGGCAAATACATGCTAACTATTACCATTCCCAGGTCGAAGCTGTAAGATCATTGAAATATTTCAGAATGAATGATAAGATCTTTAGGGCTGAAAATTGGGGTAACAATAGTTTAGAAGTTTGTCACTTCCTGATATATTGATTGAAATAATATTGTGCTCCCATGATCCGTGTTCTTGACCTGGAAGTGCAAATTTTTGAAACGGATTTGGTTGTCCATAGAAACTGAATGCTTTATACCACCAAAATATAGGAAGAATAACTGGAATTGCAATCTTGGTACTACTGGTCTTATTGCCTTGGCAAATACAGGTACGGCAATTCAATTTTAGGAATATCGTCATATTTTCATATCCGTCACTATAAGAAAATAATGTAGTTTTTGAAGATCGAAAACAACAATAAGAAAATGGATCCGAAAATATAGAGAACAAAGAACTAAGAATTCACTCCTCCAGAGTCCTTCAAATACTTAGCCTTGATTTTATTGAGTGTGACTACGGCATCTTTCATGTTAATCCTTTCTTACGGCAATGCTGCAGAGCAAGCTAAAGCTAATCTCATAACGGATGATAAGCAATCCCTCCTGCTCACGAAATCACCATCTTGCTCCGTCCCAAGTTTATCGGCATCCACAACTTCATCTATAGCAGCATCTGGAAATAATGAATCTGCAATCCATTGCCTTAAATTCATTTCCTCAACAAACATCTCATCCGTTGGCTTCCTTTTTGTGAATGTCTCCATGAGTACAATACCAAAACTATACACATCCCCTCTCGTCGAAATGATTCCTTCCATCCCAAACTCTGCAAATTTGTATGTGAATTTAGTTATATATAATAAAAAGAAAATTATAACTCCTAATAAGACCAACATATACAAGATTAAAAAAATACATCACCTGGAGCCATATATCCAACTGTGGCTAGGGTCATGGTTTCCGTCATCGAATCTCCACCGCTGATGAGTTGCAATGCCAAAATCAGCAACATGTGCAACCATATCATCATCTAGTAGTATATTGCTTGGTTTCACATCACAATGAACGATAGGTATCGAGTAACCATGATGAAGATATTCTAGTGCCAATGCAACATCTTTCATTATGTCCAACCTCTGGAGGATATTCATGGAGCGGTTTGGAGAATACAACCACTGTTCGAGGCTTCCATTAGGCATCAATTGAAGTACCAGGGCTTTGAAATCAAGTTCATCGCAGCAACTTATGATTTTAATAAGATTCCGGTGACAGATATTGCTTAGCATTTCACATTCCTTATCAAAACTCTTGAATGCCCCTTCTAGCTGTAAATTGAAAACCTTGACGGCGATGTCTATCCCGTCTGAAAGTGTTCCTTTGTATACTGAGCCAAAACCCCCCGTGCTTAGTAAGTTACTCTCATGAAATCCATTTGTTGCCCTTACAAGTTCTAGGCGCGAAACTCTTCTCCAAAGAACTTGATGCAGCGAGGCGGTTTCTTGTACAACTTTGACATTCCTTTTTCTTGAGTAGTATCAGAATCAATGCAGCGGCCGATAGGAGTATTACTGATACGACCTCTGAGATGATATATTTAGCTTTCCTTCAATTTGGCTTAACTTTTGTTCTATTTTTGCACAGTGGAACATGGAGTCGGGAAGCACCGCAGAGTGCACCGTTTGATACAAATGAATCAGCAGAGAAGTTTCCGAAAGGCCCGCCGGTTGGAATTTCTCCTTGGAGTTTGTTGAAAGACAAATTCAGATTCTTGAGATACAAGAGTGCTTCCAATGACTTTGGGATCTCTCCAAATAGATTGTTTTTGGACAAATCCAAGAATTCTAGGCTTAGCAAGGTTTGAAATGAACTGGGAATAGGACCTTCTAAATAATTGTTTGCCAAGGACAAATTACTCATTTTTTGTAGACCCCCAATGCTACCGGGAATGTTTCCAGAGAAATGGTTATTTGATAAATCCATACCCACCACATCTCTCAACTTTCCGATGTCTTCTGAGAGTGGTCCAACCAGATAATTGGATGACAAGTTTAGGTGCAATATATACTTGAGTTCCCACAAGGAAGATGGTATTTTAGAAGTTAACAAATTGGACCCTAACCACAGACTTCTTAGAGCTATTGACAAAGTACCTAAGCAGGAAGGAATAGAACCAGTGAGCCGATTACCACCCAAATCTAACTTGGCTAGGTTTTTTAGTTGACAGAGTTCATACGGGATATGTCCTCCCAGTTCGTTATCATTCAAATACAAAACTTGGAGATTTTGTAGCCTTTGTATTGAAGTTGGAATTGCTCCACTCAACTGATTCTTTTCCAGGTTTAACTCTATCAAGAAGCTGCTCAAGTTGCCAATATCAACGGGAATGTTACCCCTGATGTTGGAATTGCCTAACTCAACATTTACGAGTGACGTAGAGATATTCCCACGAGAAGCTGGAATCGTGGTGTTTAGTGGATTATTTGCCAAGTTTAATCTTGTCAAATTTCTAAGATTAAACAAGCAAGAGAGAGTGCTTGCTACTTGTGGAGCAGAAGCATTAATCGTCAAATTATTCGAGTGCAAGTTAAGGAACTCGAGGTTTTTCAAGGAACAGAGTGTGATGGGAAGAAACCCGGTAAATGAGTTTTTGCTCATGTCTAGCACCCTGAGCTTGGAAGCATTGGAGAGGTTAGGGAGTAGTCCGGACACGAGGTTATTTTTGGCTACATCAAGGTTTTCTAGGTTTGGAACTTTAAGACCTATGTTTGCTGGGAGGCTACCTGAGAGCTGATTTAAAGAAAGCTCTATATCTCTTATCATGGAGTTATTGAAGATTTTGGATGGGATGACGCCACTAAGATTATTCATATACAATACCAAAGCGTCTAACTGCGAAAGATTACCAATCTCATCCGGTATTGTACCTGTCACAATTTCAGCACGTTTGCATTAAATTTTTAACTTAAGTTTAACTAAAAACTAAATACGAAATGATTATCAAACGGTCCTAAATTTACTACCTGTTAAATTATTGTCATCAAGATAAATATGGGTTAAGTAGGTCAAATTGCCAAGACTTTTGGGTATGCTTCCACGGAAATTGTTACGCTCTAATACCAATACACGAAGCTCTTTGCATTGCCACAGTTTGGAGGGAATTAGACCGTCTAGCTGGTTTTGACTGAAATTAAAATGTCGAATACTCGGAAGATGCTCACATATATTATCCGGAAGACTGTCACTCATTTTGTTTCTGGCTAGAGTCAAATGAGTCAAAGAAGATATGTTGAGGACAGGCACAAGAGCAGAGCCTTTCAGGGCATTGGACTGCACACACAACTCCTCCAGCTAACCTAAAATGCCCATCTCGTTTGGAAGTTCTATAAATCAATCCGTAAATATTGTTAAAATCATGCAAACATATATAGGAGTAGCTTCTTACTGGGTATCCCGTTCTACCGTAGCAAAAGTGGGATAACATTATAAGGACCATGTACTCACTATATAGGTTCTCTTTTTGCTCTAGAATACGAGAGTCTTACACAGTAACTATACGATCCTTATGATAGTGCTCTCATTTCATTTTTGCTAAAGTGGAACGAGATTCCTGCTAAGAAGGGGCTCGTATCTAAACTACCTAGTACCTACTCTCAACCAAAACTACATGAAATTACAATTTTAACCCACACACCAAAACTGCACAAAAATAAAATATATGAGCAATTTAGTAATTACATGAACATAAATTTTGCTATTATTTACGACAACCTCACAGCCAGGTCAACATAGCATGCCCTATTTAAAAAATAAAAAATAAAAAACATGCCTACTTTAGAAGAAACTGCTCATCATTGTCCCAATTTTTATAATTGATTTCTTTTTTTAGAATTTTAAAAACTAATCACACTTCATAGTAAAAAAAACAAAAGGAAATGAAATTATTCACACATAGTGTGTGTGGGCATTTGCTAGTATACATGTAACAAAACCTAAGTCATACACTATACCTTCGAACTTGTTGTCGCCAAGGTATATGCCCTTCACCATTGTCAAATTGCCTATTTCTCTGGGTATGCTACCTGTTAAATATGTGCATGCATTCCAACAAAAAAGAAGGAAAAAAAAAAACAAACGAGATGATTGTTATACATCTTATATATAGACAAAACCTAAGTCATACAGTATACCTTCGAACTTGTTGTCGTCAAGGTATATGCCCTTCACCATTGTCAAATTGCCTATTTCTCTGGGTACGCCACCTGTTAAATATGTGCATGCATTCCAACAAAAAAGAAGGAAAAAAAAAAAAAAAAACGAGATGATTGTTATACATCTTACATCTAGATGTTAAAATGAAACAAAGATGTTAAAATGTAATCATGAAGCAAGCAACATTAATTTATATTCCTAGGCGGTTGGCAATGGTGGTACGTAGGTACCCGATAGTTGGTTGCTGCTCAGATCAATTTCTTTGAGTGCAGATAAGTTGAAGATAGCAGCGGGTATGAAGCCAGAGAAGCCATTACTATACAATCTGAAGGTTTGAAGTTTAGCGAACGACCCAAACCACGAAGGAATGGTTCCCATAAAGTTGTTGTTTCCAAGGTTAATCTTCTTCAACCGGCGCAAACAAGACAGTTCTTGGGGTAGGGGACCATTAAAATTATTATGCTGAAGGCTCAAGTCAACGAGAAATGAGAGGTTGCCTAGATGTGGAGGAATAACTATGGCAAGACCCATGTACGAGAGATTTAAGGCCGTGACTCTGTGGTGGCGAGCACCACATGTAACGCCAATCCAGTTGCAAATGTTGGAATTGGAGGCAGAGGACCAGTTGGCAGTCAAGATGTTTTGAGGGTCACTAGTGATGTGAGCTTTGAGAGAAAGAAGCGCAGACTGATCTGTGCTGAAATTGGTATGAGCTATTGCTAATGCACTTGCAGTTAAGTAATTAGCCATAATCATCATATAGATATAACACAAGCAGTGTATCACCGACAACATTTTTGACAGTAGGAAACGACTTCTCTCCTTAATTGTAGTAGTTTTCGTCTTTCGGTTTAAATTCGATCGAAAATAGAAATCATTACATTCACATAAATAGGGAAACAAGTTGGTGTTGCCAAGACTTGTGAACGACTTAGACTTGCCCGGCTTCTACGTCAAGGTGAGGAGACTTAGGGCTGGTTTGGTATTGCTGTGCTTTGAAAAAAAGCTGCTTCTGCTGTGCTGTGAGAATAAGCAGCTGTGAAATAAAGCAGCAGAGTGTTTGGTAAACTTTTTTGTAAAAGTGCTTTTGAAAAAAAAAACAGTATTATAGTGTTTGGTAAATTTTTATGTAAAACAGATGTGAAAAAAAGCCGGTTTTTCAAAGCTGGGTTTTGCAGCTTCTTGTTTTTGGCTTTTTTTTCACCCAAAACTGTGAAAAAAAGCTGAAGTTGAATGTTTACCAAACACTAAAAACTCTCCCAGCTTTTTTTTCATAGCAGCTTTTTTTAAAATCACCTCAACCCCAAACTGGGGCTTAGACTAGTCAAACGAAGACGTGTGATTTGGATTTTTTTTACATATCAAACACACACCATTCATTTTTCGCTAATAGGTTAACTAGGTGAGGAGGAATAGTCCAAGTCCTACTTCTTGGTCGAAGTGAGGGGACTTAGGGCCTGTTTGGGATTGAGGTGATTAATAAAAAAGCTGCTATGAAAAAAAGCTAGGAGGGTTTTAGGTGTTTGGTAAACTTTCAAAATCAGCTTTATTTCAAAGTTTGGGGTGAAAATAAGCCAGAAGCTTGAAGCTGCAAATAGCAGCTTCCAAAAGCCAGCTTATTTTCGAAAACAGGGGTGAACAGTGCGCGTTTAATGAAAAATTTAATAACCCAAAATTACCCTCATTCCTCTCGCCTTCAACACAGTCTCGCATACCCCTGAACCAGAAAACCAGCGAAGATCTCTCTCGTTCCAAAAACCAGCGATCTCGCTTGTTCCAAAAACCAGCGATCTCTCTCGTTCTCTCGTTCTCCAGGTCTCTCTTGTTCTCTCG
The DNA here is from genome assembly GCA_024362995.1 of Heteromeles arbutifolia. Classification (NCBI taxonomy): domain Eukaryota; kingdom Viridiplantae; phylum Streptophyta; class Magnoliopsida; order Rosales; family Rosaceae; genus Heteromeles; species Heteromeles arbutifolia. Next base: position 25,723,104 of record JANCRC010000005.1, on the reverse strand, counting down.
TTCTCTCAAGGTAAGCTTCTCTTGTAAAATTTTGTTATTAATTTGTTTAGATTTTTAAATTTGGGGATGGGAGATTGAGGGTATGGGTGTCGGGAATAAAAATTGGGGATGGAGGGTGGGGAAAAAATTAATTGGGGAAAAAACTAGGGTTTGTGGAGGAAAAAACTAGGGGTGAGGGTATGATTTTTGTTCTTTATTTTCTGCTTCTCTATCCTTGTTTTTGAACTCAAATAGTTTGATTTTTTGTTAATCTCTTTCATCTAGGTACCTCGGATTATTGGTTTTTCTGTCTTTGGTCCATTTGGGTAGTTCTGGTTTTGAGTGTTTTCATTGATTCATCGCTGCTTTTTTGAAATATTTGATTTTTATTTTCTTATTCTGGGCACCTTCGATTTCGATTGATTTCGTTTGTGTTTTGGGGATTTGGAATATGGAATTTGGGGCCTGATTTGGGATCTAGGTCGATGCTGTTTTTGGATTTGGAGGTCTGTCAATGGAGGCACCGAAGTTAGCTGATACAATGTAGCACAAGATTTGGTTTGTTTTGTGATTAGTTATGATTTTGCATCTCCTTTCCGTTTTGTAATTAGTTCTTTGTTGTCTATCCCCTTCTTGTAATTAGTTCGTGTTAGTGTGTTGGTTGGAATACGAAATGATCCTGGAAAGACAATTGAATCAATAACTGTACAGTTTCAACTTCCTCCCTGCGTTTTATCAGCTCATCTGAATTCGAATTGCGGAACCGTGAACATTTTTGCTAACAAGGTACGAACATAGGATTTCCATATTACTCACACCCTTGGCATGATGACTAACCTTGAATTTTCATTATCAATTGTGATACGTACATAGATGAAATGGTAGTTCAGGTATTTTTTTTCCCAATTATTCTTCACTGTTCTGGTTGCAATTTCTGCAGTTTTTAAAGGATGAGAATGTGTTATCCTGGTCAGATTTTGGGTTTCATATAACGAACTCTGCTTGTTTTTTGTAGACATGTTCATGGACGATATGGAAGATTCCTAAAGACAAAGCCCCTGCAATGTTTGGGACATTAGTGCTTGAAACAGGATTAGAGCGCCTTCACATTTTTCCGACATTTCAAGTGGGTTTTAGGATCATGGGTGTTGCTCTTTCTGGCTTGCAAATGGATAAACTGGATTTGAAGAATCTACCAAAACCACCTTATAAGGGTTTTCGAATGTGATTAATTGTGTGTTGCATTATGTAATTTGTAAATTTGTTTTTGTAACATAGCATCTCGGTCTTGAGAGTGCCTTCGATTTTGCTGAAATGGATTTGTAACGGTTTTTCTGTTACTGAAGAAATGAAAATTACAGTGTTTTACAGAACTAGACTGCAATTGGCATTTGAAGCAAAGGAATAAGAACCTTGTATGACAAATTTTTTTACAATCTTACGGTACCTAAACAACAATCTTGTTCACTCTAAAGGACTCCATAACTTATATTTAGTAATTCACCTTTATTTGTTAAGAAAATTAAATTAATAGCACATCTAGTATTATACCATTTTTTGTCATTTCATACAATCACAGCTGTTTTACATAAAAATTTACCAAACACTATCATACTGCTTTTTTTTCCAAAAGCACTTTTACAAAAAAGTTTACCAAACACTCTACTGCTTTACTTCACAGCCGTTTATTCTCACAACACATCTGAAGCAGCTTTTTTTTTTAAAGCACAGTAATACCAAACTAGCCCTTAGACTAGTGGAACGAAGGCTTGTGATTTGGAATTTTTACATATCAAACACACACCATTCATTTTTTGCTGATAGCTTGAAGGTGACGTACGCGGTATGTAACAACTACCAATTGCAACTTGGAAGTGAGCAACGAGTGCTAAGGATGTTTTGGTCGGTGGTGGTGATATTTGATATTTAATGATGACATGCATTTTGATTCAAAACAAACCATTGCAGAATTCACTGCTTTAATATTCACGGCCTTTTTTACTTTTTAACGATAATGTAACCGCGTAAATTTGTGCAACATAGTCTGTAAACTTTCCAGATTTAATGCAAACGCAAATGCGACCAAACACATAACAGTTACATTCTTCCGGATGAAATGTTTTCGACGATGTTTACATATAATCAAGCTCTAGTTGAACACTCTTCGGATTCGAAAATCATCTAAACTTGGCTAATTAGTTTTTCTGAACAGAACAAAGCAAAGATGATATGCAAACGGTCCAAGAATTACGGTCTTATGCTTCTAAATTATTAATCACGATCGCATGTACAAATTCATTGCAGCAATAACGAAGAAGGGAAGCAACAACCAGAGGTTGAAAACTAGTTCAGATACGTACGTTCACTATCATGCAGACTTGCCATTGGAGACGCTCTGAATATGCAAAGGCTTCTTATATGACTGCAACAAGAGAGAACATACCACGCTTAGAGATGAAGCAGGCAAGCACCTGCAAGCCATGGTGATAATCGAATTCCAGTGAAAGGGAACATGACACGCTCCGATCCCGATATTCCCCGAATACCAGGATAGACACGTGCTGGCCGACACCCGAAGGGTGACGAAAGCCATTTATTGAATGCAAATGCTGAGAATAAGGAATAAATAAGACTTATAAATATAAAATAAAGAGTATGCATTTAAGGACCATGTTCAGAGCACACATCTAATCTAGAACACTAAAAGAATTAATATAAAATTGAATGAACAAAGGAATAGGTCCTACACCGAGAGGACTCGAAGATACCGATACGGAAGTGCCTTGACGCCGGGATTGTATGCCTCGATACTAAGTCCTGAAGGGGGCGCAAAACAAACATGAGTGGACCAATTTGATATACATATAATAAAACAGTTATCAACGTACTAACCCCCAGGTTTTATGAAAACACATATATATCGTGATAAACATAGGTTTTCCGAAACCTAGCATGCCGTGCACTGTCTCAAATCATAACTTGTATATATAATAATCTCTAGTGAATGTCCAATATAACTCTCCAGGCCCCATGCCGGCTCCCCATCTCTGAGCAGACAGTCAGAGGAAATAACCCTCAGGCCCCATGCCGGCTCCCCATCCCTGGTCTTAAATGCCAGAGGAAACACCCTACAGGCCCTATGCCAACACCAAATTCTTCGCCCGGGACGGACCGGAAACTATCCCTACGTCCCGTAGCGGTAAGGACCACTAGGTAAGTACAAAACCATTGCACATACGTACATTTGAAAGGCATCTACATAGTATAAAGTCATCCATCATCTATACTATAAAGAGGTGTTCGAAACGTATTCTAAATATCATATCGTCATCCATCAGATATTCTATAAGAATACAGGTTATAGGAAAAATAGTAATAATTCAAAATAACCTCAATAGGCACGATATCTCATAAAACATTTCATAAAACATACTCATCAAATCAAGCTTTTCATGTATGCATTTCTACTATAAAACATGCATTTTAGAAGGGGTCCACTCACAGTACTCCGCCGCTGAAGAGCCACGCAAACTAGCGGAGAAGGTAACGCCACAACAATTGCCCCTAAACACATAAAGAGTACATTTAGTCAAACTCTACTCAAACGACTTAATTTGGGAAAACGGACTTCGGAAACGGGTCCAGAACGTCGAAATTAGCCTAGGAGAGGTCTCGGACGAAAACCCAAAAAGTCAACCCAAAAGTCAAAGTCAACGGTCAACGTTGACCATTCAAAGTCAACGGTCAACGTTGACGGGTCAGTCAACGGGTCAGGGTCCGGGTCGGATTAGGTCAAACGGGTCTGGGCCTGGGTCAAATGGGTTTGGGCCGGACCGAGTTGGGTTTGGGTTTTGGGTCCAAAGGGTTTAGGTTTTAGGAAAGGGCTTTGGGATTTAAAAGGGAAATGGGCTTAAAGGTTGGGCTCGGCAGCAAGGCCCAAAGGCTTGGTTTTCTGGAATGTGGGTCGTCGGACCCAAGTGGAAGGGAAGGCCGGAATTCGGCCGGAAAACCACACAAACTTTAAACGGCCATAACTTTGTCAATACTCCACGAAACCAAGTGATTCAAAAAGCAAAGTTATAGTTCTCGAAGAGACGAAGAGAATGGTACCTCACACGACGTCTAACTCGCCGTTTTTTGGCCGGAAATCGCCTCGAAAGCCGTCCGACTCGCCGGAAACTGGGTAAGATTCAAATGGATATAACTTCTTCAATACTCGATGAAATTGGGTGAAACAAAAAGGAAAGTTGTAGTACTCAGCGAGACGAAGAGATTGATACCTTGCACGCCGGCCAACTCGCCGTGGTTTGGCCGAAACTTGCCTCGAAAGGGGCTGTCTGCATCGGAGTTCGACGAGAGAGGGAAAGAACGGTGGTCTCCGCCACTGTGGTGCACCACGGACCTGCCCTGGGTTCGAGTTCTTGCTTGGGAGGGTCCTAGGTTGTGTGTCTGTTTATGGGTGTTGGTCACTGGGAAGGAGAGAGCACAGAGAGTGAGGAAGAGAGTTGAGAGTTGTAAAAATCAGAAAAAAGAAAGAAAAGGAGGAAGGGACCGGGGACAAAACAGGGGGGTGGGCCCCCTTGGGCTCACCAATTAAGATCCAAAAACAATTTTAAAAGAAGAGGATCTAACCCAAAGTGAAATTTCACAAAAATACCCCTTTTATCAGGACGGGTTGTTACAATCTACCCCCCTTAAAAGAATTTCGTCCCGAAATTTAAAATAATTTGCTACACTGAAAAACTCGAAAATAGGAAGAAAAATATATGTATAAAGAGAAATCAAGTCATAGTGGGTGCATCAAAGAGAATATGCCACACCGTCGCGAGCGGGTTGCAAAATCCTCTATCATGCCTCCAAGCTCACTTTCTTCCCCATCAGTGTAAAAGTAGAAAACATATTTTATAAAAATATGAAGTCAAAATCATAAAATAGCTTAAGGTTAAATGTAAGTACATAAAATACGATAACGTCAAAATAGATATTTACTAACATATAGGTCAAAAATTCGAGCTGAACTTAAGAACTGAAAACAGAAATACTTCCCCCAAAACATTTGTAACAACAAAAACATATAACTAAGGTAAAGGAAGTTAAAATACTCAAAATGAAAATCAAAACTGAAAAAAAAAAATGAGAGTGGGTCTCGCGGAAGAATTCGAAACGTCACATACTCTGAGAATAGATGTGTCTTTGGGTCGAGCCCCAACAATAACGAATTTGTAACAACTGCCGTAGATAGATCTTCTTGCCCACTTGCTTAACGAACCAACGAATAAGTTATCGACACCACAGTCGGCCGCCCGTGATATAAACCACACATTTGTTGTCTTGATAAGCAAGTAGTAATTTCCTGAGGATGCACAATTTCTCATAACGTATTTTCGATCTTCCGAATATCAGTTCACAACACTCATCTGACAACTAATGTTTCCCGTAAAAAACTCTCGCACTATGTCGCAAAAGTGCCATACCCAAATCGAACAAAACAAAAACTGTCGTCGTAAAAACTCTATCCAGTAGCCAACATTCCATCATCCTCAATTCTTCCAAATGTGACCAACAACTCCAGTGTTTTGCCAACAAAGAACCCATTGAAAAAATGTACCTTAGGATTCAAGAGAAGTAGCTACCATGCTAGTAGTATACCCAAAAGTTCAAGCCAAGTAAGCAGAAAACGAGAAGTCATCTTCCTTGACACGCAGTATTTCTTGGGAATTGTTGCAATGCTCAATCCACCTCTCCATTTTTGCTTAGTTGCAGATTTCTAGTCAAACAAGGTCAATGTTGGTGGAAAGAATAATGACTCGCAAGTGCTCAATCTAAAAACCCCATGAGAGTACACACCTTTCGAGAGAAGTGTAAAGATTATCCGATTCTCGCCTCGACCACGCTGTGGTGCCATCCCAGAGTACACCAAATAGACCAGCTAGAAACGTTTTGACATCCACATACTCACAACAATATAGTTCAAAAGTGAAGCAGTAGAAGGATGCCTTGAGACGAGCACATCTCGTTGGAAAACAACCGATGTAATGCCTATAAATTATAGTAAGATGGTGATACAATCCGCTGATCTTCTGTACTAAAACCTTCATCTAACTCTTACCAAAAGATCGCTCATACCTCACGCCTACGCGCTCGCTAACCGAAGGATTCTGGTGCGAGGTAGTGGAAAGCTGCGTTGAGGCGAACACATCACATCATCGAAAAGGTCTACCAGAGTACGATATGGTGTTGGTGAAATGCAGTAGGATGATGAGTGGTGACCATTCAATTCAGCATGAAGATAGTGAGGCAATCTGCTGATCACTTGCACTACAATCTTCACCAGTCTCTTACCAAAAGACGATTCGAACCTCACCCCCACGTGGAACTAGTCCTGGTAAGTCTGGTAAACTTGTGAAAAGGTTATGCTTCAAATGTTCCTGATGAAATCGATAAGAGTTGGGCACACACTTCCGTCGAATCGATCGATCGTGAATTCCTCACTGAATGAACGAAAAACCATGACGAGAAGGCTGAAAGAACACGTAAGAATTGAGAGGCAAAACAAGTCCATTAAAAATCTAGAGTACAAGATATCTGGGTTGAGCAAGAAACCATGCCGAGAACAAACGTTTTTTTTTTTTTTCCTACCCTCGGTGTATTGTTCCGGCATGATCCAGTTTTGCATTGAGGGACGAACAAGCGAATGAAGGTGAAGATGCAGAAACAAAAGTCACCGTTTATGATTATTTGGTAATCATCACCATAAGGTTGACTGGTTTCTTAGCCAAGAAGGGATTTGGTATAAGCTCAAGAATAGTAGAGAACTGCTAATAAGATTTAACGAGGCCAAAGACATTTCGAAATTTACAATACTTTGTGAGAGCTGCTCCAAAGTTAAAAAATTACAAATAGAACCTCTGCATCAACAGAATGACGAAGAAGAAAGATACAAGTAGCCTGCATATGCATGCAGTGACACAATTGGCTACCTTAAAGTGATGCCCTTGAGCAAACCAAAGCTTAATGAGTCCAGAGAAGTTCAAAACCAAGCTCGATCTTCGTACAATGATGAATATTGTGGAATCTCAAGTTATCACACTGAAAATTACAAGGCTGAACAATTAGTGGACAAGAACACTGGTCAATTTAGTGGACAAAAACACTGGTCAATTAGGCTACAAGCAAGAGGCTAAGTTCACCTATACCGAAAAGTATGCGGACCAGGAGCTAGGGTTTACCGCCTAGTACCAGACCCAGATGAAGTTCAAGGAATCTGTTTATCCAAAAAGTCTGGATCATCATCATCCAATTCCACTACGACGTCAACAAGAATCATAACTCCTTTTTGGAAATTGATGAGAATAACGTTTGCTACCGAGGAGTTTCCCAAGAAAAGCAATTAATGTAAATGAAGTCAACACTCGAAGGATTGGGTGTGAAGCTGACGGTCAAAGGCTAAGGAACTTGACTTCGTCGTTAGGGTAAGCAAGAGGGAAATCGATAAAACAATCACCGAGAATCGTTCTAAAGATCCACACGAATTTCTTCAATAGTAATGAGCCCGAAAACATTGATTTGCTCCCACCAACTACCACCTACTAACCGTCGTCACAACTAACACTTACCCACTTTCGCAACACGCACTTCGAATGTTTCGAGCAATTTCCAAGAGATATGACTCTGCCCGCCATTCCCAGGGAATGCACGTCACAGAGTGATATCACCGTTCCAAAACTCCAGTTGGTCTTAGCCAATTCGTACCACCAAGATCTTTCCGTTTCCCAAGATTTCGATATAGAGCCGACTCCGCCCGCAATTCCTAGGGAACGCATGTTGCAGAGTGGCTTCGCCATTTAGGATCTACAATTGATCTTGACCAGACATCCGCAAACCGATATTTCTAAAACACATCACTTCCAAGTAACACCGACTCTGCCCGCCATTCCCAGGGAATGCACGTCGCAGAGTATCGTCATATGCTGAAAGTCGTCCAACAAATCCACTTCACCATTACTGAGGCACAATCCCGACACGAATCCTTATATTTCAACCAGAAGATGACAATTCAAACCGAGACAGATTTGTACAACTGCGCTGAATGACACCAAATTCAGAAGTCGTGACATCCAAATGACGTCATGACAGACACAATACTACAGAAATTAAAGATCATAAGTATGCTCTGAACGAACCACGCTCTGATACCAATCTGACACGCTCCGATCCCGATATTCCCCGAATACCAGGATAGACACGTGCTGGCCGACACCCGAAGGGTGACGAAAGCCATTTATTGAATGCAAATGCTGAGAATAAGGAATAAATAAGACTTATAAATATAAAATAAAGAGTATGCATTTAAGGACCATGTTCAGAGCACACATCTAATCTAGAACACTAAAAGAATTAATATAAAATTGAATGAACAAAGGAATAGGTCCTACACCGAGAGGACTCGAAGATACCGATACGGAAGTGCCTTGACGCCGGGATTGTATGCCTCAATACTAAGTCCTGAAGGGGGCGCAAAACAAACATGAGTGGACCAATTTGATATACATATAATAAAACAGTTATCAACGTACTAACCCCCAGGTTTTATGAAAACACATATATATCGTGATAAACATAGGTTTTCCGAAACCTAGCATGCCGTGCACTGTCTCAAATCATAACTTGTATATATAATAATCTCTAGTGAATGTCCAATATAACTCTCCAGGCCCCATGCCGGCTCCCCATCTTTGAGCAGACAGTCAGAGGAAATAACCCTCAGGCCCCATGCCGGCTCCCCATCCCTGGTCTTAAATGCCAGAGGAAACACCCTACAGGCCCTATGCCAACACCAAATTCTTCGCCCGGGACGGACCGGAAACTATCCCTACGTCCCGTAGCGGTAAGGACCACTAGGTAAGTACAAAACCATTGCACATACGTACATTTGAAAGGCATCTTCATAGTATAAAGTCATCCATCATCTATACTATAAAGAGGTGTTCGAAACGTATTCTAAATATCATATCGTCATCCATCAGATATTCTATAAGAATACGGGTTATAGGAAAAATAGTAATAATTCAAAATAACCTCAATAGGCACGATATCTCATAAAGCATTTCATAAAACATACTCATCAAATCAAGCTTTTCATGTATGCATTTCTACTATAAAACATGCATTTTAGAAGGGGTCCACTCACAGTACTCTGCCGCTGAAGAGCCATGCAAACTAGCGAAGAAGGTAACGCCACAACAATTGCCCCTAAACACATAAATAGTACATTTAGTCAAACTCTACTCAAACGACTTAATTTGGGAAAACGGACTTCGGAAACGGGTCCAGAACGTCAAAATTAGCCTAGGAGAGGTCTCGGACGAAAACCCAAAAAGTCAACCCAAAAGTCAAAGTCAACGGTCAACGTTGACCATTCAAAGTCAACGGTCAACGTTGACGGGTCAGTCAACGGGTCAGGGTCCGGGTCGGATTAGGTCAAACGGGTCTGGGCCTGGGTCAAATGGGTTTGGGCCGGACCGAGTTGGGTTTGGGTTTTGGGTCCAAAGGGTTTAGGTTTTAGGAAAGGGCTTTGGGATTTAAAAGGGAAATGGGCTTAAAGGTTGGGCTCGGCAGAAAGGCCCAAAAGCCTGGTTTTCTGGATGTGGGTCGTCGGACCCAAGTGGAAGGGAAGGCCGGAATTCGGCCGGAAAACCACACAAACTTTAAACGGCCATAACTTTGTCAATACTCCACGAAACCAAGTGATTCAAAAAGCAAAGTTATAGTTCTCGAAGATACGAAGAGAATGGTACCTCACACGACGTCTAACTCGCCGTGTTTTAGCCGGAAATCGCCTCGAAAGCCGTCCGACTCGCCGGAAACTGGGTAAGATTCAAATGGATATAACTTCTTCAATACTCGATGAAATTGGGTGAAACAAAAAGGAAAGTTGTAGTACTCAGCGAGACGAAGAGATTGATACCTTGCACGCCGGCCAACTCGCCGTGGTTTGGCCGAAACTTGCCTCGAAAGGGGCGGTCTGCATCGGAGTTCGACGAGAGAGGGAAAGAACGGTGGTCTCCGCCACTGTGGTGCACCACGGACCTGCCCTGGGTTCGAGTTCTTGCTTGGGAGGGTCCTAGGGTGTGTGTGTGTTTATGGGTGTTGGTCACTGGGAAGGAGAGAGCACAGAGGGTGAGGAAGGGAGTTGAGAGTTGTAAAAATCAGAAAAAAGAAAGAAAAGGAGGAAGGGACCGGGGACAAAACAGGGGGGTGGGCCCCCTTGGGCTATCCAAAAACAATTTTAAAAGAAGAGGATCTAATCCAAAATGTAATTTCACAAAAATACTCCTTTTATCGGGACGGGTTGTTACAGAACAAAACTCCAGCCGCCACCGGCATGCTGAGGATATTGTAAGCCCGGGCCCAGACATAATTCAATCGAATTCGAGACATGGTCTTTCTAGAGAGATCAATGTCTTCCAAGTTGCTCTTCATCAGAACTATAAGCAGCTTCTATATAGCTACGTCGGTGTCAGCACCAATTGCCATGCCAACATCTCCTGCAACCATAGCCGGAGAGTCATTAATTCCATCTCCCATCATTGCCACCGCCATTCCTTTCATCTGCATCCAAATCCACTTTAACAAGTCAGAAAACACTATGTAAGATAACTCACATATCAAGTCAGAAACAAACTTAATATAGAAAAATGAGTTTGAAGATTTCTATAAGACATTATTTTACCCTAGATAAGTCATTTGAAATATAATCAATCTGCGTTCAAAACCAGAATAAAATTACTTGTGGAGCTGGGTAATTGTAATCCACTCACACCACCACTGTAACTATTATATAATCGTACTTGTAATTCTTTGATTCTATCAGCTTTTCCTAGTGGATCCGTCTCAGCATACACCTTATCAATGCCAACCTCCATCGCACTGGCTGCCGCTGTAGCCCAGTTATCACCAGTAACCATGATGCTTGTAATGTTTATCGAGTGAAGATAAGCGATGACTAGTGCAGCCTCTGGCTTCACTGGATCAGTTACAGCGAAAGACCCAGCAATCTTTCCATCAATGGAAACCAACACACACGTTCGAGCCAGATTATCATGTTCTGAAACATACTTGTCAACCTCAAGACCAACCTGGACATTATTTTCCCTCAGAAGCCTCACCAATCACCATTTACCTGCATATTTCTCAAATAGAGGCATGTTAGCATGATTGACAAAATAATTTTACAATAGCATGATAACAATGAGTTGTCTCATCCGTAACTTAACTGTACAAACTTAAACTTTTCATGTACAAATTTGAAACATAAGCACCAACCTCTGTGACAATAGACACAGCACAGAACTTCTCCATTGAGTAATTGGAGAAGAGCACAGCATTGACTACTACGGGTTTCCCAACTGTCAGAGTCCCTGTTTCAGAAAAAAACAACCATTTCCACTGGCAGGGATCAAACACGTCCGTAAACGTCCAGACACCAACGAAGTGTCAAATACTAAGAAACGTATCAACCTTCATGAATTAGGTACCGTTTGTTCAGCTTTTAATTTTGGAAAGAACAAAAACCCCAAAAAGGACGAAACAATTATTAGCCTTGTTATAAAAAAAGGAGTTGGGGTAAAGAGAACTCTCCTTCAATGAGAGCTGTCATCTACAAGAAATGGGGATTTAAAACTTGGCGAGTACGCATGGACGCTTACCACAACGCCGTTTTCAAGAACAAGCACCACTTCCATGGCAAGGTACAACATCAAATGAGCTCACTACTTAATTACTCTTTTGCCCCCTGTTTTGTTGCTCTAAGAACCGAAAAGAACGAAACTTTACTTGAAAAAGCTATAAATTTTACCATTTGTTGTTATGCTGTAAAATATTTGGGATGAACATTGTTTTAAGGCTGGAAAGAACAAAAATTTACTGAAAAAGCTGTATTTTAAACTCGGAAGAGAAAGGGAAGAGACACTGAGAGATATGGGTGGCGGACTTGGTAACCTGCTCTCTTTTAGAATTGAAGCTTCGTCCCTCATCGCCAAATCGCCGATTCGAGAGGTACCCACTTAGTTTTTCCCAACGATTTGTTCAAAATCGGTCTGAAAGATTTCTTATTTGTCTGTTTTGGATTGGGTTTTTCTGTTTTTTGCAAGCGCGGAACTGTCATGTTCCGTCCTGCGCGTACCAAACATACACGGAACCTCCGTCCCGTCCCATTCTGTTCCGTCCCGTCCCGTCTGCGTACCAAACGGTACCATATGGAACGTTAACACAATGTATGGTGGTAGCATAGGGGATAATATGAAATGACCAGAACTGAGGCAGAGCGTTTCCCTGTTCCAACCGTTACCACTGTAGGGCTTGCTTGATACAGTCCTCTTAGGGGCTGTAGAGAATTGGAAGAGGCAGAACAAAACGCAAGCTTGGAATAAAGAGAAGCTTGACAACTAACTCTGTTGTAGTAATTTCATTCAAATCAGACTTGTCTTCCAGCATTCCAAGTACAAGTTATTTATACAATAAAAGGAACATAAACTAGTACTTGAAATAAATAGAGAAACCCAATAGACATAGCAGTTTTCAGCATTATTAACCTTCTTAATCTTGGAATCTGATGGGTTTTGTAACCAGCCTCCTAGGACGTTCCTTGGCAATATAATATTCATTAGATGATGCCCCTTTAGACTTTTATTCTATGTGAGACTCCTCAGATGATCCTTCATCATTACTAGTCCCAAGGCACAAGGGTATGCAACCACTAACACTGAGAGACCGAACTGTAATGCCAGCTCAAATTTATCCATGCCTTTTGGTATCCAGTTTTCGGGGAAAAGACCAAATTCTCCAGGGATGAACCATCCAAGCCATACAATGTGCTGGTTAGTAAACAAGGGACAATTATGGAGTATAAGTGGAAAATTAAAATAAGGACAATTAAGAAACTGCAGTAAGTTCTTTATCATGCAGTACATGGCTTGACTAGTTGTATGAATGGTACAGTGGTAGGTTGCTCCGTCATGCAGATGATATTCTTGCAAGGGCAGCTAACATTCTGAAGAAATATCAAGAAAATAAGCAAACTTCTATTCTATTGGCGGCTAAAATTGCTGGAATATATTTGTGGTACCAGAGATGGCACAGCCTGCTGAACTTACAGCTGGATACTGCACCAGTTGCTCTTAGAGATGGTTATGATCCCGTTGCTTTAATTTTGTCTCGTCATGGAGCTGCTTTGCATGTTTCGTAAGATTCTAAGGTTCTGACTGGAATTTTGTTCATTGTCCAAACTGATGATTAGGGTTTCTTAGACATTAGCTTGACTGGAATTTTTGGTAGCAACCATAATTTGCTACCAAAAAATAACATATATATCACAACATATTTGTCAGGAAATGATTCACAGTGCATCGTATGTGAATGAACAAAAACCAGACGCATAATACATTTTAGAAGGATAAAAAAACTGACTATTTGATTCATAGGGTCAGCACAACAACAAATAATAAGGTAATGAACAAAAAGGGCCAAATTGCATACAATTTGATTTCTGCAGAGAAGCTATAACACTGAAAGACCAACACAACAGGAAGAAAAAGAGAAATGAAGAGGAAGTGGTATTATCAGACAATGAAGAAAGCATCACAAAATATCTGTTTTATTGTCCCAATTTAATAATTTAAAAACAAATCTTGCACTCCCAACTAAAAGTTGAATAACCGAACCAGAACCAGAACCAGAACCAGACAGAAAACAAAGCAGGAAAAAAACAGGTTTCTAAGCAGGTTCAAACCAGAAGCAGTGAAATAAGGGAAAATTCGGTTCAAAAGGGACACTTAGCTTTGAAAGGAATTGAAGCTGCCAGCTGGGAGAAATCCTCATCAATGCTTGCAGAGATAGCTTCCAGTTGGAACCAAATCTCTGAAACCAACCCTCGGTTTAGGCGTCCCTTCATGCCTCACCGCTTCTCTAAGCAGACCTCATCGAGAAAAAACAAAACCCAAATTCCGGGCAGGCCTACCTATTGCTTTGCTCATCCTACCCCTTCCTGTCTCCTCAAATTTTTCCTTCCAGGAGTCCTCCTCTCTCTTCTCTCTGGCATCGCACGACCCCTCTCTCTTCTCTCTGCCATCAGACAACTCCTCTATCTCTTCTCTCTCGCATCACACGACACCCCCTCTCTTCTCGCTGGCATCATTGCAGGCTAGGCCTACCCGTGTCGGCCATCCATCCGAAAACCCCAACCACAAACAAAACCCACCAACCCAGTGACAGCCCAAACCCTCAAAGCCCATACAACTAAACCTGCAAAAAAAAACCCAGGCAAAATCCTTAGAGCAATGGCATGTCCGTAAATAGAGTGAATTGGGATCCAAAAACTATTCATTTGTACAGTGCAATTGAAAAGCCTTCTTTAGACTAAAGTAATAATTTTTAGGCTTTCATTTTTTGAAAACTGAAAATTTATTTTTGTAACTACTTTCAGTTTTCAAAATAATGAAAAACTAAATCTTGTTCTGTAACTACTTTCAGTTTTCAAAATAATGAAACACTAAAATCTAAAGGCTAAATTTTGAAAACTCAAGGAAGTAGTTACCAAAGAAGTTTACAATTTTCAATTTTAATATAAAGTGACGATATAGGTTTGAACCCCGTCGGTGGCTATTCTAACAAAATATATCGTTGGACGTGAAAAAAAAAAAACAAAAAACTGAATGACAATTTTGACTCACTTGAATGACAAATTCGATACCAAATTATTATGTCTAGCTCGGCTTAACCCAATCTCCTTAACCGTTCAAATAGGGTACCATTAAAATTAAGAGTAATGTGTTCATTTAGTTCATGAATATTAATCGTGTGAAAAACCTAGAGGTAACATTAAGGGAATATGAGTGAGAAAAAGACAGTATTTCCTCTAAAGAGTGTTGTATGTCTTAAATTGACGAAAAATTTGATATAATTGCTTGAAATATAAAGTCAGAGATGAAATTAGTGTTTTAAAGTGGTTTAAGGACTAAATATTCCGGATGAAATGTTTTGGACGATGTTTACGTATAATCAAGCTCTAGTTGAACACTCTTCCATTCGAAAATCATCTAAACTTAGCTAATTAGATTTTCTGAACAGAACAAAGGAAAGATGATACGCAAAAAATTCGGTCAAAGAATCAGGGTCTTATGCTACTAAATTATTAGTCACGATCGCATGTACAAATTCGTTTCTGCAATAACGAAGAAGGGTAGCAACAACCAAAGGTTGAAAACTAGTTCAGCTATGTACGTACACTGTCATGCAGAATTGCCGTTGGGGACGCTCTGAATATGCAAAGGCTTCTTATATGACTGCAACAAGAGAGAAGCTTAGAGATGAAGCAGCCATACATGCACCTGCAAGCCACGGTGGTAATTGAATTCCAGTGAAAGGGAACAAAACTCCAGTCACCACTTGCATGCCGAGGATATTGTTGATGAAATTGGGGTTCCACCATAAAACCAATTGGCAATATAGAGAGTAGCCCAAAATCATATAAGCACTAGGATGGGCAAATACCCATTGGTTATGGATAACCGCGGTTACCCGTCCATTTAAATTAAATGGTTACGGTTATGGGTAACCGTTTAGATAAATAAACGGTTATGGGTATAACCGTTTATCCGTGAAATTTAAATAGACGGTTATGGTTATTATCCGCGGTTATAATGGGTATCCATCGGTTATGGGTATTACTCGCGGTTATAACGGGTATCCATTTACTCATTTAATTTAATATATATAAAATTAAAAAAAAAAAAAAAAAAAAAAAACCTCAGAGAACTCACAACTCAGTCAGTCACTCTCTCTCTCTCCGTCACAAACACATAAACCTCAGAGAACTCGCATTATCGCAAACACATAAAAACAACAGCAGCTGCAATTCCAATCTCCTCCAAATTCCTCACCTTGCCCACCATTCTAACCCTCGGCCGCGTCGCCTCCGTGCCGGTTCTCATTAGCAGTATGATTTCGATTGAATTTTGTATTTCGTTGCAAGTTGCATTGACTGCAATTGTGTATCTGGCTGATTTTTGAATTGCAGGTGTGGGTTTTGTTTGTTCTTACTTTTGTGTCTCAGATCCAATGCAATCTGAGTACTCATATTTTGGCAATGATGTTGATCTGTTGGGAGATCCAATGCAATACGAAAAATATCGTTAGTAAAAATTATTGGACTTGTACAAGGACTTACAAAATAGGGAAATGCATGCTAAAATGTACCTATAACAACGGTGTTTAATCGTCAAAAAATGAAAAATTATGACAAATTTTCTTTTGTAATTTTCAAGTTGTTAAAAAAAAAAATGTAAACGGGTGGAAAATGGGTAAATGGGTTAAAAAAAAAAAAGATAAACGGGTTCAAAAACGGGTAAACGGGTAAATGGTTATGTTTAAATGGGTAAATGGTTATGGTTAAATAGGTACACGGTTATGGGTATAGATAACCGTTTATAAACGGTTATGGTTATGGGTATAACCATTTATGCAATTACCCAATGGGTAAATGGTTATGCAGGTACGAGCATAAACTGTTATAGGTAAATAACCGCGATTACCCGCCCGTCATAACCGGTGTCCATCCCTAATAAGAGCAACTCCAGCGTTGCTGGTTGCTCGGGGGACGGTGGAGAGCAAAGGGCCCGAGGCCCTGTGAAGGAGGTCCAGCGGTGGAGGAGGCCGAGCAACGATGGAGGCCCGAGCAAGGGGCCTGTGAACTGCTGCCAGCCCGAGAGTCCGATGGGTGTGACGTCAGCGCTGGCGTCAGCCTGGCGTCTGCCCCTTTTTCTATTTTTTTCTGTCAGGCGCGTGCACCCCACTCGCGCGTGGGGGCGCGTCGCCCGACCAAAAATAGAAAAGTCAGCCCACTTTTCAGATTTAAATGTTACCATTGGGAAGCCACGTGGCTTCCCACGGTCCGTTCGATCCCAACGGCTCTTTAATACGAACCGTCCGATTTCCAACGGTAATAAAAAAAAAAAGCTGATTTCATATCAACCGTTCGATCTGAGATCAACGGTTGATGTTAATCTGCTTTATAAATTAAAAGAAAAAGAAAAAATAGTTTTGAAATTAAGAAAAGTTATCGTTGTGACACGTGGCACAATCTGGAGTGTTGGAATTCAATTTTTTTTAAATCCAACGGCAGAGATTAATTATTTGAATAAAAAAATTTTAAAATTTGTAAAAAATCCGAAAAAAATATCTAAAAATTTAAAAAAAAAATTGTTTCTACTTTTCTATAAATACCTTCTCATTATCATCTACCTTACACCACAATTTCATATTTTCTCAATTACTTTCAACCACATTCCTATATTTCTCTCAAAGTTTCAATCCAAAATTTTTCAACAAAATGACTACTGCTGCAGGTACGAATTGGACGCTTCTTGAAGATGTTGCGTTGTGTAGTTGTTGGGTTGAAGTTACTCATAGTTCGCTTACGGGTAATGAGATGCAGTTGCGAGAAATGTGGAGTCTTATTCATACCAAGTATCTTGAGAAAATGGGTGGGGAAAGAACCAAAGAATCGATGTCCAGCCGTTGGAAATTACTTAGCCAATCGTTTGGTTTGTGGAGAGACGCCTTGGCACAAGCTAGTAATAATCTTCGAAGTGGGGAAAATTACACGGATCAGGTAACAATATATTATTTATTTGTTTGTACTATACCCAAATTTACATTGTAATTATTTGTTTGTATTATTTATTTGTTACCTACTTTAATTATAATTATTTGTTTGTATTATTTATTTGTTACCTACTTTAATTAATTATTTATTCTCCCCCATTGTGTAGCTAATTCAAGCACAAGCTTGGTATGGTGCCAAAACCAAAAGCAAAAATAAATCATTCAACCGGTGGGAATGTTGGAATATTGTCAAAGATTGTCCTAAATTCAGAGTTGTGCCTGTCGGTCCAGAAGTGGTCATGAACAACACCCCTCTACACTCTACACCTGATATTGGCTCGCGTGATGATGATACAGAAGAAGTGCCCGAAACGCCTATCCCTGAACAAGCGTCGGGTTCGACCCGTTATCCAATTAGGCCTCAAGGTAAGAAGGCTTCAAAGAGAAAAGGAAGTGCTTCCAAGCATGATTATGCAAAGTACATGGAAGAACTTACTCGCCATAGTGAATTGACTTTGGCGCGGGAAATGGCGAAATTTGAGGCTGATAAGGCACGAGAAGATGCAAAAGCTGCAGCTGTTGAGAGAGAATTTCAAGCAAATGAGAGAGAAAGAGAGCTACTTAGGCAAGAAAGGGAACTGGGTAGACAAGAAAGAATGGCTCAACGAGATCGTGAGATTATGAAGGAGCCTTTAGAAGGGAAGTCTCCAAACTCTAAATTTTTTTGGAAGTCGGAGAAAGCGGAAGTGGTGCGAATGAGGCTTGCAAGAGAAGCGAGAGCAAGAGGAGATGGTCCTAGCACGAGAAGAGAAGATCTTCCTACCACTACAGATTTTATAAGTGATAGTGAATAGAGTATTTGTTTGTAATCGGAGCCCATAGTTTTCCAATCACCTTGGGTTGTAGTTTATTATTTATTGAATAGAGTATTTTATGTTGTTTCCAATTTATTGAATTTAGTACTTTATTTAAAGTAAGAGTAAATTTATTTAATATGGTAGTATATTTATACTATAAGAGAATCTTTATTCAAACTTCCATAAACACACCAAATAAAAAACTCACGAAATGAACTAAAATAAAACACACCAAATAAAATTACATAAACATACCAAATAATAAAAAACACACTAAATGAACTAAAATAAAACACACCAAATAAAATTACATAAACATACCAAATAATAAAACACACACTAAATGAACTAAAATAAAACACACCAAATAAAATTACATAAACATACCAAATAATAAAAAACACACTAAATGAAGCCAAATAATAAAAAACACACTAAATGAACTTAATTATCTTCAGCTTGTTTCAATGCCCACTGGTGCTCTATCAAGTCTTTTTGCCGGGCATTGTGCATTTCTGGCCTTTGAAATGCAGTATATCGTTGAATGACCCTTTCATTGTAACGTCCATCCCTTTCTAAAGGCTCATGTTGCACGGGCTCATCGGTGGCGTCATGAGCACAATATATACGTGTTCTTGAATTGTTCATTGTGTCTGGCTCATATTCATCAACGGCTTCATAATCGTACTCATCTTCCACAATCATGTTGTGAAGAATGATGCACGTCATCATGATGGAGCGAAGCGACTCTACATCAAACAATCTGGCAGCACCCCTAACGATCGCCCAACGAGCTTGGAGGATACCGAAACAACGCTCCACATCCTTCCTGCACCCCTCTTGATAGCTTGCAAAATGTTTTTCCTTTGCACTTCGCGGACGTGGCACTGTTTTGACAAATGTTGACCACCTTGGGTAAATGCCGTCAGCTAGGTAGTATGACCCGTCGTACATACGTCCGTTCACCTCATACGTGACTTTTGGTGCCTTTCCTTGCAGGACATCATTGAACACTGGGGATTGGGCAAGGACGTTGAGGTCATTTTGAGCTCCTGGAACCCCGAAAAAGGCGTGCCAAATCCATGTATCAAAAGATGCCACCGCCTCCAAAATAATACTTTTTGCTCATTTTCTGTCTCCATAAGCGCCTTGCCATGCACTTGGACAATTTTTCCACGTCCAATGCATACAATCAATGCTCCCAATCATCCCAGGAAAACCTCGCATCTCGGCCTTCTTCAGAAGCCTTTCCAAGTCCATGTGAGTAGGTTGCCGGAGGTACTCTGCGGTGTAGATAGATTCAATTGCTCCGCAAAACCTCATCAGGGACTCAAGAATGGTTGATTTCCCCATCCTTGCTATCTCATCCACTTGGTCTGCAGATGCTCCATACGCAAGCATCCGCAGAGCAGCAGTAAGTTTTTGCTGGGGAAGAAGACCCATAGCACCACAAGCATCCTTCTTTTGCACAAAGTAAGAATCATGGTTGCAAACATCAATCATGATTCTGTTAAACAAATGTCGTTCCATTCTAAAACGACGTCTGAAGTACGTATCAGGAAATGCACTGTTATGGACAAAGTAATCGTCCAACAGCTCTTCACCCAGTCGTACCCTGCTTCTATCAAGGTTTCTTGAACGGCTGGGCATGCAGATCTGACCCAGAGCTTGGATGACTTGACGGGAATGTGAGGCTGTGGCCATTCTTGCTTCGTCATCTCTCCTTCTATGCTCGTCATCCTCTTCCCTCTTATTTCGGGCCACTTGGAGATTGAACATTCTTTCAGATTGGTTAAACAATTCTTCCTCTTACTGATCGATTTCCCACATCATCCTTGATGAAGAAGAAGACATTGTAAAAAGGAAGCAGAAACTATGAATAATTATACAGATTTTGGTGATGAAGGAAGCAGAAACTATGAATAATGATAGAGATCTTGAGAAAATTGGTGTGAGATTTGTGAGGCTGGATGGTGGATTATATGGACGATTCAGAAATGATTGGCTTGTAGATAGGGCCACGTGGCATGCCGTCATTCATTAAAAATCTGATTGAAATCTATCATCAAAGATTCTGAAAAGATAACGACACGTGGCACGATGACATTGGATAAAAATCTTATCGAAATCGATCTCCAATAATTATCTTTTCGGATAATGACACGTGGCGCAACGAGAACGATTTAAAATCTGATTGAAATCTATCGTCAAAGATTCTGAAAAGATAACGACACGTGGCACGATGACATTGGATAAAAATCTTATCGAAATCCATCGCTAAATATTTTTTTTTTATAAAATGACACGTGGGGCAACGAGAACGATTTAAAAAATCTTATCCGAAATTACAAATAATTTTATTTGTATTATTTAAACAAACAAAAAAAAGTAATATTTTATTGCCTATTGCCAGGGGGGAGGGCTCCAAGGGTGGAGATGCAAATGGCAATTACTGTTCATTAATGGCAGTTACTATTCATTAAAGGCAGTTACTGTTCAATAGGGTGGATTGAATAGTGGATTGCCAGGGGGGAGGGCTCCAAGGGTGGAGTTGCTCTAAGCACATAGCAAACCTTGTCCCTCACCGAGGTGGGACAACTCTCAACATGGTGTGGCGGATTTTCAAGTCTACACGTGGACAACAACTTGGTGACGTGGAGCGTGTGGCCGTTTGGCTTCACATGAGGACAACCCGCTCTGATACCATGATGAAATTTGAGTTCTACCATAAAACCAATTGGCAAAACACGCCCCCACACGTGTGGCGGATTTTCAAGCCTATACGTGGACAACAACTGGGTGACGTGGAGCGCGTATGGCCATTGGGCTTCACACGTGCACAGCCTTACTCTGATACCATGATGAAATTGGGGTTCCACCGTAAAACCAATTGGTAATATGGGGAGTAATCCAAAATCATATTAGCACATAGCAAACATTGTCCCTCACCGAGGTGGGACAAATCTCAACAATTGTAGCCCAGGGCCCAGACATAATTCAATCAAATTGGAGGCATGGTCTTTCTAGAGAGATCAATGGCTATAACTACATCTTCCAAGTTGCTCTTCATCAGAACTATATCTGCGGCTTCCATAGCTATGTCGGTGACAACACCATTTGCCATGCCAACATCTGCTGCAACTAAAGGCGGAGAGTCAATTGATTCCATCTCCCACCATTGCCACCGACATTCCTTTCATCTGCATCCAAATCCAGCTTAATAAGTCTGAAAACGCAATGTTTGATAGATTGCAGTCACATATCAATTCGGAAACAAACTTGATATAGAAAAATGAGTGTGAAGATTTCTATAAGACATTAGTTTACACTAGACAAGTCATTTGAAATATAATTTAGTAATCCTTAATCTGCGTTCAAAACTAGAATAAAATTACTTGTAGAGCTGGGTAATTGTAATTCATTCGCACCACCCCCGTAAGTTGTAACTATTATATAGTCGTACCTGTAATTGTTTGATTCTATCAGCTCTTCCTGGTGGATCCGTCTCAGCGGTCACCTTATCAATGCCAACCTCCTTCGCAATGGCTGCTTCTGCAGCCCAGTTATCAGCAGTAACCATGATGCTTGTAATGTTCATCAAGTGAAGATAAAATATGACTTTTGCAGCCTCTGGCTTCACTGGATCAGTTACAGCAAATGACCCAGCAATCTTTCCATCAATGGCAGCCAACACACAAGTTCGAGCCAGATTCTCATGTTCTGAAACATACTTGTCAACCTCCGGACCAACCTGGACATTGTTTTCCCGCATGAGCCTCTTGTTCCCAACCAAAACCATTTTGTTGCCAACACTTCCACCAACGCTACCTCCTGTGTGCACCTCAAAGTCCTTAGTCTCCATCACATGTTTAGTTGATCCAAACGTCTTTAGCAGCCTCTTAGCATGCTCCACCGATTTTGCTATTGGGTGTTCACTATTTGCCTACATATTTCTCAAATAGAAGCATGTTAGCATGATTGACAAAATAATTTTCGATAGCATAATAACAATGAGCGGTCTCATCTGTAGCATAACTCCGCAAACACTCAAACTTTTTTAATACGCAAATTAAACTTTTCATGTACAAATTTGAAACATAAGCACCAACCTCTGTGGCAATAGCACAGCACAGAACTCCTCCATTGAGTAATTGGAGAAGAGGCACATCATCAACTACTACGAGTTTCCCAACTGTCAGAGTCCCTGTTTTATCAAAAACAACCGTTTTCACCTGCAGGGATCAAACACGTCCGTAAACGTCCAGACGCCAACAAAGTGTCAAATGCTAAGAAACATATCAACCTTCATGACTTAGGTACCATTTGTTCAGCTTTTAATTTTGGAAAGAAGAAAAACCCCAAAAAGAATGAAACAATTATTAGCCTTGCTATAAAAAAAAGGAGTTGGGGTAAAGAGAACTCTCCTTCAGTGAGAGCTGCCATCTACAAGAAATGGGGATTTAAAACTTGGCGAGTTCGGCTTGGTGACATTGACAAGGTGCATACAGCCATCAATCGTCCAGACCAAAGGATCATATGAGACAGATTCCAAGTATGAAATAATAGTTGCATGTTCACTCCCAATATATGCATAAAGAACATCCTCCATACCCAATGACATAGATTGTATTTAGTTTTATGTTAAGAGCCTAAACGTTGATCGAACCGAGGCAGAGCTTTTTACTGGTCAGGAATGAAGTGCATAACTTGTTATAATACGGAATGTTAACACAATGTATGCTGGTAGCATAGGGGATAGTATGAAATGACCAGAACCAGGGCAGAGCGTTTTCCTGTTGCAACCGTTACCACCGTAGGGCTTGCTTGATACAGTCCACTTGGGGCTGTAGAGAATTGGAAAGGGCAGAACAAAACGTACAACTAACTCTATTGTAGTAATTTCATTCAAATCAGACTTGTCTTCCAGCATTCCAAGTACAAGTTATTTATACAATAAAAGGAACATAAACTAGTAGTTGAAATAAATAGAGAAACCCAATAGACATAGCAGTTTTCAGCATTATTAACCTTCTTAATCTTGGAATCTGATGGGTTTTGTAACCACCCTCCTAGGATGTTCCTTGGCAATAGAATACTCATTAGATGATGCCCCTTTAGACTTTAATTCTATGTGAGACTCCTCAGATGATCCTTCATCATTGCTAGTCCCAAGGCACTAGGGTATGCAACCACTAGCACTGAGAGACCGAGCTGTAATGCCAGCTCAAATTTATCCATGTTTTTGGTATCCAGTTTTCGGGGAAAAGACCAAATTCTCCAGGGATGAACCATCCAAGCCATGTCAAAAATGCTACAATGACAACCTGATGTAAGAAAGAAAAAAGAATCGACTATGCAATTGAAATATTGTCATAATAAGCGGTGTACTAGGCAAAAAAAAAAAAAATCAAAAAAGTTATTGGACAAAAAGCTCAAAGCGGGAAACCAGGCAAAAGAAAAGGAAAGAAGCCAAAGACATAAAGGAAATGAAATGTCCAGAAACTTTACAAGATGATAAGAAGAAAAGCAACCCCTAGAAATAGGCTGCTGATCTTTTAAATCAAGAACAGTCAGAAGGATTACTCCAACAAGTACGGGGCCTGTTGATAAATAATGCTTCCTTAGCTTGTTGCTTTGTTGGCACTTATCTTGAACTTACTTAGCAACAGCCCCACAAAGCCGCCGCCTCCGCAACCCTCTCCTTCTTCTTCTCCGACTACTTCTCCTGCAACTCCTCCGGCATCCCCTCCGAGCCCTCCGACTCGGGCGCCGCCTTCGCCTTCTCCCAAGACCTCTCCGCCAAATTCCCCCCCGACACCAACTCCTTCGGCGGCGACCCCACCCACCGTGTCTCCGGCGTCCCCTCCCACATCGGTTTCTCCAGCGAAGAGCCCGTCCAAGAGTGTGTCTCCACCGGCTCAATCACCGGCGCCCCCTACGCCCACCGTTGCCTCTCCGGCCAAAACTCCGGTGAGCGCTCCTAAGAAAAGTCCAGTCGGTGCTTCGCCAGTAGCAGAGGGTCCTGAGATTGCAGCGACCCCATCGTTCCCAGTGGGCATTCCTTCGAGTTCTGCAACGCCGGCAGGATTCCCGGGAATGTTCCCATCAAGCGGTAGCCCACCGATTCCGGCGCCGGCAAGTCTGTCACCGGATAGTGCTGCCCAGGGTCCATCAAGTGATGAATCATCTGCTTCGGGTTTCAATGCGGGTCGGGTTGTTTTGTGGGTTGCTTTGGCTCTCCAAATCAATCCACTTCCATTTCCCGTTCTCAAGAAAAGATATATATAATTTTATTAATTAGGACTTAATTCCTTTTTTTTTTTTTTTTGGAAAATACTTGGTTGCTGAACGTTTCAATAGGAGCTCTTGCTTTCAGCAAGAAAAGATATATATAATTTTATTAATTAGGACTTAAAATAAAAGAATATATTTGAAACATCCATGAAGCATGAAAACATTCTTCATGAGGGCTTATGATGCATGAGCCCTTCTATGTTTATATTTTCCTTACGATATATATATTGTATATGTTCATTTATTTGTCAATATATATATATATATATATATATTTGTTTCATGCATTACGCAATTATATTTGCTATGTGGAATTTGTGAGTCAATGTATATAAAATAAATTAGAAGCAAATCTAGGGTTTGTAAAACCCTACCTATGTTGAAATTTTTTTTTTAAATTCTTGGGCAGCATGCGGCACCATCGCCGCAACACCCCACCGTGACACGATGGACCATCGCTGGCCTGATTCCCAGACAAGTGGACCACATGGCAGCACCCTTTGGGTTTGTTGTGCTGACCTAGACAACCAAGGCATTCGGCCTACTTAGATCTCTAGGGCCCGAAGTCCTTTAAACACATCCAAGAAAACCTATAGCCTTTTCTTGGCGTTTAAGCCTGCCTGTAGCAGCCCATAGTCCATTAGGCTGTGTCACGCACCTTGGCATGCTCTTCGCACACATCCAAGAAAACCTATAGCCTTTTCTTGGCCCGTTGTCCTATGGTTTGAGCCTGCCTGTAGTAGCCCATAGCCCATTGGGCTGTGTCACGCACCTTGGCCTGCTCTTCGCAGCTTTGTCTGCTGGGTTGAAGCCTGCTCCGACTTGGACCCAATCTCGGCTGGGCTCCCTATGCGAACCCCAGGCTAGCATTTTGCTAGGCCTACTCCCGTGCCCAACTCCCTGGCCTAAACGTTAGTAGCCGTTGATACTGGGCTCCTAGACTAGGGCCGTGGCCTGAAGACCACCCCGACGGCTACTTTTGCAACTGTACCCAACCCGAGCTCTTTTGCTCACGGTGCCCAGCCCAAATTTTTGGGGTATAATATTTTCAACCTAATGCTATTATTTTAGTCTTATTTTGCTTCTACAATCAACCTTGTTTGGTCCCAATCTATTGAATTAATTAAAAGTGACCTGCAGTCCATTAATCTGATAATGAATCCAAAATTATTGACCTGAAGATCACTTTTGGACATTAACAATTCAATAATTTATTTTTATACCTTGAACCGTTCACATACTTTCGTAGTAATGAAGCTTTCACACTTGAGTTCCCGAAGAAACTCAAACCCACTATATTTAAATTAGTATATTGCATTCTGTGTTTCTTGCAGGAACCTCTCCTTATGAACTAATTGTTCATAAAAATTAAATTGAACCTGTAGTTTCAAATTTAGTGCCTTTGAAACCTGAAGTTTTTATTCAAAACATACCACATGAAACCTGTAGTTTTCATGCATAAATTAAACCAATACATGTCTATAGAACATGTATGTTCTACAATATATGTATATGGCTTACCATATGACTAATCACGTTTTTTTCTCTCCATTTTAGGGACATGTCGAACTTGAACAAGCTCGATTTCTCCGCTCTAGAAGTCTCCGAAAGAAACTATCTGAAGTGGGTTCAAGACGTGAAGCTCCATCTGACTGCAAAGGGTATTAGAGCCACGTCGACAATAAACCTGTTGAAGAAGCTCAGAAGGCTACTGCAATGATCTTCATTCGAAGACACGTCAATGATGCACTGCAGATTGAGTACCTCGTTGAGGAGGACCTACGCACCTTCTGGCTTGCTCTGGTCGACCATTACGATCACTAGAAAGACATATACTTGCTTGAAGCAAGATACGACTGGCATCATTTTCGCTTCCAGGACTTTAAGTCCGTGAATGAATACAACTCTGAAGTTTGTAGAATCCGTTCACTGTTGAAATTCTGCAAAGTGAAACTAACCGAATCAAATCTCCTGGAGAACACCTATTTGACCTTCTATGCCACCAATACTGTCATGCAGCAACAATAGAGGGCACAGAAATTCACCAAGTTTTCAGATTTGATCTCCGTTTTACTTTTCGCAGAAAAGCAGAACCATATTTTGATTAAGAATCATCAAGCTCGACGACTGACTCGAACGCCGCGCCTGAAGCGCATGTGACCAATTTTAGCAACCATAAACGACGAAAGAATCACCGTGGCCATGGCAATGGGTTGCAAGCCCAACCACGGGCCCAAGGACAACATAGTGCTGTACCTAAGGGAGGAAATGTGACCCAGCAGCGTCCACCATTTACCCCTAAGGCCCCAAACTTCAAGTACAAAGACAAAGCTCCCGTTCAGCCTGCTTCTACTAAACTGGACATGTGCTATCGTTGTGAATCAAGGGATCATTAATCATGCGTATGCCAAGCTTCCCCCAAGGCTATTGCCAAATATCATTCCCGTCGTGAGTCTAACTTTGCACATGTAGATCATCTGAAAGATGCTACTACATTAATGGAGATATCGGATTTCCAGGAGGCGTCAACTCCTATGGATGAATAAATTAGACATGTTTTTAAGGTGTTTACCCCTAGTGGCCGAACCCACTAGGAGTGGCCGGCCCTTCCCCCTATTTTTCTAGGTTTATGGTTTAATTTTGAACAATTTTTTCTAAATATTTGGAATAATTTGTTTGGTTTTGGTTTGTTTTGAATTATTGATTGTTATTTGAATGGATATTATCTTCTCGAATTGCTTAATTGAATGAATGGACTTATATTTGTGCATGTGACCAATTAAATCAATTTATTTTTAGGTATGTCTAGTGGGGAAGTTAGTTGTCTGGCAGATAGTGCAACCACGCACACCATCTTGCATGAACAACACTATTTTACTAACTTAATACCCAAGAAAGCTCATTTGACAACTCTCTCAGGCCCATCCAACCTAATTGAAGGATACGGAAAGGCCCCTATCATGTTGTCCAATGGTACTATCTTAACCATTAAAAAGGCACTATATTCTCCACGTTTTGGAAGAACGTTGCTAAGTTATAAAGATATTCGAGATAATCAATATCATATTGAAACCACTAAAGATAATGGTTCTGAATTTCTTTGTATCACTTCGTACGAATATGGCCAGAAGCGTATTCGCAAGAAGTTGGAATGTCTGTGGAGTGGGTTGTACATCACAACCATTTGTGGCATAGAAGCCCACAGTGTGGCCAGCCCTATGGCTAAGTTCCAGGACACTTTGCTACTTTGGCATGACTGTTTGGGACATCCTGGATGTGACATGGTACGCCGTATCCTCAAATCATCTCATGGGCATCGGTTACCTCCTTATGTTGGACTCTCGCCATACAAAGCGTGTTCTTTAGGGAAGTTGAATACTCAACCCTCACATACAAAGATCATTCACAACCCCCCCTAATTTTCTTCACAGGATTCAAGGGCAAATTTGTGGACCTATCCAACTAACATGCGGACAAGTTAGATACTTTATGGTGTTGGTTGATGCATCGACACAATGGTCACATGTTTGCCTGTTGTCCACATGGAACGCTGCGTTTGCTAAACTCCTAGCTCAAATCATTAAGCTAAGGGCTCACCACCCTGATTATCCGATTAAGTTGATACGTTGGATAACGCTGGAGAGTTTACGTCACAAACTTTTGACGATTATTTCATGTCAGTAGGGATTGATGTGGAACATCTTGTAACCCATGTTCACACCAGTGTTCTAAAAAATGGCCTAGGTGGCCGCCTAGGTGTTGAGCGGTGGTTGTCTGATCCGATTTAGAGCAAATCGTTTACAAAATCGATGAGGAGCTAGGCGGCCGACTAGGCGCTCACTAGGCGGTCTACGGCGCTAGGCGGCATGTCTAGGCGGATTGATACTGGTCTTCTTTCATCGCCAGCGCCTCTGCAACTCTTGTCTTCTATTCCATGCCCTCTCGTCTTAGGCAGACTGGCATCTGCAAATCAACTCTCTGGATAGTACTAGACTTGACGAAGAAGGGAACTTACAGATAAAAATATAAGAAGTATATGTGAGTGATGAGGAAGAGAAAATGGAAAACAACCTTGATTGAAGAAGAAGAAGATGTTCGAGAGAGGACGAAGATGTGCAAGAGAGACTTCTCTGTTGATGTGAAAGAGGCGTTGGAAAACAACCCACTTTACTGTATTTGTTCCCCACTATGCCTTATCATTAATCATTAAATAATAAAATTGATTTTTTTAATTTTTTCTCTACTATTACATATTGAGACTTCTTTGGTGATGTGAAAGGGGGGGTTGGAGATGGGGGTTAGACGGGATTTTATCTCTTCCCATTTAAAAAAATCATAAAAATCTTCCAATATTATATCTGTTATTTTGAAATATCTTAAATTACTATTTTATCTCTATTATTCTATTTTAAAACCCTAAAGTAGGGAAAAGAATTTCTTCATCTTTTGAAAACTTCACATTTTTCACTTTCTAACTTATATGTATGTATGTGTGTGTGTGTGTGTATATATATATATATAAAACTAATATCACTATTCTTTTATTAGCTTATTCATGAATTTCGTACAAGTATAATTTTTTATGTGTAAATATGCATTTATTTACAAGATAAACAAGAAATTTACCTAAATCCGCCTTGGCCGCCTAGGCAGCCGCCTAGCGTTTTTTAGAACCTTGGTTCACACCCAAAACAGCCTGGCAAAAGCTTTCATAAAGCGCATTCAATTGATAGCTTAGACTTTGGTTATGAAAAACAAACTGCCGGTATCTGCCTAGGGCTATGCAATATTGCACGCAGCTATGTTGGTCCGTCTAAGGCCCACCGTTACTCAACCACATTCACCACTACAGTTGGTCACTGGATACGAGCTTGACATCTCGCATTTACAAGTGTTTGGGTGCGCCATTTATGTGCTAATAGCGCTGCCACTACGTACCAAAATGGGTCCTCAGAGAAAAATGGGAATCTTTGTCGGTTAGGATTCACCATCAATTGTTCGCTACTTAGAACCCTTGACAGAAGATATCTTTACCGCACGTTTTACGGATTGTCACTTTGATGAGACAGTCTTCCAGTCGTTAGGGGGACATAAACATGGTAACGTTCCTGTAAAATGCTACGAATTGTCGTGGTATGCTCCCACTATGTCTCATTTAGATCCCTGCACTGCCCAGTCTGAAATTGAGGGGCGATGAATTATAGATCTTCAGAGCATTGCTCAAAGAATGACAGATGCTTTTAATGATCCAACAAAGGTGACAAGATCACATATACCCTCGGTAAACGCTCTTGGAAGGATAGATGTACCCCGCGTACCTCTACAACCCGCATGGGAAGGTCGGACCGTCCCCGAAGGTTGGGTGGCCACACCTTCCACGTGGCAAGGTACATTGCAGTTAGCCAATCATCTGCTCCAACCCTGAAGCGTGGCAGACCCCTTGGTTCAAGGATTCATAACCCCGGAAGAGGAAAATGGCACCAAGTAGCGACCCTAGTTTGAATCCAACCATCGCTCATTCATCTGTTCCAACGCATGAGGTTATTCTAGATTACGGTGATTTTTCAGATGAAACATGCCGGCCTCCCGAGAATCGTGAGATTTCGATCCACTACGCAGTATTGGATGAGGTTTGGAATAGAAATAAGATTATCGTCGACGATGCATTTGCATACTCAGTAGCTACTGACATCATGCTTAGCAATGACATTGAACCACGTTCCGTTGACAAATGCAGACGTAGAACCGATTGGTAAATTGGAAACAAGCAATCCATGTCGAACTCAATTCGCTCGTGAAACGTAAAGTGTTTGGACCTATCGTTCCTACACCACCACGCATGAATCCCGTTGGCTACAAGTTGGTTTTCGTGAGGAAGCGTAATGATAAGAATGAAATAGTGCGATACAAAGCACACCTCGTAGCACAAGGCTTCTCTCAGCACCCTGGGATTGATTATGAGGAGACGTATTCCCTCGTAAGGGACGTTATAACGTTACGATACCTTATCAGTTTGGTAGTTTTTGAAAAACTAATATGCAGCTTATGGACGTTGTAACCACGTATCTCTATGGGGATCTAGATATAGAAATATACATGAAAGTTCCATAAAGACTTCCATTGATTGGTTCAAATAGTTTTAGAGCACAAAAGACTATCTCAATTAGGTTGAGGAGGTCACTCTACGGATTGAAACAATTTGGGCGGATGTGGTATAACCATATGAGTGAATATTTGACAAGTCAGGGTTATGTGAACAATGAATTATGCCCATGCATGTTCATCAAGAAGTCACATTTCGGATTTGCAATCGTTGCAGTTTATGTCGATAACATGAACCTCATCAGGACTTCCGCAGAGCTTGAGGAAATTGTTGCGCACTTGAAATCGGAATTTGAGATGAAGGATCTTGGGAAAACTCGATATTGTCTCGGCCTGGAGTTCGAGCATTGTTCGGATGGAATCCTATTGCATCAATCGAACTACACCCAAAAGGTGTTGCATCGTTTTAATGAGGATAAAACGAAGCCTTCGAGTACACCCATGGTCGTTCAGACTCTAGATGCTAAATGAGATCCCTTTTATCCAAAGGAGGATGAGGAAGAGATTTTGGAACCCGAAGTTCCTTACCTAAGTGCAATTAGGACTTTATTGTACTTGTCTCAGTGCACTAGACTCGACATCTCCTTCGCTGTTAATCTTTTGGCAAGATACAACAATGCGCATACATGCAGGCACTGGAATGGTGTTAAAGACATTTTCCGCTACCTCAAGGGTACGACGAGTTTGGGCTTGTTCTATACTCGCGAATCTTCGAGTGTTGTTGCCCTCTATGATCCTCGGATTGATTCTCGCCTTGTTGGTTATACAGATGCTGGATATCTGTCTGACCCATATAGGGCACGTTCTCAAACGGGTTATGTTTTTATCGTTGGAGACACCGCTATATCTTGGAGGTCTACCAAGCAAACACTAGTTGCGACTTTGTCAAACCATGCTGAGATTCTCACCCTGCATGAAGCATCACCTGAATGCTTTTGGCTGAGAGAAGTTATGGAACATATTCGAAAAACTAGTGATCTTACATCAGTCGTTGACCTTCCTACGACGATCTTTGAAGACAATGCAGCATGTATCGAGCAGTTAAAGAAGGGATACATCAAGGGAGACAACACTAAGCATATATCGCCGAAGTTCTTTTGCTCACACCAGCAGCAGCAACATCATAACATTGAAGTCAAGCAAATTCGTTCCCAAGACAACCTGGCCGATCTCTTCACCAAGTCATTGCCTAAGTCTACTTTTCAGAAGCTTGTCTAAGGAATCAGTATGCGTAAATTATCTAAGATGAATCGTTTGTAGTTTTCTTATTTAGAAGTTATGTCTAACTCATGGGGAGTATCTAAAAGCATACTCACTTGATCTTAATGTACTCTTTTTCCTACTATTAGGAGCATTTTTCCCACTAGGTTTTTGCTACCTAACGAGGTTTTAATGAGGCACCCATCCTGGGATGATCATACTCTATTGAGTTCACTACTTTCGTCATGTTTGACTTTTGTTTTAGACATCATACTTCTCACTTTTCTTCTTAGTCTATGGGTTTTCCCCATGCCTTAGGTTTTACTACAAATGCATACTTTCTTAAATTTGAGACTCGCATTCACCCGTTGTGCCGATCACTTCATCAACTATTCTACCTTATCTGATGAAGATCTGATGCGATGGTTTGTTGAGTATTTACACACTCAAGGGGGAGTGTTGCAGTCATATTTAGAATAGAAATGTGACTGTGTAAATCCTAGTAGATATATGAATGTATCTTATATTCCTATTAGGAGTTGATTACCTATTAAATGTTGTAATACTAAAGGGAAAGGTTTTTACCTATCCTACTACTATAAATAAAGGCACAATTAGGTGATACAAACACACCTCACAATTATATCACTCTCTCCTCTCTCTAATTGCCGCCGGCCCTTTCTCTCTCTCTCTTTAAAACCTAAAGATCGTTCAATCAAATAGGCCTACAACACTCCTTAATTTGTTTTGATTTAATTTTTTTTTCTGTTGAAAAGGTGGATTTTTTTTCTTGTTTTGTCAAAAAGATGGAAATTTGTTAAAGCCGATTGACAAGGTTTGCATCAGCTGTAAAAATAGTATAAAAAATCCGAGCCAATCTCATTCCAAAGGAACTCGCCACCATGCTTGGTAGCAAATGAAGCCACCACGTGAGTAGCAAAGTAACCTTCCCGCATAACGAACCCGAACTTAACAAAATCAAAATGCATAGCTAAAGAATCAATATCAAACATCACCCTTTCTAATATTGCATCCGGTTCCATTTGTCTATTAATCATACGAATCAACAATATTTTGTTTGCGTTGCATAAGGTCTATAGGACGGAATAAATATATCTAAAGAAAATCAATACAAAGTAAGAAATTGAGGGTGTGGAAAACTTTTTCCTACTTTTCTTGGTGCACTCCAGATGCCTTTACTGTTGCTACGACTAGGGCTTCGACCTATTTAGTCCAGCTTCGCTAATCCAACGATATCTCAAGAATTTGGCAACTTCATCCTCCTCCTCCAACAGCTCCTTGTATTTACATTTCTCCCCAAAACCCCCTACTGAGCCTCAGTTTCACTCACGTGTTCCTTTAGTTGCATTCACAAGCTTTCATAGTCTCCGATGTTGTATTTCCGTAAAGCATAACACATTGGTGAATGCATGATTAATTAATTGGAGGTGTGAGTTGAATGTTGGTGATATATTGTATGAATAATGAGTGAACTTAATGATACATGTATGCATAGAAACGATTTTCGTATCAAACTGAATGTTTAGGAACAAGTGATTGATCAAGTACATATAGAAGGAATTCGTGTTTGTAGAAAGTGTAAGTTGTACCAAGAAATCAGATTGGAATATCGAAGAGTTTGTTCAACTAAGTCGTTGTGTGGGAGCTCTATGCAGCCCTAGGAATGTTAATCTCCAGAATTTCATTCGTAGAATGCTTATTCCCTACTTTTTCTAATGTTTCCATTTGCTTGCACATGAATATACAACTTTCCAACACTTTTATTGATATTACTTTTCCTTTTAAGTGAATTGTTAATTTCTTGTATGTATAAGAATATGAACCTCCTAGTTGTATAAATTGGATTTTCCTCTTCATAATTCAATGTTTTTCGTCAGGCAAATTCTGCTGAAATGAGTTCAAAACTTGAAAAACTCGGGTTGGCAGATGTTCTCACTTATGGTCTGTTTGATGCGGTTACATATACTGCCTTTTTGTCCTTGCATTTCTCGGGTACAAGAAAAGTATTAGGAATAGTCCAGCAGCTAATATGAAGGCACTTTTAGGGGTAGCAAATGCTCAATTTTCTTTTGCACTCTTTTATGAATTTCATTTGAATGGGAATGGTTAGGTGACATTACTTGTTACACCAGAAAAATGTCTGGTTTTGGTATAAAAACTTAACTGCAAAAACACATTTGCAATTGTATTTTGGTGTCATTCCATTTTAATCTTAGTTCATGTTGGAAGACTATAACTAAATTTGAAAGGACGTGTGTACCTTTTATGCGGAAGCTTGAATCTCAACACGCTCCTACAAACACGAACAACTACTCTGACCCTCCGTGCACGTCTAGAACCTCGCAGGTCGTCAGGTTGGCTACGGTATGTCGATATGCCCCTTGGTTTTCGCCTCCCAAGACCTAGAGCCGAAAGTGATAGCTCTAAAGACCTGACTAGAATATTTGAACTATGGAAAAGCTTGTGTTTCTTATATTTTCTCTATTCCCCAAAGCCTCCTTATATAGTGGTTAGGAAGAGTGTACAAAGACTGAAAAGCCCATGAAAATCCCAAGTATCACATAAATAATTAGGAGGTTAATATCCTCATGTGGGTGGAATATCCCTTGATATTTATTTATCCCATAAGATAAATCCTACATCTCCCACTTACCCATAGGGTGTGGCATAGTTTCAATCAACACACTTAGTTCACATCCATTCTAGTCTATCTCCTCATACAGAAAATGGGACGCGCGACCTCACAAGAAAGAACGTACATAACCAGGAGCACTACCATTAAGCTATTAATAAACTAACAACAGTGCATTACTCAGAAGTTGATCGCTTTATGCCTTAGACTATTCGTCAGACACCAGACTTAACATTCTTTATCCCTTGTTAAAAACAATGTCATGTCTCACAAGTATCATGTATCCATGTCTTATGTTTGATAACAAATATCAAAAGATGTCGCGCATCTAATGAATCACATGACATGGTGTTATCTTCGAACTGTCTTCCTTAAGCTCTCATGTCAGTCTAATTTGATTTAACTACTTGCCTAGACACGCCTCTTGGGATAGTAGCTAACTTGACCGTCTTAGATAAATGTGCTAAAGTAGCGACCATTAAACCTCATCTTTCTAACGTAGACTTTAGTTCAAATGGCATAAGGGTGGAATCATATAGATTCCTTGTGGTTCACACAGTGATAAAAACAAAGATCAATTCATCACTCCCACTATCAATCGGTTATAGCACATACAGTGTGATTTGTATGCTATGGTGTATCCTCATTTTAATGAGTGTGTCACATGTCCATACGATTCCATTGGACATACACTATATGGATCTTAGTCTAGTTGTTACACAAGCGCCTAACTTGAGTCTTCTAGCCTAGTCACCTTCTTCGAGCCCACCTAGATTGTTATATCCGGCGTTACAAGATTCATCATAAAACAAATTTCATGTTCGACTTCTGTTAAGTCTCATCTTAGACATTTCTAAGGCGACATTTACGTTGTGCACATTGGTACGTTCAACATACACATGTCCGGTTTCGCAGTACAATGCGTTGAGGACACAAATGTCTCATCCTACTCGCTATCTCAGCGCCAGGGCGAATTGTTCGTGTGAAAAAACCGATTCTAGCTTGGTGACACTCGTAAAGATGTGTAAACAATCATTTCAAAAATAAATATGAAATGAAAAACTTCAATGCCTTTTTATTCAATAATGATGTCAAATACAAAGAAAAACACATCAAACCCTATGTAAACCCATATTCTTTACATCAGTCAGAAACGAGTTTCTAATTATGGGTTTAATCATAGGATCAGCGAGCATATTGCTGGTTGAGATATGTTTCAACACTACTTCACCCTTGGTAACCTTGCTCCTAAAGAAATGATACCGTGCATCGATGTGCTTAGATTTGCCATGATACTTAGGATCTTTAGTGTATGCTAAGGCTAAAGTACTATCACAGTAGACAAGTACAGCTTCTTGAGCATAAGCCGTAACTCTGATATGTTGTAGAAACCTCCTAAGCCAAACAGCTTCTTAAACAGCTGATCCAAGGGCAACATATTCTGACTCCATTGTGGACAGAGCAATACAAGTTTGCTTCTTGCTACACCAAGAAACAATTCCACCTCTAAGGACAAAAGCATAACTTGAGGTGGACTTGTGTTCATCTCTATCGCTTGCCCAGTCTGCATCACTATATCCTCTCTTAGGTAACATAGGGCTAAATCTTTTGTTCCTTGCAGGTATCTCATAATCCTCTTGACGGCTTGCCAGTGAGCTTGTCCAGGATTACTTTGATAGCGGCTTACCATACCCACGGCATGGAAAATGTCCGGACGCGTGCAAAATATCGCGTACATCAGATTTCTTACTACATAGACATAGGGGACGTTTGCCATTTGTTCTTTCTCTTTCTTAGTCTTTGGACAATGTTCTAAGGACAATATCGCGCCTCTTTCCATAGTAGTGTCTATGGGTTTGGAGTTCTCCATCTTAAATCGTTCAAGTACCTTCTTAATATAAGTCTCTTGAGACAAACTTAGAAGTTTCCTTGAGCGATCTCTCGTGATCTTAAATCCAAGCACATAATGTGCTTCACCCATATTTGTCATCTCAAAATGGGATGACAACCACGCTTTTGTGGTTTCTATAGAGGTTTTGTCATTTCCCGTTATTAGGATGTCGTCAACATACAGAGAAAGTATGAGAATACTTTTCCCAGATTTCTTAAGATACACACAGTGGTTTTCCTCAATCATCTCAAAACCAAATGAAGTGATTGAATTATGGAATCTAATGTTCCACTGTCTAGACGCTTGCTTGAGGCCATATATGGAATGTTTTAGGCGGCAAACTTTGCACTCTTGTGCCTTAGCCTCGAAGCCTAGAGGTTGATCCATGTATATCTCCTCATCTAGTTCTCCATTGAGAAATGTTGTCTTAACATCCATTTGGTAAAGTTCTAAATCTAGTTGAGCAACAACAGCTCAAATGAGGCGAATAGAGGTAAACCTTACCACATGGGAGAATGTCTCTTCATAGTCTACACCCAATTGTTAAGTGTATCCTTTCGCCACAATGGGTGCCTTATATTTGTTAATTGAACCATCCGCTTTGTGTTTGATTTTTAAAACCAAATTGTTTCCAATGGTTTTATGTCCAGGCGGAAGGTCAACTAACTCCTAAACAACATTTTTGTCCATGGAGCTCATCTTTTCCTCCATTGCAGTTATCCACTTTTCTTTGTCGTTGAAGATAACGCTTCTTTGTAAGAAGATGGTTCATCTTTCTCTAAAGGTATGAAAATGTAGGCCTCCCCATCAACCTCAAAATGACGTTTGGGAATGTGGCCTTTCTTGCTTTTTCGAACTGTGTGACCTTGAATTTCAGAGGGTACGCTCCCATCATTGGGCGTATTCCCTTGAATGTTTATGGATATATTACTCCAACTGGGTTGTGTACTCCCACTCAGATCAAGTCCTTCTACATCATATTCAGCGACCATCGAATTGGAAATTAATTCCCCTCATTCACTTAAAGATGTTACGAGTTCTTCATCTTTCTCCAACTCATGGAGATCAAGGTATTTGACAGTATCGCCAAGTTTTGGAAAGTCATTCTCTATGAATTCCACATCACGTGAATCAATCTCGGTTCTCCCTCCATATGGATGTTCACCATACATCACGTAACCTTTCGAGTTTTCACAATATCTTATAAAGATATGTTTATTTGCTCTAGGACCCAACTTTCCAAATTTATGTGATTGATTATGAATAAATCCAGCACAGCCCCAAGGATGCAAATTACCTAGATTGGGTTTTACATCATCCAAAGTTCGTATGGGGTTGAAGGAACCATCTTTGAAAGCACACAGTCAAGTATATATGTCGCAGTCAATAATGCATCACCTCAGAAAAATATGGGGAGATTTGCTCGCGCCATCATAGACCTGACCATGTCTAATAAAGTTCTGTTTCTTATTTCAGCAACACCATTTTGTTGTGGCATGTAAGGAACATAAAGTTGTCTGCGTATCCCCTTACTTTCACAAAAAAACTTGAATTTGTCCGACAAATACTCGCGTCCATGATCAGTGCGAAGAGTTTTAACAGTCTTCCCTTTTTGATTCTCAACCTTAGATACAAAGCATTCGAAACAATCTAAATCTTCATAGCGATGAGTGATCAAGTACTCATAACCATATCGCATGTAATTGTCAATCAAAGTCAGAAAATAAGAGGCGCCATGACGAGCCTTCACACTCATTGGTCAATAGATGTCAGAGTGGATTAACTCTAACGGTTGAGTAGCTTAAACAGCCTTTCCAAAAGGCTTTCTAACTGCTTTTCCAGCTATACAAGACTCGCATACATGTAGATTGACATTAGTGAGTGACCTCAACAGGTCTTCTCTAACTAACCTTGTCATTCTATCTTGCCTTATATGCCCTAGTCTAGCATGCCATGTTTCAGAATTAACATGTTTAATAACAGTTACTAAAAAAGTAGAATAACAAGAATCAATCAAATCTAAGCAAACAAAATCGTTCTTTATTGAACCATATCCAATTTCAACTTGATCCAAATAGATCACAAGTCTAGACAGGCTTAAGTGAAAACAATATCCTTCATATAAAAGTGCAGTAACTGAAAGTAAATTAAATTGCATTCTAGGGGTGTGCAAGACATCATGCAGAAGTAGTTGGAAGTTAATACGAACCAACTCCCAAAGCTTCTGTACGACTTCCTTCACCCACGCACACCCTGTGTGACTTTGCTGGAAAACGTTGATAATTTTCAAACCCCCTTTTATCTCGCGTCACATGCTTGGTTGCTCCTGTGTCTACAATCAAATTGTCGAACGTGTGAGCAACATGTATATGCAAACATACACAAACAATGACAGATTTAGGGTTAGGGATTACTTTTCTATTCGACTCGGTGCAATTACGAGCGAAATGTCCCTTCTTTTTACAGTTAAAGCACGTTGACTTGGATTCGTCTTTTTTGCCACGTTTACCTATGTGGGCCTTGATCTTATTAGAATTAAGAGCAAGCTTTGCATCATTTTTCTCAGACTTGGTCTTACCCTTTCCTTTGAACTGGTTACCCTTTTTGGACCCACCTTGAGTCAAAAGGGCAGTACTCTGGGTCGCCATGAAAGTTCTTAATTTGATCATTGGGTGTCATGATCTATTTAAGAGCATCCCACGAGTCTAGGAGGGACCTAATCACGGCTTGGACTTGCTGTTCATCGGTGAGATACTCCCAGTAGCTTTCAAATCTCGTATCATGCTGGACATCTTCCTATGATGTTCAAATATTGAGTACTTAGGATCCATCCTGTAAACCTCAAACTTCAACACTAGACTTCTCAGCCTAGTAGTTGAGGTTCCACCCAAAGCAAAATTCGGTTGGTCCCACATCTCCTTGGTGGACGAGTACCCTTCATACTCACTAATAAGATCATCATGCATGCTACTTAACATAGTAAAGCGCGCACTTCGATCTTTCTTGAACCAAGATTCATAAGACCTTACTCTAGCCGTATGCTGAGCTGCAATGGTTCCATCTTTATCAAGATCAGGCTCATCCACTGAAGCCTCCAAAGGCTCTTGTTCATTGAGAAGATATTGGATCTTCTTATGCCAAATATCATAGTTGGTTCCAACTAACTTTTCTCCTTTGGTCAAATTAGCAACAACATTTTTGGCAGCCATTTCTTTCCACAAGGATGAAATAATTTTGACATTATTAATTACACATCTTACATTTATTTAAAAATCCGCTAAGTCACTCGTAATTACCATTCAATTCTAAGAGTCAAGATCATATTTTCTAATTATTTTTTAAATAAATCTTATTTTAAACATTATTATGTTTTAAGCTTATCCATTTTTCATGCAACATCCAATTGAGTGCACAACGATTAGGGTTTTTAGACAAAGGGCTCGACATGTGGGCCTCTGTAAGTTCGGACAGGTCAAATCCGGGAGGGGTGGCATCATGAAGCTTTTGAAAATTGAACCTCTTTGACACCCAAAGTGTCTCCTTAAAGATTTTTCCTAGACACCACATCAAATAAGAGGTGACCATTAATGAACCCCAGTCTAATTTCATTATTTTTTATTAATTAGGTAATCTTTTTTAAATATTCTCCTAAAGAATATTCCTTTCTAATTTAAAATGCTCAATCAACATGAGCAAATTTGATCGACATTATCTCTTTTTTATTTTCCTAAAATCTTGGCATATGTTGGATATTTTTTAGAGGTTAATTAAGAACGTTTCCTAAATTTTAGTAAATTAAAAATGCCTCTAATACCAAACCCAAAAATTCACTTACGTAGGTCAATGAACCACAATGATTCACTCGCCAGCTGTGTCCCAAAAACATGGCCCATGCACCGCCCAAAGCGGTGGTGCAAAATTAATTAATTATTTTTTTAATAATTAACTTAATATTGCGCGAACCTACTCGCCGTGAGTGGCGTGTGTCACACACGCACCACCTTCTGGCGGTCCCATGCCGTTCTTTTGACCTCCATTGGATTGAACTCCCTAAGATGAATCCAATGGTGTAGCTAACATCCACAAAAGCCTAGTGTTGTACTCGTACTTGCTTAGGCCGAGAGTGGAAGAGATGAACCACTGTTCATCATCTTCTTCCAAAAAATCTGGAATTTCCAGATTTTTCACTCTCACGAGGCCTGTTTACAGAGGCCATAACTTAGTGAATATGCATCCGTTTTATGCGTATTTTATGTGGTTAGAAATACCAAATTACCATCTACAATTAAGTCTTCTTTGGCGAATTCCAAAAACAACTCTAACTGCATGAAAAAAGGGTCGCAAAAACCTTGATATTTATGTATCCCATAAGATAAATCCTACAGTTCCATTCAAATGTAGACATTTGAAGAACCTAACGTAAAACATCCGTACAAGCAAAACGCAGCTTAGCAACTCCAAGAAAATCATCTACGAGAGTTGATCCGATCCAGGCAGGCCGCATGAGGGGTTGTTGAAGACAAAGCTGCTGAGATCCATATTAAAACTCCAATTTGGCAATTGAGGAGCAACACAATTCTGTTCCCTGATAACATGCTTCATGCTAAAGCTTAGCTCACATCTAACCAATTGACTCATCAATGTTTTGCATCTACTCACAATTGTATCAACTATCAAGAGGATAATAGATATCAACCAGATTTTGTTAGAACAAAGTGACAGCAAACACCTTTGTCAATAAAATCTCCTTGCCCCAAATTTGTAGAGAACTCCACCCGCACCAATCTTGAACCATCAACATTAAGCTTATACCAACGAATATCAGGAGGTTCCCTAGCAATGGGAGCAGCCTCCTCTTAGGTTTATGGGGGAGAACCAACTCAAGCTTTCACCTAGTTCTCGACTTTTTGCGTGTTTACTAACAAGCATGGAATCTGAAGGGCTAGTTGATTCGTAACTCAATACTTGAAAATCAGGAATCAAATCAAAATGTTTATTTTTTATTGGTAACACTTTTGCAAATTTGGTTACCTGATATTATCCTAATGTAAATATCTTTTGACAAATAAAAAATACATACAAAGATAATTTTGGGTGGTGATATTCACACATCTCTTTTTACATTTCACACCTCTATTATTTCCCGGCTATCGATCAATTGAAATAGTCAAATGACAAAAATTAATAAGTGATGTGTGAGAAGTAAAAATAAGTGTGTGAAGGGGCCACAAAATTAAACAAATACCCAAAAATACCACAACGCACAGAGTCGGTACATTTCAGTTGCAAATGAAAAATACAAGCACTGAGATTTGCTCTCACTATTGCTGAGAGATTCTCTGTGATCGATGGCAATGGTGGACAATAGCTGTTATGAACTTAGGATTTAGTGATTGGCTTAATCACACTATTAGGAGTCTAATATTGGAGTTGTTAGGCTTATTGCTGTTATTTAGTGAAGTCTGTTATAAATGCCAGCTGGCATTAAAAGTGTAAAGTCGCTGAGCTCTTAAATTGTAGCAGATCAGAATTTGCAAGAGAAATACAAACACAAAAAAATATATTGGAGCCCTACTCCCTTCTACTTCATCTTATCCGTTCGCCATTACTATTGCTGCTTACAGGTTGAATAGGGTCCTGAGATTTGTGATCCTATCAATAGCAGTCATCTGCAAATGCACAACAGCAAGGAGGAGCTTCTTCTGCTTCAGAGAAGTCAGTTTCGACGACAAGCCCGACCGCCGAATCCTCCTCCGAAACGTTTCGACCCATCTCTTTCCGGAAACAGTATTCTCAGGTTTATCTCACACAATTACGGTTTTTTTCCGTTTTCTTTTGAGTTGCATGGTCTGTTTGGTTCCTGAGAAAACGCAGGAAAATTTATAAAATGTTTGAGCTTCTGTAGAGTTTACTGAAGTGAATACTTGGCTAGGTTCAGTTGGGTTGCTGATAAATTCAAAACAATGAAATTTAGACGCGAATGCTTTTAATCGAATTAACGAGAAGTTTCTGAGCTAGTTTATTGCTTTTGAATGTTCAAATTGGATCGTATAAATGTGTATGTGTGATAATTAGATGATTTGTTGCTTGCCATCTTCCCGAGATAAGAGAATTCCCATATATGTGATGATGCATGTCGATGCGTTCTACAGTGATGGTACGGGGTGTCCAAGGATTAGGAAATAAGTTTTATTATGACTTTCTGTTGATGAGAATATGAGGCATTTTCATTCTTAATTTAATTGTTAATACTCTTTTAAATGATGAAGTATGATTAGCTACAAGGTTGCAACTAACTATTTTGATCTCTTCCCAATTCAAGTTATATAAATGTACGTTTCAAAATGTTTCAAAATTTATTTATTTTTAATTCAGTTTCCTTTCAAGTGAGACAAAAACTCCTTACATATTACTCGATTTATTGTTGTTTCAGAATCAAGGCCTTAACTGTAGCTCTAGAAGCTCTCAAGTTGGCAGGTGTCCATGGAATCGTAGAGCGTAGAGCATTTGGTAGGGAATCGTAGAGCCTTTCTCTCCTCTTGCATATGATCGGTCTTTATATGAAGAGCTTTTCAAACTGATTTCTGACTCAGGTTAGGTTTGAAGTTGCACGTTGCCTTGTCTTTTCACTCAAACGTTAACTCTTCTTCTAGCACAAAAGGGGGTGTAACTCTTCCACTTTGGATCATAGAGGTTTGTCTTTTTTGATATTTTGAAATCCCATTTGAAGTTATTAGTCTGGTACAATGCACATGGCTGTATTGGAAAGCTTAATTTACCCTGTCATACTTTAAGAAACATAACCCATTTGGATGACTAGAGATAATATCAATGTTTCTTTAGTTTCGTGCTCTGCAATGTGCTATGGTACTGTGTTCCCTATTAGCATACTTGGTTTTAGCTTTGATGTGCTTAAAAAGTTTATCAATGCAAAGGGATGTGAAAGAAAAACTATAGTTTGGCCT
This sequence comes from Heteromeles arbutifolia, assembly GCA_024362995.1. Taxonomy (NCBI): domain Eukaryota; kingdom Viridiplantae; phylum Streptophyta; class Magnoliopsida; order Rosales; family Rosaceae; genus Heteromeles; species Heteromeles arbutifolia. The sequence continues at coordinate 25,679,502 of JANCRC010000005.1, read as the reverse complement.
TCATTACACACCTATCAGTTTGAATCTTGAATCTAGATAAAGAATTTAACCTCTTCTTTTTTTCCTCCCAGATTGGTGATCAGAATAAGCATATATATTATTGGGACCAAAACGGATTTTCCAATGATGATTATCTTACACTGGGAGTTGACCATGTTCCTCTCTTTTGCGGGCGGACTGCCCTCCAATGTTATGAAGATTTCATGTCAAGCTTTGCTAAGAAATTTGAATTCTTAATCGGAACTGTAATAGAAGAAATTAGTGTTGGTCTTGGTCCTTCTGGTGAACTTAAGTATGTTACAGTTACACTAGAACTGTGAGTATGAAGCCAGTCCAATGATTTCTTATGCAACATTGTTACATTGCTCACACAGATATCCTGCACATCCTTTTGGTGATGGTAGATGGAAGTTTCCTGGAATCGGTGAATTCCAGTGCTATGACAAGTACATGTATGGTAAAAATCTTTCATTCCTCTGACGGAAATTTGTTTGCTATTGAATTTTTACTATTTATAACCTTGTTCCTTTTCGGATGGGTGACCTAAAGATGGCTACACGCAAGGAAGGAAAACCTCAGTGGGAAGAGAAGGGACCGCAAAAGGCTGGCTGTCACAACAGTCTCCCATCTGAAGTCCCTTTCTTTGGAGAGGGAGAGGAAAGCTTTCTTTCTGATTATGGGTGTTTTTTCCTTGTATGAAACTGATGAAAGCAGCTTGCTTAATTCTTTCCCATGAAAAATTTATGCATAGCGAAAGCCTAGTGTAACTTGCATGACATAATTGCTTTTATCGTTCTGTTCATGCACATTTCCTCCTCGAACTACCACTTTGAATAAAATGCAAACGCTGAATTGAAGTTGTGTTTCATTAGCCATGCAACATTTCTGTGTAGGTGCATGTAAACAACATGGACCTGCAATATATATTTTCAATCTTTACTGCAAATTTTCTTTTGACTAACTCTATTTGCTTCTAGGGGTTGTACTTGCAGACTGTTTGCTACTTAAGTCTTAACTACTCTTACGCAACTTGATTAAAAAGCAGATATGTTTTAATGATTTAATATGAAGTCATGACAAGGGAACGGGTTTTTAAGAAACTGCACTAAGTTAATGCAATTTGATTAAGAATGAAAATGCATTGATGCTTGTCTTTTAGAGAGAAAAAAAAAATCATCATAGGATGTACTGGTTCGTAAACTAAGGACAATTATGGAGTATAAGTGGAAAATTAAATTATATTATGGTTCTTTATCATGCAATACTTGGCATAACATGATTAAACTTATTGGAAAACATTGTGGAGCTTAGGAGATCTGACAGTGGCTTGACTCGTTGTAGGAATGGTACAGTGGTAGGTTGCTCCATCATGCAGATGATATTCTTGCAAAAGCAGATAACATTCTGAAGAAATATCAAGAAAACAAGCAAACTTCAATTATATTGGCAGCTAAAATTGGTGGTATCAGGCGATAGCACACCCTGCTGAACTTACAGCAGGATACTACAACACTGCTGTTAGAGATGGTTATGATCCTGTTGCTTCACTTTTGTCTCGTCATGGAGCTGCTTTGCATGTTCCGTAAGATTCTAAGTTTTAAGTTTCTGACTGGAATTTTGTTCTTGTCCAACCTCATAATTAGGGTTTCTTAGACATCCATTTGATTTCAAATATATCTTTTCCACCAAGTTCACATACTAAATATCTTATTGCAGTTGCTTAAAAATGATGGATGGTGATAACCCAGCATCCTGTCTTTGTAGCCCATAAGGATTACTCCAACAGGTACGAGTCCTGTTGATAAATATTGCTTCCTTAGGTTGTTGCTTTGTTGGCACTTATTTTGGACTTACTTTAGATATTTTCTGTATAATTCAGGCTTTTAAGTTAGGTAAGACTAGCCCATGCAGCTGTGCTTGGCACGGCAGGTCGTGCAGGGTCTCTGGTCCAACATAGGCTTGGAACGGGCCGATATGAGCTTTTTTAATATTACAGATTGATCAGTTTTTTAGGTTTCTTTTAGTATTTTATAATTCATTATGAGGTAAATCTTTAGTTTTAATTGGGTTGTCTTGCCCAGATAATAAAGAAGAAACATATGACAAGTTCATCAATAATCATTTTCTGTTTTATTGAAATTTGGAATACAATTTTGACATTAATAGAAAACAAATATAGAATTGCATCACTGTACCGTATATCAGTATTACTACTTTGGATTGGCAGGGTCTGTCCATTTACACCGCTGGGTGGTGGTAGTGGTGGCTTGCTGATGGCTTTCTTCTATAAAATGTATGGCCTTATGCTTTGTTTATTGTATATTTAAAATGTTATACAATTCCAATGTAATCTAACATGATTCGATTTGCACCAGATATGGAGTGTTTCAAAGAAAAGGGTACATTTGATCTGGAGAAATACTGATGGAACGATTTGACAGGGTAAATTCATCCTTTGCTCAATAACAAAAGAAAATTCTAGGTACCATTTATTTCTGTTAGACATATATTGGATATTGCAGATATCGTATAACTAGAAACACATGGCTTCTGATAGCGTTTAATAGTTAACCACTTTTTCTTTTGCCCATTATGTCCTGTGTATTCACACATTTGCTTTTCTCCTGCAGTTTGGTTTATGGCAAATACATGCTAACTGTTACCATTCCCAGGGCGAAGCCATAAGATCATTTACTTATTTCAGAATGAATGATAAGATGGAGTAACTTCGTTCCTTTTGTTAAAAAGATGAGCACAAATTGGTAAAGCAGCCGAAAAACCCTACTTACCAGTAAGTTTATTGAACTACCTAGAGGAGCAACCTCACTGCCCTATAATTTTTTGTCAAGGGCATGTGTAGAAGTTTGTAACTTCCTGATATGTTGACTGAAATAACTTTGTGTTCCCATGACAGGCGTTCTTGAGCTGGAAGTGTAAATTTTTGAAACGGATTTGGTTGGCCGTAGAAACTAAATGCTTTATTACCAAATATGGGAAGAATAACTGGAATTGCAATTTTGGTACTGGTGGTCTCGTTGCATTAACAAATCCAGGTACGGCATTTCAATTTTAGGAATATCCTCATATTGTCATATCCATCACTATGAGAAAATAATGTAGTCTTTCCAGATTGAAAACAACAATAAGAAAATGGATCCGAAAATATAAAGAACAAAAAGAACTAAGAGTTCACTCCTCCACAGTCCTTCAAATACTTAGTCTTGATTTTGGTGAGCGTGATTGCGGCATCTTTCATGTTAATCCTCTCTCCCAGTAATGCTGCAGAGCAAGCTAAAGCTAATCTCATAACGGATGATAAGCAATCCCTCCTGCTCACGAAATCACCATCTTCCTCCGCCCCAAGTATATCGGCATCCACAACTTCACCTATTGCAGCATCTGGAAATAATGAATCTGCAATCCATTGCTTTAAATCCATTTCCCCAACAAACATCTCGTCTATTGGCTTCCTTTTTGTGAATGTCTCCATGAGAACAATACCAAAACTATAAACATCCCCTATTGTCGAAACGCTTCCTTCCATCCCAAACTCTACAAAATTTGTATGTGAATTTAGTTATATATGATAAAAAGAAAATTATAACTCCTAATAAGACCAACGTATACAAAATTGAGAAAATACATCACCTGGTGCCATATATCCAACTGTGGCTAGGGTCATGGTTTCCGTCATCGAATCTCCACCGAAGATGAGTCTTGCAATGCCAAAATCAGCAACATATGCAACCATATCATCATCTAGTAGTATATTGCTTGGTTTCACATCACAATGAACGATAGGTATCGAGTAACCATGATGAAGATATTCTAGTGCCAATGCAACATCTTTCATTATGTCTAACCTCTGCAGGATATTCATGGAGCGGTTTGGAGAATACAACCACTTTTCGAGGCTTCCATTAGGCATCAATCGAAGTATCAGGGCTTTGAAATCAAGTTCATCGCAACAACTTATGATTTTAATAAGATTCCGGTGACGGATATTGCTTAGCATTTCACCTTCCTTATCAAAACTCTTGAATGCCCCTTCTAGCTGTAAATTGAAAACCTTGACGGTGATATCTATCCCATCTGAAAGTGTTCATCCGTATACTGAGCCAAAACCCCCCGTGTCAAGTAAGTTAGTCTCATGAAATCCATTTGTCGCCTTTATAAGTTCTAGGTGCGAAACTCTTCTCCAGAGAACTTGACGTAGCAAGGCAGTTTCTCTTACAACTTCAACATTCCTTTTCCTGCATAGTATCAGAATCAATGCAGCGGCCGCTAGGAGTATTACTGATGTGACCCTTGAGATGATGTATTTAGCTTTCCTCCAATTTGGCTTAACTTTTGTTCTATTTTTGCACAGTGGAACATGGAGTCGGGAAGCACCGCAGAGCGCACCGTTTGATACAAATGAATCAGCAGAGAAGTTTCCAAAAGGCCCACCGGTTGGAATTTCACCGTGGAGTTTGTTGAAAGACAAATTCAGATGCTTGAGATACAAAAGTGCTTCCAATGACTTTGGGATCTCTCCAGATAGATTGTTCTTGGACAAATCCAAGAATTCTAGGCTTAGCAATTTTTTAAAGGAACTGGGAATAGGGCCTTCTAAATAATTGTTTGCCAAGGAGAAATCAATCATATTCTCAAGACCCCCAATGTTACCGGGAATGTTTCCGGAGAAATGGTTATTTGATAAATCCATACCCACCACATCTTTCAACTGTCCGATGTCTTTTGAGAGTGGTCCAACTAGAGAATTGGATGACAAGTTTAGGTACAATAAATAATTGAGTTCCCACTAGGAAGATGGTATTTTTGAGTTTAACAAATTGGCCCGTAACGATAATTTTCTTAGAGGTACTGCCAAAGGACCCAAGCAGGAAGGAATAGAACCAGAGAGCCGATTACCACCCAAAAATAACTCGGCTAGGTTGTTTAGTTGACAGAGTTCATACGGGATATGTCCTCCCAGTTCGTTATTGTGCAAATTCAAACCTTGGAGATTTTGTAGCCTTTGTATTGAAGTTGGAATTGCTCCACTCAACTGATTGTTATGCAGGTTTAACGATATCAAGCTACTCAAGTGGTAAATGTCAACTGGAATGTTACCCCTGATGTTGGAATTTCTTAAATAAACAACTAGGAGTGACGTAGAGAGATTCCCGCGAGAAGCTGGTATTGTGGTGTTTAGTGGATTTTCTCCCAAGGCTAATCTTGTCAAATTTCTAAGATTAAACAAGCAAGAGAGAGTGCTTGCTGCTTGTGGAGTAGAAGCATCAATTGTCAAATTATTCGAGTGCAAGTTAAGAACCTCGAGGTTCTTCAAGGAACAGAGCGCGCTAGGAAGAGGCCCGGTATATGAGTTTAGACTCATGTCTAGCTCCCTGAGCTTGGAAGCATTTGAGAGGTTAGGGAGTGGTCCGGACACGAGGTTATTTTCGGATACATCAAGGATTTGTAGGTTTGGAACGTTAAGACCTATGTTTGCTGGGAGGCTACCCGAGAGCTAATTAATAGAAAGCCATATTTCTCTTATCATGGAGAGATTGAAGAGTTTGGATGGGATGACGCCATTGAGATTATTAACATCCAGTGACAAAGCCTCTAACTGTGGAAGATCACCAATCTCATCTGGTATTGTATCTGTCACAATGTCAGCACGTTTGCATTAAATTTTTAACTTCAGTTTAACTAAAAACTAAAAGCGAAATGATTATCAAACAGTCCTAAATTTACTACCTGTTAAATTATTGTATCTGAGATAAATCTTGGTGAAGTAGGTCAAATTGCCAAGACTTTTGGGTATGCTTCCACGGAAATTGTTATCACCTAATTTCAATTCACGAAGCTCTTTGCAATGCCACAGTTTGGAGGGAATCAGACCGTCAAGCTGGTTTCGAGCGAAATTAAATATTTGAATATTCAGAAGATGCTCACATATATTGTCCGGAAGACTGCCACTCATGTTGTTTCCGTATAGAGTCAAAATAGTCAAAGAAGATATGTTGAAGACAGGCACAAGAGTAGAGGCTTTTATGGCATTGGACTGCACAAACAACTCCTCCAGCTGAACTAAACTGCCCATCTCGTTCGGAAGTTCTGTAAAACAATCCGTATATATTGTTAAAATCATGTAAACATATATAGGAGTAGCTTCTTACTGGGAATCCCGTTCTACCATAGCAAAAGTGGGATAAGAACCATATACTCATTATATAGGTTCTCTTTTTGCTTCAGATTACGAGGGTCTTGCACAGTAAATATACGATTCCTATGATAGTCCTCTCATTTCATTTTTGCTAAAGTGGAACGAGATTCCTGCTAAGAAGGGGCTCGTATCTAAACTACATAGTACCCATAAATAGAACTCCGTTCTCAACCAAAACTACATAAAATTACAATTTTAACCCTCACACCAAAACTGCACAAAAATAAAATATATGGGCAATTTAGTAATTACATGAACATAAATTTTGCTATTACTTATGACAACCTCACAGCCAGGTCAACATAGCATGCCCTATTTAAAAATTTAAAATAAAATAAAATAGTAAATAAAAAACATGCCTACTTTAGAAGAAACTGCTCATCATTGTCCCAAGTTTTATAATTGATTTTTTTTTTTTTTTTTTTTTTAGAATTTTAAAAACTAATCACACTTCATAGTAAAAAAAATAAAATGATATGAAATTATTCACACTAGTGTGTGTAGGCATCTGTTAGTATACATGTAACAAAACCTAAGTCATACAGTATACCTTCGAACTTGTTGTCGTCAAGGTATATGCCTTTCACCATTGTTAAGTTGCCTATTTCTCTGGGTATGCTACCTGTTATATATGTGCATGCATGCCAACAAAAAAGAAGAAGAATAAAAAAACCAAACGATATGATTGTTATACATCTTATATGGATGTTAAAATGTAACAAATATATCAAAATGTAATGATGAAGCAAGGAATCATTAATTTATATTCCTAGGTGGTTGGTACTGGTGGTATGTACGTACCTGATAGTTCGTTCCTGCTTAGATTAATTATTTCTAGTGCAGATAAATTGAAGATAGCAGTCGGTATGAAACCCGAGAAGCCATTACCGTACAATTCGATGGTTTGAAGTTTAGCAAAGAACCTAAACCACGAAGGAATAGTTCCCATAAAGATGTTGTTTCCAAAGTTTATTGCCTTCAACCGGCGCAAACGAGACAGTTCTTTCGATAGGGGACCATGAAAGCTATTATTCTTAAGGCCCAATGTAGACATTGAAATTTCGGTGAAATAAATGTTGACCATTTCATTAAAATTATAACATACACTCATTTCACCTACAACTTCCATTCATTTCACCTACATCACATACTTACTTCACCTACAAACTCCACTTACTTCACCTACAAACTCCATTTACTTCACCATCTTCACACACTCATTTCACCTACAACATCCACTCACTTCACCAAGAAAATGGATGGTGGTGATTCATTCTCAAAACCTATAAATAGGCTTCTCTATCAAGGTAACCAAGACGATCAACCAATTCACATCACACCAAAACCTTGAAGCTTTGAAACTCTAAAAGCTCTCAAGCAAATGCCGAAGGATCAAGAAAACTCTCTTCGTTCTTCGTTCATCGTTCTTCCAAGATCAAGCCTCGACGGCCCTTGGATCAACAATCATCCACCTTCGAGATCAAGCCCCGACGACCCTTGAAGAAACTTCGTTCAACCTTCCAAGATCAAGCCCATTGGATTAACAATCATCCACCTTCGAGATCAAGCCCCGACGACCCTTGAAGAAACTTCGTTCAACCTTCCAAGATCAAGCCTCGACGACCCTTGGATCAACACACCTGCTCCTCCAAGATCACGCCCCAACGACTCTTGGATCAACAACATCCGTTCTTCAAGAATCAAGCCCAAAAGCCCTTGAAGTTCGTTCATCGTTCGTTGTTTATCCATTCTTCAAGAACAAGCCCAAAAGCCCTTGAAGATCATTCATCGTTCGTCGTCCATCCAACCTTCAAGATCAAGCCTAACGGCCCTTGAAGAAACTTCCTATTCATCCAAGATCAAGCCTTGACGGCTCTTGGATCAACAACATCCACAAACCAACATCTTACGGAGATCGAATCAGAGGATCAAATTGTAAAAGAGATTGTAACCCCAAAAATTAATACAAAATATTATTTTGTACACGTGTTATTGTCTCTTTCATCGCAGGAATTTTCGTGTTTACACCCAACTCAACGAGAAATGAGAGGTTGCATAGATGCGGAGGAATAACTCTGGCAAGACCGATGTGCGAGAGATTTAAGGCCGTGACTCTGTGGTGGCCAGCACCACAGCTAATGCCAACCCAATTGCAAATGTCAGAATTGGAGGCAGAGGACCAGTTGGCGGTCAAGATGTTTAGTGAAGTCTGTTAGAAATGCTAGCTGGCATTAAAAGTGTAAAGTCTATAAAAGGAGCTGAGCTCTTGAATTGTAGCAGACCAGAATTTACAAGAGAAATACAAACACACAAAAAATCTATTGGAACCCTGCTCCCTCCTACTTCATCTTCTCCGTTTGCCATTACTATTGCTGCTTGTAGGTTGAATAGGGTCCTGAGATTTGTGATCCTATTAATAGCAGTCGTCTGCAAAAGCACAACAGCGAGGAGGAGCTTCTTTTCCTTCAAAGAAGTCAGTTTCGACGACAAGCCCGACCGTTGAAACCTCCTCCGAAACGTTTCGACCCTTTCCGCCTTTAAAAAAGGCCTCTTCACTCGTTGTAGCCCATCTCTTGCCGGAAACAGTATTCTCAGGTTTATCTTACACAATTACAGTTTTTTTCCGTTTTCTTTTGAGTTGCACGGTCTGTTTGGTTCCCAAGAAAACGCAGGAAAATTTATAAAATTTTTGAGTTTCTGTAGAGTTTACTGAAGTGAATACTTGACTAGGTTCAGTTGGCTTGCTGATAAATTCAAAACAACGAAATTTAGACGCGAATGTTTTTAATCGATTTGACGAGAAGTTTCTGAACTAGTTTATTGCTTTTGAATGTTCAAATTGGATCGTATAAATGTGTCTGTGTGATAATTAGATGATTTTTTGCTTGCCATCTTCCCGAGATGAAAGAATTCCCATATATGTGATGATGCCTGTCGATGCCTTCTGCAGTGATAATACGGGGCGTCCAAGGATTAGGAAGAAAGTTTTATTATGACTTTCTGTTGATGAGGCTTTGATGCATTTTCATTCTTAATTTAATTGGTATACTCTTTTAAACGACTAAGTATGATTAGCTACAAGGTTGCAGCTAACTATTTTGATCTCTTCCCAATTCAAGTTATATAAACTTACGTTTCAAAATGTTTCAAAATTTATTTATTTTTAATTCAGTTTCCTTTCAAGTGAGACAGAAACTCCTTACATGTTGCTCGATTTATTGTTGTTTTAGAATCAAGGCCTTAACTGTAGCTCTAGAAGCTCTCAAGTTGGCAGGTGTCCATGGAAACGTAGAGCGTAGAGCATTTGGTGGGGGAATCGTAAAGCGTTTCTCTCCTCTTGCATATGATTGGTCTCTTTATGAAGAGCTTTTCAAACTGATTTCTGACTCAGGTTAGGTTTGAAGTTGCACGTTGCCTTGTCTTTTCACTCAAACGTTAACTCTTCTTCTAGCAGAAAAGAGGGTGTTACTCTTCCACTTTGGATCATAGAGGTTTGTCTTCTTTGATATTTTGAAATCCCATTTGAAGTTATTAGTCAGGTACAATGCACATGACTGTATTGGAACGCTTAATTTACCCGGTCATACTTTAAGAAACATAACCCATTTGGATGACTAGAGATAATATCAATGTTTCATCAGTTTCGTGCTCTGCAACGTGCTATGGTACTGTGTTCCCCATTAGCATACTTGATTTTAGCTTTGATGTGCTTAAAAAGTTTATCAATGCAAAGGGATGTGAAAGAAAAACTATAGTTTGGCCTTCATTACACTCCTATCAGTTTGAATCTTGAATCTAGATAGAGAAGTTGACCTCTTTTTTTTTTCCTCCCAGATTGGTGATCAGAATAAGCATATATATTATTGGGACCAAAATGGATTTTCCAATGATGATTATCTTACACTGGGAGTTGACCATGTTCCTCACTTTTACGGGCGGAGTGCCCTCCAATGTTATGAAGATTTCATGTCAAGTTTTGCTAAGAAGTTTGAATTCTTAATCGAAACTGTAATAGAAGAAATTAGTGTTGGTATTGGTCCTTCTGGTGAACTTAAGTATGTTACAGTTACACTAGAACTATGAGTATGAAGCTAGTCCAATGATTTCTTATGCAACATTGTTACATTGCTCACACAGATATCCTGCACATCCTTTTGGTGATGGTAGATGGAAGTTTCTTGGAATCGGTGAATTCCAGTGCTATGAAAAGTACATGTATGTTAAAAATCTTGTTAAAAATCTTTCATTCCTTTGACGGAAATTTGGTTGCTATGGAATTTTTACTATTTACAACCTTGTTAAGATGGGTGATGGCTGTACGCAAGGAAGGAAAAATTCAGTGGGAAGAGAAGGGACCACAAAAGGCTGGCTGTTACAATAGTCTCCCATCTGAAGTTCCTTTCTTTGGAGAGGGAGAGGAGAGCTTTCTTTCTGATTATGGGTGTTTTTTCCTTGTATGAAACTGATGAAAGCAGCTTGCTTAATTATTTCCCATGAAAAATTTCTGCATAGCTAAAGCCTAGTGTAACTTGCATGACAATACTGCTTTTATCGTTCTGTTCATGCACATTTCATCCTTGAACTACCACTAGAATAAAATGCAAACGCTGAATTGAAGTTGTGTTTCTTTAGCCATGCAACATTTCTGTGTATGTGCATGTAAACAATGTGGGCCTGCAATATATATTTTCAATCTTTACTGGAACTTTTCTTATAACCAACTCTATTTGCTTCTAGGGGTTCTACTTGCAGACTGTTTGCTACTTAAGATTGAACTACTCTTACGCAACATGATTACAAAGTAGATATGTTTTAATGATTTAATATGAAGTCATGACAAGGGAACGGGTTTTTAAGAAACTGCACTAAGTTAATGCAATTTGATTAAGAATGAAAATGCATTGATGCTTGTCTTCTAGAGAGAAAAAAAAAATCATCATAGCATGTACTGGTTAGTAAACTAAGGACAACTAAGGACAATACTTGGCATAACATGATTAAACTTATTGGAAAACACTGTGGAGCTTAGGAGATCTGACAGTGGCTTGACTCATTGTAAGAATGGTACAGTGGTAGGTTGCTTTATCGTGCAGATGATATTCTTGCAAGGGCAGCTAACATTCTGAAGAAATATCAAGAAAACAAGCAAACTTCATTTATATCGGCGGCTAAAATTGGTGGAATATATTGGCGGTATCAGGCGATAGCACACCCTGCTGAACTTATAGCAGGATACTACAACACTGCTGTTAGAGATGGTCATGATCCTGTTGCTTGACTTTTGTCTAGTCATGGAGCTACTTTGCATGTTCCGTAAGATTCTAAGTTTTAAGAACGATAAGATCTTTAGGGCTGAAAATTGGAGTAACTTCGTTCCTTTTGTTAAAAAGATAAGCACAAATTGGTAAAGCAGCCAAAAAACCCAACTTACCAGTAAGTTTATTGAACTACCTAGAGGAGCAGCCTCACTGCCTTGGAATTTTTTGTCAAGGGCATGTGTAGAAGTTTGTAACTTCCTGATATTTTGACTGAAATAACCTTGTGTTCCCATGACAGGCGTTCTTGAACTGGAAGTGTAAATTTTTTGAAATGGATTTGGTTGGCTGTAGGAACTGAATGCTTTACTACCAAATATGGGAAGAATAATTGGAATTGCAATTTTGGTACTACTGGTCTCATTGCATTGACAAATCCAGGTACGACATTTCAATTTTAGGAATATCCTCATATTCTCATATCCGTCACTATGAGAAGATAGTGTAGTCATTGCAGATTGAAAACAACAATAAGAAAATGGATCCGAAAATATAGAGAACAAAAAGAACTAAGAGTTCATTCCTCCACAGTCCTTCAAATACTTAGCCTTGATTTTGGTGAGTGTGATTGCGGCATCTTTCATGTTAATCCTCTCTCCCGGCAATGCTGCAGAGCAAGCTAAAGCTAATCTCATAACGGATAATAAGCAATCCCTTCTGCTCACGAAATCACCATCTTCCTCCGCCCCAAGTATATCGGCATCCACAACTTCACCTATTGCAGCATCTGGAAATAATGAATCTGCAATCCATTGCTTTAAATCCATTTCCCCAACAAACATCTCGTCTGTTGGCTTCCTTTTTGTGAATGTCTCCATGAGTACAATACCAAAACTATACATATCCCCTCTTGTCGAAACGCTTCCTTCCATCCCATACTCAGCAAAATTTGTATGTGAATTTAGTTATACATGATAAAAAGAAAATTATAACTCCTAATAAGGCCAACATCTACAAAATTGAGAAAATACATCACTTGGAGCCATATATCCAACTGTGGCTAGGGTCATGGTTTCTGTCATCGAATCTCCACCGCCGATGAGTCTTGCAATGCCAAAATCAGCAATATGTGCAACCATATCATCATCTAGTAGTATATTGCTTGGTTTCACATCACAATGAACGATAGGTATCGAGTAACCGTGATGAAGCTATGCTAGTGCCAATGCAACATCTTTCATTATGTCTAACCTCTGCAGGATAGTCATGGAGGGGTTTGGAGAATACAACCACTTTTCGAGGCTTCCATTAGGCATCAATTGAAGTATCAGGGCTTTGAAATCAAGTTCATCGCAGCAACTTATGATTTTAATAAGATTCCGGTGACGGATATTGCTTAGCATTTCACATTCCTTATCAAAACTCTTGAATGCCCCTTCTAGCTGTAAATTGAAAACCTTGACGGCGATATCTATCCCGTCTGAAAGTGTTCCTCTGTATACTGATCCAAAACCCCCCGTGCCTAGTAAGTTACTCTCATGAAATCCATTTGTTACCCTTACAAGTTCAAGGCGCGAAACTCTTCTCCAAAGAACTTGATGTAGCGAGGCAGTTTCTCTTACAACTTCGACATTCCTTTTCTTACATAGCATCAGAATCAATGCAGCGGCCGCTAGGAGTATTACTGGTATGACCCCTGAGATGATATATTTAGCTTTCCTCCAATCTGGCTTAACTTTTGTTCTATTTTTGCAAAGGGGAACATGGAGTCGGGAAGCACCGCAGAGCGCACCATTTGATACAAATGAATCAACAGAGAGGTTTTCGAAAGATCCACCTGTTGGAATTTCTCCTTGGAGTTTGTTGAAAGACAAATTCAGATGCTTAAGATACAAGAGGGCTTCCAATGACTTTGGGATCTCTCCAGATAGATTGTTTTTGGACAAATCCAAGAATTCTAGGCTTAGCAAGGTTTTAAATGAGCTGGGAATAGGGCCTTCTAAATAATTGTTTGCCAAGGAGAAATTAATCATATTCTGAAGACCCCCAATGCTACCGGGAATGTTTCCGGAGAAATGGTTATTTGATAAATCCATATCCACCATATCTTTCAACCTTCTGATGTCTTCTGAGAGTGGTCCAACTAGAGAATTGGAAGACAAGTTTAGGTGCAATATATACTTGAGTTCCCACAAGGAAGATGGTATTTTTGAAGTTAACAAATTGGACCCTAATGATAAATATCTTAGAGCTACTGCCAAAGTACCCAAGCAGGAAGAAATAGAACCAGAGAGTCGATTACCACCCAAATGTAACTCGGCTAGGTTGTTTAGTTAAGAGAGTTCATACGGGATATGTCCTCTCAGTTCATTATCGTACAAATACAAACCTTGGAGATTTTGTAACCTTTGTATTGAAGTTGGAATTGCTCCACTCAACTGATTGTTTCCCAGGTCTAGTTCTATCAAGCTGCTCAAGTTGCCAAAATCAACAGGAATGTTACCCCTGATGTTGGAACTGCTTAAATCAACATGTTGGAGTGACGCAGAGAGATTCCCTCGAGAAGCTGGTATTGTGATGTTTAGTGGATTGTATGCCAAGCTTAAGTATATCAAATTTCTAAGATTAAACAAGCAAGGGAGAGTGCTTGGTGCTTTTGGAGTAGAAGCATCAATTGTCAAATTATTCAAGTACAAGCTAAGAAACTCAAGGTTTTTCAAGGAGCAGAGGGTGCTAGGAAGAAACCCGGTAAATGAGTTTTTGCCCATGTCTAGCTCCCTGAGCTTGGAAGCATTGGAGAGGTTAGGGGGTAGTCAGGACACGAGGTTATTTCTGGCTACATGAAGGATTTGTAGGTTTGGAACGCTAAGACCTATGTTTGCTGGGAGGCTACCTGAGAGCTGATTAATAGAAAGCCATATTTCTCTTATCATGGAGAGATTGAAGAGTTTGGATGGGATGACGCCATTGAGATTATTAACACCCAATGATAAAGCCTCTAACTGTGGAAGATCACCAATCTCATCCGGTATTGTACCTGTCACAATTTCAGCACGTTTGCATTAAACTTTTAACTTCAGTTTAACTAAAAACTAAATACGAAATGATTATCAAACGGTCCTAAATTTACTACCTATTAAATTATTGACAGCAAGATAAATGTTGGTTAAGTAGGTCAAATTGCCAAGACTTTTGGGTATGCTTCCACGGAAATTGTTTCTCTCTAAATTCAATTCACGAAGCTCTTTGCATTGCCATAGTTTGGAGGGAATCAGATCGTCAAGTTGATTTTGACCCAAATAAAACTATCGAATACACAGAAGAAGCTCACATATATTGTTCGGAAGACTGCCACTTATGTTGTTTCCATATAGAGTCAAAGTAGTCAAAGAAGATATGTTGAGGATAGGCACAAGAGCAGAGCCTTTTAGGGCATTGTACCGCACAAACAACTCCTCCAGCTAACCTAAACTGTCCATCTCGTTCGGAAGTCCTATAAATCAATCCGTATATATTGTTAAAATCATGTAAACATATATAGGAGTAGCTTCTTACTGGGAATCCCGTTCTACCGTAGCAAAAATGGGATAGCATTATAAGGATCATGTACTCACTATATAGGTTCTCTTTTTGCTCCAGAATACTAGTCTTACACAATAAAAATACGATTCCTATGATAGTCATCTCATTTCATTTTTGCTAAAGTGGAACGAGATTCCTACTAAGAAGGAGCTCATATCTAAACTACCTAGTACCTATTAATAGAACTCTACTCTCAACCAAAACTACATGAAATTACAATTTTAACCCTCACACCAAAATTGCACAAATATAAAAAATATGGCAATTTAGTAATTACATGAACATTAATCTTCTTGTTATTTAAGGCAACCTCACAGCCAAGTCACCATATGATGCCCTATTTAAAAATTAAAAATAAAATAAAATAGTAAATAAAAAACATGCCTACTTTAGAAGAAACTGCTCATCATTGTCCCAATTTTTATAATTGATTTATTTTTTTAGAATTTTAAAAACTAATCACACTTCATAGTAAAAAAAAAACAAAATGAAATGAAATTATCCGCACAGTATGTGTGGGCATCTGTGAGTATACATGTAACAAAACCTAAGTCATACAGTATACCTTCGAACTTGTTGTCATCAAGGTATATGCCCTTCACCATTGTTAAGTTGCCTATTTCTCTGGGTATGCTACCTGTTAAATATGTGCATGCATTCCAACAAAAAAAAAGGGGGGGGGGGGAAAACAAACGAGATGATTGTTATGCATCTTATATATAGATGTTAAAATGAAACAAAGATATTAAAATGTAATCATGAAGCAAGCAACATTAATTTATATTCCTAGGTGGTTGGCAATGGTGGTACGTAGGTACCCGATAGTTGGTTGCTACTCAGATCAATTTCTTTGAGTGCAGATAAGTTGCAGATAGCAGCGGGTATGAAACCAAAGAAGCTATTACCGTTCAATCCGAACTTTTGAAGTCTAGTGAACGACCCAAACCACGAAGGAATGGTTCCCATAAAGTTGTTGTTTCCAAAGTTAATCGTCTTCAACCGGCTCAAACGAGACAGTTCTTGGGGTAGGGGACCATGAAAACTATTATTCTGAAGGCCCAACTCAACGAGAAATGAGAGGTTGCCAAGATGCGGAGGAATAACCCCGGCAAGACCGATGTACAAGAGATTTAAGGTCGTGACTCTGTGGTGGCGAGCACCGCAGGTAACGCCAATCCAGTTGCAAATGTCGGAATTGGAGGCAGATGACCAGTTGGCGGTCAAGATGTTTTGAGGGTCACTAGTGATGTGAGCCTTGAGAGCAAGAAGCGCAGATTGATCTGTGCTAAAATTAGTATGAACTATTGCTAATCCATCTGCAGTTAAGTAATTGGCCATAATCATCATATAGATATAACACAAGCAGTAGTGTATCATCGACAACATTTTCGATAGTAGGAAATGACTTCTCTCCCCCGTATATACACACTATGTATATGCTTTCCTTAATTGTAGTAAATTTTATCTTTCGGCTTTAATTTGAGAGAAGACTTGAACTCATTACATTCACATAAAATAGGGAAACAAGTTGGTGTTACCAAGACTTATGCACGACTTAGACTTGCCCGGCTTCGACATTGAAGTAAGGAGGACTTAGACCTAGCTTATTCCACTAAAGTTCCACTGTCTGGTGTGCACTAATTGCTCTACCAACTTAAACTTTATTTGATCCTATATAATCTCTCTCTACACCCAACTTAAACTTTAAATGTGAATTGTCTTTTATACCCTATTACTTAATTACCATTAAGTACAAGATGAAATTAATAAAACTAAGGCCTCGTTTGGCACGCCGTATAAGGGACCGGATAGTATTAATAATACGGTAGCAGTTGTTTGGTGCTCACTTGTACTAATTAAGCACCGGATACACTAAACTGGTCCCACCATTTAGTACCCCTCACACCCGCTAATTTATACTCTCCAAAACCTCTGTATAATTAGCCGGGTCACAAATCACGCTCGCCTTCTCCAACTCTTTGCTCCTGCGCATCGTCAAATCCTCATCCAAGTATTCTTTCTCTCTCTTTCTCCCTCTCCACGTCCGATCAACATCAAGCACATACAACCAGAAAATCAGAGGTGGCAAACTAAACCCAGGCCATGGCGTCTTTATTCAACATCCATGATGACAGATCGAACTAGAATCGGAAAGATGTTATCTGGGTTTTTGTCCTGATGGTGGCGGTGGTTGCCTGGAGGTTGAATTCAAATATATCACCTCCCATCTCTATGTTTCAGATTTCGAATTTAACCAAACCTAGAGAGAGATCTGCAATAACTCACCTGTAAAACAATTTTCTGCTTGTTGAGTGAGCAAGCACCGAGTCTGTAATTGGAGGTTGCTCTCGAGTTTTGAATTGGTGTCTTGAACGAAATTGAAGGTGGTTATGGCGGTGACTAATCGGCCATGATCGAAAGCGTGTTTCTTCTAGATAAATAAAAATAGGATTTGAAGGATAGAAGCAGTACAAAAAGAATCCGCACAAGTCTCAAAATTAGAAGTACCCCCAGATATTTTTTCCTCATCAAGTCGGAAAAGGAACTGTCGCCTTCCTCGTCGCCCTCTCCTTGTGGCCTTCCTCATCGCCGACTCGCTGTCCTCCCTTGCAATTGGGTCTTGCAAAGAAACATGGTGCGGCTGACAGATGATTTCAATTTGGGATTTTGCTGCAACTGGTTGTTTGAATTTATTTGGGATTCTTCTCCAGTCGGGGAAGAAGAAGAAGGGAGAGAGAGGGAGGGAGTTTAGGGGGTGCGGCGGAGAGATTTGGGGAACAATTATTTGGGATTATGCAGTCGGGGAAGAAGAAGAAGGGAGATAGAGGGATGGAGTTTGGGGGTGCGGAGACATCTGGGAACAAAAAGTTGATTTCAGTTTTTTTTTTAATTTTTTTTTTTAAGTTTAATTTTTTTTTTTAAGTTTAATTCTTCTTATCCGATATAATACCAAACACAGTATAAATAATACGGTTATTAATCCGATACTGCACCAAACGCCCGACTAATTTAGTCAGTACTATCCGGTGGCTATTTATCCTATCCGACGAAAATAGTCAGTACAGTCCGAGCTGCCAAACGAGACCTAAATTTCATTAATAAACCCACAACCAATAATGAAACCCCTAACATAGAGAAAAACAAGCTCTTTTTGAACAATGATCAAACTAAAGTATGACTCAATTTATCCAAGTTTGATTTCAATTTTTTTTAGGATTTAGGAACAAAATCAGCGTATTTTCCAAAGTATAATTACTAGTAGAAACATATATGGGATTTTAAATTTTAAAGTTTAGCTACTTGTGTGAATGCCACGCTTTCTTTTCGTTTCATTCGTGAAGGGTGGAGGCCATACTTTGCTTGTAGTTTGATGGCAGTGCATAGCAGCAATATATCGACTGTCTTGAATTTGAAGGTGTTGAGTTCCTTCTATCTGGTGAAACAAATGTATAGTCTCCAAAAGCTTCCCCTTCTTCCTCTTGTTTCAATCAATATTATTTTTCATAATTTAATTCGGTTGTTGGATGTTGAAAGTATTTTAATTTCATGAAAATATAGGAACGTGAGGTTCAAGCAGGCATAGAAAATATGCCTTCATTTTTAGAGGTGAATTTTTTCTCTTGATTATCAAAACATAATCTTGTTTTGATTATGAGATTATTAGGTACCCTTATAGTCATGTAATGTGTGCCTCTACTTCTCTGCAAATTGGTGTAGGCATTGGAAGGCTATTACCCCTCAGCTGGTGAGACTTTATGAAATGCTTAGAGTGGAAGACAGAGTTTGAGATAATCTTCGTCTTCTTCAACTGTGATGAGGAAAAATTCAATGAACACTTCAAGTGAATGTTGTGGCTGGCAGTGTTGTTCAATGCTAATCTTTCATAAAAGATTGAGTGATGTGTACCGCTTAGAAGGAGTGGCAGAATATTGATTTTGAGTTTTTATTTTCTAAATAGGTGTAAAGATAAATTTATTGAAAACTTCATTTTACTCCTTTAAAAATATTAGTGTTAGACTATAACCTTGTGTAAGATTAAAATCCAATTTTAGTCCCTAGTACATTTAATCATCTCATTTATTAGTTATATTTTGATGTTTTATTTATCTTTTTATTTTTATTTTAATGTATTAATTACATTTAAATTTAATTTTTATTTCATTCATCATAATATATTTTAATGTCTACATTTGGGTAACTAATTTTTTTTTTATAATATATATTCTGATAACAATTTTGTATGCTTCATTTAGGTACATTAATACATTTGAATATTTCGGTATATCCATTGATACAAACATATAGGTATATTAATTCAATATAATGCATTTCGGTACGTACATTTTGGTACACATATTTGAGTATTGACTTTTAGGTACATTAATTCAATATACTATATTTCGGTACGTGCATTTTGGTATATATATTTCGTTATTGACATTTAGGTACATTAATTCAATATAATACATTTCGGTACATACATTTAGGTTCATTATAATATATTTCGGTACAATCACGTAGGTACAAATATTTTGGTACAAAAAAAGTCAATTTTATATATTTCAGCACAGTAATTTCTGTACACTTATGTATTTATATATTTTTGTATCACAAATTTCTTTTGATATTTTCTCATGTTCATTTATAATTAAAGAACTAAATATGTGCATATTAATAAAATTAAAATTTAATGTGGAGAGATTAAATAAAAATACACATTAAATAACAAAAATTGAATATAAATTTTGATAAAAGTACACTTCAAGAGATTAAATTGACTATGTAATCTAGCACCATATTTTTTTTAAATTTTAATCTTTTGCAATGACTAATGTTCAAAAACCCCATAAAATATATATTGAATTGGGTTTGTGAGGGTAGTTTAGGTAGTAAATTGGGTTTAAAAATATATTGGTAGTTTAATTAAAAGTAATAATTTTAGTTGCCCGCCCACCAAATAATTCATGATTCCGTTATTACTACCAACTCCAGTAATTGCTTACTCTACTATCAGCACTTACTGTTCCACCACCTATCAGCACTAATTGCTCCACTAATGTAGGCAAATGATTACATTACAAGAAACCCAAAACTGATACTTTCTTAATAATATGTGCTGCTAGCCGACGAGTTCTATCCATTTTGTGCACATAGTTGGAGATGCGCATATGTGGAATTGTAGTCTTCAGTTCACACTTGACACACATCGATTCGGAATGTCCACTTGGACTCTGAATCGAGCTGTGCTGGGCGACACCAGGAGGGTGACGTAGCCAGATAGTATAGTGATATGAAAAATGTGAATAAATTTAAAACTAAAAGTGTCTAAATGTATGAGTGGTGAGCGCGAATGAACCCATTCCACACGTGATGTCAAAATATAAGTAAAGTACAATAAAGGTAGGATAAGAATTATACCGTCGAAGGTAATCACCTATTCCAAAGTTTGCCAAGAATCCTCGTCGATACGAAAGCTCAGCTACTAAAACTTGGAGGGACGAAAAACAAGGATGAGTGGGCCTAAAAAATAAGCTTTGTAAAAACCTTTACGAAAGCTCAGCCACTAGATAATATATATATAATATCTCTTTGCCTTTGCATAGTATACTGGTTAGTGAATGGTGTTTAGGGAAATACAAGGGGCAAACCCTTTCTAAAAAAACAAAAAAAAAGACTATTGCACTTCTTTCGTGAGAGAGGGTTGCTAAGAACAACAGGCAATGCACTCTATCAAAACATAGCCATTTCTCGTAACATAAACAGGAACGCCTCCTCGAAATAACAGGGATGCAGGCTAGGATTAGTTCAATTGGTGCTCTGACTGGGCCAACTGCTAAGCGGAATCAACATGCTTCAACTCAATTCACTTACAAAGCGCTTCCCCAACGATCCTAGCCCCGCACTCCTCAGCAGAATGAAGTTGCCTAGCGGAAACATCACCATATACATATATTGGAGACAACTTTCTCTTGCTCTCAGCCAAAAAAATAAACTAGGGACAGAAGCAGTTTTGATTGCCGTATCTTTTTTTAACTTTCCTCTATTAGAGAAGGGCGGGGTTTGGAACCCTCAAGCAAGACATGATCCACATAATAAGATATCATAGCGCCTAGAGATACATGTACGGTTTATCATGTTACTTATCCAAGCGTGTCGCCGGATAGTCGGATATGTACCGTAGTAGGGAAAGGTTGAGATTGTTTACCTAATTCCTTTTCTCGTGCACCCACGAAGCTGAACACCAATAAAATATTGATTAAACAGTACAAGACCTGACATGAACAAATTCTTCCTCATTAGACTGTTATAACCGGAGATTGCTTCTTTGTTTACTCAACTCGTAAAAGAGATTAATTTATCTAGATACCGTTCGACTCCTATCGAGGGAGTCTGCACTGGCTTTCAGTTTGATGCTAGTCAATCTAAGATAACAGGTAATACACGTTGGGCCATTCGGTCACTCCCTCTAAGGCGCAACTTAGAATTGTAATTTGCAGGTGGGGAATTTGTATTTCAGGGTTTTCTTTGCAGAACACATGCAACGTATGGAGAAATTTTTCTGAGTTCCAGGAACACTAGCTGAGTTGGTGTTCCTAACAAATGAATGCTTGACACGTATTTATTTTATTTTATTCAGGTCAAAAATTGCCAACTACATTTTTTTTAACTGAAGCTTCCTAATTTACCCCTAACCTACTACGAAAGAAAATACAAAAATTCCACCGACAACCCCCACCACACCATTGACGTCGAGCTCCCATCACAGAACGACCATCCACCTGCATCGCCGGTCAATGAGTTCACTAGATACTCTATCTTACTATTCTTTCTCCTCTTCCCTCTATTTAACTCTTACTTCGATATCAACCCGAGGAATGGTCTGCGGCAACTCAAGAGTTGGTGAGTTCATCAACTCACCGGCGTTCCCTTTTGTCCTTCCCCAGCTTAAGAGAGGAGGAGAAGGAAAAAGTGGAAGAGAGAGAGAAGGTAAGAGAGAGAGCGGTGAGGAAGAAGGAAGGGATGGGTGGGTTGGGGCGAGGGGTGCCGCGGCGGAAGTGGTGGAGTGTGTAAAGAAATTTGGGATTTTTTTATGTTTTTGTTTTTCTTTAATCTAATTCTTTTATGAGAAATGAAACAATGAATATTAGGGATAATAAAGGAAGTTCATTAACAAATGCATCGATTATATTTTTCAGAAACCGAAATGCATCAACTCAAGGGAGTTGTTTTTTGCCACACGTCAAATGCTGATTAGTGGTGAATATGTGTCCAGTTTTTACTAGAAATTGTACCCGCGCGTTGCTACGAGATGGAAAATTGTATGAAAAATTATGCAACTTTATTCTCTCCATAAAACAAATACAACAAAAGTAAATTTTTTATAATTAGATAATAGAATACAAAAATATCAATGTGGCAAAGTAAATGTAAGCGGTGAGAGAAGCTATCCTAATTATAACCCTATTCATTTTTATTCAACAGACTTGAACGAAGAAGCAATCATTTCTACTTTGGTGATTGAGCATGAACTTTAGCTCGGTAATTAGAATCTGAGGGCCATTTTCTCGAACTGGCTAACTACAAAATCTCCAACTTTAAAAAACATATGACACGATAGAACAACTTTCTAGGTGACACCAAATAAATGTTGCTATTCCAGACGAAATAGTGTAATATTAATGAAAATCGAATATGATTTTAAAAAAGGAGTTACCGCTAACCCGTTGTCGGTCTTCCTTTCGAGTATTCCTTCCCAATGTTCCCGTACTATGTTCTCAAACTGCTGCTCTTTCCAATTTCTATAACATCTTTAAAATTCATTTTAAAAAATAGATGCATAAATAAAGACGCTTCAAAGCAGGTAAGTAAACATTTTAATGAAGAGGAAATGCAGAAGTAGAACCAACTAAGCCACAGTCCAACTTTCACAATTTAATATTAGACTTCCTGAGGTTTGCAGAGACTAAATCTGAAATAATTTACCAAATTAATAAGCCATCAGTTGGACTATGGTGGTAATCATAGCATATATTACCACCACAGTAAACCGAACATTTGTAAACAAAATATGCAATGCGAATAAGCTTACAGAAAAACCTACCAAAAACAGCAAGACGTCATTTAATTGTGAAATAAAACTATAATACTATAAAAATAAGTTATTGAAGACCCATATCTATTTATTTCACCCAAAATGATTAGAAAGAAAATTTATGTGCGAAAAAATCACTAACTTGAAAAATTCAACCCCTAACATTACTGGAATTAATTGATGTGAAAAAAAAACTGAAGATTGAGAATTGGGTTTGAGGATTTTACCGACAAATCATTGGAGTAGTGACAAACTCCTATGCTTCCTCTTCCCATTTCTCTAATTAAAGTTTAGTTTTCTATTGAAGTGGTGTTAAGTTTAAATAAATGAAAATAAATGTCAAAAAGGAAGATTGCTTGTTCGATGTTGTGCCTTGCTTTCCATTCGGATCCTTCTCTTTCTCCTCCTTGGAGACTCCGATTAGAGTAAAATCAAACATGTTTTGTAGAGTTTGAAAGCCCGCAGCTTGAATGTCTAACAGAATGTCCATATCCATTACTTATAAAATAATTTTCAAAGTAAAAAAAAATCTTTTGTATGCCTATTACCTTTGTTGGACCCAACGTAGATTGAAGATTCCTAGTATTTCTCTGCTCCCTTCTGGACGGGCACCCAACGCCTTCTCAATTAAAAACACGCAGAGCTTCTCATTCTCAGCAGGATCATGCACGACGTAAAAACCAACACTATTTTGTTGATAAAAATTTGTATGCAACACACCTCAAGATTATTAAGATTAAATGGTATGGAGTTGGACATGGCGAAAAATATAAAACTTACAGCAGAAAGATGCTTAGAAGCATCCACTATGAGAACTGGTCTGCCGTTAACATAAAGAAAGTCATGTACATAAGCTTTTCCAGTTTCAGCTATACCCTGCACTAGGGAAGTACCAAAAACGAAACTTTAATCATAATTATGTTGTATTTACAGCTTTTGAAGATGATTTGTTAACATGCTTTTTACCTAATATTTGGAATGTAATTTCACACTTGTTTTCAAGCCTGCTAATCAGCCACTTTTTGTTCTATTGCAGTAATGTGTCCAATAACATCTTGTAATCTCAAAGAAGCTTATGATAATTAATATAATAAAACCTAAACAAAATATCAAACTCAACTCCAAAATAATGAAAAACTAAACAAAACTCTCAATTCACCCTAGAAATTGAAATTGCTCACCTTGAGTACACAGGGCTTCGCAGCCTGGAAACAAAAGCCTCAAAATCCGAAAAACCACCGTCTCCTGAAACCAAACCCTATTTAAAACAAACACTTCAAGTAGAGGGAGGACAGGCATGAAAAGAAGTCATCTTGCAAGCAGAGACTAAATGGTTTTTTCCCTTTTGATCACCCAAGTTGTTATTAGACTCAAGAAATCCTGAAACCAACCACGCAATTAAATTAAGACCACAATGCACTAAATGACATTTACAACCACAATGCACAAAAACTAAAAACGCATTGAAAATGCTAAATAAACTTGATCTGCAAAACTTTGACAGATAATTTTCTTGCTGGAAAACTTTGATCTGCAAAACCAAAAAACATTTTTCAAAAAAAAAGAACTAATTTAACAAAGCAAATACAGTATATAAAAACAGCTATTCAATTTAGCTTCATTTAGAATACAGGATGTCCATTCAAAACGACCAAAAGGATAAAAATATAGAAGAACCAACCTTTTTGAAATGGGTCCATCTTAAGTTCAATAACTTTAGCTTGAACCAAATTATCTGAAATAAAAACAAACTCCATTAACTAAATCAGAAGAAAACCAATACAGATTAACAGAGAAAAACGCATTCACACACATGCATAATACAATACATACATATACAATATATAATTAAATGACATACCTTGATGGCCTGTGGATCTGTGACCTTGTTTCGAGAAGAAGAGCAGAAGGAAACAGTTCTAATGATGAGGCAGTACAAACTTCTGAGTGGGAACTGAAATTAGAAAAATGTAAATTTCAAACCATTTAGAAGTCCCAAATCACAAAAGCCCCAAATTTAAATAAATTAAAGCCACCCGGATGTACAACCCGAAGAACTCACCGGAAAGCACTAGCTTCTCTGCCTAAAAAATTCCTTAAAATCAAACCGAAAAAACTGAAGATGGTTACCTGAATTCAATAAAAATAAAAATATAATGAATTTACTCTTAACCATGGTTTTTCCAAGAATAAGAAAAACCTAAAATTATCCCAAATGATCCCAAATTTTGGAACTGCTTTAAACCAACCTGCCATGAAATTATAGCCGCTTGAGAAATCTTCTTCAAATCAGAACAGAAGAGGCAGCACGTGCATTCTGTTTCTGCTGTGCCTCTAATGTTGCTTCAGCTTTCTCCCTTGCTTCTTCACATGTTTCCATCCCTGAACTGCACTTGTCTGCTTCCTTTTGATACTGGGATGCAATCTTCTTAGCCTCCAGCAGAGCCATTAGCGAGTTTTAAATACAAACTGGTCCTTGCACATATGTTTAGAATGACATCGGTAAAAAAATTCAACGTGATTTTTATTTAAAGGAGTAATGTAAAATTCAAAAGCTTATTTCCTTCAATGACGTATATTAAAGGGCTTATTTCCTTCTTATTTCCTTCAAAACCCTATATTAAACTCAGAGAAAATTGTAGCAATGGTTCCACAATTTTATTCCAATTAGAGCAATGGTACTTTAACTAAAAATCCATGATCATTAATCCCTTACCTCATCAAAACGTGCAAATATGATCCTTTTCGTTGACTCCGTCAAAATTTCATCAAAATGAATTATGTTGAAAGAATCATTAATACAATTGGGTTGCCGTAATCATGGTTCTTAAAATGGTATATTATCATTTAATTAATGCAAACATTGTTTTCTCAGCACTTTTAACATTTTGTCATCACAAAGGAATTAGCCTGATTTTTGACAACTTTGGTATTTCCAATTTGGTGGATCTACTTTATCAAGACATTTCAACACAGTTAAGATCTATGCACACCAAATGGCTTGACGCCAACAACGACCCCAAAGGCAAGCAAAATCGCAAACCATTTAAGAAAAAATTAAGAGTCCATTCCTCTGTCATATTCTTTTCCCCTGTTTTGCTACCCCTAATCCCAAATGTGTCTTCGATGCTCTTTGTCCCCTTTTTCTCTCACCCTAATATCTCACCGGCAAAACCATAAAGTGAGTTGTAATCTAAAGGCTCCTACCTTAAAATTAGACGTATTTATCAAATATATCAATTAATAATCCTCACGCATGTAATTATCCAAAATAATCAAATGCGAAACCATTGACTAGGTCAAATCTTATAATTGCTCAGTTTGTTTTTTACTTTCCGCAGGCAAACCGCTTAGAAACATATATCATAATCTTCGGTTGAGAAAATCAGTTTGTTTTATGGTGTTTTCAGTATTTTCAAAATCAATATCAAAATTTGTAAGGAAGAGAAAAGAATTTACCTTTGGGAAACTCTGAACGGTTGCGGCTGTTGGTAGAATCGAACTGAGATTCAACTTACGAAGACTTTAAGCCACAATTGTTCTTTCTTAACTTTAGCTACTTCAGCTACATAACTGGAAAAAAAAAAATTAATTTAATTACAGTTAACTAATCTGGGTTAAGATTAATCAAAAAGCTTGGAAATTTCAGATCTAAAATCACACCTCAGGCTGCAAGTAGAACCAAAACTATGGAATTTCAAAACCACTCACATTAAACACAGAGGTCTTCGCAGGCTTCAAAGAAAAGTCACAAACTCGAAAAACCCGACCTCCTGAAATCGAAAACAAAACCAAATTAACCATAATCACCCAGAAGCCGAAGCTACAATCAAAATTCCCAAAATCAGAACCAAAAAATTTGAACAAAAAACCCATTTAAAATCCAAATTTACACTCGCAAGCACATAACATTCAAAGCAAACAATTACCCAAGTCAAATCGGCAGCAGGAGATGCAATCTTTTATGGGCTTCAAATTTTCTTCAAATCCAGACCAAATTCGCTATTTTTCAGCAAGAGAGCGTTGCCGTTTGTAACCCCCGATGAAAAGATCTAAACCAATTTGACTAACTTGAGCGTTTTCTGGAAGAAAGGAAGGCACAGAGAGAAGCGGAGATAGGAGAGAAGGCAAAAGAGAGGTTTGAGAAGGTTTCTGAGAGAGGAGAAATTTTTCTGGGTACTGGGTACACCAGTTGAGCTGGTGTTCCTAACCAATAAAAGCCAGAAACCTAATTATCTAGTTTTTTAATTAAGAAAATGTCAACTAGTATACTTTTTTGTCAAGCAGAATTCCTAATTTACCCTTAGTGAAACAAAAATTGAAAATAAAAACTCTCCCTCTCACAGCACAACCCATCCTGCGCCGCCAAGAACTCACCCAAACACCGTGCACCTCCATTGAAGCTGATATTTTCACTGGAGAAACCCCATCAAATTCTCTCACTTCTTACTTTTTCCTTTCTCCTCTTCCATTCTTAGCTTTACATGGTACCCGAGAATGATTGACGACAAATTCGACCTTCAGATCTGCAGTCACCGATCTCAGATCAAAGCGTAGGAGTGTCCTTGACAATTTCTAAGATCCTTCTCCAACGTAAGGAAGGAGTAGAATTAAAAATAGGAAGAGGAAGGGAAAAAGAGAGATAAGTGAGGGGGAGATGGGTGGGGTGGGGTGGAGGTCGAGAACCCAGAACGAGAATCTGGGTTCTGTGTTTTATTTAAATTTATTTTCTGAAAAGTTGAGGATTAGGGACTAAATAGGAAGATGGTAACTCAAGTGTCAACATGTGAAATATAAAAAGAAGGAACCCAAGTGTCATGTGCCATTCGTGGGGAACACCAGCTATCTTGTGCACCTGGTACTTAGAAAATTTTTTCCTTTGAAAGTAACATTTGTGGTCGGTTAATTAATGGGTAAGGAGGACATGGTGTATGGTTAAATTAATCAGGGTCAGGGTGTATATTAAAGATCTAAACTAATTTGACTAACTTGAGCGTTTTTTGGAAGAAATGAAGGCACAGAGAGAATTGGAGATAGGAGAGAATGCAAAGAGAGGTTTGAGAGAAAAAAAAGGTTTCTGAGAGAGGAGAAATTTTTTTGGGTACTGGGTGTAAGAATTTGAGTAGACATAATCATTATTTTGAGAGAAGTGTATTGATTAAGGTAATAAAGTTTTGTAACGGTAGGTTATATGAAACATTCAAAATAATAATGTAATGGACTTATTGCAGTTAATTATGAGTTATTGAGAGATCTATTGTCTTCCTAATAGGTGGATATCAATAGGCCTTATGTGACTATAAAAAGGTTGGCCCCTGCTCTCCAAATATAAGCTTAATAGTGTGCTGAGTCCTATTGAAAGCATAAGCATCCAGTTTTGTGAGAGTAGAAGACCATCTTTATTTCGAGCATCATGTCTTCTTCATCCTCAGGTGTGTGTTTAAATTTGTGTGTTAGTATTGACTCTAGTTAATTGTGATTCTATGTGTTAGTTGATAATCATGTATGTAGACTATTCTTACATGTTGTATCAGAGCATCAACGCACTTAGAGTTCAATTTTTGTCAAAACTACTATAAGAGAGTATAGATTGAAAATGAATTATTAAAAAGTACAAAAGCTACCGTGTTTGTGATTTGTTTGATATGTATATAAATATATAATAATATATTATTTATATATAAAACGGCATGCTTTTTGCTTTAAAGACTTGACGTTTTGGTTCTTATCCTAAACTATTCAGCCTATTCGAAAACCTTATGCTATGGAAGGTAGAAATCTGTCTTCTTCTTTGTTTTTTCGTTCCTTGTCCTGGGCTTTCTGTTTTTCTTGCTTCCCCATCACGATCATGTTTATACTATGGATTTCTTATCTCAATTGCTTATATATATATACTTCTTTTGTTCCCCAAATTCAATTAATTTTAATTCTTCTTGGTTTATTGATGATGCTGGGATGAATAATTTTTTTTTTTTTTTGGAATAATTTGAAGTAACAAGTTCACATCATTTAATTGAAGAAATTTATAAAATTAGGGATTTTGTAAGGTTTTATTCTATTAAATACAAGAAATATGTTGATTATTTTGTTTAAATCAACAATTATGTAATTCATCAATTTTGCTTATGATGAATTTTGTCTCTTAGGACAACAACTTGGACTTGGATTTAATGTTTTAAGAAACAATGAGATTTTCTACTAAAGTGGATTATTTATTTATTTTTGTATTCTTATTAGATTGCTAAGAAATTCAACTTGTGATTTGTATGTTCTTCGATATATTCATTTTTCCACAAAGGAATTATTTGTCTAGCCCAACTATGAATTAGTGTAAATGAAGCATGGAATATTTAGATTGTACATTTTTCATCTACCACAAAGGTGTTGAATTTTATACATGTTTAAGTGTTCTCTGTTTTGGTTAATTATGCAACTTTTGATTATATCCTTAGTCTCTGCCCAAAGGTGTTACTAATGATATAAGCTTTTGTTTTTAAACCAGCGAAACATGTTGTTAATAGTTTTCTGGTTTAACATTACTGTTGTTAGAAATTTTGGAACTTATTAATCACAAACTTTTGTTTTTCCTCAATTGTAAACACTACTTCCATGAACTTCTCCAGCATAGAGACTCTGAATGGAAATAATTACAAGAAATGGAAACAGGACATTGAGATCCTCTTGGGTCTCATGGATTATGATCTGGCAATTAGGGAGGAAGAGCCTGCAGCTCTTACCGAGGAAAGCACTGCTGAGCAAAAGGCCAAGTTTGAAAAATGGGAGAAGTCCAACAGGATGGGTCTTTTTAATCATGAAAAAGGCGATGACTGAGATTGTAAGGGGAGGAATTCCAACATGTGACAAGGCCAAGGACTTTCTTGAAGCCATTGGAGAAAAATTCAAAGAATCAAAGAAGGCTGAACTGGAAACTTCCTGACCTCACTCACCACCATGAAGTTCGATGGCACTACCAGTGTTAGAGAGCATATTCTGAAGATGGTGGACATTGTTGGAAAACTCAAAGAGTTAGAGGTACCAATATCTGATCAATTTTTAGTTCATATGGGACTGAATTCTTTACATGCTAAGTTTGGACAGCTTAAGGTCTCCTACAATACTCAAAAGGAGAAATGGGACATTAATGATTTGATATCTGTCTGTGCTCAAGAGGAGGAAAGACAGAAAAATGAGAAGTCTGAAGAAGTGAATTTGGTCCATGCTACAAAGGGTAAAAAGGTTGCATTTTCCTTCTCTGGTAAGCCTATTAATGGTTCTTCTTCTGTCGCTTCAAATGTGCCTTCTAAGAATGCTAACCCCCTAGAGGAGGACATAATCTTAATGTAAAGAAAAAAGAACTGAAGCCATGTTTTTTTTTGCAAAAAGACTGATCACTTAAGGAAAAATTGTGAGGGTTTCAAAGAATGACGTGTTAAGAAAGGTACAATAAATGTTTTTGTTTGCTTATAGTCAAATTTGATTTTAGTCCCTCAAAACTCTTGGTGGTTTGACATTGGTTGTTCTGTACACATTACAAATTCTTTGCAGGGCTTCACAAAACAGGAGGGAAGAAGTAAGGAATTCTACAATGTTTTCATTAGGAATGGATCCAAGTTAGCAGTTGAGTCAATTGGGATTGTCAAACTAAAGTTTTCTTTAGGTTTCATTTTAGAACTCAATAATGTCCCTTATATACCTTCCATGCGAAGGAATTTAGTTTCTGCTTCAAAATTAGTCAAGTAAGGTTTTTCTTTTGTTGGAAACGATGACAATGTCAAATTTTATCATAAAAATAAATTTGAGTGTTTGCTTGGCACTACTTTTCTTAGAGATGATTTATGGCAACTAAATTGCAGTTATATGGATGAATGTTTTAATGTTGAATGCAGTGGTTCGAAGAGAATGCTCATTAACGAAAAATCTTATATGCTTTGGCATAAAAGATTTGGGCATATCTCAAAAGAAAGAATGCATTTGATAAAGCAGGGCATGTTACCAAAAACAGATTTAAATGCTTATTCTGATTGTGTGGATTGGTTTAAGGGAAAATTAACAAATGTTCAAAAAACTGGTTCTACAAGGAGTCAAAGTCTCTTAGAAATAATCCATACAAACGTTTGTGGTCCATTCCCGACTAAAACAATATGTGAAAATTCTTATTTTGTCACCTTTATTGATGAATTTTCGAGATACTCTTATATTTATTTAATATCTGAAAAATCTGTTGTGTTAGACTGTCTTGAAAACTTTCAAAATGAAGTTGAAAAACAGCTTGATAAACATATTAAGATTGTGCGATCCGATAGGGGTGGTGAGTATTTTGGTAGGTACATTGAAGCTGGACAACAAAAAGAAGCCTTTGCCCTGTTTCTGGAGAAATCTGGAATTGTGGCTTAGTACACAACTCCCAGCACACCTCAACAGAACGATGTTGCTGAGAGACAAAATAGGACACTGAAAGAAATGATCAGAAGCATGTTTTCTCGGTCCAAATTACCTATTTTTCTATGAGGAGAAGCATTGAAGACAGCCAACTACATTTTGAACCGAGTCCTAAGTAAGTGAGTAAAGTTCCCTTTGAAATTTGGACTGGTAGAAAGCCTAGCTTTAATCATTTTAGAATATAGGGTTGCAAGGCTGAAGCTAGAATCTATAATCCAAGCAAAAAGAAATTGGATCCAAGAACAATTAGTTGCTTTGATTTATTGGCTATGCTGAAAGATCCAAAGGCTTTAAATTTTATTGTCCCGATATGCACACAAGAATCCATGAAACACATACTGCCAAGTTTATGGAAGATGCATGCATAGAAGATGATGTTACTGATCAATGCACTTTTGAAGAGATTAATGATTGTGATTATATATCTGTTGCTAATAATGAAATTATTAGTTGGCCCCTAGTAGTTTCAAATCCGCAGGTGCAAGTCAACGAACAACCTGCTGATCATGATACAGTTGATCCCTGAATTGTCAATCATGAACAACAGCCCACTAAAACTGATATGGCAGATCATAATGAAGTGATTCCAATCAAAAAATCTCAGAGACAAAAGAAGTCTACAATTCCTTTTGATTATGTGGTGTATTTACAGGAGACAGAATATGATTTTGGCGATGTGAGTGATCCAATTACATTTAATCAAGCTATGAACAGTGAGCAGCATACATTGTGGAAATCCGCTATGGAGGAAGAACTTAACTCTATGCAAAAGAATTCAGTTTGGACACTAGTTGAAAGAACTCAGACATCAAGCCCATTGGATGTTAGTAGGTCTTTAAAACCAAGCAAGATTCTCAAGGAAAAGTTGAAAGACACAAAGCAAGACTCGTGGCAAAGGGTTTTACTCAAAGAGAATGTATCGACTACATTGATACCTTTTCTCCAGTTTCTTCCAAGGATTCTATGAGAGTCATTATGGCTCTTACTGCCCACTTGGATCTTGAACTTCACCAGATGGACGTCAAGACCGCTTTTCTTAATAGGGATTTAGATGAAAATATCTACATGCAACAACCTCCAAGATTTGTTGAAAGGGGGAACGAATCTATGGTTTGTAAGCTCAACAAATCAATTTATGGTCTGAAACAAGCTTCCAGACAATGGTTTATCAAATTTGATCAGATCGTTACATTTTTTGGCTTTGTGGAAAACAAGCTAGATGATTGTGTTTATCTCAAGGTCAGTGGTTCTAAATTCATCTTTCTTGTACTTTATGTTGACGATATCTTATTGGCAAGTTCAGATTTGCAATTACTGATAAATACCAAGAAGATGTTGTCTGGCAGCTTCGAAATGAAGGATTTAGGGGAAGCTCATTTTGTCCTGAGAATCGAAATAACCAAAGACAGAATGAGACGGCTCCTGGGATTATCACAAAAGAATTACATTGATAGAATTCTCAAGAGGTTTAACATGGAGAAATGTTCAAATGGTGGGTTGCCCATAGGAAAATGAGATAAACTAAACAAGGATCAATGTCCTGCAAATGATCTGGAGAAGGAAAAGATGAAAGATAAACCATATGCGTCACTTGTGGGAAGCCTAATGTATGCTCAAGTTTGTACCTGATCGGACTTGGCGTTTGCTGTTAGCATACTTGGCAGATTTCAATCAAATCCTGGAGAGCCTCATTGGATAGCTGCTAAAAAAGATGCTCAGGTATCTGAAAAGAACAAAGGCCTACATGTTGGTATATAGCGAAGTGGAAAATCTTGAAATGGTTGCATACTCGGACTCGGATCTTGCTGGCTGTACAGATGATAGAAAGTCAACTAGTGGCTTTATTTTTCTTTTGGCTAGATGAGCAGTTTCTTGGAAAAGTGTTAAGCAAAGATGTGTTGCTACTTCGACAATGCAAGCATAGTTCATTGCTTGTCATGAAACATCTAAACAAGCATTCTGGCTCAGAAATCTTATGACTGCTACGAAGGTTGTTGATTTGATTCAAAAGCCTTTGAAGATTTATTGTGACAACAACGCAGCTGTGTTCTTTTCGAAGAACAATAAGAAAACCTCAGCTGCAAGGTTGATGGATACAAAGTATTTGTCGCTAAGAGATGAAGTGAGGAAAGGGATTGTTGAAGTTGAGCACATCGACACTCATTCAATGGTGGCCAATCCATTAACAAAGCCTTTGCCTGTGGGAGTATTCAAGAATCATGTGTCGAAGATGGGAGCTGTTGAATCTTTTGATGATCTTCATTAGTGGGAGTAAGTTATTATTTTTATTTACATCTGATAAACTGATCTTGTCCATTTCTTTGTTGACATCCTCTCAATTATGTTTCATGTTGTGATTCAATGTTTGCTCATTCTGTAAAGAGCTATATTGGTTGATACTATAATAAACAAGTTTGTTTTTAAGTAAACTTGAAGTCTGGACCAATTATGCGGGAGTAAACACTTCCAATACTACATTATTTGGCATATAGCCTTGTGATTAGTTAAGTTAAGCTTCGGTGATTATTGAGTAATGATGCAGCTGATATGCATCAACATTTCTATAATTATGGGTTTGATTTAGTTGATTACATCTATGTTTAAGTTGATAATCTTGTTATATAAACTCAGTGATCACTATTAACTTAATTCTATACAGTTCAATACTATGTGATTATGTATACTCAAGTGGGAGAATGTAAGAATTTGAGTAGACATAATCATTATTTTGAGAGAAGTGTATTGATTAAGTTAATAGAGTTTTGTAACGGTAGGCTATATGTAACATTCAAAACAATAATGTAGTGGACTTATTGCAGTTAATTATGAGTTATTGAGAGGCCTATTGTTTTCCTAATAGGTGGATATCAATAGGCCTTATGTGACTATAAAAAGGTTGGTCCCTGCTCTCCAAATATAAGCTTAATAGTGTGCTGAGTCCTATTGAAATCATAAGCATCCAGTTTTGTGAGAGTAGAAGACTATCTTTATTTCAAGCATCATGTCTTCTTCATCCTCAGGTGTATGTTTAAATTTGTGTGTTAGTATTGACTCTGGTTAATTGTGATTCTATGTGTTAATTGATAATCATGTATGTAAGCTATTCTTACACTGAGTACACCAGTTGAGCTGGTGTTCCTAACCAATAAAAGCTAGACACCTAATTACCTAGTTTTTTAAAAAAGAAAATGTCAACTAGTATACTTTTTTTTGTCAATCAGAATTCCTAATTTACCCTTAGTGAAACAAAAATTGAAAATAATCACCATCCCTCTCACAGCACAACCCACCATGCGCCGCCAAGAACTCACCCAACCATTGCGCACCTCCATCAAAGCTGATATTTTCACCGGAGAAACCCCATCAAATTCTCTCGCTTCCTACTTTTTCCTTTCTCCTCTTCCATTCTTAGCTTTACATGGTACCGGAGAATGATTGACGACAACTCCGACCTTTAGATCTGTAGTCACCGATCTTAGATCGAAGCGTATGAGTGCCCTTAGCAATTTCTAAGATCCTTCTCCGGTGTAAGGGAGGAGCCGAATTAAAAATAGGAAGAGGAAGGGAAAAAGAGAGATAGGTGAGGGGGAGATGGGTAGGGTGGGGTAGAGGTCGAAGACCCAGAACGAGAATCTGGTTATGTGTTTTATATAACTTTTTTTTTTTTTTTTAAAAAACAAAAAAAATATTTTCTGAAAAGTTGAGGATTAGGGACTAAACAGGAAGATGGTAACTTAAGTGCCAACATGTGAAATATAAAAAGATGAAACCCAGGTGTCATGTGTCATTCGTGGGGAACACTAGCTATCTTGTGTACCCAGTACCTAGAAAAATTTCTCCTGTGAAGGTAACATTTGTGGTCAGTTAATTAATGGGTAAGGAGGAGGAAAAAAAATTAATGGGTAAGGAGGACATGGCGTATGGTTAAATTAATCAGGGTCAGGGTGTATATTAATGGGGTTTGAATCATAAATTGTCTGTGTGGATGTGCAGAATGCATGGCCAACCTGAGAGCTCTCACCCACTTTCCTCTTCGAAAATTAAACAAATCAAACTCCAAAACCATGAAACCTTAATCTCTGGGACTAAAGGATCCTAGCTATACTGTTGCATGTGTCATCGGACCATCACGGTGTAAACCACCATTGAAGCCGAGAGCTTCAAGATCTGAAACTCAAACCCAGGTGAGGTTCTCTATGCAAATCTTGTTTCATTATGTCTTAATGTTGCTTGGGACAAGATTTGTGTTGTTTTTCCAATTTGAAACCAAAGGTTTAACCCCCTGCAATTTCTCTGAAACCTTGCCCAGTTTTTGGTCACCTTCTCGGAGCAAACTCCGGCAAGTTTGTGGGTTCTGGAGCTCTTGCTCATTTTGAATCCATTCTAGGTACTTGAATGCCTCTTCGCATGTGAAAATTAGTTGGAAATTACTAAGGTTTGACATGCATGCATACTGTTTTTCCCCATTTCCAGAATCCGACAAAGAAACCCAACCCTTGCAGGCCATGCGTCACGTTGCCTTCGGGCTCTCGGGCTGGCAACTCGTGCCAGACCTCTCCCTCGAGCCGAGCCTTTCCCTCAGGCTGGCACACGTTGGGGCAAGTCACTTGGGCTATCTGGCCTTGTTTCATCGCCAGTTCACCAGGCAAAAGACCACGGTGGAACTGCTCTAAAATTCGCAACAATCAACGATTATCAACCATGTACCATTGATAATCTAAATAACCGTACTGAATATAGTGATTGACGAGACAACAATGTGCGGACCATAAACCCTAACATGAGCGTAACAATTCAAACGCTCACCTGCCCGTAGCTATGTTCCCACAATAACGGTTACTCTGGTCAAGACAAAAGGATAAGAGGTCAAAGCCTTTTCAAGAGGAAGGGTTCCGCCTTGTCACTCTTTTTTGGCCCGCTTGCTACTCCACCTAAGTTCCAAATAAAGAATAAACTGATAACTCACGCGCTTGCATGTCTACGTGTGTAGCTGTGAAACGACTAAGCACTAGAAAATTAATAATGCTAAGGAAGCTAAGGGGGGTGTATTCAATTGGGAATTTGAGAGATTTTAATGGATTTTTGTGGAGTTTAACTGATTTGTAGAGATTTCGGGGGGTGTATTCAATTGGGATTTTGAGGGATTTTTGGAGTGCTAATAACAATTCCCAATTTTTAAACCAAATTGCAAATCAAATGATGTATCACCAATAATTGGAGTGCATTCATAAAATATTGAAAAGGAAAAAAACTAAAGCCCTTCGATTTGGCTATTCTACACTAGAAAACTTATATGTAATATATATAGGGGTGGTTTTGGTACATTACCGTACCAAAACTTCTGTACCAATTACCATACCAAATATTTGGTATGGCAAAATCTATTACCATTACCGTACCAAATTTTTGGTATACCAAATAGTTTGGTTGGTATGGTCTGCCAATGGTAATTGCCATTTTGTTTTACACCACTTAGTTTGCCCAAAATTTAATATTTTTTAATTAATGTAGAAGTGTAAAAAATATAGAAAAAAATATATAAACGCTCATAATGACAAGCTATACAACTTTCGTGAAGAGCTTAACTTTGAAATTCGTCATTATAATCATATAAATCATTTATCAAAATTTAACCGTTAATTGTTGTTTACATTTATGCTTCATTTTTCTCATCAAATTTTGTTTTTTTTTCGGATTTTATTTTTTGAAAACATGATCTATTAGAGGATGCAAGAAGATGAACGGTTTGGATCGTTGATATTATGTTCAAAGTTTTACGGTTAGTGAAAATATTGCTTGATGTTTATAAAGTTTCTACAAACTATATGACATCGACTCATATTTTAGTTAACCGTAAATATCGAAATGTGATGTCAAAGATCTCAATCGTTCATCTTCTTACATCCGCCAGATGATCATGTTTTCAAAAAAGAAAATTTAAAAAATGAAATTTAGTAAGAAGAATAAAGCGTAAATGACAATCGATGGTTAAATATAAATTTAAGGTTTATGGATTATAGTGTTGGATTTTGAAGTTGACCCCTTCATGAAAGTTATAAAGCTTGTCACTATGAGTGATTGTATTTTTTTTTT
The DNA here is from genome assembly GCA_024362995.1 of Heteromeles arbutifolia. Lineage (NCBI taxonomy): Eukaryota > Viridiplantae > Streptophyta > Magnoliopsida > Rosales > Rosaceae > Heteromeles > Heteromeles arbutifolia. The sequence continues at coordinate 25,641,827 of JANCRC010000005.1, read as the reverse complement.
TACATTTTTTACACTTCTACAATAGTTATCATTAATTTTATTAATTTTGCCCTCAAATAATTATATGAATAAATACATAATATAATATTAATAATATTGGTAGGTACGGTATATCACCAGTACTGATTTTAGATACCAGTACCGTACTGAAACAGTATGGTACGGTACAGATACCGTACCATTACCAATTGGTACAAATTTTTGGTAATAATTTGGTATGGTATGGTTGATAGGGCGGTTGGTACAGTGATTTGGTAAAAATTTCCACCCCTAAATATATATATATATATATATGTATGTATGTATATATGTATGTATGTACTGGCTTATTTTTTTTGTCTGATTATAATTGGTTCCTAATATTAAAAACTTCAATAGCTCTGCCTTTACTTTCATTGTTAGAAATTATAAGGCTTTCCATCACTCAAAAATCAGTATTTGTTTATAACAATTGGTTTCATGGCATCTTTAATCCTGGTTATCCTCCACATCAAGTTCCACATAATTCAACTAACAATTCATTTAATTGTTCATTCAATCCTAATCATCATTTCCCTTGGTATAATTGTCCTCATCGTTATTATTATCATTAGCTCTACCCCATTTGGTGTCAGAGCCAAGTGAGGGGTAATTGAGTTATCATCTTTTTAATCAGCATGTTTGTTCATCGTTCAGTTTTCATTTACAGCTTATCTTATTTGTGAACCTTCTCAGTAGGATTGTTTACTCTCAACCCAAACAGTAAGGCGTGTTCCAAACAATAAGTCCATAGGATTGGCATCAGCGGATAGTATGAGTGGAGAGGGAGTTTAGCAAATACGCGAGGAAGGTAAAGCCAGTAAGACTTCTGCATATTGAAAACCTGCATTTTGAACTATATGAGTAGATTATTTAGATCTAATTCAATTGCCAGCACTAGCTCCAGATCCTGTTTAGGTAGAATGCCAGACATAGTAAATGAAGAACAAAAATTAGAATTTCAAATAGATGACAATGTCGACTTTAGGGATTGGAATATCCCCAAGGTTTCTAGTAAAAATATTTACAAAAAGAAATGGTCAGTAGCCTCTTTTAGAAGTGAGCACCACGTCAAAACAATTGAAAAAGCTTATACTCTTAGTAAAGAACATGAAACTTGTCAATTATTCACACCAGAACAAATCAGAACTCGTAGAAAACATGGTTACAATTACATTCACATAGGTCTAGTCTAAATAGCAGTCAAGCCCTTTACAAAAGAGGCCTCAATACCTCTATTTTGTTATGTCTCCGGGATGCAAGATTCACTGATTTTAGTGATAGTGTTATTGGAATGATTGAGTCAAGTCTTTACAACAAACCACTTCATTTTGATTGTTTCCCAGATCACACAATAAGTCTTTCAGACCCCCACATGAAGAAAGCACTCACATTAAACATAAAAACTTCAGGGTACCAAGTCCTTGAAGGAGTCCAACCATTAGCTCTAATTTTCAGAGTCTACTATAAAGTCATAGGAACAAACATGAATTTCCAAGCCTTAGTTAAAAGTCCTAGAGACCATACACTCCTAATCCAAACTAATCAAGAAAACGCCAACATCAAAAAACCCAGAACCATTAGGTGGTCAGATATCGGTTTGCCTTCATACTAGTGTTTGATTACTGAAAGTAAACCGGTTAGTATCCAAAATAGTTTAGTCAACCTAGACAACATAGAACAATATTTTGACGGAACAGTTAAAATCAACTTTGACCGTCCAGCCAGAAAATCTAGTGTCCACTTACACGAGTTACCCCAGTCACACAAATCTTTAGAACCAAGTAGGAATTCTTTTTCTGGATCCACATCAGCCGATATGGTGGGTCGAGATCAAGATTTAATCAATTCCTTAGTCAATAGAAAATTAAAAGCAGTAGAAACTAGCTCAGCAGTCACCCAGCAAGAATTAATTAATGACTTGATCAACATAAAATTAAAATCGTTAGAAACAACCTCTCAGGTAACTCACCCACGATACCAACCTAACACCCAGAACCAAGGAGAACAAACCTCTCCAACAGAATCTGACTTCGTAGTAAGTCAAATCAACCATCAATTACTCGTACTGAACAAACCATTCAAAATTCAATGGAAGAAACTTAATGCTGACATCGAAGCAACAGAAAATATTCCCAAAAGGAATATTTTTCGAAATAAATATACAAAAGAACAAAAATTGGACATTTACAATAGATGGACCAATTTCAGAAAAAGCACAGATTTGAAGTATTTTTCTTCGATTTTGTTGAAAAATATTACGAGTCTGAAAAGAAGTTAGAAGTCATCACCAAAGAAAATTGGGTTAAAAAATAGAAAACCATAGTCTCTTCTAGTCACCCTCCACAAGAAACAATTTTAATTACAACTGCAAACACACAAGTACCAGCCATTCCTTTCAAGCTTCCAAAAGAAGATGCAGGAGTCAAGCCAGTCATCGAACAAAACAATTTCACAAACCAGAGTCTACACACCATAGGAAAACTATTAGACAAAATTCAAACCAAAATAGATAGACTTTCTCAACCAAAACCAACAATTAAGGAAAAACCCTTAGAGAACTTCCCAGAGTCGTCCTCTAGCACAATCACTTTAAAAACAATTTCCACAAGTAAAAAAATAGATCAAATGTTACAAGAATTAAAACAAGAAAAAACAGTGAATGCTTTACAACAGTCAATGGTATCCAAGGCCAACACCTCCGATATTCAATGTAACGACCCGAAATTTCTAATTCGGAAGCTAATTACTAAGATAGGCCCCAAATTCATTTTCTTAGCAAATTTCACTAAAAGATTAATCTCAGGTATTTTATTATGGCTGCATCTAACCTTCTTGTTAGACTGCCTACGTATCCTACTAAGGGATCAAGCCATTCGTAGTTCACATTACGGTTCTAGAACTACATACTAAAATTTCATTTCTATCCAACGGTCGGATCTTCGCCAATCACAACATTCGAGTGGCAGTCGATGTTTTAATTTACTAACTTGCAAATCCAATTCGGGAAGATCCGTACGTCGGATTCCTGATCTGCAAGTTCGTAAGGTCCTCAAATATTATGTACTATAATGTCTTAAAGTTTGGTGACGATCCAACGGTTAAATCATCGTCAATTACGAAAAAATTTGAATATTCTAATCATCGCATCAAATTTCAACAAACGAACTTTGGATATGGGCTCAGGACATCAAGGATGTCCCGCTGTCTAAAATCCATGTAAACAGATTCTCCCCCACGCGCCGCCGTGCGTGGTGGTTTCTTACGACCGGAAATTCACCTTTTTGTCTAACTCCAAATTCTACCAAAATTTATAGGAAGATAGAGCTCAAAAGAGGAACAAGTTTTATACTTGTCAAGAGTCCAAAAGTGGACAGAAGAGGGTCAATTCCGCTGATAAAATTGGCGGGTGCCTAAAGCTTCCCGGTGTCGATTCTTCACCCACGGTGGTCCAACGGGATCAAAGCTAGTCGGGATTTACTCCTGGGATGATGGGCTACAAAACCCAAGTGGTGGCATCGGCCATCGCTTTGTCGATTCACCGGAAAAATGAAAAGGGTGGTCGGAGCACCATTGGTTTTCATCGATTTTTATGGCCTCACACTGCCACATATGGTAGCTAATCAAGGTGGTTATTGGTTGGATTTTGTAGAGGGAGTGAGACCTTCAAGATGGTGGTGGTGGTGTCGAAAAATTCTACTTGAGTTAGCCGGAATAGACCTTGGAAAATGGGAGGTCGCGGGAGGTCATATGGGGGTTTTCTGGGTTATTTGGGCCTCTTCACCAAGTTTCCCGAAGTGGAAACCTTCTAATTTTAGGTTGACTAATTATAGACTCCCTACTAATAGTAAGTCCACATGTCTAAAAAGTCTCACTACTTCCGAGGCTCGTAACTTCTCCGTTCTAACTGGGAATTAGGATCCGTTTGCACCTACGCGCCCGTAGGGTTGTCCTCTATTCAAATATATTTAGAAATACGATAAAGTATATAAGGATAAAATACGTCCTCATAAAATTACATTTCATCAACGAGAGACATTTTCGTCTTTTCACTTTTCGATAAAAATTTTCCACATAATCATATATTTTAAATTTTTCAGGGAATTACATTTAATTTGAGGAAAGAAACATCCAAAACCAATTCTCAGTCTTAGCTGATAAACTCTATGAATGGAATATAGATGGATTATCATAACAAGAACTTTTTAATAAATTACAACACATCTCCATGGTTGCTAATAGTTATATTACCAATCATAACCTCAGTCAAACATAAGTTGTCGACTTTTTGGTCACTGGATTTACAGGAATGCTCCATTACTGGTGAGAAAAACATCTCACTGAACAATCAAGAAATGAAATTAAAAATGCAGTAAAAAAAGATGAAGATGGAACACCCATCTTTGATGAGCATATAAGATGAGGAATCCCATATGCAATCAACATATTACTTTTCACCATTATAGAACATTTCATAGGGACACCCAGTAATGTCACCTCGAGGATTCATGACCAACTTAGTAACTTAAGATGTCCAACCCTAAGCGATTTTAGATGGTACAAAGATGTTTTCATGCTTAGAGAGGATAGTAATCAACCATTTTGGAAAGAAAAATTCATTAACGGATTACCAAATCTATTTGCCCATAAAATTAGAAATGTTTTGGTGAATGAAGAAGGTATCATACCATACCATATGCTTACTTATGGAAATATTATAAATATTATCCAAAAAGAAGGATTGAAAATGTGTATTGATATGAAAATTACAAAACAAGTCAACAAAGACAAGTCAATAGCCAAATACGAATTAGGAACATTTTGTGAACAATACGAATTAGGAACATTTTGTGAATAATACGAATTAGGAACATTTTGTGAACAATACGGATTACCTCCTATTGCTCCATCCAACAAAAAGAAAAAATCAGAAGCCTACAATAGATACCCAAATAGGTACTCCAGTAGGAGACATCCCAAATATAACAAATTCAAAAAAAAGAATTTTGAAACAAATAAATTTTACTAGAAACCCAAGTCCAGCAAGTGGAAGAGGAAACCCTTAGGAAAATTCCACTCCAAAAACCAAGAACAAAAAGGAAATTGCTACAAGTGTGGCAAATTCGGTCATTACGCAAATAAATGTAGAATTAAGAAAACAATCAACCAGCTGAAAATCTCTTAGGAAGAGAAAACTTAATTAATCCAGGTCCTAGAATTAAGAGATACAGACCATAGTCTATCCGAAGATGATTTAGAATCTAATTCATCTTATCCCAGTAACTCCTCAAGTAGCCTTTCATACCCTGACATTAAAATAGGATGCACTGATACTTGTTGTAAAAAGATTTCAATACTCAATAAACAAGACGATCTTCTTATCGAATTAATCAGCAAAGTAGAGGACCCTGAATTAAAGTCATTTTATTTAAAGAAACTTAAGAAGTTAGTCTCCCCTGAAATATGTCCCAAAAATATGTCCTAGCACAACCTTGGAAAGGTTTAATAAGGCTAAGAAAGAAATTACGGTCAAAAATCTACAAAGAGAAGTAAATAAAATTAAGGAAGAAATTAAGTTCTTAAAATCAGAAAACATAGAAAGTCGCTCACATCCCAGTAGTATCCAAACACAAGCACTCCTTGGCAATAATGATGAAGAACATAATAGTTCTTCTTCAGACCAAGAATCAGAATCCAAGTCCATGGAAAATCCAACAGAAAACCTAGTTTTAAGATTACTACAAAAAAATTAGGATCCAGAAATGGTATTCTAAAATAAAAATAATAATTGAAGACTTCCAGTTAGAAACAATTGCCTTCATTGACTCAGGTGCAGACTCGAATTGTATTCAAGAAGGTTTAATTCCCACTAAGTATTTCTACAAATCAACAGAAATTCTTAGTGCTACAAATCAGTCACCAATGCAATTAAAATATGAAATCCCAAAAACCCACTTCTGTCAAAACAATGTTTGTTTTAAAACTCCATTTGTTTTGATAAAAAATATTTCAGACCCAGTCATTTTAGGTATCCCCTTCATAGCTTTCCTATATCCTTTTAAGGTACACCACAATCGTATAACCACCAGAATATTAAGAAAAAAAAATCACATTTGAGATCTGCACGGAAACAGATCTCAAAAAATTAAGACAATTACAAAAAGACAGCATCTCAAAAACCATCAATTTAGTTACCAAAAAATCACAACAAATTAATTTCTTGAAAGAAGAAATTAATTACAAAAGAATTGAAGAACAATTAACAAACAAATCTTTGTTACAAAGCATTGACAACTTTCAAAAGAAACTTGTTAATGAAATTTGTTCGGATATTCCCAACGCCTTTGGGCACAGAAAACAACACATTGTTCAACTTCCTTATAATAAGGAGTTTAATGAAAAGAAAATTCCAACAAAAGCCAGACCAATCCAAATAAGTCAAGAAGTTATGGAATTCTGCAAAACAAAAATCCAAGAACTTCTCAATAAAGGAATCATTAGGAAAAGCAAATCACCTTGGTCTTGTCCTGCTTTTTACGTCCAAAAGAACATTGAATTAGAAAGAGGAATGCCTAGGTTAGTCATTAATTGCAAACCTCTTAATGAAGTCTTGGAATGGATAAGATATCCAATTCCCAACAAAAGAGATTTAATTAAGAGACTTAGTCAAGCTGTAATCTTCTCAAAATTAGACATGAAGTCTAGATTTTGGCATATTCAAATTCATGAGGATGATAAATACAAAACAGCTTTTGTCACTCCTTTTGGTCATTATGAATGGAATGTAATTCCATTTGGCCTTAAGAATGCACCCAGTGAGTTTCAGAGTATCATGAACGAAATATTTAATCAATACAGTCATTTCTCAATTGTTTATATTGATGATGTTCTCATTTATTCCAAATCGATAAACGAGCATTGGAAACACTTAAACATGTTTGCTAGAATAATTAAGTCAAATGGATTAGTTGTCTCGGCAACCAAAATTAGGTTTTTAGGATACAATATCCACCAGTCAACCATTCAACCAATAGATAGAGTAATTCAATTTGTAGATAAGTTTCCACATGAAATTCATGACAAAACCCAATTACAGAGATTTCTAGGATTTTTAAATTATGTTGCAGAATTTTATCCACATCTTAGACAACAATGCAAACCCTTGTTTGACCGTCTAAAAGAAAATCCCTCATCATGGTCCAATACTCATACTTCCATAGTCAAATAAATCAAATCACATGCTAAGACTTTGCCCTGTCTTAGCATTCCAACTCCCAATTCATTCAAAATTGTTGAAATTGTTGCCTCTGAAATTGGTTGTGGAGGTATTCTCAAATAGTCAATTTCTTTCGGATCTCCTGAACAAATTGTTCGTTTCCATTCAGGAGTATGGAATCCAGCACAAAGTAATTATAGTACTATTAAGAAAGAAATATTATCTATAGTATTATGTATTAGTAAATTTTAAGATGATTTATTAAATCAAAAGTTTTTAATCAGAGTCGATTGCAAATCTGCAAAAAATGTTTTACAAAAATATGTTCAAAACATTACATCAAAACAGATTTTTGCACGATGGCAAGCTATATTAAGTATTTTTTATTTTGAAATCGAATACATCAAAGGTAGTCAAAATTGCATCCCTGATTTCCTAACCAGAGAATTTCTGCAGGGGAAGAATGACAGCAAGAAGACTTGGTTAGATGAGGCTTACAACCACTCTACCACCACCACTACTAGTAAAACAAGAATCAAGCCCAAATTCTTCATCGGCCTTAGCCATTAACAACCGTTTCACTCCCTTAGGTTCCACAATAAGAAACCTTAGGCCAAACCATATCTCAATTACCAAACAGCATTAGTCAGTCAATATGATCCTTATGCAACCCCAACATACCAATCATCATCATCCCAACCAGTCAGTTATACCAAAACATCACCATATGTCAAGAAAAACCCCGGTGAATATTTTTTCAGTATCCCTTTCAATCTCAATCTGCACCAGAAAAATTGGCCAAAACCACATTTCCACCAAATTTCCATTATCATCCTACATAACCGCATAAAACGTTGAAATACTATCAAGCCATCCTCAGTGAAACTAAGTCCATTTCAATCAAACCCCTCTACAACAAAACCCATGAAAACAAAATCCTTTACCATTCTTTTTACATTGGAAGGTTTTTAGCTGAATCAGATTAGGGAATCCCCTTTTACAAAACCAAACCTCTTCATACCCAATATGTCCACATTCCCAACAACCATTACAATTACTTTGATTACATTGATGCATAGACTAACATCTTTCTCCATCAAACAGAAGATTTTAGTCATTCATGGTTCATTAATTTTGACAAGAGTTTCAAATTAAATATTCCTGCATGGTTCCCAAAATGGTGGTCAACTCATGGTCCAATAGCTAGTCTCCTACCAGAAGAACTTATGCATGTCTTCTCTGCCAGTTTCCAACAAAAATTTGACAGAAGCCGATTCAACTACAGAATTACACTTCTCCCAATATTCATGGCCAAGTACAAAGTCCCCTGGATCATGAAGTGGAATTATGAAGTTGAAACAGGTGAAGTCTACAGACAGATCTTTGAAATGGTGGGATAAATTCAACCATCAAAAGACCATCAGTCAGGTCCTCACCGAATTTCCCATTACTCCACCTCCAGCCAATCCGACACAGCCAGCAAAACCATATATGCCAACTATCCCGGAACAATCATTATTGGACATTAGTCCATCATCATCACTTAAAGGAACAGCCAAGTCATCCACGTCAGCTAGCTCAAAAGGCAAAGAAAAAGCCACCCAACTCAAAGACCTAGCTCAACAATTACTTGCAGAAGCAGCGATGCTCCATACTGAAGAAGAAGAAGTTGCAGAATCTGAATCTTCAGACGCATTCTCACATCAACCAGCCAACTCAACAAGCCAAAAAACAAAGTCAGCCAAGTGGGCCGACTACCAAGATTCCCAAGACCCATTTGCATAAGGTCATGTGAAAATTTCAGTCATCTTTCCAAAATCAACCATGTGAAACGTTCAGGTGTTCAGAAATTATTTGCACCAATGATTCTGACAAAGCTTGGAGTCATTCAATCATCCATCACGTGCTTCCACAGTAAAAGTAACAATTATTCTTCCACAGGAAATGCAGCAATTATTCCAACAAATTTCACTATTCATCAATAGTGAAAGCAAGTCATTATTCATCAAATAGTAAAAGCAAGTCTTCCAAGACCTTTTTCCAAGTCTATAAGAAGTAGGCTACGGCGAAGAAAGAACAAGTTTGGAATTTCCCCAATTTCTCAATCAAAAATTTCCAAGTCTATAATGAATTCAAAATAATGATGCAAATATAATTTGAAAATAAGTTTTATTGCAAAACTTACATTGGAACTTACAATTGATTTATTGACGATTGAGTCAGCAAATAAGAAAATGACTGATGAAAAGGATATTGGTGCACGTAGGCATCCTTGACATTTGAAAATTAAAAGTGTTTACAATTTTTTATTTCTTTGGGTACAATGTGAACTCAAAGAAAGCTTTTTTCGAGAAATTGTGGAAACTCCAAACTTGAAACTTTATCCTCTGTAGTCCACTTCTTATAAACTTGGAAAAAAGTCTTGGAATACTTGCTTTTACTATTTGATGAATGATGACTTGCTTTCACTATTGATGAACAATGAAATTTGTTGGAATAATTGCTGCTTTTACTGTAGAAGCACGAGATGGATGATTGAATGACTCTAAACTTTGTCAGAATCACTGGTGGGAATATGTTGGTTGACTGAATAATTCCATGCTTTGTCGGAATTATTGGTGAAAATAATGCCTGAACACTTCACATAAAGATTTTGGAAAGATGACTGAAATTTTCACATGACTCTATGCAAATGGGTTCTGGGAATCCTGGTAGTCGGCCCACTTGGCTGACTGTGTTTTTTGGCTTGCTGAGTTGGCTGGTTGTTGTGAGGATGCGTCTGAAGATTCAGATTTTGCGGCTTCTTCTTCTTAAGTATGGAGCATCGCTGCTTCTACAAGTAATTGTTGAGCTAGGTCTTTGAGTTGGGTGGCTTTTTCTTTGCCTTTTGAACTAGATGGCTTGGATGACTTAACTTGGTTGTTCCTTTGAGTGATGATAATGGACTAATGTCCGATAATGATTGTTTAGGAATAGCTGGAAGAGATGGTTGTGCTGGCTGTGCCGGAATTGATGGAGTAATGGGAAATTCTGTGAGGACCAGATTGATGGTCTTCTAATGATTGAATTTATCCCACCACTTGACTGATCTGGCTCTGTAGACTTCACCTATTTCAACTTCATAATTCCACTTCATGATCTATGAGACTTTGTACTTGGCCATGAATATTGGGAGAAGTGTAATTCTATAGTTGAATCGACTTCTGTCAAATTTGTGTTGGAAACTGGTAGAGAGCACCTGCATAAGCTCTCCTGGTAGGAGATTGGATGTTAGACCGTGAATTGACCACCATTTAGGGAACCATGCAGGAAAATTTAATCTGAAACTCTTGTCAAAATAAACGAATCATGAATGACTAAAATCTTCTGTTTGATGGAGAAAGATGTTAGTCCATGCATCAATGTAATCAAAGTAATTGTAATGGTTATTGGGAATGTGGACATATAGGGTATGAAGAGGTTTGGTTTTGTAAAGGGGGATTCCTCAATCTGATTCGGTTAAAAACCTTCAAATGTAAAGAGAATGGTAGAGGATTTTGTTTTCATGGGTTTTGCTATAGAGAGGTTTGATTGAAATAGACTCAGTTTCGATAAGGATGGCTTGATAGTATTTCAGTGTTTTATTTGGTTCTGTAGGATGATAATGGAAATTGGGTGGAAAGACTGTTTTGGCTAATTTTTCTAATGCTTGTTCTTGATTGAGATTGAAAAGGATATTGAAAAGATATTCACTGGGGTTTTTCTTGACATATGGTGATGTTTTGGTATAACTGGCTGGTTGGGATGATGATGATTGGTATGTTGGGGTTGAATAAAGATCATATTGACTGACTAATTCTGTTTGATAATTGGGATGTGGTGATTAGTAGTTTGGCCTAAGGTTTCCTATTGTGGAACCTAAGGGAGTGAATCCGTTGGTAATGGTTAAGGCTGATGAAGAATTTGAGCTTGATTCTTATTTGATTGGTGGTGATGGTAGAGTGGCTGGAAGCCTCCTCTGATCAGGTCTTCTTGCTGTCATTCTTCCCCTGCAGAAATTCTCTGGTTAGGAAATCAGGGATGCAGTTTTGACTAACTTTGATGTATTCGATTTCAAAATAAAAAATACTTAATATAGCTTGCCATCGTGCAAAAATCAGTTTTGATGCAATGTTTTGAACATCTTTTTGTAAAACATGTTTTGCAGATTTGCAATCGACTTTGATTAAAAACTTTTGATTTAATAAATCATCTTGAAACTTACTAATACATAATACTATATTTCTTTCTTAATAGTACTATAATTACTTTGTGCTAGATTCCATAATCCTGAATGGAAATGAATCATTTGTTGAGGAGATCCAGAAGAAATTGACTGTTTGAGAATACCCCCGTAACCAATTTCAGATGCATTAATTTCAACAATTTTGAAGGAATTGGGAGTTAGAATGCCAAGACAGGGAAAAGTCTTAACATGTGATTTGATTTTTTTGACTATGGAAGTATGAGTATTGGACCATGATGAGGGATTTTCTTTTAGACGATCAAACAAGGGTTTGCATTGTTGTCTAAGATGTGGATAAAATTCTGCAACATAATTTAAAGATCCTAGAAATATATGTAATTGGGTTTTGTCAGTGATTTCATCTGGAAATTGATCTACAAATTGAATTACTCTATCTATTGGTTGAATGGTTGACTGGTGGATATTGTATCCTAAAAACCTAATTTTGGTTTGGAATAACTTAATTTTGGTTGTTGAGACAACTAATCCATTTGACTTAATTATCCTAGCAAACATATTTAAGTGTTTCTAATGCTCATCTATCAATTTGGAATAAATGAGAACATCATCAATATAAACAATTGAAAAATGACTGTATTGATTAAATATTTCAGTCATGATATTCTGAAACTCACTGGGTGCATTCTTAAGACCGAATGACATTACATTCCATTCATAATGACCAAAAGGAGTGACAATCGCGGTTTTTTATTTATCATCCTCATGAATTTGAATATGCCAAAGTCCATACTTCATGTTGAATTTTGACAAGATTGCAGCTTAACTAAGTCTCTTAATTAAATATCTTTTGTTAGGAATTGGATACTATATCCATTCCAAGACTTTCATTCAGAGGTTTGTAATTAATGACTAACATGGGAATTCCTCTTTCTAATTCAGCATTTTTCTGGACATAAAAAACAGGGCAAGACCAGGGTGATTTGCTTTTCCTAATGATTCCTTTATTGAGAAGTTCTTGGATTTCTCTTTTGCAGAATTTGATTACTTCTTGACTCATTTGGATTGGTCTGGCTTTTGTTGGTATTTTCTTTTCATTAAATTCCTTATTGTAAGGAAGTTTAACAATGTGTTATTTTCTGTGCCAAAAGGTGTTGGGAATATCCGAACAAATTTCATTAACAAGTTTCTTTTGAAAGTTGTCAATGCTTTGTAACAAAGATTTGTTTGTTAACTGTTCTTCAATTCTTTTGTAATTAATTTCTTCTTTTAAGAAATTAATTTGTTGTGATTTTTTGGTAACTAGAATGATGGTTTTTGAGATGCTATCTTTTTGTAATTGTCTTAATTTTTTGAGATCTGTTTCCTTGCAGAACTCAAAAGTGATTTTTTGTCCTAACATTCTGGTGGTTATATGATTATGGTGTACCTTAAAAGGATATAGGAGAACTATGAAGGGGAGACCTAAAATGACTGGGTTTGAAATGTTTTTTTTATCAAAACAAATGGAGTTTTAAAACAAACATTGTTTTGACAAACATGGGCTTTTGGGATTTTATATTTTAACTGCATTGGTGACTGGTTTACTGCACTAAAAATTTCTGTTGATTTATGGAAATACTTAGTGGGAATTAAACCTTCTTGGTTTTTGGAGTGGAATTTTCCTGAGGGTTTCCTCTTCCACTTACTGGACTTGCGTGACACACCCTGTCCCAAGGAGGGTGTGCTGGCCGTCACGTGAGAGTGACGTAACCATGTGCACAGTGCGGAAGCTAATAAGATAAATAGAAACATGAATAAATAAAAACCAACTACTAGCCGTACTATCCAAATAACATGCTAGTGAGAGTCTAAGTGTATAAATACACATTCAGAGCAATAAGAACGTCTAGTTGCAGTCAAGGACAATTACCAAGATATAACACCCGAAGGTGAATCCTACTTTTGTGAATTCTATCAGAACACCGTTGGATCCCTCGTGGCCACCAAAGCACTGCTACCTAGAACCTGGAGGGGCGAAAAACAAAACGCATGAGTGGGCAAAAACAAATCTTTTCAAAACCTTTTCTCTTTTCAAAGGTTCTAACCCCTCGCCATAAAACCTGTATAATTTCCTAGAAAAATAGCATATATACATATATACTCATCTCAACTCATAACTCAAATCATGCCAAAAGTAGTGATATGCAAAGTATATGCCATGCCAAATATATCTCATCAAATCACATAACTATATCAGGTGAAATAAACTCATCATAAATGATAACATGTCAACTGAGTGATCAGCTCGGCTGAAACTATAGCTCATAATCAATCTCATCATATCTCATCATCACATATGTATCATGTACACGAGTCGAACCCACTAAAGGTGGTCTATACGACAAGACTGGGTGTAAATAGTACGCTCTAGTGCTACAATCACGTAAAGACTGTGCACTAATCGCGGGTCACCTACGAGTCGAACCCACTGAAAGTGGTCTATATGACAGGATTGTGCACCTAACTTGGATCCAAGATGAGCGTGTGGTGTGGGAGGTGAATATCCACGTGAAAGACTGTGCCCCTTACTCTGGGCAGGAGCACTAACACCGGGGTGTAGGTTTATGAGCTTTCAGTACATCTCACATAATCATCATTTCATATTAATCATTCCATAACTCAACTGATATTTACATGTGCGTCCACAAGACCAATTACCATTATATGCAACTACTAATGCATGAATTAAATAGATATATACTTTGCATGGCATATCATATCACATTTCACTTAAATTGATTTTCTGGGAAAAATCTCATTTATATAGGTATATACGGAAAACAAAAGCCCACTCACTGATATATCAAAGGGTCATAACCCCCGAGCCTCGATTGATGGGGCTCGTCCGCAGGATGGCCTCACCTATATGCGTAATAACCGAATAAACATTATTTAATGCACATAAACAACAATAGGTAATAACTTCTCATACAATGCTCAAATTGGGTATATGAATATACCACCGTGATCTACACAACCTCACGAACATCCCCATATTTTTAGAAAAATTTTCTGACCACCCACGCACCGACTAAGGCACGGCCCTACGTGCCCCCATGCGCGACCACGTGACAGGCACACTGACGGCGTCAGTTAACGCCGTCAGGAATATTCCTCGGAATATTCCATTAAAACCTAACGATAACAGTTGAATATGACTGACTGCATTGGAATATTCTGTCAGAATTGACGGAATATTTCATCGTCTTTAACCTCAGAACTCCGGCGACCGTCGCCGTCGCCGTCGCCGGAAACTGGGAATTTCGTATTTTCGTCCTATCTTCTCCAATTTTTCACCATTTTTCACGATCTAAATACCAAAATGAAGCATACGAAGAATAGAACAAATTTATACCTCTTTCAAGTCCCAAAGACCACGGAATCTCGCCAGGAAATTTCGAGGAAAACCGGCCAAGTCTCGATCTCACGATTTCGACGTCCAATTCCTTCCAACGAAGCACTCCGAGCTTCATATAGACCTCCTTAAGCTTCCTATGAGCTTAGAATTCCCAAAAACAAACGTTTTCACGTTAGCATGAACAGTGACCAAATTGGATCTAGGGTTTCCATGTGAATTTGAAGTAGTTCTTACCTGAAAATGGTATAAATGTGTTCGTATGGACCACAGGAACACAATGGTGTCCTCAACACCCTCGATCTGTAAGGTTTAGAATGGTTTTAATGTTGTCCGTACAAAAGAAAAGGAGAGAGAGATAGTGAGTTTGAGAGAAAGAGAGTACGAGAGTGAGAGAGAAGGTGATGTGGATGTGTGTGTGTGTGTGTGGTCCAAATACAACCAACCAAAAACAAGGATAATTTTTGTTCTAATTGGGTCCACTAATTTAGGAACCAAGTGAATTGGACCACCCCCAAACTTAAACACACATGTACATTAATTAACGTCCAAGGGCATTTTAGTCTTTTCACACCTTCAAGAATAATTTTCCGGGACGGGCTGTCACATGCGTTTCTAGTAAAATTTATTTGTTTCAAAATTCTTATTATTGAATTTGTTATATTTGGGATGTCTCCTACTGGAGTACCTATTTGGGTATCTATTGTAGGCTTCTGATTTTTTCGTTTTGTTGGATGGTGCAATAGGAGGTAATTCGTATTGTTCACAAAATGTTCCTAATTCGTATTTGGCTATTGACTTGTCTTTGTTGACTTGTTTTGTAATTTTCATATCAATACACATTTTCAATCTTTCTTTCTGGATAATATTAAAAATATTTCCATAAGTTAGGGTATGATATGGTATGATACCTTCTTCATTAACTAAAACATTTCTAATTTTGTTGGCAAATAGATTTGGTAATCCATTAATGAATTTTTCTTTCCAAAATGGTTGATTACTATCCTCTCTAAGCATGACTCTAGACATGAAAACATCTTTGTACCATCTAAAATCACTTAGGGTTGGACATCTTAAGTTACTAAGTTGGTCATGAATTCTAGAGGTGACATTACTGGGTGTCCCTATGAAATGTTCTATTATGGTGAAAAGTAATGTGTTGACTGCATCTAGGACTCCTCGTCCTATATGCTCATCAAAGATGGTGTTCCATCTTCGTCTTTTTTTACTAGATTTTTAATTTCATTTCATGATTGTTCAGTGAGATGTTTTTCCCACCAGGAATGAAGCATTCCTGTAAATCTAGTAACCAAAAGGTCGACAACTTGTGGTTGACTGAGGTTATAATTAGTAATATAACTATTAGCAACCATGGAGATGTGTTGTAATTTGTTCAAAAGTTCTTGTTCCGATAATCCATCTATGTTCCATTCATAGAATTTATCAGCTGAGACTGAGAATTGATTTTGGATGTTTCTTTCCTCAAATTGAATATCCGGAGGTGTTGGCCTTGGATACCAATTTTTGGTAAGAGTTGTTGGGTTGACTCTTTTGTTTGTGATTCATTTTAATTCAAGATTTTGAAAAGCTTCTTATACTTTTCTGATGGATTTTGTTTCACTTTCGCCTTTTAAATCCCATATTGTAGAAATTGTTTCTGGTTGAGATTCATCCGGGTGTTGTAAAACATTGACTATTTTTTCTTGTTTTAACTCTCGTAACAGTTGGTTTATTTTCTGACTTGTGGAAATTGTTTTTAAAGCTATTGTGCTAGAGGAAGACAATGAGAAGTTGACTAAGGGTTTTTCCCTAATTGTTGGTTTTGGTTGAGCAAGTCTATCTATTTTGGTTTCAATTTTGTGTAATTGTTTTCCTATGGTGTGTAGGCTCTGGTTTGTGAAATTGTTTTGTTCGATGACTGGCTTGACTCCTGCATCTTCTTTTGGAAGTTTGGAAGCAGTGGCTGGTACTTGTGTTTTTGCAGTTGTAATTAAAATTGTTTCTTGTGGAAGGTGACTAGAAGAGACTATGGTTTTGTCTTCTTTAATCCAATTTTCTTTGGTGATGACTTCTAACTTCTTTTCAGACTCTTAATATTTTTCAACGAAATTGAAGAAAAATACCTCAAATATGTGCTTTTTCATGAAATTGGTCCATTTATTGAAAGTGTCCAATTTTTGTTCTTTTGTATATTTATTTCGAAAAATATTCCTTATGGGAATATTTTATGTTGCTTCGATGTCAGCATTGAGTTTCTTCCATCGAATTTTGAATGGTTTGTTCAATACGAGTAATTGGTGGTTGATTTGACTTACTTCAAAGTCGAATTCTGTTGGAGAGGTTTGTTCTCCTTGGTTCTGAGTATTGGGTTGATATCTTAGGTGGGTCACCTAATAGGTTGTTTCTATTGACTTTAGTTTTATGTTAATCAGGTCATTGATTAGTTCTTGTTGGGTGACTGCTGAGCTAGTTTCTACTGCCTTTAATTTTCTATTGACTAAGGAATTAATTAAATCTTGATCTCGACCCACCATATCAGCTGATGTGGATCCAGAAAAAGAATTCCTACTTGGTTCTAAAGATTTGTGTGATTGGGCTAACTCATGTAAGTGGACACTAGATTTTCTGGCTGGACGGTCAAAGTTGATTTTAACTGTTCCGTCAAAATATTGTTCTATGTTGTCTAGGTTGACTAAACTATTTTGGATATTAACTGGCTAACTTTCATTAATCAAACACCAATTTGAAGGTAAACTGATATCTGACCACCTAATGGTTATGGGTATTTTGATGTTGGCGTTTTCTTGATTAGTTTGGAGTAGAAGTGTATGGTCTCTAGGACTTTTAACTAAGGCTTGGAAATTCATGTTTGTTCCTATGACTTTATAGTAGACTCTGAAAATTAAAGCTAATGGTTGGACTCCTTCAAGAACTTGGTACCCTGAAGTTTTTATGTTTAATGTGAGTGCTTTCAGCATGTGGGGGTCTGAAAGACTTATTGTGAGATCTTGGAAACAATCAAAATGAATTGGTCCGTTGTAAAGACTTGACTCAATCATTCCAAGAATGCTATCACTAAAGTCAGTGAATCTTGCATCTCGGAGACATAACAAAATAGAGGTATTGAGGCCTCTTCTTGTTAAGGGCTTGGCTACTATTTGGACTAGGCCTATGTGAATGTAATTATAACCATCTTTTCTATGAGTTTTGATTTGTTCTGGTGTGAATAATTGACAAGTTTCATGTTCTTTACTAAGAGCATAAGCTTTTTCAACTGTTTTGACGTGGTGTTCACTTCTAAAAGAGGCTACTGACCATTTCTTTTTGTAAATGTTTTTACTAGAAACCTTGTGGATATTCCAATCTCCAAAGTCGACACTATCATCTGTTTGAAATTCTAATTTTTGTTCTTCATTTACTATGTCTGGAATTCTACTTAAATTGGATCTGGAGCTAGTGCTAGCAGTTGAATTAGATCTAAATAATCTACTTATATTGCTCAAAATGCAGACTCTCAAAATACAAAAATCTTACTGGCTTTACCTTCCTCGCGTATTTGCTAAACTCCCTCTCCGCTCATGCCAATCCTATGGACTTATTGTTTGAAACACGCCTTATTGTTTGGGTTGAGAGTAAACAATCCTACTTAGAAGGTTAACAAATAAGATAAATTGTAAATGAAAACTGAACGATGAACAAATGTGGTGATATATTATGTGGCTTAAAATTACAGACCATCACATAGCAACTGGCCAACTGCAGGCCTAGAACCAGATATTCCAATAATTGAGCGCAAGCGTTACGCTGAAACTAGCTAGCTGCTATACCCAAAAATTCGACCAAAAAGCAAAGAGCTGTAGCCAAAAATAATAAATAAAATAGATAGCTATAGAGAAAAATAATGTAAAAATTAAAGTATGCCAAAAAATTAACATGAAATTTAATTTTATTCAGGGAAGAAAAACATTTGACTTCCTCCAAAAATCGAACACACAAATACAAACACACTAACACAAGCAGGGAAAATCGTCAACAAAAAATTTTGTGTTAAAAGCTTGATAAAAAAAATGAAAACCCTAAAGAGAACCGAGATATATCTATGATATCAGCACATAAGCAGCTGAGACAAACACAAAGACAAAGTTACATGCAAAAGACCATCAAATGCAGGATCGAATGCAAATTTTTTGGGATCTGCCTTGGAACAAACTATTTTTGGGAGGAAAGGGAGAAGGGGAAGAGAATAAATTTGGGTCTCTAAAATTTGAGAAGAAATTGACATGCATGGAATAAAATTCCATAAACAAATAAAAAAACGAGAAAAAAAAACTCAGAAAACCAACTCTTATTTTATACATGCACACACATACATATGTACACTCATACAAAATTATCAAGAAGAAATTAAAACAAGTAATAATAAGAGAAATATATGAATAAATAAAGGAGATAACCCAGATGCCATTTACTTAGAGAGATTTTTACCAGGGTTTGATGATTTTGCATGCCTGGGAGGAAGCCCACCAGGGCCACCACCCACACGTTCCATTTCTGTCACTGCTTTTGGTATCTGCGTGTGTGTGTGTCTCTCTCTAGTCAAGTGAATTTATAGCTACAGGGAAAGGGATCCTCTCCGGATCCCTTCCACCAAGTCCTTCCCATCAATCAATTCGGGTTTTTGAAATTTGATCCAACGGCTAAAGTTATTATAACTTCTGAAGTGGACCCTTGTTTTTAGCCGTTTGATCAAATTTCAAATGTCCGAATTAGTTGATGGAGAGGACTAGGTGGAAGGGAAGGATCCCTTTCCTAGCTATAACAAGCAGGGGTGAAGTTCAAGTGGCAAACCGGTGTTGTAAACGAGAAACCGGTCATAACACGAACTATGATTGGATAAAGTAGATGTTTCTACCAGGAGTAACAAGTTGGTCGGTCAGTCGCCCATGAAAATCTTTGGTTTTTATTACCAAGGGCCTAACTAGAAGTCACAACGAGCTTTTGAGCATTTCCAACCCCTAACTAAATGAGGCCTTTGTATTACTTGAACAAAAAAAAAATTAAAATTAAAATTTGACAAACTAGCTAAATGACCAGCTAAAAATAGTATAATCACTTGCCAGCACACGTGCAAAATCACTATATAAGGTAAAACATTTGTCTTTTATAAAAGGGAATTGTTCTTAGCATTCCAAAAACTTCATTCTACACTCCTTACAATTACATTTTTCTTTCTAATTATTAAAAATTTGAATGGCAAAATGAGATTTTTGGAGTGCCAATAGCAATTCTCTTATAAAATTGGGCAATTCCATATTCGTTATTTCCATTATGCATTGTGGCAATTATTTTCTCTTTGTTTACGAATGTCCCCTATTTAAGATTGTGACATATTGAACTTAGGCTTGTCTTAACACAAGCAATCTTTCTAGGAGTAGAATTCTTTTCCCTCCTATTCTCATCCCTTTCCTTCCCTTCCGCTTTTTGTCTTATTGTCTATATAAAAAATCAATATAAGACATTGACATGTCCTAATCGTAACCGTTTAAGTAGGAGGGGATGGAAAAGGGAGAGAGATTAGGAAGGGAGAGAATCCTCCTCCATCTTTATATTCTACATTTGGATAAATCATTTTTAACAGTTGGTGGTTAATGACAAGTTGTAAATGAGCAGATGATTGAGCATAGACTGGGAGAAAGTAATTGAGCATAGATTGAGGCAAGAGACATGAGTTAAGAGAATCAATTCGGGTTCATGTCAAGGCGCTCAACAATGGAGACTATTTATTTCTTACGAAGGTCGATGGAACGATACAGAGATATAAAAAAAGATTTGCACATGGTCTTTATAAATTTGGAAAAAGCATATTATAGGATCTCAAGAGAAATTATTTGGAGGATTCTAGATAGGAAAGGAGTATGAGTAGCATATATCCAAACAATAATAAATATGTATTCTAGAGCAAGGACTGCAGTAAGAACTCATGAAGAACAAACTGAAAGATTTCCCATAACTGTGGGACCATGATTTTCTGGACCCATGACACATGAAAAGAATGATCGGAATGCCCAAACCCCATAGAGCGTAGTCCGGTAGGATAGGTTTAGGCCTATTAAAGATATTACTTGTCTCCTAAGTAAAGGAAACCCTAGTTAAAGTCAAAATTTTAAGATATCTTAGGGATTAGGCAATATAATCATGATTCTAGGAAGATTGGGTATCTTATCATATATTTCCTCTTAGATAGTCTCATGAATTGATGAAGATTACTTTCCCTACAAGAACTCTTAAGATCCCTATAAATACACTAGCCTAGGTATTATTAGGGGGGCATCTAATTCTCTCGAAGTAGGACAGACTTCGATCTCTCTCTAGAATGACCACTTTATTCTCTACAAGACTACCATATATATATATATATATATATATATATATATATATATATATCCACCTATATTTACATATTTCCCTACAAAGCCACAACACACTTATTCTCTCTATGACTACCAGAGGCCCTCACGCCCCCATCTACGAACGCATCCATGAAAAACTCATCTCCCAACGCCCCGCCATAGGCTATTCGTCAAGGAAGGCCTACATCATTCTTTCATAGAACTACACTCGTGGTTTGATTCTCCTTCCCGAAGATCTGTAGGCAGTCCTTTCTGGATTAAATTACACCCTAATCAACCATATTCTCCCCTCACAGGAGATCATGGGCTAGTCCGACTGGGTTCTTGCCTCCGTTCACGGATGTGTGTGAACTTGGTTCCAACAATAACCATAAGGTTACACCAAGGCTCAGCTTTAAGTCCTTACCTTTTTGGATTGGTAATGGACGAGTTAATATGACATATTCAAGATGATATCCCTTAGTGTATGCTTTTCGCAGATGATATAGAGCTGATAGATGAAATGCATGAGGGAGTAAATGCGAAGCTTAACCTTTAGCGGGAAGGGTTGGAATCTAAAGGTCTTTACCTTGGTAGGTCAAAGACATAGTATATGTAATGCAAGTTCAATGAGAATGGGGTCCAAATGAGATAAGGTTAAGATTGAAGATCAAGAAGTACCAAAGAGTGAACGCTTTCATTATCTTGGATCTATCTTAGAAAAGAACTAAGAATTAGATCGTTATCTTGGATCTATCTTACAAAAGAACGAATAATTAGATTGAGACCTCAACTATAGAATACAAGCTAGATGGATGAAGTGGAAGAGTGCATCACGTGTGCTGTGTGATCATCTTATGCCACTGAACTCAAGGGAAAATTTTATAAGGCAATAATAAGATCAGCAACGCTTTACGACCTAGAATGTTGGGCGATCAAAAAGCAACACGTGCAAAAAATGAGTATAGTGGAGATAAGAATGCTTCGTCAGATGTGTGTGCACACAAGAAATGATAGATTAAGAACGAGGTTATCCGAGGTAAAGTAGGAGTGGCTGTAATTGAAGATAAGATGAGAGAAAATCGGTTAAGGTGGTTTGAACACGTGAACTGAACACTTATAAATGCTCCAGTTAAAAGATGTGACTCTGAGATGGAGGCTCAGGGTAAAAGACATAGAGGAAGACTTGGACAGAGAATATAAGAAATATATGGAGTACTTTAAATTAACTGAAGACTTTGCGCAAAGCGCAGTGGCGTTCTAAGATTCACACGGCCGACCTCACTTAGTAGGATGAGGCTTCATTGTTGTTGTTGTGGTGGTTAATGACAAGTTATCCCTAAGGTCATTTGGCATGCTGAGATGGTATTATTTTAATACAAATCCGGTGTTTGGATCTTTAATCATAATTTTAGTAATTGAATTAGTGTCTCTGGACCCATCACTTTAGTACGCCCCACACCAACTTACTTATCCTTCTTAACAAGGGCGTATCCACCTTGAGACAAGGTGGGTCAGCTGACCCCTTAAGTTCAGAATTTATCCATGGAAGAGTTGAGAGTTGCCCTTCGAAGATATGAGATGCTTGAAAGCTACCTTTCAACTACTCGATGAATTGCCTCTATGGACACTCTACAGGATAACTGCTAGCCTCATGCCTTTGTAAGCATTGTAATGGTTATCTTTCAATAGACTCACTCGACATATGTTGGCATACTTGTTCAAAAGTTGTTGGCATGATCTCAGACCTACCAAAGTCAGACCCTATACAAGTATGACAACTTTTGGTAGGTCTTCTTTCGATAGGCTCACTCGACATATGTTGGCATGCTCGCTCAAAATCTATTGACATCAGTTGGCATACTTGTTCAAAAGTTGTTGGCATGATCTCAGACCTACCAAAGCTCAATGAAATGCCAATTTTCATGTTATTCAATCTGAAAATTGTGTGCATTGTCCTCGCTATTCTTATTGATCCCTCCCAATAATATTTCCTAGATCCGCTACTACTCCCCAAACCTATGTATCAATTTAGTTCGATTTAGAAAATGTGTTCGCCTATTCATCCCTCTATCCCTAATCTGATATTTGGCATTGTTTGCAAATTTCCTTCCTGCTACTATCGTTCAACCATTGTCTCAGGTGTTACTCATTTTTCTCGCTCCCTTTCTCCCTTCCTCTACCCACACCCTCTTCCTCTTCGGTTGTGTCGAAGACTAGAAGAAGCCTAAGCCAGACCCTCTGTGTGACAATCATGGATCTCAAAGATGAATGGAAGATGATATTGCAGAGAAAAAAGACGGAAGGAAGATAAAAAGGAGTGAGGGGAGGCCGGCGTGGTGGAGAAAATATGAGGAAGAGGAGGATTTCAATTTGAGCCTTTGAAGTCATGAAATTTCTATGGTTAAAATAAGGAAATTAGAAGAAATTTTTTGGCCTTTTACATAGTAGTGAGGGTTGGCGGTCAAGGCATGCAGTGTGTGTGTAAGAATAATTATGACGGATTATTTTATGTATTTTCATCTTTACCAGTATTACCGCTATCCTTCATGACAAAACTCCAAACCAAAGAAAGGCGATGAAAGAAGAACTATCGATGGAAGGAAATTTTAATGTGTTGACCACACATTGCCCTTTTATGAACAAGGCGAATAAATTGTTTTGGAAGAATTTTAACTGGCACTACCTAATTACCAATGAAGCATATAGGCTGAATAATCACAATTGTGCTCTTGCAAAAGTACTTGAAGAGTATGTTGCTTTGATGATTTATTAAGAGTTATGTTCTTGAATTAGCTTTTTACTCGGTAGGAACTTGTTCGATGGGTACAAAACTGAGGTTCTATTTTTTTTATGCTTGTGGGAACAAACTTAAACAGACTGTATGATTTATATATTTATTATATTTAAATAAAACACAATATTAATCCACCCAATACAGGTTGTATTATATTAATATGTGTTATTCTCTTTTTTATTTTTTTACATTGGCCGTTTTATTTTCTCCTTCCCTCCTAGCCACTATATATATAAAGATGGCTTTGGGGAAGGGAGAACACACACTAATAAGAGGAAAATCTTGACACTCTTATAGTAATCATTTTCTCTCTTTGTTTAGCCTCTAGGGTATCACATTGACTCTAGGATTAGGAGGCTATTAAGAACTATGGCGGTTTGATATTTGCACAAGGTACGTAGGTAATCTAGCTGGGTAGATGCAATCGAATTTCCTTTTGTTGACGCTCTTGTTCGTAATTCTTGCAACAGTTCGAAGGAATGAAACAATGAGCCAGAATTCGTTAATTTCACTAGGTATGTTCCTAAACAAATTCTTTTACTTTAGTTTATAGTTTTCCAGTGGTGTAATCAGAGCCATGATGCTCGTTTCTCACTCTACAATTCAATGTAATGAGCTGGAACCACGATATCCACCATGGTTGAATAAGGAAAATTCACATTTTGATTCATCACTTTTTTTGGATTTGTTTTTAGAAATAGGTTCTCATAAGTGAGAAAAATTCCCTCAAAATTTCATGCAAAGATGTGCTATGGTTTTGAGAGATAAAAAAAAAAACCCTAGTTTTGTGATTTCTTGAAAATTTCGGTTTTTCATCCGCTTTGGGGGCAAAATTTATGGTACATGGAATTCATCTTTTTGAGATTTTATTTTTTATTTTTTGCTTCGTATTTGTTGTCTTCCATTTGAGCTTCAAACCATATAAAACACACATCAATTGGATGAGTATTGAAGAAGATATGGCTTTGCAAACATATCTTTACAACTCTACGAAATTTGGAATTTCTGCAGAAAATTTGGAGAAAATGATGAACAGTGATTGTTCATCGCTCTCGGCAACAGCGGGAGTGTTGCTTTCCGGGCATATTATTTGGATTATTTTAATTCGAATAATTAAAACGCAGTAGAAAATAATGCACAACATACAATATGTTATCTCAATTATATATCTTTAGGGCTTTGCTGTTTGGGTTTTATCCTCCCGCCAAGCCTACTCACTTACCCATTTTGGATTTGTACCTTGGACCTTTTTTAATTAAATAAACCCAATGCCTATCTAATTTAAACCGTGTCCATAAACCCAAATAATTAATCAAATATAGTGAACAATTAATTATATCTAATCATCATCCATATAACGGTACTAGAACTTATTATATGTGTGTGACCTCTTAGGATGTTATCTCAATTATATATCTTTAGGGCTTTGCTGTTTGGGTTTTATCCTCCCGCCAAGCCTACTCACTTACCCATTTTGGATTTGTACCTTGGACCTTTTTTAATTAAATAAACCCAATGCCTATCTAATTTAAACCGTGTCCATAAACCCAAATAATTAATCAAATATAGTGAACAATTAATTATATCTAATCATCATCAATATAACGGTACTAGAACTTATTATATGTGTATGACCTCTTAGGTTCTAACTAAAGCCGGCAGTCAAATTAACTAATGATTTTTTTTAGTACATCGATATTTTTACACTCAGGGGAGGGGAAGTTCGGCTAAGCCATACAATGGGCAGCCTAATTTGGCATCGAATTCGTCATCCATGAGATTCGAACCTAAGATTTCCCACTTCCAAGTGAAGAGGAATACCACCAGACCGTAATACTAAGATTCGAACCTAAGACTTCCTATTTTTTAGGTGTTTGTATATAAACTCATTAGTCACACTTGTGATAAAATGGTGTACGACCGCTATTCATAAAGCGTTGATGCGTAGCTTATTCGAGAAGTGGATGATTGTCCGAACTGGGCAATTTATGAAGTGAGCGTAAATCATTGCTAAACGTAGAGCAGTGAAGAAGTTCTCGATGTCATAAAACATCATTTTGGTTCTTATATCACCATAAGATTGACATAAGATCCTTCATGAAAAAATGATTGGTCAAGGTGCAAGTAATTTCATGTTTACTCATGGTTGAAATATATTCTCAATAGAATGATGAAAATATATTTGCATTTACCTTATATGGAATTGAAAGAAGGCACCTACTTGTGAAAACATAGGTGCTCCTTATAGAACTATTTTGGAGGTGTTTTGCATTAACTAGAGAGATTTATATGAGTATGCCCTTATCTATGCAAAAGAAGTCCCTAAATTGGAGGGAACACAAATGTGTTCATGATTACTTGCAATTGCACAAAATGAGGAGTCTTAAGATGTAGCCGTAGTGATAGTTGTGTCACACTTCTAGACATAAGAGCTACAAGATACTCATTGGGACTAACGTTTTTCATAAAACCTTATAATGCACATTTATACAACTGTCACCAAGCTAGAATCGGTTTCACCACATCATGAAACGATTCATCCTGGCACTAAGGTAGCAAGCGGGATGAGACGTATATTCTGAAACACAATGGAGTGCGAGATTAGACACGTGTATGATTTTACATGCAAAACATACACTAGGTATATACCTATATTCATGTAACCATAGAAGTGTCTAAGATGAGACCTAACAAAGGGAACATGGAGATTTTTCCATTTGAAATCCATGTTAAAGCTTATTAAGCCAGGTGTGAGTAACTAGGCAGGCGCTGAGAGGGCGACTAAGCAGGTGCCCAAGTTAGGCGTTTGTTCCGTGTTTGGTACACCGGATATGACTAATAATATGGAGTACGGTGTTTGGTGTCCGTTCGTATTAGATAGTGACTGGATTAAATAATCTGGGCCCACCTACTTAATACGCTTGTTACCCGACTACTTATACCATCCAAAACCTTTGTACAATTTAGTCGGACCGCCTCTCGCTGTCTCCTTCCTCTCCAGACGCATTGTCCAGACGCAGTGTCCCCTTGCGCTCGGTCGTGGTCCTCTCCAGATGCTCTCCTCTCGCGCTTGCTCTCTCGGCTGAAGTCTAGGTTCGTCTTCGTCTTCTTCTTCGTTTGAATCCCACCAGTTTTCTTCTTCTTCCCAGGTTGCGCCCATCTCTATGTTCTTCCCCCTCCCATTTTTCTTGCAATTTTCTTTCAATTGATGAATCCGATTATTGTTTTCTCTGTAATTATGCAATTGATTATGTAATTTTGTGTTTTAATTACAAATTTCGAATTTTAGGGTTTGTTGTTGGGGTCAAATTGTAGATTTGCCAGACCCTCTCTCTACCTCTCGCACTTGCTCTCTCAGCTGAAGTCCAGGTTCATCTTCTTAACGTGAAGCTCCCAAGCTATTCAAGCAAGGTTTCTTCGAATTTTCCATCTTTTTATAGCAGATCATACAGCAATCTCGGGGTATTTGTAGTTACACCCTTGAATATATTTCTATATTTTGGCGGTTTTCAGTTGGACTTTCTTGAACATTATTGTCATTGTTTGCAAAACATGAAATTTTCTTAACTTGAAGCTCCCAAGCTATTCAAGCAAGGTTTCTTCCAATTTTCCAAATCCCATCGTCCATAATCATCATATATGTTAGTATCTACGTAGTCTCTCATGCCGTGAATTGCAAAACATCCAAGATATTCAAACATGACCAAGATTACTAGTTTCCCTGTCTCTTCTTCTTCTTCTTATTCTTTAGGATTTTCTTAGCCATGGCACAAAACACAACGATCCCAGTGAATGTGGGGGTCATCCTTGACTTTGATTGCTTGTTTGGGAAGGTGGGGATGAGCTGCATTGAATTTGACATGGCCCTCTCTGACTTCTATGCTTCTCATACAATTGTTTGAATTGAATAAAAGGAAAGAAAAATGGAAATAACTCTACCTTTGTCCCATACACTTGCATTTGGCTAAATGGATTTTCATTTCTTATGACTATGTTGTACTTTCTTTTGCTTATTTTCTGAGCAACCAAACAGAGTATTTTGGTTTTGTGACTGACCCAATTTCCTAGATTTTCTATCATCTGGAAATTTCATTGGTAGCATCTCTTGGTATCATATGGGATCTCAGTTTAATTTGATTTGGGCTAAATGGTTGGCAGATCAAGTTATGATATTTCACTAGTTTTGCTAAACATAGACAGTTAAACTGCTGAATTTTGCTTTTCCCACTTAATTAAGCTTTTATTTGGATAAAAAAATTGGTTGGGTTTTTATTCCACCCTGCCACAGAAAAAAGGGTAGAGTTATGACCAAGTGATAATTTAGATGGACATATAGTTTAGTTTTGGGGCTAAATAGATATAATCCCAATTCATTATCCACAATTCTCTTTAAATTTTACTCCCAAAAGTAAAACCAAGCAAAAGTCACTGATAAGTGCATAGAAGTTGAAAAAAAAGAAGTCATAGTATAAGGAAACAAACCTTGGAGGCCTTATTACGAAGCTAAGTTTGATCCGCCTTGATGTAGGATTGGAATTGATAACTCTACATTGGCCAATACCCATGTATGCTTGTATCCTTTTTGTATCCTACTACAACAGATGAGTGTGATGTTTTGCTTATCGTTTTTATCACTTACTATTAATTATATGCACAATTGATTATATGCTATCTTATTGTGTATATAATTATAGGAATGGAAAGTGAACAAAGTAGTCAATCAAAAGGAAGTAGAAGGGTTTGGAAACAATATGAAGAAGATGCATTGTTGTCCATACTTGAGGAGGCAGTTGTAAGAATTTGTGATGTGATAATGGTTGTTTCAAACTCAGAACAATGGCTCAGTTTGAACTTGGAGCTCCCAAGCTATTCAAGCATTAGTATATTTTGGTTGGATTAATCTATATAACGTAATGACTGTAGTTGTTTTTTGTGAACCTTTGATGTTATTGGAAAATATTTTGAATTTGATGTATGAAATTTACTATTTTTCTTTGTTATTTGAAAATTTGTGTGGTTTTCAATAGGTATAAATATGAGAAAAGTTCAACAAACAAACAAAGTTTTGTCAAATTTTTTTTCCATTGTCCTATCCGGTTCAGTACCAAACACAGTATAAATAATACGATCATTAGTCTGATACTGCACCAAACGCCCGACTAATTTAGTCAGTACTATCTGGTGGCTATTTATCCTATCCGACAGAAATAGTCAGTACAGTCTGAGTTGCCAAACGAGGCCTTATGGTGTATGCCCAACGGACATGTGACACGCTCATTAAATTGAGACAACACTATAGCATATATTTCATATTGTATGTGCTAGTTGCAGCCGATAGTGAAGTGATGAATTGGTCCCTGCTTCAAATCCCGTGTGAGCCACTGGATCTATGTGATCCTACCCTTATACCCTTTCGGACTGAAGCCTATGTCCGAAAAATGAGGTTTAATGATAGCTACTTTAGCACATTTATCTATCAACTTGAGTGTAACAGTAGGGGGCAAGAGACATTTCTGAAAATCCTGAACTTCCTTTCCTTCCAAATATAGTAGACAGAGGTAGCAAGACAAAGGTGCTTGACAATGAGGGGTGGGGGATGACAAAGCGGACAAGAGACAACTACAAGATGCCGATATGCAGCAATTTTAACGAGTCGATAACTTGCCCTTGATGGCTAACCGCAAAACAAATGAATTCCAAGGCAGTTTAGGTTTATGAACTCGCAAAAAAAATCCCAAACAGAAGCAGCGGGAAAAAGTCCATTAGAGGCAGGAACCCATCGAACCAATCGTAAATGAGGCACAGACCCATTTGAATCAACGCTAATAGCACTTAGCCAAGCCCGCGTCTTTCCTTGACCTAGAGCTCGAGATAGTCTGGTAACTACACACAAAGACAATGGACCAAATCCCAGTTATCATGCCATAAAGCAGTTTTACTTTCTAATAATTATAGCTTGAAGGGCAGCCATAAATTGGAATTCTTCTGAAGAAACATAGTCCTTTTTTATTTTATTTTATTTTAATACAACTACTTAGTACTTACTAATTGCAAACTTACAATTACTTATTTATTGTTTCTGATAATTAACCAAAGATCTTTCTCTACATGGGCTGATCACTTGGACCCAGCCGACGGATCAAATCCCCCCAGCCAGTTCTGGTCCTGAGCCCCAAAAGACGACGATGACCCGCCTTCACCAGCACCAGTGGAGGAACCACCATCCAAAAACATCTCAATCATCGAAGGGTCAAGCATCGGAGGGCCATGCTGCTCGAAACCTAGAGGAAACTCCGGCACAAAAGGCGGTAGCAGTGGGGGAGGCATCGTCGCAACCTGGGGTCCAGCAGGTCCAGAAGGCACAGCAGGGCCATAGTCCATTAGCGGATGCTCCCCTTTCATAAACTGAGAGCGGTCTGAATTCTCAGACTCCCGGTAGCGATGGAGGAAAACGTTGAGGAGGTCGACGTAGTTCTCGAAGCCAAGCTTGCTCATGGCCCAGATGATGTCCTCGGCAGAGACGGTCTTGCGCTGCTCTCGCTGGCTACGCTGGTTGGCTTCAGCAGTTATGAAGGCGATGTACTCAGACACACATTCCTGCACGGTCTCCTTGGCGGCTTCTGTTATTTTTGCATGCGGAGGGAGCACGCGACGCATTATGCGTACCACGTTGGCTGTCGGCATGTATTGATCCTGAACACGAACAACTCGCCGATGGGTACTCTGTGCAGTGTTGTTTCCAGTACTGCCGGTGGCATTGGCAGGGTTGCTGGTATTTCCGATGGCATTGCCGTCGCCAGAGTTGTTGGAGTTTGCTGTGTGCAAGGCGGGAAAATAACAATGAATGTAAGTCAACCAATTAATCACTGTACAGATATGCGCATAAATGACTAATATTAATTGAAAATTAATGGGTATGGAAGGCATGGTTTATATAATGGTTATATTATTCAGGGTCACGTAACAGTTCACGCGCTCACATGCCCGTGGTTATGTCATCCAGCGACGGTTACTTTGGTCAAGATAACACAAGGAAAAGGGCCCAAGTCTTATCAAGAGAAAAGATTCCTCCTTGTCACTCTGTTTTTGTCTGTTTGCTAGTCCACCTAAGCCCAAAACTATCAACTGACACCTCACGCGCTGCATGTCCACGTGCCACTGTGTCTGTGAAACGGCTCTTTTTAAGAACCGGAAAATTGGGTCCCACACTCGAAACGGCGTCCATTCTAAAAAACAATTTCACTGTGCCCAGATCGTTCTATGTCCTCCTTAATCCCCATTACCACTATTCCAAAATCGTTTCCCAGCTCAGAACCCTATCAACTCCTCAAGGAAGAACCTGCTAAGGGTTTGTAAAGATGAATACTAAAGGCAGACCATGGAACTTTGTTCATATTAATTAGAAACGAATTAAAATCATGTATATACATTTAAGGCCAGTAGAGATATATGTGACTTAGAAATTACAGATCACAAAACAGCCTAACTTGAACCTCATATCCATAAGAGGCTACATAAACCTAACCATATTTTTTAGCAAGCGTTACACTGAAACTAGCTAGCTAAACCTATAACCAAAAAACAAGAAAACTAGCTAGATAGAGCAAAATAATGTTTAAAAGATGGCCAAAAATCGTAATATTATCGAGCGAGAAAAATCGTCTGGAATAATTCTTGCTCAAAATTTTGTCAAAACAATGCAAACCCTAAAGAGATCAGAGGTATATATGTGATATCAGCACATAAGGAGGTGAGATAAACACAAAATCACATGCAAAACACCGCCAGATGCAGAATCATATGCAAAATCCTTGAGATCGGCCTTGGAACAATATATTTTTGGGAAAAAAAAAAAGATAAAGGAAGAAAATAAATTTCTTTCTCTAAAGTCTGAAGAGAAATGGACATGCATTGAATAAAAATTCATAAATAATATAAAGTTAATTTAAAATTTTCAGAAAACCACTCTTGTATTTATATACAAATATAGATAGGTGTATATATAAAATCATCAAGAAAAACATTAATAAACAAATAAATAAATAAATAAAAGAGAAAATCCAGATGCAATTTGCTTAGAGAGATTTTTACCGGGGTTTGGTGAATTTGCATGCCTGCGAGGAAGACCACCACCCATACGTTCCATTCTGTCACTCCCTTTGTCTCTCTCCCTCCCCCACCCCTACCCCTCTCTCTCTCTGTAATTTGTTTAATATTTTTTTATTTGTGTCCGTTGAAAGGGCAGAGGTCTAGTCTAGTGAATTTATAGCTAGTAGCTAGCAGGGGTGGAGTACATGTGGCGAACCGCCTTTGCAAACGAGAAAATCACATTAGCCACCAAGACACTATGTTCATTTTAACGACACCTAAAAATTTAGATTTTAGAGTTATATTTTTGTAAAGTAACAAATTGGGTAATGTTAGAAAGATAAAATTTTGTAAACTAAATGATAGGTAAGTTGATGATTAGATTATTAATTAAGCATTGATAAACGTGCTCATTCATATTAGTGACACATTATTTAGTTCATAAATTTAGTTTTCCTAGCATTACCCTTATTAATTTATCCCCGTTATAATGAAGTTTATCATCCCAATGTAATTTGTTTTTGTATTCCCTGAAAAATGTAAAATGTTTTGGGC
The DNA here is from genome assembly GCA_024362995.1 of Heteromeles arbutifolia. Lineage (NCBI taxonomy): Eukaryota > Viridiplantae > Streptophyta > Magnoliopsida > Rosales > Rosaceae > Heteromeles > Heteromeles arbutifolia. The sequence continues at coordinate 25,609,145 of JANCRC010000005.1, read as the reverse complement.
ATATGACCTTGTTATTTGATGGTCATGTATTTACCCTCTTCTTTTTATTCTCCATTTTGTACTCTTTTTAAAAAATACAAACATTTAGTTTGATATATTCAGTAAATTCATTTACTAATTCATCGTTTAATGTAAAAAATCGTATCAGGTAAAATATTTAAGATTCTGTATATTTGTTAATGTCGTTACTGAATGTGTCAATTTTTTTCTTTTTGCTTTGAATGTCCCATATTTATGAATACGACACAGAGAATTTGGCATGTTTTATAGACGGTTGCTATCAACTTATCACTTTGGGAAATTTTATTTAAACTCATGCAACCTCTTTTTACACCCAACTTAAAGTTTTAAATGTTAATTGTCTATTTTACCCTAATGCATTATTACTATTAAGTACAAAATGAAATTCATAATAAAACTTAAATTTATCAATAAACCCAAACACTATAAGTAAACCCTACGATCACTCTTTGTTTATCCTACGTTCATTCCGGCCAAAGTATTAAATATCGATAATATCGGAAATATCGGTAGTTTGAAAACACGGAAATATTGACGGAAATTTCGGGATATTATCGATATCGATAAAAATAATATGGAAACCACGGAAATTGTAAGAAAAACTTGGAAATTTTTATTGAAACTTTGCAGGATGTTTAGTTAGTCAATTATCTATTAGTTTATCACAAAAAATTGGAAGGAAATGCATTACATGATGGATTTAACTGATTTAAGTTGATTATATAGCGAGCTGGCAAACATTGTGAGTGTAGAAAATATGTAGTAATTAATGAAAGAAGTTTAAACACACCATAATCATTTATATATAATGAATTAGTACAATATTTTACACTTTATACATTGCATCGTAAGATACATGACTGACTTATTACCCTTTATTTTTTTTATTTAAGAATTATATGATTGTGGGGGTTTTATTTAAAATTTATATTGAAGATTGGATTCCTTGTCTGCACATCTCCTTGAGCCAAGAGCCACCAGCTCTTTTTTTTTTCTTGTGCCAGAGCCAACAACTCTCTGTTAGTATTTTCTGACAAAGCTCTCTCACTTTATGTCAAAATAAATAATTATTTCGAAACACCCGTAGAAAAATGTCAGCTTAGAACACGTGTCGCGCATTCATGCATTTGTTCCTTAGGATTCCAAATGAAAGGTCAGATCTCTCTCTCATTTCTAAATGCAGTATAGAAATTCGAGAGCCCTTGCATTTCTCTAGATCAGACAAAAACTCTTCATTTCACTCATCCATCTCTCTTCTTCCTCTATGCTCTGCAAGAGAGAACCAGGGCCAATCCTCCATAACAGCATGACATTAATATAGTGCCCACCTCTCTCTTCAAGGAGTCCTCTTCATCCTCGTCGGCATTCTCATCGGCTCCACCTTCTTCATCCTCCAGCCCACCCTCTCCCGCCTCGGCCCCTCCGATCCCAACTCCGCCGCCAACTTCGTCTCCAGAACCTTTTCCACCGCCCACGACCTCGTCTCCAACCCACCCATGCCAAGGTGGGTCGTGTCCTCTCCACCCCCAGCACCCTCCTTTCTTCCCCGCCCCCCCCCCCCCAACACACTTTTGCGTCCACGTTCTGCTTCCCCGACCACAGATCCAACCAGAAATCCGTTTGTTTCTCGGGTTGCCCCCACTTTTGTGTTTCGGATTCCCACCCCCGCCGCAGCTTGTCTTCCCCCCCTTCGAATCTCTTCCACCCCCACTTTTTTGTTTCAGATTCCCTCTTGCCGCGACCCTTCTTTTTCGCCGCGATAGTCTCCGACATTCTTCTCCGGTTAGCATAATTTCAAAATATCGCGATAATTTTGGAAATATCGCGATATTATCGATATTATCGATAATATCGCGATATTTTGACGAAAACCAGTTGGATAGTAATTAAAATATCGGTACCATGAAAAACCGATAATATCGTTGATATTATCGGCATTTTGTTCCTTGATTCCGGCTAAAACCCTAATAGCTCTCATAGAGAAAAATAAGTTTTTCTATTGATGGATGGTGATTTTGAAGTTTTGAATCCTCCAACCAAGGTATGACTCAATTTATGAATTTTTTGTTCGTTTGATTTCAATTTTTTTGCACCAGAGTATAGTTAGTTGACCATGCCAGATATGGGGCATATAATTGCTACATGTTATAACGTGGTTTTGATACACTTGAGCATGACACAATGCATTACGTTTCTTCCACACTCTCTAGAGTCATCATCTCAATCAAGTGATACTGACCTACGTTAGGTTGCCATTGGTTATCTAATGGAAGATCATCATTTTATTCAGGTATAAGATATGTTTTTTCGTTTTACATATTTATTTTATCTTATTTGATAACTCTAAATTGATTGATGACTTTGTGTATTGTAGGTACATTTGTGTGAAGGTCACCCTATGGCACCAGTTTTTACCATGTGGCACAAAAAGAGTCAAACGAACAGTGATATTAGAGTGAAAAACTTGTACTCAAAATACCAGGGGCGTGTGGATCAATTTAAGCAGCTCCGAGGGCTAGAAAATGTAGCCACTAATGATATTGTGGATCTTGAAGATGATTAAAACATCGAAGCGTTTCTCGACATCCATGGACCTCAAATTGTGTATCATGCATGAAACTTACTGCTGAAGACCCCTCAAGAATGATTCTCGAGTGGAAGACAAAAATAAGCTTCAAGTCTTTAACATGTACTTTCTCTTAAAATTTCATGTACTAAACTAGTATTTACGATTTCACACTTTAATTATAATGCAGTTTGACTCTAATATGATTTACTGTCATTAATAAAGTTTTGTGTTAATTAAGTTCTGTCCAAATTTAGGGTAAATTTTTTTTACATATATCTAGACTTCATGTGTGGGTAGAATTTTTCGCATTCCCTCAAAACTAGATTCGTCTGCCATACAAGTTTGAAGGAAATTACGTACAGGTCTAAGTTTTATAATAACTAATGTATCTATATTTATGTATTTGATTGTGTACATTGGTAAATTTGAATTCAAGTATCGCCTCTCTTACTCTTAATCCACAACCACACAACAAGTTCATTCCGCTGCCTCTATGTCCCATCACCACGAACTTTGGCCATTTGTATCCCCATTTTGTTTCTTCACCCTCATCTTTCACACCTATTCACACACACCCACACACACACACACACACACAAAAAAAAAAACCCAATTCCAAAAGTCAGATTCCTCTTGCTTTTTTGTTTCTTGAATTCCAAGTAATTAATTCGATGACAAATGCCGAGACCTTAAGCCAACCACGGAGAGTGTACAACCAATGCGGTAGCATTTTCTGTGACTTGATCAAGGTTTGAAACATCAGAGACATGAACGGTCTTGAGAGCCATTGATTTTTATCTTGCATATTTGCAGACTTGCAAAAATGCAAGCTATGGGAATTCAAGAAAAATGAGGACACTAAGAAAAATTGGCACTCGGTTTTGAAGAACATAAAGGACAGAGCATAGGGTGTAAAAATAAATCCACAAATTGAATTGGGTTTATGGGGGTATATTAGGTACTAAATTTGGATTTAAAGAGATATTAATAGTTTAGTTAAAAATCAAATGGGTATAAAGAGTAAGTTAGGTGTAGAAATAGGTTAAATGGGTTTAAATAAAATTTCCCTATCACTTTTTGTATTCCAACGACGCCAAGTTAGGGTTAGGGTTTTTGAAAGGGAGGAGGATTGTCTGCCCTCCCAGTTCCGATGCCCTTCCATGCCCCCTGTTTTGTGTGATCACGGTTAAGCCACGTCAACATTTTATATTGTTTTTTTTTATAGAGATAATAAGACAAAAATGAATAGAAATATAAAATGTTGACGTGGCTTAACCGTGACCACACAAACAGGAAGGCATGAGAGGGCACTGAAACTGGGAGGGTAGACAATCCTCTTCCTTTTGAAAGTGCCAAGTTGTCAATAACCGCCAACTGTCAAGAAGAATTAAAAAAAAAATATCAAAATGTGGAAAATAGAAACCACTCACGTTAAGACAAACCAAAATTAAGACAAACAATTGGAAGCACGTATAGAGCACGAGGGTTGACACGAATTTCCACATGTATTGGTATTGCAATGTTACAACTGATGATATATAGGTTTTCGCATATTTGTTACTTCCAGAAGCTCACGAAGATCGACTAGCAGTAAAGGAGTAACATAAAAAACTTATGATATATAGGTTTTCACATATTTGTTACTTCCATAATGATATAGATTTTTTTGAAAGTTATGACAAACAATTGGAAGCGCGTCTAAAGCACGAGGTACAAAGATTTTAAGGTGTGCACTTCATTGGTAGGTTCTACATGTATTGGTATAGCAATGCTACAACTGATGACACGTAGGATTCCACACATATATGTTGATTCCGGAAGCTCATGAACATCAACTAATAGTAAAGGAAGTATATATACATCAAATTTTCAGGGTAAAAAAATTTAGTGACACCTGAAAGTTTTAGGGTAAAAAAGTTTGATTTTTTTTTTTTTTTTTTTTTGTGTGGAGTAAAATATGATTTTATCCCGATTTATTAAGTAGTTTGTCATTGACTTCTTTTTGTATTCCTTGAAAAATGTTATTTTTTATGTTTGTAGGAAAACCTTTCAAAAACTACGATACATGTTACTTCCAGAAGCTCACAAAAATTGACTAGTAGGAAATGAGATATACATAAAAAAAACCTTGTAAATTCCAGCATTAGCCACTAAGGCACCAATGCTCCTGTTTAGTGACACCTGAAAGTTTGGGGGTAAAAGAGTTTCATTTTTTTATGGAGAACAACTACGGTTTTATCTTGGTCTATGAAGTAGTTTGTCATTGTAATGCAAATCTTTCAAAAACTAGAATATATGTTACTTCTAGAAGCTCACAAAGATTGACTAGTAGTAAATGAGGTATTGTAAAAAATCTAGTGATTTCAGCATTAGCCACTAAGACACTAATGCTCATGTTTAGTGACACCTGAAAGTTTTGGGTGAAAGAGTTTTATTTTATTTTTCTTTATTTATATATATATATATATTTATTTTTTTTTGTGGAGAAAAACTACGATTATCTTGGTTTATAAAGTAGTTTGTCATTGCAATGTAGCTTTTTTTTCTATTTCTGAAAAAAATGTGTTTTTTTTATTTGCAGGTAAATCTTCCAAAAACTATGATATATGTTACTACTTTCGGAAGCTTACGAATGATTGACAAGTAGCAAATGAGGTATACATCAAAACCTTGTAATTTCAGCATTGGCCACTAAGGCACTAATGCCCATGTTTAGTGACACCTAAAAGTTTAGGGTGAAAGAGTTTGGTTTTGCGGAGAAAAACTACGATTTTATCCCAATTTATGAAGTAGTTTGTCATTGTAATGTAATTTCTTTTTCTGTTCTTGAAAAGAAAAATAATATATATATTTTTTTTTATTTTTTTTTTATTTTTTTAGGCAAATCTTCCAAAAACTACAATATATGTTACTTCTAGAATCTCACAAAGATCGACTAGTAGTAAAGCAGATATACATCAAAAACCTTGTAATTTCAACATTAGCCACTAAGGCCTCGTTTGGCAGCTCAGACTATACTGACTATTTCAGTCAGATAGGATAAATAGTCGTCGGATAGTACTGACTAAATTAGTCGGGTGTTTGGTGCAATATTGGACTAATCACCGTATTAATAGGATCGATTATGTTAGATTTTTTAATTACTTGTTAATAGTATTTTAGGAATGATAATTCAAATTAAAATAAATTCGACAAAAAAAAATCAAAAGAAACCCAAAGAAGGACGAACAGGGGATAAGTGCTCAGAGATTCGAGATCCCTTTGAAACCCATACCAAAACGAAAATCACAAACTAATGCATCAAACAGAAAAAATCAATAATCCATCAAATTATGAAGAATCACAAATCCATCAAATAGAAAAAATCACAAACTAAAGGAAACAAGACAGAGAGAGAAAGAGAAAAAAAAAAGAAAAAAAATGGAAAAATGCAGCAAGAGGAAGACGATGAAGATGAAATGAGAAAAACCCATGAGGAAGATGATGCAATCAGGTGTGAGCGGGAGTGGTTCCGCTGATTTAGCTCTGAATCTCCAGCAACAGACACGAGATGACAGACAGATGGGAGAGGGGTGCGAGGCGTTTTGAGGCCGACTAATTATACCAAGCTTTTTGAGCGTACTAACTAACGGGTGTGAGGCGTACTAATTAACTTGGACCGGATTTGTTAGTCGGGCGACTATTTAGTACGTAAGTCTCCAAACACCCGCTCCCGTATTAATAATCCTATCCGATGCTTAATACGGTGTGCCAAACGAGGCCTAAGATACTAATGCTTCTATTTAGTGACATCTGAAAGTTTAGGATAAAAGAGTCTTTTGATTTTTTTTTTGGAAGAAATGTCGATATTTTAATCTATGAAATAGTTTGTCATTGCAATGTAATTTCCTTTTGTATACTTAAAAAAAAGTTATTTGTAGGCAAATCATCCTATTATTTGATGATCATGTACTCTGTGTGGATGCAAATTTCTTTCTCCTTGATCTTGGACAAAATTGCACCTACAAAACAAATAACACCCTAGGTCAAAGGCCAAGAGCCTCACGTGCCCACGATGAATTGGGGGGGGGGGGGGGGGGGGGGGCTTTGACCAAAGAACCTCTGATGCCAAAGTTAGAATTTCACGAGAGAAATGTTTGGAGAATTTTAGGAAGAGAATTGGAATTGAGTTTTGGAGATAATGATGGGGTTTATATAGGGGAGTGGCTGGCCACCTTGGGAAGAGATGGGCCGGCCACTTGGATGATTTTGTGGGCTAGGTTCATGATTTGTGTTTCATTAGCTAATTAATTGAATAATTAATCAATTAATTGGCTAATTAATATAATAAAAAATGACACATCCCGTCCCGGAGGAGGGCATGCTGGCCGTCACGCACCGGCGAACGCACGGACCTATGGAATATTCCTGACGGCGTTAACTAACGCCGTCAGTGTGCCTGGCACGTGGCCGCGCGTGGAGGCGCATAGGTCCGTGCGTTCGCCGGCGCGTGACGGCCAGCATGCCCTCCTCCGGGACGGAGTGTGTCAAAAAATGAATGATTTAGAGGTTACCTTGTGGAGAAAATATGATGAGGGATGGATGAAATAGGTTATAAATAAATACCTATTTGGGCATTTTTTACTTGATTGAGGGATAATTGTCTACTACTCGCACGTATGAATTTCGGTGTGTCTCGAGGGTAGTTTTGTCCTTTTAACCCAAAAATCCACATGTCGCCTCTTGATTATTTTTGGCTCCACACTCTGTACTCTAATTTACAAAGCATGTGCACAATTTTCAAAATCATTTGATAATATAAACATACTACAAGTTGACTCATACATTGTTCTAATGACCATCAATAAGATTTCATTCTTCAAATTGTGATCCACTACCCGTCTTTCATATGCCTAGTTAGATATGCAAAAAAAACTAAAAAATAAAAATAAAAAAATAAAAAAACTTTTACCTGTTCTGATTCTCATCACTCTTCATCCAAATTTTAATAAAAGACGGCAACAATAGTACCAACTCATGTTACTACGATCACCACCATTTCCCGCCTGATGAAATGGTAACTGAATAGTGGCTTAGAATTTTTACTACGCTCAACGCTTTCTTTCTCCGACAGGTGACGTTTGTTGGATAGTGACCGCCTGATTCAGTTTGGCTCAGACTTAGCACTACATATTCCGGCTGCCGAAACTGAACCGACCAGCCTGGTTCAAGCATCAGGTGAAATATTAAAGGGGGTGTGTGAGATATAAGAATAGGGGTGTCGATAGCAGTACCCTATTTCAAAACCACGGTCTAAGAAAACTGAAACAGTCAGGGATTATGACAAAAGAAACAAGTTTTCAACGAAGAGGAGAGAGCCTCTTCAGTCACTCCACTCTTTGGCAACAGAGAATCTCCATTCACCCAAAAGCTTATAATCTCTAAGCCCTACGACAATGAGAGAGAGAGAGAGAGAGGAAAACATTACAGAAGCAATTAAAGACCATGATTTTGATTATCATTTTTGCCGATTAAGTTATAACAAGGGCTATTCATAGCTGGGGAGACTGAGTGTAGCATCTAACAAAATTCACCCAGTTCCTACTAATCATGCTTTTCGTCAGTCCTAATGAGGATAAGATATTTACAAGAAAACCAAACACAACCGGTCAGTTTCTAAAACGTAGACGCCTATGACCTTACATCGATTTCTAGCTTTTCAGTACCATTTACACGTTCTTTTCGCCTAACCACCAACTATTCAGTTTCTGAAACCTAGATTTGCGCCTGTGCACTTTTGATCTCTTCCTTGATGTTTCAAAACCATTGACACTTTCTTTTCTCCTTTTAACGGCATCACCTAGGGAACCAGCTTGCAAGGCTTCAGCAGTCATCCTATACCGGACAACATTCGTTACAATGGCATGTGCAATGACCTCAGTCTTTGGGGCCAGGATGACATTTCTCTCAACAATTGCATTCTGTCCACAGCATGATTCTTGAACTGCCGTGTGTCTGAGCTTTTGCAATATGGCATCCTTATCAAGCTGAAGACTATCTTCTGGAACCTGGACAATAATAAGTCACAGTAACGTCAGGGTTCTCTTAGAACAAAAAAGGGAGATATACTTGATTTCGAAATCAAGGATATCAAATTTCTCACTACCAACAGCATATAAGAGACAAGGTTCGAACTTCTAACTACTTACCTTAAGATTAAGAGGTACAACAATTTCTGTGGATGGACAACCACAACTATCTATGAAGTTGATTTTCAAAACCATATCAAACGATTTTCCCTGCAAGGTTCTCCTGATACATATCGAATACAAAAATGTGAGAACGTGACGGCGTGAGATAACACATATGTATTATATCATCCACATACATGAGAATGGAGTTTAATTTCTAAGAACAAGAAAGTGAGGAGTGATGATCTATGTCGAGGAGAGATGAGAAAATATATGTAGAGTGGCTCATAAAACAAAAATCTAAGCAATTTAAGAACGTTTTGTTTTTATCTTTGGTTCTATGTTTTCTTCCTCTCTTCCTCATCACCCTCATCTCTCTCCCTTACACCTTTCCTGCATGCGTTTGATAAAAAAACAAAAAGGGACCAAACAGACCTAAACTATGGGAGTCTCCATGCAGATCACACCATTGAGAAATACAACTAAAGCCACTAGAATATATTTCACACTACAAAGCAAATTTCAGATCACAAAAATCAAACTGCTGGAGAGGACTGTAAAAATCTTTACGAAACGATCATACAGTTTTCTCATCTTGAATAAAATCAATAGTTTACATAGTTTACAATCACTTCAAGTATGTATGGACCTATCTTTGAAATTCAAAATTGAATAGAAGTAATTCAGTTTAGCATTACCTTTTCAATTGAAATGGTTCCTTCTGTAGAATAGCTGATTTATACCCTTGATTGTCTAAGAAGGATATCTAGGATGTAAACATCACACGAGGGTTACCACCAAATCCGGGAAAAGGAAATATAACAAAAGGATAATTATGAAGGTGATGTCTTGTAGAAGAGGAATGTGTCCTAAGCTCCCCACACACACACACTAAGTTGATCAATCTCAAGATAATGCAATGTTCCTGTACTCGGTGCTAGAGTAAAAAAATGGGAAATGTTACAAGAGATTTCTGTGGGTCAACTGCTTCAAAAATTAGTCTACTATGGCTTGGGTGGCGGAGCAAAGCCGTAAATTTCGACACAAAAACAAAACTATGTACCTAAAGATCTGGTCAGTCCAAAAATGACAAGAATGCAAACATGCATCTATGAATTTGGAAAAGCTATATATAAAAAACATATAACCATTAGGGAATAAGCGGATCATTTCTGAGGGGCAGCAGTAAACAAGTTTCTTATCGCAGTGCTAGAATAAAAACGAAAGACATATTATATCCAACAAGATGTAGTGATTTCTTGCTTACAGCGGGTTTCATAACTTCCCCACATTCACTAAGTCGATTCTATACGAAAAAATGTCAGGTTCATCCTTACAGATATAAAAGACAAAGGTCACGTTTTAAATTTACAGTTCTTTGGTTCTATAGACGGGCCTGTAAAATACAAAAAAAATCAAGATGAAATATTTAAGATGTGGTCTGTCGGTAAAATGACAAGGAAGCAAGTAGCAAGATAAACAGAATAAGTGTCTTAAAAAGTAATTTCACCTCAATAGATTTGATAAATGGCAATGGAGCTTTCTGTCCATGTACACTTGCGACGCGGAGGCTCCAGTTCACATTCTTTTTATCTGTAATGCAAGTTAATGGACTACGTGAGAAAGATGAAACCAAAGTGTGTACTGATTTGAGGACAACTCGAGGAACTACTGGGACTTGTTACATCACGTGTGGGAACTAAAACGAGTAATTAGAGAGAGTAGTCCATTCCCATATATAGGGTCTTAGAAAATATTTATCACCAGAAATAAAACAAAGCATTTGCAAACGTAGACATGCAAACAATATTTAGTGCTAAACATCCACTATGGCATTACCCAAAAAGATTAAGCTTTTAAGGGCCAACAATGTGTATCCAGTTAAGACATTCTGCATGTGGATAGGCTAAGAAATGCTGAGAGATAATCATATAGGTGCAGCCCCGTCCTCCATCATGCAAACCAACAATGGATTGCGGAATGGGGATGGAGGTTTCAAACCCATTACCTCCCGCAAACCAAGTCTCGGACACCTTGATAGACAACCACCCCACACATAATTTATATGTCAATGTCATTTATGTCCTCGGACCAAAAATGTACATAAAACTAACACTAGAATATTGCTCTGCAGAACAGCGGTAACAAATGGACGTCAAAGCTGGAAAAGGTCAGCAGAAAAAGAAGAATGAAATTCAGTGTTAGATCTAATAGCAAACCCGATGACATAAATGATATTTGCAACAATGACATATAAATTAATAATACAGAGTTGTAAATTTAAAACAAGCACACTGTGAGCATCTCCTTTACATACATAACAAGCATGCATGTGTCTCTCTGCACCTTGTTCAAAATAGTTAACACAGTAAGCATGAATCCCTACCTAAACTCAAGGCTTGAGTTAGAATGATCTGAACATGATCTATCCGGATAAATGGAGGAATCTGAAGATTCAGAAAGTCCATGACACCTGAAATAACCTGTTGCAGAAATGGATAAGTAATATTAGTGTAGGAGACGGAATCAGAATGTTGAAATAAAATAAACAAATGAGAGCTCTGCATTCTGATTCACGCATCAATTGATAAAGCCTAGATAAGACTTGATGGGATGCACGCATGTGCGATATGCATAATGGGTCATAACAAGACTTCCATCGGCAGTGAAGGTGACTAAAGCTTGTCTAATAAAAACTACACTGATCACATACATTTCAATACCTTATCAACGAGTCCATGGATCACTAAATTTGCTTTCTTGTCCTTTGGAGTTTTCTGTGAAGTAGAATAAAGCATGTAATAAAGAACTGTTAATACATTTCAAGTGACATCTCCAATATTTACAGCCCATACACAACAGCCATAATCGTGAAGGTAATTACCTGAAGGTTGACAATTACAATCTTTCCCCCACCACGGAGCGATTTCAGAGGAAGATTGCATGCTGGAGTGATCTGCAAACTGCGGAAATAACACCAATCAGGAAGAACTTCATGCCCTAAACCATTTATAGCCTGATTCATCCCTTTCTTGCCCTAGTTTCAGTAACATGATTAATTTTCAATTAGGCTTTAAGCTTAAGCGTTCTGTGTGAGGTCCATCAGATCCACAAAGTAATAGTAATTATCACATATTATCATTATATAAAATACTTCAAATATTACTAAATGCAAATATAAATCATAGAAGAAGATGAACCAACATAAACTTTTGAAAAATTACAATTTTCAAATCAAAAATTGTAAAAGTAGAGGGGCCCACTTAATCCGCATCCCTCATAAGGTATGAATGAAAGGCCCCATATATTCTGGATAATTTGAGGCAAAGAAATAAAAACAATTAGACCAAAACAAGAAATGAGATGCTTACGAAAGTTATGCTAAAGTTGTGACAGTTAAATTAGGTAACTGTGTTATTACCTTGTCCCCAAACATAATACAACATCAGCCATCCTGCAGTGCTTCTCAGCCAGATCCATCTCCTTTGAGGGCAATGCATCCTGCATGGAAAGCAAAAGAAAGTGAATGCTTCTCACAAACATCTATTTTCAAAAAATGCATGAACAAGCCACGATCCCTGAAATTCTCCCTACTTCTCAAGCCTAAATGGCTGAAAGTGATGTACAAATTGAATGCAATTATATAATTTACTTTTGACCTCCCACGCAGACAAAACTAATGTGGTAAATCAGCCTCCACCCTCTGACATGGGCGTCATGTACTTACATTTTGCTAACTACAAGCCTTGCATATTGAACATTTTCTTATAGGAAACACAAATTTTAGAGATGCACAGAACAGAACTACAAACGGAGATGAATGCCCACCTCCTAGGTAAAGCCCACCACAAAATTACAATAAGCACAAACACTAATTCCCAACCAATCAAGTTATATAATACCAGGATGCACATTCCACAAATAATTACACAATTTTTTTTAAAAGAATAAATAATTACACAATGATACCCAAAATGAGGCAAAGGATCTATTTCTGAAACCAAACACTTAATTGAATGTGCTTAATCCAAACACCTAGCATAACCTTTTCTAATGATAGGAAAAAAAAAAGATTAAATCAAAACTAAACTGACCGATTAATAAAATGAAAGCCAAGAATTAATTTCTTCTTCATGGGCATCCAAACAGAACATAAATTATTAGTAAGCAATACCTCCCAGTCAAGAACTGTATCCTTAAGCCTTGCTCTACAATTTTCATCTGAGCACCGTCTTGAAGTCTCCTTCAGTCCAATTGTCTCAACCTCAAAATCCCTCAAATATCTTAACAAATTTAAATCATGAAATTAAATTTTGATAAAAGAAAGACAAAAGAGCCAAACTATGAAGCAAACAAAATATTAACTTCTGTACACTAAACCTTTTCCTGCCTCAATTCCCAAGAAAGGGAAAAATGATGAGGAAAGGCAACGATAACAGGATGATATAAAAAGAAAGCCTTACTCGACTCCACAAGAAGGGCAGGTTTCCAGAAAGGAGTTACCATGTAACTCGGCAAGTTTCTCCCTTGGTATTCCAGATCGAAGATGAAGACCATCAACATTCTGGCATTCAGAACATAAAAGGTAATAAAAATGTAGACATTAATGAGGTATTTATGGGGGTGTAAGAATGAAAGACGAAAATAGGGCAGAAATAGTAACATGGTCAGACAGAAAATAATACAAACACAAAGGAATTATCAAGGTGTCCCTGCCCCAGCAGAAAAGAAAAACATAATTAAACTTTCTACTAGTAAAAAGAAAATGTCCTTCCCCCAGTCCCAATATAGGAATACGACACTGGAGAAATGTAGCCTCAAAAACTTGAAGATGCTAGCATCCAAAGCATGACAGATATTAAGCCATGTGAACAACAAATCTGAAAAAATTATCAATAATTTTCAACATAAAGAAATTGTGCAAGGTAGCCCAAGAATGAAGTAATGTATACCTGGCTAATTACAAACTTCAAAATTCCAGCTCTCTCCAGTTCAACCAAAGCCATATGAGTCAAGCTAGGCATTGCACGATGAAATGGCAATGATGCTTCAGGCAAGGCTTTGCCTTCACGCTGCACTAGTAAACAGAAATCAGCAACATCCACAGTGCTCCGCAGATGCATGAGTGCTTCTATCTTTTGTAATTATTATTTTGATATAATTATGCTTGTGTCTCTTACAGCTAGGATAAGCCAAGAAGGTCGAAACAATGAGGACTCTTTTTTACTCAGTTTCTTATACAAATGTAACTAATGACTACAATACCAGAATTCCTTCCAAAATCAAGTTCTAAAAGATCGCTAGAAGACCAGAAGAGTTAAAGACAGAAAATAAGATCCTTGAGTATTTGAAATCAGTTGCTCCTCTCTAAGTTAGTTATTTCAATGGTTGATGTAGCACATGCCTTTTCTTGTAAGCTTAATCTTATAAATCCACTTTTTGTTCAGAATGGCTCAAATAGTCAATTATAAGTAGTATCCGAGCATTAATCCATGTTAGATGTGATTATAAAAAAATAACTAGAAAATTATTATTTTGCAGGGATGAAAGAGTGATTGGGATTCTTTTTTCTTATAAGAAACGAACTTTATTTGTGAAAAAGATACATCTGCTTTGGATAAGAAGTCCATCATAATTAACATAAGACCTTCAAAACTCAAACCAAAATTACTTTCAATACAAAACTCCCCTCCAATCAAAGAGTAAGTGCACCAAAAGAATGTCATTAACTTTTAAACAAGAAATCCCAAAGAGAAACTTTAACTCTACATATTTGATATGAGGTATTGGATATTTGATATGAGGTATTGGGATTCTCACCTGCAGAGTCCAAATTCCCTTTGGACCTCGAAAATCAGGTATACCACAAGAGGTCGAGATTCCTGCACCTGTAAACACCACCAGATGCTTACTCTGCAAGTACAGAGATTTTTTTTAGAGAACTTGATTAAATAATATCAAATATGAAATATACATAGTGGGTATCATGATAAATGGAATGTGAAGGTCCAAACCTTTTGCACCAACATGGCGAGCCGCTCAATCTGCCGTTGCCAAAAAAGAAAATAGATGCATACACATGATGTTAGCATAATACGCATATATTAGAAGATACGAATGAAAGATCATGATTCATGAAGCTAAGCACACAAAGCACAAAATATGCAATGGAAACTGCAGTTAGCAAGCATATCATAGTACCTTTAAAAAATGTTTAAATAAATCTATAAAGTATCAATAAAGATTATCGCAATGTCACAATTATGGGAACTAATGGGTATCCAAGACTTTTAAATTCTTCAAAAGATATGTAAGTCATGAATACCAACAGAAAAATGCAACTAAGGAACAAGACAAATCTGACCATATTGCCTTAAAAGTTGAATCCAAGAAAACCAAGCATGTATTGGGTTAATATCAAAATAGTACAATAATGGTTCAGGTACAACCATCAGCACACCTAATTTGTTGGATATAAGATTTTTACTGGAAAGCACCACATTGGCGCTACCAATGCGCAAAAACCATATCACAGAAAAACTACAGGGGAAGATAAATAAACATGAAATCAAATCCATCATAGAAGAGAAGGAAAAGATTGTATCTTTGTTCACTCCACCGGCATACCTCAACTACATTACAACCGAACGTGTTACCCGTTAAGCTGATAAGGTATACCTCTTTAAGACTATAGATGTTTGGGATCACCAAAACACAGGTATGGAAGTAATGCCGCAACCAAGAAATGGGTTAACAAAGCTCAACTCATTGATCAAAACATCAAGTAAAATTCAATCACAATGCAAATAAATGCCTCAACCCAGATATCAGCATGTAAATTTTAGGAACAAATCAATCTTCCCCAGCAAAAAATGCCATAATTGCAGCAAATGTAAGCAAAAAACCTAACTATTATTCATCAGAACTCCAGAAGATCAACAAAGACATCAACTTTAAGAAGAAGAAGTAGCAATTTAAAACAAAACCGAAAAGATTCTCACTTTTTCTTGTAAAACTTGAGGCATGTCGAAATGTTCTGTCATTCCGACTTGGCCCACATCTTCTATGTAGGAAAGCTTCTCTGCATAACCCAAGGACATGGTCACTCTGATGCTTCGTGTACCACCTTCGCCCTGTACCTCTCTCTCTCCTCTCTGTGAAAGTTTTGATCAAAAGGTGGAGAGTGAGAGGCCCTTTTGCCTTTGTTTTTTTTTTCTTTCTCTTGTTTCTTCCCTCTATTGCAATACAAGTAATTTTGTCTCAGCAACTTTTGATGGTTAAGGAGGAATGGCAACGGGACGGATCGGATTCGGATGTGCATCCTTATATCCGAATCTGTTTATTTTCCCCGAAGTCATAGAATTCCCGAACGGGTTTTTCCAATAACCGAACTCATTGGGTAACGGATTTTCTATCAGGCAATGGTTTTCTTCATTATAATATTTTTATATTATTAATTAAATAGTAAATTTTAAATAAAAAATTAAATAGATTACTGATTAAATGTATATACAGCATATATTCAATAAGATTAAATATTAAATACTAAATAGTGTTTGATACAAACAATGCATGTGATAAATATTGTTAAAAACGAGATTAATACTATTAAAAATTGATAAGAATATAATTTATATTATTAATGATTATTGATAACTCTCTTTTCTATATAATAAATATTGATATTTTATTTATTTATTCAAAACAGTTCGGTTTGGGTTTGAGTTTGGGGCGGATATCCCAATAACCATAACCAAACCCGAAACCGAAAAATTTATCCGACAGTTACCCATAACCATAAAATACCCGAAATCTAATCCCCGAAACCGAACCGTTCGGATTGGTTACCTACGGGGAACGGGTTTGACATGTCAAATTGCCATCCCTATTAAGGATTAATTAGGATTAATCTTTTTCTCTATAAATATATGAGTTTAAACTTCAACTTCAACATTTGAAGAAAGATAATATTTTTGCTCACCAACATCAACTGATATAGATACTCATCACTTTAGTTATCACGGTTTAATGAGTTCAAATTTCAAGATGTGTGCAATGGTTAAATACAAATCTTAAAATGTAAACTCACAACAACGATAATAAATAGGGTTGTAAGAAAAAACGCACCCTTCAAGAAAAGTGATGATTTGTGTTTTATAAAAAATATATACATAATCAACTATCACTATAATTTAGTTGTTGAGGTCCAAAAATGTCACACGCAAGCCCAACCAAGCCTTAAAGCCTAATTGTCATGCAAGCCTCTATTCAAGCCCAAATACATACAAAGGTGAGGGATCGAGGAAGAAATATACATAGTAACATGCCATGCCACGGTAATTAGACCGGATCACGCCATGCCTATTTATTAAGCTAGTCACTATTCACGCTAAGCACAAGCCACATGTCCGAGGCTTGTCAAGTGAATTGTGGTGTGGATGGTTACGGAAGTTCATTGGGCCTACATGGAGTCAAGATTGTGGAAGACTTTGGGTTGCTTGGGAGCCCAAAAGTCCAAGCCAATGGCCTTTGTATTCCACGTGGGTAAGTTTAAGAGAGAATTAGCCTAGTTTGCCTCTTTCCCTAGCCAGCCAATCTTCTTAATTAGGACCAAACCAAATTCTTGCATTAAATGTATGCTAAACCTAGCAAGTCAGACATTTAATGCTGACTTTCCCTTCCCAGCTTGCATAGACAACCAACGTGCGAAAGCCAAAAGGTGCGCTATCCAAAGTAGCGCATGCGAAAAGCCAACCTAGGAAAGCCGTGCCTCGGGAAGAAGCAAACTGCAGGTCTCAACAGTGCAGCTATCTTACATAAAAAAGGGAATAATAAGAGAGTTAGGGAGAAAATAGGGGAAGACCAAGCCACAAAGGGAGATTTCCTTTAAGCCTAGAGAAAAGCCCTTCACTTACATAAGGAGGGAGAAACCATTAGAAAGGAAAATGATTACAGGTAACACAGGGAGGATAGAGAGAACGCAAAGAAACAGAGTCAAGAAGTAACACCCAAGAAACATACCAAAAGAACCTCATTAGCCCATAAATATCCTTTAACCCTCAAGAATCATCATCCAAATAACCTTAGTATTTCCCACAACCTTTTACTAAAATCCCAGCCATCGTAAGCCTTGCTGCTACCGTAAGAAACCCATATTATCTACTAGAAAACATCATGCAACCATGCCAACTCTTTCTCAACATGCTAAACTGATGAACTTCTAACTTCCACACCACGCTTCTCTTGATCAAGTCATTATTTGCCTAAATCATGCTATCTTCGAGTCGTTGATCCAACCGAGTAAGCAATTGGCATATTGTGTGGCTTGGTCCAACCATCTCTCTCCAAGTAGATTATCTCACTTCCGTGTATCAACATATATATACATAGTCCAGATTGGGGGACCCATTTTTTTGGCACATATTTTAACACAGTTTTTTTGGGCTTGTTTCGTAACTTCTCTTAGGATCCAAACTATCTATATTTTAATATATCATCCATAGATCATTGTTGCACAAAATTAGACAAATCCAAAATCATTAAGATGTTCATTGGTAGTGAAGAGGACCACTACGATTATACAAAGAAACACTAAAATGAGTACCATTTGATTCAACAATCATATAAATATCTTAATGGTTTTTTTTTTTTTTCATCAAAATATCTTAATGGTTTTAATTTGTTTAATTTTGTGCAAGCATGATCTATAAATGGTGAATTGAAATAGAGACGGTTCAATTCCCTTCTAAAAAGTTACGGATTGAGCCTTACAAAATGTGTGTAAAAAGAGTTACGAAGTAGCACTTTGGATGTTGTATGGGCTTCACCTTATTATTATTTTTTATTTTAATTGGTCTGCAAGGAGTCGTAATTATGCAAGGGATTGAGGTCATGAGCATGGGTTGAGCCTAAGGACATGGGTTGAGACATGGACCGGGATAAAAAGGAATTTCGGACATACATTTAACCCAACAACATATCCACATGCACATAAGGCGAGGAACAAGATAGTAATGGTGGAGAGTGAACTCAATTATCACCCACAATATGGTATGATCAAGAAATAAGAAAATGGATGAAGTGTAAGAGTTCTACTCTTAATGTGAGTGAGACAAAAATAAGAATAGTGTGGTAACAATTTTTTGCCGCCTTCGATCTTGACGAAAATAAACCTACAAAACAATCAACATATTTGATCAAAGACCTAAGCCTCTCACGCTCACGAGGTGGGGGGAGGTTATGCCAGTGAATCTTCGATGTCTAAGTTAGTTTCTTTAAAAAGAGTGAGTGTTTAGGCTTGTATAGTAAGCACATAACTTACTAAATTTTGGAGGAGCTGAAGGTACTTATAGTGTGGTGTACATGGCCGTCCATGGGGTTAGGGTTTTGCCCTACACATGAAAAAAAAAAGTGTGTGGGGGGGGGGGGGGGGGAAGGGGGGGAGTGCGTTGAATTTCCACAAGGACTCGAATGTGATGGTGTTTTTGTCCTTCCTTGTGAAAAACCATATCCTTGAAAATTGTTGAAGATGTGGCTGGAGTAATGGTTTCAACAGATGGGTTCGTGACTGCTAAGGATGAATGAAATTCGTTAGGCAACAATCTCATTGTCTAGCTCTGAATCTTCTTTCTTATGGTGAATTGGCATCAATGATTCGTCATCCAACTTCAATTCATTTTCCTCTTGATATGGCAATAAACCATCACCCAAAGATTCTAAAGATGGCACCTGCAAAGATGTAAAACAATAGGGAGAATCCAACACAATGTTTGAAAAAAATTCAAGTGAATTAGAAGATTGGGAAAGAGCTTCAAATTCAAGAACTTCTCTATGTATATAGGCACAGCTAGATTCCAATGATTGTTCAACATTCACATCTTGACCATCACCACATGGTGGTTGTTCATTTAACGCTTGGACAATCTGCCCCAATTGAATTTCCAACTTGGTGAGTGCAATGGAGTGTTCTTGAATCATGCTACTCGTTGATTGTTGAAATTGCAAAGTGCTTTGAGCGAGTAGCTCCAAAGTGTCCTCCAATGAAATGTCAAGAGGGGGCTGATGTGATGGAGGTGCAAATGCTTGATTTGGAGATTCCATGTTTTTCCAAGAGTTATGATCAGAGTTCCTCTACGCAAGGCTGTATGTATTTGGCAATGGTTGCAGTGGCCCTTGGTTAGAGAAACACATACGGTGTGAGTGCTCTAGAACAAATGTAGGAAACTCATCTCTCATTGCCCAAAATTGAAATGAGCACATAAGGGACATTTGCCATACTTCTTGGTTACAAAGTGAAATCAAAACAAACTAAATTGTAAATGAAAAATCTAAACTAAGAAAACAAAAATAGATAGGGTTTATAAAGAAAGCAATTAAATCGGACTAAGATCAGTCCCCGGCAACGGCACCATTTTGTTTGTTATTCCTTTCAAGTGCAAATATAAGGATAATATAGTAGCACAAGTAAAGGTGTCGAACCACATGGACTTATTAGACCTCTACAAATTATGAGCTTTATGTGAACCATAACTAAACAATGAAACTAACAAATTGTGTTTGGATTTTGATTTGAAAAGTACAGAAACTTAAAATGCAAGAGAATGTAAATATGAATAATAGAATGATTCAGAAACGATGGCAATAGAACTAGGGAAATCGATTTCACCATTACAAGCTAATTCCATGAAAATTAAGACAAAACATATTCAACTCTCTAATATGCAATTGGGGTTCGTTTTACTCATTTATGATCATCCATTTGATGTGTGGTTGTGATCAAGGACTCCTAATTTGCAACCTAGTTATGATGTTCAACTTAGATTACCAAATAAGAATCCATTAAGAACAAGAAAACTTCAAAGAACCTAAGAAATCACATGCCAGGATGTATGCATAGCAGTTTCTTCATTCATTCACATGTCTATCAAGATTAAGCATGATGTGTACTATAACCTTGATCAAATAATTCATAAGCAGCCCTAATGGTGATCAAACATTAAGATTATCAAACAAATTAAACTATAAAACCAGTGAATGAAACAAGAGCATAGATTAGTAGTTTGAATACTTTAACTTAATAACATAGAGTAGTTTTGCAGGGCTACATCGAAATCCCCAACTATGAACTTAATTACACAACATGACTACAAAATATATAAATATCAACAACAACATGAGTGAAATTAAAGTTCATAGAAGAAACCCCTTGAAGCAATTCTGATCTTGAACTTCTGCAAGAATGTTGTAGATGGAATGGGATTCGGATGGGATCCTTGTTTCTGGAAGAAAGGCTAAAGAAAGAGAAGAGAGAGAGAGAGCTTTGTGCGTCCCCAAAGGGGAGCCTCCTCTAAGTGATCTGAAAGGCCATCTTTTATGGGGTAAAAGAGGCTGCAAGATATTTTGTTGTAAAATAATGGAATATGGGGTTCGAATGGTTTGCACAGCCATCCTATCAAGCACATGGAAATATTTGTTTGTAAAACCCATGCTTTGTTGTCTTTCCACAGCTTTGCAACCCATGCTCACATGTTAGCAGCTTTGCAACCCATGCTCACATGTTAGCAGCACATGAGAAACTTTTATTTGAACTTCTCTCTATGTTTTAATAAGGGTCAGCTCCAAAAATGGCATGTTTTCACTTCTTTTCCCTTCAACTTGATCCTAAAGTACATGTAACTGCATACTAACACAAGTCAAGGCAAAATGCAACCATTTTAACTCAAAAACATCACAAAGAGACTACAAAATGGATGGTATAAATGCATGAAATATATGAGTGACCACATGGCGACATCCCAATGGCCAGGTTTGTCATCCGTTGGATGTATCAAGAAAGTGTATTCTCAAGATATTAATTAGGAGATAATATCTTGGGATAATGGTTAGAATATCCCTAATTAATTGTGATAAGGATTCTTTAATATGGTTGATCTTATTGTATTAAAGATGGGATTTAGAAATTAATCATATATTTAATACATTTGACTTTTCCATGCCACGAGCAGGGGAGCTTTGGGCAACTTCTAGGGCTGATGAGCTGCGCATGAGAATAGTTGTGTGTCCTGTCCATTTAATGAAGACGATATTGTCTATCTTGAGCAAAATTAGAGATTCTCAAGAGCCTATTCTTTTATGTTGAAGTTGATCTAATTCGATCAATTCCATTAAGTCTCGGAAATGTGGGTGATTGTCTAAAGTGGCATTTTGAACATAAATGTGTCTTCTCTATCAAATCGACATATCACGTTGCTAGGAGTTGGATCATGCCGACCTTGAATTGGGTTTCTACCTCAGCTGGTATAAGCTCAGCTTAAACTCTCTGGTCTTATATCTGGAACGCAAAAATCCCCCTAAGGTCTGCATGCTTGCCTAGTGTGTGTGCAAGGACATTATCCCCAGGAGAGTCAATCTCGCTAAAAAACGGATTTCATTAGATGCTTCCTGCATCTACTACAACTTCGTTTGGAATCTACTTTTCATCTATTCTAGGATTGCCACTTTGCTCGATGTTCTTGGATTTGCTCTCATTTGGGAGCTCTACCCTAATTCCCTGAATCCTCATTCGTGATGGATTTGTCATTAGACCTTGCTACCAACCTTTCATCTCTCACTATCGGTCTTGACTTAATGATTTCGTGGACCATCTGGGATTTCAAAGCCCAAGGAAAAGACTTCCCAAGAAGAGTCAGCTGCTGCTGCAGACAAATGTTCTGAAAAGATGTCATCTTTTGTCACTCAAGAAGATGTTATTGCCATACTGGAAAAGAAGTTACCCAAGAGCTCGGAGAGCTGGAAGTATGCTCATGAGCCACCATACCCAGTCAGCTTTCTCCACATGCCTTATCCTACGGGATACGAGACTCTTAACCTTGTCCTCTTTGATGGGAGGAAAGGTAGCCCTAAGGAACATATAAGCCGTTTCATTGACGCTTTGGGTCCTTATGTTAGTTGAACCTTCACCAACCACTGGCAGATGCATTAAGGGGCAATGGAGTCAGCTAACCCCCTAAACTTTAGTGAACGTCTATGGACATCTTAGGTGTTGACCCTCCGAACTTCACTGAATGTCCATGGATGACTTGGATGCTGCTCCTTAAAGGTTAGAGTTGCCCTTTATATATGCCCTTCAACTGCTTAATAAAATGCATTAGAGAGGTGTTGCCCCTTTAAAGTCTAGTCCTAATATTATTTACCCCTGGCTTGTTTGTTAGTTGTGATTACAATTGTTGGCAAAAAAAAAAAAAAGAACCAAGTAAAAAACTATCCAAAAATGCTAAGTAAATGAAATGGTGCTCTCAAAGAATAACAAAACATCATCATTCTTGGACAAACATATTAATGGGATGCAATGATATCAAACATTGTTAGTGTGTTCAAGATAAGTGTGTTTCTTTGTTAAGCATTCATATGGGAGCAGCCTTGGAATATGTTAGTTACCCACGCAAATGAGGCATTAACAGGTGTGCAGTATGCCTTTCCAAATGACTTCAGGCCTACCAATACTCGATGAAATGACGATATGCATGCTATTACTGCTAAAAAAAATTTGCGCGCTGCGTGCGCTATTTTTATTGACCCCCATAATATTATCTCCTGAATCTGCCACTGTCACCAACAGTCTATTTTATCTTGTGAACCATAAACAATTCTTGGATCTTGTTTCCCTATTTCATCAAAAAAAAAAAAATTTTAAATAAGGGGGACAACTGGTGGAAAGTCACAGTAATCCACTCATTCCGGCTCAGAGAGGCTATGAAGAATTTCACCATGCCCATCGCCACAGTCAAGCAGACTCACCAGTTTGAAGCATTGAATCCGGGACCTCTCACATTCCCCCCCATTTCATCAATTAAATTCTACACTTGTTGATTACTAAAAACCGTAGATCAGCAGAATGCCAATTTAAGAAAATAACTTCACCTTGATTGTATTTTTCATTAATTCCCTTGTTCATGATCTGAAACACATGGTGAATTTTGTAAGTGGATTTGTTCCGGTCATTTGCCGAAAGAGTTACCAAGTTCATTTCTTTTTGCCCCACAGTCAATGCTAAAACTCCTAATTTAACTCCACCCACTTAAGGACACAACAATAAACAATTAAACATATACAACAACCATAAGACCACACAACCTTAAACCCTAGAGATGAGGATCCTCTTGGTCAGGATTCTAGGGATTATCACATTATATATGTTTATTGTATATTGTGTGGTCAACTTTTGTTAGCTATTGTTTATGCACGATGTATGATTGACGAATAATATATGAGGATCCCTAGAATACTCACGAAGAAAATCCGAATAAGGTTTAAATCCAAACCCTACGACCACACCACCGACGCTTTATTTTTAAAATACATAATCATCTCATTGTGTCAACAGTTGAAATACATAATCATCTCCTGTACCATATTTCAAAGAGAGCTGCTTCAGTTTCTTCTTATTCATCATCCTTCGAATCTGAATCATGAGAAAAATGATTTCTTTAGATAATTGTTTGTTATTAATTAAATTTGTGAATTTTGACATTTTTAAATAATTAATTTAATTTTATTTGTTTTTTGTCCACGTATCATAGATGTGGCATCCACGTCAGCAAATATGTTAAATCTAAGCGGACACATCATCATTTAATGGTCGGCGCCTACGGAAGAGGATTTTCTCCGAATCCACTTTGTAAAGATCTTAGAGATTCTCACATCTTAGTCGTTCATCGTATATCGTGCGATCAGTTTTTGTCAAGTACTATTTGTGTTTAATTTTAAATAAAAAAAGTCAAATGATTTTTGACCGCACGATACACGATGAATGACTAAGATGTAAGAATTCCTAGCATCCTCACAATTTAGATGAGGATGGGATCCAAATTCGGCTCCTACCCACTAACTTCCCTCCACGTATGCTGGCTACATGTCAACAGTGGGACCCAGAGCAGAGATCCTATTGGAACCAGGATCCTCTTTGGATCCATTTCTTAGGGATCCTAGGGATCCCACAATCCTGTCCGTTCATCGTATATTGTGCGGTAAAAAATTATTTAAAATTTAAGATTTAAAATTCAAATATAAATAGTACCTAACGAAAACTGACCGCACGATATTAAATAAACGGACAAGATTGCGGGATCCCTAGGATCCCTATGGAAAGATCTGGCGAGGATCCTGATTCATCCTATTGGTCCTTGAAACAAGTGGAACTACGTCACCATCCACTTCACCGCAGAGTAGTTTTCCCGCATCCGCAACCTTACCCCTTTAAATACCCAAAACGCCCACAACTGATAAGAGAGACTTGGAGTTGAAATACACAACACAACAGAGTGACAAAATATCGAAGGCTCGTAGTCCGCAAGTAAGTTTTATTCTAAGTTTTTATAGTGCTTTGGAGTATTTTATATTTCAGGTTTTTTAAACATTGAATCTTTGGTGAAAAAAGAAGAAGATCTAAATGGTTAAAAAGTCAGGAGTTTTCAATACTCCGGATCATGGTAGATTTTTTGTTGTTTTTGTGCTCATTTCATCCTTAATTTAAATACGTTATGTGTATGTGCGTATCTCAGTTTCGAGCTTCTTATATCTGCTGCTCTTGTTTAGATTTGACTAGTGAAGTATGGCTGCCTACCATAGTAATTTTCATCAAGAATCACTGCTAACTGGACAAATGGGGCTGCTGTTATTTGATTGTATTTCCGTTAGGATATTCGGTTTTGAGATCACAATCGTTATATAAAATAGAGGTGTAACTTAGTTGGTTTTCTTTATTTTGCTTTTCTGGATGTTTTCTTTCAGGTTTTGTTGTCTTTGTGACTGTTGTGGTTAGAACAATGCCGAGTTCTGTAAATTCATCGAACCAGGTCTGTGAAAATGGTGTTGAATTACTACCTGCAATCAATGATGCCCATGGAGGAGTTATTGTAGACATGAAGGATGCTATGGACTTTCTTACGTTGCTTAGGGCATCAATCTCGCAATGGAGGGAAGAGGTGCTGCTATCTATGCTTTTCATTGGATATGAATTTGTTCATTGGACAATCTTGGTTTAATAGTTTGATGATCTATTCTATTTGCCTATATGATATGCTTTCTAATTTGGTATACCAAGGTTGTTTGCGTAAATATAATTGCGGTTATTGCTCTTTAGTTCAGGATTTATGCAGATTCAGCACTTTTTAATCTATTATACATCTAAGTGATACGTGCCATTATGGACTGGACTGAGTTTCGTAATTTTAGGTATTTTAATTTGACTTGATTTTGGATTGGCTTCTATATGCTTTCTCGGATGAAGCTCCTTTTGAAGACAGACTTAAATTATGAAATATCAGTACTATCCCCTTCTTTATGTTCTTCTCCCCATCTCTTCCTTTCCCTCATGTTCGATGTATGTCTCTTGCTCTCACGCACACACTCTTTATGTTCTCTATGTTGTTTCTGCATTAGTTTGGTAGCAGAGTCCAACTGGTCTGATCCGCTGCTGTTGCAATGTCTTAGATGCTTCCCAACTCTTCAAAATCCAATCTTTGACCCACTGTTGTAGCTACAATCTCTCTCTCTCTCTCTCTCTCTCTCTCTCTCTCTCTCTCTCTCTCTCTCTGTGTACCATTCAATATGTCAGAGAATATAGTATACTTTGATCCATTTCAATGAGATAACAATTATGGTTTGTGCATAAATTGATAAACCAA
Source organism: Heteromeles arbutifolia (assembly GCA_024362995.1). Classification (NCBI taxonomy): domain Eukaryota; kingdom Viridiplantae; phylum Streptophyta; class Magnoliopsida; order Rosales; family Rosaceae; genus Heteromeles; species Heteromeles arbutifolia. The sequence continues at coordinate 25,582,701 of JANCRC010000005.1, read as the reverse complement.
TCGCCATAAATATAATGCATTTGAGTTCTATTCTTGTCGCCGTTGGTGTAAGAGAATTCCAAATGGTATTCACGGTTAATGTCGAAAAAATCCTTTTGGGTTTGAAGCCAATTCATCGATCAAGAAATCTGTTGGGATTGATCAATATTTTCTACGATAACTTAGATAGGAAGTTGAGTACTTGGTAGTTGGTAAAATCCTTATTTTAGTGCAATCTATGATATTGATAAAATATTTCAGTATACCAGCTGTTTGGTATGCAATAATGAACTTGTGAACAGCGTTTGTTTCTTTCCTGATGGATATTGTGATCGTTTCTCTAACCCCACAAACCCAATGGAAATCATCCTATTAAAGGCACAGGAAACAGATGATAGCCTCAAAGTGGAATCCATGAAGCCCACAAAAACGCAGAACTTCATTGCATGGAACTGATTAAATTCGGGCTGGGTCAAACTTAATACAGATGGTAGTGTAAGGGGAATTGCGGGTATTGCCACAGGAGGGGGTTTGCTTAGTGATGACAGTGGAAGATGGATCATGGGCTTTGGACTCAATTTAGGAGGAGTATGCCCTGTGACAGCAGCAGAACTTTGGGCTTTATACCATGGGCTGGAACTGGCTTGGGCTGAAGGCCTCAGGAAAATCTCAGTGCCCGTGGATTCCACCGCTTTGTCGATTCTCATTTCGGTAAAACCACTCATTTCTTTTCCTTTTCGAAGCCATTCTCTTCCTATTTTTTAGGATTCCTATTAGAATAGCCTATTCTCAATTCTAGTTGTAATTTTTCCTTTTCAGGGATGGACGACGCTCCCAAAGGAACAACAGCCAAGACTAATCGTCCCATTTCCTTCAGGAAGACCTCTTTCTTATATTAACATAACAATTTCGAATAAGTGCTTCATCAAATTTGAAAAAAGGAAATGTCTTTGGGTAACCCGTCATTGTTGGTGTGGAAGGTCGTAACTTAAGCATTCAGCTCCATCGCATAGCTTTAGCTCGTTGATTCGATTGTCATTATGTAATTACAAGCTGTTGACTTAAGTCCGTGTCAAGCAGTCTCGCCTCCTCGAAGAGGCAAAGGACTTTATCTATGCACTATGTTTCAAATATTCATTCAAGACTTTGATCCCCTATCGATCTATACGAGGATGTGTTTTTTATACTGGTCTGATATACCTTATGTTTTCTTTTGGTTAGCATTTCCCTTTCAATTGAGGTTATCCCCTTTTTCATCCTCCCCACCTTTCGGTTGCTTAAGGCGTAATAAAAGATTCACCAATCACACTTCTAGAAAAGGTCACTGGTTGTATAGTTTTAGTATGCTTCTTGTATAGCTTGGATAATACGAATCACGATCGTTTGAGCAGAAGCTTCAGCTTTTTTTTTATTTTTTTTATTTTTAATATAAGTAATATAAGTATTAGTTGAATAGGAATCACGATCGTTTGAGCAGAAGCTTCAGCTTTTTATTTTATTTTTTATTTTTAATATAAGTAATATAAGTATTAGTTGACTCCCCTGAAAGCCGATATTGCCAGTTGTTCTGATTAGTAAAGGACAGCACCCGTTGTAGCGTGCGAGTTGTTTCATATCGTATTTCACGTTGGTCCTAGGGTGTGCTTCAGCCTCAATCGATGGAAAGTCTTTTCCATATCTTCCGTCTCTGAAAGGTATCTCTCGAGCCTAACCTAAATAGGAAGGTTGCTGAGTCAAGTCAAATACAGGAAAGTCCCACAAATGAATCTTGGGCAATGGGCACAACAAGCCCTCGACTATATTGTGGCAGTAATATCTCCGAGTCAAAGCCATAGAAACGAGAAATGAAGATGGAGAATGAGGGCCATTTAGTCCCATAATTCCAATTGGATTTTTGGTATTGTTTGAGGGCCAGATGCGTGACTATAGCCTTTCAGTTTGGAACCGCGATTGACCTCTACTGAATGAGTATGGCAATAGCTTCACGATCGAAGACCTCTATAGCTTGGATTGAGCAGAAGCTTTCTAGAGGGAGAAAGGAAAAAGAGCAGGCCCTAGGAAGGAAGGAAGTATTCCCCCTGTCGGAATATGAGCTATTCAAGAGAGAGATCTGAACTCCATCGCTGTCCAATCAGGCACAGATAACAAACAGAATCATAATATCCAGAGGAAAAAGTTCCAAGAGCAGCGTCTATTCAGTAACTCTACTCTTGAGCTTTCCTTGGATAAAAACGTAGTGCTTTCTATATGTGTTCTATTTCAGATTCCAAGAAAAGTCAAGCGGCGCACTTGGTTCTGGCCAATTGATCAACAATTCAGACTTGCGGATCAACCCATAACGGATCAGTAATTCTAGTTGCCACTAGTGTTCAAAGTTGATCTATTCATAGAAGGCACCTCTTGTCACTTTTTTTTATTTCTATATGAAACCGCCATTCTGGGTGAAATAGCTCACCAATCAAGACCAACTCTATCAACAGATTTTTCATTGGGATATTTTTCTAGTGCAAGCGCTCTTTCTTATTCTTATTTCCTCGAAAAGTCTCTGTCTTCCTGTAGAGAATGACATGAGTCGGTAGGAAATACCATTCAGGTACGATACAATTTCTTATTAGTTGGCTAACAAACTTATTCATACTTGTTTAACATAGCTTTTTGAACAACTAGAGATCTTCTAAAAAAGCTGCTTCTTACTTACTTAGTTATACATTTCGTTGCCTCTCAGTGGCTCAAGCTCAGTCGTTTTGACACGGCATATATCTACCAACAGCCTGTATCTTCGTGACTTTTGCTTTCTTTATATATGTAGATGGATCACCCTCTCCCCTGAGTTGGAGTGTTTTACTAGACTTAGCTACTCGATTGCATCAATTCTTGTCTTTCTAGGAGCATTTGATCCACCTTCCTATTGTAAAGCATAGGTTCCACCAGCGCATAATCAGACTAGGTAAGCTCTTACTCCCTTAGCTTTCAAGAGCCTTTTCAAGCATTTTCACATTCGGACAGAACCACTGAGCAGGACTTGCCACTGAGAATATGGAGCTTTAAGCACATTCAATTGACTCGTAATACAATGGTCCCTTATGAATTCTAAGGCCTTTTCCACGAGTGAAAACTGCCCGTTTCCCGTCCTTCAATCATGTACCTGACATGCCGAATACCAATGAAATTATTATCAAGCACCACCTACGTGCACTTCGTTAGCTGGATCTCTCTCAAATCCTATGGCTATAGCTCATATATATTCAAAGCAAGCCGACTACTCTATAAATAAGCCATACTGAAGGGTAAGGCTCTTCAAGTTCTTCTCGAAGCCTCATCCCCTCTTTCATGAGCAACCTGACAACCCAGCGAGCCGACAGAGCACACATTGACCGTCAACAACCTGAGGAAAGAAAAAGTATTCCCCAATCCAATGACCAATATCGAACAACTGAGCAAAAGACCAATGAAAGACCGATCTCGAGCCCAAGACTATACATAGCTTCTTGTCAATTGCCAATCCCCATAAATAGCTTTCCCCTATCCCAAGTCAAGTCCGTCCCAATTCGAGGGCGGAGCGAAAAACTTTCCACGAACTAGAATCTCATAGATCTTCCTCCATCCCAAACGAAACAGCAAGCAACTGGACGAAAAGATAGCAAGAAAGCGGGGAGTAGACACCAAACCACAGAGCTGACGAAGCACACTCGACATAACAACTAAAGTCGGGCAAGACGATTCCACGGGATTACAGTACTCAAAGGAGAGCAAGAGGCCAACGAGCAAGGGACAGCAACCCCAATATCCGACCCAAGTATCCGACCTTCACTAAGACATACGAAGGGATCATGCTATGAAAGGAATACGAGGGAAACAGCTATCAAGGCAGATTGAATGGCTAGAAGTGATCATTCACTAATGACTAATGGGAAGCGGAAAGCCAGGTAATGGGCAATCGCCCTACATAGTGGGATCCACATCTGATGAAAGACACATTCCAAGTTCTTTAATAACTGAAAGAAGGGCAATTATAAGGTTCAATGATAATGGTGATCGCGCTCAAGGTTCCACGGTGATAGAAGGAAAGCTCCACTTTCTCTGTCTCCATGAACGGGTGAAAGGCCAAGCCAACAGGCGGACAAACACCCTTCTCATGATCAATTGTCTCCACAAAAGATGTCACATAGGTAGTACGTAAGTTAGATAGGTTATCTTCTAGGCAATCTGGGAAAGTCGAATAGGAAAGTGATGCGGGACGGTTGCGCGGGGAAGATAGGTTTGATCTCTTAATGTTCACTTATAAGATTCCCTTCTTTCTGCTTGGGCAGATCTAAGATTCCATTCATAGCTTTGTCCGTTCAGCTCTAGGAATTCTTTGGTAAGCTAAGAAGTTCCCCTGAAGCATGCATGTGATGACATTTCACCAGAAGTTGGCATGCCAGAAGGAAATCAATGATCTTTTCAGTATGCCTCTTTCTTAGAGGTATCAGAAAATGGGGCCTCCATTGGCCGATAAAGAAGAGGCAGTAGGGCTTTCAATCAGTGAGTAGAATGAGTTCCCCATTTCCTGTTCAGGTGAATTTAGGCGCACATTTTCCTTGAATCACATATCTGGTCTTCTTTCATTTTCTATCTCTTTTCTTCATTCCTGCAATTCTTGGTTTTGATTGGTCTAATAAGGCACTTTTCTGGAGCAGATTAGTTTCGTCTCTGGGGCGGATTGGTATCACCCAAGGCAGAAAAGGCGCTTCAATGTACTAACAAGACCAAATTACGCCTAGCCAAGAATTATTCCTCCACAGCATGGCATTCCAACTATTCTGATAGAAACCCTAGATTTATGACAGTAAAAAACGCACCTCGGACTTGAGTTTGTGTTATCCACGCCTAACCTTCCTGATAAGAAGGAAAAACCAGTATGTAGATATTTTGGATTAGATGTCAATTCCCCCTGCTTCATCCCCGTTTTAAATTCTGTTTCGATCAAGGTTCATTTTTTGGATTGAATAAGTTCACTTCGACTTCGCTTGCTGTTAGGTCTTTTCCTTCCCGTGAACACTTCGTGAAGCTTTTATATTTGAGTGAGATTCTCAATCCCTACTATAGAGCTACTCCAAAAAGTGGCTTCACTTAGCTTTCTATGCGCTGACTCTTCTAGGACTTATTCTCTGACCCCTTCATGGGTTCCCTATAAATGTGATCTATCTCTTCCCGTCTGATATCAGCCTACTAGAACACAATATGGATCCTCCTCCCCACAGATGAACATTGAACCTTGCCTTGAAAGCCCCATTTCTTCTAGTGCGTGCTAAAATCGCTTAATTCACTGAAATCGTTGCCGTCTTTGAGATCCGGATTGAAGAATGACAATGACGGCTGTTCTTCCCGGTTGTCCTTGTGATGAAAGGAGTGCAAGACTCCAGCTTAGAGTTTTGATGAGCTGTCACTAAATTAAAAAAGAAAGAAGAGAAAGAACGGAGAGTTGGCACCTACATAACTGGTTGCTTGCTTACCAAGCCATCCTGGCAAGCTCATCCAGTTCGATTATTATTCTTGACTTGACTTATTATTATAAAAACTACTCACTATCAAAATGAAAGACGATCGATTATCTACCCAAGAAGATAGAGAGTCCCACATACGAGAAAATGTCACAAATAGAGTTAAACCAAGTAACATTGCAAAGGCATAATGATAGTAGGGTCAGGATATCCCCGCCATCCGAACCAAACTTGACGGTCTCCCCTCATCCGGCTCTCCGCAGGGGAATCTCCATTCACTGTTTCCCCTAATATCCTCCATTTACCACATTATGGAGATTTACAGGAGATCCCAGAGGCTCGCTCGGAAGAGCTACTATACCATACCTTTTGACTCAACTTTACTCTAGTAGTTACTAGACTCACTATAGTAGTCCGTCCGGCTGCTCTTGCTGAAATCATTACTCTTCATTCTCCCGTGCTCTAGCAATTGCGCTCCCTATACCACTACCATGTAGTTAGGTAGGGAAAATCAATCCGTAGTGACGGGAATCTAGGAATGAATGAGGATCCCTATCAATATAAAAATGAAGAATATGTAATTATAGTCAGTGTTCTAAAAATCGGCCTAGGCGGCCGCCTAGGCGCTACACGGTGGCCAACTGCTCCGATTAGCCCATAATCGGGAGAAAAATCGGCAAGAGGATTAGGCGGGCGCGGAGGCAGCCTAGGCGGTGCTTGGGCGGCCTAGGCGGGCGACTCGATGGCCTAGGTGGTCTGGACGTTTTAGAGTTTTTGTCGTTGTAGAGGGTTATGTTCTTATTCTGGTTCTGCGTTTCTGCGTTCTGCGTTTCACATTTAGGAAGACGAAAGGAAGAAGAAGATCAAAATGAGTTTCTCTCTCTTCGTATTCCCCCACGTGACAGACAAACATGACCACTCGGTCCATTCCACTTTTTGTTGTATTTTTTTAAATTTTCTAATCAATTGCAGGGACAGATAACATACAATCATACATTGAATATTGCCATATTGGTGTGGTGTGCCCCACATCCCCTTTTTGGTGCAGAGCGCCTAACCTTTTTTACAGATTACACCTTTACTTTTTATTTTTATTTTTACTTTTTTAAATTCACTATATAATAAATAATCTTTAAAAAATATTTATTAAGTAATATGAATTTTCATCTTATACCATCTAATTCATTAAAAAAATATAAAAAAAATTCTATCTATTGAAGAGACATTGTTGGATAATCTTTTTTGCATTTTATCATTCTTTTATTATCTTATGCATGGATTTCATACAAGTATAATTTTTTGTAAGTGTCAATATGCACTTATTTACAAGATATACAAGAAATTTACCTAAATCCGCCTAGGCGCCCGCCTAGACTTCGCCTAGCCGCCTAGGCGCTAGGCGCCAACCCGCCGCTCGACTAATGCCTAGCGTTTTTTAGAACCTTGATTATAGTTTTCTCCCTTTCTCACTCAATAGATGTATTTGGTTTGATACGGTACAATACAATACAAGACGATGGAATGCAATGGGATGGATGGTAGATGGCTGCATGCGCCCAAAAACGATGATTCACTTGTTCTCTTGTCCATAGGGACCTCGTGGCATACAACCGAAATGACTCCCGCTTGATAACCGGCCATTTCTCTCTTTTTACAGCCTCGTGGACGGACAAAAGAATGGAAGTTACAGAATGGGACAATGAAGGCTCGCGAAGTATACAGCAAGTTCTTCTCCCTAACCTTTCTATTATATTATTAAAACGCTAGTGCGCCCCTTTCTCTAAAGGGTCGTAAGCACTTCACTCGTTAGGGGATGAGATTCATTCACTTGCATTCCTGCTAGCACTACAAAAAGTTCTGGTCTTAACGCCCCTACTACTGCTGTGCAGCCTTTCCTCGGGTTTGCAGAGTAGGGTTTCCCGTTTACCCACAACGGAGGAGCCGCCCCCACCAGGCAGATGGCCACGGGTCATAACACACTCTTCGCACAACAAATCCACTTTGAAGTTGACTTATTCACTCGGCCAATCATCGGAATATGTACGAGATGCCATAAGGGCCCAATGTCTCAATAGCATCTTTGTCTAAATCTTCGAATGAGACTTCATATCCGAAACGCAAGAATGATCTGACTAGAAAGTCATTCAAAACTTGATCGAAGAACCAACGTTTATTAAAGAATCTATAGAATCGATTACAAAAAGTACTAGTTTGAAAGGCTCGTTGGAATTGATCCGCTACGGGATTTACATTATACGCAACAGAAACATCTGAAGTACTAAACGGAATAGGTATTAGTTTGGTAATGGTTGAAGCAACAAACTCGGATTCGGCAAGAATATCATTTTTTGGTAGTACGAAGTGGGAATTGGTCTAAAAATTGGATAGGGGTTAAGACGCAGTCGGCGCTGGAGGCTGACTCAAGTGCCCCCCGAACCGCGTGAAATGGTCGCCTATTACACGACTCACTAACTTTGCCTGCGGTGGGGTACCTATTATTCGTCGGCGGTCCGGCGCACCCCTACTCACTTAAATGATGCTACTTAATTCTGAAGGAAATTTTTTCTTAATCTAAAGAGTTCCCTTTCGTTAAGCGCTTCGAGCTAGGAGTGGACATCATCATCATCTGCAGACAAATTCAGATCCTGTTTCATCATTAGCTTAGCTAAAGTGGAATAGTATGACTGGCTTTCCGAAAAATGAGACGAAACCTGCTTTATCGATATGAGAAACATGCGCTCAAAAAGACCTCCTAAACCCCCCTGCCAAGTGATCGAGTTTAGTCTGAATTAGCTGTAGAAGTTGCTCCCGCTCCGGACTTACTTCAAGGAAAGATAGGATTGGGCAATTCCGCCGGTTCTGGAGCTTACCTTATTATGAAAAGGTAGTTTACTTGCTCGACCATAGGGAGATGGAGCTTGCTTACTTAGTGCTTGCACTAAGGATTGAAGAGCTTAGTGTGAAACGCTAAGGAGGAAAGGGCTTTTTTTATAGAGAGAGTAAAGGGGGTGGAGCTTGAGGCTTCTAAGCCGTAGGAATAGGGAATGAATCTGAAAAAGCTTCTAAGTGAGATGATCTCGGCTTGTTGAGAGTTCTCTTTTCTTTCTAGACTGGACCCATTTTTAGACCGTCTCCTGAAACACTTTTCTTTTCACATTGATACGGTCAATGTGGAACATTTCAACACGCTCCCTCATGTGGGACCCAATTAGTGGGTCACACGTGGGATATCCACACATCGACAACCACAACCACGTGGAGCCAAGGGGATTCACCCTACACGCGGGGCCATAAGACCCACCATCATCGCGCAAGGCCAAGGGGACCCACTCATCGCGTGGCAGTATAGTACTGGCCCTCTCCCTAGCTCTAATACCATGTAGAACTATCAGGGAGATGGGTCATACGGCCCACTTCCAACAACACCGATATTGTCCCCAACTTGATAATTACCACTTGCACAATCCGTCAGGTGTAGGATTTTATCACAAAAAGCCTCGGTATTAGTTGGAGTGGTTTTAGGATATTTAAACTCTTCTTTTCTCATTGATACGGTCGATGTGGGACATTTCAACAGTAACTACACACCATTCAGCCTAAATGTCTCCGTACAAATTTGTGTACTTTCAATGCAAAAGGCTGGTTGTGAGTTATGAGCTGCACTATAAAAGGGGACATGACCATCTGAGTAACTACCAGACCTTCTTGCCAATAATAATTATGTTGCTTGCACTGCGTCCAATATACCACGGATCATATATGATTTGATTTATAAATTCGTCGTTTGGTTTTCATGTAATTCGTGTGGGATCTTCTGTGTTGCGACTGTTTATCACAAAAAGCAAGATTTTTGTGTATTCTAGACAAATAAATTTAACCATGCTCCTATTTAGAGCCTGGTCGGTAAACTGATAATCTACACAATACATAACTCTCAGAATGTGTATATATACAACAAAAAAGGAAGAATGAAGCTGATACCCTGCATAGTTCTGGCACAATAGGTTTTCGCTTGAAGAAACTAATTACAATCAATTTATAAAAAATAAAATAAAATAAAAAAGTAACAACCAGGGATTAAGGTACACTACAGATATGATTTGATGAGCTTTCTGTCATATTCTGTCCATTAATCTGAACAAATCTGTTGAGTTGGCTTCAATCTATTATGTTGATCGCAGGAGGGTTTTCGGTACCATCATGCTGAGCCGCACTACCTCATGCTTGTTTATTGGATTCCTGAAATTAATGATACTCTACCCGCAAATGCATCAGACCGAGTAGGTGTTGGTGCTATTGTTTTGAGTGATAAAAAAGTGGTACTTGCTCTCATCTACTATTTGTTAATTGTTTGGATAAAGTAAAAGGCTGAGTAGCTGTTGGTCTCTGAATGATTTGGAGCAACAGTTCAAATTAGATAACTAATAAATTGTCTCACCTTTCCTTGCGCTTTCAGAGTATTTCACTGCCAATTTGGTATAGTTTAACCAAATATTTCGTTTTTCTAATTCAGTCAGTGTGCATACTGCTGTATATTAAACTTTTCCACCTTGTTCGCTGCCCTTGTTCTTCTTTGTTTATTATTTAGTAGGCTTATCATTTGTCTTGCGTATAACAACCTTGTCGTCATCTGTTGCTGGTTTTGAACTTAGTTTTATTCTGCATAGATGCTTGTAGTCCAGGAAAAGAGTGGCAGGTTCCAAGGAACAGGGGTGTGGAAAATCCAACTGGAGTCATTGACGAGGTGTGTACCCTAACATCCTGAACGAAGAAGTACTTTAGTTATTTACATACTATGATGCTCTAGAGTATTGGACATCAAATTAGATCTTCAATTGCAGGGTGAAGATATATTTGTAGCTGTCATAAGAGAAGTTAAAGAAGAAACAGGAGTAAGTTATCAATCTATATTATTCATGCATGCCTCGTAGTTTATGTTACCACTATTTACGGTGTGATGAAGATCACTGGTTTTAACTTCTTCAGATCAACGCAGAATTTCTGGAGATTTTAGTATTCAGGTACCAGTTTGCGCACTCTTGAATTCATGTGCGTTTAAATTGAAATCTTGTAAGATATCAAATTTGACTGGAGAGTGAAAAACTAAGTCATACATCCCATAAAACAGCTGCAAAATATGATTATAAAGAACCAAATTCTCCTGTACCTTACCTGTGAACCAATATCATTGGCTATCAAGAATGTGACTGAAAGCAGGCTTGGCCGTGAACATTGACATTAACAGTCTCAGTCCCGTAATTAACGGGTTCAACCCACACTCCTGCAGTGATCTGTTGTCATTTGTGTAATTCTGTTTGCTTTCTTTTTTAATTATGTTTGGTAAATGGGTTGGGGATAATATTCCCATTAAGCAAGTGATTATCTCGCTAATCTGGTCTGGCTACAATGGCTGTGACTCTGCTACTTTAGTTACATAACTCAAGCCATGCTTCTGATGAACATAAATCCTATGAGAGTACCTCTCTCGAAACTTTGGAACCGATCATGTACTCGTAGCATAATGTTTTCTATACAGTTATTTGGCTTCATCGGAGGTTTTTCTTCTAACAAATACCAAATTTGTTGAACTTCAAATGTTGTGACACATTCTTCTTTCAGCTACCATTAGGCAACCACACAACGCATTCTTTGAGAAGTCGGATCTATTCTTTGTGTGCATGCTGCGTCCTCTAACCTTTGACATCCAAAAGCAAGAACTGGAGATCGAGGCAGCCAAGGTAACTTTTCGACGATGATGTGTTTGAACTTTGAATACTGCTCGAATCTAATTTGGGTAGATTAATAATGTTTTTGTTAAACATACTGAAATTCGTGTGCATTCGCTACAAATCTGTGACGTTGTTTTATTTCATGCAGTAGATTCCACTTGAGGAGTTTGCAGCTCAACCAGTCACCCAGAAACATGAGCTCTTCAAGTACATTCTTGAACTTTGCTCGGCAAAATTAGACAGAGAATATGCTGGATTTTCTCCACTGCCTATAACATCAGTTTTTGACCATAAGTTGAGTTATTTGTATTTAAATAGGCAGGATATGCAGTGCCTATGTTCTTCTGATCAGTCATAGATGCTTTGATAATTTTCGATAATTTATAATCTCTCTGTGTTCGTTGCTCTATTTTTGTTTTATATTTGTCACGTTTCTAGACACAGAACTAATAGACATCGCTTGGTCGCTAGGATTTGATGGGAATAGATAACTATATTCAAGGTGAAAGTGGAATAGGAATTGATACATTCAATCCAATTCAGGAGACCAAATGAAGAGTGAAGACAGATGACCATGTTTAACACAAGTTAACATGGTTTACTTACGGTGTTGGGATCCTCCTCTGTGTATGTGTCGAACTTTAAAACAAAATGAGATTGACGTTATTTTCAATTTTGCCATTTTTCACGAGATTTTTTTTAGTGCCATTGTTATCTGCATGTCATAAATTTATTGATTAACATACTTAGGTGGGTAAAATATCAACATTATGGCTCATTCATGCTATAACATGGCTATATTAATAACTGTGACGTTCTCACAATCACACGTAAAATTGTTTCTCTACAACTAAGCACTAACACTACTAAATTAAACAGTTTGCGCGACGAGGGAGATTTTGTTGCGCAAACATTATTAGTCGCACAGAAACTATGGCGACCAGAAAATCGTCGCGCGTATTTTGTTGCCCAAAGGTCGTGAAAAAAGACATTGCGCAACAAACAATTTCAAACTCGTCGCGCAAAAAAATTGCGCGACGCTTTTGTCACATCCCGGCCTGAGGCGGATCACTTCTTGGGCCCGCTCCACCACCCTAGCACGATATTGTCCGCTTTGGGCTTACCATTCCCTCACGGTTTTGTTTCTGGGAACTCACAAGCAACTTCCCAGTGGGTCACCCATCATGGGAGTGCTCTGGCCCCCTTCTCGCTTAACTTTGGAGTTCCTACGGAACCCGAAGCCAGTGAGCTCCCAAAAGGCCTCGTGCTAGGTAGGGATGTGAATATATATTTAAGGATCACTCCCCTGGGCGATGTGGGATGTTACACTTCACTATTCGTCGCTCTAAAGTTATACGGATGAAGGTTTTCGTCGTACAATATAAAAGGGTACAAGTGCGCTTTCTGACTAGTTCGTCTCAAAAAGTTTGCGAGACGAAAAATGTAAGAGGCGCGTGGTAATGCGTGACGAAGTTATAAGACGCGCTTAATTTTGCGCGACGATTGGTTGGCGTCGCGCAAGTGTAATTTTTATTAAAAAAATAAATAGAATAAAAGGAAAATTAAAAAAAAAAAAAGATTTCATACTAATTAATGACAAAAAAAAAAGCAATTAATGAATAAAAAAAACAATTTTTATTTATAATATAAATAAAAATGTATGTACAAATATAAAGTTATAAAAAAAAGCGGGAACAAAACTATGAAAAAAAAGTGGAAAAATCTATAGGAATGTCGTTCGAAGGATCTTGCTGCTGGTTGGGGACGGGGGAGGTCGACGGGCCTGATTGCTGTGCATGCTACGTGTGGAAGGGCTGTGAGGGTGATGGTGCAGAAAAACTAGGGAGATGTATTCCGAAGGAACTGAGGGCTTGTACAAGCATCGACATTTGAGACTTGTACGATGCCAGCTCACTCCTCAGGCCAGCGACTTCTTGCGTCAAAGCCGTAACCTGGCCCTTTAACTGCGAGGATGACGATGCTCTACTCTTCTGCCGCCTCCCATCCCCTGACAATAAGTCCCTGGCCTCCGACCGAAAGTCTGGTCGAACGTCTCTGTCACGATGTGAAACCCTGCATCCTCAGGGGGATTTTCACAAACTAAATCGGCATGTCCGAAGGAAGATGGGAGGCAGACTCTTGAAGCACCGGCTGACTCTTCTCCACCATAATGGCCTGTGAAAAAAAACATGGATTATTAATAGAAAACAATTTGAAATAATTAGTATAAATGTTGAATGCATAAGAAATTATTTACATGAAGGGACTCGGTCAACTTATTCCCAGGCCGAACATAAACGTCAGCAAAGACGTCGACCTCCGGAAATTTTGAACCTCCTAAAATCGAAAAAGATAAGGAAAATGTTAGTAAGAAAAAAAAAATTATTAGCGACATTTTAAAATTAGAAATGAAAGATGTCATATATACCTTCCGTTGCGCCTCCATCCTATAGAAGAAAGGCCTCGAACCCGAATGGTGGAGAAGAGTCTTCTTCACCCGAGTGACCTTCGCCGTCTTTAATTGCCGACAAGGTCCCTGGGTGTTTTTCTTCGCTGCAAAGAAATGAAAAAAAAAAAAAAATCATTAACCCAAAACTAATAACAAATCCTACTAAAATTTCGGCATAACCTCCCCTATAATTAAAACATTTGCCAAAACCCTGAAAATAACATAAACAATATACGTATCCAACACAATGATCACAACAGTTTAATAAAAGGTTCGGAACGATGACAACTTTTTAATCCTTACATGACATAACAAATTGAACCTAAAATAACAAAACTAATTAGTTAACATTCGCATACATTTTGTTCCTCTATTTCTCCTGAGAGTTACTTATTGAGCATCACAACTACTTCTCTGTTTGAGGCCACTATTTCCTTTCTCCTAATTAGAACATACTAGGTCTAAACCCCTCCTTAAGTCGAATAGCAGAAATAAGATAGCTTAAAAGACGAAAATCAGGAAGTTTCACCTCAATATTTTTTGAGGCAATCAACACAATATTTAAGAACAGCAAACAATCAGAGATGAGCAACAAGAATAAAGCAGGGATGAGAGAAAGAGAGAGAGCAGCAGAAGCAGAGGGTTAAACTGAAAAGAAATTTCACGAACGAAGGGAACAAATCAAGGATGACGGACACATGGAGCGAATGGGCAAAATCAACTTTTCACTGCAGCAAACAGAAAATAGTAAGGCAAACAAAGCAAAAATAGAAGGGCAAAAACGTAAGACCACTAGTCATCCACAATGCTCTAAAACTGAGTTTTAGTGTATATATGATTTCCAATTCGAGCGTTTTCAAATAGCACAACAAACTTCTAAAAATGGTGACAACTGCCATCCAAGATGGCCAATTTTTGAGCTTGTATACACAGACATGAATTACGAAATACACACAATTTTGATTTCATGACAAAACCCATTTCTGAAAGCGAAGAAATTGCGAACAAAAAAAGAGAAAACAATGGAAACTTTTTAATCCTTACATGACATGACATAACAAATTGACCCTAAAATAACAAAACTCAGTTAACATGGGAATGAGGGGGTGAATTAGGATTGTATACCTGGCCGTGTACCTGAGGCATCGGTTGTGGATCCCAATGGCGACATTTGGTTCGTAGTGCGGGGGCGCCGGTGAGTACATCGGGCGCTAACAAGCAACGCCACCGAAGAAGTCGACGATGCCTACGCCTGTGGGACTGGAGGACCAACTTGGTTAACCGGATTGACCGGCCTATGGTCTATCTCTGTCGGAGCAGTGGCGGCAATAGGTGTCGTCGACGGACTAGGTGTAGAAGTCATCGCCCTCCGGGTTCTAATGAGGTGTGACATCTACAAAATTGGAAATCAATTTGTTTCGTACACAAAGATTTAACTTACCGTACACATGCT
The DNA here is from genome assembly GCA_024362995.1 of Heteromeles arbutifolia. Classification (NCBI taxonomy): domain Eukaryota; kingdom Viridiplantae; phylum Streptophyta; class Magnoliopsida; order Rosales; family Rosaceae; genus Heteromeles; species Heteromeles arbutifolia. The sequence goes on along the minus strand of JANCRC010000005.1, from coordinate 25,567,608 downwards.
AATAATTTGAACTTAAATTTAAAACGAAATTTAAAAACCCTAATTCTAAACCCAATTCAAGTTTGGCAGAAACAAAACTTAAAACTAATAACTATACACAAACTAATCAATTCAGATAGGATATAGACCCATCACTTATAACTTATAAGAAGCAACTAGCATAAAGGACGTCCTTACAAGTTTACTACCTAAAACCAAACAATTGTGAGGTGCCTTGGATATCCTTACTACCTTATGTTTAAATAAAGACCTCACAACAAACTAATAATGTGAGAGAGAGCATATCATTATTTACTCGTAAAATCCAGATTTGCTTATATCATGTGGGTTCCCATATCTTTGAATAATAATAATAATGGAGTTCACAAACAGATTTCATTTGATTTAATGTGTTCCTATTGGTTTGTTATACCTAATCACCATGACATTGCCCTATCTGGCTGAAAACATATTTTACATATAAATTTCCCATTTTTTGTCCTCCTTGGTGAATTAAGTATAGCCAAACCCAGAAGAGAATCCATTCATGACATTCCTAAAAATGTAACTTCAAATTTGGGAGGCTAAATTCAACAAGCAATTCAACCGAATCTATCATATTAATAAGGCAACAACAAAGGCTAATGCCCCCATTATATATCAAGAAATCGTGGCAGTCTACAATGCAAATCTCAAAAAACTTATTCCACAAATGTACGGTGTAATTCAATTTTTTTCTTTCAAACCTACAATAGAGAACACGTCCTACAATATCTTAAATTCCAACATAAAAACCACAAACATAAACATATTTCATCTAATCGTAATAAAAGAGAATTAAAAAGGTGAATTATACAATATAAAGATAAATAAATAAAAGGATTGTTGCATATGGAAAAGTGTAAGTGCAATGTAGTGGATGCATAGAACACAGGAAAACATTAACAAATCCCTAATTTAAGAACCCTGTACTTAAATTAAAAAAAAAACCCCAAATTCGAACCTTGTACTTGAAATTAAAAAACCCCTAATTTAAGAACCCTAATCTAACCCCAAGTGAAGCACCCTAAATCTAACCCCAATCCCCCCCCCCCCCAAATTCAGAAAACCTAATCTAACCTCACTGCACAAAATCATTCCCCTAATTTAAGACCTAAATCTAACCCCAATTAAGAACCCTAAAAACCCAAATTCTAACCCCCAATTTGCAAAAGAAAAAAAAACCTAATTCTAACCCCCAATTTGTAAATAAAGAAAATTGAAAATGAAAACTAAACAGGAAATTACCTCTTGGAGACGAAGTCGCAATGGCCGGAGAGACTGACGGAGAGACGAAGTCGCGACGGTCGGAGAGATGAAGGAGAGACAGGGTATCGCACAGGGAAAAAGGAAGAAAAGGGTAGTTAGGGGAAGAAGGAGAGTTGGGGTTAAAATATAGATTCTTGCGCCGTAGAGCCTTTGTCTCGCAAGGCTAAAAATCGTTGCGCAAGTTTTTTAAAATTTCCGCAAAAAAAAAAAAAACGCCTTAATTGAAATTTCAGACACTTGCGCGATGAATACAATATTTCGTCGCTCAAATATACTTTGTGCGACGAAATATATGTATTCGTAACGCAATATTCCAAGGTAAATTTAAAATAACCGCTAAATCTTGATTTTTCGTTTCTAACCGTCGAAAAGTTTTGTCCCATTACTTGATCTCTGAATGTTTGTTTTTTGCGATTTTTGGCGTATGCGATCTCGAACCATATACAAACAAGTTTGACTGTTGGATCGTTCAAATTAGTTTCGTAGAACGTGTATCCCATCAAAAAGATAGATTCACTAACACTTAGAGTTTATTTATACTTTCATTAAGTATAACATAAGATTTTGTGGTATCCACTAGAGTATATAGTTTAAATTGAAGATCGAATTCATTCATTGTATTCATATAGTGTCAAGGAGTGTAGCTGGAAAAAATCATCAAAATCGGATTTAAAATAACTGTTAAATCATGATTTTTCGTTTCTAACCGTCGAAAAGTTTTGTCCCGTTACTTGATCTCTGAATGTTTGTTTTTTGTGATTTTTGGCGTATGCGATCTCGAACCATATACAAACAAGTTTGATGGTTGGATCATTGAAATTAGTTTGGTAGAATGTGTATCCCATAAAAAAGATAGATTCACTAACACTTAGAGTTTATTTATACTTTCATTAAGTATAACATAAGATTTTGTGGTATCCACTAGTGTATATAGTTTAAATTGAAGAACGAATTCATTCATTGTATTCATATAGGGTCAAGGAGTGTAGTTGTAAAAAATCATCAAAATCAGAGTTAAAATAACCGTTAAATCATGATTTTTCGTTTCTAACCGTCCAAAAGTTTTGTCCCGTTACTTGATCTCTGAATGTTTGTTTTTTGTGATTTTTGGCGTATGCGATCTCGAACTATATACAAACAAGTTTGATGTTAAATCGTTGATACTAGTTTCGTAGAATGCGTATCCCATCAAAAAGATAGATTCACTAACACTTAGAGTTTATTTATACTTTCATCAAGTATAACATAAGATTTTTGTGGTATCCACTAGGGTATATAGCTTAAATTGAAGATCGAATTCATTCATTGTATTCATATAGGGTCAAGGAGTGTAGCTGTAAAAAATCTTCAAATCGGAGTTAAAATAACCGTTAAATCGTGATTTTTCGTTTCTAACCATCGAAAAGTTTTGTCCTGTTACTTGATCTCTGAATGTTTGTTTTTTGCGATTTTTGGCGTATGCGATCTCGAACCATATACAAATAAGTTTGACGTTGGATCGTTGAAATTAGTTTCGTAGAATGCATATCCCATCAAAAAGATAGATTCATTAACACTTAGAGGTTATTTATACTTTCATTAAGTATAACATAAGATTAGTGTATATAGTTTAAATTGAAGATCGAATTCATTCATTGTATTCATATAGGGTCAAGGAGTGTAGCTGTAAAAAATCATCAAAATCGGAGTTAAAATAACCGTTAAATCGTGATTTTTTGTTTCTAACCGTCGAAAAGTTTTGTCACATTACTTGATCTCTGAATGTTTGTTTTTTGTGATTTCTGGCGTATGTGATCTCGAACCATATACAAACAAGTTTGATAATTGGATCGTTCAAATTAGTTTCGTAGAATACGTATCCCATCAAGTTCAATGGTATATAGATATTAAATTTATTTATATTGTACGTGTAACACTTAAGAAGTTGAATGGTATGTATATTTAAGGCGATCCAATGGTCACCAACTTTTTAAATTTAATTTAATATATATATATATATATATATAATTATTATACTTTTTAGGGGTATAAAATTCTTAAATTAATATATATAATTATTATAGTAATTTTTTTAGGGTTATAAAATTATAAAATTAATATTTTGCTTGTTGTGTTGGGTTATCGGGTCATGTCAGGAATTGCCAGGCCTAGCTTACGCGACCAAAAATTGTTATGCGTCACGCAATTATGTTTTAAAATGTTTTTTAAATTTTTTTTTTGTTTACAATTTATTATAAAATACAAACATACCAAATTTATTTACAAAGTAATTCACATATAAAATGGGAATCATTCAAACCATTTTTTCCATCACTCTATCTAATGCATTAACCATTTCGTGTGTTTTACAAAAAAGGTTACAAATAAATTGCCTTAATCTTCATCCGAACTATAATAACTTTCACTTTCGTCGCTATCATCATTTTCAGTGTCCTATTCCTCATCATCGATAGGTATGTCACCATCGTCGTTTGTGCACACTAAAGCATCGTATCGTGGAATATTACCGAGGTCAATTGTGATCGACTGAATCGGTATTTCGATTGAAGATACTCCTTCTATCTGAAATGGTTCTTGGATAAGATTAGTATCTCAGAGTGTTTTAGCACCACTTTCCATCAAAGATTCAAGACGTTGGTCAGCAACATTGTCGATGTCGTCGTCAGTACGATCTTGTTTTGGTATAGCATACATGTTCCTATGATCCATCGTCTGAACAACTTTGCAACCCCTCCCGGCTTTAGGGTTATCTAGATACACAATTTGTTTTGCCATGGTTGCTAAGATGTAAGGGTCGTCATCGTACCAAGTTTTGGTAGTGTTCACTGATAGTAATCCATGATCTCTTTTCACACTTCCATGCCTATTTGGGTTTGTATCAAACCATCGACACTTAAATAGGATCACTTGGCACCGGTCTTTGTAAAGCAATTACACGACACTTGTTAGTTTACCATAGAATTCAATGTCTGTACTTTCGCCTCCTCCCAGGACATGAACACCGTTATTTTGGGTACACAAGTTGTCATCTCATGCACCCGCTAAGAACTTGCCGCCGTTGACATGGCAACCCGAGTACAATTCAACGCGAATTGGTCTGAACACCAAGTTATATAACTCTTTACTGTACGTGGGGGAATTCGATGCTTTCAGTTGATTCACCTAATATTAGACAAACATTTAAATTTGTTAGTTCGAGCAACTTAATTGGTACAATATATATGTCCAATACAAAACACTTCAAACTTACATATTCAAGAAACCACTGCAGAAACAATTCACGGTGTTTATTGGCATACAAATGTGAAGGATGTGCCTACTTCATCATATTTTCATGCTCGTCTAGATATTATAGTGTCTCATCACAATTGTTGAGTACGAACCAATGTGCTACCTCCATGTCCTTCTTGGAAAACGACTTGCCAGAAATCGGATCTCGGAATGGTCGAGCAATTTAGGCAAAAACTGAAAGTTTCTCCTTTCTCACACCCCCATCATTATTGCACGGAGGACGATTGAAAGTTATCTCAACATCCTTTAAATACATTCCACAAAATGTAAGCGCCTCATATGCCACCCAAGCTTGTATAATGGATCATTCGTGCTTCGCTTTGTTTCGTACACTTTTCTTCAAGTCTCTGAGAAGCCTGCCAAAAGAAAACGATACGATACACATATTACTAATCGTAATTTATTTAATATTGATTAATAAAAAAGATGAGGAATATATACCTTTCTATTAGATACATCCATAGAAAGTTGACTGGTCCAGCAAGCAATGCCTCCTCTGGTAAGTGAACTGTCACGTGTATCATACTTGTGAAGAAAGCTGGAGGAAATATCATCTCAAACTTGCATAGAACTTGCACAATGTCATGGCGCAACTGATTAACATCTGTTTTTTGCAACGTTCTTGACGTCAATTGCAAAAAAAAATTGGACAACAGCATGATTGGTTTCACTACATCGACTGGCAAGAGATGTCGAATACCCACAGGAAATAGGCGTTGCAGAACCACATGGCAGTCATGACTCTTTAGGCCAGCTAATTTACCCCTGTCAACGTTCACACAACGCGCGATATTTGAAGCATACCCATCGAGAAACTTTACAGACGATAAAAACTTTAAAAATTCTTTCTTGTCATTCGGTTTCATTGAAAAAATGCAAGATCCCTTCTGGCTTTATCATTGTCCTTATTCATCCATAAACCCAATCATATTCCCATTCGTTCCAAATCAAGACAAGCTTTGATTGCGTCCTTTGTCTTGCCCTCAATATCTAGAATTGTGCCGACCAATGTGTCAAATACAGTTTTCTCAACATGCATAACATCGAGGTTGTGTCTCAATTTTAGTTTGGACCAATACGGGAGCTCAAAAAACATAGACTTGTGCGTCCAGTTCATATGTGTAGAAGGTCTTGTCCTACTGACACTGGTCCCGAAATGAGCAAAATCCAAACGGTTAAGCTATTCCAAAATCTGAGCACGGGACCATTCTCTGGGTCTAAGGCGATGCTCTTTCTCCCCATCAAACTCTTTATCCTTCTCTCGCCACTAGTGGTCCCAAGGCAACCATCTTTGATGACTAAAGTAACAAACTTTTCCAGCGTGTCAACTAGATGTTACGTCTTCCTTGCATACAAGGCATGCCATATAACCCCTAGTGCTCATCCCGGAAACCATTGCATATGCGAGGAAATCGTTCACAGTCCACATCACTGCAGCCCGCAAAGTGAACATCATACAAGTACATTTATTGTATGTGCGTGAGAAATGAAAAGAAAGATACACAGAGTGGAGAGAGAGTGAGTGAGAAAAAAAAAATTGTAGATTAATAATAGTAAAATATTAGTAAATATGAAATAAAAAATTGAAAAACAATTGAATTTCAAAAAAAAAAAAAGAAGCTCGTGACTTAGTCCGACATTGCATCAAACGCTTCACTAAGCTAGTCCAACTTAGTCTAGTCTAAACCAGTCCAGCTCAGTTCCTGAAGCTAATCTAGTCTGAGACAGTCCGGTGCAACAAACGCACTCAAAAAGTTATCTCAAAGTCACCCTTAAAGAATTATCTTAACTATATAAACTCTATAATCGAAAACGTTTAGTTTTTTTAATTAATTTTGTTTCCTTCCGAGTTGTCCGTATGTATGGAAAAGCATGCATGGTAAGTTAAATCTTTGTATGCTACGTGTACACTGTTATGACAGATGGTCTGCCATGCGGCACCAAATCCGGGATTCAGAAAACCACTGTTGAAAGCTGGTGCATGCTTCTCTATATTACAATTTACAACAAGGAAAACTAATGAAAAGAGTTTGAAAATTTTAAGTTTTAATGATAAGGACAAAATAAAGGGTAAAGTGAATATTATCATAATTGATTTTTTAATATTAAAATGTGATTTTTCGTTAAAATGATTAGCACTAAGAACTTTTCGTTAAAATTTCCTTTACAATAATATGATCTTATCAATTTCTTCTATACACCAAATAACTCCTCTCTCTCTCTCTCTCTCTGTGCGTGTGTGTGTGTGTATATCCCATATTTTCTATTCATTTCTCTTTCTAGCTAGCCACAAGGAGGAAGAATGTTTCCTGCAAAACTTGCGTTAGTCACAGCACTCTCTCTCTCTATCTTCTTCAACCTTATTGTGGCTGCTAAGGAGGTTACCAGAAATGCAAATCCTTCCCCTACTTATAATTGTGCCAACTGCCCTTCATGTCAGTGTCCTCCCTCCGTACCAACTCCAGGGTACCCTTTATATGGCCCTCCTCCACCAGCACCGCCACCCCCCTCAAGTCCTGGCTACCCTTATGGAGGAGTACCGCCGCCGCCGCCGCCGCCTCGTGGTCAAGGAAAGTGCCCCCCAACTCAGCCTGGTCAGTGCTGCCAGCAATACCCTCAAAATCCTCAATACCTTTCTCCACCAGGAGGATATGTGCCTTACCCTGATGACAACCATGCTGCTAATTCATCTCCTTTCTCAATCTTCCTTTCTGTTATGATGGTCATGTTGTTTTACTCTACTGTACTTTTCCTTTAAGTTTGCATGCTTTATATTTTCTGTTCTTCTTATGTGGGAGTATATAAATTATCTAAATCTTATGTATGTGGTAAATAAACCCTTTTCAATTAATTGGAATCTCTCTTTTTTTCATATATATTTTACATCAAATTTGTTTAACTAAGGAGAAGGTTCGAATTTAGGTAGCACACTGCTCAAATCAACTTGGTTAAGTCCAGATCGATAACGAACTTGATTAAGTCTAGAGCACTAATTGTCATATCTTGGTACACTAAGAGGCAGATTCAGGTTAATTTTGCTAAAAGGAGGAGGATTTGTATGGCACGAGTACATCATGACGTCTCGTGCAAAAGACGTGTTTAACTTTTCTTCACATTCTTACATTGTTGCACGATATACTACAGTGTACGCATGTCTTACAAGTTACTCTACCGTGTACTCATGTCTTACGAATTACTCTTTAGAGAGGAATCGGTGGGCTTAGAGACGCAGGGCGGTTCGTTGATCTCTCTGCCATGTAGCATAAGGAGCTTGTTGTTTCTGCTGTACCTGGCAATTGCATGGTTGATTTTGCTTCACTAAAATCTGAAATGATACGTCTCCTTACTCCCTTTTTGACAAACTGACAAACATCTGGCCTTTTCTTGCAAAGAACTTATCCACTTTGCATGCTATGCGTGCCGAATGCAAGACAAACCATGTATTAATTGCTCCTTCACTTGCTGGCGAAGACGTGAGCGGGTTCAACTCTCTTGTCGAATTCATTCATCATCTCTCTTCATATTTTCAGTGCTGATAAATATTGACTAGAGAAATGCTAAGGAGAGTCTTAAAGTGAGATATTTTATGAACATTTTAACGTTAATTTTCATGCTAATATTATAACACATTGTGTAAAAAAAATGAGGTAATAGAGAATTTATAAAGATTCACTTTTGAGGGAGCCTCCTTAGAGCAATTCCACCGTTTTTTATTGCCTTGGGGATAGGCAACCCAATCCGCTCTCTCCCCTGCCCAAAACATTCCAGCCCACTTGGGCAATTTCATCCAAGGCGAGCCCGGTGGAAAAGTTAGGCAATAATTGACTAACTCAGCGCCCTGTTTATGTGACGTAAGGGTGACGTGAGCCACAATTTAAATTTTAAAAATTATAATAAAATAACTAAAAATATAAAAAGTTATAATTTTTTTCTATAAATACGTAACCATGTTCTTCCACTTTACACTACATTTCAATATTTTCGAATACTTTCAACTAATCTTTTATTATTATCTGAAATTAAAAATAAAATAATCTTTTATTATTTTATAAAATTAAAAATACTAATATTTTAATACGAATTGCTAGGCTATTCGATTTAGAGGAGGAGATGCGCTTGGCAGTTACTGTTCATTACAAACAATTACTGTTTATTTACGAGGATTGAGTTGCCTATTGCTTAGGCGGCCTTCCTACACTGGAAGTGTTCTTAACATTTCTCATATTGACTATGGAGTATTTTTGTTTTAGTTGCACTAAAATTTATTTGTCTAGTTCTCATGGCTCGATACTCCCGCGAGAGCAACTCAAGCACTCACTCAAGAGTAACTCGACCCCATCTCGAGTGCTTGTTAAGCCATCTCATTTGCCTCGAGTGTTATATTTTGTTTGTTATTATATATAGACAATCTGAAAATTTAAACACATTCAACTATAATAAATAGCTGTAAGCGAAAATGACTCTCTTTGCGTTTCTATCTAAAAATGAATTTACTACTACAGTTGAATATACTGTTCTGGAAAAGGAATTTCACTTCTCTCTTCAAGTTAATGTGGTATAATCGTTCTTACAATAACTTTCGAGAGCTCTTTTACAATAACTAATTGCCGACTTACATTATATATGTAGCTACCAAATCAATTTTGTATTACTATGCCTCTCATACTCTGTAGAATATCTTTAACTTTACATCCTACACACTAACTGATAAACCTTATAGGCACAGCATAGCCCATCACTAATAGTGTCTCAACTTAATCACTTATTATTAGGTCTTGGATTGTATCACAAAATGACTTGGTTATATTAGGGGTAAAAACTCCGATATATTAATTGTATATTATTTTGTCATATGACCAATGTGGGATCTTATTCGCCAACACTAACTCTACTGTCTTAATGTACTCCCTGTATTCATTATTTGTGTCCCACTTCATCTCATGCCATCAGTTAGGTTGAAATAGGCCGCTACGTGACATGAGTTCTTTGGTCTTTTTATCTTGTTGGCACATTTTAGACATCTAAAACTTCAGAAAAATTCATGCCACGAAAAAACCAATTTACACCGGATTCCATCCCTGACGACTCCGTCATTAGAGATCACAAATTATCCCTACATTAACTACTAAGACAACTAAAAAGCCCGTCATGTCAATGAAACAAACACTTGAATTAGTTTTCTCAACTCAATTGACGAAATGAAAATATTAGACATAGAAGATGTGTGCACAAGACAGACAATATATGTTAATGTTGAGCACTTTAGGCCCATATAATGATGCAATCTAAGAAAGACACCAAGAAAAACCCAAAGGAGATTGAAAAGCCCAATGTCTAAGGAGCTTAGAAGATGATGCTCCCAAGCACTAAAGTCGACCATCTCTTGCTCCTTCTGACCAGGATACATAAAGAGCTTTTCAACTGCCAAGGGAACATGGGCGGATTGATAGCTTTATGGCACAAGTCTTCGAAGACAGATCTACCCAGATATCAATTACGCCATGTTATGACTCACAATCATTAGTAGACACTTAGGATGGGACGTAAAGGTAGTTAGAACGATGATCAGAAATGAGGGGTTGGATAACCAAGGCCAAGCGGGATGCTCAACCCATATCATTCTGGAAATGTGCGCCATCTTGACTGAAACTAGGTTACGCCACCATTGAATGTTTGGTTGGTAGGTGAAAAGGTGTCAACATACTAGTTTGCGTTGGTGGCACATTAAATGCCAAGTTGGGATGATCCAAGGTTGGGGGTTTCATTGAGGGCCTATATAAAAGAATGGGACCTCTTGTATTGGCACTGGAAAAAGAGAGAGAGTTCATTTATTAATCGAGAGCTCTTTTTAGTTTTGAAATCAATATAATCCAATCAACAGAGTGGATGTGGTCCAATTTTGTAGATGAACCATTTAAATCTTTGAGTTTATTTCATTTTAGTCCATATCCCAAGTCCACCAAGGGTTTATTGTTTTAATTTGTTAACATGCAAGTTTTGAACGTTAACAATATAGAATAAGTTTTTATCATAAGTAATTCCTAAAGTTGACTCACTCCATTAAGATGGTCATTGAAATAGAAAATCGATTTCAATTTTAGGCACCATCTTGACAAGATATGTCAATTTTAGGATCTAGTTATGATTAAAACCCTATATAATAGACGAAGGGGTACAAATGATATAATGTTGAGAGTATCACTCCCACATCTAGTAAATAAGGGACATTGATGTGCTTATATGGACATCTTGATCTTCAACGGTAGCCTAAATGGCCCAATTTGGCCCCCTTTCCTAAAAACCTCACCTCCAATGGAGTTCCATATGGAATATAGAAAGTTTGGAGTGCATAATTAGTAATGCTATCTAGACCAATTTTTTAGACCACACTTTCAAATTATGTGATGTGTCACTAATAGAAATGAGTAATGCTAGGGAGATTAACATTTTAAACCAAATTTTGTAAAACAAATGATGTGGTTGTTGATGATTGGATTATTACCTAAGTATTTATTAACGTGCTTATTTCCTATTAGAGACACATTATATGGTTTGTAAATTTAGTTTAAAAAGATGGCCTTCTTAACATTACTCATAGAAAATAAGCAGTTTAATCAACACTAAAGTAATAATCTAATCATCAATAACTGTAACACATGATTTACAAAATATACTTTAAATTAATAGTCTCCCTAACATTACAAGTGCACAAGTAAATTTTCAAAGTACAAATAACAATTTCCAAAAAGAAAGGAAAAAAATTCGAACGTACAAACCACTTTTTCTTCTTTGTTGTTGACTTGAACAAGACACAATGCTTCATCTTATGTTAATAATCCAAGTAAACTATATTCGCTTGTATTTCTGACCTACATTACACTTCAAGTATATGCTAAAGTATAAGTTGTTTGTTTATCTTTTACTAGGGAACCATTTCGGTAACGTTTTTGCAATGAGAAAATACAATTTGTTTTGATGAAAGTATGATGATTTATTTAAGAATGTCAAACTCAATACCAAATACATTAATCACTTAGATTATCCTCAATCAACACATCCGCAATATGATTTGGGGCAGGGGTTGATCCATTCATGGACCGGGTGGTCTCCGTAAGTTTGAAGAAGCACATGTAATAACTTCGACCTTCGAGGACCGCTCAACAGTCTGAGCAGGTGGTGGAAGAAAGAAGACCACTGATAAGAGTAGATTTAAATTTTGAGTTCTTCAAGTGGGTTGGAGTTATTCTTAACCTTTAGAGCAAGTCCAGCGGGGCCTTTAGCCTGATGGACCGTGGATTGCACAAGAGTAAATCGATGGGGCAATCAACTCCAGCCCATGCAAGCTTCAGCGCAGGAGGGGGACCGAGCGACAGGCCCGGCACGAATCGGTGGCCCGAGAACTTGAGGTGGGGGTGATGCAACGCTGATGTTAGCCACGTTATTATATTTTTTGCATCAGGCGTGTGCGTAACACGCGCGCATGGGGGCGTGTCCTCGACCGGTTTTGCAGGCGCTAAGGCCTGTGGCGCAGATTCAGTAATGTTACTGTTGGAGGCCATGTAGCACCTTCGTGTTCGTTGGATTCCAACGATTACTTTTTGTGGACCGTTGGATTTCCAACGGTAAAAAAAAAATTCAAACCTTCTTTAATTTCAGCCGTTGGATTTGAGATCAACGATCCACGTTATTCGCCTTTATAAATTAAAGAAAAAACACAGTAAAAAATTCTAAAACTTTACCGTTGTGCCACGTGGCACAATCTGGAGAGTTGGATTTCAAATTTTTTTTAATCCAACAGCAGAAATTAATTATATGAATAAAAAATTTAAAAAATTTAAAAAATTTAAAAAATTTAAAAAATTTAAAAAATTAATAAAAAAATATGAAAAAAAATTTAAAAATTTAAAAAAAAAATTCGAATTTACTTTTTTATAAATACTTGCTCATTATTTTCTACCTTACACCATAATTTCATATTTTCTCAAATACTTTCAACCACACTCCTATCTTTCTCTCAAAGTGTCAATCCAATTGTTTTCCAACAAAATGACTAATGATGCAGGTACAAATTTTGAAAAGGTAACAACACGTGGTATGATGACATTGGATAAATATTGTCACATCCTGGCCCGGGTTTGACCACTTCCAGGGCACGCCTCTGCCGTAGCACGATATTGTCCGCTTTGGGCCCCTACCACACCTTCACGGTTTTGTTTATGAGAACTCACACGAGAACTTCTCAATGGGTCACCCATCATGGGATTGCTCTCGCACGCTACTCGCTTAACTTCAGAGTAACGATGGAACCCGAAGTCAGTGAGCTCCCAAAAGGCATCGCGCTAGGTAGAGATGGGAATATACACATAAGGTTCACAGGATCCACTCCCCTGGGCGATATGGGATCTCACAATCCACCCCCTTAAGGGTCCGACGTCCTCGTCGGCATACACGCAGCCAAGGTTAGGCTCTGATATCAAACTATCACATCCCGGCCCGGGTTCGACCACTTCCCTGGCACGCCTCCGCCGTAGCACAATATTGTTCGCTTTGGGCCCCTATCACGCCCTCACGGTTTTGTTTCTGGGAACTCACACGAGAACTTCCTAATGGGTCACCCATTATGGGAGTGCTCTCGCGCGCTACTCGCTTAACTTCGGAGTTCCAATGGAACCCGAAGTCAGTGAGCTCCCAAAAGGCCTCGCGCTAAGTAGAGATGAGAATATACATGTAAGGCTCACAGGATCCACTCCATTGGGCGATGTGGGATCTCCCAAATATCTTATTGAAATCTATCACCAAAAATTATATTCTCGGATAATGACACGTGGCGCAATGAGAACGATTAAAAATCTTATCCAAAATTACAAATAAAATTATTTTGTATTATTTTATAAAATAAAAAATACTAATATTTTATTATCTATTGCCATGACTATTCAATGTAAGGGTGGAGATGCAAAAGAAAATTATTGTTCATTAAAAACAATTATTGTTCATTAGAGACTATTCAATAGTGACTTACCCTAGAGGGCCTTTGTAACGCTGGAGTTGCTCTTATCAAATGTTGATATCTAGTTTGGACTACTGTACTGTATGTGGGATTTTAAAAGCTTGGAGTTGGTTGCAAATTGAGTCAGTAGGTAAATAAAAAACTTTTCAAACTTTAAAAATATTTCATAAAATACTACAAACCTCGTAATTACCTGAATTTTCATCTCATACTATCAAATACCCTACAATACTAAAGCAAAAACTCTAATATTTTAATAAAATATTAAATTCAATTAGTATATTTTCTAAGTGTAATTAAACATTTATTTATATGATAATTAATTTACTTAAATCTGCTGAAACTCTTGCTTAGACCTCATTTAGCAACATAGGCATTAGGTCTCAGCTCGCCACTTGGCTAAAACCTAACATAACTTGATTAGAATCACATGATGTTAGAATCTTGAATCGGCCGCTAATTTAGAGGGTCTTCATACCAAATTGCCTCCGAATATTCTTATATAAGAAAAAAATAGACAACTATTTTAAAACAGCAAAAAAATTACAAGAATATCTCACTAAAATAAAGTAACATGTGACAATTGTATAATAAATAAATGGTCTCTACCAAAGTACTAACCAAACTTCCACCGACAAACAAATATCACAATGTTACAAATTTCCCCCACGAAAAAAAAAGAAAAAAAAAGAAAAGAAAATCACACTCACACAAAAACAATTAGATAAAAAAAAAAGAAAAAAAAAAAAAGAGATTTACCTCGAATTGACATCGCACTTATTACCCAGTAAATAACAACTCTGTAAAAATTAAAAATAAACCAAAAACTTACAGCAATGAAAAAACTAACCACACACTGGTAAAAACCAAACCCCCAACCCCGATCCTTCCAACCCTCACGGCTCCGTTACTGTCGTCCGCGGTCTGATCCGCCGGGTCCTCATCCGGCGACGCCGCGGGCGAATCGGCCTCCTGGTCGGCGACGGGTGAGGGCGCGTGCTTCGACTTCTTCGGCGAGTGGGCCGGTTTCTCCGGGGCCGGAGCCGGTGCGGGAGTCAAAGCCCCCTTGAAAAGCTCCTTAGGCTGCAAGACCTTGTCAATGGTGTAGATAGCGACGGGCTGCTCGTCGATGAGTGTCCCCGTGATCCTCGCCGTGACGAGCTTGGTCCTCAGAGTGACCTGCTGCCCGTCGTTTTGGACGGTGAAGTCGAACTTACTCGCGCCGTCGGTGGCCAGAGTGTTCATCAGTCCATTGTTGGACTTCAACATCGACATGGATTGGTAGACCGGAATGCCGTGGTACTCGAGCAGCGCAGCCTTCCCGGCCGCAGTCAGGTTCTTGAATTTCGGCAAGAAGGCCTTGAATCCGTCGTCCATCGGACAGAAAACGGTCAGCCCGCCGTCGAGATTGTCCTCGTAGGTCTTGAAGGCGTCGGAGGTTGCAAGGAGCGTGTCGGCGAAGACCTTGCAGCCGTGGGCGGACATGATTCCGGTGATGTTCAGCTCAGCGGGGGCCGGGGTGGGGGCCTCGGCGGCCTGGTTGGGGAGGAGGGTGCTGATCTGAATGATAGAGATGTTGTACGGAACCTCTTCGACGGATTTGACGAAATGGGAAGGGAAGGTGCCGCCGTTGTCCTCGGGGCTGAAACCGACCTTTCCGCCCTTTAAGTCGGTGATGTTGACGAAGCCGGAGGAGCCCGCGGCGGAGCCGGTGGCCTGGAACATGGTGGCGGCGAGGGCAGTGCCGTTGGTGATCTGATGGAGCTTCTTGGCGCCGAAGTAGTCTAGGAGGACGTGGAGGGAGAGAATGTTTTTGATGGAGTAGATGGAGAGGTGTTTGGAGAGAAGGGCCGACATGGCGGAGTTGTCGACGGCGCAGACGGTGATGGTGGTGCGGTCGTTGATGTCGGCGGCAAGGTGGGTCAGGGTGAGGTAGTGGTTGAAGGTCGAGAACTCGGGGTGCTTCGCGAGTAGGCGCGTGATGTTGTGCGCTTCGGTGAGGGTGGTGAGGAGGGTAAGCGTGAGAAGGAAGGCGCCGGCGGTGGTGGCCCGGCGGAGCTGCATTGTGTGGGTTTTGGATCTGGGGATTTTGGGGGGTTTGGGGCTCTCGAGAGAGAGTGAGAGGGTTCTAGAGGGAGGGAGGGAGAGACGTTGTGGAGCTTGTGATTGTGGGTTAGCTTGGTGTAAAGTGAGTGAGAGAGTGAGAGTGAGAGTGAGTGGGGGAAGGTAGAGGGAGGAGGGACGTTTATAAGAATGGGGCTTGGATGTGAGATATATTACAAGTGAAGCCACTGTGTTGGTGTTTTTGTTGATTGAATATTTTTTTTGTTTTTAACCAACGACATTAATTAAAAATAATATGATCAAATTTATTTTTAACAAGAATTAAATCTAAAAACTTTCACTTACTTGTGAAAGGGAAATACAATTCCATGGTAATATTAAGTGACAAAAAAAATAAAATAAAATTTGAGTGAAGTGTCATCAGGTGGGTCCCTTCCCATGAAAAACCTTGCCTTTCTTGTGTTGGGTTGTTTTGTTCTTTAGTTATGTCTAGAAGAAGAGGATGAAGGAAAGTGGGTGGGGGGAAGTTTGGCGTTTATATTTGGTTTTATTTAAATTTGATGGAGAAATAGGGATCTGGGGAGGTTTTGGTATCTATTTCAAGTTTTGTATAAAAAGGGAGCAATAATTAGGCCTTTAGTGTAGAAACATCAAACCATCTAACTTTTTATTTTTATTTCAGTTTCAAATAAGTTCATTTCGCTGTTATTTAGTACTACGATCTAATGATATTCCTCTTCACTTATAATTAAGAAGCCTTAGGTTCGATTCTCGCCAAAGACGAAGTTGAACCACGTTACTATAGAAAGCCCATTTTAAGGCTTAGCCCTTTTCTCCACCCTCTTAGTGTAGAAACTATCGTTTGTTCAACCAAAAAAAAAAAAAAAAGGTAAGCTCATTTCACCATTTGCAAATTAAAACTGTTATAAGCACTTTAAAAATCTCATTTTACACTTTTTACAAGTGTATCTTGTTTTCTAATTATAAAAGTTTGGAGTGCAAATGAGATTAATACCAATAACAATTTCTTTACCAACAATGTATATTTATTGTGAAAAAATTTATAAATAAAACCTTCAATTTCTTAATCTTTATTTGTAGATATTCTAAAAAACAAATCTTCAATAAAAGATCGGTTAGTCATCCAAATATATCAATAAATTGATAGTGTAGGTCCAAATTAATAACATATTAATGATAAACCGTCAATTTATTTGATACATTTTGGATAACTAAACGGTCTTTGATTCGAACGATTTCTTATAAAGCTGATTTTCAAATAAACATTAAGAAATTAAATGGTTCTAATTTTAAAATTTCTAGAAGAAGATATGTTATTTGCAATTGCAAGTAGATGAATTCAATTATTATTGATAATCTCATGAGTTTGATTAGATGATAAGATGTCAAGAAAAATTTTCTCGGCGGGGTAAGTTTCTTTGTTACTTTAGCAATAGCACATGGCATACATTTAAGTTTTTTGGTCTTTTGAGCATACATTTTCTCTTCCAAACCATACAAATTTTAATATTTTTATTTTACAAACAGAATACTTGAAGCGTCCCCAACGAAGTTACATCATTACAACAAGATTAGTCACAACTAGATCCTGAGCCCATCACAAAGAAAAGCAACTTACGTAAACGAGCTTTTCGTTGCGTGGCATTTTTATCTAACAATACAATGTTATGAGAAGCAAAACTTACGAAAAACATTAATTCAGTAAAAATTGTTAAAGAAGGTGTGTTAGCGGCAGATCACGTGGTATTAGGCATCTTCCTCGTCAGAAATCAAGGCACGGCACTCTTCTCACGCATAGAATCAGCTACCGCACGTTGAAAGTCTGCTATTTGTGGGACCCAAAAAATATATGGGACCTGCTCAACCCCACCCCCCCAACAAAAATCCTTGCCTGCATGCATGTCCACGGATGTTAACAGTAGTCAGTCATCACTACCGTCAAATCGTTGACTGCTGAGAAGAACAATGGATTGACTGTGGACATGACCGTTGATTCTAACGATCGTGTACCAGGAATCTGTCGGCACGTACGAGGGGTAGTTTTGTGGTTTTGGGAACAAAGGAGGGTGGTTTAGCGGGAAAGGGGTGTCAGTGATCCAGGTCAAAGTGTTGGCAATCTGCTACACAATCCAACCATTGCCAGGCTGGCATGACGTTGACGTATAACATAAGGACACGTGGTGGTATATTTCTACGATCTTACATCGGCTCTGGATCCTTCCACCGACAATAGCATTGTTGGACTTGGAACCACGTTATCCTTGACTGTAGATATTGTACTGTGCTGGTTAGTGGTTGAGAAATTCGAAGAGCAAGTTTGCATGCATGTTAATGGCGAAGCTAAAATTTTAAAACATAGGAGCCATGATTTTAAAACATATGCCGATAACTATTGTGATCTGTAAGGGCTTATCGAGACGGTTATAAGAAATTATTGAGTAATGTTAAAGACTGTCAAAACTTATTAATTAAGATATTTCATTGAACATTGGGTAAGCACAATAAAGTAACACACAAGAAGAGAAAGAGGAAAGGCGTGACTGATAGAAGAAAATAGGAGGAGGAGGGGGAGGTTCGATACTAATTCAACGTTGTTGACTTCTATTTAGTTTACGCTATATGTTTAGTGGGACAACTACAAATACACAAACAAATATAGGGCGTGTCTAAGGTGCGAACGAAGCGTGCGAATAATCCCTGCGAACAAGGATCTAACGACTGAAAATGGACGAGCTCACAAGTAGAACCGGATCGTTGTGACCCTGTGCATTTAGAAAATTTTAATTTTTTTTATTCAATTGACATGTTTTTGTCTGACGGAGGGAAACAAGAGGCAAGCGGGAAATAGGGGTTGACCGTTGCACGCGTTGAAGAGGGAAAAAGAGGCAGACATATGAAGCTGAAGTTTGGAACAGATTTGTGGTGGATCGAAGTTGGGTTGCAGCTGCGACCTGGTAATCCCATAACTTTAAATTTTTCTTGTTCACTCGGTGTGTTTGTGACGGCGAATAAGGGGTGTATTAGGGTTTTCTTCGCCGGGGAAGAAGGGCAAAGAGAGGGAAATGTTGAAGGGTGTGTGCGTGCTTGATTAATAAAGGAATGAAGTTGTGCTTCGATTGGAGTTGACACAGTTGGTTCATCCACAACCTCAGAAGAAACCCAGATTGTGAAGGTGAGTGTTTGAATAATTGCAAAACCTATGTTATAATGCATTTCCATTAGAGTGTGGTTTTTTTTATTTTATAAAACGTGGGATTTGAAACCATAATGGTCAGTGGTTATCAGTGGATTTGGTTGAAATCGTGAAAGTGGATTTTAGATATACAGGTGTAAACGCTGTGTTGGCTTGTGATAAGTTGTGTTGTGCTTGTGTAACTTTCATGCAAGTAGACATTGAAGTATAATTCGATAGGGGGTGAGGTAGAAGTAGAAGAAATTCTCGTCGACAGAGAGGATGTATGTGCAGGGGATAAATTAGGTGCATGGATGGTTGAATTTTGGTACCAAGAGTAGATGAACAGTTGAAATCAAAATTGAGAATGGAGTTTGATTGGTTAGATGAAGGGTATAGGTTTTACAACAATTATGCACTTTCAGCGAGGTTTGGGATTCGGGAGCATAGTAGTAAAAAGTCCATTGATGGTGAATGTTGGTTAAGGAAAGAATTTGTTTGTTGCAAACAATGGAAGAAGAGGGAGGATGGTAATCCCCAACCTAATAAGAAAGAAAAAATGGGAGATGCTAGAACTCAGTGTAAGGCGAAACTTGCATTGAATAGGGGAAGTGGTTGTGAAAAGTTTGTTGTAACGGTTTTCATTGAAGGACACAACCACCCTATGTCAAGTGCGTCACACTTATTTAGATCACATCGTCGAGTTTCGGAGGCAAAGAAGGCGATGATTGAACAACGTGCGGAGGCCAATATTTCCATAAGTAAACAAGTGGCTTTGTTGGAGGTGCAAAGTGGAGGAATTGGAAATATTGGTTGCACCCCCAATGATATGTATAATGCGGAACAACAATTGCGAGCCCATCTAATTGGGGATGATGCTGAAATGTTGAAAAACCATTTTGAGGATGAGAAAGAAAAAAAGATTAATTCTATTTCAAGATGGAGAATGACGAAGGCACTTGGGAATTTCTTTTGGGCAGACGTGGTTACGACCTTTTTGGTGATGTGATTGTGTTTGACACCACTTTCAACACCAATGTCTACGGGATAATGTTTGCTCCTTTGTTAGGAGTTAATAACCACGGTCAAACCATGGTATTCAGTTGTGTATTCTTGAAAAATGAAAAAACCGAGAGCTTTGAGTGGTTGTTTGAAGAAATGCTTCAGGCTACGTTGGGTGAGCGGTTGAAAGTCATAATTACGGATCAAGATGAAGCCATATTAAAGCCTATTGGCAGCAAACTACCAACCACATTTCATCAGTACTGCATATGGCATATTAGTAACAAATTCAATGACAAAAGTTGGGTTAGGGGTGTTTTCAAGGATTTGCATGATTGCATATGGGATATCGAAAGCAAAGAAGAACTTGACGCAAGGTTGAAGGTGTTGGTAGAAGAACATGAGTTGGTTGATAAAACGTGGCTTCAAGACATTTATGACTTGCGTGCACAATGGATTCCAACATTTTGTAAGCACGTTTTTTCTGCCGGAATGTTGATCAGTCAGCGTGCTGAGAGTAGTCATTCCTTTTTCAAGCAATATGTGCACAGGAAGCACTATTTGATTGATTAGACGACAACGTCAGAAAAAGGTGGTTGGTGACCATAATGATGAAAACTGTGCCCCTCCATTGCAACTTCGCACGTCAATGGAAGAGCAAATGGCCAAATTGTACACACGGTTTATATATGTTCGAAAAGTTTCAAGTGGAGGAGTTGAAGAGTTTGACTTATTTCTTGAGGGAGCAGTCCAGGCACGAGAATGAGGCAGTATACTTGTTGACCCTAAAAACTACCAAGCCTATGTGGCGCACAGACCGAGTAACTAATGAGCTAACTACGTCATTCAATTATGTGTGAAGCGTGCTAACTCGTTGGCCGAGCTCAGCCGGGGAGTAAAATGTGTTGATGTCGCGTTGGGCGCGCTGCTGACTTCTTGATCTTGAGACTGTGGCCGAGGAAGGAACACGTCTCGGCCTTCGGGTTCTTAAGCTTGAAGACAATATCAGATTCGGCTTTCAATGTGCCGAATATAGTAACCTGGTAACACCTCACTTCGCCGAGAAGGTTTATGAAATGACCTTTACCAACAAGGACTCGAAAATCCTTGTCAACCGAGACTTGGATGGGTAATCAGTCAACTTCGAAGCAGTGCTGTTTATCCAAACTGAAGATGTGTTGGCGGGAAAAAAGAAAATAAAAATCTTTAGGTTGTTGAGAGGTTTTGCGTAGAGCGAGAGTTTGCGCAGGGCAATTTGTGTGTTGAATTAGATGGGCCTTTCAATGTTACACCCCCTATTCTATTTATAGTAGCAAACCCCTCTCCGACCGAGCTAGACTTGTATTTGGATTAGAACTCCTCTTCCTAATCTGATTAGGTTTTGGCCAATCCTAACCTCAATGGGACTTTGAACCAAGCTCTCAAACAAACTAGATTCATTTCCTAAGCCTCAACATCCTTAGCCTTGAAACTCCTTGTTGCACTAGGTTTCGACTACCCTACTGCTATCCAAACCAATCATTCTCGTAGTAGGACTCGGCCGACCCTTAACGGACAGTCCACCACAAGACAAGACTAATGCTACCAAGCCGATAACATTTCTAAGCTCGGCCCAAAATAACATTTTGGGCCCAAACAATATTGTACGAAGTACTTGAGATGGCTGCAAGAGTGACAAAGATGAAGAGGTTGGTGGTTGATAAGACCTTAGGTTACGCTAAATGCAGCTGCAAAGAGATGGAGTTTCAGGGACTTTTTTGTTGACACATATTGACATATTTGAGAATGAAACAAATAGAGCTACTGCTAGAACATTACATACTGAAAATGTGGCTTCAAACCGTCAGATGCGCCATTGTCAAAGAAAGGTACTGCACTTCTATCCTGGACTTTGAAACCGTTGGATACGAAGTTGAACTGTTTAGGTCGGGGTAATCGCGGTCGTAAAAGAAAACAGGTTGTAGAAGGGGCGAGGAGTTCTCAACTCGAGGTGCTTAATGATCCCATTCAAGTTAAAAGAAAATGGGTGTCTAAGACATGTACAAAAGAGAAGCAAAGTTAAAATTGGAGACGTAGGGGTGGGAAGAAGAATTCCATGGCCAGATAGAAGGTACGCAACATAAATACGGTTTGCTTGACAATATATTTATGGCTGTAATATTTGAAATAACTTTGCATTAATTTCTAATTATACCGTTCTTACCGGACTGACCTCGAAGAATGCACAAAAGCACCACCGAGCACCGATCATGGTGATGTTACCGAGCAAAATGAAGTTGATGATCCTGAGCCTAATTCAATGCCAACCCAAAGCAGTAACATTGAACTTATGGGCAGTAATTCGAGGGTGCTAGATAATTTTGACGAATATATGATGAATGACCATTGAAGAAGGTGTGAATAATTAAATGGCTTTTTAGCCAAAATGGTCCCTGAGATTTGCATAACTCCTCACTTTGGTCCCTCAGATTTGAAGTCAATAGAATTGGTCCTTGAGTTTATCCACCACCAATCATTTTGGTCATTCTGTGAAAAATCTCCATTAAATAAGAATAAAATGACCAAAATACCCTTACTTTTTTGTCAAATCATCTTGGCCATTGTTTATTCAATTGAGGGTATATTTGTCATTTTGGTCCTTATTTAACATAATTTTGCATGGAAGGACTAAAATGATTGATGGTGGACAATCTCAGGGACCACTTTTATTGATTTCAAATCTTAGGGACCAAAGTAATGTGTTATGCAAATCTCGGGGACCATTTTGGCTATAAAGCCTAATTAAATTGTGGATATTCATTTTGGATGCAAGATGTGTTAATTTGATGGGGATGAACTATTATTTACCTATGGTCACAATTGGTTTTTCAAAGTTTGTGTGGGTGACAACAGTGAGGGAATGTGTCATCAACTGCGGCTGACGCATTATAAGATCCTATGATAATTTGTGAACATACAGGAGCGTCTATGAAACTTGTACTTGCATTACATACTTAAGCTTGACATTATGATATAGTTACAAAAGTCCCTAGAAAATGTACATAATTAGGATGGGAACAAATATATAGCAAGAGAGATATGAGGTTAAGCATCCTTGGGTGTGTTGTAAGCTGCCTTCATGTACTTGTGTTCGATGTACTCACCATCATCTCTGACAGTGTCTTCCACTTGCGAGACCATAATGCAGTCCCAATCATATCCAAGCTGAACCCGATGGAGATAGGAATGAAATTTGTCAAATTCATCATAGAAAGACGAGTCACACTCTTCTTGGAGATGCTTTGTCTGCCATGAATAAATTGACCTACAATGTACATCTTCCTTCTCTTTTTGCACATCGCCTCGTTCAGCTGTTGCTGTAATGAAACCATATGGATTCCTTTTCGAGGCACTTTTGATGTCACTTATTGATAGAGTGTAAGTTTGCAGAAAATTTGGCATTTGATTCTACAATTTGATCAGTCGGATCATCAGAATCACCGTCATTCTCCGACAGAGCCATGACATGTGTGGCTAAACCATGGCTAGTAAATTGTTGTTGCCTGCATTTTATAGATGATCAATTTAGATTTCATCAAATGTCACAGGAATACATAAATGGATGGAAACTGATTGTCTGTTTACAACTAGTTCGTCAACAATACTCCTTCCAATTGCTTACCTTTTTTTATGTAACTACGTTAGGAATGTATCGTGGACAAACCAAGTGTTGCCCAAGGACTTGTCCTTGCTTTCCATGTGTAGATGATCAATTTAGATGTCATTAAATGTGAGATCAACAAAAATGGATGGACTTGACTGATTTATGACTGCGTATTGTAAGTATATGATGGCTTATGAACATGAGTGTTCAGGCTGTCAGGAACTAAGTTTGCAAGTTCTTGTTCATAAAAAATCCTTCCAAATCCTAAACCTTTTACCGTAACGACAATACAAATGTGTTGCAATGGCATCAAAATGTTGAGTTCATATATTGTCACATTCAATAGAGCAAAAAAAAATTGATGTTTTTGTATACGTGTGTGTTTATGAGCATTTATGAAGACCACTGTCTACCCTCACCTAGTCTTGTCACTTTGGTCCTTCAAATAGTAGAAAATATTTTTGGAAACACAGAAGTGAGACAAAAAATCAGTACTACACAAACGTGTGAGCACACCCACATCTAATGTTGAAGAAACTACACAACCATTTGTGTTCCAAAAAACATATACTCATCCCACTCCCACATCCACTATCAAAGACATTGTACAAACATTTATGTTCCAAAAAACATCACTCATCCCACTCCCATATCCATCATTAAAGACATTGTACAAACATTTGTGTTCCAAAAAATATGTACTCATCCCAGCCACCCCCACAAACTTAAATAGGTGAAGCATTACCATAACCAAGGACCTCGTGTACGGTTACCTAAGGTCTATGTGTCCAATCGTCATATTCTCCAACCTGGCAATCGGGCTAACAATGTGACAAAAAAAAAACAGATTTACCATCATCATTCTAGTCATTTACTGCATATAAATTCCAAAGCACCATAAGCAAAACATAATGATCACTTACTGGTTACCAACATTCTTCAATCTATGAAATTGATGGAAATACTAAAGCACCTCGATTGCACAGGCTGAGTCAATTGCTTTAAACATCGCTCTTCTTTGCAGAACATGCTCCATCGGCTCACCGTCTTGGAGTTTTACATAATTTGTCGCGTCAAATGTCAATTCTGTGTAACGCACCACTTTCGTCTTCTTATTTGCCCCCTTTAGTGACCCCAGTCTTTGCCCCCGCCTTAGTGTACCAGACTTTCCTCTTTGTTCCAACATGCTCACCCTCAGGTGTGTAAATAGCAACATCATCATCATCGAAACTTTGGATTTCTGCGTGGTCGTACGTTATCCTTTCTCCGACCAGTGCAAGCCTTTTTCACACACATCTCCAGGACATTCCAATTAACAGTCCCTACAAGGTCCTGAAAACCCACTTTCTCCACACCTCCTATAACCTTCTTCCCTTTTGATCCCTCGGCTTCTCCCACTTTACCTTTTTCACCCTAATTTTGACCACCCTCTGATTCGTCTTTCCTTTCATAGACATCATTTCGTACAGCGCTGCAACTTTGACCACCATCTTCTTCTTCTTTTACATGTTCTTTACATACTTTTTTCCCTTCTTCATCATCATCATCTACATCTTTTTCTTCTTTTTCATTTTCTTCTTCATTTTCTTCTTGTTTTTCTTGCTCTTCCTCATTTTCTTCTTCATTTTCCTCTTCCTTAACTTCCCATTCTTCTTCTTCTTCTTTTCCCTTAATTTCCCTCCTGAATGCCTTCACCTCCGCCGTCAACTCTTCCACCTTCTTCAACATATTCCTCTGAAAAATATCCTTATCATAGGCCAAACACCTTACTGCCACCTTCAACTCCTTAATTTGTGCTTTAAGCTGGCTGACATCATTTGTATCCAGAGTTAGGGTTTCCGGCATCACGATATCAGCATCATCACTCCATATCCAGTAGCCGGAGTTATTCTCCGCTTCATTGGGTACTATCTCTCGAATCCCCACTGCCTGCCATTTATCACCAGTCATCAAAATTTCATTTCTCCAAACAAGCTTTCATAAACATACAAAAAGGTTCACATTCTTCATATAGATCTTCAAATATCTTCACAAGTCCTCAGAAGTTAATAACTTTTCAAATAAGGTCATACATCTCTGCTCTCAATTATGTACATTTCTCAAAACATGTATTCATAAATATTCATAAACATTTCATCAAACTTCAAATAGATATTAAAATAGCACACAATACTTCATAAGTTCATAACTTTTGAAATAAGGTCATACCTCTCGGCTCTCAGTTATGTACATCTAAACCTGTTCATGGATTGGCTGCTTATTTGTTGTCAACCACTGAAGCATTCTTAGGATGGTTGCTGGATTAGTCATCTTGTAATAGCGTAATAGCTTCTCTAGTTGTGCAGTTTTTTCACATGCCCACACTTACACATACATTGAATTAGTGCTCATCATAATCACAACAATTTGACCCTTATTAGTACTCAATCAAACCAACAAATTGTACCTGAAATACATAACTAAACCCTTTGCAGCCCTATCCAGATCTATGCCTCATCTTACTTCCCCTCGCTTGTTCTTCTTCATCCTCCTCATCCTCCTTATGTCATTTCGTATCACCATTCCCTATTCCTTTCCCTTTCATGGCAACAGCAAAACAGAGGCTGTCCTGTAGTTGTTCAAACGATATCGCACCCCAAAAATAAGTGTTGAATCTATCCATGTCCTCTACGAGGTCCAAGTACTCTATGTTCACACTCACATTACTTTTCGCCCCTATCAACACACCCTCGGACTAGCCCTATCTTCAACACGTCATCCTTATCCTTGCATTGTTTTAATGTCATTTCAAGCTCGGCACATGTCACTGAAACTTTTTTTATAGCTTTCTTAGGGGTGCTATTCCATTTACCTTTCCCCTTCATAACCTTACCCTTAACCTTACCCTTACCCTTGCTACTCTCTCCAAAAAAAACCAAACTTCTGAGAAAAATTCTTAGTCAAGAACCTAAAGTTGGAAGGCTTAACCTCTAGATCATAGGGTTCGTCACAACGAAGCCCCGTAATGAGGCAAAAGTCTTTCTTCGTGAACCTGTGACCTCACGACCTATTAAATATGTGAGTTCCTCTAGGTCCTTCACCCTCTGATTTGTCACTCTACGTATTGACAATTCATGCACCAGTTGCCCACTAAAGGCTAATATGTCGACACTCTCTAAGTGTCCAAAGCATGAGGCCCTAAATTCAGCAAGTTGTGCATCATTAAACTTGTGATGCAACACTCCTAGGACATGACTAGCTTGAGAAAGGTTGTTAACCCTTCCTCTATAAGATTATTCTTGTTCTTTTTGTTTTTGTTTTTGTTTTTTTTTTTTTTTTTTGCGAGTTCTACTCCCTGATTTGCCATATCATGTACACATAACAATACAACCATTCATCACAACCAAATTGAACAACATATACCCCGATAACAACCAAATACAACAATGTTTATCCTTGACACAACCTGTCAACAAATTATCATATCTATACATCTACTTGACACATCCTGTTAAAAAATTCTCATAGATATACATCTACTATGAACTTACATTCATGAGTTAATAAATAACAAATTAATTCATAAAATTAACGAAGATTTATCAACAAAAATCATTCCCAAATGAACAATATAAATTCAACAAAACAAACTGAAGCACATATATCTTGTACACAACCTGTCAACCACAGTTCATAAACTTACATCTCACTAAATTTTCCGATGACTTCCACATCAACTAATTTCATCAACCCACTTGCATAATTAACCATAAACCCTCAAAAATATACACAATTTTACATACATAACAAAATTATTTTCTAGGGTTCCAAATTTCCAAACTCACCAAATTTCAAATTTAGCTCCTGGAATCAAGTTTGCAGTAGGCTTTCACGGAAGCAACCACTCTGAACCCACTCCAATCAAGGAACCACCGTATTTTTCCCATGTAAGCAACTGCTAACCGTCAAACAAAAGATGACTAAATATCGAACTACATTGAGCTCGGAGACAACAACCTCACTAATACTCTGACTGGGTTTTGAAATGGAAATTAAGTTTTTGAAAGCTACCATAGTTTTGAATGAACACGATCTCGAGGTGAGAAGGAGATTTTTTAGAGGAGAAGAAAATTTTCTGGTTGCACTTGTTGCTTCTGGTTTGAATTGTTGTTGTCGTGGGAGGAAGGGGAGAGTTTAATTCCCTATTTGAATTTTTGTGGGTACCGTTTTCATTAACTTACGGGTCTTTCTCAACCCGGTTTCACACTATGTTCTTTCTGATGGATTCACATTTCGTCTTCTTTTAAATTTAATCCTACGGTCCACATTTCGTATGCACCTTAGAAATAGCGAACAAATATACGTGGGGATTTGAAGCTTTTAAAGTCATGGATAACAAATGACCCCATCTTAACTTCGCTACTGCATGTCATCTCATATCCTTCTGGTAAACCATACGTCTCATTTGGTACGTTTTACTAAGAAGGACTCGCTTGGATAGGAGAATTATCACACGTTTGGTTCATCACTTCTTATTTTAGAAGAGGATTGTGTTGGCCCGGTCTCACTTAAAATCCTCCTTGTTCGTTCTTAGATAACACAATGTAAAAATCCCCTGACTACATAACCTCTTTCTCCATCTCGTCAGGCTAGTACTTAAACATAGTCCTATTCATGACAGTCAAACATGCCAAACAAGGCCATAATGCACTTTCATAGAATGTTGATTTAGAGTCATGTTGGTTCTCTCCCATTAAATTTGGCATTATGGGACCTATAATATTGAATTTATTATGAAGAATGGAAAGGTACTTGAGACACCCCGATCCTGATATCCCCAGATATAAGGATAAGCATGTGCTGGCCAACACCCGAGGGTGATGAAGCTATTTTAAACATGCATACAAATAAAATACGTAATTAGAAAGAAATATGCTAATGCGGAAATGTGTTCAGAGCATACAACTAATCAAGAATAATGTGGAAGAACTATTATAAAAAGGTATGAACAAAGAAATGGGTCCTACACAGAGAAGACTCGAAGATACCGATGTGGGAGTACCCTAACGCCAAGATCGCATGCCTCGATTCTAAATCCTGAAGGGGGCACAAAACAAAGGGTGAGTGGACCAAAGTTTATAATAATAATACTAATAATAAGAAAACCATTTTCTTTCCGAACATACTAACCCCCCTGTTTTGAAAACTCATATAGTACTACATAGTAGGTTTTCTGAAAACTCTAGCATGCCATGAAAAACATTCGTAAAACATGTGCGTATACACCAGTGCTCAGTAATGGTAATATAGTCCTCTGAAGGCAAATCCGTAAAACATCCGTAAATCACATCAATGATGTACTCAACCAAGGGTATCATAGTCGCGCGAAGGCATAACCATCACCCGAAGGTGAGGCTGTACAACACTGGGTTACGCCAATGAAGAAATATGGTAGGTCCATTCACCCGAAGGTGAAATTGCACGACTCTGGATTACCCAGAGAAGAAAATATAACATAACACACCGACACTAGCCGTGGCTAGTGAAGCTGTCCGACACTGGTTTCGCCAGTGAAGCTGGGAGTATGTCAAAAATATCCTCAACTATGTCCTATGGCCATAAGTGTCTACATACTCGTATTATGTGTATGTGCTATATGATAACCCACTAGATAAGCATCGAAAACGTATCTCAAAAACTCATATCAAATCACCAGAGTTCAAAAGCTCAAAGCATCAATTCATAAACCATAAATAAATCATATTCGTAAATTCGTAAAAATATCATATGCGTAAATCCAATAATTCATAACGTTTCGTAAAACATAATTCGATAAATCATAAATAATGCATAAAACGTAAAATCATGAAATCATGCTTTTCGTGAATGCAAGCCTAATATTTTATAAAAACATGCAATTTAAGAAGGGGTCCATTCACGGATACTCTGTTGCCGAAGAGTCGTTCAAACTTGGGAGGATGGGATCGCCACTTCCAACCGACGCACCTAAACACAAATAGAGACCATTTAATAAAACTCTACTAAAACAATCGAATTTGGAAAAACGGACAGCGGATTTGGATTCAGCATGTCGAAAAACCTCAGGAGAGACCTTGGTTCACCCACGCGCCTCCACGCGTGTCACCACGCGCTGAGATGGGTCACCGGGAAAGTAGTCGAAAAAGTCGCTGGAGCCGCCGTGGACGACAGTAGAGCATAGTGCCTCCGACGGAGGCGCGTGCACTCCACGCGCTAGCCCTTGACAATCCCACACGCTGCGAGTACAAGCGTACTCGCCTTCTTTGAATTTCTGAAGTTTTTTCTAGATTTTTCGTCCAACTTCAAGAGCTCATCCGAGCTCGATACAAGCCCAAATTGAGTGATTCAAAAGCCGAAATGTAGTTAGGAATGTGGAGAAGAGGTTCATACCTCATGAGATCCAACAGAGATCAGAGTTGGCCGAAAAATTGGCTGGAAAGTGGCCAAATGACCACGAATTTGGAAATTTCTAGAAATGAATAGTGATTTCCCTTGTATTTTCCGAGTTCCTACACCACCAAAACCACCCAGAAACTTACTAATCGTGAACCTAGACATGATCTACAATGATAGGGACTAATTTTGAGGCCGCCAGAATTCGTCGGAGAAAAGTGTTGCGCCGTGATGGCACTGTGCAGCGTAGGGACAGAGATTTTTAAGTGGTTTTTCTTCTGTTTGCGTGTTCAAGGCTTCACTAAAAAAGCTAGCAAGGGTGGAGGGTTGGTGTACTGTTGGTTTGTTGATGTATGAGTGAGTGTGTGTGTGTGTGTTCTTCGGCCAATAGAGGAAGAAAAGTGAGTGAAGAAAAGAAGAAGGGAAGAAGAAAGAAGAAAAAAACAAAAGAAAAAAAAGAGGGCGTGGGTCACGGGACAAAAAGGAACACCCCAGAAAATGGGGGTAACTTGCCACGAGTCACCCCCCTAATGGTCCATGATGGAGAAATATCTCTAATTGGAAAATTATCAAAATGCCCTTATCGTTCCGATTCCCTTAAAATCTTCGTTTTAACTCCAAATTCAATTCCGCTTGTGCCCATGCGTTCGTAGTGACGAGTACTACAAGAAAACGCTAATAGAATAGATCATACATTGCATGATACGAAGGTCAACAAAAGTCAATGATTTCACCTCGAAAGGAATTTTCATAACTTCACACTTTAAAATTATAAAAACCATTAAACCTGGGATAAATCGTTACAGTATTCATACGATAACCCTTGTAAATGTGTTAATGTTCAGGAAAAAAAACTCATAAAGGTATACTCAAATTCAGTTTGAATGACTTATCCAGGCTCGAATCTTTAAAGAGCCTAATACCTTGTTTGAGCTTAGATCATTTCACTTGCGAACTTGAACAAGTTTTTTTTTCATTTTTTTTTATTTTTTTTATTTTTTACAAGAAGAGATAGCAATTTTCCTTAACACACAGTAATACAATTACAAGGATAGACAAGAACACATTTACAAGGGTTGCCATATGAGTACATTATCTAGTAACCAATACATTGATCTGAAGATAATTTGTACAAAAATACATAAAATAAAAACTCTTAACGGCTACCACAAGCACAACCACATATGTACTAGCACAAGCACCCTAGCACAAATTTTCCATATAGATGGTATACACAGCAGACTATACTAAGGCACACAGAATGTCATCACCTGCTAGAAAGACAACAAAAATCATCGCCGATAAGTGAGGCCATCATCGTTAGGTGAGACATCACCGGCTAAATATGGCACCTACGAAACATCACTAATCCAAGAACAGAGTCCACAGTCGAGTCATCTTCATTGGTTAGGTAAAGGCAACGGTGTCATGAATCAGTCATGAAGAACATCACTATTGAAATCAGCCGTGGGAGGTGGAGCTGACCACCCAACAACCAGTAAACCAATTCTAAACCACGAATCTTGCCTCCATCAAGGGAAAACTTGTAGGAGGGGCATATTTCGAATTTGGGGCGGAAGCTCCATCAAATTCATAAAACCCAGGTTGCCCACAAAATGGTGGGAAAGTGAGATGATGGGATGCACTGATGAAAGGACATAAATGACAAACAAGAAAAAAATCGCTAGAAAAAGTTAATTGGGGGAGGCGAGGCAAGAGGAGGATGGAGGTGGGGGCTAAAAAGGGAGGGGTAAGGCCATCTCCAACCGAAGGGTGGCCAGAGAGCTCGTTTTAGTCCTCTAGCCCTTCAAGATATTAATATTTTAATGAACAGTACATGGTCATATTTGGCTCCATCTCCAACAGAGGGCCATATGACTCGTTTTAGCCCTGTCACAAAAAACCGTCTTCAACCGAGGGCCAAATATAATTTATTATTTAAATTTAAAAACTACAACAACTTAAATTTAAAAACAACTTATATTTAAAAACACTACAACTTATATTTAAAAACTACAACTTAAATTTAAAAACTACAGATTAAATTCATTAAAAAAAAATTGGCCCAAAAAAAAAAATTGAATCCAACGATAACTAGCCGTTGTATTTGAAAATTTGGCCTACTATTCCTATCAGATATAACCGACAGGAATAAGTACAATGCTGTCGGATATAACCGACAGGAATAATGAAATTTCCAGCCCAGCCCGGAGCTGGCTGGCTAGCTGGATTGAGCCAGTCGGTTAGCCATTTAACCCTTATTTTTCCCGTGGGGCCTCGAGCCCTTTGTCCTAGTCCTCGGTTTGAGACGGTTTTTGGGCTATTTTTGGCCTTCTAGCCCTTTGGAACCTTCGGTTAGAGATGGCCTAAGGATGGGTCAGGGGATGAGGAAGAGGCTAAGGCAAAGCGCATGTCGAGGAAGACAATGGATTTGGTGAATTGAGGGTTTAGGTGCCAATATTTTTATTTAATTTTTGGCATAAAAAAGATTTTCTTCTTAAATTGATTTGTTTTATATTTATTTTTCACCTACATGGCACAATTGACTGCCACGTCAGTAAAAATATGGGCTCTGCATTTGTCACATCATCACTTAACGGCCAATTTCACGGATTGGCTAACGAAGTCGGTAAAAATATGGGCTCTGCAGTTTTCACATCATCACTTAACATCCAATTTCACGGATTGATTAACGGAGGTTTGACATTGCAACAAATTCATAAGTTGATGTATGACATTGCAATGATCAAAAGATGAGGTGTGAGTTTGTTATGTTATGTGAGTTATGTGAATTTTTTCTAACAGCGAGGATAAAGTGATTTCATTGATAAGAACCGAACAGTACAAGAGGGTGCCAAATTAGGTACATATTGTCAAGCAACCAAATCTTGATCCAGAGAAAAATTTGCACAACTAATTCATCAAATAAATCTTTACATAGCTACCACCAAAGATTACCACAAACACTAACAACAAACAATAAAAATCTAACGCAAAGATGATAGAAACGTCAGATTTTGTACCGAATACCCACATAAAGCCATCACTGAAAAAACGAGGCCACAACAACGATTGCTAAAACAGCAAGGCCGCAACAATTGCCGAAGCACCAAAAGATACATCACAAAACAATAAACTAGCTAATTCGAGAATGGAACTACAAATCAATTTGTCTTCATAGCGAGGGCAACATTGCTTCTAAATAGATCTGTCATCTCTAATGAAAATACACCACAGATGTGGCCAAGAAAGGCGGCTCAGCCGTTATAGGCCATGGAGCGCACAGCCACCATGGAGAATGAGTCGTAGGAAGTGGATCTGATCCACTAAGGGTGGGTTCGGTTCAAATCGGTTCCGTTTTTTGCCAAAACCGAAATCGAAAAGAAATTTCGGTTCGGTTCATTTTTCTTTTAGTTCGGTTTCAGTGCGGTTTCGCTTTTTTTTTTTTTTTTTTTTTCAAAAAATGAAAAAAATTGAAATCTTAAATTTTAACATCTCCAACATAATCATAACATAAATATTCCAACTAGAATCAAAGACAATAAAAATAAACATTTAAAATTCAACTAGAATCATAACATAAAGGCTTTTTTTTAATATTTTGGGTTTAAAGTTTAACTGTAAATAGATTTATTTTTAGAAAATTTTACTTTTCTACCATTTTCTTCATACCTCAACTCTTAACTATGAATAATATAAAGAGCTGGTATAGGTTGGTGGACATGAGCTGAATTATTTTATCACGATAGTACGTACAATGAGAGCATTATCATACTATAACCCACTTTGAACCAACGAGGGTCATATATCGATTATGCTCTATTTGTATGTATTATCGATCATTTAGTAATGTAATTTGCAATTTAGTCAGCAGAAGTAAAATCAAAAGGGAAAATACTTGATCAAAACCAATACCTTGTCACTGCATATAACAATAAGCAATGAAGTACTGAATAAGCATACAAATACTTGAAGCAAGAAGCCAGATTAAACAAGAATAAGGAACTAAGTTCTAACAGTACCGTGTGAGGAGTTAGCACCATTTTGGTATCACTATTTTAGGTCTTGCTTTTTTATACGACTTCTTCCTTGTAGTTATAGGAAAAGTAGCAGATGCATAAATACATTTCTGATTTTAGCAACACATTGGGCTTACAAATTGGGTTTAAAAATTAATACCCAAAACAAATAATTAAATAAATAAAATTTAAAAAATATTAATTTAATTAATTCAGTTCGGTTCGGTTTCTAGACCACTAAAATCGAACCAAACCAAAAGAATTCAGTTCGGTTCGATTTTTTCAATTCAGTTAGGTTTCTTTATTCGGCTCGGCTTTTTCAGTTTCGGTTCGGTTCGGTTTTCAATTTTTTTCGGTTTTCGATTTTTTGAACCCACCCCTACGACCCACCACAACCATAAATTTGGAGGGTTGTCTGCAAAATGGTGGGAGAGAGGACGAGAGGATAGGGAATGCAAGGTAGCACCAAGGAAGATGCCACATGGGCAGGTAAAGGCTGAAACGAGAAGGGAAACAGAGGGGATTTAGGGGGTGCAAGGAGGGAGAGGGGCGACGTGGTGGGACTGAGCTATGGAGGGCAAATGAGAGACAAGAGGAAAGATTATATGAGGGTTTAGAGGGTTGCCTCCGGCCCCAAGCTGAAGCAAGAGACTGGGGCCTGTAAGGCTTTGAGATTTAGGGTTTTTTGGAGAAGAAAGGTTAGAGAGAGAAACTATACAGGAATGAGGAAGAGATGTGAGTCATGTGACTTAAAGTTGAGGTGGTAAATTATAATTTACTTCACAAAATATATACTGCTGATGAGTCATGACACCCAAATTTTATCCTCTAAGATCTCCAAAATAGTTTATGCTCGTTGACCTATAATATTTAGAGACTTGGATTTTTGGGGTA
Organism: Heteromeles arbutifolia; assembly: GCA_024362995.1. NCBI lineage: Eukaryota > Viridiplantae > Streptophyta > Magnoliopsida > Rosales > Rosaceae > Heteromeles > Heteromeles arbutifolia. The sequence goes on along the minus strand of JANCRC010000005.1, from coordinate 25,532,794 downwards.
AAAATTATAAGGAAACTAATGAAAAATATTTGAAAACTTTGAGTTTTAACGATAAGGACAAAATAAAGGATAAAGTGAATAGTATTAGGTTTGACTTTTTAGTGCAAAATGTGGTTTTTCGTTAAAGTGAACAATATCGTGGGCTTTTCGTTAAAACTCCCAAAATTATATGGGTGATGCTAGAGAGAGCTTATCAATACAAGCAGATCTCACCTCTATTAGGCATATGGTTTACAAGTAGTCTACAAAATGTAATATCCCTAACATTCTCCAACTTACAATACACTTTAGTTCAAAGTTGATCTAGAGTCATGTTGGTACTCGCCCATTAAATTTGGTATAAACTATTATGGGCTATAATTTTGAATTTAAGATGATGAGGAAGGATGATGTGCCATGGAGGAGCGAGGAATGGGAGAATGTATGTAATGCAGAGTTGTAAATGAGCCAAGCCAAGCCGAGTATCGACGTCCTAAAGCTCGGAAGAAAAAAAAACATCGTAAACGTATAAAAGCTTGGTTCGAATGACTTTTTCAAGCTCGGCTTGTTTTTTAACGATATATTCACATACAAACAACCTAAACACGAGTCGAACTTGAATTGGTCGAGCTGATTTACAACCCTAAATGTATGAAACCAAGTTAACCAACACCCGAAAAAGAAAACTACTTATAATCATGTTCAGCTTGGAGTTTTTAGTTTTAATTATGGGGTGTGAAATTTTTACTTCTCACACATTCTCTTAATTTCCGCCCGTCAGATCAATGAATTGAAGAAGATCAAATAACAGAAATTAATAAGAGTTGCATTAGAAGTAAAAACGGGTGTGTGAATATTACACACCAAATACTCTACCCGTCCTTAATTATATGCACGTACCAATACTCTACCCCTCCCTCATAATTTAATTAAGTTTTCAAACTCAACCTATAAGCCTTGCTTGTGTCCAATATTTTGCTCGATCCACAAAACTGCTGATCATCTTGTTAACTAGGGCCGACAAAGCCCACTCCGGACTTTCTTAGCTTTCAACTCCCCCTTGTTTCCTTGTCTTCTATGCTAGGTGATGATAGCATTACGCACTCTATTACTCTCCTCATGTACTCTCTTGTTTATTTCTGACGTTTAGATTGAAAAAATCAAATGAGAATTAAGAAACAAAAGCACTAATAATGAGAAAATGGAAGTGCAAAAGTCATTTCCCTTTGCATCCTATCTCCTTTTACTATTCGGACTCTGGGAAACCATGTTCCCCTTGTAGAGGAGAAGACGTATATGATGAATGAATGATTTAACCCCCTACCTCCCACCCGGTTCCTCTAGTGAAGGGGTTCCGCTTCTTCTATGCGAAGTAGGGCATACTTAAGAGCGGAATCTAGGTAGAGCGCCGGCATTGGCCGCCGAGTTACCATGCTTACAAGCTCTTACCATTGCTGCCTATAGGCTGTTCCAGAGTCGACAAAACTTAACTGGATAAAAACCTAATCCCCTGTCTTGAGGTCACGTAAACTCACACTGATTTCAATGCCTTAGTACACCTAATACATCTCATGTCTTGTTTTTATTGCTCTTCTATATGGATTTCTTAGATGATGACATGCCTCATGAGTTATCTTATGAGTTATGAGGGATTTACTTGAGAAGGGAAAAACATTTGAAGAAATTCCTCCTCATAATGAGAACACGTGACGAGACAGATAAACAAATGGTTGTACACAACTGATAGTAGGGAAGGTATATGCCACGGGTAAGAACTCTTATATCTAAATACAAGTTGCAACATCTATAACTCGAACAACGAATCAAAGATTGGTAAAACACTACCCAAAATTGCAAGAAGAAGAAACAAGTTTAAAAATTATTTCAAACATTTGTGGTTGCAAGCTTTGTTTTTGGAGCACACAAATCAACATGGTATAGAAACTACAAGAAGGGTTTTCGGTTCCTTGTTCCTGCTTCCCTTTGAAGTACATTGGGTGACACTAACAGCAAAAAGGACAGGAAATATGGAAATGATCTTGCAAACTGAATCACAGTTTTCATACTTGATGATTCATTCTTCATTCAATCAGATTACCTTCCCCACAAGAAAATACCACTTCTTTATTCATACTAAGTTCTAATACAAACCTCGGTGTAGCTAAGCTGACTACAACAGTGTGCTCATCTACACCCAAATTCGAACTCGTAATCTCGTGAGCAAAAGTAAATGATCTTAACCAACTAAGCTACAAACCCCGCAAACCCTTTGTCTCCTTGCCGTAGTTTAGATAAGATAAATTAGAATATGGCTCGAACTAACAAAAAAGTAAATACCACAATTTCAATATAATTCAACACATATAAATATAATGCCAATTACAACAACAAATTCTACCATATGAACTTCTTTCTTCTTTTGGCTAAAACATAATCAAGTAGCTACCAAAAAAGAAAAAAGAAAAAAAAAGCTCTAAGGAACTTGCCTCTCAGCAGCTTCAGCTACAATGGGCAATCTGGGCACCTGACCCAAAACGCAAGAAGCAGACCCATAAACCAAACACACCAGAAGGAAGAGAAACACAGTACTATCCAAGCTCATCAGCACATCCAATCCCAACCCGTCTTTCGGGTTAAAGCTCCTCTCTAACAAATCCGGAAAAATCAGCAGCACATCAAGCACAATCACTTGCATGGTATTGAACCTCACATATCTGCTAAAATTTGAGTTTCTAACCACCCCAAAGTAAAGGGTTAAAAATACCAAAAACCCATTGAAGGGGAAGCTCTTGAAGACCCTTATGGCTGGAATCAACGGCTGGATGAGGGTTTGGATGGCGGTGAACTGGGTAATCACGTATTTTCCGTACTGGATGCCGTCGACGAAGGGGTAGAAGTAGCAGACGGCGGAGATGAGGCGGTCGGGGGCGTCGACGGAGTCGTCGGTGCCTTTGGATTGGGTTGTGGTGAGGGGTCTTCTGGGTCTGATTTTGTTGGTGTGTTTAGTGAGGATGGAGTGGTGGTGGTGGTTTAGAGAGAAGAGGAAGGGGGAGTGGAGTCGGAGGAGGGGTTTGGAGTGAGAGAGGGTGACGGTGAGAGGGGTGGTGGGAGAGAGAAGGCTGGACATAGCCATCTCTTCGGAGGAAATGGAATGAAATGAAAGGTTTGGGTTTTTGGGTGGAATGGAAAGAGGAGAAGAGAAGGATGCCTGAGAGATTGGGTCATGGCCCAAAAGAATATCCTCTCCTTGGAAGACAGAAACGAACAAAAAATGACATGTCGTATTAAGAGGGGATTGGATTGTGGACTAAAAATTTATGAGTATTGGTTCTTGAATTTGTAATAATGTGGAATAATAGTTATTTTGCTGTAACACTATTAGAACTTTCATCCAAAATAAAGGATTCCAACAATGTGGAATAATGATCCTTCTGCTGTAATATTGTTAGAACTTTCGTCTGAAATAAAGAGTTCGAATGGCAAATAAAGGACATAAGTTGTGATGGAGTTACCTAAAGTAACTATTGTTCGTGGACTAATTTTAATTCAAAGACTACAGTTTTAGGGTCTAAGGCTTCAATTTTGACTAAAATATTAACCAAACAAATATGAGTTTTGTAGGAGACATTTTGGCTTCGTTTGATTTCTTATATCCCGAGTTCAAATCTCTATCCCTATGCAGTTTTCAAATTATGAGAGTGCAAAATGTCAAGCTCTTGTTATCGGAGCCTCGGATTGAAAAGGAAATAAATTGTGAAGGAAATATTGGATTTTAAGATGGCTTGATGTATTAGAAAATTAAAATATATAACAAGTTAAGGGATTTTGTTATTCTAATTAGGGGTGGATTCGGTACGGTTATCGTACCAAAACCCCAATGTCAATTACAGTACCAAATTTTTTGTTTGACAAAATCTATTACCACTATTGCACAAAACTTTCGATATATCAAATTTCGATATGCCAAGTAGTTCGGTTGGTATGGTATGATAATGATAATTGTCATTCCGTTTTGAGCCATTTTTCTCGGCCAACATTTTATTTTATTTTCAACCCAATTTAAGGGACCCTTTTTGTGCCTTTATCTCACATAATGTACTCTAAATTCATCAACCATTCATTATTCATAATTCGTACATGTATAATAAGTCAAATGATACATCAACATTCATGATAGAAATTAAGGTTACAATCCAAATAGAAGTTACAAACCAAATCAAATAGAAGTTAAGTTTACAATCCAAATAGAAATTAAATTTTCAATCCAAATAAAAATTGGAGGCATTGAACTTATTAGTAGCAATTAGAACAACAATTGAAGTTGAATACCATTTATATTATTAAAATATTATATATATTATATAAAAATATTTTTTCGGTATTGTACTGTAATACTATCGGTAATAGTATCAAATACCAATACCGTACCACAAAATTTAGGTTCGTTACAATACTATGCCATTATCGATTGGCACAAAATCGATATGGTACAGTTGGCAATTGGGTTGGCACAGTAATTTAGCAAAAAAATCCACCCCTAATTCTAATTCGCAAAAACTTTGACTTTTTTTTTTGGGAATACGCCCAATCCACACGAGAAAACCGTTCAACATTGATTCGGTTTCCTTAGAAATTTTTTGTCAAAATCAAGTAGTTATATAACTAGTTTGTTATGGTTTTGAAGTGAAACTCATCCAATTCGGATTGCGTTTAGTCCTAATTGACTAAAGTAAAATCATAGAATTGTTGCAGTCCTATTAGATTAGGAATGAGATTGTATAAATCCTAATGTATATAGGGATATCTTTTATATTCCTTTTAGTAGTCTAATTCCTATTAAGAGTTGTAATCCTAAAATGATAAGGAATTAACCTTCCCTACTACTATAAATAAAGGCACAATGAGATGGAATAGAACACATTTCACAATTACACATCTCTCTCTTCTCTCTCTATGCCGCACCTTCCCTTTCTCTCTAGCCTCCATAATTGTTCAGTAAATTATGCCTACAACACATTATCAGCATACTATTGACGCTACGCTAAAGAGAGTTTGATCTTCAATCTGTGGAGTATTATGTTTTAATCATTCTTTTTATGATTAATTTATTATTTTATTGAATTGATCTACATGCTATTGATTCAATTTAATTTTTCTGTGCAATTCTGACTTTTCGAGAAGGATCTTTTACAAGTTCAAAGGCTTTTTGTTGTTTTCTGCCAATCAGGTACGCTTAAATAAAAGAAGATATTTGAAACGACCATGAAGCATGAAAACATTCCCCATGATGCATGAACCCCTATACATTTATATTTTCCTTCCGATATATATATATATATATATATATATATATATATATATATATATATATATATATATTTGTTCATGCAATACACAATTATGTTATATGGAATTTGTGAGTCAAAGAATCGAAATAAAATAGAAGCATTTTTTTTGGGTTCTGAAAAACCCTAAAACTAAAACATGAAAAAAAAAAAAAAACGTGCTGGAGCCACGGCTTGAAGCCGCGCTCGCGCTTGTGTCGAAACTGTGAGCCGCTGCACAGCAGCTCCTTTTTGGGTCCTTTTTTGGGAAAATTTGAAATACATCTAATTTTATAGCCCACCTTTTGAAATAAGTCCAATTTTTAGTGACTTTTGACTTTTGAAATAGATCCAATTTTTAGTCCAATTGGACCCATATCAAAAGACCCCTTTTTTTTTTTCAGTGCACAGAATCAAAACCCACATGCTGGGCTTCTGCTCCCTGGCCCGTGTTGCAGCAGCAAGCCTGCTGCTTGTGAATTTTCTTTCTCGGCCCATGACAGCAAGCAAGCCTGCCAGCTTGTTTTTGGAGGATGTTGGGCTGCTTGTCGCAGCCTTACACGAGCCCAGCCCGCAAGGCCTAGGCTAAAACTGGCAGCCAGCAATTTCAATGCTGGGCTGCCCCTATTTCTCGGCCCATTGCAATTTTGGTTTGTTTTTTTTTCCAGCCCGCACCCATAAATTTTTTATTTTTGGTGCCAAATTTCATAACCTTAACCAATTTTTGGGTTTTTTTTCTTTCGAATGGCCCGCAGCCATCTAGCCCAAAATATGGCCTGAAACTTTGTATTATTTTGCTTCTATGATCGACCCCGAACAGTCCCGATCTTTTGAATTAATTAAAAGTAACATGTTGTCCATTAATCTGATAATTAATCCAAAATTATTGACATGAAGATCACTTTTGGACATTATCGATTCAATAATTTATTTATATTCTTTGAACCGTTGACATCATTTTGTAGTCCCGAAGAGCTCACACTTGAGTTCCTGAAGAAATTTAAATCCACTACACTTAAATCAGCATATTGCATTATGTGTTCTTCCAGGAACCTCTGTTTTATGAACTAAACGTTCATAAACTAAATTGAACCTGTAGTTTCAAATTTAGTGCCTTTGAAACCCGAAGTTTTCATAAAACAATACACTCATGAAAACCCAACGTTTTTCATGAAAACCATGTCTTAGAACTCGAATGTTCTAACTTTGATGCTTATGGATGATTAATTCCCATAACACTAATCACAATCTTGTTCCCTCAAATTCAATGGATTGTCGAACAGTCACAAGTTCGATTTCCCTTATTTGAACGTTTCTAATAGAGACCACTTTATGTGGGGAACAAGACATTGCCTGAAGCACACTATGATTACATCCATGAATGAGTACAATTCTGAAGTTTATAAATCTGATCGAATTTTGACTAGAGAATACTTTTCTCGTCCTTCCATGTTTCTAACTTGCTTCTGAAGCAGAAGTTTATCAAATTCTCGGGTCTAATTACTACCACAAACGTGAGAGAAAGGTATAGACCCTGTTTGGTTGGAGTCTACTAAACGGTATAGACTCAGTTCGTTTGGAGTCGACCGATCGGTATAGACCCAGTTCGGCTGGAGTTTATCGAATGGCTTAACCCAGTTCGGTCAAAGCCCACCGAACGGTGATGCCCTGTTTCGGCATGGATGCACCAAAAGGCATGCTCTGCTTCGAAAGAGGTGCACTGAACGATACTACTTTGTTTCGGCAGAGACTTACTAAACAAACCCTTCTAGCTTCAGCTAGAGCCTACCGAATCCAATTCGGGGTCTGTCTCTCTCACAATCTAATTTCAAGTTTGTTTTTACAACATATGGTAGAATCAGGGCTTGCCAAGGTGTGGCATCACGCCCGAAGCATGATCCTTGGCATCTAAGACCTAAATCTTCAAGAATAAGGGATATTATTCCCGAACCTCAACCCTGCAGAATCTATTTTTGTCCCGATGGAATAGATCATTGGTTATGCACTTGTTCATGCCCCTACCAATGTTGTTGAGGAGTACCATTCTAGTAGTCAATATGTGAGACTAATTTTGCTCCACCGAACACCATTGAAAGAGCAGAATTTTGACATGGATTGCCTTGTTGGCCGAATCTCTTTAGTAAACCATTTACTTTGTGAACATTTTTCCATGTTCTTGGATTCAAGTTTGGTGTATGTTTTACTTATGGATAATCTTATTGATATTGTCCTTGAATATGAGTTAATTGAATCATGTTTCTTAATACATGTGACCCAATTCAATTAAACACGTGATTAGGTAGGAATGTGGGAAAGTTAGTTGTCTGGATGAATGCGATACTACGCACACTAACTTTACACCTAAATCACATATCTAACAACGACTTTAGGTCTATCCAACCTGATTAAGAGCATTGGCACAATCCTCGTTGTATGAATGGTATTGAATTACCATATAAGGGACCTTAAATTCTCCCTATCGTTGAGTTTTTAAGGATATTCGAGAGAACAATGATCATCAATGAAACCACTGAAGAAAATAGAGTGAAATATCTTTGCACCACCTCCAAAAATGAGCCTGAAGCTTTGATTTGGGGTCAATAGGCTGTCTCCTAACTGGGGCACACGCCACATGTAGCTGGCCTGAAGCTGGGTGATTGAGCAGTTTACTTGCTTTGGCATGACCATTTGGGACACTTAGGTCGAACAATGATGCTACGATGCATCTCTTTACCCGAAGTAAGGATCTTGTGCCTACAAGCACACTTTGCCAAGCCTGCTCATTAGGGAAATTGATTTCTATATCATTCCTCGCAAAGATACGAAAAGACACTCTTTTCACAGTGGATTCAAGGGAATATATGTGGACTAATCCAACCAAAATGCGAACCATATAAATACTTATGGTTTTGATTGATGACTTGACAAACTGGTCACATGTTTGTCCACACACATTGCTGCTAAACCTCCTGGCCGATTAAGGGTTCACCATCCTACTTATCCCTTAAGGTCTGGGAGACTGGATAATGCCATAAGTTTTTATATCGAGGTTTTCGATAAAGTATTGCATGTATTTTGGGTTTATAATTGAACATCGAATTCCTATGTTCACCAAAAATAGCCTCGCATAGTGATTATAAAGCGCAATTTAAATGATCGCCCGGATTTTGGTGAACGTACCAAGTTTTCAGTTTCTGCCTAGGGCTATGCAATCTTATACGCAGCTATGTTGGTCCGCCTTAAGGTCCATTGCCACCCAACCTATTTGACGTTACAGTTGTTTACTGGGTACGAACCTAACGATTTTCATATTTACGCATTTGGGTGTGCATTCCATGTGCCAAGTTGCGCCGCCGCAACATACCAATATGGGTCCTCAAAGAAGGATGTGAATCTTTATCAATTATGATTCTCCTTCACACTAGCCATTTTCAAGCCCTTGCACGCGATCTCTTTATCGCTCATTTGCGGGTTGTCACTTTAATGAGACAGTCTTCCCGCCGTTAAAGGGAGATAAGAATGTCAACATTCCTGTAGAATGGCGCGAGTTTGCGTGGACGTTGCCCACTATGTCTCATCTTGATCCCCGTATCGCACAAGTATGATAAGTAAGTGTAATGAATTCTAGATTTCAAAATGTTGCTCCAGACGCATTCCTCTGATCTAGCTAAAGTGACGAGATCATATACCAGCTGCAAACATGCCTACAAGGATAGACATACTTAACGGATGTCGAGTCAACATCCCCGAAGGGTGTGCCATCTTTGTTGGACAGTTTAGATGCCCCTGTTAGATGGTCCAGTACATCGACGGATAGCCAATCAATCTATCTTGGCCTAGAGCACGACATATCACTCAGTTCGTATGAGTCACTTCCTTAAAAGAGGAAGACACAGCATAACAATGAATCCATACTTGATCGCTGTCTCAAATCATTTCTATCTCATGAGATTAATCCGGATTACTCCCAAGACTTGAAGTTCTTAGTCCAATATACTAGTTTGGATGAGCTAAATGGAATTGAAATGAGATTACCATCGATGATGTTTTCACTTATATGGTAGCTACCGACATAAATGAAAATCGACGATATCGAACCGTGTTCTGTTGATTAAGTGACAACGTAGAACTGATTGGACAACCGAAATAACAATCCAGGTTAAATTCCTTACCAAAAGTGTGTTTTGGACCTATCGTTCCTATATTGCCTAAGGTAACCCCGTTGTGTTAGAAGTGGGAAATGAAGCATTATGAGATGAATGAAATAGTGCGATATGACGCACGCCTTACGGCACAAGGTTTCTCTCAAACGTCCTGTGATTGATAGTAGCATTATGAAATGTGGTTAGTGTTTTCTCCATAGGGATATTGATACGGAGATTTACGTGTAAGTTCCCGAAGAATTACATGGATTGGTTCAAATAGTTCTAAACCACGGAACACCCTCTTAACTCGTTTTGAGGCGTTCACTTATGGATTGAAAATTTTGACGGATGCGGTATACCCGTCTACGAGATTATTTGATCAGTCAGGGATATGAATGAATGCCCTTGTGTGTTAAACTATGAAGTCTTATTCCAAATTGCTAGAGTTACAGTTTATGTCATGGACACGAATCTCACTAAGACTCCGGAATAACTTGAGAAACATGCCTCGCACCTGAAGATGAAATTTGAGATGAAGGATCCTAGGGAAACTCGTTTATGCCTTGACCTGAAGTTGAAGCATTGTTCTGACAGTATTTTGGTCTACTAGTCGAATTACACCCTTGAAGGTGTTACCTTTGAGTATACCTTTGATCGTCCATACATTATATGAAAATGAAACCCTTGAAGAGGTTATGGAATCCAAAATTCCATATCTAAAGTTTAACTTTGGGCTTCGTTGTACTTAGCTCATTGTATTAGACCTGACATCTCATTCGCTGTTGATCTATTGGTAAAGATGCAGCACCACACCTACATGCAACTACTGAATTGGTATTAAAGACGTACCCTAAAGGTACTACGAATTTGGGCAAATCAAATCCCGACGCATCTCGAGCGAATCTGACCCCTCTGATCCTTGGAATGATGATTGCCTTGTTGTTATGCTGACACTGGTTACTTATTAAACCCGCACAAGGCAAAATCCCAAAATGGTTATGTCTTTACCATTAAGGATATGACAATATCTTGGAGGTCCATGATATTACCTTAGTTGCGAAATCTTTGAATCATTCCAAGACTCACCTTACTTCATTATGCCACAAGTGAGACATAGTTAGGAGTTTTTGTTGAGTATATTCGAAGTACTTGTTGCATTTTCATCCATCGTTGAGTCCCAACAACGATCCATAAAGACTATGCCGCATGTATCCACCTGACCATGCCATGATACATCAATAAAGTCAACGCCAAGACATATTGCGTCTACATCTACATCAGCAAAGCATCAGGAGTTGAAGTCATGCAAGTCGATCCTAGACAACCTTGCCGACCTCTACACGATGTCACTGCTGAAGTCAACCTTCTAGGAGCTTGTCTGAGGAATTGGTATGCCTAACTATCATATGCAATACTTGTAGTTCTCATTTGGAATTTATGTCAAACTCAGGTGGAGTATCCAGAAGTATACTCACTTGATCTTAATGTACTCTTTTTCCCTACGATTAGGAGCATTTTTCCCATTGGGTTTTTGCTACCTAACTAGGTTTTAACGAGGCACCCATCCTGGGCTGATCATACCCTTGTGAGCTCTTCTACTTACGTCCATAAGACGTATAGTTTTGACTTAATGCAACTTTTCACTTTTCTCCTTAGTCTATGGGTTTTTCTCCCACCTTGGGTTTTACCATAGCGAGGTTTTGTGAGTTTTACCTTTTTATGCATTCTTCCGTTGATTTGAGACTCGCATTCGCTCATTGTGCCGACGACTTCATCAACTATACTTGCATCATCACCGAAGACCTGATGTGCCATTTACTTGAGTATTTACACACTCAAAGGGGAGTGTTGCAGTCTTATTAGATTATGAATGTTATTGTGTAAATCCTAGTGTATCTAGGGATATCTTTTATATTCCCTTTAGTAGTCTAATTCTTATTAAGAGTACATTTTATATGCGGCAAAGGGTTTCAAATCTTTCTCTCTAGGAAAAAAAAACTCTTTATGCTGAAACATAAACCTAAGAAACTCTTCGCTGCCGGCCTTAGCCTTTGGCTTAAGTGATGGTGGCAACCCTTGCTTCCCCCTTCCCCTGCTACACCATCCTCTTTTCCTCCTTCACTCTCATCTCCTCTACCCTTTCCCTCTTTCTTCCTTCCCATCTCCCCTGTCCTTTCCATTTTACAGCATGCCACCCCCTCTTCATCCCCCCTTCCAGTATTCTCCTCTCTTTTATTTTAGTTCTCTTTTGAGTTTTATCTTAGTTTTCTTTAAGCTTGGTCTCAATTACCTTTTGAGCCATGCCCTTCATCCGATGTTTTTCGCTTGCTTTTAATGCTTTTTGTTGTTTACTTTTCTTTCCTCCCTTCTTATTAGCCGTGATATTCCACCCTTACCCCATTCTGTGCTCAGATCTACGGTCACCGATTCGAAATTGGATATTAAATCCAGTTCCCTTTCTCACTTTCTCTTCCCCAACCGACATGCCAGATCCCCATCGAGGCCATGTGTTCTGCAGTTCGGTCATAGTAAAGGTATTATACATACTTCTTTTGCCTAACTTCTATCCATATGGTATTTTCTTTGTGTATATTTGTAAGGATTCGTGAAGGGGATCTGGATTTGGTGTCTACTTTCTCGGTTTGAAGTTTGACTTCTTTCAAGGATGTGTCGGGGACGGTGAGTTGGTTTATACTGCTTAAGGTTAAGGGCTTTTTGTTGTTTGTTCTTGTTGCCTACGGGCCTAAGTATGTGTGGATCTCCCATTGTATCTTGGGTTTGAACTCTCCTTTTGCTTGGGCCTTTTACTTTATCTTTTGTTGTTTAGTTAGCTCTTTTTGGGCCTTTTTATTGTTTTTTTTTTGGGGTTGTTAGATTTTATGGCTTCAATAAGATTGATTTTAGATTTTAACCTGAATGGTATTCAAAATCTAATATAAGTCTCTATTTTAAAATCTTACCATATTTAAGTAATTATAGCACATTTATTATTTATAAACTTACCATTCGAAATTCTTTACCCATTCACAATTAATGTATTTTTTTGTGTGTTTCAATTATATTAATAGATAAAAATTTATTCAAAATTCAAATTCTTATTTAAAAAAAAAAAAATTCAACAATAAAACAAAAACAATTTATACATAACTTTTGGTACCTATTTTATTCATAGGTACGGAAGTATCGGTACATAAGTTTTGTTACGAATGTATCGGTAAATAACTTTAGGTATCTTATTTTACTTATAGGTACATAAGTATTAGTACGTAAGTTTTGGTACAGATGTATTGGTACATAACTTTCGATACGAATATATCGATACAGATGTATTGACACGTAACTACAGTATCTAAACATACATACATACGTAATATACATATACATATATATGGAGAAATTAACGCACAATGAAAAATATATGATAATATATGACTTTTCTTATTATGGGAACCTAATAATAACTATCAATGATAAATAACATTTTTATTATTTATGGGAATTAATACATAACCTACAACCAAAAAGCTCAATAATAATTACAGCCTATTTAATATTCAAAAATTACAATTAAATGCCAAGGATTAGAATTAGTTTTTAATCTTAGATGATGTTTTATTCAAAAAGTAATCTTAGAAAAGGATTAGAATAGAATTTTTGTTTTTTTTTTTAGGAAAACTAATGAAAATGGCTTGAAAATTTTGAGTTTTAACGATAAGGACAAAATAAAGGGTAAAGTGAATAGTACCAGGATTAACTTTTTAGTGTAAAAATGTGGTTTTTCGTTAAAGTGAATTGTACCAGGAGCTTTTCGTTAATATTCCTTTTTTTTTTCCTTTTTCCTATTGTTGGATGTCTTTTGGTTTCTGACACACCCCGTCCCGAAGGAGGGCGTGCTGGCCGTCACGTGAGAGTGACGTAACCATTTACACAGTTCAGAAGCTTAAAAAAATACAATTGTGAATTCTGTCAGAACTGTGCAAATGGTTACGTCACTCTCACGTGACGGCCAGCACGCCCTCCTTCGGGACGGGGTGTGTCAGTTTCTCTCTTCCTTGTACTAGTTTTTTTTTTATTTTATTTTTTTTAATGGAAGTAATTTGTTCAACAAAAGAAATACATATACGTGCAAGTCTTTGAGTGCTTTGACAAATATTTCGACAATAAATTTGTTTTTCTTTCTTACAAATCAATTAATTATTTTTTACCATTTAAATTGATTGCACTTTAGGAAGTGGTCCTCTACCAAAATGGTGGAGAGGAGCGTTACCCTTGCATCACAACCAGGGCAAGCCCTGACTCAGTATGGGCAGGGTGACCGTCCGGGGCCCAAAAAAATTAGGGGCACCAAAATTATTAGTGTGGCATATTTATATACGTTTTCATAAAAGTATAAATTTATAAAATTTTGTTTAATGACAAAGAAATTTAATTAGAACTGGTGATTTTATTGTTTGAAATTAATGAGGATGTGACAGCCCGTCTTGGATTATCATTTTCGACGGTGTGAAATGTCCATTTTACCCTTGGACGTTTGGTTGTGTGTTTGTGAATTGGGTTAAGTTTTATTCGGACCAATTCAAAGATTTTCCTAAGTTTTTGGGCCCAATTGGAACTAAGGGATTTGTTTGTTTTGATTGGTGACCCAGCTGGACCACACACACACGCTCTCTCATTCCCATGTACTCTCTTTCTCTCGGATTTCCTTCCATTTCCATACAACCGTACGGACGAACTTCGTATCACCCATTTCCATCACGGATCGAGCTTGTGCTTAGCATCATTGTCTTCATCTCCTTCTTACGAGTTCATCTATACCAGTTTTTGGACGTGAAAGCCTCGAAAACCTGTGAACCTGAGAACCCAGTTTTGGTGCACTGTTTATGCACACGTAAACGCGAAGGTTTCAGTGATTTTGAAGGTCATAGAGAGCTTCTAGACGTCTCCACGAAGCTCGGGGAGCAACGTTGACGTGTTTTGGACGTCGAGAAATGGAGATCGACAAGTTTGAAATTTGGTCGGAATATCGAGGAATTTTTCGACGAGATCCCGTGGATTTCAAGGCTTGAAATTGGTAAGGATTTGTTCTACTCACTCTAAGCTTCATTTTGGTACAAATTTCATGGAATTTGGTTGAAAAACGAGTGAGATATGAATATTTGAAAATTTTCCAGTTTTTCGGCGAGTTGCAAACGAAGGCGGACGGCGGCGACCGGCGAGGTCCACCGGAGAAAAAGGAAGAATATTCCGTCAGAGTTGACGGAGTATTCCTAACGACGTCAGGTTAGTTTTAACGAAATATGCCTGTTTTTGGACGGAATATTCCTAATGCCATTAATTGTTTCCGTCAGGGTTCCCTGAGCGTGGCCGGCGCGTAGGTGGTCGGAAAATTATTTTAAAATTATGGGGATGTTTTTGAGGATGAGTAAATCATTGTGGTATATTCATATACCCAATTTGAGCAATATATGAGAAGTTATTACCAAGTTTCGTTTATGTGCTCTTAAGTGACGTTATTTCAGTTATTTCTCATATAGGCGAGGTCTATCCGGAGGACAAGCGTAACCAGGCTAGGCACGGGGGTTATGACCCTTCAACTTATCAGTGAGTGGGCAGTTGTTTTCAGTACATATATACACACACACACACACACACACACTTGACGTTTTTTTCCAGAAAACGTATTTAAAGGAAATGTGTTTTAAACGTCATGCCATACTTGGATCGTATTTTAGCATATGCATTATCATGATTATGCATATTGTTGCATGGTGTTGCGGAGGCCCAAGTAAGCCACATGTGAGTATATTATGCTGGTAGTGGTTATGAGATATGATGATGATGATGATGAGATATATTAGAGCTCATAATCTGCACCCCGGTGTTAGTGCTCCCGCCCAGAGTTAGGGGCACAGTCATTCACGTGATGTTCACCTCCCGCACCACACGCTCATCTTGGATCCAAGTCAGGTGCACAGTCCTGTCGTATAGACCACTATAAGTGGGTTCGACTCGTAGGTGACCCGCGATTAGCGCACAGTCTTCACGTGATCGTAGCACTAGAGCGTATTATTATTTTACACTTAGTCCTGTCGGTTAGACCACGTGAGGTGGTTCCGAATCGTGTGCCGATATGTATATACATGGTGAGATATGATGAGATATGTGACATATATACATGATGAATTATGTGATGAGATATAAGATTGAGATGTGATTGAAATGAGCTCTAGATTCGCCGTATAAATCACGTCAGGTGACTTCGGCTAGCAGATGATTATTATGAATTGCATCACCTGGCTTACAGTTGGTATTTCATGATATTAGGTATGGCATACATATAAATATGAACCTTGATATACTGAGCATGATTTGAATTATATTTACGTATTCTATTTTCTGGGAAAACTATACTTGTTTTACGGCGAGGGGTTAGTATATTCAAAGGAAGATAAGGTTTTCATATAAGCTTCGTTTTACTAACCCACTCAACTTTGTTTTTCGCCCCTTCAGTTTCTGAGTAGAATTCTCGTTGTTGGCATAACGAAGGCTCTCAAGGTAGTTTTTGACAGATCACCATCCATGTAGGATCACCTGAGGGTATCGGTTATTTAGTACTTTATTCTGCTTGACTGCAACTAGACTTTTATGCTCTGTATTCTTGGAATTCACACTTCTTCTTACACTAGTATTGCTAGTGTTTCGGTTTTAATTTATCCGTAAATTCTATTCTTTATCGCTTCCACAATGCGCACATGGCTTACGTCACGTGAGCATGACGGCCAACAAGCCCTGATTCAGGTCGGGGTGTGTTAGAGGAGGTCTTGGGTTCAAAACACTATGTGTGCTTATTTAAATTCCAATTTGTACAAATTTCTTTTCATAACAGTATAAATTTATAAAATTTGGCTAAATGATCAAAAGTTTAATTAGAAGCAATGATTTTTATATTTAAAATTACTAAGAGGTCCTAAATTCGAAATGCTATATGCATGTTTTTTTTTTCTTTCAATTTTTACAAATTTTTGTTTGGTTGCTAATTTATTTTTAATTACTAGCTAGTAACTATGTGGGTTGCTATTTTTAAACATTCGTTCCAATTCAAGTCTAATTTTCAACAAAGGGTAATGTGTAGACTAAATTTTTAGATCAAATTTGAAAATCATATGACATGTCATCAAAAGGTTTAATTTAGTGCCCATTCATTACTTATACATATCCTTAAAGACTCGAAAATATCATTATGTTTTTAGTCTTATATTGATGAGGTTAGTAAATAAGAAAAAACACCTCACGATTTATACAAAAATACTTTAAAAGTTCAGATGGAAGACAAAACTCATAATCTATCTACTTGTAAGCCTGAAGTTTTTTGGTTTCTTTGTTTCTTTCTCTCGATACAAAATAAATTAGTTTTTCTGTATTTCTAAATTACTGAGTTTGAAGTGCTTATCTAAATATAATTTTATTGGTGTCTTACGTGTAAAAACAAATAATTTTTTGATATGAAGTGAGGGCACATTTTTTGACGTCATCCCAGGCTTAAAAAATCTCTAGACTGGCCCTGATCACATTGTGGTTTCAAACCCCATCAGCTCTATAACCGAACAAATATATCGTTTGACAAAAAAATTTGATTGCACTTTAATTTATCGCCATTTAGTTTTTTTCTCTTTAAATGCTTGTGTTAGGGTTTTAAAAATCTCACCTACAAGTCCAATCATGTATCAAAGCCCAACTATAAAAGTGTCACTACTACAAAAGAGGCTATCACTAGCGAAGCAAAAACCGACAAGAACCCCAATTTCTGTCAGAAATTTGGTAAAAGTCTGACATAAAACCATGCAATGTCGGATTAGAATAGCGACACCATTGCCAGCGTCACGAAAGGGCTTTGATGTCGGTTTGTCCGCTTAATCCGCCACGAAGCTAATCCGCCACGAAGCAGCGTCGGTTAAAAGCGACACCAAAATTTACATCGGTTGAAAGCGACGTACTCTTCTGACATGATGGCGGTCATAGCCGACATCAAGTAGCAATTAAACTATAAAATATCCAACCCACTGTCGGACATCATGATAAAATTAAACAAATAAAATATCCCGATGTATTAAAATATGCAAACTATTGACAGTCCTAACCGACATCTATAGAGCAACAATCAATCCACATTGAAAATCTCTCATCCATCCACAAGAAAGTCCACCTCCGTGAAAAAAATAAACCGGCATCTATAGAGCAACAATCAAATTACAAATATGTAGAGATGCCAGCACTTCACTTCTTTTTCATTTTCTTTTTAAACAACAAAAAAAATCACCAGAATATTCACTCACATCTGGATCATCATCACCATACACTGGATTCGACCAACCATTTACCAAACCTAGTAACCTTCTAACCACCTAAAGCAATGGATTACAAAGAATGTGATTGAAAAAAAATAAACAAATACACACAATGTCAGCCAACTCCGGCATGAAAGCACGTCGTCGTTAATACAGTTTTATCTGGGTTTGGATTGCACTTTGGCATATTGGGCACGACTGAAGATCTTGTCCGCATTCGCAACATGTCTGCACTGAAAACATAACACTAAGAACACGGTACTAAAAGTATGATCGTCTCAACTCATCTTGAAACTGTAGTTCAAAAATGTACCTGATGCACGCAACCACATGCCATGTCTTTCGAATTCATAAGGCAAATGGGGCAAACCTGTTCAACACCATATAAACTGTTAACCCACAAGAACGCTACAAACCCATCAAAACAGTATTTAGAGGTGGCAGCTGAGAAGTTTGCATACCTGATTATCATAGGTAGAACTGGGAACAGGTGGAGCTGTACCGACGGAACTGATGTCTCCATAATAAGGAGGAACACTTGGCTCGTAACTGGTATGGGAAGGTTTCGTGAAAGATGGCGAACTGAAACTAGTAGCACAAGAAGTTTTTGAGCTGTTGAAAGATGACGCTTCATACACAGGAGGGGGAGAGGAACCCTCTAGGGAATATTGCCCTTCCGGCCACTACCCATTTCAAGAAGAAGAAATTTTGTAAAAAAATTACGTAAACACAGGTTTTCGAAAAGGGTTTAGAGATGAGAAATAAGGACTGCATTGTTACCCCAATATATTGAGCTCTATTGTTGCTTTTCTCTGACACACTGACTGAAACGCACGTGGCGTCAAAATATTTAGACTTTGCATCGGTTAAAACCGACACTAAGTAGTCTGACACACTTGACTGAAAGGTAAGTGGCGTCGAAATAGGAAAAAATTGCGTCGGTTAAAACCGACGTGAGCTTGACAAACTTAACAGTGATTGGAAGTGGCGTCGAAATAAGAACATTTTGTGTCAGTTCAAACCAATGTGAGCCTAACAGACATGACAGTGATTGCAAGTTGCGTGGAAATAAGAAAAAGTTGTGTCGGTTCAAACCGACGTGAGCCTGACAAACTTGACTGTGGTTGCAAGTGGCGTTGAAACAAGCGGGAAAATTCCCGCCCAAAATATTTCAATTTAACACGGGGGAGAGTATATAAAGGCCATCAATTTGTCACTTACAACCGACACCGGGTTTCAAAATATTTAAAAAAATTAAAATCTATGTCGGTCAGAACCGACGTAGGCTTTAAAATATTTAAAAACAATCACTAGTGTCCGCTAGAAGCGACACCTATTCCGACACCAACTTTACGTCGCTTAAAAGCGACACGATTTTTTTTAATGTGACACCAGTATTTAAAAATTATTAAAATCTATGTCGGTTATAAGCGACATTAACTGTTTACGTCGGTTAAAACCGACAGTAAATCTGAAGTCATGTTCAGTAGGTGTCGCAAATGTTTTGTCCGCCACTATATTATATTAAACCGACATCACCCACTGACGCAATAAGGCCCTTTTGTAGTAGTGTGTAACAAGTACTGTTCTAAAAATCGGCCTAGGCGCTAGGCGGTGGTGCCCCGCCCCGATTTTGGGCAAGGCGTTTGAAAAAATCGGCTGTAAGCTAGGCGGCTCCTAGGCGGAGAGCTAGGCGGGGCCTAGGCGGTCCTAGGCGGTTTTTTTATATTTTTTTAATATTTTTTTATTAATTGTGTGCTTTTTTCTTTTTTGGTTTCATGGTGGTATACTTATGGAAATGGTGTACCTAATTTGCAAATGATGGATTTACTACAAGTTCATCCAATAGTGAAATGAATTGGAGCATTTTTTAGGGGATACATACAAAGAAAAGAAATAAACTAGATACAACAAGGTTAAATAATTTAGTCTATTTCTAATCCAATACAAGGATCATGATTCATGAACAAGAAGAATTTAGTCTATCATCCAAATCCTCCTCATTATGATCATATGCTTACTGTTTTTTAAATATTGAACTTTTTGGATGTATATAATTTGTGTATTCTTCTACTTCTAGACACTTATTTACAAGATATATAATAAATTTACATAAAACCGCCTAGGCCCCGCCTAGGCGCTAGGCCCCTGCCCGCCGCCCGACTAGCGCCTAGCGATTTTTAGAACCTTGGTAACAAGCCAAGCTTAAATTCATGCAAAAGTGCGAAAACGAGATAATATATAAATTGGACATTTGTATAATCACGCCAAACTTTGTTACAATGCTAATGTTGTAAATAAATCACGCCAACCATGCTACATGTTAAAGTGGGCCCAAGCCACATCTTGAGGTTTGCCAAGTGGATCGTGGTGTGGATAGTTGTGAAAGTTTACTGGCCCTACGTGGAACTAGGGTTGTGGAAGACGTTGGGATGCTTGGAGCACCAAAAGTCCAACCCATAATCTTTGGCTTCACGTGGGCAAGTTTAAGAGAGAACAAACCAAGCTTTCTCTTTACCTTACAAACCAAACAGGACACTTATGAAACAACCAAAACCCAAAGCTGGACTGCCTACAAGATTACGTTCAAATATAGCGTCGTGTGCCACATTAATAGAGGGAAAAGGAACACTTCCCTTCCAAGATTACACAGAAAACAAGAAAGGAAAACAAGGAGGAGCGTTGCCAAAGATAGAGTTTGTGTACTGACACTGGAAAAAGACGCTATGGGCAGTGTGTTCAACCCAGTCTTCACGAGGCTAGTAATGTTCTTTAATGTTACACCAAAGACAAGTGCTATAAATGTGCCCATGGAAGAAGAAGAAGAGAAGAATTAGCCAAAATAGGAAGAAATAAGGAAACCAAGGGATTCCCCAGGTGAAACTGGAAAGGATGAAACTGGAAAGGATCCCTACACCAATAAAATGAAAAATAACGCAACGAGGAGGAGGAACGATGACAACAAGGACAAGGGCAAGAATGCACCAAGCAGAGCAAACTTTCTCTACGTGCAGGAAACCCTAATTCTTGAAGGATAAGCTGTCCTTTCATTTTGGATTTTCCCATAAGCTTCGTTAGTCTTTGTAAAACTGCCAAAGCATTAGAAATCCTAGATTATAGCTATCTTTAAACCATGCATGCAAGTATAGTCTCTCTCTCACACTAAAACAATGAACTTTTAGCTTTCACGTCACATTTGATTCAAGCAAGTTGCAATTTACATAATTATGCAATCAATGCTAAATTGAAGTCATTGATTCAAGAATACTTCTTAAGACGTGCTAATTCTTTCAAAATATATTAGGACTCGTGCCAGAAATGAACCAGAAGAGTAGAAAGTTTCTACCGTGGCCCAAACCCAACTCGACCAAAAGGTCCCCAGCAACTTGCAATAGGAGCATTGCAAATTGATTACTTATCATTTCGATTCATTCATATGTTTGTCTAGGTTGAAGTGATTTCTCATCAATTCAGTGAATACATCAATCCCCAAATCCATATCACATTCGCCAAAGACAACAAGCTTCACGTCCGTCAAAGACAACATGCTTCACATCCGTCAGAGACAAACATGCTTCACATCCGTCAGAGACAAACATGCTTCACTTCCACACGAACAACACACTTGGCGCTCGTTCAAAAATTGTTGTGCTCATAGGCACGGAGAAACCTTGACCATCATGCATTCCTTCCTTAATACGCAATCGTATTGAAAAAAGTCAAATCTAAACAGAGTCACAAGAATTAAAAAACACAAAAAAAAAAAAAAAAACTTTACTCGCTCGGCCTATGGTTGCAAATTGACACGTCCGAGAATTTAGTCTCATAACATTTACCCAGAAAAGATTTCAACACCTTCAGCCCCTCAAGCCCGCATATTTTATTTTATTTTTTCCTATTTTTATTTTTTCGAAACTTACGGTAATGTCTTAAGAGGAAAATGATCGTTGTTGAATTATTTTCCTAATGATCCTAGGAATTCTGTGATCTCATCTGTTCATTGTATATTGTGTGGTCAGTTTTCGTTAGCTACTATTTATATTTAATTTTAAATTTTAAATTTTGAAATGATTTCTAACCGCATAATATACGATGGACGGATGAGATCACAGAATTCTTAAGATCCTTGGAGAACATCGTACTACCAACCACCACTGTTCATTGCGTTTGACTCTGCTACACTGTCAATGTAATAAACGTCGGTGAGTTCTTCGTACATTCTACTTTTAACTCGTTCGATTCAAACTCAAACAGTCTAAAACTGGTCACCACTTTTAACTCATCGCTGAAACCACTCTCAAACCTCAGTTCAAGCTCTCTTCACTGATTGGTTCAAGTCCTCGTGTTCGATCTTGAAAAGGTATATATGCTTCCAAAAATCTATGCTTTTTCTTTGATATGGAGTCTATATTTGGAATTTGGATTAATTTTCTCTTCATGTTTGGACTTTGGATCAATTAGTGTTATAACTCCTTGTTCAACTTTCTAGGAAAATTTCCACAACTTGGTAAACATCAAGATTGGATCTTTTTGGAGTTTCTGGGTTCGGTTTACATTCAGTCACAAGTTTTGGGTGTCGAGATATATCCCTGAATAGGCATCGAGTGATTGCCATTAGTTGGTCTATTGGGCATTATGGGAATCTCGAGATACCATCTGTTTGGTTGGTGAGAAAATGGAGGAGTGTGAAAGAAACTGTGAGTGTTAAAACCTTTCCATTGTTTTCGGTGCTAGTGGTGGAAAAAGCCTATCTGGTAAACCAACAAGTTGCATCAGACTTGGTTACGGGAATTTTTTGTTTCCTAATCTGTTCTTAGTCGACAGCTGAGATATACCAACTGTCTGTATATGGGGTTTGAGTTGATTTTCAGGATCGAAGCTTTTAGTTTCCGATTTTCTCTTGCTTTTTGTTAAAAACTAAATTGGATATTAGGGCATTGTGATTGAGTGTGGCAAGATGGATGGTTCAGAGTTGGGAGGTGGGTTTTTGTCTGGTCCTAGTGGGGGGATACTAGACCTCGAATCGCCGGTTCCTAGACGCCAAGAGATGCAGTTGGGTCATCAATTGTTAGGACATCAACAACATCACATGAATGTGATGGGGGGCATTGCAGGCGATCGCCATCCCATTGGGCTTGTGGAAGTGAAAGGGTCAATCCCAAAAGTTGGTTCGATTATTGGCAAAGGGAAGGCTGTTGCTTCATTTAATGCCAATAACGGTTACAACTTAAGTGATGAAGATGAACAAAATTATACAGATGATGAGAGCATTGAAGGTGCCAAGGGCAAAAAGGGATGTCCGTGGCAGCGAATGAAGTGGACAGATACTGTGGTCAGGCTTCTTATAGATGTTGTTGCTTGCGTGGGTGATGATGGTTCGGTTAAAGGCGGTGAGGGGCTTAAGAGGAAATCTGGGATATTACAGAAGAAGGGTAAGTGGAAGACTGTGTCGAAAATAATGATGAGTAAAGGTTGTCATGTCTCTCCTCAGCAGTGTGAAGACAAGTTTAATGACCTGAACAAAAGGTATAAGAGGTTGAACGATATTCTCGGGAGAGGAACTAGTTGTAGAGTGGTAGAGAATCCTGCTCTTATGGATGCAATGCCCCACCTCTCTGCCAAGTTGAAGGATGACGTTAGGAAGATACTGAGCTCAAAACACTTGTTTTATAAAGAAATGTGTGCTTATCATAATGGACAGAGGATACCTGACTGCCAAGATCTCGATCCCCATGGTTATTCTCTACCTCTTGGGAGGTGCTTGAAAGACAATAATGGATCCGCTGAAGAAGAAGCTGAAGAAAACCATGATAGTGAGGATGATGAATTAGACAATGAAGATGATAATGATGCCGATAACGATAGGGAGAGAATGAGAAGAATGGATGAGAGGAAGAGGCCTAGGGAAGAAGATGGCCATTTGTGGCCGCAATATGTTCTTCTCGATAGTTTTCAAGTTGAAATGGGTGAGATTTTTCAAGACCCAACGAAGTCTTTATGGGAGCGAAGAGATTGGATCAAGAAACAGAAGCAGCAACTCCAAGAGCAAAGAGTCAGCTTCCAGGCTGAAGCTTTGGAGATTGAGAAGCAGAGGTATAAATGGCTAAGATATTGTAGCAAGAAAGACAGGGAACTGGAGAGGTTGAGACTAGAGAATGAGAGAATGAAATTAGAGAACGAGAGAAGGGTACTGCAACTGAGACAGAAGGAACTGGAAATAGATTTGAGGAGGTCAGAAGCTTCCTTAGAGCCTTCCTCGCTTGGGCTAGGAAGAGACCATATTGATTTGGGAAGGCACTAATAGCTTCGGAGTGCAAGTGCTGTCTGTGTGTGCACTAACTGGATCATGAGAGACATCCCGTGCTTAGTCAATACTCTGCAAGAAGACCTTTGAAGCACTCTAACCTTGTGAGATCTCTCTCGCCCTTTTGTTTAGTTTTATGGAAAAATACTAAAACCCCTATCTATCGAGTTTAGTTTTTCAATAACGGAGATTTTTGTGGATGTAGGATGCGATCCTGTAAAGATGTAAGTTAGTGTTGTATTGTTCTACTTGTTTAAGGCATGTAGTAGGTGTTATATATTGATATGGTTTAGTCTTTAAACTGTCATTGTTGCTAATCATGTTACCGTCTCAATAAAAACTTGTTAATTTGAGTTATGGAAATGAAGGTGAATGATGCTGTCCTCACATAAAGTATAGCTCTTTCAGCATCCTTTTTGGTTGTGGTCTGATTCTTTTGGTCTTTACCTCTTGGTCAAGAAAATCCATAGAAGATCATAGGCTTAGCTCTTATTTCTCGTACATAGTAATTCAGTATAAGTTGCAGTTTTACATTGATTTCTTTCATGGTCTAGTTACAAGTAACTATTTGGAGATTTCTGATGGAATCAACGTGTTACATACCGCTGTCAAATGGTGGGAATGTTTAGATGACTTACTAGAAGTTTTTCTACTTTGTTTGGTACCTTGACATTGTAGTGTAAAATACCGCACTCTTCTTCTTATTTGTGTTTTATTTATTTATAAATTTGAGCTGAAAAAGACCATCGTCATGCAAATTATAAAGGATTGTAGTTGAGGGCCACATAGGATTCAGTGACTGCTATTGTCCTTATTAACAACTGCACAGTTTGGAAGATTTATGGAAGATTAAAGCCCTTCCTCGAGTTCCTTGAGAGAGTATTTCTAGCTGGCATATCACCTCAAATGGCCTATGTCCGGTGTGCATGGACTTTGGTACTATGAATTACAGGATGAAAAATAATGAAGTTACCACTCTTGGTTTTGAAAAAAAATCGAGATGGGCAAAGGGAGAGCAGCTGGACACTTTTCATTCGCTAGCTAGCGTTACTTGTGGGAGATTTGAAAAGCAAGGGGTGCGTTTTTGTTCAATGATGTGCCGCTAGAGCCAAAGAGAGTAATTTAGATAATCGGAGACGTGTTTGAGGTTTATAGGACTGCGCGGCCATCGGTTTTCTTGGGACATGAGGCTCCACATATTAATGCTACTAATGAGTTTTGGTGCCCTGCGGATAGAATTTTGTTAAGGTGAGTTCTGATGGTGCTTGGTGTTCGTTGTAAAGCGCTGGCTTCAGACTAGTGATTCGAGATGAGTTAGGTATTTTCAGAGGAGGTGCTGCTATTGAAGGCTTGAATCTTGCTGCAAGTTTGGGGTTCTCCAACATCATTATATGGTTAGCACGGTGAAATAATTACTGGTGCTTGGGAACTCTATCGTCTCTTGTTGACACACAAGCAGCACGTATTTGAGGATTTCCAACGGAAATGGACGAGACGCGAAGCTAATGGTGTGCCTCACTGCATCGTTGGTTGGTTTGAGGATTGTGGAACGTCTTCGTTGGGTTTATGAAGTGCACAATGTCCTTCTATTTATTCGATTTACAATTAACAAGTACTTCATTTTCGATTTGAATGATTTGTGTGAACAATCTTTGATAGTCCCTGAAAATAGGAAAATGACTTGGATGGACTTGGTACGTCACAGTAGCGCTCGGCCTAATGACACAATTTCGTGACTAGATTAATACGTGACACTTTGTGATTGAACTGGGATGCTACTGTGGTGGTGTAGCCAATCCATGTAAGTTGCTCTCCTCAAAATAGACAAGCTACAAGGATCGTATATTCCGTACCAATTTTCACATATGGTGTGTATTTGATAGTTTATGTCCTTTAAAAGGTCACTCTGAAGTGTGATTCAGCTCATTTGGGAGTGTTCTTAAGAGGGGCCAGAATCACTTTGTGGAAAAAACACTTTCAATGCGTTTCTTCGTGTAATCTCTTCCCAAGAAGTGATTTTGACTTTTAAAAAATTACTCGAAACGGGAGGATTTACATAATACAAGTACACTGTCATTGTGATGTCCCGTGCCAATGGTATAACGATATGTGTAAGTTTCTATTCACATGACGTTGTATCATTGGTACATGATGTCACGGCCCCTGCCAAGTAAGTTGCTCTTCCCAAACTGACCCTAAAAATAGTTGATTCAAATTATGAAATATTACAAACTGGATCCCACATGTAATATTCAAGTTAGGTTCTCAACTTAGATCCTCACTAGATTTTTTTGGGTGCGCTAATAAAGATTTTATGAATCAATCACTAAATTAGGTTACAAGTGTATTTGTCTCGATAACTAAATGAGGCCAGCAACTAGTACGAAGGTTTAATAATATTTATTTTTACTTGTAAATGAAATATCTTAAATTCAACTAATATATGATGTTGATGAGGTATAACATTTGTGTCAAATTCAAAATCCAGTTATTGATTGGCCCATGTGTGATCCAATCTCTCCTCTCCTTGGGCCATCTCTAATGGAGAGGGCTCAAGATCCAAAAGCCAAAAAATGACCTGATTTGTAAAAAAATTCTTCTTCAACCAATGACTAGGCTATAATTTTATAGAGCCATTATTTGGCCAAAGAGGCTGATTAAACATAGCCCTCCTCTTAGCCATTTTTTTTAGCACAACTCCTCAAATACAATAAATAATTCAAATTTAACGACTTGATTTGAAAACATCTAAATGTAGTTTAATTAAATTAACCAATAAATTTAAAATATAAAACTTAAAACTAATAAATTATTGTGGGGGTATGCTTAGCCCTTTCGGTTGGAGACGGTATATGAGTATGATTTGATACTGTTCATTTAAAAATAATTTTTTGCATGGCTATAATTCTGGACGGGTCTATATTTAGCTTTTTTGGTAGGAGATGACCTAAACTGCTCGTTGCATATTACTTATTTGTTTATTCAGGGATGAGGATCCTTTCCGGATCCTCTTTTTGAGGATTTTGGAGATCATTTCATCGTGTTCGTTCATCTTATATTATGCAGCCAGTTGTATTGCTTATGCCCAATTTAAAATAATCTCTGTTCGTAGAATGACAGATGAAGGGAGAGTATGAGATGATCGGATCCGTGTAGGACCCTATTCCTTTATTCAGGTCCTAGATTTACGTCCTATTCGGCCTTTGTGGTTTCTCCTGTTTGAGATTTTGAATTAGAATCTGCAGAGAATTGGGGAGAAAGAAGGAGCTGAAAAAATGGCGGGGAAGCAAGGAGGCTGCAAGTTGAACGTTGCAATCATTCATCCCGATCTGGGCATCGGTAACGTCTTCTTCTTCTCTTTTCCTTGTGTTGTTTTTGTGAAGGAGTTTGTGGGATTGAGATTTTTATGTTGTGAATGTGATGGGTAGGGGGAGCTGAAAGACTGATTGTCGACGCGGCTGTCGAACTTGCATCCCATGGCCATAAAGTTGGCGTTTTCACTTCCCACCACGATAAAAATCGATGCTTCCGTTTCTGGTGTGTTTGGCTTTCTCTACTTCAATTTTATGCTTTGATCAAATAAATCAATTTGCCTTCGATAGTATCAGTAGTACGGGAATTGAAAGGTCGTGACTGAATTGAAGAAATACTATTTTTTTCATAATTGCCAATCTAATGGATAAAAAGTCGGACTACGCACTAGTCCGGAATACTGAAGACAAACCTTAAATATATAAATGAAGTTGCTGAAAGGAGACTGTAATTTCTGTTTTTGAGTTTTAATGGAAGATTTAGATGATGTCCCTGTTTACATATACGAGAAGAAAACGATACTTTTTTGTTTGTGTGCACAGAAAATAGTATGCATTGTTTTAGGGAGAAATAATTTCACACCAGGTAGTCCTGGTGTGTGTAATCTATGAGAAACATGATTAAAAATACAGACCTGCCTGCTGAGGGTGTGAGTCCCATGTCAAGGGTTGAAACCCTTGCCTGCATAAATGTTTTCATTATCTTGTGCCTCTCCACCTGTTACAAATTGGATTTGGGTTGGATGCTCACATTCTAATATGGTAAATGGGAGCTTCATCAAATTGGGTACTGCGTATGTAGATGGATATTAGGCCTGGGGGTTAGAAGGTGGTTTATACGTTTTGCTTCCCTTATGCCCTTTGGGAATGTACAAAAGTTGGAACAAATAGAACATGTTTTCCTTTCTTTCGTTTTATTTTTTCAGTTTCGCGTTGATCAACTGTCATTTAAGATCACTGCATAGTTTGATGTTTTGCTGTCATTTGGTTTCACAGGTATCTTTCCAGTTACTGTATATGGTGCCTTCCTACCCCGACATATATTCTATCGACTCCATGCTTTGTGTGCATATATATGGTGCCTTTTTGTTGCTCTCTGCATGCTGTTCATATGGCCATCGTTTGATGTAATACTAGCAGATCAGGTTTCTGTTGTCATCCCACTGCTGAAGCTTAAGAAGGCAACAAAGGTTTTGCACCTATTTCGTGTGAATTGTTATCTGGTAGCTTCTGGTAGTAGAGTTGTTCAATGCATTACATCTTTCTGTCCAGGTTTTGTTTTATTGTCATTTTCCGGATTTATTGCCTGCTCAGCACACAACTGTTTGGAGGAGGATATATAGAAAACCATAGACTTCATAGAAGAAATGACAACTGGTCTGATTCCATATCTCGGCTTTATGACATTCATCTAATTTTTCTTGTGCATCTTTTCAGTGTTATTTTGTTGTGGATATACTACTATTTCTTACTAGATTTCCTTTTTCATTTTGATAAATACTGCTGCAGGAATGGCAGATAAGATTCTTGTTAACAGAAAATTCACAGCATCTATGTTTGCAAAGACATTTAAGCATCTTGACGCACGAGGGATTGAGCCAGCTGTTCTTTATCCAGCTGTCAATGTGAATCAGTTTAATGAACCAGCCAATTCTTACAAGTAACGAACATGTTTGTATATCTGCTGGTGCCTTTTGGTTTTACATTTATGCTACCTTTATGATTCTATATATAACCATAACTTTGAAGATTTTCTTCTCAGAATTTCATCTGGTAATTTACTTTTTTTCTTTTCCTGCTTTGGTTTTCTCATTCCAGGCTAAATTTTCTGTCTATGAATCGTTTTGAGAGGAAAAAGAATGTAGACCTGGCAATTTCAGCTTTTGCTTTGCTTCATATGCTCGAAGGGGATATGCTTCAAGGCCTGATCTGGCTGAAGCTTCCTTGACAATTGGAGGCAAGTTCCTACTTATTTTCTCCCCTGAGTAATCTACTAATCTTAATGATTCTATACGGAAATGCATGTTCCTTCATTACCTTATGTTGCTGTTGAAGACTGTTTATCTATTAGTTAGGCTATGAATAACCAAGTAGAAGCATGCAGTAATCACCCTGGTTGTGTGATTAAGCTTTCCCTTAGTTCATTTCCCTGTTGAGAGCTCAACGGATCTTGCAATTTAACATTTGCATCTGGATGTGGAAAGACGTTCTTTTGTTTTTCTCTTGGTAAACTATGAAACATTAGCCTATATCTAGATTTTTTAATTTTTTAGTGAAGGCTTAGACCCATAGCCAAGCCTAGAAATGTAATTTATGACGAAAAAAAGCATATGTAGTCGAAATAGCAATGAATGAACTATTGTGCTGTTATCTTACAGTATCTTATGTCCCCTTCTGGGCAGTTTTATAAGCTTGTCTGACGTACAGCCGAATCAGAACCCTGTATGGGGTGTTCAAATTTTCCTTTGTTATTTGCGAAGATATTTCCACTTTGTTTTGCATGAAATATGTGAATATACATACAGAGTGACCATCAAGTCCAAAGAAATGAGCTAGCCGGAGAAGTTCCTTAGGTTTGGTTTACCCTGGTCAACCCTTGTCTGGGCCATGTACCAAGAGGAATCAATTCTACTCCAATGGCGTATTGGTTAACTTTAATTTAACGTTGATATACTCATGTATCATTTCTTAATTGATTGGTACTTCTGCATATGTTCTGCACATACGGGAACAATAAATATAATACATGTCCGATGTTTTAGGTGGCTTTGATAATCGTTTGAGAGAAAATGTTGAGTACTTAGAGGAGCTCAGAAGTCTAGCAGAAAGGGAAGGAGTGTCCAATCAAGTTAACTTCATCACCTCTTGCTCGATAGCTGAAAGAAATGCACTTCTCTCCCAATGCCTATGCGTCCTTTATACACCAAAGGTGAAAATTACATAATTTTGTTCTGTTGATCAGATATTGTGGGGAAAATTAAATTGATGTGAGATATTCAAAAATGCAGGATGAGCACTTTGGATTGTACCTCTGGAGGCAATGGCTGCTCATAAACCTGTCATTACGTGCAACAGTGGGGGCCCCGTAGAGACAGTTAAGAATGGTGAAACGGGATTTCTGTGTGACTAACCGGAGAGAGGTCTCTTTGGCTACGGCTAAATTCATAATAGACCGGCAGATGGCTCGGGGAATGGGTATAGAAGCACGACAGCATGTCACAGTCATTCTCTACGAAAATATTTGGTCAGCACTTGAATCAATACATTGTTGATGCTACTCGGACCAAAAAAGACTGAAGAGGGAATTAACATTGCACGATACGGAAGACTGCATGACTAAGTTGTTCAATTGAGTCAACTCATAGACCGAAGTGTAATCTGGTTAGTTTTAGGATTTTCTTATGATTTATGATTTTGTTCTTTTGGTTCATATTTTAATATTCGATATTTTGTATGACTACTGTGAGGCAATTCAGGCCATGCATTTTCTGTGTACGACACTTTGATATTGTTTACAGTTATATGTAACCATCGATAGGCGTCGCAGTATTTTAGCTATACTCCCCAAAATTCAAATGTTCTGTTCTATTTTTCAACTACCTAACAGGAAAGGCATTAGTGCTTTTGAATGTTCTTATTTTCAACTACCTAACAGGAAAGGCATTATTCTCTCCTCTAGTGAGGGCCTTTCTCATCGACAGTGTGAGTGACTTCGTTTCCGTTTTTCTGCATAGCCGCCGGCTCTTACCATGGCAAGGCCAGTGGCAGTCCCTTGACTTCCCTTTGTCTTCTTCTTTTTCTTTGTTCGACTGTTTTTTGTAATAAACCCAGCCCTGTTTCCTCCCAGATCTTCCCACGATCTCATCTTCCTGGTTGCTGTTTTGCCTCTGTTTTCCTCATCCTGAGCCTCAACTCTTGTTCACCCGTTTCTTCCATCTCATTCGGTCCTTTCCCCAATACCATCATCTTCATTTGGCTCCATTTTCTTTCCGCCAATCCTAATTTCGATTCCACTAATTTTCACCGCAATTCATCGTTGTTCCATGGGAGGGTGTGTAGAGCTTTGGCTCGGGTGTTCGCACCACCACCTTTGGCCCTTGTAGGTTCTTCGCATTGTTCACCCTTGTTGGCGCTGTCGTTCGTGGGATCTCTCTTCCCGCGGGCTTCCTTTGTTCTCTGGCGGCGATCGTTTGGGTGGTTCGTGGAGGATGGAGCGGTTTTCTTCTTCCTCAACTATGGGACTCAAGATGGTATGATGGTAGGTCCTTGTGGCGGAGATGGCTTCAACTCATTAGGGAGTTTCGGTGGCAGGAGGTTGTGCTACAGTAGCTGGTGTGCTTTAGGGTTTTTTCTTTTGTGTGATGTGTTTGTGCTGGGTCCCAAAGCTTTCTTTGGGTTTTGTTATGTGTGTTTTATGGGTCCTGTTTTTTCTTTTGTTCATAGTGTGCTTTTGGGCCTTATGTACTGTTTCTTTATTGTTAATATATTTCCCTCTCTCATTAAAAGTTGAGGAAGGGATCTTTGACCAAAAAAAAAAAACAGGAAAGGCATTAGTGCTTTTGAATGTTGTTGTCTTCGTCTAATTAGCTAAACATGGCATGTCGTAGACTTGAAATGCTAAAAGGTCCTGCTTAGGGCCGTCTTTGACCGCCTAGGCACTAGGCGGTTGGTTATCACCATGATTAAATCCTAGGCGTTTAAAAATAAGAAACGGCGCCTACACCTACCTAGGCAGCCGTCTACACTGCTTAGGTGACACTCACTTAAAATAGAAACTAGATAACTTATATTTTGCATTTTAAAATAGATATGTTTAAAATAGTTGTTTAGTTGAGTCAATTCAAGTTTTGGCACGCCAAATACGAAATGCTGATGGTACTAAACAACATGTACAAAAACCGCACGGGTGTTGCTTCATATTCTTCTGCTTCCCTAAATTAAATGCTCCGTTTTGTTTTACAATTACTGCGTAGAAAAAAAGGCATAAGCTCGGGTCCCTTCATGGTGGCCCCTCCTTAATTCAGAACATTTGTATGGTTATGGTTGTTTGCCAATTTTTCAGATTGCAGTGATGTAATCAAGCTTTAATGATTCAACGTTTGCTGGCTAAAAGGAAGAAGACAGAAAAGAACTTTGGATTGTGTATGCAATTAGTTGCTCTATATATACCTTTGAGAATTCCGAATGTAAAGAAACATGTCTACGCTAGAGCAGCTTACTTTCTAACCCAAATGGCTCATGGCTTCCTTCTCATCCTCTTATTCTCTCACATCATCGTTACAAATGTTCATGCATGCAACCAAACTGAGCGCACCTCTCTTCTGCCCTTTGTCTCCACCCTATCTTCTCGTCCTTTAAATTGGACTTCGGTTAACTATTGTCATTGGAAGGACATCACTTGTAATCAGGATGGTTTGGTCACCCATTTGCTCTTATCCTCCAAGGGTCTCAAAGGAGCTATTTCCCCCTCATCATCATCACTAGGAAATCTCACACACCTCACCCCTCTCTCTCACAGTTCACTTTCCGGATCACTTGAAATAGAATTCTTCTCGTCTTGAATCGTCTTGAGATCCTTGATTTAAGCTTTAATCTTCTTTCTAGAAAGCTACCGTTTTTTCCGTCATCCCACAATATCCAGACGTTGGATTTATCAAGCAATCACTTCTATGGTGCAATTACATCATCATTCTTTCAACAAGCTCATAATTTAACTAGTTTCAACGTCTAAAACAATAGCTTCTCAGGTTTGATCCCATCCTCTATATGTCTTCATTCTTCTCCCTTTATTAGGTTGTTGGATTTTCCCTCAATGCATTCAGTGGTAACATTTCTCCTGGACTCGGGGAGTGTTCAAAACTGCAAATTTGTCGTGCTGGTAACAATATTCTGTCAGGGCTACTCCCAAAGGATATCTACAATGCCACCGAACTTGAAGAAATTGTATTGCCTTCCAATTCACTCCATGGAGCCATAAGTGAGAAAATTTTCAACCTCACCAACCTCGCAATCCTTGACCTCTCCTTTAATCAGTTGAGTGGCGCGCTCCCTCTCCATTTTGGGAAGCTCTCCAAATTGAAAATCTTGGCTCTTGATGCCAACCATTTTGAAGGTTCTTTGCCCCCATCATGAATAGCACGAACCTTGTAGAAATACATATGGCAGCCAACAACTTGGGAGGAGATATCTCCATGCTCAACTTCTTGAAAATTAGTCATCGCAGTAAACTTGACCTATTTCAAAACCACTTTACTTGTACATTTCCAACAAGCCTTTAATCATGTCAGTCCCTAAAAGCTATTCGTTTGACTGCAAAAAGTATAGAGGGAAAAATACAACCTGAAATTCTTTCATTAAAATCTTTGTCCTTTCTCGCACTAAGTGGCTTAACCAACATCACTAGGGCAATGAAGATATTAATGCGTTGCAAAAGTCTTAGAATACTCCGATTTTCGTTTTCATTCAAAGGCGAGGAAATGCCAGCTGATGAAGGCATGGTTGATTTCGGTGGGTTCCAAAATCTTCGAATGTTGACTTTTTATTATTGAGAGTTCACTGGTCAAATGCCTTTATGGCTATCAAAACTCAAGAATATAGAGATCTTGGTTTTGAAAGGTAATAGAATTACAGGGCCAATTCCTAGATCGTTAGGGACTCTTCCCAAACTCTTTCACTTGAGCTTGGCAGACAACCAATTTTCCGGTGAATTTCCAAAAGAACTTTGTAGACTACCAAGGTTGGTACATGAAGAACCGACCACAAATCAAGTAGACTATTATTTTGACCTGCCTATCTTCACAGCTGTAGACCAACGAAGATTGTTCAACTTTCCACCAACGACAGACCTCTCTCTCAATCACATTCATGGCAGAATACCTACTGAGATCGGCCAAATACACCTTGTCCACAACTTGGAACTTAGTGGTAACTACTTTTCCAGCAACATTCCAGAACAAATATCCAACCTAAAAAATCTAGAGACTTTGCGCCTCTCCATGAATATTTGTCTGGAAACATCCCGTTGTCATTGGTAAGCCTTAATTTCTTAAAATATTTCAATGTCTCGTACAATAATCTTGAAGGACCAATCCCAACAAGCACTCAGCTCCAAAGTTTCGATGCTTCTGCGTTTGAGGGGAATTCAAAATTGTGTGGCTCTCCACTTCCAAATGAGTGTCTACCAATTAAGGGCATTGATGCAGATAGTAAGAACAACCAAGGTGTGGACAGTGAACATCAATTTCCATGGTTGTATATTTTTCCTGCACCAGGTTTCATCATAGGATTTTGGGGAATGTGTGGTTCTTTAATTGTTAAGAAGACATGGAGATATGCATATTTGGAATTCTTGGACAATGTACAGGATAAGCTTCATGTCAAGATTACTATGCTTATGACCATGGTGAAAAGAAGGGTTAGAAGAGACTAGATTGTACTTTTCATCGTACATCTTCGATTTTCTTTTTATATCGATGACTCCAAGGATATGTATATTTCTGATACTAGTTTTTACCTTTTAGGTTTTATTTTAGAGGGGTTTGGACCTATGTCCCCTCTTTTTCTTGTATTTTCTTTTTCGAAAGAGATAAGGTTTATGCCCCTCTTTTTCTTGTATTTTCTTTTTTGAGAAGGGTAAGGTTTATGTCCCCTTACTAAGTGTAGCTTTTTTTTTCTTTTTCATATCAAGATAAAATTAAACTAAGTGTGCACAGTGTAGGATGAGCCCTTATTACAATGCATGCAGTGTCAGAGTATAAACAAAAGTGCATAAATATAAAGATTATTTATACGAAGATAATAGAAATAACTTCCTACATTATCAGAAGTGAACATCAAAATCTACCAGTGATCCTCGTTGACACACCCTGACCCGGAATGTCCACTTGAACTCCGAATCGAGCTATGCTGGCCGACACCAGGAGGTTGATGAAGCCATAAAGTGTAGTGATGTGGAAAATGTGAGTAAATTTAAACCTAAAAGTGCCTATATGTAAGAGTGCGCTAGTGAGCGGGAATGGACCCAATTCACACGTGATGTCAGAGCATAAGTAAAGCACAGTAAAGCTAGGATAGGAATTATACCATTGAAGGTGATCACCTATACCAATAATTGTCAAGAATCCTCGTCGATACAAAAGCTCTGCTACTAGAACCTGGAGGGGCGAAAAACAAAGATGAGTGGGGCGAAAAACAAAGGTGAGTGGACCGAAAAATAAAGTTTTGTAAAAATCTTTTCGAAATAATTCAGGTTTTGTAAGAAACAAGTGTCATAGTTTTAGAAATTCTACGTTTAACTTAAGCAATAGCTTCTGACCATTTCGTCAAGACATTTTGAGATATAAAATCTTGTCTTAATTAAAAGTTCGGTCATAATGAGGATTCATATGGGGTTGCCTTTTACCTACTGCTTGCAGGACAAGTTATGCTGGGTCCTTTGGTTTGGTTTATCCGGGTCAACCCTTATCTGGGCCATGTACCCAGAGGAATCAATTCTACCTCAATGGCGTACTGGCCATGATGCATGGACATGTGGGAACACCAATGTATCTCGTATCTGACACGCGGAGATACGGATACGCAGGGGATACGTGCGGACACACGACCAATACGTATCCAAGTCAACAGATACGTTGTTGACTGATGGGATACGTGTACCTTACTATTGAGATACGAGTATCCTGCTTTTCGAATACATTTCAAATTATAATCAGAGGTTAATCACAAAAGAAAAAATCAAGACAATTACACTTAATCCGCACAGAATCGTGATAATTGACAGTTGATTGAGATTAGCTTAACCGAAACGATTGTTTGACCAAAAATCAAAATGATTTTGTGTATAAAATTCGGATCTACCTGTTTTTCCTCACTCGAACCTTAGAACCGCCATTCAGCAAAGGCTCATGTCGTCTCCATTTGCAACTGCTGCATTGTATCTTATGCAACTGCTGGTGAGAGCTGGTAACTGAGTTTCGAATTCCATGCTTTCCTGAAGCTTTCTCTTTCTCTTTGTTAATAATTTCGATGCTTTTCTGCTCTGATTCCTCTGCTTTACTGATTAGAGTCCCCTTTTGCTTTTCCGAAGCCAAATGAAAAGCTCATTTTACTTTTCTATTTTTGCATATTATAATAATATTATTGTTAGTAGTCTAGAATAATTTAGTTTATAATATATTTATATATGCTTTTATGTTGCTTTGTTGATCTCTTAGCATAAATTTTACTTGTAACATTTTATGCGAAAGCGACTACTTTCGATTGATTCCTACAATTTACATGTTAATAATTTAGGAAAATGAATCATCCTAATAATCATGCGAATGCTAATGTTAACCCAGTTGAGAATGTTGAAAATGATCATGGTACATTGTGGAAGTATGTCAAAAAGCTCGAAAGAGTGTAAAATGGAAGAGGAGGTATTGTGTTTCAATGCAACTATTGTCAAAAAATTTTCAGAGGATCCTACTCTAGGGTCAAGTTTCATTTGTTAAAAATGTCTTGGAATGGGATCGTCTCTTGCAACAAGATTACTGATGAAGCTCTTGCAGAAATGAAAAAGCTAGTTTGAGAATGAAGGACTCTTTCTTTTTATTTTTAAAGTCGTTTGGATGTTCTTTTTAGTTTTTCAAGTTTGAAGACTAATTTAGTTGTTTAGTTGATTATCTTTTTAAATGTTTGAAGTTTATCGAAATAAATTTGAACTTGAATAGCATATTTGAATGCTTATTTTATAATATTTAGATATATTTATTTATTTATATTATTTTTAATTGTTGTATTGTGTCTTTGTTTTAAAAATTTGACGTATCCCCATATTCGTGTCCGTGTCCGTGTCCATGCATCATAGCGTACTGGTTAACTTTAATTTGACATTGATATACCCATGTATCATTCCTTAAATGATTGGTAGATCTGCATATCTTCACATATGGGAATGATAAATATGATACATGTCCATGTCCGATGTTTTAGGTGGCTTCGATAAACGGTTGAGAGAAAATGTTGAGTACTTAGAGGAGCTCAGAAGTCTAGCAGAAAGGGAAGAAATGTCTAGTCAAGTTAACTTCATCACCTCTTGCTCAACAGCTGAAAGAAATCCACTTCTCCGCCAATGCCTACGCGTCCTTTATATGCCAAAGGTGAAAATTACATAATTTTGTTCCGTTGATCAGGTATCGTGGGAAAATGAAATTGATATGAGATATTCAAATATGCAGGATGAACACTTTGGCATTGCACCTCTGGAGGCAATGGCACCTGTCATTGCCGGCAATAGTGGCAGCCCTGTAGAGACAGTTAAGAGTGGTGAAACGGGATTTCTGTGTAACTGTAAACCAAGAGAGTTCTCCTTGGCTATGGCTAAACTCATAACAGACCCGCAGAGGGCACAGATAATGGGTAGGGAAGCACGACGGCATTTCACATAGTCATTTCGTACGAAAATATTTGGTCATATTAGAGTAAATGTAGAAATATAGAGATACGACTTGAATCGTTTCCTTAAAGTGTTATTTAGCCACACTCGAATGAGTAAATGTACGACTTGAATCGTTTCCTTAGAGTAAATGTACAAAAATACTTGAATCGTGCTATCCACAAAACGATTCAAGTATTTATGTAGAATCGTACGAAAATATTTGGTCATATTAGAGTAAATGTAGAAATATAGAGATACGACTTGAATCGTTTCCTTAAAGTGTTATTTAGCCACACTCGAATGAGTAAATGTACGACTTGAATCGTTTCCTTAGAGTAAATGTACGAAAATACTTGAATCGTTTCCTTTGATGTAAAACATCATGCTATTCACAAAAAATATCAAATTCATGTGAAAAATATTCACTACCTCTATCACTACGAAGGCATTTAATTTTCCTTTCTTTTTGGTTTTCAACTTCAGCCTTATAGCGCTTAAAACACTCAAAAGCTTCATCTTTATTAGACAATAAATAAACATAAGTGAACTTAGAACAATCATCTATAAATGTGATAATTATCTTTTTCCTCCTCTTGTTAAAACACCATTAAATTCACATGTGTCAGAATGTATTAAGTCTAATAAATTTGTATTTCTTTCAGCAGTTGGAAAATGTTTCGTAGTCATTTTTGCTTGAATACATGTTTTACATTTATCATTATAATCATCTTTCCAAGCAATCAAACCAAGTGTGCACATGTATTTTAAAGATCTAAAATTTACATGTGCTAAATGTAAATGCCACAAATGAGAGGAAAATTCAACAATATAAGCAGAATAATTCACTTTACTATTAATACTTAGTTTGAACATCCCCTTACAAAAATACCCCTTCCCAAAAAAAATCCCATTTTTCGACATTATTAACTTGTCGAACTCTAGAACACTCTTTTGACCGTTCTTACATAATAAATTTACATAACAAATATCTCTTCGACGTATAGAGGGCTTTGGAACATCTGTAGGGTAATGGTTGTTTGCCACTTTCTCAGTTTGCAGTGATGTTTGTCGCTAGCGTGTTCAAGCTAAAAGGAAGGCAGAAAAGAACTTCAGATTATGTATGCATTTAGTTGCTCTATATATACCCAAACCATTGAGAATTCCAAATGTAAAGAAACATATGCATGCTGGAGTAGCTTAATTTCTAACCCAATGGCTCATAGCTTCCTTCTCATCCTCTTATTCTTTCACATCATCTCTACAAATGTGCATGCATGCAACCAACCTGAGTGCAGCTCTCGTCTGGCCTTCGCCTCCACCCTATCTTCGCGTCCTTTACATTGGAATTCAGTTAACTGTTGTCGTTGGAGAGGCATCACTTGTAATCAGGATGGTATGGTCACCCATTTGCTCTTATCCTCCAAGGGTCTCAAATGAGCTATTTTCCCCATCATCATCAATTGGAAATCTCACACACCTCACCCACTTGAATCTCTCTCACAATTCACTTTCTAGACCACTTGGAACTGAATTCTTCTTGTCTTTGAATCGTCTTGAGATCCTTGATTTGAGCTTTAATCTTCTTTCTAGAATGCTACCATTTTCTCTCCCATCCCACAATATCTAGACTTTGGACTTGTCCAACAATCGCTTCCATGGTGCAATTCCATCATCATTCTTTCAACAATCTCGAAATTTAACTAGTTTCAACGTCCACAGCAATAGCTTCTCAAGTTTGATCCCATCCTCCATACGTCTTCATTCTTCTCCCTTGATTAGGCTGTTGGATTTTTCCCTCAATGGATTCAGTGGTAACATTTCTCTTGGACTCAAGGAGTGTTCAAAATTGCAAATTTTCCGTGCTAGTAACAATAACCTCTTAGGACTACTCCCGAAAGATATCTACAATGCCACCAAACTCAAAGAAATTGCATTCCCTTCCAATTCACTCCATGGAGCCATAAGTGAGAAAATTTTCAACCTCACCAACCTCACAATCCTTGACCTCTCCTTTAATCAATTGAGTGGCGTGCTTCCTTTCCTTTTTGGAAAGCTCTCCAAATTGAAACACTTGGCTCTTGATTACAACCATTTTAAAGGTTCTTTGTCCCTATTGTTGATGAATTGCACAAACCTTGTAGAAATACATATCGCAGCCAACAACTTGGAAGGAGATATCTGCATGGTCAATTTTTTCGAAGCTTAGTCACCTCAGTAAACTTGACCTACGTCAAAACCACTTTACTGGTACATTTCCAACAAGCCTGTATTCATGTCAGTTCCTAAAAGGTATTAATTTGGCTTCAAATAATCTAAAGGGACAAATACAACCTAAAAATTTTTCATTGAAATATTTGTCCCTTCTCTCACTTGGTGGCTTAACCAATGTCACTGGGGCAATGAAGATGTTAACGCATTGCAAAAGCCTTCAAACACTCCTGCTTTGGTATTTGTTCAAAGGTGAGGAAATGCCAGCTGATGAAGGCATGCTTGATTTCGGTGGTTTCCAAAATCTTCGAATTTTGAGTTTTTTTAATTGTCATTTCACCGGTCAAATGCCCTTATGGTTATCAAAACTCAAGAATGTAGAGATCCTGTGTTTGAGAGGTAGTAGAATTACAAGGCCAATTCCTAGATCCTTGGGGACTCTTCCCAAACTCTTATTCTTGAGCTTAGCAGGCAACCTAATTTCCGGTGAACTTCCAAAAGAACTTTGTGGACTCCCAAGGTTGCTACATGAACCGACCAAACTCAAATAGACAATTATATTGACCTACCTATGTTCTCCCCTGCAGACCTAAATTGTCTACGAAGATTGTCCAATTTTCCACCAACAGTAGACCTATCTCTCAATCACATTCATGGCAGAATACCTACTGAGATCGGCCAAATACACCTTGTCCACAACTTGGATCTTAGTGGCAACTACTTTTCCGACAACATTCCAAAACAAATATCCAACCCAAAATACCTAGAGAATTTGCGTCTTTCCATGAATCATTTGTCTGAAAACATCCATTTGTCATTGGCAAGCCTTAATTTCTTAAAATATTTCGATGTGTTGTACAATAATCTTGAAGGACCAATCCCAACAAGCACTCAACTCCAAATTTTC
Organism: Heteromeles arbutifolia; assembly: GCA_024362995.1. Classification (NCBI taxonomy): domain Eukaryota; kingdom Viridiplantae; phylum Streptophyta; class Magnoliopsida; order Rosales; family Rosaceae; genus Heteromeles; species Heteromeles arbutifolia. The sequence continues at coordinate 25,491,854 of JANCRC010000005.1, read as the reverse complement.
AATGCTTCCACATTTGAGGGGAATACAAAACTGTGTGGTGCTCCACTTCCAAATGAGTGTCTACCAATTAAGGGCATTGATGCAAATAGTAAGAACAACCAAGGTGTGGACAATTAGCATGAATTTCCATGGTTGTATATTTTCACCGTACTAGGTTTCATTGTAGGATTTTGGAGAGTGTTTGGTTCTTTAATTGTTAAGAAGACATGGAGATATGCATATTTTAAATTGTTAGACAATGTACAAGATAAGCTGTATGTAATGATTACAATGCGTATGACCATGATGAAAGGAAGGCTTAGAGGAGACATATTGTACTTTTCATTGTACATCTTCGGTTTTCTTTTCACACCGAAGACTACAAGAATATGTATATTTCTGATGTTTACTCTATGTAAAAATTAATACTAATGACACTTGTAAGGGTGATTTTGTCAAGGGTGCGTGCTTGGGGCATTTATCTATATTTTGAATATCCCTAGTCTTGTGTATATTGAAATATTATGCCATTCAAGACCCGCAGATGGCTTAGAGAATGGGTATAGAAGCGTGATGGCATGACAGAGTCATTCTCTACAAATATTTGCTTGAACAATAAGAGTGAAGAGAGAATTATATAGCACGGTTTGGAAGACTACATGACGTTGTGCAGAATAAGTTGTTCAATTAAATATATTAATCTGGTTAGGTTCAAGATTTTCTTATGTTTTATGATTTTTATTCTTATGGCTCATATTTTGAAATTTGAAATATTACAATTTTGAATGTCTACTTCGAGTATGTCGAGTCATATTCTTTCTCAACATGCTTTCCTATGTGTGGGGAAAGTTTATGGTTTAAGGTTTAAGGTTTAAGATGTGGGCCGGGAAAGTTCTTGGAGGTGTTCAGGTTCATTTCGGATTGATAGATATGTTTAAAGTAGTTATTTATTTTGGCTTGATAGATATGTTTAAAAGGTCAAAGTTAAATTAAATTTCAGCTCTGTGAAAATAAGGATGGTGAAATTTAAATGGAAGTATTATGACTGATGTGGTACTACTGTACAAGATAATGTAAATAGAATAACAAAAAATATTTGTACCTAGACGTGAATATCATAAACTATAGATGCGTCTTTCTATAAGACACGCGGCTTGATTAGCATCAACATCTTAATTACTATCACGGAGCATTAGTGTAAAATATCGTGGACATATGCAGTAAATCATATCCCAATACTACCCATGAAGCTTTCGAATTCTGGGAGTTTGAAACCCATGCAACACAATTGGCATTCTCATGATTGTACTTGCCAAACAAGAACGAAATTTCATACGCATTCTTCAATCTCTAATTCGTGAACTCAATGGGCTTTTCAAATTGTCAAGCGCATCATCTTCAAATTGAAATGTAAAAATCATATTTTCAGGAAATGTAGATGTGAATCTACACCAGTCAGAATGATGTAAATTTACAATCTCATTTACTTTTCTTTTCTTGATTGGCAAAATTCATCTCCTAAAGATGTAAAATTTGAGGAAAAATTCGTATTTGCATTTTACATTCCCTTAAAACTTGCCTAGTGAAGAACTTTCCGGTCAACAAAAAATGTAAAACGGTCATTTCAAAGCATGAAAATGCTACTAAGATATTTCCTACAAACAACCTAATTGTTGAATCAAACCAAGAACCAACCAAACTAAATTCGATGAATCACTTTATCCACATACCAATTTGTAAGGAAAAAATAATTTCATGCCAAATGCAGAACTTTCCTAAAGAAGTGGTGCATCCAATACTCACCAAGTCCACTCACTCATCTTCCCAAACAAACATTTAATGTTTACCATATCAACGGCTGCAGATTACCTTTCAAATCACCGGGCCAATAGGGAAATATTGTAAAACTATTTGCTTAAAAGAACCAAAAATAAAAAATCATTCTTCTATTGGCAAAAAATTTAAATAAAAAAAAATTCAGAGGCTATAAGTATGTATTCATTTCGGTTTCAAACCCTTGTGAGTGTCATTCGCCTTCCCACCATATCTCCTCCTTAACCTCTCCTCCTTTCACTTTCCGCTTCCCAAGCTCAAAGGGTAACCTCTCTCTCTCTCTCTCTCTCTCTCTCTCTGACCTAATATTTTTTATGGTGTTTATGTTGTTGACCTTGTATGTTGCTTAACTTTCGGAGTTCACATATTTTGTTGTATTTTCATTTTTGTTATAAACCATCATCAAAAGAGTTTTTTCAGATCTCTGTTTTTTCTTTTGGGTCGCATAAATCTACCACTCTTCCCCTTCCTCTCTCTGCGTCGCATACATCAACTGGTGTAAACGGTACATCTATTTGTTGAATGTACCTTTGGTTCTTGTTTAGGGTTAGGTTAGCGATTTTTGCACTCCATGCATTCTCATTGTCAACTCAATTACCAAGCACAAAAATAAGCTGGATCAGGACTCAGAAGTGCCAATCTATCAAAATAGTAGTCTAAATATTTGGCACCCTTTGTGATCCACGTTTGATATATGCTTTGTCGATTGCTTTCATTGGTTTTGAACCTTTTTTTGCTTACTCCTATCATTTTATGTGAAGCGTGGATTTTTTTTTTTTTTCCTTGTTCTTAACGATATAGTTTTCCTTTCACTCGCTTTCTACTAATTCCTTTTACCATATAATTAAGCTTATCATCATGTTTAAAAATTCATATTCAGTTAGTGACTCAGTGTTACCAAAAAAAATTAATTTTAATTTTTTGGGAAATTGGCTGAAGTGATCGTACAAATCCCGGTTGCTTAGTTATTCCGATGGCTGATATGATCAAAATTAAATACTGATGACATATCGATTGAACAATAGTCATTCCAGCAATTGAGATTTGTAAAATGAGGATTTCAACCAATATCTTTTTTCATTTATTTATTTATTTTGGAGTTTAAATGGTCTATTAGGGAACTGTATTAAAACTTTAAGCAACGAATTCCCATATGATCTTGCTAACTTCAAGCTGGAAATGTTGAGTTTACGTTGTTTTTATGACTTTTGAATGCAACAGATGGATTGTGACAGCTTTAGAGTTATCGAGAAGCAATTTGTCAGCTGGTTCCTTTTATTCTTACGTGATTAACATTGTTCAACAGTTGAAAACTGTTTCGGTCATATATTTTCAAAATTTTTTAACTTAGGGTTCATTATTGTTGCTGATTTGTTAATCCCTTGGAGTTTCTGTTATAATTTGTTTGATCACTTGTATAATTTTTATTTGTTGCTGTCTGGAAACATCGAATTCTATATTTTGCATGACATTGTCAAACTGTTGGAATCGTAGTGGATATTTTCCCTTGGCCTTCTTTCTGATTACAAGATCGGATGAGTTTGCAGGTGTTTGATTCTTTTCCAAGTAATGGCTGACAGGCGCCAGCACCCAACTATCACGGAAAAGTTTTCTGGAAATGAGCTACATCTGAGTTCCATGAACCAAGCATGTCGACCTAATGATCCATTGGTGGCTTCACGTGCCTTGCCTGTGTGTGTCGAAGCCCCAAAGGAGAAAGGATTTTCAGGCTTTGCAATTGATTTTCTAATGGGTGGCGTTTCTGCAGCTGTATCCAAGACTGCTGCTGCTCCAATTGAGCGTGTAAAGCTCTTAATTCAAAATCAGGATGAGATGATCAAGGCTGGCAGGCTCTCTGAACCCTACAAGGGAATTGGAGATTGTTTTACCCGAACAATGAAAGATGAGGGGATGGTAGCATTGTGGAGAGGAAACACGGCAAATGTCATCCGTTACTTCCCAACTCAGGTAACTACGTCATCTTTTTCTCCCACCCTATCTCTGTGAGTCTTACTGCAGTGTGCTTACGTTATTTTCCCTTTGTTCAGGCCTTAAACTTTGCATTTAAAGATTACTTCAAGAGCCTGTTCAATTTCAGAAAGGACAAGGATGGCTACTGGAAATGGTTTGCTGGTAACTTGGCATCTGGAGGTGCTGCTGGTGCCTCTTCTCTATTCTTTGTCTACTCTTTGGATTATGCTCGTACCCGTCTTGCAAATGATTCCAAGGCTGCAAAGAAGGGAGGAGAGAGGCAATTCAATGGCCTGGTTGATGTCTACAAAAAGACTCTCAAGTCAGATGGGATTGCTGGCCTTTACCGCGGCTTCAACATTTCTTGTGTTGGAATCATTGTGTACCGTGGTCTGTACTTTGGAATGTATGATTCTTTGAAGCCTGTGATCCTCACTGGAAAGTTGCAGGTAAGTGGATGGATTGCTTGTGCACTAAGTCATATTTCCACTGTCCTTATACACAAACTAATGGGGATTATCTCACATTTTTTTGGAAATTTCAGGATAGTTTCTTTGCTAGCTTTGGTCTTGGTTGGGTTATCACCAACGGCGCTGGACTTGCATCTTACCCAATTGATACTGTCCGTAGAAGGATGATGATGACATCTGGTGAAGCCGTCAAGTACAAGAGCTCGCTCGACGCTTTCTCTCAAATCCTTAAGAACGAGGGTGCGAAGTCTCTCTTCAAGGGTGCTGGTGCTAACATTCTTCGTGCAGTTGCTGGTGCGGGTGTGCTTGCAGGTTACGACAAGCTTCAGGTGCTAGTGTTCGGAAAGAAGTATGGTTCTGGTGGAGCTTAAGTAAAACTGAACGGACAACGGCATCCCCAGATAGCTACAGATATTGATGAAAGAAAACATCATTTCATATTATATCTTTAAATTTTGGAATTAATTAATGGGATTCTCACTGAATAACCTAGTTTAGAGGATTTTCTCCTAAACACCATATTCTGGGAGTTTTGTTCGCATTATCCTGGCTAAAAGAGCTGTTGCAAGCTCCTACTGTTAAATGTTTAAGCTTAATTATATGTATTAATGTTGGTATCTGAGGCTGTGTTTCATATGCTGTCATGATCTTCTCTCTCGCTCTTTGTTTCTTGCCTATTTTGAAGGCATCAGCCACGTTAAACATATGCATTTAACAATGCTGAACTCTCTTTACCTCTACAATGGCGAAAAACAATCATGTCTATGTACCTTGGTGCGAGTTCGGTCCATATCAATTCCCTCCCCTAACAATTAACTACCTACAACCCACAATCTAAACCCTGTGGTAACTAGTAACGGGGAAGCAATTAGACCTATATATGACAAGGGTAGTGCTATAATCATAGGAAACGTCTTTGCTTTCTACCATGGTGGTCAACTGGTCATGGCAAAGTACTAAGAAGTGTTATTTATTTATTTTATTTTTAAGGCTTTTAACCAAAATGGTTCATGAATGATGAGATTAGCTTAACTCCTCACTTTGGTCCTTGAGGTTTAATATAACCATATATTTACACTAAGGAAGTGGGGCCGGTCAGAATAAACTGGTTCGAATTTTCCTTCGATGAGAATTGAATGTAAGACCTCTCACTTACAAGTGAAGAGACATACCACTAGACAATAGTGTACTAAGTGGCGTTAAGAAGCATAGTTAAGTGAAACTATGTTTGTACGACTTGTAGAATGAGATTGCATATAAGGGTACCAAAAAATGCAATGTTAGAGTGTTTGATACCGAGTAAAATGATAAAAAATGGCATAATACTGGATGTGATGTTAATTTAAATGTTTGGCAAATAAAGGTCCATTTGTCTGGTTAACTCAATCAAACAATCATATATATGTTTCGACTGAGGGTGTGATTTATCTCTGACGATAAACTCATAAACAATGCCATTCACCTCTATTGAGCTACAACCAGGACTCTTCTCCACTCCTCGCTGCTTCATCAAATTCTGTATCTTCTCTGCTTTTTCCCACATAAGTGATTCCCTATATATTTTACCAAGCAAAATATAAATTCCGCTGTCACGAGGGTCCAACTCAAGAAGCTTGGAAGCTGCTCTTTCTCCCATCAAAACGTTTTTATGAACATAACTAGCAAAGAACAATGCACCCCAGACCCCAGCATCCGCCTTCATTGGCATGCTATTGATAAGCTTTTCTGCTTCTGGCAAAAGTCCAGCCCTACCCAGAAGGTCCACCATGCAAGAGTAATGCTTAACTTCGGGGCAAAGATTGAATTTCGATTTCATTAACGAAATGTACTTACGACCTTCTTCAACCAAACCTCCATGACAACAAGCTGATAACACCCCAAGAAAGGTGATCTCGTCCGGCTCCAATCCCGTTTTGATCATCTCTGCAAAGTAAGTTATGGCATCATGTGCATGTCCGTTATGGGCAAGACCACAAATAATAGCTGTCCAAGTCAGAGAGTTTCTTGCTGGCATGTCCCGGAAAACCTTGAGAGCCTCTGTGATGTTCCCACATTTACCATACATGTCAACAAGGGCAGTCCCCAATGCAACATTTAACGAAAGACCCTGTTTCTCAATATAATGGTGAATCCATATTCCGACCTCAAGTGCTCCAATTTGTGAGCATGCGGATAAGCAGCCAACCATGGTTATTTCATTAGGAAGTATATTTCTCGCTTGCATTTCATGAAACAGAGCCAGAGCTTCTTTCCCATGCTTGGCTTGGACATAGCCGCTAATCATTGCATTCCATGGCACGACATTCTTCTCCGGAATCTCATACAAAAGCCTGCGAGCAATTTCCAGAAACCCGTATTTGGCATATCCAAATATCATTGTAGTCCATGAGACAATAGTTTTCTTTTTCATATTGTCAAATAAAGCTCGAGCAACCTCAAGATTCCCACACTTCACATACATGTCCATAAGCACATTAGCAAGAGGAATAGTCAAACTTAGTCCATTTTCTTCAATCAACCAATGAAATTGTCTCCCGATACTCAAATCTTCAAGTTGAGCACACGAAGAAACCACCCCAATCATTGTAACTTCATCCGGCACCACTCCTTCCACCTCCATTTCCCGATAAATCCTCAACGCCTCGCACGCCAACCCACATCGGACATACCCATTAATCAAAGAATTCCAAGAAACCAAATCTCTCACACAACTTTCATCAAACACCTTCTGTGCAGCCTCCAATTCTCTGCATGAAACAAGCATATGAATCACAGCATTGTGAACAAACATATCCAAATACAAACCCAATTGCATCACATGCCCGAGAACCTCACCACCCACAAAACTCAACGATAAATTAGCACAAACTTTCGTCAATAACGGGTAAGTATAATTATCCGGTCTCGACCCACCATTCCTCAACATTGTCTTATACAACACAATCGCTTCCCTAGGATTTTCGCTCTCAGAATACCCTCTAATGGCCGCATTCCACGAGAACGCATTTGGGTTATGCACATTGCATAAAACCCTGATACAATAATCAAGATTTCGAGACTCTGAAAGCGCGCAAAAGGCGATAAGGCGGCTCGAAGCGAACCCATCGGAGATTAAGCCGGTAAGGATCATCTGGGATTGGATTTGCTTCAGCTGGGACATGGATTTGCATGTTTCGAACAGGGAGAGTAGTGGGTTTGTTCGAACTGAAGTGTGGGTTGTGTTCCAACTGGTGGGTTTGTCTTTGTGGGGTGAGAGGGAGCGAGTGTGGAAGAGAGAGAAGAGAGGACGTTGTAGGGGATTTGGAACTGAAGTTGAAACTTCACACCAAAAATTACCAACAAGCTTAAACATTACAAATTCAGCTCCAATTAAGCATAAATTATTCACAGGTTAAAAATTAAAGAAAACTGAAATTGAGGGTTGGAAATTGTGGTGGGTGGTGGGTGGTGGGTGGTGGGTGGTGGGTGTCGTCATAAAATTGGGGGCTCTACTGGTTCGCCTTTCCTGGATGTTTGGCGGGGAGACGCATGCCCATTATGGTAACGAGATCGCGAACGACATTTTTGTATGTATTACCTTTTATGTTTTGATTGTCAATTTCATTACAATAACTAAGGTTTAAATTATGATTGATAATCTTAATTGGTTTCCTTTGTTTTTTTTTGGGGTAGGCTTTTATGATGCAGAAGAAGAACGAGTATCTCACCAACCTCTCCTAGCATCAACCAAACGTGCCTATGAAGGAGCTGAGGCCATCTTAAACCGAAGGGTCCAGAGGGTCGAAAATAACCCGAAAACCGTCTCCAACCGAGGGCTAAGCTAGAAGGCTCGTGGGCCCCACATAATTCGAAAGGGCCAAAGGGCTGGCCCATTCCAGCCAGCCAGCCAACCCTGGGCTGGCCAAAATTTAATTGAGCATCAGGATTAAATTCCACCTAGCCAGCCACAGAATTCGTTGCCGTATCCTAATCCTTGTCAGCTTCTGGAATCAGGATTCCATATGTAATACCCTGAAAAATTTAAGTATGTGAAATTGATATTCATAATTATAAATATGTGGAGAAAATCGAAAATGAATCGATTTCTGGTTATGAAAATTTAATTGAGAAATTTTAAAATTTTGTTACCGGAAATTATTATAATTTAAATCGTAAAATTTATCGATAAGTGAAAATGACGAAAATGTCCCTAGTTGGTTTAATGTAATTATACGAGGACATATTTTAACCTCACATATTTTATCATATTTCTTGATATATTTGGATAGAGCTCGATCTCACGAACGTGTAGACACAGACTGTTAGTGAAACAGAGTTATAACGAATGAGTTATTAACATTTAAAGTCGGGGGCATTTTAGTAAATTTGACCCTCCATTTCTAGAAGGCCCCAACAAAATCTGGATTAGGGACCTTTAGGATGGAGCCACGTGCGTGGCTGGGATCGAAAAGGAAGAAGAGAAAAGAGAGAGATGGAATGAGGAAAAGAGAGGAAAATGAGAAAAGGGGAGGGGGCTCGGAAAATCAGAAGAGGGGAGAGGAAGGAGCGGCCCAATTAGGAGAGGAGATAGGAGGGAAAGGAGGGAGAGAGAGGGGTAGATAACCCGGGTCCCTCTTGACTCGTTTCTCTTTTGTGACCCGACCCGGCGGAAATGCACGGAATTCGGTGCTTTCTCAGGCCAAATTCTGGAAAATCACGCCAAGACACTACTTGGAAAATATTCCTCAACCTCCCATCTACCCATTCCACCCCAAATTTGGTGAAATTTAGCCTTGAAATGGTGAAATCCACACGGTAGGTGCGACGGGGTTCGTGGTGGCGATTCCTCCAAATCCTGAAGCTAAACCCTTCAATTACCACCACCTTTGGACTCCCCTTGAGGCCTGGAACAAAGCCCATGCATTGGTTGGGGTGTCGGAGCTGTTTTGGAGTCGAATCAAGAACACCCAATTCAAGGGTTTCCGGCAGTTCGAGGGTGATTTGAGGTGTTTCCCGGCCGAATTGGACTTCAGCCTAGGTATGAAAGTTGTTCCTCTCATTGAACTCTACTTGCCTATAAAATTTGGTAATTTTTAGAGGTGGTCGGAATTTGAGGTTTCCACTCGCCAGAAGCCGCCACTTGCGGCGGCGCATGGCCAGTAGGCCGATGCTGCCATTTTGTGCAAATTTTGATATTTTAAATATGAATTTGGTATCCAATTGGTGTGTTTCGATTATTAAACCCAATGTTGGTTATTTTGGTTACTTGAATATAAACGGAAATGGATTAAAAATGAATGGTGAACTACGAAATGCTTGATCTCGTTCAAGGGTACGTATGCAGTCTAACAAGAGTTAGATGCAACCTTAAAATAACCGAGATTAATCTTTATCGAAATTTAGAAAGAAGGAAAGGGATGGGGTGTTTAGTATAAATTTTTACCTTATGTTCTTTATAAATAATTCTAGCTATAGATTTTGTGAGAAATTAAGAAATTATTAATTAAATTGTAATTAATGGTAGAAAATAAAAAAGAGTTTCAATTTGGCCTATCACCATAATTAGTTTCTGAAATAAAATTTCCGGGGCGTTACACCCTAGCCCCATTCCCCCAGCCACCCCAGCACCTATAGTTTACGTTTATCTAATTTTTTTCTTCATATAATCGTACGAACAATTTTAATTCGAATGTAAATATCATTTTTTTAATATTTATTATAATTTAAAAAATAGAATGAATAAATTATTTATTATAAATATTAATTTTTAATATTTTTTATATTGAAAAATGTTAGCCCGACTGATGATTTCATCGCTCAAAATTTATATTATTTTTAAATCTTAGAGTTGGCCCAACTACTTTTTCGTCATCAAGTTCACAACGTTATTTAATTCTTTGCTAGTCGACGAGATATCCTGCTCGAGCAAGAAGATTTCATTGGGTCATTCGTCAGGTTAACTTGGTTTTGGCTAACGGAATTGTGTTGTCTTCGTGCTACGGATTTTGCTCGACTAATCTTTCCTGAAGAACCTTCGTTGGCTAAAGGCTACAGCAACGAAACCAGCTTTGAGCCGACAAAACTTTTTCATCTAGCGAGGTGTTTTTTTATAATGGTACTTGAACGGTTTTTACTGTATGGTCTCGTTTGGCAGCTCGAAATTTACTGACTATTTTAGTTGGATATGATAAATAGTCATTAGATAGTACTGACTAAATTAGTTAGGCGTTTGGTGCAATATCGAACTATACCTAGATTATTTCCTATAATTGAGCCTATTGATCTAAGGTAGGAATATATTTGAAGAAGAAATTAAAGATGCTCTATTCTCTATTGCCCGCTCAAAGCCTCAGGGCAACAACCGACTAATGACTGTATTATTTGTACTGTATTTGGTATTGTACCTGGATAATGAAAAAAAATCTTTTTGACAAGTTCTTGTTTGTTTGTTGAATTTTTCTCATATTTATACCAATTGGAAACCACACAAATGTACAATAATAGAAAAAAAATAGTAAACTCCATACATCAAATTCAAAATGTTTATGAAGCCTGGCAGCAACCTCACAAGGCAAATTATGAAGTCTGGTAGCAATCTCACAAGACAATAATAATACTATTAATTTGATTCAATACATAAATCAAGCAACAACAAAAAAATGAATTTGCAAAACGTGCCAAAGACCATATTCGTATTAACCTATTATTCGATGAGTAATATATAGCATGCCAAATAAGGCCAATGTGGGCAATTAAAGTGATTTAAGTGCTTAGTTTTCAAGAAATTTGCCATGGACATCAAAGTTAAAAGTGACAGCATTTCTTTTATCTCTACAATCTCTTCAAAAGAAGCTTTAAAAATAAAAGCATTTATTCTCACCAAACTTGTTCATTGTTTGTACGAATAAATTCTTTCTTTTTCATCGTTTGAAAAAACGACCTAATAAATTATGTTGGTAAACTGTTTGGCTAAGATTTGGTCCCAACAAATCTAAAAACGTGGTTTGTCGCTTGTGGAGTTCCAATTTCCAATCACAAAGAGGCAAAATCTCTTTGTTTTTTTTATTTTTATTTTAGGTATTTTTTAAACAACGTTATATTTACATTAAGAAGTGAAGGGTTTAGATTAAATTACGCAACAGCCAGCCATAATAAATTACTATTGAACTCATCATCTATGGATGTCAAAGTTTCACCCGTGTTTATATATGAAGATAAATAAACCATAACACTAAGCGATGATTTTAGGGTAATCAAAAGGAAGAAGAAAGTGTATTTGAGGCCCCACCCTAGGTAGCAATTGGGACAGAAATGGAAGAGCAATCTTTAAAGGAGGCAGATTGTCTGCCCTCCTTTTACTATAACCTTCTTATCCTCTTCTGTGTTGTGCGGTCACGGTTAAGCCACGTCAACATTTTATATTGATTTTTTTATAGAGATAATAAGACAAAAAACAATAGGAATATAAAATGTTGACGTGGTTTAACCGTGATCGCACAAATAGGAGGAGATGAGAAGGTTATAGTATTGAGAGGGTAGACAATCTGCCTCCATCTATAAATAAGTTGCGACACGTAGGCAGACAGAAAAAAAAAAGAGAATATATGATGACTTGTCCTTGACTTGTCTTGCACGCCAGGTTTTGATTCCATCCCTGTATCACTCATTCATGTCACATGCCTTGCCAGTCCCCAGCCTTTGCCGTTTTGATCAGACCTACCTGCTCTTCTCTCATGGCAGACCAAAAGCTCACGAACGAATCTTTCTCCCCCATAATTGGGAGAAGCAGCACAAATTTTGCCAACTGGCTACGATAGTAATTAATACTATCACTATGTGATGTCATTACAGCATATATCCGATCGTTAAACGTTGATAATATTAAGTACTTGTAAGTATTTTAGTCAAATTTCAACATTGACGTCATTTGCAAGGTTCCAACTGCATTATGTATAATGCTAATTGTATGGTAGGTCTTCAATATTACTTCAAATTCAGAAGTGGGAAAAATGAGGGGGACTATATATATCAAATAACCTCGTTTAATGAGTGATATGCTGTTTGTATTGTCTAACCTAAAGCTACAATGTTTCTAACCATTTTGTCATTTTTCTAACCAAAAATGTCTTGATGTTCAACCCCTTGTTCGACCGCACGTTCAACCTTTATTCTATCGTTCTAATATGAATATAATATGTTTGACTCTTTACTCGATGTAGTATTCGAGTTTGTAACATGTCCAAAGGATTATGATAAGGGTTTGGTAAACTTGAATCAAAATGGTTTGTAGGTGGTTATATTGGAGCCATTTCGTACATTTCTCAACCAAAAGGTTAAAAAATATGTAAGATTGAAAATGCACCGCAGCCACCCGCAGAGAAAAAATAAGTACATGTTTCTTAGTGGCAACAACTAACAAGCAATCATCACAAACTTTTGCATGCTTCGTTTATAGTTTATTTGTTGAATCATGTGTCTAAAGGGAACCACCCCACCAATCATAACTTTAAAACATATAGTGGCCCCTACACCCCCTTTCACACCGTGGATGGAGGTCTTAGTCACAAGAAAGAAACAACTAATTCCTCCTCGGATCCGACTACGGTACATTTATCTGCTTATGATAAGGTGTGCAGGATTTGGGGTTAAGCCACACAAAAAGCTGATTATATTAAACTCGCACCGAACTTGTTATCTGCAAGAACCGAACTTAAATTCTCTCAAAAATACCATTAAATTGTAATATTAAGTGACGGATAACAATTTTTTCTTGAGTCGTAACGAACCTTATCCGGCACTAATTTCCTTTTGGGGTTGAGAGTCGGATGGTTTTGGTGATCCGTCTCCAACCAAATTAATGCCCCTTTTATGTAATGGCAATTTGGCAAGCCAACCACTAATTGCAATTCCAACCACAATCTTGGATTTGGATCATTTGGTTCGACTTGTGGAGCCCATGCTTCAAACTCTTTCATGACTCCGATGATCAATGTTTCATCTCACGCATTCTACGATCTACACACATCGCATTCGCATGCTTGCTTTTCTTCTCTTTTTATCATTTTTTTCTTGTCTTGCTCAATAATTGAGTCCTAACACATCATTTTACACGCTTTAACACATTTATTGAATTGTGTAACCAATTAATGTGTATGCGAACCATATATATGGTATCACACAATATGACCCTCGAAATTGAATATAAGATGATAAGTTTAGCCTAGGGTTGTAAATTGAAATGAAAGAGCTCGAGCTTGTATCGGGTTCGGCTCGAGAAGGAAACAAGACAAGCTTAGTTTGACTTGACTAAGAAACAAGTCAAGCTTGAACATTGGTTCCTTCAGCTCATAAAGTTCGTGTATAGTTTGTATTTTTTCATGTTACAACTTGAACTAGATTGTAGACTTAAAGATTGCTCAGAAAGAAGATCATGTTTGAGATATTTTAGTTTTTAATTCATTTTTGTGTTAGAGATATAAGATAAAATAAAAACTAAAATTCCATCGGTAGACTATTAGTACTTCGAACTTAATACCTCATATGTAAAAGAAATACTACTAAATTATAGTATTACTAGCGAGCAATATCCTACGTCAAACTAATTTAAATTGTTATCGAGAGAGGATAAATTCGAACCCAAAAACCTAAAAGAAACTAGTCTACTCGGATAAATATGACTACGTTTTACGTCCATAAAAAAAGGGAAAGTGGGATTATTACTTGGGTGGGTGGGGGCGAAACAGACTCAGAGAGACACGCGATGCGGGGTATGATTGTGTTAGCATATGACGCGTGACAGCAGATCCCAACCTTCTCTCATCAAACGGACTTGGCGTGTCACTGAAACCACTGCATAAAGCCATGGCAGCCACTCGGGATTCTCTCTCTCCTCCTCACCCTTACTAAATACACCACCACCATCCTCTCTCACCTCAACCTAGAGAGAGAGCAGAGAAGAAAAGCAGAAGCTGAAGAAGAAGCGCTTCTGAGGAGACAAGCCAGCAATGTCGGTTCTTTGATCCCTCGTTGATTCAATCTTTTTTAATTTTCTGATTAATTTGTTTTGGTTTTAGCTTTCTCTGATCCGTTTGATACTTTTCCGTCGCATTTTATCGGATTTTCTCCGCTGTCCGGCTTGGTTTTTGCTTGATTTGGTGTGATTAGGGAGCTCTTTGAGATCAATGCCCGTCTGATTAGGTAGATTTGGCGGGATTCCTTTTGCGTTTGGTTGCCGAAAAAGTTGATGGGAAAGTACAGGAAATGCGATGATATTATTATTATTATTCCTAATTTTATGGTGTTTGGATCAAATTACTAGTGATTTTTCTTAATTTGTTTCTGTTTCGTAATGATGAACTTGTTTCTAGCTAATCTGTAAATAAAAACAATCTGGTTGGAATCGGCAGTTTACGTTAGTTGTGGCAATAACGATGCCTTGGTTTCGATAGCGATTCGTTTAGTTTTAATCCATTTGTTTTGTGTCGGTTTGAACGAAAAACTATTCCATTAGAGAGTTAACTAGAAGGAAAATTTCGGCGAAAATGACGGTGGAGGCTTCCTAATTAAGTATAAGTAAACTTTTATCTTTATTCATTGTTAGTAAGGAATTTCTTTTAGCAACTAATTGAGTTTGATTCTTCCCATAGATAGATGTAATGGAGATGAATAATTTCACAAATCTGCTTAGATCTACCAATGCCGCTTCAAGTATGAAGCTACGGGAAGCTATATGAATTTGGAACAACTTCAATTTCATTGTTTCAGCAATCTTGCATTCTTAAACTCTTGATTTATGTGCTCTGTCTGTTAATTTGCCACTCAAGTTTTCTCTGGGGTGAGTTTTTGATTTGCAGGAATTTCTGAAAGTGAGAAACGGATTGCATTTTTCGGTTGCCTGTTTGAAATTATTTTATATGAGATTGGGTGCTAGAATTTGTCGAAAGATCAGGTTTACATCTCTCCCGATTCGTTTTATTTGTGAACCTTATGGTCTCTTCTTCAGTGTAAAATATTCATTTCTTGTATTGTCTTTGTGCCCCTTAGATTACTTGTCTGCCTTGTGGTTGCTGAAAATGAGTTGGAACCCACACATGGAAGTTCATTACACCTACACCAACTGTCCTTATAGCTCAGCGGGTAGCTTTATGGAGTATTTTGAGGGTCTTACCTATGAACATGTGAACTTTATTTTTTCAGGCGATTCGCATGCTCAGGTACTTTACCTTAAATATCCGCACAAAAGTTTTCTTTTCAACCACCAATCATGGTGATTTGTTTAGTTAGTCTTTAATTATTATGTTTCCAAAATTTGGATCTGTAGGATTGTTGTACATCATTGGAAAGGAGTTTATATGGGTTTCCATGGTAGGATTGCTCATAAGTCATAAGTAGCGGGTTTTTGTTTAATTTTATACCATTAATAATGCAAATTTTGAACCTTGGAATGTTTATCTGTATTTTCATGTATTTAAATTTCTTTCAATTTCAATTTCCTTCTCACATGTGTAGGAGAGTGCTTACCCAACAATGAATACAAATTATTACAAGTTTGGGTTGTCTGAACCTGGGAATATTACTTCATACCATGATCTTGGGTTTGGTCATGCTTATGAGATCAATGGTCCTGACCCAAGAAGTGGGGAACAAAGAAGGCATTTGCAGAGCACTTCAACAATGACTAATGAACAGAATGTGGCTGTGAACTCAGAATGGGAAGGAAATGCGAATACTTCTACACGCCACAACCCCAGAGAATGTAAGTTAGTAGTGTTGCTTTTCTCCTTTCTTCTCTTGGGGTGGGGATGGATGCTGCAGGTGGTGAGGAGTTTCATGATTATGCTCTGCGGTTTTCTTTTTCTGTAAGAAGCCTTGAAGACTGGTAAAAATATTATTTTGAACAAATAAGTGACCATGTATGTTCACTGGCAATAGAGTTTCCACAGTTTATGGAAAGTCTAATAGCGTTCTCTATTATTACTTTTTTTCCTAAATTGTGGATTCAAACATTACAAGGCCTGGAGGGACCAGTGACATAGAGAATAAGTAATCTTAGTGGTGACTTATAGAGTTAGATGAATTATATAATACCTCTAGGGAAGAAGAAGATAAGAATTACGTGTTTGATTGGTATAAAGTTTGTCATTTTTCGTATTGTTGCCTAAAGGTAGCAGTAGCACCGCTGATTGTTACCCCGTGACTGTTTATTATAAACTTACAATGTTTTAAGGACTATGTACTACAGACATGTTTCTAACCAAAGTTGTTGGTGTGGCTGCTATTTACTCCTCCATTTCTATCCTCTTTGCTCCCAATGTCATTTGGTTTGTTCCAAGTCACTTCTATACACTTGAGACCCGAATATTTTCTATCAATCTAAGTATCATCCTTTACATTTCAGGCCCACGGAGACATCAAAATTCCGATGATTTCCAGGTATTTATTTCTCCATACTTTGGGTCTTTCTCTAAATGTATGTATATACATATAACTACGAATGCATTCATGTATTCGTATGTGCAACAAATGTGCACATGGGCACCTGTATTGGAGGCTGAGTAGAATTGATTGGCTTAACATGAATGGAAGTGTTAGATGAGTAAATCATCACAGCCTTGGCATGCCTCTTCCTGGTTTCCAGTGATAACTTCAAAAATTACCTTAACCAAACCTTTTATACCTGGAATTTTTCTCTACATCATTATCATTTTCAAACTTTTTATGTGAAACAAAATGAGCTTAATAGATTACTAAGTTGGAGCATTTTCTGTGAAATATGCAGGTTATTTGGCAAGACAACATTGATCCTGACAGCATGAGTTACGAGGTTAGAGCTAATTGCACTTCTCCTCCCGAGAATTTGGATAACACAATTATATTATAATTTCAAGAAATCCGTCTTATCTATTGAATTGTTGTTTAACATTTCTCTGGATTAGGTATTGTTTAGATTTTATGACAACAAATGGATACACAAGCCATGGTTTATACTGGAAAAAATTCCATCTACCACCCTAGCCTTGGAAATTTAAATTGTGTTTTGTGTATGTTTTCTTGGTGGTACAGATTTACTTCATTTTTAGGAGGATTGTTTGTGTGCTAAACAATCATTGCACGGCTCCTTTTGTAATTTCTGTTCGTAATGAGGAGATTCTTGCAAATTTCTTAAGTCTTTGACTTTCACTTGTCGATGTGATGTTGGATCTGGCTATAGAGTTGTATTCATGGTGGGGACCTTATTATATAATCGTTAGTGAGTGAATCTCTGAAGCAGAACAGTGTTCTCGAGTTGTGATGGTACTTTTAGTAGTTGTATGTCTGTAATGTCTTGTGTTGTATGGGAACATCTAGTGCTTACTAAAACCTTTTATTTGCATGCTTATGATTTTGCTTCTTAAAATATATTTGGTATAATGTTATTGACAATGTTCTTTACGTTCAGGAATTACTTGAGTTAGGTGAGACAGTTGGCACTCAAAATCGAGGTCTCTCCCAAGATCAGATCTCCTTGCTTCCAATCTCAAAGTACAAATGCAGCTTTTTCTTGAGAAAAAAATCACGAGACGAGAGGTATACATTGCCCTTATTTGTTGTTCGTTTGATAAAATGTGATTACTCTCTCTCTCTCTCTCTCTCTCTCTCTGAAGTCCTGTTTTATGGAATCTCTTTTGGTTAAATATAGAAGTGGGAAGTTTAATATCTACTGATTTTTGCAAGAACAACTTTTTCCCTTGCTCAAAACTCAAAGTCATGGATTTTGCTGTTTACATTAGTAGGGTGTTCTGTGGAGAACATATAGAACACTGATTACTTGGGGAGTGAAGGTAGGTATTGTAGTAGGTTGTATGATTTTATGAGTCTCGAATGGTTCTCTTTGCACAAGTATATAAAATGTTGGATCATTTTTCGGTAGGATGTTGAAGTAAATTTCGGACCTGACTTCAGATTTTTCATGTATTGGCACTGTGGAGCGTAAAAGTAGGGATTGGATTTTAGCTCCTCAGCTGCATACTTCAGTGACATACTTGGGTCTTATGCAATTTTGTGGTTTGCTTCGAAAAATATACAGAGACAACAATATTGGATGGGATAGAATTTTGGTAAATTTAATGGTTTCAAATTGATGAAATACTCGTAATTACATATTGGTGGGTGATTTTTTCAATCTAGTTCCCATCCCCAATTAGAAGTTACTGGGATCTTTCTGTGCTTCCTACCGAGAGGCCTTTCATTTCACATGCCATCTGTTGATTGTGAAGGCCATCTATTGCATGAGCAGCTTTCCAAATGTACTTCATATTTTACTTGTATTCCCTTGTTGGATGTAGATGTGTGATTTGCCAGATGGAATATAAACGAGGGGACCGGCGGATTGCTCTACCGTGCAAACACCTCTATCACGCTGGTTGTGGGACCAGATGGCTTAGCATCAACAAGGCAAGCTGTTGTGGTTAATTTTTTAAGAGGAATATATTGGTGTTTATAACCTATTGGAGTTGTTTTAGCAATGCCTCAACTTTAGCTGACAAGTATTTCTTGTATCAGGCTTGCCCAATATGTTACACTGAGGTTTTTGGTGACGCGTCAAAGTGCGCAAAATAGGAGGCCCGATGAGCTTAAAGAAGAGAGCCTCGAAAAAAATTTCTTCAAATTTGGTTAACAGAGGTGCATGTTTGCTTCTTTTCCACGTTGTTTGTAGAAGCATTGTCTGAGCTATTTTAATAAATGAGAATGTTACGAAGTGAAGGATTCCGATAATTAGATCGTGTTGCGGCTCTGTGAGGTGCATGGTGTTTTCAATGAGTTTTATGCATTTGTCATATATATTAGCTTCACAAAATGCTCGTAACATCCAGTGATTTGGTAATGTTACGCGATTAAGGTGGAGCACAAAAATGATCCTGTAAATATGGAAGCTAGTTGCAGTAGGTATAGTTTCCCTTCCTTTTATTTCTGCATGCTACAACTTTTCATTTGTATTGTGTTGGGTAGCAACAATGTTTGAGTTTTGATCTATAGAATTGAATGTTATTCAAGGTATATGCCTACTCTCACACTGGATCCCGCCTCGCATTCGCAGGCACTCATGCTATGCTTATTTTACAACACGTTATCAATACAAGAGTCTCTTTGGTATATTTTGTTTTCAAATGCGTTTAGAAAGTTGTGCATTAATGTTCTTGATGGAAATGTGTAAAAATTTTGGACAAGAGTATGTAGCATGTATAAAGGAGTAGCTTAGAGAAAACCTTGCTTGGATTAGACCACATGAGAAACTACACTGAAGGAAAAAGAGACATACACATAAAAACTCAACCAACAAGGAATGAGAATGTACAGGAAGGAAACGAGGAATCTGTACTTGTAGTAAAGAGTCCGACATGCTCTAAGATATGATTTAGGAATCATCGGTCAAAGTGTTTGAATATGATTGAGTAAGAGTTTCGATCATATTTATGTGAATCATACGAACTTGAGAATTCACATTAGGGGATCGACACGGGTTTGTTTAGTGCACTAGTAATGTGGTTAAGAGTAATGAATTATAGAGATTCTATTGCATTGCAATTCCAACTAAATAGATTCTGCATCATTTTTCCTAACTTAGGTAATCATGATATAGTACAAGGTGTTACTCATAGCTTGTGGAAGTCATGTGAATTAGCCATAACCAGTTCTCATAAAATGAAGAATTATTAGTACTTTTAATACATAATCAATTAGTAAGAGTTTTAATTGCTCAAAACCTCGCTAGCTAGAATCTAATGGATCAGAGTCATAAGCTTAAGTTTGGAAAAATCAATGGAGATGAGTAAATAAATTTATCCTTAACCCATTTACGGATTTTTTTTTGGTAAATTTGTTCAAAAAAAAGGTCATTTAGTATATTAAAAGAGCATACATTGCTTAAATGGGCCTTAATTTTGGTTTTCTAGGCTGATTGGCTTTTATTTAAGTTGTACATGACAACTTGTAACAAAAGGCCCAAATAGGCCCATGACAAGGCAAAATGCCCCTTCAATCATAGAACCGACGTAATTTTTTATTCTAACTTTGTCAAAATTTCAAAGTGTTTTTTGTTCTGTGCTTCTTTAAGAAGTAAGGGTGATTTCCGTTCCAATCAGTTCAGTTTTTTGTCGAAATTGAAAACTGAACCAAAATTACTGTTTAGGGTTTTTTATCCAACTCGGTATGGGTTCAGTTCGTTTTTTTTTTTTTTTACCCAATTTTTTTAAAAAGTGCATTTTAGAATTCAACGTTCAAACGACCGAACCACTTTTACCGTAAAGACACTCACCTCCTTTGAGTATCTTTTGTCCCTATTGGTGAGTCGATTTTATATTATATATTTTCCCCTATTCTTGGTATATTTTGGTAAGATTTTGATGCTTTGTTATGTATTTTCAATGTAGAACGTGTGAATCCATTTTGACCATAAAGTAATCAAACGGTGAAATTTTTTAGTGATTCCAATTATAGCGGGTTTGTGAGTATGTCAAGAAGGTTGTGTCAAAATTTCATAATTTTATCCCCAAGCTATTGATCGTGGCGGATTGATTTGTGCCCACGGTGCTGGTAGATTGGGTTATAGAGTTTATTTGTGACTTTTGGGCTGAAAGATGATGGATTTTGGACTTGGGCTCTTTTTGAAACTTGAAGAGGAGGTCCTTATCTTTAATTCAAGTCGTTTTGGGCCTATTTTGGAGCCCTGAAGGTCCAGAAACGTGGCTATTTCTCTGCTGGGCAGATTTCCTAGTTAGAGTTGGATTGTGTTTTTAAGTTATCCTTTAGCTATTATATTTCCTAGTTTTTAAAAGTCATTTTCCAGCAAGGATTTTAATTTGTAGTAGTATAAATAAGGCTTTTTAACCATTAAAGTTCTATACGCGACATTGAGAGAACTTAGCAAAGCTTTGGAGAATTTCAGACTCTTTACCTACAAGGTGTTTTCAATCCTTTTTCTAGTTAATGACATTTTCTTTAGTTTTTATTATGATTTGAAGTAACTAGTCCTTTTTGTAGGGTGAGGCCATGAGCCTTAGAATGAATATGTGATTTTATTAATTTACTTAAGAATGGATGCATGCTTGATAGGAGCATATTTATGCACCTTAGTTAGCTTGTTCTTGTGCATTTATGTTGTTTTTCCTTAGTTAAAGTAGTCTTTTAAGCTAGTTTGATGTATTTTCAGGTTTTAAGGGCAAAGTATGCAAAAGGATGCATTTTGGAGCCTTTTGGAGCACATTTGAGCTTGGAATGGATATCATATGCTTGGAGCCAAGAGGATGGACGAATTTGGAGTCCAAATGGAGTTAGGAATATGTTTCAAGGTTGGAGAAATAAATTCAAATCATTGAAGATAAGGAATCAGCTCAAAAGGAGGAGAATTATCCAAAACATTATCCAAAACAACCTTATCTTATCTTATCTTATCCAATCCTTATCCTATCTTAACTAACCTTATCCTATCCTAATCCTTTTCTAATTCAATTCCTGGTACAATGAGGGCTTATTTTCTGATTGGGGGACATTTAATTTAGGATTCTAGAACCCTAAGTCCTTGCCACACCTAGCCTTCTAGAAAACCTGATTTCCTTGCCTTGCAAGGCTTTCTAGAAGCCTTATCCCTCTTTATCCAAATCTGCTGCACCTTAGGCCCTTTCCCATGAGAAATCTGATTGTTTTGAACCTATTTCTGGATGGATTTGGCTTTCTAGAAGTCCTAATCTGATTCACCTAGGGTTTTTGGTGCCTATATATATATTGCTCCACCCTTTGCCGTGCACACCACCTCCATATACAACCATTCTCGCCAGAAACTCTTCCCCACTCTCTGCCGCACCCATCCTTCACCATTCTCCATAGTTTCTGACCTAATTCACTACCTGCCGCACCATACATCCATCCTAGCCATTAACCCAGCCTTCTACACCATACAATTAACCCCCAAAATCTGTCCCTAGACCTTGTGCCGCAGCAAAGAGGAAGAGAATGAGCCTTGGACGTGCATGCCATTCAAGTTTGAATTGCTGGAAGTTTTAGGTGTTTCCTTTCCTTTGATTTCAATGTTTAAATTCAATATTCTTTGTTCTGTGAGTATGAGGAACTAAACCCCCTCTGGCTAGGGGGGGATTCGAAACCATGTTTATGCTTGCTATATGATTTGATTACCTCTAGTTGTGATTCATAAATTGTGATTTCAATTTACTTATCTATTTGAATTAAACTGATTTGTGTGTGTTGGTTGAGAGTACACGCTTAATTGTCATGCATAAATCTAATGCTAGGATATAAGGAAGTTTCACCTAATCGTTACAGAATTATATTCACAAGTAGTGAAGGTTGCTGGTCACAATCGTGTTAAGTAAATTCCTGGCATAAGTATCATGCAATTCATAGTTACGAGTGCCTTGTCAATGCTTATGATTTTCAAAGAACTTAATGATTCTTGCTTGTATCTCTGTTATGCAATTCATGTAGGGAACTTGTGGGGAATGTTTTGAGTTGTCGTATGCAATCATCCAATTCAATAAAATTAGGGAAATCTGAGGGTTAATTAGTGCAATTCACGGTTAATCTGGGGTGTTGAGAATCCATGGTTTATTGAAAAGCAATTAGAAATCGTTTTGTATGCAAGTGTGACATGTGTGGAGAGGAACCCCTTAGCTAGCCTTCCATCCATTCATTTAAACCAAATTCGTTTTAAAATCTGTTTTGTTTTACAAAGTTTATGTTTTGTTTTCAAATTCGTCAAAACCAAATCCCCCTTTACTTTGTTGAGTCATATTAGTTAGAAACTGTTTTAGTTTGTGTTTTTGAGTGTTTTGAGTCAAGTTAAAACTTATTTTCGTCCAAAATTGTGTTTAGAGTCCAAAACAGCCAGTTTGTGTTTTTAAGGCAGTTTTGAGTGTTTGTTTGCTGTTTTCAGTCTTTTGGTTTGTTTCAGTGTTTTAGAGTTTAGTTTTGCATTCTTTGAGTCTAATTTAGTGTTTTAACTTTGTTTTAAGTTTTTGAGTCAGTTTTCAAGTGATTTAGCAATCCCTCCTAATCCCCAGCCTAGAACGATCCCTACTTACATACTTACTTTGCTACAATTGATAAAAAGAGGGTTTAATTTGTGTGCTTATATATTTTGCATCAATGCTTACTTTGAATTATTGATCACCATGTTTAAACTATCTAATTGTCTTAATGATTCGCGATCATTATGGTATTTAGACAAGTAATTTGATGCAATTTATGTTGGAACATCACCCTGAAATTAAGGAGGGCATCTTGTGATTAGTAATTATAACTTTATAAGTTCACTTAAGGCGAACATCATGCTCGTAAGGGTTGCATGATTTTTCAAAGGGTTTTCACAAAGCTTAATGAGTCTTGCATGTTTATATTTGATCTGAACATTAGACGGGTTGTATGTTAAATATACGTTTTCACTTGAACATCACTAGGAAAATATGCATTAGGAAAACCTAACCTTCAAAGTATGTATGTGGAAATTCATAAGTAATTGGTAAAATTGCATATGATTGTTAATGGTGACGGCGGAACCCTAGTGCTTAAATTGATTTTCAAAACTGTTTTCTTTTAGTAAATTTTACTTTGCCAATTATTTAATTGTTTTTATTTAAAATTCGTTTTTGTGATTTTAAATTCCAAAATCAACCTTTTCGAAACTTTGTTTCAAATAATTAGCTAAGGATTAGTTTAAATACAAATGGTTCATTCAATTCCTATGGAGAACGACCTTGCTTGAGCCGTTTATACTACAACCACCTTGTTCTCTTGCAAGTATGTTTAAGTGTTTTTATCCATTCTTTTGCAGGTGGTAAAAATCCTATCACCCATAACTTGATTCCTGTTCGACACACTTATATTTTAACAAACATAGTTGATGTGGCCGAACCCGATGTAAAAGGTCCTGAACTTAGTAGTGAATTGCAAAACCTTTTCTTCATGTTTTAGAACCTAAGGCCGAGAGTATTCCTTCCTATGCCGAAGTCGATCGCTGCAGAAGTTAGCATACGCTTTCGTTACCGCACCACCACATTCATCTCATTTGCCGGATTGAGCTTAGTAGCAAATCGGCACACCCACATCAACAACCATCCACAGAAAGACGTAGTTAGCTCGTTAGTTACTTAGCCTGCATGCCTCGTAAGTCTTTTAATTAAATCATCTATCCTAGCATCAGAACTTGAGCAGAGGCTTTATCTTGCTGTTCTTATTATAATTTCATTAATACTTCCGTTCTGAATGATACACAAATAGTCTTTATATAATACAAGAGTGGTGTAGATAGTTTTAGAACAAAAATTCACCAAGCTCAAACATCTTGCAAATACCAAAATCATGGTGGGCAAGGTCGAAATCGAGAAGCAACGACGTCACGGTGAAGTGGGTGAGGTCGATGTCAAGAGGTAGCTCGCGGGGGTGACTAAGTTGAGAGCAGTTCCAGCGTTGATAGCCTCCCTTGGGTTATAGGTAACTCAATCCCCTTAGTGAACAATAACTGCCCAAGTGCATCTTTACCTTTAAACATAAAATATTTGAAAATATTGAAATGTGGTGTAAAGTGGAAGAACATGGTTAGGTATTTATAGAAAAAAAATTATAATTGTCGACCTGGTAACATAGACTTGTAACTAGTAGGGCATTAAAGCGATTGATAGGTGATGGATCCTTAGTCAAGTGAGGCATGGTATTTGAAATTTTTTCACCATTCTTGTGAAGTCACATTAAGCACGCCCTAAGCCCCTTAGGTTAGTAGGGGCGCCCCACCCTTACAAGTGAGGTAGCAAATAAATTTATATTGTGATATCCCATCCCCAAAATTAGTATTTTATTTCTTTTTAAACATATTATGGAGATTTAATTGAAGTTGGTTCGTTAACTAATCCCACGAGCGCATAGGCGCAAACGGATCTCAATTCTGAGTTAGAACGAAGAAGTTAGAGTCGTTTGAAGTTGGGGGCATTTTGGCAATTTGCCCAAAATGCTATAATTGGAGGGAAACCTCCAGAGAGTTGGGAAGGTTTCTTAAAAAAGGGGGAGGGGTCTGATTCTGACCCGTTTTCGGGCGAATTGGACCTGTTAACCAACAAACTTGATCCGCTCATATCTCTTTCACCCGATCTCTGTTTTGGGTGATCTTGGTGTCCATGGAAAGCTCTTGACGAGCCCTACATCTCTGTAGTGTTAGATTTCCCATTTTCTTATCCATTTTTCCAGTTCGAGGCAGCAAAGTCTCGTGGGTTTTTCGGCGGTTAATTTTCGGTGATTCCGGTAACCATTTCCTTCGAGCGAGGTATGAAACTTCATGTACTCTTCATGATCTTCAAGTTGGTATGCTTGGTTCATGCTTTCATATTCGTTTTAGAGTTGGATGTTTAGAACCCTAGAAATCTGGTTTTCTCCGGTGAATTTTGACGGTTTCCGGTTAGAATTTGTCGTCGGCCTAGTTGTGAAAAGTGTTTCCCTTGTTGAGCTCTAGCTACCACGTAAATTTGACCCTTTTTGGTTAAGGTTAAAAATTCGGGTTTTCAAACCCTCCACCATGGCTACCATCACGTGTGGCGGTGCGTGGGACCATCCACAAGTGTTGTCTAAGTACCAAATACCTTCTAGTGACCCCATGAACCTATGTCTAGCTCGGTTTCTCGAAATTCAATTGTTTGGTGTGGTGATCAAATTGGATCGCCACTCGGTTGTGTGATTGACAACAATGCGATCGTTGGATTATCGTGCAATTTTGTGAGCACCCTAGTTATTAGTTATTGGAGTTTTGAGAACTATGAATCGGGAATCCGATGTGCGGATCTTCTGGATTGAATAACCTTAGATTGTTGACCTTAGTGGACCTACCTTATCCACGGTTGACGTTCTAGTCAACGTGATTTACTCTAGAGTGTCGTTTATTTTTAGAATGTTGTGGAGGCTTGATGAATCTTAGTTGGCTCATCACGATGATGTGTCATTCCCAGTTAACGTGCGTCTCGATTTACGAGCAAGTGGCACTTGGCCTCATTTTACGTGTCAGTCTTATTAAGTTTCCTAAGTGAGGTTTTGTGTGTTGTATTAGGTTCCTTGGAAGTGGAGTTGGTGAATCTAGAAGTCCAAATAACCCAGGTGAGTGACATTAATATTATGTGATATGGTTATTACCCATGAAGTTCCTTGTTATATAGTTTGTGGATATAATATGGAATTACAAATGATTTTATGGAAATGTGTGCTACTATGCTATGTTCACTTGATGATGCTATCGAATATATATATATATATATATATATATATATATATATATGAGGGCGGAAGCAGATAGTATATATTTGTAAGAGAAACTCTAAATATAAATAAAGATACAAACGAGGATGTGGTCTGAGGACAAAGCCAATCGGCTGTGATATGATAATGAAGATGCATAAAACCAGGTGGAACATATATGATTTATACATAATGGATATAAAATAATGATGCAATGGATTCAAAGTAAATTTATTGAAAATCAAATGGACTTACAAGTACTTTGTCTATTGACAATTATTGGAAATCAAGACAGAAATGGAGCTCGCAGGCATCCTTGATTATAAGTGTTTATAATATGTATTATTATTTTTTTCGTGGAGATTTGAGCTCTGTTCTTTTGAACTTCCAAAAACCGACCCCTGCTTCTGAGGCTGGGACTTGAAGATATAGCCGAGAGGCTTTGGCTGTGATGATTGAAGTTGGAAGCGGGAATCCCGCAATGCATGTGATTGAGCTGTAAAGAGGCTGAAAAGCTGAAGATGCTGTCGGTTTACTGTAGAATCACGCGTCTGGTGGAGGAAAAGATGGATGAATAGTGACTTGTCTACTGCTGCTGATGCTGTCTAAAGGAATTACATGTGGTAAAAATCTCGAAATGATTACAAAATTTTACATTTTTGAAATTTAAACTTCGTAAGGGTCTTGAGAGTCTGGCGGGAAGTCTGCATAGAGATTTGTCTGAGGAAAGAGACCAGCCTGAGGTTTAGCTGGAAGATGAGACGAAGTGTCTGATGAATCAGAATCTGAGCTGTCGGATTCTTCTTTTTCTTGTAATTCTGCCATGAGGATTTTGGCTAAAGCCATGAATTTTGAAGATTTCTTCTTCTTGGAACTTGAGGTCTTGCTTTTGCTCTTAAGAGATGATGATGGACTGATGTCAGATAGTGATTGTGTATTTTCTGGGATTTCTGGCAATGCCTTCTTTTGTTGATCAACTACTGCTGGGATTTGAACTTGGTCGATAGGAAACTCAGTAGTGACACGGTCAATGACTTGTTGCTTGTTGAATTTATCCCACCATTTAACCGCTCTTTGTCTATAGACTTGTCCTGTTTCAACTGCAAAATTCCACTTCAATATCCATGGGACTCTGTATTTAGCCATAAACAAAGGGATAAGTGTAATCCTGTAATGGAAACGGCTGCGATCAAACTTCTTCTGGAAACCAGTTAAAAGAGTCTGCATAAGGTCTTCTGGAAACCATGCTGGGAAATTAAGTCTAAAATTCTTGCCAAAGGTTAAAAACCATGAATGACTAAAATCATCTGTTTGATGCAGAAAGATGTTAGTCCAAGCTTGAATATAATCATGATAACTAAAGTTGTTGATGGGAATAGGGAAATGAAGGGAGTGAAGAGGTTTAGAATGATAAAGGGGTAAATCCCATTCTTTTTCAGTGATGAATTTTTCTATATGGAAGGAATGATAAAGGATCTTGTTTGGATGGGTTGTGCTGTGAATTGGTTTGATGGAGATAGATTCTGTTTCCATTAATATGGCTTGGTAATATTTGAGGGTTTTGTGTGGTTCAGTAGGTTGGTAGTGGAGGTTTGGTGGAAACACCAATTTTGTTATTTTTAAGGGGGTTTGTTCGTGGTTGATATGGTAAGGGATATCAAAGAGTTTCTCCATAGGAGTTTTTTCAATATATGGTGACGTCTTGGTGTAGCTAGAAGCTGATTGGGATGATGAAGAGCGAGGCATAGCAGAATAAGGATCATATTGGGTGACTAATGCCGTTTGGTAATTTGGACGGAATTGTCCTCCAGTTGATCCTAGGGGAGTAAAACGGTTTGTGATGGCTAAGGCTGATGAGGAATCGGGAATAGAATCCTTTTTTGGTGGTGGTAAAGTTGCAGGAAGTCTGCGTTGATTAGTTCTTTGGTTAGGATCTGACATTCTTCCCCTGCAAAAATTCTCTGGTTAGAAAATCAGGTATGCAATTTTGGCTGCCTTTAATGTATTCGATTTCGAAATCAAAGATTGATAATATGGCTTGCCAACGTGCAAAAATTTGTTTTGATGCAATGTTTTGGACATCTTTTTGTAAAACATGTTTTGCAGATTTGCAATCAACTCTAACAAGAAATTTTTGATTTAATAAATCATCTTGAAATTTGCTAATGCATAATACAATAGATAATATTTCTTTCTTAATAGTACTATAATTACTTTGTGCAGGATTCCATACTCCTGAATGGAAACGAACAATTTGTTCAGGAGAATTGGAAGAAATTCTTTGCTTGAGGATACCTCCATAACCAATATCAGATGCATCGGTTTCAACTATTTTAAATGAGTTGGGAGTTGGAATGCCAAGACAAGGCAAAGTCTTAACATGTGATTTAATCTGTTTAACAATAGCTGTATGAATGGTAGACCAAGCTGGAGGATTATCTTTATGACGATCAAATAATGGTTTGCATTGTTGACGAAGATGAGGATAAAATTCAGAAACATAATTTAATGATCCAAGGAATCTTTGAAGTTGGGTTTTATCAGTAATCTGATCTAGAAATTTATCAGCAAATTGAATGACTCGATCTATGGGTTGAATGGTAGATTGATGGGTATTGTATCCTAAAAATCTAATGTTGGTTTGAAATAACTTAATTTTAGTGGCTGACACAACTAATCCATTCGATCTAATGATCCTAGCAAACATATGCAAATGTTTCCAATGTTCGTCTATTAACCGTGAATAAATAAGAACATCATCAATATACACGATTGAAAAATGACTGTATTGATTAAAAATCTCATTCATGATATTTTGAAATTCACTTGGTGCGTTTTTTAAGCCGAAAGGCATTACATTCCATTCATAGTGTCCAAAAGGCATAACGAAAGCGGTTTTGTATTTATCAGATTCATTAATTTGAATTTGCCAAAAACCTGATTTCATATCGAATTTTGAAAAAATAACTGCTTGAGAAAGTCTCTTTATTAAATCTCTTTTGTTGGAATTGGATACCGAATCCATTCCAAAACTTCATTTAAAGGTTTGTAGTTAATAACTAATATGTGAGTACCACGTTCTAATTCTGCATTTTTCTAAACATAAAAAGCTGGGCATGACCATTGTGATTTGCTCTTTCGGATAATTCCCTTATTAAGAAGTTCTTGGATTTCTGTTTTGCAAAATTCCATAACTTCTTGACTCATTTGAATTGGTCGAGCTTTAGTTGGGATTTTTGATTCATTAAACTCCTTGATATAAGGAAGTTTAACAATGTGTTGTTTCCGATGCCAAAAGGCGTTGGGGATATCTGAACAAATTTCATTAACAAGTTTCTTTTGGAAATTATTAATGGTTTCTAACAAATTCTTATTTGTTAGTTGTTCTTCGATCCGTATGTGATTAATTTCTTCTTTTAAGAAACTAATCTGTCGTGATTTATTTGTAATTAAATTGAGTGGTCGCGAAACGCTATTTTTCTGAAGATGTCTTAATTTTTTGAGATCTGTTTCAGTGCAAAACTCAAATGTGACCTTTTGTCCTAAAACTTTGGTGGTAATCCTATTATGGTGAACCTTAAAAGGATATAAAAGAGCTATGAAAGGGAGACCTAAGATGACAAGGTCTGAAATATTTTTGATTAAAACAAATGGGGTTTTGAAGCAAACATTGTCTTAACAGACATGGGCTTTGGGAATTTCATATTTTAATTGCATTGGTGACTAGTTAGCAGCACTAAGTATCTCTGTTGATTTATGGAAATACTTGGTAGGGATTAACCCTTCTTGAATACAATTCAAGTCTGCGCCGGAGTCAATCAAAGCAATTGTTTCAAAATGAAAGTCTTCGATGATTATCTTTATTTTAGAATACCATTTCTGAATCCTTATTTTGTCTAAAAGACCTAAGATGAGATCGTGTGTCGAATTTTCTTCAACTTGGGGTTCTAGATTATGACCTAAAGAAGAGCTAGTGTCTGAACTAGTGTCTTCATTATTGTTTTGGGTTCGGACTCTACTGAGATGTGTGCGGATTTCTTGGTTTTCAGATTTTAAAAACCTAATTTCTTCTTTGATTTTATTGACTTCTCTATTGAGATCTTTGATAGTAATTTCTTTCTTAGTCTTATTGAACCTTTCCAATGTTGTGCTAAGAGAGATTTTTGTTGTTTTTGGTTGGCTAGTGCCAGATTCGTCAGAAGAAACTAATTTCTTTAGTTTCTTGAGATAGAAAGCTTTTATTTCTGGGTCATCGACTTTACTGATTAATTCGATAAGAAGATTTTCTTGTTCTTCTTGTTTGTTGAGAACTGAGATTTTCTTACAACAGGCGTCGGTATATCCTAATGTAATCTCAGGAGATGAGGAGTCTTTTGAAGAATTTGAAAAAGATGATTGTGATTCATTTTCGGATGGACTATTGTCGGTGTCTTGAATTTCAAGGATTTGGATTAACTGATTTTTCTCTTCTTCAGAGATCTTCAGTTGATTAATTGTTTTCTTAACACGACAGTCTTTGGCGTAATGGCCGTATTTGCCACACTTGTAGCAATTTCCTTTTTGTTCTTTGTTTTTGGAGTGCAATTTTCCAGAGGATTTTCTCTTTCCTTTCCACTTGTTGGATTTTGATTTTTCGTAGAATTTGTTGGTTTCAAAATTTTTGTTTTTGGATTTGTATTTGTTGTATTTGGGCCTACCTGAGTATCGATTGGGATACTTGTGATAGACTTGTGATTTTCTCTTTTTGTTGGATGGAGCAACAAGAGGTAATCCATATTGTTCACAGAACGTTCCTAATTCATATTTGGCTATGGATTTATCTTTGTTGGCTTGTTTTGATATTTTCATATCTATACACATTTTCAGTCATTCCTTTTGGATAATATTAGCTATATTTCCATAAGTAAGGGTATGATATGGTATGATACCTTCATCATTTACCAACACAGTTCTGATTTTGTGGGCAAAAAGGTTTGGTAATCCATTGATGAATTTTTCTTTCCAAAATGGCTGATTACTGTCTTCTCTGAGCATAACTCTAGACATGAACACATCTTTGTACCATCTAAAATCGCTCAAAGTAGGACATCTCAGATTGCTGAGTTGATCATGAATTCTGGAAGTAATATTACTGGGAGTTCCTATGAAATGTTCGATGATTGTGAAAAGTAATGTGTTTACTGCGTCTGGGATGCCTTGTCCAATGTTTTCATCAAAGATGGGTATTCCGTCTTCATCCTTTTTAACGGCATGCTTTATTTCGTTTCTGGATTCTTCAGTGAGATGTTTTTCCCACCAGGAATGGAGCATTCCTGTAAATCCAGTGACCAAAAGGTCGACAACTTGTGTTTGGCTGAGGTCATGATTGGTAATATAGCTATTAGCAACCATGGAAATATGTTGTAGTTTATTGAGGAGTTCTTGTTCTGACAAACCATCTATATTCCATTCATAGAGTTTATTAGATGAGACTGAGAATTGATTTTGAATGTTTCTCTCTTCAAATTGAATATCTGGAGGTGTTGGTCTAGGATACCAATTTTTTGTAAGTGATGCAGGGTTGGTTATTCGTTTGTTAATTCTTTTAAGTTCAAGATTTTGAAAAGCTTGTTCAACTTTTCGGATAGAATTTTCTGAATCAGAAGACGTTTAAGTTAGCTTTGTTTGGGAAGTATCTGGATGTTTGAGAGTTTGAACAGATTTCTGCGTTTTCAACTCTTGCATCATTTGATCTATTTTTTGGTGTGTAGATTTTATCTTCAAGGAAGTTGGTTTTGAAGAGGATTCTGGGAAATGAACCAAAGGTTTTTCTTTTAATGTTTTTGGCTGAGAAAGTTTATCAACCTTGGTTTCAATTTTATCCAATTGCTTACCAATGGTATGAAGGCTTTGGTTGGTGAAGTTGTTTTGTTCAATGACTGGTTTAACAATTCCTAACTCTTCTTTGGGAAGTTTGAAAGAAGTTGCTGGAATTTGGGCAGTACCCTTTGTGATTAAAATTGTTTCTTGTGGAGGGTGACTGGAAGAGACAATGGTTTTGTCTTCTTTAAGCCAATTTTCTTTGGTTATTACTTTGAGTTTGTTTTCAGACTCATAGTACTTTTCAACGAAATCGAAGAAAAATACTTCAAATTTGTGTTGTTCATCAAACTTTTCCACTCGTTGTATATTGCTATTTTTTGTTCCTGTGTGTAATTGTTTCGGAAAATATTTCTCCGTGGAATGTTTTCTGGTGCTTCAATGTCAACATTGAGCTTTTTCCATTGAATGCTGAAAGGTTTGTTTAAAACTAAAAGTTGATGATGGACTTGACTTGCGTCAAAGTCCGAAGCTGTAGGAGATGTTTGTTCTCCTTGATCTTGGGTATTGGGTCGGTAAATCGGATGAGTTACTTCAGAATTTGTTTCTATGGATTTTAATTTCATGTTAATCAAGTCATTGATTAACTCTTGTTGTGTGATTTGTGAACTAGTATCGACTGATTTTAATTTCCTTCTTACTAAGGAATTATTTAATTCTTGATCTTGACCCATCCTATAGGTTGGTATTGATCCAGAAAAAAAATTTCTACTAGGAGCAAATAATTTGTGATTGGGTGGATTCACAAGATTTTCTGGCTGGACGATCGAAGTTGATTTTAACTGTTCCGTCAAAATATTGTTCAATGTTGTTTAGGTTGACTAGGCTATTTTGCACTGCAACCGGTTTGCTTTCATT
The DNA here is from genome assembly GCA_024362995.1 of Heteromeles arbutifolia. Classification (NCBI taxonomy): domain Eukaryota; kingdom Viridiplantae; phylum Streptophyta; class Magnoliopsida; order Rosales; family Rosaceae; genus Heteromeles; species Heteromeles arbutifolia. The sequence continues at coordinate 25,458,642 of JANCRC010000005.1, read as the reverse complement.
AATCAAATACCAATATGAAGGTAGACTGATATCTGACCACCTAATGGTCCCGGGTATTTTGATGTTTGCATTTTCTTGGTTGGTTTGAATGAGAAGTGTGTGGTCTCGTGGACTCTTGGTTAAGGCTTGAAAATTCATGTTTGTGCCAGTGACTTTGTAGTAAACTCTGTAAATCAAGGCCAAGGGCTGTGTGCCTTCAAGAACTTGATATCCTGAAGTTTTGATATTTAAGGTGAGTGCTTTCAGCATGTGAGGGTCTGAAAGACTTATCGTAAGGTCTGGGAAACAATCGAAATGGATAGGTCCATTGTAAAGGCTGGATTCAACCATTCCAAGTATGTTATCACTGAAGTCAGTGAATCTTGCCTCTCGGAGACATAATAAAATAGACATGTTTAGGCCTCTTCGTGTTAAAGGTTTGACGGCTATTTGAACTAAGCCAATGTGAATATAGTTATGACCATCTTTTCTATGGGATCTGATTTGTTCAGGTGTGAATAATTGACAAGTTTCATGTTCTTTGCTAAGAGCATAAGCATGTTCAACAGTTTTGACATGATGTTCTGTTCTAAAAAAGGTCATTGACCATTTTTTCCTGTAAATATTTTTTGAAGAAATTTTGGGAATATTCCAATCATTAAAATCAAGACTACTGTCTGTTTGAAAATCAAGTTTTTGTTCTTCATTAATAATGTCTGGGATTGTTCCTAGACTGGACCTAGAGCTGGTGCTGGCCATTGAATTAGATCTAAATAATCTATTCATAAAATTCAAAATTCAGACAAACAAAATACAGGAAACTTAAATGTGTCACCTTCCTCGTGTATTGGCTAAACTCCTTCCCCGCTCATGCGATCCGCTCATGCCTCTACCTGGGACTTACTCAACCTTTTCGGTAAACTCTTGAGTTGGTTAGGTAGAGTCTGATCCCATGAGCGCGTATGCGCAAACGGATCTCAATTCCGAATTAGAACGAAGAAGTTAGAGTCGTTTGAATTTAGGGGCATTTTGACAATTTGCCCAAAATGCTATAATTGGAGGGAAACCTCCAGAGAGTCGGGAAGGTTTCTAAAAAAAGGGGGAGGGGTCTGATTCTGACCCGTATTGGACCCATTAACCCGCAAACTTGATCCGCTTATATCTCTTTCATCCGATCGCCGTTTTAGGTGATCTTGGTGTCCATGGAAAGCTCTTGACAAGCCCTACATCTCTATAGTGTTAGATTTCCCATTTTCTCATCCATTTTTCCAATTTGAGGCAGCAAAGTCCCGTGGGTTTTCCAGCGGTTTTGTCATTTTTGCGGTGATTCCGGCAACCATTTCCTTCGAGTGAGGTATGAATCTTCATCTACTTTTCATAATCTTAAAGTTGGTATGCTTGGTTCATGCTTTCGTATTCGTTTTAGAGTTGGGTGTTTAGAACCCTAGAAATCCAGTTTTCTCCAGTGAATTTGGATGGTTTCTGGTTAGAATTTGTCGTTGGCCTAGTTGTGAAAAGTGTTTCCCTTGTTGAGCTTTAGCTACCACGTAAATTTGAGCCTTTTTGGTTAAGGTTGATAATTCAGGTTTTCAAACCCTCCACCATGGCAACCCTTGCTTGTGGCGGTGCGTGGGACTATCCACAAGTGTTGTGTAAGTACCAAATACCTTTTAGTGACCCCGTGAACCTATGTCTAGCTTGGTTTCTCGAAATTCAATTGTTTGGTGTGGTGATCAAATTGGACCGCCACTCGTTTGTGTGATTGACGACAATGCGATCGTTGGATTGTCGTGCAATTTTGTGAGCACCCTAGTTATTAGTTGTTGGACCTTTGAGAACTTATGAATCGAGAATCCGATGTGCGGATCTTCCGGATTGAATAACCTTAGATTGTTGACCTTAGTGGACCTACCTTATCGACGGTTGACGTTCTAGTCAACGTGCTTTACTCTAGAGTGTCGTTTATTTTTAGAATATTGTTGAGGCTTGATGAAGCTTAGTTGGCTCATCACAATGACGTGTCGTTCCCTGTTGACGTGCGTCTCAATTTACGAGCAAGTGGCACTTGGCCTCATTTTATGTGTCGGTTTTATGAAGTTTCCTAAGTGGGGTTTTGTGTGTTGTATTAGGTTCCTTGGAAGTGGAGTTGGTGAATCTAGAAGTGCAAATAACCCAGTTGAGTGACATTAATATTTTGTGATATGGTTATTACCCATGAAATTCCTTGTTATATAGTTTGTGGATATAATATGGAATTACAAATGATTTTATGGAAATGTGTGCTACTATGCTTGATATGATTGTGATATGCGAGGGCTAGTAGAGGACTGCTAACCCAGTACATGAGGTAATGTGGGATATAATCGGAATTTGCACCATGTAGCAGTGGTACATGGATGGTCATGCTTGGTTAATCTGCAATGGGGACCATAGTACTTTGGGATCGTGCTTGGTTAATTCGTGATGGGCGATCCTTATTACTTAGGTATGGCCATACGTACTTAGGGGTGATCATGCTGCGATGGGTGATCACTACCTATAATATTCGTAGGAGTGACTCTGCTTGGCTAATCCGCAATGGGGGGTCACTACCTACATGGTATTCTCAGGAATGGTTTTGCTTGGTTAATCCGTAATGGGGGACCACATCCTGATCGGTTGCCTAATGTAGACTTTGGTCGAACTGTGTCTCTCGATAGCCCTAGACTATTGTTTATTACATATATGAAGGATGAGATTGAAGGCCTATGTGGCTCAATCTAGAAAATGGTTGAATCAAATAGTTTAGATGATGGTGTTGCCTAAAAGTTAATGGATTTAGATGTAACTCATTCCTACTCGTAGCAAAGATATGTAATGATGAAAAAGGAACCGATCTCATTCCTACACGTGATAGTATTGTTGATGGTGTGGTGAGATTCAGAATTGATAGACGTGTGGTGAGATTCAAAATTGAATAACCATTCCTATACGTAATAATGAGGCGTATGGTGGTTAAATTATGAAATATGTGGCAATTGGTCCCTTGTGATTATTCGGAAATGATGAAAGGCGAGTGGTGAGTCACAATCCAAAGATTTCAGGTGGTGTAGCTGGTAGGGTTATTTTGCAGAGTAACTGGTAGCGGTTAAAGGAGAAGATTTTAGGTGGTGTAGCTGTGAGGGCAGTGCACTTGAGAGTAGGTATTGCCACCCTTTATTGTAAGTTATTCCGCTGATGCTCTGATGTATATTACGTGTATGAGTCTCAGTGACATTTTTTGTGTATTTTAATTAATTTTTTACCATTTTTTGTATCTTTAATGATTTTTTTATTAATTTTTTAATAGTGGATGACGTCATGGTGATGTCACCCTTACGTCACTGCACCTGGGGGCTGGGCCTGTCGATTTCTGCCTGCATGACCAACTGGATTCCCCCGAAACCCAGTAAATTGAATTGGGCTGGAGGTATGGTTGGGGCATAAAAACCGTGGACCCGCGAAACCAAATCGAACTGCGACAAAATAAATCGTAAAAAATAGTGATGACAAAAAAAAATCAACATAGGTTCAAAAATTGAATCGAATCGTTCATATCGGTTCCAGTTTTGGTTTTCATGTTGGTAAAACAACTTAGAACAGAACCGAATCGTGAATATAAATAATTAATTAAATTTAATAGCTGATACAAGTGTCACTAAATAAGCGGTGAAAACCAAACTGGTTTAACCCAGTGCGACAACATTTCTCAATTAGGTCTTTCACTTGCATGGTTCACCTATTGAGATAAGGCACATTTCAAAAAGGAAGTCATTTTCTCTCCTAGAACTCCAAATTTGACATTCAGATTTCGATTTCATATCTTTCTTGGAATCAAATGATCTTAATGTGTTCAGTTACATCTCGCTTTTTTCTTTCCCTTTTTCTTGGGCATTTTTTTTAATCTCTTGATAAGTCCCTTTTATGTTTAAATTATTGTATTCGTATTAACATTCTTACTGCATAGTAGATATGTTTGTATGTAATTTGTATTATAAATGTATATGTACATTTGAATTGTGTTTCCTTTTTAGTTTGCTTGGTATCAAGGACATTTGCATTTTGATTTAGTATTTCAAAAGGATATGTTTTGTTTGTAACTTTGTATAACCATTTTAAAAGTCATATTTGAATGCAAGCATGCAAAAGAACAAGAAAAATAAACCAAGTAAACTTTGAATACCATTTTGATTTGGTATTCAAATGATTTAGTATTCAGAACTGTAAACCGGCATGAATTGAACCGGAACTAGTTTAAACCAAATCGTATGGTTTTTGTAATAAATTTAAGTGGAACCGCATCGAACCAAACCATTGATATTTTTTTATTTTGGTTACGGTTTGAGGGTGCAACCACACTGAACTGCATCGTGCCCAACCCTAGCTAGAGAAGTTTTTTTTCTTTGTGGGGGGGGGGGGTGTCTGTGGAAGGGATTTCACACCCAATCCCCTAGGAGATTGAACATGTTGGAACGGCTATGAGGAATGAGTGAGTCAATGAGAATGAGACGGCGCAGAAGAAAATCGAGGACATGAGCAGTGTAGGGTTATAAGTAGACAAAAAATGACGTCATTTTCGAGTTATACAAAATCGAAAAACGATGTCAATTTAGGTGTTACTTCGGTTTCCAAACCATGGAAACCGAAACCGAACCAAACAATTTTGGTTTGGTTTGGTTTTTTTTAGTTCGATTGTTTTCAGCTTTGGTTCAATATTCTATTATATTTTCGGTTTTTCAAACCCACTCCTATTAAAAAGTACTTTTAAATGCTTACCAAAAGCACTTCGAGTCTTCTATAAAATTTTCTACATATTTATAACAAGGGTAAATTACATTTTACCTCCTCAGGTTTGTGGTCGATTTCAATTCCTAACAACATCTTTAAAACATTTCACTTTCATACCTCAAGTACTATTTTATTTCAATATAATACATCTGTTACATTTTCCATCTATTGGTTTGTTAAAAGCTGACGTGGCTGCCACATTTGTGCTGACGTGGCTGCCAAATTTGTGCCATGTGGTAAAAAAATTATTTTTTATTGTATTTAAAATATTATAATACTTATCTTATTTAAAAAAAAAAAAAAAAAAAAAAAGCCCTCGTCATCTTCCCTACCTGATCCAACACCCATCTTCTTCTTCCATTTTCTCTGCCATAAAAATCTGGCAACCCCTCTCCTCCTCTAAGCTCTCATTCTTCAACCCCACCAAAAATCCATGAAACTCCCACCTTCGTCTCCATCCAGTTCAACGAACTTGCGAGACTTAAACAGGAAAAGAGAAACCGAGAGCAGAGCGAGATCGAAATGAGGAAGTCTAAAGAAGATATCAACTGTCAGATTAACGACGGTCGGGTGACGAAAGAGATCCACAATTTCTGAATCTCGCTTTCAGGGTTCACAATTTCTGAATCTCGTTTTTCTTCTCAAAATCCTCAAAACTCTCGTTTTTAAGAACACCCAAAATCTCAGCTGCAGATGAAGATGCAGAAGAATTTCCAGATGTAGAAGCACCCAATTTCAAACCCTAATCCCCAAATTGCTCCTCTACACAAATCAATTTCAGACCCTAATCCCCAAATTGCTGCTCTACTGAAATCAATTTCAAACCCTAATACCTGAAGAATGAGCATGTTACGGATGGTCTGAGAGACCATGGCGGCCTCTTTGTGGATCATGAACTCGAACGTGTCAATCAGCTTCATGGAAGAAGTACCCAGGGCTGGCGCCATCGCCTGTGTGAGGATGGCCGGCATTCGACTTCGAACCCATTGCGCTCGACATCGGATTTTCTCGAGAAAATTTGAGCAACAAAAAAGGTATAAGCTTTGAGAGTTGGGAGCGAAGAGAGAAAAACAAGATTAGGATTTTTGAGTGGTGGAGCAGATGGTGGAGCAGATGAGTGAAGGGAGAAAGGGGGTGGGGGTGAAGAGGAGAAAGGGCTCGGGGAAGGTAGGGATTGCTGGGGATGGGTTTTTGGGGATTCATGGTTTTTTTTTTTTTAATAATAATAATAATAATAATAATTATTATTATTATTTTGTCATGTAGCACAAATTTGGTAGCCACGTCATATTTTAATGGATCAATGGACGAAAATTGTAACGGATGTATTATATTGAAATAAAATAGTACTTGCGGTATGAAATTGAAATGTTTTAAAGATGTTGTAAGAAATTGAAATCGACCATAAACTTGAGGTGGTAAAGTGGAATTTACCCTTATAACAAAGAAACTTTCAAGACAAGCACTTATGAAGATAAAGTACTTCATACAAAGCTCATGAAGCAAATCAAAGATAAAAGGCAAACAACAAAGAATTTTTAATCCATAATATTTGCTTTTTTGGAAGCTCATATTCTAATGCTTCCAAGGTCCCCAAAAACAAATAACTTGTCATGAATTTAGCGAAGTCGGTGACAAAAATTCTCATACAAATTAGTCAACTAGTTATATTAGGGGTCAGTATAAAATAAAAAATTAAAAATCAGAAAAGAGTTCTGATTTAAGAATAAAAATAAATAAAAAAACCAGCTATGCACTATATGTACTTATATAGTCAATTTACTAAATTTCTTTGTTGTCGGTGGCATTCTGTACCAGTCAGATTATTTTACTAAATATTGGATTAAGAAGATATTACAGAAAATTAGTAATGTGGAGTAATGCTGACCCAGCATACGGTTACAAACAAACAAGAAAACGAACACCGGCAGGCTTCAGCCTTTGACTTCCGACTCTTCCTTGCATTGACCCCAACATTACTAATTGATAATAATGGATTGCATGTTACCTTGGCCATATGATTCAAACTTAAGAGAGGTACATTTATCTTTAAAAATTATTTTTGTCAGCTTGTAAGTGGATTGCTTAGCACTACGACTTAGTGGTATGTTTCTTCATTAATAAGTGAGAATTTTTAAGTTTGACTCCTGTAAATAATGAGTTTGAATCAAACTATTATGCCTAATTCATTATGTGTTAACTTATTTCACATTTTAATGTAAAGATATCGTTTATTAAAAAAAACTGTATTTGTGCAGCTGTGTTCCAGTTCCTTTACCTACTCTGATGTCATGCAATAAGCATATAAACTTGGGATCAATGTAACATTTTGCCGTTTGCCCGTTCTTCGCCGGGATGCCACTTACATTTAACTATAATAAAAATTAATCTAACGGTATTGCAGCCGAGTGAGGATCCTCGCCGGATTCTCTTGGTGAGGATCCTGTGATCTTCAAATCACATTCATTTATCGTACATTATGTGGTCAGAAATCATTGTAAATTTTTGTATTTAAAATTGAATATAAACAGTATCAGACGAAAACTGGTCGCATGATGCACGATGAACGAATGTGATTAGATGATTCCTGAAATCCTCACAAAGAGGATCCAGCGAGGATCCTCTCTCATTGCAGCCAAAGACAGTTATGTTCTTTGTATCAAAGTTAATATAAAATAACAGAGGGAGCCAATGGTGGCTAAGAATTGTGTTTATTCTCGTAAATCCATCTTCTGCACCAATTGATATGACCATATGGTTTCGTTTGGTGTAAAGGAATATATTGAAATAGATAATCTATTGTTACTAAATCATAGAAAAATAACATACTAGTAATTTGTAACTTTTTTTCTAAATTAGTGAAAAAACGTAATTAATGAAGCTTTCAGTTTCAGAAGGATTTCAAGGAAACCTAGAGATCAAGTGTTATACCCGCATAACAAGGGAGATGAAAGAAATGATGATTTGGCTTTGACTTAATTAAAAAAAAATTGAAAGAGATGATGAACATAGCCAACATTTGCACATCAAATTCACCAATATATATATGTTGTCTGGTGCCCACCGTAGGCCACTGCAACTACTTGGAGACTAGAGAGCACGTTCTCTCTATATCCACTACAAGAAAGTATATATATTCCTGGAGAACATTTCTTAGAGAACTTATATATTTTATTCTACTTTATTTCATTATTGTGCTTGCAAATTTAATATGCACAGAAACAAAGAAAATTTATTGTGAACAAAAAAAAAAAATATTTATAAGACAATAAGTAAGTGAGCATGAATATACTAGTCAAATTTAATTAAGAGATCGTAACATTTCTTAGAGAACTTATATATTTTATTCTACTTTATTTCATTATTGTGCTTGCAAATTTAATATTTACAGAAACAAAGAAAATTAATTGTGAACAAAAAAAATAAAATATTTATAAGGGAGAAATTAGGTTCTCATCATTCCTTTTGCTACTCCTTTGATTAAAACCTTATTCCTTTTCATTTTTTGATCAAGGTCCTTGGTATTAATAACATCATTAATTATTTCAATAATAAAATATTTTTTATTTCTAAATATATTCATTTAATGTTAAAAATGTTACAATTAGTATATTTATATTTATGGCTAAATTTTTTATCACATATTTTTATTTTTATTTTGTACCCATTTTTAATTTGCAACCCTTTTTTAATCTGTACCAATTTTCTTTTCAATTTTAATTTGTACCCATATATTAATTAATTTCTTTTTGTGCTCATATTTTATAAAGTTTTATTTGTATTTGTACCCATATTTTTTTATTTATTTGTACCCATTTTTAATTTTGCTAAATGTACCCATGCTAATTATATGTACCATTCATGTAATTTTTTTTCAAATTTTTAATCTTAAAATGTACTTGACACACTCCGACCCGAAAGTGGGGCATGCTGGCCGTCACGTGAGAGTGACGTAACCATGTGCACAATGGGGAAGCAAGATTAATCAGAAAGATACGAACAATTTAAAATCATGCAACTAGCAACCTAAATCAAGATAGTGTGCTAGTGCGAGAATTAAGATGGTTTACACAACCATAGCATAAATGGTCTACGTGCAGTCAAGCAAAAAGTACTAAATGGAGATAACACCCGAAGGTGGTCCTACATAAGTGAGTTCTGTCAGAACGTCCAATGAGCTCCTCGTATGCCACCAATGAACACTACCTCATACCTGGAGGGGCGAAAAACAGAAAGCGTGAGTGGGCAAAAACAAATCTTTTCAAAACCATTCTTTTCTCAAAAGTTATAACCCCTCACCATAAAACCTGTATAATTTCCCAAAAATAAAGTATATACTCATATATATAAATCTCGAAATCCCGCTGGAAAAATGTGTGTATGAATGTATGTATGCCATGCCAGAGTATCATAACTGAATGCCAAATCATAACTCTGTGAATGTGGTTGATTTCCAGATAATCAACTCGGCCCTCGGCTGTAAATAGCTCATAACAATCTCATCATATCATATAGCTCATAATCAACTCAATCATATCGTATATCATGCACACACATCAATACCACCTCTTGTGGTCTTCACAACATCACTGTATATAGAATAATATGCTCTAGTGCTACAATCACGTGAAGACTGTGCGAATGATTCGCGGGTCACCTACAAGTCGAACCCACCTATAGTGGTCTATTCGACAGGACTGTGCACCTAACTTGGATCCAAGGCGAGCATGCGGTGCGGGAGGTGAACATCACGTGAAAGACTATACCCCTAACTCTGGGCGGGAACACTAATATCAAGGTGCAGGTTTATGAGCTCTAATCACATCACATCACATCACATCATTCATTCTCATCATAACCAATACATAAACTTACCTGCCACTTACCTGTGCGTCCGCAGCACCATCATTATTATATGCAATCACTAATGCATAAATAAAATAAATAGATACTTTGCATGGCATTTCAAATCATATAATTCTTTAAATTCATTTTCTGGGAAAAGCAAGTATATAGGTATATAGGGAAAACAAAAGCCCACTCACTGATAAGTAGCCGGGTTGTAACCCCCGTGCCTAGCCTGGCTACGCTCGTCCTCCGGATAGGTCTCGCCTATATGAAAAGTAATTGAAATAACGTTAATTAACGCACATAAAAAAAACTGGCTAATAACTTCTCATATATTGCTCAATTTGGGTATATAAATATACCACAGTGATCTACACAATCTCAGGATCGTCCCCATATTTTTAGAAAAATTTTTCGACTACCCACATGCCGCCACGGGCCGGCAAGGGCACGGCCTTACACGGGGCCACGTGACAGGCACACAGACGGCGTCAATTAACGCCGTTAGGAATATTCCTGGAATATTCTGTCAAATCCTAACGATAACTGTTAAACTTAACTAACGGCATTGGAATATTCCGTCAGACTTGACGGAATATTCCGTCGTCTTCAACCTCAAACCTCCGGCGACCGTCGCCAGCGCCGGAAAACTGGGGATTTTTTAAACTTCGATTTCTCACTCGTTTTTCATCCAAATTTCATGCAATTTATATCAAAATGAAGCTCTTAACTTGGAGAACACATTCACACTAATTTGAAGCTCTAAAAGTCATGGGATCTCACCAGAGAAAATCCACAAAATCCGGCCAAGCTTGAAATTCAGGATCCCGACATCCAAAACCACCAAACGACACACTCCGAGCTTCCTTAGGCCCTCCTTAAGCTCCCTATGAGCTTGAAATATCCAAAAACATCCATAATTACGTGTGCATGAACAGTGCACAAATCGGAGGTTATGAGAAAATAGGGTTTTCGAAGGTATCCTTACCTAAAATGGGTACCAATCAACTCATCTGAGCTTCACGAACACAATGGTGTACTTCACACCTTCTATCTGTCACGTTTCCAAGGGTTTTTGGTGGTGTCCGTACAAGAGAGAAGAGAGAGAGTGAGTTCGAGAGAGACAGAGAGAGAACACAGGAGAAAAGAAAGAGAAGTGAGATGAGTGGTCCAAAATCCACCAACCAATCACAACTAAACCATTTCCTAATTTCCAATTGGTCCCAAAACTTAGGAAGTTGTATAATTGGACCAATACTTTAATGAAATTCACAATTTCACACACCCACGCTTAGGGCAATTCCGTCAATTCACATCAACTGTGCAAAATCCCGGGACGGGCTGTCACATACTCATTCTTAAATATATCAATTTGTTATATGTAAAATGTACCATTTTTTTATATAAAAGCTATTCAATTTTTTTCTAATCCATTTTTAAACTTATATGGGTACATTCTTTTTTCTTTGATTTGAGAATGTATCCATGTTAAGTTTAATCGAAGAAATTTACTAATTTTATCAAGCCTAATATCTTTTTCTTTTTTTTTTTGGTGATTTTGAAGAATGTACCCATGTTTTGATACAATAATTTTTTGGTTAATTTTGATGAATGTACCCATGTTATATAATTATATATATATATATATATAATATATATATATATATATATATATATATATATATTCACACACACACACACACAATAGTATATTTATATTTTAATATTTTTAATCCCACAAATTATAGTTTTTTTATTTAAAATCTCATTAATATAAACAACTATAAATTTCAATTTTTAATTTAAAAAAATATAGTAACGTACATAGAAATAAATTATCACATTAATTTCAGAGACTTGGATTAAAAATTGAAAACCAACAAGGTTTTAGTCAAAGAATGTTCATAGTTAGAGACCGCATCCAAAGTCTCTCATTTATAAGACAATAAGTAAGTGAGCATGAATATACTAGTCAAATTTAATTAAGAGATCATAATTTTGAGGGGGGGAAAATATATATATCGTTTCATTATTCATCTTGATCCATTCTCATTGTCAACTTCTCCATCAATTATGACAGATCAAGATTAGTGGTGCTATTATCATGATCTTCCTTATTCCCCTCCCCCCCCCCCCCCCCCCCCCCCCCACTCGATCACCCTTGTTAATTTTATCCTCATCTGTCTCTACCTTCCCACACCCCCCCCCCCCCCCAACAACTCGATCACCCTTGTTAATTTTATCCTCATCTGTCTCTACCTTCTTTCTTTTCACATAACTATAACCTAACTCAAGTTTGAACTCCCACAAATGCATTTAGAGTCATTGGTTCTGCTTTGGCGTACCGTTTGACCAGAAACTGAAAATAGGATGTAGCCTCATGTAGTATCGGAGCTGCATGTGGAGGGAAATTAGTTTGCCAATATACGGTGGGATACCTCATATATGAAAAATATATATAAATCTAACCTAACCCTAATTTTTTTTAAGAGAAACTTAACCAAAGTTATAATTAAGATATGGAACGACCTTGGAGACTTGGGACCATTATTAGTTCAAGAGATTGGCCAACCGACTACCACATGGACGATGGTATATTGCCCCCACTGTATCTATATCAAGAAGCTAATTCTAAAGCAGATGCTTTCGAGGATTGTGACACTTTTGATTTAATGAAAATCTTTAAACCTATTGATCTATCTGGATTCCATCATTGGTTAAGAGGGTTCTATATACGTTCGTTCCAACTCAATTAAGATAGAAATGAACTAATGAAAAAGGAAAGAAAGAACCTGAAAGTTGACTTAGATTAAATTAGTTCGTACATAATATATATATTGTTTTTTTTTTCCGATGCTTCCCTGATTGGTTGATTAAATATAAACTTGATTTAACTAGCGGAAAAGGATTATCTCCTCTTTCTTTTCTTTTTTTTCTCTCCCCTTCCCTCCCCTCTTATTTGAATGGTTACAGTTAAGCCAGGTCAACATCTTGTATTAATTTTTTATAGAAAGAGAAAGACAAAATAAATAATATGAGAGGAGGAGATGGAAGGAGATGAAAAAAGAAGGAGAGAGAATCATAGTCCTGATGAAAATGAGTACATATTTTCCGTGAGATACATGGGTCCATATCAATTCATTAGTATTCGTCTCTACTGAATTTTAATTACTATTTCATGTTTAATTTACATAAATTATTGAAAACGATATATGTTTCTGATGAGACTCGTGAAGTCAGTATCTTTACCTTATGGGGTTCTATTTGGATGAAGAAATTTCAAGTCTCAATGGACTCGTATCTTTAAGCTAAATCCAGTGAAACTTGAAGTTTTCTCATCCAAACTTGTAGTTGCAATGTGAATACATTGCAATTGTAATAAGTCTTCATATATATCCTGTCGTTTTCTAAAAGAATATAGATCTTTAAGTCCAATTACTTAAACGTTCAATTTTTATGTTCTTTCATATATAAAGTAAGTACTCGTTTGGATGTACTTTTAAAATGATTGAAAGCGCTTTTAGATAAAATATTTTTGGGTTCCAAAAGCACTTGAAGTGTTTTATACAAGAAGCACCAGTTATGTGCTTTTTTCAAAAAACACTTTAAGTGCTTTTACGAGATGTACTAGCATTTTTACTAACGATTATTCTCAAAAATATTTTCACTAAAAGCATTTTTAGTCCTTTTAAAAGCACATCCAAACGAGCTCTAAAATTTCAGTGTGAGAACATTTCAAGGGATGCACCTTCTACACAAGTATAATTAGTCCACGACAACTAATTAGTCGTAAAGTGGCTTCTCAACTTTGTTAAAAGAAGCCTCAATATTTATACAACAAAAAGAGACAGACATATAACTGGGGAAAAGTTCAACCGTCTATGCTTCTAACACGGTTTTACAATTGAACTCTTATCCAGCCATGCACACGACACTTTCCTAGCAAACATGCAACTTGACTTGTTCATGGCCTCCATGAAAGAACAAATTAAGCTAAAATATATGTGGGAACCCACAATCATTGGTCGAAATAGTAGACTTTGATTGATTAAAACATTTCAAAGTCTACGAGTTACATATATGGAAATTTTTTAGGCATCAGTCCAGCCTGTTATACTGAATAAACAAACATGTCTTTTCAACTACGATTTCATATATTGCATGCTATAAAAGGGGATAGCTCTCACCCTTTCAAAAGCAACTCAACTCACTCACAAACAAGTTCTAAGAACGAAGTACAGTTTTCTGGCAATAACATCTGAATTGCCAGAGAATGTTAGCCTCGAAACAGCCGAGGCATTGGCCTCCAATGTTTTATGTCGTGGCATTATGCCTTTTAGCCACAAGTGTGCTTGCTACTAAGCCTTACACTTATTCTTCACCACCACCACCCAGCAGCACAAAAAGTTACTACAATTTCCCACCACCAAAGCAATCTGCGCACCCTCCATACCGTTACAAGTCACCCCCACCACCAAATGTAAGACACCCACCATATCACTATAGCTCACCACCACCTCCAAAGTATCATTACAAGTCTCCGCCACCGCCTGCTCATTCTCCACCTCCTCCATACATTTACAAGTCCCCACCACCTCCTTCACCGTCTCCCCCACCTCCTTATGTCTACAAGTCACCACCACCACCATCCCCTTCACCTCCTCCTCCGTATGTGTACAAGTCACCACCACCTCCTTCACCTTCACCTCCTCCTCCCTATGTGTACAAGTCGCCACCACCTCCTTCACCTTCACCTCCTCCTCCTTATGTCTACAAGTCCCCACCACCACCATCACCCTCACCTCCTCCACCTTATGTGTACAAGTCTCCACCACCCCCATCACCCTCACCACCACCTCCATATGTCTACAAATCTCCCCCACCCCCATCTCCATCACCTCCTCCTCCTTATGTCTATAAGTCACCACCACCACCTTCCCCATCACCTCCTCCTCCCTATGTCTACAAGTCACCACCACCTCCATCACCATCACCTCCACCTCCTTATGTCTACAAGTCACCACCACCTCCTTCACCTTCACCTCCTCCTCCCTATGTGTACAAGTCACCACCACCTCCTTCACCTTCACCTCCTCCTCCCTATGTGTACAAGTCGCCACCACCTGCTTCACCCTCACCTCCTCCTCCTTATGTCTACAAGTCTCCACCACCCCCATCACCCTCACCACCACCTCCATATGTCTACAAATCTCCTCCACCCCCATCTCCATCACCTCCTCCTCCTTATGTCTATAAATCACCACCACCACCTTCCCCATCACCTCCTCCTCCCTATGTTTACAAGTCGCCACCACCTCCATCACCATCACCTCCACCTCCTTATGTCTACAAGTCACCACCACCTCCATCACCATCACCCCCTCCTCCATATGTCTACAAGTCACCACCACCTCCTTCACCTTCACCTCCTCCTCCCTATGTGTACAAGTCACCACCACCTCCTTCACCCTCACCTCCTCATCCTTATGTCTACAAGTCTCCACCACCCCCATCACCCTCACCACCACCTCCATATGTCTACAAATCTCCTCCACCCCCATCTCCATCACCTCCTCCTCCTTATGTCTATAAATCACCACCACCACCTTCCCCATCACCTCCTCCTCCCTATGTCTACAAGTCGCCACCACCTCCATCACCATCACCTCCACCTCCTTATGTCTACAAGTCGCCACCACCTCCATCACCATCACCTCCACCTCCTTATGTCTACAAGTCACCACCACCTCCATCACCATCACCCCCTCCTCCGTATGTCTACAAGTCACCACCACCTCCTTCGCATTCACCTCCTCCTCCCTATGTGTACAAGTCCCCACCACCTCCTTCACCCTCACCTCCTCCTCCTTATGTCTACAAGTCTCCACCACCCCCATCACCCTCACCACCACCTCCATATGTCTACAAATCTCCTCCACCCCCATCTCCATCACCTCCTCCTCCTTATGTCTATAAGTCACCACCACCACCTTCCCCATCACCTCCTCCTCCCTATGTCTACAAGTCGCCACCACCTCCATCACCATCACCTCCTCCTCCCTATGTGTACAAGTCACCACCACCACCACCTCCATCACCATCACCCCCTCCTCCTTATGTGTACAAGTCACCACCACCACCCTCACCATCACCCCCGCCTCCTTATGTCTATAAATCACCACCACCACCCTCACCATCACCTCCGCCTCCCTATGTATACAAGTCACCACCACCTCCATCACCATCACATCCACCTCCTTATGTCTACAAGTCACCACCACCTCCATCTCCATCACCTCCACCTCCCTACATCTATAAATCACCACCACCTCCATCACCTTCACCTCCTCCTCCTTATGTTTACAAGTCACCACCACCTCCTTCACCTTCACCTCCTCCTCCTTATGTCTACAAATCACCACCTCCACCGTCACCTTCCCCTCCTCCTCCTTACCACTACAAATCACCTCCACCACCAGCAAAGTCACCACCACCGCCTTACCACTACAAGTCCCCACCACCACCATCAAAGTCCCCACCTCCTCCATACATCTACAGCTCACCTCCTCCTCCATTGAATTCTCCACCACCACCTGCATACTACTACCGGTCACCTCCACCTCCGAAGCATTACTAAGAGCTAACGGTTACAGCCATTTGAACGGGTCGGAATAACTTCTTCTTTTGGATGTTAATTGGGTACCATTTCTTTTCATCGTTATTCAGTTCACAAACAAGTGCATTTTTGTGCATAACAAGGGTCTAACAGATCCCTTCCTGTATTCTGTTGTAAGAAGTCATTGTATTACTTCTTTAAAGAGATTAAATGAAAGTGAAGAACATTAATTTCTTGTACGTGAGCAAAGTGTTTTAATCTTCTATTTCATTACTTATGACTTTTTGTTTGATTAGATTTGTTCTTTTGGTTTAAAAGTTAAATACATGTCAGTTTACCGTAGCTATTATTCTTGTACATGATAAGGCATGTTAATTAAACAAATAACCATGCATATTATAACTGAATTGTTACCGGGATTTTCAAATCGTGACTAAAGTCAACACGCAAAACACGTAATCAAATTTTAAGAAATGTTAATTGGAGTTGACGTAATGTTGCCATGTTCTTGAAACATTACTGCAATTGAGTCCACCAATATATATATGTTTATGCTCTTTGGGGCCTCCTATCGGCACTTTGCTCTGGCATATATAAATACTCACTGTCAACTCCTGATGTTTAAACCTATGCGGTCGAGATCACGTGAAAAATTCTGTATATATGTAATTGTAAGCAATGAAGCTAGTGTGAATAATCGTAAGAAATACCATCACATATTTCAAACACGGCAACTGTTTGCCAGCCGGACAACAATCATAACTAAGAACTTTACTGAGAATAAAAATAAACAACCAATTAATGATACAAATATCAACAGAATGATGAAACCATATTAGAATATTGGATTTGCAATGCAAATAAAGGCTTGCAGATTCACAACGTCTTTAAAACAGAATTTCGTCCCTACTCAGGCGTGGGTTTCGCCAGGATTCAACTATCTATAATTAAAATCTCAACATCAAAACTTTGATTTCGGCGAACTTCTTTGTGTTTCTCTCGCATTTCGTATATATGAATGTTGTTGCTAACGGACGTTAAATGCAGAGGAGATTTATAGGCAATCATATGCCTTTTTAAAACAAATGCGACAGTTTGATTCAAATTCAAACCATTACGACTGTTGTAAACAATTTTATGTTTTAATCCGAATTAACCTAAATTAATAGTTATTTTTTATTATAAAAACTAATCTAAGTCATTAGAGACGGAAAGAGATCCTCTCCAGATCTCTTCCACCAAGGCCACCGGATCAAGTGATCCGGGCCTTACAAATTTCATCTAACGGCTCACCTGTTTTGACCCATTAAAAACTGTGATAATTTTTTGTTAAATATTTCAAGAATATATTCATATATTTGTTGGCTGAAAACTTGGGTATTTGCCCAACCTTTGCTTCTCTTCGAGTGAAGCATTGCAGCATATGACATACTATATATTATATATATGTTATATATGTGTGTGTATATATATATATATATATGAATATAATATACATAATATATATTGGAAAATTAATGAAAATGGCTTGAAAACTTTGAGTTTTAACGATAAAGACAAAATAAAGGGTAAAATGAATAGTACCAGGATTGACTTTTTAGTGTAAAAATATGGTTTTTCGTTAAAGTGAACAGTACCGCGAGCTTTTCGTTAAAGTTCCCAATATATATTGATGTTGCATTGTGCAACATGTGTGTGCGAAAATGATGGTACCAAAAGGTTGGATTTAATTCAACCTTGTATCTTTTGGTTGAACTACAACTTTTGGTTAAAAGACATGATGTTTTCTCAAATTGTATGAGTAGAATTAAAATATATAAATAATTAATATTTATTTTCTGAAAATTCTAAATAGAAGACATGTCTTTTGAGTCAAAATTATTAAGAAGGGTTGTGTATCTTCAACTAAAATGAAAATTCTCGATGAACGGGTACTTTGATGTCTATAAATACATGTTGTGGCATAATGTTTCATACACAATTTCAGAAATTTGTTTCTACATTCTTGCTCTCTTTTCTCTCCATCACATTCATACAATTTATTTCTAGTTATTTCTAAGGGAATACAATTTGGTTTTGCTAATCGAATATTTCATACTTTGTTGTATCCTGGAAGTGATTTGCCAAGAACCCTTTAGCAAACTCATTCGAGTGGGGAGAAATAACATTTTAAGGAAACGATTCAAGTTGTACCTCAAAGTCATCATTCGGATTATTCTCTATAATTCTACATTTACTAACACTTTTGGCCGTTAGATAAAATTTATAAAGCCCGGATTACTTGATCTGATGACCTTAGTAAAAGAGATCGAGAGAGGATCCCTTTCCATTAGCCCCTGTTCCCAAGGCCCTAGTCTTTGATTTTTTTAATAGATAAGCTTTAGTTTTTCATTTAAATTTTTTTTTCAACCTAGTTTTTTACTGATAAATATAATTATATTACATAGTTTAATCGACCATCTAACCCAAATCATACATGGGCCTCCACACATACACCCTAATTCGTCTTGGAAAGTGTTACTACACACTTATTTTTATTTCTTACACAATTTTATTAATTAGTAGCTATTAATCTTTAATCTATTGCTCTGACGGTCAAAAATTGAAAGAGTGTAAAAAGTAAAAATAAGTGTGTGAATAGAACTACCTTTCATTTTAGTATGGATGTTGGCCTAATACTTATAAACTACTATAAGAGCATCTCTTAAGGAGATATTAAATATAATATGCCAAAATTTATTTGATTGATGATGCGGGTGCAGGCAATTGAATATAAATGTTAAATCCTTTTCTTTTCTATAGATGTGTCAAATATTTATTTATTAATATATTGGGCCCCATTAATTACATTAAGGACTAAAAATAATTTAAATTGATTTTAGTTTCATCTTATTGGTTGTTAATGAGACTCGTGCATTAAAAATTAAATTAAAAGCATTTGACTCTATGTTTGTTTCTGTAAAAAAACGAAGTAAACTATAAAAAGTCACTCAACACATCATATATGATACGTCTCTTAGAGAACATCTAGATGTCTAGTCTCTGTATTTGACATCTTTAAAAGGTCGTCTTGTGTCTTATACTCGAAATACACGCAAACTTAAAGGCCGAAGGCGAAAGCTTACAAAGGTGACCTTCTTTCATTCATGATCTCTTGAGCATATTCCTGAAGCGGCCAACTTCAGAAAAGTAAAAGAATTCTTACAAAGTTAACATCATATTGTAACACACCGTTATACATTTAAGTTAAGGAGGATAAAAGTGAATTAGAATATTATGTAATTTTATGACATTTCCTAGTGCCTACACTTGTTTGAAATAATGTTATTTATACCATGTTTTTGTATCACCTTAAGTGACATTTAATGTGGACAGCAACATTATTTGAAAAATTTTCAAAACCTAAGAAAAGAAAGGAAAAAGACTCCTCATATACCACAAATAAAGTGGTTGTCCATATCAGATGCCACCTAAAATGGTATAGATTTGTGGTATAAAAACATGATATGAATAACATTACTCTATACTATAATAAAACGTTCATAGTGTAATCATCAAAGTTAATGGTGTAATACAATCAAGTATAATAGCCTAAGACTTCTCCCAAGACCTCTCAGCCAACTTCCCCGCCGACCCCAACTCCTTCGGCGGCTACCCCACCCACCGTCTCTCCGGCATCCCCACCAACATCGGTTTCTCCGGCGAAGAGCCCGTCCAAGAGTGTGTCTCCACCGGCTCAATCACCGGCGCCCCATACGCCAACCGTTGCCTCTCCGGCCAAAACTCCGGTGAGCGCTCCCAAGAAAAGTCCAGCCGGGGCTCCGCCAGTTGCAGAGGGTCCTGAGATTGCAGCGACCCCATCGTTACCAGTGGGCATTCCTTCGAGTTCTGCAACACCGGCAGGATCCCCGGGAATGTTCCCATCAAGCGGTAGCCCACCGATTCCGGCACCGGCAAGTCTGTCACCGGATAGTGCTGCCCAGGGTCCATCGAGCGAAGAATCGTCTGCTTCGGGTTTGAATGCGGTTCGGGTAGTTTTGAGCGGGCTGTCTATCTGGTTTGCTTTGGCTGTCTAAATCAATACACTTCATTTCCTGTTCTCAAGAAAAGATATATATAATTTTATTAATTAGGACTTAATTCTTTTTTTTTTGCTCTGTACTGATTAGTCATTGGTGTACTTTCTGTCTTTTTCTATTGAATGATAAATATTCGTTTATTATCGGTATTTATTTACCCCTTAATTTTTTTATCTAATATTATATATATATATATATATATATATATATATATATATATATCTTGTTTTTGGTTGAAAGATGGATTTTTTTTTTTTGTCAAAATGATGGAAACTTATTAAAGCCGAATGACAAATTTTGCATCAGCGGTAAGAATATTATAAAAAATCCGGCTAATCTCATCCCAAAGGAACTCACCACCATGCTTGGTAGCAAACGAAGTCACCACGTGAGCAGCAAAGTAATCTTCCCGCGGAACAAACCTGAACTTAACAAAATCAAAATGCATAGCTAAAGAATCAATATCAAACATCACCCCTAATATTGCATCCGGTTCCATTGGTCTATTAATCATACGAATCAACAATATTTTGTTTGCTTTGCTTAAGTTCTATTGGA
The DNA here is from genome assembly GCA_024362995.1 of Heteromeles arbutifolia. NCBI lineage: Eukaryota > Viridiplantae > Streptophyta > Magnoliopsida > Rosales > Rosaceae > Heteromeles > Heteromeles arbutifolia. The sequence continues at coordinate 25,437,756 of JANCRC010000005.1, read as the reverse complement.
CAGAATAAATAAATCTAAAGCAAATCAATATGAAGTAAGAAATTGAGGGTGTGGAAAACATTTTCCTACTTTTCTTGGTGCACCGCAGATGCCTTTATAGTTGTTATGATTAGGGCTCTAACCTATTTAGTTCGGCTTCTCTGATGCAATGATATCTCAAGTTAATCACGTATTTTTATGTGAAGAAAGTATTACTCACGTAACCCAACAGACTACGTTGCGTAATTGAATTTGAGGAAGGGCTTGGTGTGGTGAACAAAACTTTGGAATGGTGTTCAATATTCAGGCACAAATGGTGAATAAATGGTCCATCCATATGGATTTTCAAAACAAAAACAACTGAAAAAAGCAGACACAAAAGCAGATTCCTCCCCGAGAATTTGGCAACTTCATCCTTCTCCTCCTGCAGCTCCTTGTATTTGCATTCTCCCCAAAACCCACTACTGAGTCTCAGTTTCACTCAAGTGTTCCTTCAGCTGCATTTACAAGTTTTCATAGTCTCCGATGTTGTATTTCCGTAAAGCTTAACACATTGGTGAATGCAAGATTAATTAGTTGGAGGTGTGAGTTGAATGTTGGTGATATATTGTATGATTAATGAGTGAACTTAATGATACATGTATGCATAGAGACGATTTTCGTATCAAACTGAATGTTTAGAAACATGTGATTGATCAAGTACATATGGAAGGAATTCGCGTTTCTAGAAAGTGTAAGTTGTACCAAGAAATCAGATTGGAATATCAAAGAGTTCGTTCAACTACGTCGTTGTGTGGGAGCTCTATGCAGCCCTTGGGATGTTAATCTTCAGAATTTCGTTCGTGGAATGCTTATGCCCTACTTTTTCTAGTATTTCCCTTTGCTTTCACATGAATATACAAATTTCCAACACTTTTGCTGATATTGCTTCTCCTTTTAAGTGAATTGTTAAGTTCTTGTATGTATAAGAATATGAACCTCCTAGTCGTACAAATTGGATTTTCTTGTTCATAATTTGACATTTTTCTTTAGGCAAATTCCACTGAAATGAGTTCAAAACTTGCAAAACTTGGGTTGGCAGCTGTTCTCGCTTATGGTCTTTTTGATGCGGTTACATATACCTCCTTTTTTGTCCTTGCATTTCTTGGGTTCAAGAAGAGTACTGGGAACAATCCAGCAGCTAATATGAAGGCACTTTTAGGGGTAGTAAATGCTCAATTTTCTTTTGCACTCTTTTATGAATTTCATTTGGATGGGAATGGTTAGGTGACATTACTTGTTACACCATAAAAGCTCTGGTCGTAGTATAAAAGGTTAACTGCAAAAACACATCTGAAAGGTCTCGTTTTGCTACTAAGAAAGTCGGGGAGGGGTCAAACATCTTTGGTTGAGATTACATATACAAGGGTGTTAGATTTACATAATGGGTTTACATAATGAGTTGTTGATGACTACATACACATTGAGAATTTAGCTTATGTCTTTGTGTCCGATGAGGGAGTGGTTTTTTTTTTTTTTTTTTTTTTGCGTGGTTACTAAGAGTAAGAAGTAACGAGAGAAGGAAATGGATTAGATTTCAAATTTTTGCACTTTGCTTGTTATTATAAGAAGGAAATCAATCAGTTGTTCCAGTTTTATCTTCCAACTCTCTACTTTCCAATTGTATTTTGGTGTCATTCCATTTTAATCTTAGTTCCATTCAAATGAAGACATCTGAAGAACCTAACGTAAAACATCCGTACACGCAAAACGTAGCTTAGCAACGCCAATAAAATCATCTACGAGAGTTGATCCAATCTAGGCAGGCCCATGGGTGGTTATTGAAGACAAAGCGGCCGAGATCCATATTAAAACTCCAATTTGGCAACTGATGAGCAACAAAATTCTGCTCCCTGAAAACATGCTTCATGTCTCAGCTCAGCTCACATATAACCAATTGACTCATCAATGTTTTGCATCTGCTCACAATTGTATCAAGTATCAAGAGGATAATAGCTATCAACCAGATTTTGCTAGAACAAAATGACAACAGACACCTCCGTCAATAAAATCTCCTTGTCCCAAATTGGCAGAGAACTCCACCCGCACCAATCTTGAACCATCAACATTAAGCTTATACCAACGAATATCAGGAGGTTCCCAAGCAACGGGTGGGAGAGAACCAACTCAACTTTCACCCAGTTCTTGACTTTTTGCGTGTTTACTAACAAACATGGAATTTGAAGGGCTAGTTGATTCGTAACTCAATACTTGAAATCAGGAATCAAATTAAATGTTTATTTTTTTATTGGTAACACATTTGAAAATTTAATTTAAAAAATACGTACAAAGATAATTTTGGGTGGTGATATTCACACATCTATATTTATCTTACACATCTTTATTATTAATAAGTGATATGTGAGAAGTAGAAATAAGTGTGAGGGGCACAAAACTAAAATACCTAAAAATACCAGAACACAGAGAGTCAGTAAATTTCAGTTGCAAATCAAAATTACAAACACTGGGATTTGCTCTCTCTATCGCTGAGAGATTCTCCGTGATCGATGGCAATGGCGGACAATGGCAGTTGTCTGCAAATGCACAACAGCGAGGAGGAGCTTCTTCTGATTCAGAGAAGTCAGTTTCGACGACAAGCCCAACCGCCGAAGCCTCATCCGAAACGTTTCGACCCTGCCCGTCTTTAAAAAAGGCCTCTTCACTCGCTGCAGCCCATCCTTGCCGGAAACAGTATTCTCAGGTTTATCTCACACAATTACTGTTTTTTTCCGTTTTCTTTTGAGTTGCATGGTCTGTTTGGTTCCCGAGAAAACGCAGGAAAATTTATAAAATTTTTGAGCTTCTGTAGAGTTTACTGAAGTGAATACTTGACTAGGTTCAGTTGGGTTGCTGATAAATTCCAAACAATAAAATTTAGACGCGAATTCTTTTAATCGATTTGACGAGAAGTTTCTGAGCTAGTTTATTGCTTTTGAATGTTCAATGGGATCCTATAAATGTGTCTGTGTGATAATTAGATGATTTGTTGCTTGCAGTATGGATGCACTAGAGAATTCGAGGTCCTCGATATTGGCATCTTCCCGAGATAAGAGAATTCCCATACATGTGATGATGTCTGTTGATGCCTTCTGCATTGATGGTACGGGGCGTCCAAGGATTAGGAAGTAAGTTTTATTATGACTTTCTGTTGATGAGGCTATGCTGCATTTTCATTCTTTATTTAGTTGTTATACTTTTTAAATGACGGAGTATGATTAGCTACAAGGTTGCAGTTAACTATCTAAATTTATTTATTTTTAGTTTAGTTTCCTTTCAAGTGAGACAGAATCTCCTTATATATTGCTCGATTTATTGTTGTTTCAGAATCAATGCCTTAACTGTAGCTCTAAAAGCACTCAAGTTGGCAGTTTTCCACGGAATTGCAGTTGAGGTTTGGTGGGGAATCGTAGAGTGTTTCTCTCCTCTTTCATATGATTGGGCTCTATATGAAGAGCTTTTCAAACTGATTTCTGACTCAGGTTAGGTTTGAAGTTGCATGTTTTGTCTTCTTTGATATTTTGAAATCCCATTTGAAGTTATTAGTCTGGTACAATGCACATGGCTGTATTGGAACGCTTAATTTACCCGGTCATACTTAAGAAACGTAACCCATTTGGATGACTAGAGATAATATCAATGTTTCTTCAGTTTCATGCTCTGCAACGTGCTATGGTACTGTGTTCCCCATTAGCATACTTGATTTTAGCTTTGATATGCTTAAAAAGTTTATCAATGCAAAGGGATGTGAAAGAAAAACTATAGTTTGGCCTTCATTACACATCTATCAGGTTGAATCTTGAATCTAGATAAAGAAGTTGACCTCTTTTTTTTTTTCCTCCCAAATTGGTGATCAGAATAAGCATATATATTATTGGGACCAAAATGGATTTTCCAATGATGATTATCTTACACTGGGAGTTGACCATGTTCCTCTCTTTTGCGGACAGACTGCCCTCCAATGTGTTGAAGATTTCATGTCAAGTTTTGCTAAGAAATTTGAATTCTTAATCGGAACTGTAATAGAAGAAATTAGTGTTGGTCTTGGTCCTTCTGGTGAACTTAAGTATGTTACAGTTACACTAGAACTACGAGTATGAAGCTAGTCCAATGATTTCTTATGCAACATTGTTACATTGCTCACACAGATATTGTGCACATCCTTGGTGAATTCCAGTGCTATGACAAGTACATGTATGTTAAAAATCTTTCATTCCTCTCACGGAAATTTGGTTGCTATTGAATTTTTACTATTTACAACCTTGTTAGGATGGGTAATGGCTGCACGCAAGGAAGGAAAAATTGAGTGGGAAGAGAAGGGACCACAAAAGGCTGGCTGTTACAACAGTCTCCCATCTGAAGTTCCTTTCTTTGGAGAGGGAGAGGAAAGCTTTCTTTCTGATTATGGGTGTCTTTTTCTTGTATGAAACTGATGAAAGCAGCTTGCTTAATTATTTCCCATGAAAAATTTCTGCATAGCTAAAGCCTAGTGTAACTTGCATGACATAATTGCTTTTATCGTTCTGTTCATGCACATTTCATCCTTGAACTACCACTTAGATTAAAATGCAAACGCTGAATTGAAGTTGTGTTTCTTTAGCCATGCAACATTTCTCTGTAGGTGCATGTAAACAACATGGGCCTGCAATATATATTTTCAATCTTCACTGGAACTTTTCTTATAACTAACTCTATTTGCTTCTAGGGGTTGTACTTACAGACTGTTTGCTACTTAAGTCTTAACTACTCTTACGCAACATGACTAAAAAGTAGATATGTTCTAATGATTTAATATGAAGTCATGACAAGGGAACGGGTTTTTAAGAAACTGCACTAAGTTAATGCAATTTGATTAAGAATGAAAATGCATTGATGCTTGTCTTCTAAAGAGAAAAAAAAAATCATCATAGGATGTACTGGTTAGTAAACTAAGGACAATTATGGAGTATAAGTGGAAAATTAAATTATATTATGGTTCTTTATCATGCAATACTTGGCATAACATGATTAAACTTATTGGAAAACACTGTGGAGCTTAGGAGATCTGACAGTGGCTTGACTCGTTGTAGGAATGGTACAGTGGTAGGTTGCTCCATCATGCAGATGATATTCTTGCAAAGGCAGCTAACATTCTGAAGATATATCAAGAAAACAAGCAAACTTCAATTATATTGGCGGCTAAAATTGGTGGAATATATTGGTGGTATCAGGCGATAGCACACCCTGCTGAACTTACAGCATGATACTACAACACTGCTGTTAGAGATGGTTATGATCCTGTTGCTTCACTTTTGTCTCGTCATGGAGCTGCTTTGCATGTTCCGTAAGATTCTATGTTTTAAGGTTCTGACTGGAATTTTGTTCATTGTCCAACCTGATAATTAGGGTTTCTTAGACATCCGCTTGATTTCAAATGTATCTTTTCTACCAAGTTCATATACTAAATATCTTATTGCAGCTGCTTAGAAATGATGGATGGTGATAACCCTGCATCCTGTCTTTGTAGCCCAGAAGGATTACTCCAACAGGTACGAGGTATGTTGTAAATAATGCTTCCTTAGGTTGTTGCTTTGTTGGCACTTATTTTGGACTTACTTTAGATATTTTTTGTATAATTCAAGCTTTTAAGTTAGGTAGGACTAGCCCATGCAGCTGTGCTTGGCACGGCAGGTCGTGCAGGGTCTCTGGGTTCAACATGGGCTTGGAACGGGTCAATATGAGGTTTTAGTATTACAGATATTGGGTATTATTGATCAGTTTTTTTAGGTTTATTTTAGTATTTTATAATTCATTATGAGGTAAATCTTTAGTTTTAATTGGGTTGTCTTGCCCGGATAATAAAGAAGAAATATGTGACAAGTTCATCAATAACCATTTTCTGTTTTATTGAAATTTGGAATACAATTTTGATATTAATAGAAAACAAATATAGAATTGCATCACTATCCTGTATATCAGTATCTTACTACTTTGGATTGGCAGGGTCTGTCCATTTACACCGCTGGGTGGTGGTAGTGGTGGCTTGCCGATGGCTTTCTTCTATGGCCTTATGCTTTGTTTATTGTATATTTAAAATATTATACAATTCCAATGTAATCTAACATGATTCAATTTGCACCAGATATGGAGTGTTTCAAAGAAAAGGGTACATTTGATCCGGAGAAATACCGATGAACGATTTGACAAGGTAAATTCATCCTTTGCTCAATAACAAAAGCAAATTTCAGGTACCGTTTTTTCTGTTAGACATATATTGGATATTGCAAATATCATATAACTAGAAACACATGGCTTCTGATAGCGTTTAATAGTTAACCACTTTTTCTTTTGCCCATTCTGTCCTGCGTATCCACGCGTTTTCTTTTCTCCTGCAGTTTGGTTTATGGCAAATACATGCTAACGGTTACCATTCCCAGGCCGTAGCAGTAAGATCATTTACGTATTTCAGAATGAATGATAAGATCTTTAGGGCTGAAAATTGGAGTAACTTTGTTCCTTTTGTTAAAAAGATGAGCACAAATTTGTCAAGCAGCCAAAAAACCCAACTTACTAGTAAGTTTATTGAACTACCTAGAGGAGCAGCCTCACTGCCCCCAATAATTTTTTGTCAAGGGCATGTGTAGAAGTTTGTAACTCCTGATATGTTGACTGAAATAACTTTGTGTTCCCATGACAGGCGTTCCTGATGTAGGAAGAATAATTGGAATTGCAATTTTGGTACTACAGGTCTCATTGCATTGACAAATCCAGGTACGGCATTTCAACTTTAGGAATATCATCATATTGTCATATATGTGACTATGAGAAAATAATGTACTCTTTGCAGATAGAAAACAACAATAAGAAAATGGATCCGAAAATATAGAGAACAAAAAGAACTAAGAGTTCACTCCTCCACAGTCCTTCAAATACTTAGTCTTGATTTTGGTGAGTGTGATTGCAGCATCTTTCATGTTAATCCTCTCTCCCGGCAATGCTGCAGAGCAAGCTAAAGCTAATCTCATAACGGATGATAAGCAATCCCTCCTGCTCACAAAATCACCATCTTCCTCCGCCCCAAGTATATCGGCATCCACAACTTCACCTATTACAGCATCTGGAAATAATGAATCTGCAATCCATTGCTTTAAATCCATTTCCCCAACAAACATCTCGTCTGTTGGCTTCCTTTTTGTGAATGTCTCCATGAGTACAATACCAAAACTGTACACATCCCGTCTTGTCGAAATGCTTCCTTCCATCCCAAACTCTGCAAAATTTGTATGTGAATTTAGTTATATATGATAAAAAGAAAATTATAACTCCTTATAAGATCAACATATACAAAATTGAGACAATACATCACCTGGAGCCATATATCCAACAGTGGCTAGGGTCATGGTTTCTGTCATCGAATCTCCACCGCCAATGAGTCTTGCAATGCCAAAATCAGCAACATGTGCAACCATATCATCATCTAGTAGTATATTGCTTGGTTTCACATCACAATGAACGATAGGTATCGAGTAACCATGATGAAGATATTCTAGTGCCAATGCAACATCTTTCATTATGTCTAACCTCTGCAGGATAGTCATGGAGCGGTTTGGAGAATACAACCACTTTTCGAGGCTTCCATTAGGCATCAATTGAAGTATTAGGGCTTTGAAATCAAGTTCATCGCAGCAACTTATGATTTTAATAAGATTCCGGTGACGGATATTGCTTAGCATTTCACATTCCTTATCAAAACTCTTGAATGCCCCTTCTAGCTGTAAATTGAAAACCTTGACGGCGATATCTATCCCGTCTGAAAGTGTTCCTTTGTATACTGAGCCAAAACCCCCTGTGCCTAGTAAGTTACTCTCATGAAATCCATTTGTTGCCCTTACAAGTTCTAGGCGTGAAACTCTTCTCCAAAGAGCTTGATGTAGCGAGGCAGTTTCTCTAACAACTTCGACATTCCTTTTCTTGCATAGTATCAGAATCAATGCAGCGGCCGCTAGGAGTATTACTGATATGACCCCTGAGATGATATATTTAACTTTCCTCCAGTTTGGCTTAACTTTTGTTCTATTTTTGCACAGTGGAACATGGAGTCGGGAAGCACCGCAGAGTGCACCGTTTGATGCAAATGAATCAGCAGAGAAGCTTCCGAAAGGCCCGCCAATCGGAATTTCTCCTTGGAGTTTGTTGAAAGACAAATTCAGATGCTTGAGATACAAGAGTGCTTCCAATGACTTTGGGATCACTCCGGATAGATTGTTTTTAGACAAATCCAAGAATTCTAGGCTTAGCAAGTTTTTAAATGAAGTGGGAATAGAGCCTTCTAAATAATTGTTTGCCAAGGAGAAACTAATCATATTTTGAAGACCACCAATGCTACCGGGAATGTTTCCGGAGAAATGGTTATTTGATAAATCCATATCCACCACATCTCTCAACTTTCCGATATCTTCTGAGAGTGGTCCAACTAGAGAATTGGATGCCAAGTTTAGGTGCAATATATGGTTGAGTTCCCACAAGGAAGATGGTATTTTAGAAGTTAACAAATTGGACCCTAACGATAAACGTCTTAGAGATACTGCCAAAGTACCCAAGCAGGAAGGAATTGAACCAGAGAGCCGATTAGCACCGAAACGTAAATCGGCTAGGTTGTTTAGTTGACAGAGTTCATACGGGATATGTCCTTGCAGTTGGTTATCATTCAAATACAAACCTTGGAGATTTTGTAGCCTTTGTATTGAACTTGGAATTGCTCCACTCAACTGATTGTCTCCCAGGTTTAACTCTATCATGCTGCTCAAGTTGCCAATATCAACTGGCATGTTACCCCTGATGTTGGAAAATCTTAAATCAACATATTGGAGTGACGTAGATAGATTCCCGCGAGGAGCTGGAATTTTGGTGTTTAGTGGATTATATGACAAGTATAATCTTGTCAGATTTCTAAGATTAAACAAGCAAGAGAGAGTGCTTCCTACTTGTGGAGCAGAAGCATCAATCGTCAAATTGTTCGAGTGCAAGATAAGAGACTCGAGGTTTTTCAAGGAACAGAGTGTGATAGGAAGAAACCCGGTAAATGAGTTTGTGCTCATGTCTAGCTCCTTGAGCTTGGAAGCATTGGATAGGTTAGGGAGTAGTCCGGCCACGAGGTTATTTTGGGCCACACCTAGGAATTCTAGGTTTGGAACGTTAAGACCTATGTTTGCTGCGAGGCCACCTGAGAGCTGATTAAGAGAAAGCCCTATTTCTCTTACCATGGAGTTATTGAAGAGTTTGGATGGGATGACGCCACTGAGATTATTAGCATGCAGTGTCAAAATCTCTAACTGTGGAAGATCACCAATCTCATCCGGTATTGTACCTGTCACAATTTCAGCACGTTTGCATTAACTTTGTAACTTCAGTTTAACTAAAAACTAAAAACGAAATGATTGTAAAATGCTCCCAAATTTATTACCTTCTAAATTATTGTCGGAAAGAATAATCTCGCTTAAGTAGGTCAAATTACCAAGACTTTTGGGTATGCTTCCACGGAAATTGTTAGACGCTAATGAGATTTCACGAAGCTCTTTGCATTGCCACAATTTGGAGGGAATCAGACCGTCAAGCTGGTTTTGACCCAAATATAATTGTCGAATACTCGAAAGATGCTCACACATATTGTCCGGAAGACTACCACTCATGTTGTTTCCGTATAGAGTGAAAGCAGTCAAAGAAGATATGTTGAGGACAGGCACAAAAGCAGAGCCTTTTAGGGCATTGTCCTGCACAAACAACACCTCTAGCTGACCTAAACTGCCTATCTCGTTCGGAAGTTCTATAAAATCAATCCGTGCATATTGTTAAAATCATGTATGCATATATAGGAGCAACTTCTTAGTGGGAATCTCGTTGTATTGTAGCAAAAGTGGGATACATTCTAAGGACCATGTACTCACTATATAGGACCTCTTTTTTTGCTCTAGAATACGAGGGTCTTACATGGTAAATATACGATCCTACGATAGTCCTCTCATCTCATTTTTTGCTGAAGTTGAACAAGATCCCAGCTAAGAAGGGGCTTGCATATATATAACAAAACCTAAGTCATACAATATACCTTCAAACTTGTTGTCGTCAAGGTATATGACCTTCACCATTGTTAAGTTGCCGATTTCTCTAGGTATGCTACCTGTTAAATATGTGCATGTGTGCCAGCAAAAAAGAAGGGAAAAAAAACAAACGAGATGATTGTTATACATTTTATAATATAGATGTTAAAATGTAACAAAGATGTTAAATGTAATGAAGCAAGCAACACTAATTTATATGCCTAGTACGTACGTACCTGATAGTTGGTTACTGCTCAGATCAATTTTTTCGAGTGCAGATGAGTTGAAGATAGCAGTGGGTATGAAACCAGAGAAGCCATTACCCCACAATATGAAGGTTTGAAGTTTAGGGAAGGACCCAAACCACGAAGGAATAGTTCCCGTAAAGTTGTTGTATTGAAAGTTAATCACCTTCAACCGGCGCAAACGAGACAATTCTTGGGGTAGGGGACCATTAAAAAAATTATTCTTAAGGTGCAACTCAACGAGAAATGAGAGGTTGCCTAGATGCGGAGGAATAACCCCGGCAAGACCCATGGACGAGAGATTTAAGGCCGTGACTCTTTGGTGGCGAGCATCGCAGGTAACACCAACCCAGTTGCAAATGTCAAAATTGGAGGTAGAGGACCAGTTGGCAGTCAAGATGTTTTGAGGGTCACTAGTGATGTGAGCTTTGAGAGCAAGAAGCGCAGACTGATCTGTGCTGAAATTGGTATGAGCTATTGCTAATGCTCCTACAATTAAGTAATTAGCCATAATCATCATAAAGATATAACACAAACAGTGTATCATCGACAACATTTTTGATAGTAGGAAACGACTTCTCTCCATATACAGTATATATATACTCTCCTTAATTGTAATAGTTTTTGTCTTTCGATTTTAATTTGATGGAAAACCTGAACTCATTACATTCACATAAATAGGGAAACAAGATGGTGTTACCAAGACTTGTGCACGACTTAGGCTTGCCCGGCTTCTACGTCGAGACTTGCATTGCCCGGCTTCTTCTTCGAAGTGAGGAGACTTGGACTTTGAACGAAGACCAAACATCATCATTGAAATTTAACAATATTGGTAATTTGTGCTGCACAGCTGGAGATGCCCAAATGTGGAATTGTAGTCTTCAGTTCACACTCTATCAAAACAAACAACATAAAATTGTGATCTCTACAATGCACTTAAAAAGTTTATTAAAACTTCTTATTTTCTTGGTAATTAAGAAGCTGTTTGATAACCATTTCGTTTTTAGCTTTCATTTTTTTTTGAAAACTGAAAACTAACTACTTTCAGTTTCCAAAAAAATGAAAACTAAAAACTAAAGGCTAAATTTTGAAAACTCAAGAAAGAAGTTACCAAACAAGTTTACAATTTTCAATTTTTATAAATGAAAACTGAAAATAAAATGGTTAGCAAACGGCCTGTAAATTAGTATAAACATGGTAGTCACTAGCATTACGGTCTAATGACATTCCTCTCTACTTGTAGGCAAGAGGCTTTAAGTTCGACTCACTTGATGACAAATTTGATGCCTAATTATTATGGCAACCAACACACACGTTCGAGCCAGATTCTCAAGTTCCGAAACATACTTGTCAACCGAAGGACCAACCTGGACATTGTTTTCCCGCATGAGCCTCTTGTTCACAACCAAAACCCTTTTGTCACCCAGCTCTTCCACTAACGCTACCTCCTGTGTGCACCCCAAAGTCCTTGGTCTCCATCACATGTTTAGTTGATCCAAACTTTTCTACTAGTTGGAAAAGAGTCCCTGTTTTATCAAAAACAACTGTTTTCACCTGCAGGGATCAAACACGTCCAGCGTGACAATATGTCAATAGTGTAACCATCAACCTTGTAATAATAATGTCATTTTGCATTATAAGTTATAACCTTATCATAATCATATTACACCGTAAAAGTAGGATATTATACTTAGATATATTTCCATTGCACTACCAACATTCAAATTAAATGGTACGACTACCTTTTTTTCTACTAAAAAGTACCATATTTTCAGCATGTACTCTAAAATAATTGGTGCTCATATGCATTGGAGAGGGGATGATATTTATAGGATTTACTTTGAGATATTTTCATCTTTTAATACCCAAAAAAAAATTAATTTTGCATGAGGAACTTCATGGTAGTGTCATTGCATTTATACGAGTCATACATGCATGTACGAATGAGATTATGGTTGGCACATCTTTTGGATGAAAGAGTAAATATCTTGAAGTACCGACAAAATGACCATTAAAAAAATATCTTCAGTAATTGCCGGATAAAAAGTTGACCTGTTTATATAGTTTGAAGTTTGAACACGCTTTACATTTTCAATCTCCAGCCGTACAACACTTTACCTATCATGCAATTTGACTTGTCCATGCAGGCCATGAAAGATCAATGTTGAAGTCTTCGTGGGAACTCAAATCACGGGTTGAAATATGCCTGAGACATTATATACTGATTGGCATCCCATAAATCCCAGTGTCTTTTGCTACGTAGAAAAGCTAAAGCATTAATCAGCCAGTTATGCTGAATAAAAACATGTATTATTCTAACATGATGTCACATGTCTACCAACAAACAAGTTTCTAAGAACTAAAACTTGAATTGCCATAAGTGGCAATGTTTTATGCCTTACCGTTGTGCCTCTTAGCAACTAGAGTTCTTGCCACTAAGGAGGTTGTGGTGGAGATTTAGACAATCAAATCCCTTAAGATAGTAGACAATATTAATATCGTTCATAATTTATCAATACAAATAAGTTACAATTGTTACCAACAAGGTTTTTATGTCATGAAAATGTCGCATTAGACAAACAAGCTACATATTTTAGTATCTATTAGACTATATGTGTTTTTTTTTTTCGGGACCAGAACACGCGTATGGAAAATGTGTTTGATATTTACGTTCTGTACAATATCCTTCAGAAGGAGAAATGGTGTGTTTGATGATGCATGTCAAACTTAAGTGGTGACCTATCAGATCTCGTCAGACTCGTCTATGTTGTATAAGTTTCTAAATTTCCTTTTTTCTTCTTTGGTTGTCATTGCTTCTCGTCTCACTGACTAATTCAAAACATGCATAGCAACACGGGCTGACCCTGAGATTTTGGAGGCCATGTGCAAGGCTCTAAGGGAGACCCTTAAAAAGCATGGAATTTTGGTTGATATGTTTTCTTTTACATTTTAATTTTTATGATTATGTATAAATTGAGATAAAGATAAAAAAATTTGGTGTTCTAGTTAGGTACCTACTTGCATTCCTATGTTTTTGGGTTCGAATTTCCTTACTTTTACATACCTAAAAAAAAATCCTTAGAAGGTCTAACGTTTAATTTGGTTGCTATGTTTTCTTTTACATTTTAATTATGATCATATATAATTGAGATGATGTAAAAAAAAAAAAAAAAAAGGGAATCATAGTGTGATGGCTAGGTACCTATTTACATCTCCTATATTTTTGGGTTCGAAACACCATGATTTAAATAACAAAAAAATAAAAATAAAATAAAACACAGCTCATGCTTTTAAATACCCAAAAAATTAAAATGAAACACAAAATAAATGTCATGCTTTAAATAAGAAATAAATAAATAAAAATAAAACACAACTCATGCTTCTAAATACCCAAAAAATTAAAATAAAACACAAAAACCTCCACTGGGTAGGGTCGAACCAGTTTATGGTACATGAATATGACGCAGAAGACAATGGCACTGCAAGAAGAATTTGGAATATTATTGCAAATTTATATATATATACACACACACACACTATACACAGGTAAAATAAAATCGTTATCGGGGCCCTCCAAATTGGGGGTCCTGTGTGGTGGCACCACTTGCACACACTCAAGGCCGGCTGCTAGGGAAATGAGGAAATTAGGCTGGTTCTTTCTCAAACTTGCCCACTTGGAATACAAAGATTATGGGCTTGGTCTTTTGGGCTCCCAAACAACCCAAAGTCTTCCATAATCTTGACTCCACGTAGGCTCAATGAACTTCCATAATCATCCACACCACAATTCACTTGACAAGCCCCGACATGTGACTTGGGCTTATCTGAGCATGAATAGTGATTATCATGATAAAACTTGGCGTGACAAATATGCATGAGTTTGCACGAGCGTGGCTTGATTAACGTAGCATGGCATCATTATGAACATAACTCCTTGATTCCGCACATTTGCATGTATTTGGGCTCAACTTGAGGCTTGTATAACAATTGGGCCTTGAGACTTGATTGGGCTTGCATATGACATTTTTGGGCCTCAACAGGTATCTTATCCTAAATTTTCTCCTAGATATTCTCTCAATTTGATAAAGGTTACTTTCCCTACAAGAACTCTCTCTCAGACTTTTACACACATTCTCTCTATGCCTAACATAAGCCCTACGCCACCGTCTACGCGTAGACACATTCAGGAAGAACTCATGGGCTATTCCAACTGGATTTCGCCTCCGTCCACAGATGTACGCAAATTTGGTTCCAACAACGATTATTAACATCATATGGATAGCAAATGTTGATGTCGTAACAACAATATTTCACAAATGTCATACTACTAAAGAGAGATGAGAAAATAATAAATAAGTTTTCAATTTATTTCGACTTGGATGCTAAATCACGAACCAGAGACCGAAATTTAAATAAAATTACAAAGAAGTAATCCCTAACTTCCTACAATCGTGTAAAAGCTTTAAAGAAATTATCACAAGAAGATTAGAAAATCAAATACAAGTAGAACTTTTGTCATCACCTTTTTTTTTTGGTTAATTTGTCATCATCTATTGGAAACAAGTTTATATCTACTACTATATTTGCTTCTCGGTAAATATGTCATGCTTGAGTAAAGTAAAGCCATATTTTAAACCAATAACTTCATCTTCCAACTATTTGAATTTGAACCATCATAGTTTTAAATCCAATTATTTGTTCATGATAATTCACACATGACCATATTCCTGCTTGATATTTTGTATATCCCAAAGTCCTTCACATTGTTAATTGCCGTCATTATATAATAAGTTTCTTCTTGACATATGATAAAAAGTACTACCAATCAACTTTGATATTTGGCCAACACCGTGTCAAAACTTGAAGAATATATTACTACTATTGATGCTACTTGGACACACAAAACTGACATTTTCTTTTACACACTCTCGAATATTAGGTGATACCTACATACAATGGTAAAGCTCACATATATTAGAAAATGTGTCAACAAGTATAATTTTGTGTGTCTGAATAGTTTTATTGTACTATTATATATAAGAACAATCCTTACATCATGATGAAAAAAAAAATTGAAAGAGTCATACTATTTGGACACACAATATTAACACATTTGTTTACACTCTCTAATACAGGTGTGATACGACTGATGAAAGCGTGTCACCAAGTGTGTTAATTTTGTGTATCCAAATAGTTTTACTAAAAATAAAAAATATATAATGAAAAGTAGAATCTAGTCCTTAACATTTCTTTTCATCCTGGCCATGCACACTGCCATCTTCAGATGGAGAGCAAATCTTGTACATTATCAAGGAATTGAAATATGCGTACCTCTATATCTTCTTAAGAACTAAAGAACCATAAACTCCCCAAAATCCAACAATCCAAAATCCGACAATGAAACCTAGGGCTACAAAGATAAAAAAAAACAAGGGAAGCTTGTCACATTCATTGTCCGCATTTGGGTCGACTTTGTTCTTACTATCCGCGGCAATTTCTATGCACCCTCTAACTATGCAGCCGTTTAGAGGTGGAGCACCACAAAGTTTAGGGTTCCCCTCAAATGCGGAAGTCTTGAAGCTCTGAAGTTGCATGCCCGTGGGTGTTCATCCTTTGAGATTATTGTACGAGACATCAAATGCTTTCAAGAAATTAAGGCTCGTCATTGACAAGGGAATTTTTCAAGACAAATGATTCGTGGAGAGGTTCAAAATCTCTAAATATTTTAGGTTAGATATTTGATCAGGAATGTCACCAGAGAAGTTGTTGTCGTCAAGATACAACTCACGATGAAGCTCCAATTAGCCGATCCCAGTAGGTATACTACCATTAATGTTATTGCCCTTTAGGTTTTTCATTCGCTGCAAGTTAGACAATTGACACACCATAAAACTTGGATTTTTTATCAGGCCACCTATGAGGGGAACTTCAAATTCATCATTAACATTGGTAATCTATAAAGTTGTTTTGGAAATTCACCTAAAATTTGGTTGAATGCTAGATCCACACAAAAGAGTTTTGGAATAGTCCCCAACCAACTTGGAATTGACCCTGTGATTTGATTATGGCCCAGATACAATATCTCTAGATTCTTTAGGTTTGATAACCATCCAGGTACCTGACCAGTGAGCCCACAGTATGACAAAAACAAGACACGAAGATTCTGGAAGCCATAAAAATCAACCATGTCATCATCTGTTGGCATTGCCTCACGGTCAAATGAACCAGCAATGAGGAGTGTTTGAAGACTTTTGCAATGCATTAATATCTTCAGTGCCTCTGTGATATTGGTCAATTGTACATTACGAAGCAAAAGAAGGACAAGGATTTCAATGAAAAAATCTCAGGTTGTATTTGTTCTTCTAGAAAAGGATTATCACTCAAACGAATTGCTTTTAAAGACCTACATAAGTAAAGGCTTATCGGCATGATACTAGTGAAGTTATTCCTAAGTAGGTCAAGTTTACTAAGGTGGCTGAGTTTAGAGAAATTAAGCGTGGTGAGATCTCATTTCCAAGTGATTGAATCCCAAATGTAGTTCTACGATATTTGTGCAATTCATCAAAGATGGGGGCAAATTTCCTTGTAAGCGGTTGAGATCAAGATGCAAGAATTTCAACTTGGACAACTTCCCAAAATTGAGAGGAAGTGTACCACTCAAATGATCAAAGTTGAGGTCAAGGATTGTTAGGTAGGTGAGGTTCGCGATTCTTTCACTAATGGCCTCATATAGTGAATTGAGAGGTAAAGCAAGTTCCTCAAGTTTGGTGGCATTGTAGATATCTTCTGGAAGTGATCCTGACAAATTATTGTGACCGGCACGAAGAATTTGCAATTTTGAACACCCTTTGAACCCACAAGAAATGTTGCCACTAAATTAATTGGAGGAAAAATCAAATACTCTTATGGAAGGAGACTATCGGAGACAAATAGATGATGGGATATGCCCAGAGATGTGTTGTTGTTGACTTGAAATTAGTGAAATTCCAAGCTTGTTGGAAGAAAGAAGATGGAATTGAACCATGGAAGCGATTGCTTGATAGATCTATTTTCTGGATATTGTTTGTGTGGTAGAAAACGGTATCTTTCCGGAAAGAAGGTTATAGCTCAAATCAAGGATCTCGAGGCGTTCCAAGGACAAGAAGAATTTAGTTTCAAGTGTACCATAAAGTGAACTGTGGGAAAGGTTCAAGTGGTTGAGATGTGTGAGATTTCCAAGTGATGAAGTAAACATACCTCTCTTTTGAGCCCTTTGAAGGGTTAGAGCAAATGGGTGACCCAACCCTCTTGATTACAAGTGATGTCATCCCAAAGACAACAATCAACATAACTACTCCAACTTACAAGAGGAGAAGATAGAATGCGGGCAAAGGCGAGGAGTAAGATGCATTCAGTTTGGTTGCAAGCATGAATATTTGTAGATATAATGCAAGAGAATAATAAGATGATAAGGAAGCCATGAGCCATTTTTTAACTTGAATATTGCTTACAGTAACAAGTTTGCACACACATATATATATATATGTGTGTGTGTGTGTGTGGGAACAGCCAAAGGTCCGTAGGTATGCATGATTTATTTTTATTTTTGCGTGGATATTATTGTTGTTATTTTGTCCTTTTAGCTTCGAATTATCCAAACCCCAATATATACGTTTGAAGAGAATTTGAATGGCATGAAAGAAACCAAAAGCAAAGACCTCAGTAGGTCATGACTCATAAGATGGGGCCGCACAAGAAAACAATTAAACATAACTAAAGTTTTGTCTATTCCTTCTTACTAGTAAATGAGACATTTTAAATTTAATTTGTGTAAATTGCAAATTTGATACCAATTTGTTATTCTGACCCCATTTTAATATACTAAGTGGCATATACGTACGGCATGTAAGAAAACAAAAGATTTGTCCTTCAGAAATGCATACCCAAATTGCAATGACCGGTTTATGAGCTGTCATCATTTTGTATCAATTCTTGAATATATAACAAATGAAAATGATGTTGCATAATATTAATCAGTACTTAAGGGCTCGTCTGACATCTAGAAATGGTTTAGAATGTACAACTCTCATCATATCAAGGGAATTTGGATTCCATCCGGATTCAAATTGTGGGGATCCTAGGGATCCTCACATCTTTGTCATTCATCTTAATCATTTGATTTTTTTTATTTAAAATTAAACACAAATAGTACTTGACGAAAACTGATCGCACGTTGTACGATGAACGAATAAAAAGTGGAGGTTTCTAGAATCCCCACAAAGTGGATCCGGAGAGGATCATCTTCCATATCAAGGTATGTGATAGGAAAACGATACAAAATGTGTTCAACATGAAGGTAGAAAATGAACTTCTTATTAAGAAAACTCATCACTTTCAATTCCCAAAAAATTGTATGACTAAAAAAGACAAGTTTCTTTCATGCCTAATCCCCTTCTAATCTCTTAAAATGAAAAATCTTTCACCTTCATCTTCAATCTTGAATCTTATCCAATCAACCTAAGGATTCTTAAGAACCACACAAGCCTACAAGATATTATCCCATTGCTAAGTGAGAGAATTGGCTAAAAAAAAGGGAACTTTAACGAAAAACTTCCAGTACTGTTTATTTTAACGAAAAACCATATTTTTACATTAAAAAGTTAATCCTGGTACTATTCACTTTACCCTTTATTTTGTTCTTATCGTTAAAATTCAAAATTTTCAAACCCTTTTCATTAGTTTTCCTATAAAAAAAAACCATAACTGCCCATTCATGTATATTTTACAAACCCCTTAATACATCAAGGAGAAATTTCCACAATTCTACTAGCTAGTAAAAGCAAAGGCCAAAACTGCTTTTCGGACAAACGATGCTGCTACCACTATGAAACTGGTGGCAGCCATGGGCCCCTGCACACAATGTACACGGCTAAGTGTATTTGATTTGATAGGAAAAATGTGTGCTTCTCCCGTTTGGTGGGCTTTGGGGTTCACAAAATTTTAGCTAGTATTATACTTGCACAGGCCAAGTGAAAATTTAAAGAAGATTTGTTTGAAATCAGATAGATTGATAACAAATATCAATGTACATCTACATTAAAGAGCGGGTGAGTGGACTAATCTCACAATGAGCAAATCATAATAATATGGTTCAAATTTGTTTTTGGTAAAAATCATACAATTATGAAAATGTCGATTGATTCGTAGACGGAGACGAATTATAGTAATTTGTTCTAACTCGAATTAAAAATCAATTAGGTCTCTGATTTAACAAAACGTGCATCATTAGTTCTTATCATTGACTTTCGTTAAAGAATCCGTTAGTCTAATAATGTGGACACACATAAGTCCCATATTTTACAAAGCCATATATATTAAACAAGAAAAATTAGTTTTATATTTGAAAAACATACATAATAAAAGGACCAAGGAAAAGAAAAAAGAATAACAAATCGTAGCCACTCTTTAAGAACCCACCCATTCTCCAGATTTTGTTGCAACAAAGAGAACATCCCGGCCACTCCACCAGCAAAGCCATAGCTCACTAACCACCTCCTAAGAATTGGTCATCTTTCAATAGATTATGTAATAAGAAGAGCAAGTTGAGCCTTTGAAGTGGATTAAACCTTAAAACAAAAAAACCAGTTTGAATTTCGGCGTGACTCATTTTGTGATGTCCGAAAAGAGAGCCTTTGTGGAGGAAAAATGTTAACTCGGAAGGTGAGGCTGAGTTAACTCGGTATGTTACGGCTTGGTAGTGGGTCTGAGAACCAATGATTTTAGTCATGCCATGAAACTTACGAAGGGAAAAAGAAAAAAATATATAGGAGGAGCAGTACCATGGCAGACTGAAAATAAGCAAGACGGTGGATCGGGAAATTAGACATGGGACTTCATATGTGCTACATGTTATATATTAACAGATTTGTTATGTCCTGGGTTCGATTCTTGTTGTTGATGAATCGCACGATAGTGGTCAGTGAGAGCTTAAATACCTCTATAGTCTTTTCGGCTTCTAGAAGAGTAGATTGCCATGACAAAACCACTAACTTGTCCTTTTTTTTAAAAAGAAAAAAAAAACCTTTTTTTTTTTCAAAAAGAAAAAAAAAAACTAAAGAAAGATGAATGGTGCACGTTTTGTATATTTAAGGACTTAAAGTAATGAATTTTTAGTTTAGGAATGTGATGAGTCGATATTTTTCTATATTTGTAATTTATTTGATATTTTGAGAGAATTTTGATACTTTGTTTTTAGGACATGTGAATCTATTTTAGGCAAAAAAAGAGAGGCAATGAAACGAAGGAATTTTGAAGTAATTCCAATTAGAATAGATTTGGGAGCCTTTGACGATTATTTTGTCAAAATCCTAGATTTTATCTCCAAGCCGTTCGACCGTGGAAATTAAATAAAGAATGATCGCAGTTCGGTCAAATTGACGTTTTGGGACTTTTGGGGCTATAAGTCAGTTAAGATGATTTTTGGGGTTTTTGAAGTTTAATCCTTGAAGAAGATTAAAATTCAATAAAAACCTGGTGTTAGATTAGATATTGATTTTAGTCCTCTAATGTGTACTTAATTTAAATTTATATTATAATTTTGTTTAATATTTAATAGATATCTTATTTAATGTCATTACATTAAAATTAAAATTATTTATTATTATACACATTTTAATTCATTATATTTATTTTACTTCCTCTAATTAGTATACCTAAACGATCATATCATAATATATTTTACTAAATTAGTGTACCGAAATGTCCGTACCTAAATATATTGTAGTAAATTAGTGGCACATAAGAAAATATGCAAAAACATAAGAGTACTGAAAAATTCCGTACCTAAACTAGTGTACCAAAATGTTGGTACCTAAATATATTATAATAAACTAGTGTACCAAAATGTCCGTACCTAAACGTATTATACTAACCTAGTGTACCAGAATGTTCGTACCTAAATATATTGTAATAAATTAGTGGCACATAAGAAAATATGCAAAAACATGTGTACCGAAAAATCTTTAAGAAAAATTTTCTTATTTAAGATACTTAGCATAATGAGAATTAAAATTTATAATATTTTCATAAAATTTAATTTATGAAAACCATAAAATTATAAATAAAAAAGAGGGACATTTAATATACTGTCATTAAATAGACTCTAAGGACTAAAATCAATTTTTAATTTTGTATAAGATATTTTTCTAAACTTCATCTTATTTAAGGATTGAAATCTAGTTTTCTAATGATTTTTTTTTAAGGAAAGTTCCTTTTGCAAATTGCAAGGGACATTTTTAACTTTCCAACACCACCTGGCAAGCCTGATTTGGTGTTAATTTGATCATAATAAAACGTGTGAATTCTTTGGTTGACCAGATTACCCAATTTGAATAGGATTGTGTTTCCTAATTTATTATGATAAATTACATTTTGCATCATCAGGTTTATATGTGTTTGCAACCTTATACAATATTTTTAGGACATTTCAATTCTATCATTACTTGTCATTTTATTTCAATTTCATACATATGTTATAAAATCTATTAACCGTTAAATGAGGACGTGGTAAATATCAAGTCTACATTTGTGCTGATATGGCTGTATCTTAGCCACATGGCCCATCAAATAATAAAAAATATTTAATTATTAAGGGACCATTATTAAATATTATTTAGATTTGTTTAACATTTTATTTTAAAAAAACCAAAGACAAGTCTCTCGTAGAAGTATTGGGCGTGCAGAGCTCCAATTGGGGGATTTGCAGTTAAAGCAAACCCTCAACTTCCAACACTTCATCTTCTTCGTCAAGAACTCAGAAATGCACGGCGACATCGGACATCGATTCTTCCAAGAAGGAGGCCATGTCAATTTCCAACTGCGACCCTCCACTTCCTCTTCCGCCTTCGCTACTAATTCGGTCATTTCATTGGTTTTGAGATTTGGGTTTGTTTGCGGTGCGAGGTTTTTTAAAATCCAGCGCCGTGAAGCTTGCAGACGTCGTGGAACTTGCTGGAGAAGAAGATGTGGGCTAGTATTGCTCGAATTCAGGGACCCCCAACTCGATGATGTGAAAAAGGAAGGGGTTTGAATTGAAGAAATGAAGAGACAGTCGCTGTGTTTTTGAGTGGATATCGAAATTAGGGATTTGGTGAAGGAAGGAAACCAAGATTTGGGGGACATCTAAGAAAACATTTTAAATCATCTAGCCATTGAATACGGACCGGTTACTCTTGTGATCAATGAATCTGACGGTTAGCAGCAAAGAATATCAAAGGTAATTTTTTGTTTTTCATGCACACTCAACAAACACGAAGCTCATCATTGCAAACTTTATGGCACGCACCCGAGACTGCATGTCTGAATTTGAAATATCTACACTACCCTCCAAGCATCGGATTACCAAATGAAGAAAGAAGACTAAACAATACATATTCCATCTTATCCCGAAAGACATGGTCTTTGGGTACTATCCATCCTCAAGAGGAACAGTTGCCTTTCAGATACATTGTTAAGGGCAGTTGTGGGATTATGATTTTTTAGGGTTGGGGCTGATCGGAATACCGTTACATCAGAAGTCCGATCATGGACTCAACAGCTCCGAGCGGAGCTGGATTAGATGGAGCAACGGTGACCCCATTACTTGTACCGGGGCAATAAGCAAAGTTCTAGCGACTCTGTTAGAATGACAATGCTTGTTCCGCAAGACACAAGATTTGATCCAAATATAGACTTAATTAGATCCTTCATAAGTTTTGGAGCTCTTACAATTTAGGAATTGGCGCCATAAGTTATCACAATTCCTAAGAGGGTGTAATATCTACTTCTAAATATCCTTTAGGATCCTCCTGTCTTAGAACAAAGATTCTATCCTAAAAATCTCTCCCCTAAACGATATAGATACACCAATCTAAGATTTGTCTCTAGTAACTCAATATTTGTATTCTAATTCTCCTACCCACCGCTTGAGTCTAAAACTTGCTTACTAACTTGATTGTTGGAGAGCCTTTGGCTGGCACACCGACACAGTGTGTAAATTTAATTTCAACAGTATCGTTTATCAAAAGAAAAAAAAACAGCAATATAAATAAAAAGAAAAGACAAAGCGATCAATCATCCTCTTCCTGACGTAGCCCCCTTGGGCATCGCCACACCTACCCTTACTTATGGCATCCTCCATTCCTCTATTCAATCCATTTGAGTTTTTGACATCAAAACCCAGCGAACAGCTTACCCTCCTGAGTCCTCAGCATTGCCTCCCAGTGCCTTTGATGGCTGATGAGTTTTGTTTTTTCCTTCCTCTTTCTCGTTCGTAGAACAGCTCTCCAAAATGATTTTATTACGTGCGATTTGAAGATTTAGAGTTTTGTATTAACCTCCATGAAACCTTAATTGATTGTGGGTTTGCTGTCCCGGATTCTATGTCTCCTTGGTGTCTCTTTGTTTAGTTTGATGACACGTGTTTAACAATTTAACCCCACAATACGCTGTTACTTTTTATAAAATTAATTATATTATCAAAAATTAAATGTTTCAAAAACCAACAATGAAATAATTTAGACTCCCGAGCACACACGACACACAACTCCATCACTGTTGTCGCTCCGCCTTACCGCCGGCAAAGCTTCCTCTCTCTCTCTCTCTCTCTCTTCAAATCCTGCACTAGATCGTGATTGATCCAGCACGTCAAAGGACAAATATTCTGTCAAAGGTTGATATTTGGGATTCAATGAGGATATTAGATCGATGCTTCGTCGGTGGTGAGCAATGGCATCCACCAGACCCACACCCAAATCAACCCAACTTTTAATTTCATGCTTTCTCTTCTCTTTCCCCGATTGAAAGCAGGAAGCCCCAACTTCGTTTACTAGCTTGAATTTCTCCATTATCTGAAACAAGTCAAGGGTGATGTCTCCTCTAATTAAATCTTCATTTCATTCAAATGGATCAGGGCGGAGGAGAAAAGCGAGTGGGGGATGCCTGAAGGGGTGGTTGGCTTGAAGGTGAGCTATGGGAGGCCGAGTGAGAAAAGATGAAGATCTATATTTTTCTTTTTCTTTTTTCGATTTTTTTTTCTTTTTAAAGAAAATGTAATTTATCTTTAATTATTTGAAAAGTTAACAGTGTTAGTTTGGAGTAAAGTTAAAGGACATGTGTCAAAAAATTAGGAAAGAGACACAAAGGAGACATGAAATTTGGGGACAGCAAACCCTTGGCCCTAATTTATATCTCAAATGCACAACAGAATAAAACCCATTTCTGAGAATTCCTGCAATTTTTTCTCCTAAATTAAATTCCTAATGTTAGAGTAAATGTAGAAATATAGAGAATAATCCGAATGATAACTTTGAGATACAACTTGAATCGTTTTCTTAAAGTGTTATTTGCCCCCACTCAAATGAGTTTGCTAAAGGGTTCTTAGTAAATCATTTCCAGGATACAACAAAGTATAAAATATTCAATTAGCAAAACCGAATTATATTCCCTTACAAATAACTAAAAAGATATTATATGAATGTGATGGAGAGAAAGAGAGCAAATAATGTATAAACAAATTTCTAAAATTGTGGGTGAAACATTATACCACAATAGGTATTTATAGACGTTAAATCACCCATCCATGGAGTCCTTTCATTTCAGTTGAAGATATATAACCCTTCTTAATAGTGTTGACCCAAAAGACCCAAAAGACATGTCTTCTATTTAAAAATACTGACTAATTACATCTTTTAATTCTATATATACAATTTGAGTAAGCATCATATCTTTTAACCAAAAATTGCAATCATTCAACAAAATATACAATCGTAAAACAGTTGAATGAAGCCGAACCTTTTGTAAAGGTTGCTGCCCATACACTTGCTGCGCACCGCAGTCCCCTTTATCTATTACACACACAAACATATTATATAAATAATATAATATAAATATATATTATATAGTACATATTATTGAAATCTATACCACCTAATCCATGGACTAAATTCTTCATTAGATTTCCGGGTATATTTAAGGGGGGTAATTGAAATTGTAATGGTGGCCATGGAAAGTAAGTGGGGAGGGAAAGGTCAGGGAGGATGGGTTTGTTGCTAGGTATATCTCCTTTTTACCTTAAAGTTTGTTTTTTTATTCATACTCTTACATATTGTTGAACACACCATATCTTGAATATACCATGTATTTATTTTTTAATTAAAATTTATCTAAATACACCACACATGGTTTTCTATACTATCCTTACACCATACACTTTCTACAGACATCCCACACTAACCTCGCATATCCTGAAGTCGTCTTGCGCACTACGCACTGTTCTAAAAAATCTTGCCTAGCGGCGCATGGGCCCCCCCTATGCGTTAGGCTGTTGACCATATCCTCGATAGCCCCTAAGCATTTAAAAATTAATAAAGTGAGCCTAGACACGCTTAGGCTTCCATCTAGACACTCGCCTAGGTCGTGATTCTCACTTAAATAGAAAATCGATAACTTTTATTTTGCATTTTATTTTGTCACATTATATGTTTGTTCTAATACTTTACAATCAATATGTTATTTCATTTTGCAACTTATGTATCCCAATACAATTATGTTTTTTAAGTATAAATAAGTACAGTCACTTAGTACTACAGTCTGGTGGTAATCCTCTTCACTTGGAAGTGAAAGGGTAGGTTCGAATCTCGTGGATGGCGAATTTAGTACTAAATTAGTCTGCCCACTGTGTGGCTTAGCCAAACTACCCCTCCCCTTATTGTAAAAATATCGATGTACTTAAAAAAATATAAATAAGTGCATAAATAAGCACTTATTGATACACTATATAATAAATTTACTTAAATCCGCCTAGTCCGCGTAGGCCTTGCCTAACTGCCTAGGTGCTAGGCCATGCCTAGCTGCCTAGGTGCTAGGCCCCAGCCCGCCGCTCGACTAGAGCCTGGCGTCTTTTAGAACCTTGGCGCCACGTATGCTTTGTAATTTCTAGGGTCAACAGATATATAGATGGTTTAAAATAGTGGTTAATAATTCAAAGTAAACATGCATAACATCATAAGTAAATTGAAAAGAAACTACATATTCATGTTATGGCTCATGGCGTTGCCTAGCAAAATAAAATTAGTCATGCATATTTATAATCGAAAAGCAAAATATTATTAAGAAGAAGGATAAAAAAAAACACCCTTGAAACAAATCGTCAAAAGCTCCTAAACTGAAAGCTCCAAAGAAAATTTGTTCTAGCCTGTTAGGGCTCCTAACTTGGCATATAAATTGACTAATAAAAAATCTGCATCCTACCTAAATAGGTCTCCCAACCAAGGTTCTAAAAGACGTTAGGCGTTAGTCGGACGGCTGGCTGGGGCCTAGCACCTAGGCGATCTGGGCGGATTTAATATATAAATTTATTAAATAATGTTATTAAAAAAAAGAGTAAATTGTAGCTATGGTCCCTTAACTTTAACTCAATTGGAGCAATGGTCCCTCAACTAAAAATCCATTACCATTGGTCCCTCAACTTTAATTCAACTGGAGAAATGGTCCCTTAACTTTAACCCAATTGTAGCAATGGTCCTTCCAACATAACTCGTTTTGACAAAACTTTTGACGTAGTTGACGAAAATGACCATCATTACACACTTTGATGAGTTGAGGGACCCTAATTATATAAATGGTTTCCAACATAACTTATTTTGACAAAATTTTGATGAAATTGATGAAAGGGACTATAGCTACACATTTTGATAAGTTGAGGGACCAATGGTAATGGATTTTTAGTTGAGGGACCATTGCTCCAATTTGATTAAAGTTGAGGGACCATTGGTACAATTTACTCTTAAAAAAAAGTATAATATATTCAAATTGTGAGATGTTATATTATATGTCAAAGTTAGAGAGATAACCTTTATAGTGAGTGGAACGAAGCAGAGGTAAAATATCACACTGTAATTAAAAACACAAGGAGATGGCAAATTAAAGAGGGAGGAGTGGATGATATTATTGATCTTTCTTTCTGTCTGTCTTTCCGTTGTACCTTTTGATTGCATTCGAGTACTCTATTTATAGAGCAACTCGTATTATTACAATTTAACATTTACAACACTCAATGTTGAAAAACGATCTTCTTGCATCCAAAGTCAATTTCCATTTTCATGGGTATTGAAAACTTATGCCAAAGTTGAAAACCCATTCTGTGTGAGAATCGGAAAGTCTTCCAAGGTACTGTGGGCATTCACTACCCACCAGTATTTTCAACACTCCCCCTTGGATGCCCACATATCAACATCAGTTGCCTCGTTAAAACCTTGCTTGGAAAAACCCAGTGGGGAAAAAAAAAAACTATAGCGAAGGAAAAAGAGTACAACTTTACCAGAATTGTTGATGTAGTGTTAAGTATGCTTATGTTGCCTCATTAAAACCTTAATAGGAAAAACCCAGTGGGAAAAATCCTAATCGAAGGAAAAAGAGTACAACAAGCATGTATCATGGATGTTCCCCCTGATATATATCTCCCCCTGATTCCGCATTCTCCAAACTTAGTTGTTTGGTAAGTCGACGTAATCTGATACTTTGCACTAACTTCTGAAACGTGCACTTTGCTAGAGACTTGGTGAACAAGTCTGCCAGATTTTCATTAGAACGGATTTGTCTGACTTCAATAACTTTAGCCTTCTGAAGCTCATGTGCACTGAAAAACTTTGGAGATATGTGTTTAGTTTTATCGCCCTTGATGAATCCTTCCTTCATTTGGGCAACACAAGCTGCATTATCTTCATGAATGACAGTTGGATTGTCTGTCTTCGAAGTTAGACCACATGAATTCCGAATATGATGGATCATTGATCTTAACCAAGAACATTCACGACTTGCTTCATGTGAAGCAAGTATTTCTGAATGATTTGAAGATGTAGCAACTAATGTTTGCTTTGTTGAGCGCCATGAGATCGTTGTATCTCCATTCTTGAACACATATCCAGTTTGTGAGCGGGCTTTATGCAGATTAGAGAGAAAACCAGCATCTGCATATCCAACAAGGACCTGGTCATTTGTGGAGTTCTTTGAGTAGGAGAGAGCCATGTCTGTTGTCCCAAGAAGGTATCGTAATACATATTTGACATCCTTCCAATGACGAATTGTTGGAGCAGAGCTATACCTTGCTAACAAGTTAACTAAAAAAGCTATATCTGGTCTAGCATATTGTGCTAAATACAACAAAGCACCTATTGCACTCAGATATGGTACTTCTGGACCAAGGACCATTTCATCATCTTCTTTTGGATGGAATGGATCTTTCTTAATGTCCAGAGAACGAACAACCATTGATGTGCTGAGTGGATAAGCCTTATCCATGCCAAATCGCTTCAGAATTAATTCAACGTAAGCTGATTGGTGGACCAAAATTCCACTAGCACAATGCTCGATCTGTAGGCCGAGACAATATTTTGTTTTCCCAAGGTCTTTCATTTCAAATTCGCTTTTCAGATATTCAGCAGTTTTATGGAGCTCTTCAGGAGTTCCAACTAGGTTCATATCATCAACATATACTGCCACTATAGCAAATCCAGAATTGGATTTCTTAATGAACACACAAAGGCAAATGACATTGTTGATGTATCCCTCTTTGATCAAATATTCACTAAGACGATTATACCACATTCGTCCAGATTGTTTCAGCCCATACAATGATCGCCTTAATTTGATCGAAAGCATACTTCGTGGTTTCTTACTTGTTTCAGGCAACTTAAGTCCTTCTGGGACTTTCATGTATATGTCAGCATCTAATTCTCCATATAGATACGCAGTGATGACATCCATAAGTCGAATGTCAAGTTTTTCTGAAACCACTAAACTTATTAAGTAACGGAACGTAATTACGTCCATTATAGGAGAGTATGTCTCCTTATAATCAATTCCAGGTCTTTGCGAAAAACCTTGTGCAACGAGTCGTGCTTTATATCTAGCAATCTCATTTTTCTCATTGCGTTTCCTTATGAATACCCATGTGTAACCTACAGGATTTACATCAGGCGAGGTTTGGACTACTGGTCCAAAAACACTTCGCCTTTCCAAGGAATTTAATTCTGCCTGGATTGCATCTTTCCACTTAGGCTAATCATGTCTCTGTTTGCATTCATCAACAGAGTGGGGCTCAATATCATCACTTAAGATGATTTCAGTGGCTACTGCGAATGCGAACATATCATCAATGATTATATCATTCCGATCCCACTATTCATTAGTACAAGCATAATTTATGGAGATTTCTTTGCTATCATGTACTTCTGTCTCTTCATGGACAGGCGTCTCATCAAGGACATTTTCTTTTTCTGGAAGTCCAGAATCATGAATTGTGGATTTGTCATTCATTCTCTCTTCATGAATGATTTCATTTGGATTCAGTTGTGCCTTCGTCTTTCTCTTTCGATGGGCTGAATCTTTTGAACCTGGTGGTCTACCACGCTTCAGGCGTGCACCAGATAAATCATTTACTGCCACTTTATTTTGTCCAACAGAGACATCAATTCTTGCAGGTGCATTTGCAGCTGGTATATGTGATTTTGTCACTTTCATAACATCATTAAATGCATCTGGCATTTGATTAGCAATGCTTTGAAGATGAACGATCATTTTCACTTCATTTTCACATTGAATGCTTCGAGGATCAAAATGAGACAAGGTGGGAACAACCCATGTCAACTCTTTCCGTTTTTCTGGAACGGTCTTTTCTCCCCCTAACGACGGGAAGACTGTCTCATTAAAGTGACAATCAGCAAAACGTGCTGTAAACATATCACTTGTCAAGGGTTCCAAATATCTGATGATAGATGGTGAATCAAAACCCACATAAATTCCCAGTCTACGATGAGGTCCCATTTTAGTGCGTTGCTGCGGTGCAGTAGGCACATAAACAGCACAACCAAAAACTCGTAAATGTGAAATGTTTGGCTGATGTCCAAACACGAGTTGTACTGAGGAGTATTGGTGATTAGCTATAGGCCTCAATCGAACCAATGATGCAGCATGTAAGATGGCATGTCTCCATGCAGAGACTGGCAATTTTGTTTTCATAAGCAGAGTGCGAGCTATTAATTGAAGCCGCTTGATCAATGCTTCTACTAAGCCATTTTGAGTATGGACATGAGGAACAGGGTGTTCAACATCAATGCCCAATGTCATGCAGTAAGCATCAAAAGTTTGGGACGTAAATTCACCAGCGTTATCAAGTCGGATTGACTTAATGGGATAATCTGGGAACTGTGCTCGTAATTTAGTTATCTGAGCAAGAAGTCTCGTAAAAGCTACATTCCGAGTAGACAAGAGACAAACATGTGACCATCGGGTAGATGCATCAACCAAAACCATAAAATATCGAAATGGTCCACAAGATGGTTGAATAGGTCCACAAATATCCCCTTGAATTCTTTGCAGAAATGATGGGGATTCAGCATCAACCTTTAGTTGTGATGGTCTAATTACTAACTTCCCTTGAGAACAAGCTTTGCAAGGGTTATCATTTGAGATAGCAATATCTCTGCTCAATAATGGATGTCCATTATAGTTGGTAATGATCCTACGCATCATGGTGGATCCTGGATGACCTAGACGGTCATGCCAAAGCATGTAAACCTTTGAATCAATGAACTTCTGGTTCATGATAGTATGTGATTCAATTGTCCTTATGTATGTATAATACAATTCACTCAACAAACCACGCAACTTCTCCAATATACGCTTCTGGGTATCATTGGAGGTAATGCATAGATACTACATTTTCTGCACTTTTCGTTTCAATGTGGTATCCATTTAGACGTATGTCTTTGAAACTCAACAAATTTCGAGTAGATCGAGTAACGTACAACGCACTCTGTATGGACAATATTGTTCCATTTGGTAACATAATCTGGGCTTTCCCTGAGCCTTCAATTACATCTGAAGGTCCTGATATTGTTGTTACCACTACTCTTGTAAGCATTAAGCTTCAGAAAGACTTTCGATCACGAAGTATTGTATGTGTGGTTGCGCTGTCTACAAGACAAATATCTCTGCCATTTCTCATGTTCTGAGAATAACCACAGTTTTTATCCATGCTTTCTGAGTAAATGGAATCACAGTTAACAAACAATTTAAAACAAGAAATTTACATGCCACTTTTATTGAATATGAAAAACTAGTTTTAGACAACAAGTTCAGCATAATAAAAGTACATTAAACATAAATGATTTAATCGGACCGGTAGGCTTCATTTCCCCTTTCCACAATAAAGTCTGAAACATCTAGGTGGGTTGTGTTCAACTGTCCTGATAAGTCACACACAGGATCAGGTATATCCATTAGTCTAGCCTGGTCGAGAAAATTAGTCTCGACACCCTTCTCCTTGAGGGAGGCTTGATACAAATCCACCAGATGTTTTGGGGTACGACAGGTACGCGCCCAATGCTCATTGCTACCACATCAATGGCAGACTCCTTCAGAGTTTCTGGGAGCATTGTTCATATGAGCTTTGCCTTTATGGCGATTCACATTTTTGAAGCTCGGGCCTGAATTATGCCTCGGAACCTGGTTGTGAAACTGACCACCATGGTTCTTGCCTTTCCTGTTCCATCGACCTCGTTTGTGGCCATGTCCTCGTTTATGATTATCGCCACCAGAGGATATGGCGTTCACTTCGAGGGAAGCAGCATTCACTTTTGGGAATGGTGCAGATCCAGTAGGTCTGGAATGATGGTTTCTCATCAGGAGCTCATTGTTTTGTTTAGCTACCAAGAGCACAGATATCAGCTGGTTGTACTCAGTGTAGCATTGCGCTCTATACTGCTGCTGCAGGAGCACGTTAGAGGCATGAAATGTACTGAAAGTCTTTTCCAGCAACATTTCCTTAGTAATGGTATCCCCACAGAGCTTCATATGAGAGGTAATTCTGAACAACGCAGAATTGTACTCAGCCACGGACTTAAAATCCTGGATCCTTTGGTGAGTCCACTCATAACGAGCTCTTGGAAGAATCACCGTTGTTTGGTGATTGTATCTGTTTCTCAAGGCATTCCAAAGAGTTAACGAATCTTCAACCGTTAAGTACTCGTTTTTTAATGCCTCATCAAGATGGCGGCGAACAAAGATCATTGCCTTCGCCCGATCTTGAGAGGATGAGTTACTCTCTTCCCTGATGGTATCTCCAAGATTCCCTGCTTCCAAATGGATTTTGGTATCCAGTACCCAGGTAAGGTAATTCTTCCCTGTAATGTCTAGGGCAGCATATTCAAGCTTCGCCAAGTTCACCATTTTCTTTTCTGAAAGAAAATGAAATGTGTAAGAACTTGCAATAATATGTATTCCTAGAGGAATATAGTGTTAGAACTTCTGGTTCTTACAAATTTTTCTTTTTGATCTTCAGGCCAAAATGACAAGCACTTGAAACTTCTGGCTCGAGATTTTCAAGGTGAATGAGGAGGGCGATTGTACCGCACCACTCTCATTGAAATAATGTAACATAGAATGAGCGATTATTCCGCACCACTCAAGTAGCAAGAAAATTAAAATACACAAAGCAGGGTGGGCGATTATACCGCTCCACCTAGAATTGCAATGAAATTAAACAGCAGGTAAATTTAAATTTGCAGGGCAAGATAGGCGATTATACCGCTCCACCTAAAATTTGCAGTAAAATTAAATCTGCAGTCCAAGATAGGCGATGATACCGCACCATCTTGGATCGTAGTAAGATTAAATTTGCAGTTCAAGATGGGCGATTATACCGCACCATCTTGGATCGCAGTAAAATTAACATAAATAAATACTGAGTTAGTAATCAATATCCAAACCAAACAAGAAATCAAAGATGTATGTAACCGTTAGTTGGAGAACTAGAAGCAGGCATGGAGCAAACAGTTTGTCGCGAGGGTATACCGCGCAGTTGAGGCAGAGGAAGAAGATGAACAGTAAAAACCTTAGAGGAAACTTTTTTTTTTTTTTCCGTTCGGTTGAGAGAAATGAGAGAATGATTTCTTTTGGCTTATGTAAATGAGACATGGTTATATTTAGAGACTCGTGCTGATAACGTGTTATATTATATGTCAAAGTTAGAGAGATAACCTTTATAGTGAGTGGAACGAAGCAGAGGTAAAATATCACACTGTAATTAAAAACACAAGGAGATGGCAAATTAAAGAGGGATGAGCGGATGATATTATTGATCTTTCTTTCAGTCTATCTTTTCATTGTACCTTTTGATTGCATTCGAGTGCTTTATTTATAGAGCAACTCGTATTATTACAATTTGACATTTACAACACTCAATGTTGAAAAACGATCTTCCTGCATCCAAAGTCAATTTCCATTTTCATGGGTATTGAAAAGAGTAAATTGTAGCTATGGTCCCTTAACTTTAACTCAATTGGAGCAATGGTCCCTCAACTAAAAATCCATTACCATTGGTCCCTCAACTTATCAAAACGTGCAGCTGTGTTCCCTCAACTAAAAATCTATTACCATTGGTCCCTCAACTTTAATTCAACTGGAGAAATGGTCCCTTAACTTTAACCCAATTGTAGCAATGGTCCTTCCAATGTAACTCGTTTTGACAAAATTTTTGACATAGTTGACAAAAAAAACCATAATTATACACTTTGATGAGTTGAGGGACCCTAATTGTATAAATGGTCATTCCAATATAACTTATTTTGACAAAATTTTGACAAAATTTATGAAAAGGACTATAGCTACACATTTTGATAAGTTGAGGGACCAATGTTAATGGATTTTTAGTTGAGGGACCATTGCTCCAATTTGATTAAAGTTGAGGGACCATTCGTACAATTTACTCTATTGAAAACTTATGCCAAAGTTGAAAACCCATTATGTGTGAGAATTGGAAAGTCTTCCAAGGTACTGTGGGCATTCACTACCCACCAGTATTTTCAACATGAGAGTATTTTAAATTCATTACCTATATGCTAAAACTCATTTTTTCACTGTTCATGAACAGTAAAATAGCGGAAAGGCCCTCGGCTTCTCCTTGCTTTGCCGTTCTGTTGCCTTCTTTGTACAGTTAATTCTTGGTTTTACCCTCGCTGGGCACGCGTCCTTCATCGCTGGCCTTTCTTGTTCGATTTCTCTGCTTTTTCGTTCTCTACCGTTCGTTTTGCTTCTCTCTCTCGCCATTTCCTGCACTCACTTTTTTTTCCGATTGCCGACGCCAGTTTTTGTTGCCCAAAATCTCCCGCACTCTTGCGAAATTCTTATTGAAAGCCCTCAACCCTTCAAGTTTCTGCCCTTTTTGAATTCGATCGGAATCCAATTTTTTCTCGCATAACCTGGCGTTTCCTGGTGAGTTTTCCGTCTTTCTCATTGTGCTTGAATTTTTTTTTTTTTTTTTTGTGGTTTGTGTGTGGCTGCCTGATTTGATTTGGTTTTTGCTTTCAGGAAAAGCTGGGGTTCCAATTTTCGGGTTTTTGCATGCAAGCTTGGAAGCCGTTTCTGATCAAGGTATATCATTTATGTTTTTCCTATTATATCTTTTGGTGAACAAAATTTAAAATTTTTTTTGGGTTGTGATCCATTTGCAGATCAAGAAATCAAGATTCAAAGATAATATGCCACCAATCACAGGACTCTGAATTCCATTTCTGGAACTCTGCTGCTGCACTGAATTCCATTGCGGTTTTGTGTGCAGATTTAGTTGAACATGTGGAAATCACCAGCTGCTGCTCCTGGAAAAGCTGATGCGAAGTGAGCTTCCGTTTTTATTTTTCGTTTTGCTGTGAATTTCTTCAATTTTCATGATTTGATTGGTGATCTCGATATGAACCCGTCAGTTTTGAATTTATGTTTATTTTTTTTGAATTTTGGTACATTGAATTACAAAAGCTAATGAATCCCATACTTACGTTGTTTTATTTCAACATCTGTTCAACTTATTGAAATCCTGTGATCAGTTTTTTCCCCCAAAAACTTTGTGGTCAATTTAACCTTAGAATATGTAATATTTCTTTGTGCAAAATAGGTAAATTTTGGTTAGTTGGTGGGGCATTTGGAATGCTTATTAGTTATTTACTAAAGGTAGTTTAAAGGAACAACTTAAATTTCTTGGGATGCCTGTTTTAAAAGCAAAAAGAGAGATTGAAGCACTCCGTGCCCAGTTCAATGGCGACAATCATGTAGATGCTTGCATTACGTTTGACAGTGATGCGTACCTTTTTTAGGCTAAATACGTAATAAAAGCTTTTTGATCTAATTCCAAAGTAAGTATTCATGTCTCAGTAAGTTTAACTGTCCTCGACTTGAGCAATTGTTCTGCTTTTTCATATTTAATTTTTATTCTTTTGAACTCATATCTCTTCTCTTGCCGTCTCAGGGCTTATTATATTTTTAGGCACTAAGAGAATCTCATCAGTATGCAGGAACCATTTGAATGGTACTATATGTCAGATATCGAAGCTGGTCTTGGTTTGAAGAGGAACCACTTGATTGCTCCCTCTCTTTTGGCTGAAAATGACCACGATTTGAATGGGGTTCAAGGCATTGGGCTTGATACAACTCTTTGTTTTGGTCAAATGTTTAGTGAAGATGAGATAAATAGGTATGATACTAACTGGTTTTACACATGGTTTCTTTTTAGCTTAAAATGTTTTTTGAAAAAAACAAAAAAAATTAAAGATCACATTTCATGCAGGTTAGGTGAAATAGGCAGTGGCGATGCTTCTGTCTTTCAAGGTGGTATGTAATCTGTGGATTATAGTGTACCCAGTTTGGATGAGCCCATTAAAGACAAAATTTGCTTGTTGTTTTTTTGTTTTTTTTGTTTTTGGGCATCCCAATAGCAAAAGAGCTCATTTCAAGTCTTCCTATGAATTCTTTAGCAACGCAGTTGGTGACGGCTGCATAAAAGTCAGAGAGGTTCAAATGCAGTTGCTCTTCATGTTATATGGTACATTGATCAAATCAGTCAAATCCCCTTATTTTGTATATAGTCGCTGTTAGCACTAACATCATATTCAATTTTTTGTGTTATCTGTTGCCTTTTTTAATCTCAATATCCCCTTTTTTGTCTTTCTTTTGTTTATATGTTTTT
Source organism: Heteromeles arbutifolia (assembly GCA_024362995.1). Classification (NCBI taxonomy): domain Eukaryota; kingdom Viridiplantae; phylum Streptophyta; class Magnoliopsida; order Rosales; family Rosaceae; genus Heteromeles; species Heteromeles arbutifolia. The sequence goes on along the minus strand of JANCRC010000005.1, from coordinate 25,401,388 downwards.
TTTTTTTTTTTATGCTGAATTATTGCTCTTTGAATTGTTTTGAGGATACCTAATAGTCCAAATTTTTTCAGTGAGCTTTTATGTGCATTTTTTGTTTGGTTCTTATTTGAAATGAACCTTTGTAAGAAGTATCTTGGCATAACCCAATTTTTACAGGAATCTAAGTTTTTCAAGAATAGCAAAGGAGAGAAAGGAGTCTGTTGTGTTTGGTGTAAAATTAAATTTTTTGTATTCCAATTATCTAGATGATGAATTGGTTTTTTTTTTTTTGCTGTCAGTGTGTATTTTTGCGTTTTGTGATTAGCGGTTATGCATAATACTATTTACAATGTGTGCATTTTTAGTATTGATAGTATATGTCATAAATAATTAGATGGCACGAATGTTGTATGAATCTTGATATATTTTACAAATAATTTGTATTTAAATTATCTAGATAAGGTTGAACCAAAGAGGAAGGCAAAATGTACGCTTTACTGGAAGAAAGATTGTGTGACATAGATCCAGATTGCGAATTTGTATGCTCATTTGGAAGAATGCTCTGTTGGTGGGACGACATTGACTTAACTAATGAACATGGACAGAAGACATGATAGGGTAAGTATAGTAAAACTTTCGTCCGTGTTATTATGCAGTTGTAGGTTCTTTTCCTGGTCCTAGGCATACCATCGTATCATTATCTGTCTTAAAATAATAACAAAGTTTCCATTGCACTATAAATATAAATGACCTTTCTGGGATTTTTGAAACTATCCTTAGAACAATAGTTTAGGATATCCAATGTACTACTGATGCATATATGAAGTACAACATTTTTCTTATGTATTAGACCGAATTGGTTGGAGCATGATGCAAGTGTCAGTACAGCTGGATATTCATTTGCTCACACAAAAATTTTGTGCATACCTTCAAGTTGTTTTACACAGAAATTACTGGATTTATTTATCCTGAATTCACTTTTGTTGTTAATAATTGTACCTACATGCCATGCCTTAATGATTAGTCACTGTATTTTGTTAAATGTGTTGCATGTAAAGATTGGATACTTTGAGAAGTCACTCTTCTGTATCTGGTGAAGATGAATTACAATAACTCATGAAAGTGGCCATGACGTTTAAGGAAAAATTTATACTTCTGCCACAAGCCCAGTGCTTATCTAAAACATATATAATTACTTACATAAGTTGATTGTCTCTATTTCAACTTAGCGTCGTTCTTAATGTTCAACTGCCCGGAAAGGGTTCTTCTTGAAGTTGTATTTTGGAATTCGTGTTCTTGATTCAGAAAAAGGTCAATAATTACCTGCCTACACTCCACATGTATGTAAATAGTATTGCTTATCATATATATTTTTACATTATACAGTTTTGAAAAGAATTGCCCCGATCCTAAGCCTATGCTTATGTGGTTATACATATTTGAAGGCATTAAATTCAGACATGCAAGATTGTGTGATCGGACCCCAAGAAAAGAGCTAGAGCAGGGATCCAGACAACAAAGGGGCCAAGGCAGAGTCATGAGAGCCCCAAAGGAGCAACCTGAGGAAAGTGTCGATCAAAACTTTTGTATAGAACAATTTTCCAAATGTATTCAGTGTAAATAGTAATGTTTTGAAACGCAATCTTTTATATCTTGCAAACATAATCTTTCATACAATTTTCAGTTGCGTACATAATCTTTTATACAATTTTCTAGTAATATATTATATTGTAATCTTAAAATGAAAAAGAAATAATAAAACAATACACAAAATTATACAATAATGCTATTCTTACCATCAGATTATACCACATTTAGTATACCACGTGATGTGGAAGCCTAGGTGTCAACCTAGGTGGAATTTCTGTTAATTTTAATCTTATTTTTGCTGAAACCCTACCTGTTCAACTTCCTTGTTAGTTACATTTCATCTCTCCACCTGATCTGAGTCCGACAAATGATAATTCCAATGAAAATTCAAGCCAAAACCTTCGACAACATTGGGATATAACATGGAATGAAATTTTCATTCCTATAGAGGATTAGGAAAAGATTTTGGTGCTAACCAAAAGTCCGTGAAGAAAGAAGAAAAGAGGTTGTCTTCCAAATCTTCTTCCATTCGGAAAATCCTCAGCAATAGAACAGAAAGGAAAATATCGTATCCAATCCTTCATATTTTTTATCAATGTTGCTGGAATTAAAAACCTATGAAATCCAACGTTTGGCTAGAAGGCATAAACCATTAAAATTGCAAACTTGATCTGGTGGCAGAGCAAAACAATCACTAGGAGCACCATCAGGATATTCGCCCAGTTGGCAGTGATGAAGGGGGTCGTGCACCATCAATCGTCGGTGAAGGAAGGTGAAATTGGAGAGCGAAGAGGGAGGAGGCCCATCGGTGAGGCTTGAAAACGGGAGCAAGTAGGTTTCATTATTATTTTTTAATTATTTTATTAATAAAAATTATTGAGTAAAATCATAAATATCCACCTTAGCTAACATGGGATTTTTTTAACTGATGTGGATGTCCATCTCAATTGCCACATAAGATGGTATAGAATCATGATATATTTAGATTGTAAGAATAGGATTACTGTAATGCAAATCTGTAAGTATTCAAAATGTCATATATTTTGAAAGATTTCATTAAGTAAGAGATTCTGTAGGATTTGAGAGTGAATTTTATGCGTAACAAAGGCTATAAAGAATTTCACCTTGACCCCTAGGATTCTTTTCAAGCTTCTCTCTCAATCTAACTTCTCTCACAAGCTGAAACCAAATTATCATTTGTTAAGCACCAAATTGAACGCTGAGAACCTTTCTTTTTCATTGTGTTCTTGGGTCTCACTCTTGGCCTGCATCAGTTACAAAGGTTAATTTCTTTGTTTTTTTCTTTTTAATTTTATTTTTTAGGGTGGGGTTTTTTGAAGATTATGGTTTGTGGGTTTTTCCCGTTTGATTTCAAAAACTGTTTGTGAACAGTATGATGTTTTTGCTGTTTATTTTGCTATGCTTGCCGCTAGTGTTGTGCTTCTGAAATTAAATGTGCTTCTACTTGTAGTTTCGCATCTCTCTCCCTCTGTTTAGTTGTATCAATTCGTTCAATGTGAGATCTATGTAACTGAGAGGCATTTCTTACTTTGTGTGAGTGCTCTATTTAATTGCCCAAAAAACATTTGACAAAAATAACATAAAAGGAACGGGACAAGCTGTGGTTGAAAAGTCACGCTGTGACAATTTAATTAGATTATTGACCCAAACACATATACTACCATTTGATCTATTTGACGAGCAAGATTCAACGGTGTATAAGTCTATCAAAATCCATAGGAATCTGTATATGAATCTTCTCAAAATTTCCAAAATCAATATGGAATTTGTAGAAGTCTACATAATTATATGAAATCCACCACTTATAAAATTCTATTAAAATCCTCTGAAATCTAAATTCACTACGGCATCTAAAGTAAATGTATATATTTTTCACTCAATCTTAACTTTTTAGTAAATGGTAAGTTATGTGAAATTTTGAGTTTTTGGGTTATTGAAACATATGTAGCTTAGGTGAACTAATTTTTGCATCATTAGCCTAGGAAATTGAGGTGTGAATTTTTTGAAATTTCATAACCATTGATATGAAGTTAATTATGTTGGTCGACTTTGTATAATAAAATATTATATGACGAAGCGGAGACTTATAGTTTGAAATTATAATTCTGCAGATGTCGCCTTTGACATCTGCACCCCTTTTTCCCTACTGACCAGCCATCCAACAGTCTTGCGGCATCGACAGTTGAAGGAGGTGGATCACAAACAGCTAGTGAGCAAGTTTTATGAATTTTACATATGTTGGTGGGATGTGGACAATATATGAATATAACTATTTGCAGGTTATGAGAAATGTTATATTATATTTTCAGGAGAGGTTATATCGATTCTTAGGCAAAATTTTACATTGGTTTTGTATCATGTTTGTTTCTTCGTTGAGCCTTGCAGACAGATCAAGTCTACTAGGGTCGCGTGTGTATACTCATTAAATATGATCCCCTGCACTGCGCAACTTGTACACCTAAGTCACTTGGATTCTTACTTTAAAATGCAGAAAACAGAAAATATTGTAATAAGAATTCTTTGCAAACTAAAACATTCAGAAGAATCGGGGCGTACATTTTCGGCCAATTTTAGTGTACAACCATATCCGTAATGAGAGCACAAGCTCAACAGACAGTACGAATACATATAAAACGGTAGCACACATGATTTAAAGGAAAACTAATGAAAATGATTTGAAAACTTTGAGTTTTAAATATAAGGATAAAATAAAGGGTAAAATGAATAGTACCAGATTTGACTTTTTAGTGTAAAAATATAATTTTTCCATTAAAGTGGACAGTACTGTAGATTTTTCGTTAAAACTTCCATGATTTAATGGTACCGTATAGTCCCTACGGTATTTACCGTCATGTCCAACTATAAATATCTCCCTTTATTTTTTAAAAATAAGTCGTGAAATATAGCAAAGGTATCCATTAAAATATTCTTCGATATATGTAAACCACAAAATTAAAAAATTGAATAAAATTGAATATAGTAGTTTTGTGGCTTACAAATAATTTACTGTTAAGGTATAGTGGGAGGAGGAGGATTCTCTCCTCCTTTTTTTTCCGTACTCTTCTATCATCTTTCTGTTCGTGTGGTCACGGTTAAGCCATGTTAATATTTTATATTAATTTTTTATAGAGATAATAAGATAAAAAAATGTGACTTAACCGTGACCACACAAACAGGAAATAATGAAAGTGTATGGGAAAAAAAGAAGAGAGAATCCTTGTCCCTAGTGGGACCTGGATTTTGATTGAAGGGGTTGTGTGGAAATGAATTAAAATCTGAATGAGTGTTAGTGTAATGTCTCAAACGTGATGAGGTTTTGTGAAACTTAATCAACCTTAGGAAGTGAGTATAATTAAACCTCAGGGTGTTAGTATAATGTCTCAATCGCGAACGGGTATTGTGAAAGTATAATAAACCTCGTTTTGCATATGATTTTTCATCTTCTCTTCTCTCGCACAGGGAACCCTCTCTGCCTTAACCGTCTCCTCTGCCGCCCAGCGACGCCTGCTACTCTTTTGACTGATGGTAACTCTCTCTCTATACCAGATTGCCTGTTTGGTCTCTTGTAGCTTAACCTCGATGCATTTTTGTGGTGTGTTTGTTTGCTTAACTAGTGTTTGGGAAGCTGGAAACGAACTGACTTGAATTTTCACAATTTGGATTTCGTAATGTGTTATGCGTGTTCGATCGAGCTGATTACCCTTTGAGATTTCCTTGCTGGGGTTTTGCCATTGTTTTGAGTGTGACGTTTCACCACCCAACCCCCCCCCCCCCAACCAAAAAAAATTGTTTTAGGTTACTCACTTTCTTTCTGTGTTGCACGTCGATTTGTCAAATATGTTGGAATAGTTCTGGATATATATTTCAATTTGCTAAAATGTCGTTCGGAAAATTAAGGGTGATGTCAATTTTGTTTTCATTATTATCTTTTATTTCTTGTGTTTTGTTTAAGTTGGTTATATTCTTCCAAGTCGATTCTCAGTTTTGTTGTTTGCTACCCACTCATAGCGTGTGGGGTGCCCTACTAACCCGAGTAGCTAAGGCGTGCTTAATGTGACCTCACACACCAATGGTGGTGAACAGATTAATGTGACCTCACACACCAATGGTGGTGAACAGATTTCAAACACCGATATCCCCTTAGCTTAGGCTCCATCAGCAATCAATCATTTTAATGCCCTGCTTGGCTACAAGCCCACTCTTCTAGGCTCGGCTAAGTTGATTCTGCTCTTAATTTCATGTGCTGTTACTTATTTCTTTTTCATTTTTTAATTTTCAGTGCTTCTGTTAATTTTAAGAATTCTATAAGTTTGGATTGTTTCTTGCGTTTCCACTGACTGAATTGTGTTGCACTTGTACATTTCATGTTGTGTGCTTCTATGCTGCTGTTGACGTAATCTTCTGTTAATTGTATTTTTTATTTCGTATGCCTCTATTAATCACATTTTCTGTTTCATCTTTAATGTTCCGATCACGATTTTTGGTTTACACTTTTACTTTATTTCATATGTTGTTAATTGTAATTTTGTTTAATCAAGTTTTGTTTTGAACTGTTAAATTAATTGTGTTGTTCATTGTAATTTTATGGTTGCAGACTTGCCGGTGGAGTTAGTATAAGGCTCTTGAACTAGGGAGGTTTACTTGCAGTTTCTGGCTACTAGTAAGTTTTACTGTCTTTCACTTTTGATTACAATGTGTGAGAGTTCAATTTTGGATCATAATCCTGTGGAAACTCTGATATTTGTCCAAGTGGAACCACATTGATTTCACATCCTCCATCTGCAATGGGGGTGATTAGAATTTAGAAGTGTACCTAACGACTATGCATGTAAGCATGGTTACTATACAGTGTTCTAGTAAATGGAGCTGGGAATTTGTTTGTGGAGGGTTTTGGGGTGGGGTTGTGTGGATTGTCATGGGGTGGGAGGATGAAGCCTCTAAAGTGTGCTAAAGATGGAAACTTGGACTGATGGACTACAAATTTTACTTGAGAAATTTTTGTTTTCTGTTGACTAGCCGGGATATAGCTTGAATTAGTTAACTTGTAGTCCGGGAGAAAAGGCAAAAAACAAAAGATGTAACTAGTAATGCTAGTAACGTCATCATTGCAGGGTCTAGTGAAGAAGTGTGTATAATAGAGGAAGAAGGTTTTTTAGACGTTTTCTAGTGTGCTCTGTCTTAAGTTTGATCCGCCATATTGCAGATCAAATTTTTTAGATGGGAAATGATTAGAGTGCGTAAAACTGTGAATGCGTCTGCAAGACTGCAAATGATATTCAATTATATGAAGAGGAAGTTGAGGGACTGAAATGCGTATGTGTTAGCAAGGCGTTACACTTAACTTCTTGTGATCTGTTAGCTTAATTGGAACTTAGGGTAGATATGCGTGACAATTGCATGATTATGCAGTGAGATATGCAGTATCCTTCTCATAAGGCTACCAAATTTTAAAGCGTTTCAAAACTCAAAAAGTTGTTAAGTGGTTGGAAGAGAGTGCACATTTTCTGAAACCTGTAAACAAGATCATGCACTAGTTTTTCGTTTGTGTTTTGTTCTTGTAAAGTTTTGTAAATTTGGAGGCTACTGACCGTCTTGTGATTTGCTATTGTGTTTTACAGTTTTGTCGACATCAGCCTGCCAATTTATGCTCATTTTGCTGTTATGTTTTATTTTTGATTAATCCAGTCTTGTTGAAACTGGAAGACACTCGACAACCAATGACAAGGGGAAAATCGTTCACGTTGGATCAAGATGTGGCTGTTTGCAATGCTCGGTTAAGTGTCTCTCAGGATCTGCTCAATGTTGGTTGGCAACCAAAATGTATTTCCTGGGATCGAATGTACCAAAAATATGTTGAGATAACCGGTGATCAAAATGAGCGATCGCGATGTTCCGTCCAGTCTAGGTGGAAAATAATTCTTGGAAGTTGCAATCAGTTTCATGAATGTCTTACCAAAATAGAAGAGAAACAAAGTGGATTGACGGAATCAAACAGGGTGAGAATCTGTACTTTCCTTCGCCTTTTCTTAGTAATAATTTTCCCTAAATAGCTAACTTGTTAGAATCACGTCTAGGTTCTTCAAGCAAATATATTGTTCTTGAAGCTTGAAAAGAAACGTTTTGCATTCAACCATTGCTGGGAAATTTTGCAACATAACATCAACTGGAAAGGTTTGACACCGTCAAAGAGGTCAGATATTGATGCTATGGTTACAGATTTAAATGTGGATTTCTCACCGAAGAGGTCTGATCCTCCTATTGTGGCTGCAAACCTGAACATCATTTCCTCACCGACAAGGTCTGGTACCCGAACTACGGATATAGACCCAAACCCAAATGTTGATTCCTCAGCCAAGAGGTCCGATCCTCCTACTATTGCTGCAAACTTGAACACCAATTCCTCACCGAAAAGGTCTGATCCTCAACCTATGGCTACAAACCTGAACAATGTTTCCTCATTCTCTTCACAATCGAAGGAGTCTGACACTCTCATCTCACATGACACTGACAAAGATCCATATTATACAGCTGAATTTCTTAAAGGGAAACGATCCAGAAGAAGAGCTGAAAAAGAAGCATGCAAAAGAAGCAAGGTAGTAGAAACTTTGGATTCTCGTTTATGTGACGTGATGGAGAAGCTTACCAAACAATTGGCTGAAACAGATGACAGAAAGGCGAAAATTGCAGAAAGAAAGGTAAAGGTGATGGAGGAAGCGAATGAAAGGGAGCAAAGAGAGCATGATGACCGAATTATGAGTATAGACACCACCAACATGGAGCCACGCGCAAGGGCTTACTACGAGCAGCGAAAGAATGATGTTTATTTCAAAACTATGGCACACAGTAAAGACTCCTCCAATATGGATCTTCACACAATAGCTCACTAGGATCTTAGCGATATTTATGCGAAAATGATGGCACACGATTCATAATATGAACATTCTTCTTACAAGTGTTGATAAGCTTTACTTTTTTCTTCGCTTGCCAACTGATTCAGCAACATCATTTCCTGAGAACAGAGCATCACTGGTGGAGGGGGCCTAGGCATATCTCCTCCATCCGGCAGCCTTTCAAGGTTGAACCCCTGCCGTCTCTTGGGTCACGGTGAGATCTTTATCCTCTTGGTGTTTGTTTGTCTTGATTCCTATGTCATTCCGACAAATCGATGACGCTTCCACTTTAGATCTCACCAGCATTCAAGGCTCTCGAGTCATGAGTAATTTCCATCTAAGCGCTTGTGGGATCTAAATTAGAAAATGAAAAGGATACCTTGTTGAAGTGGAAGTGGAACACATTTTCTGTATGAGACTCATTTATTTTAATTATTCTGATACAATGATACATTTATACTAATGAATGGGAGAAATAAATTCGCATCAAACTCGTCATTCACAAAATTCAAACATAAAACTTCTCGCCTTTTATTTTCCTTTTGTGTTTGCAAACGAATGAAACGTCATAAATAAGAATGGTATGCATACCTAGTGTTACCGTTCCTGATAAGCAATGCCATAAATTTTTCCTTCAAAATACCTCGTAAATATGGTTTAGTTCTGGACACTGCCCGTTTGCTGGGCTGGATGAGACAAGCTATTATCAGTTAAAATGGACTCAAATCTCAGCCGTTGTTTGATGCAAACACCACAACTTTTATGGAACGAGTACACCGTAGCAATGGCCTCCCGTGCCAATGATGCAACATTGCAGCGTACCCGTACCAATGTAAGTCCATCTCCAATTGATGTCGAGCTAGATGAAGTTATAACTTGTAAGAGACTCCTTTGGCTACCATGGACTTGCAATAAATAATTCGGCTATTTCGATAGGTTATAGTGAGGTTAACAGTTAGCTGGTCCATGTGCATTCACAAACAACAATTTGGTGTAGTGAAATTTGGTCTTACACTAATGAAAGTAATGTTCAACAATCATCCACATCCGACAACACTTCAACTCGAATTGATCAAAAGCTGATAGATCGACTTACATGACCTGCACAAATCTTCGGTTAGACACCAACACATCTGTCATAACCACTCAAAACCCGTCTAATTATTCAAAGCTCATCCTCCATCCTCAAGTACTCTCCAATATCAGTCTGGTGAAGCACCACAATTCCATTGGGGTCCAACTTCCTACAATCTTGAGTAGACTTGGCAGCAATCCCGAAACCCAAAGGCACATCTGACATTGAAAACACAACCACCCCATCACCCGGCACAATATTCTCTGTAATCCTCCCCAAACCACCTTTCAAAACATGGTTTCCATACAAGAACGACATCTCGGAGGTAGGTTTGAGCCAGACCTTGTGTTTAGCATTTGATGCCAATAAACTCAGACACTGAACGGTTAAATGGAACTTACCACCATGAGTGAACCTACCAATACAGGTGCCAAGAGAGACTAACTGGGTCCGAGCTATACTTGTAGCACGCTTTACTAGTGATTCGCTAACATAGTAAACTTTGTTCTTGTGGAGGCGAAAGCAGGGGTCTGGGCCTTCATGAGAAGGGTTCTCGACAATGTTCTTGAGGTTGTTGCCTGTAAACTTGAACAGCTTTTCAAACACTGTCGTGGTCTCAGTCTCGTCTAAAGGTCTCATCTTTGTCCGTGTTAAGTCTTCTAAGGTTCTGTACTGTTGATAATTCCTAAACACAGCACCATTCATTAATATTTAAACACTTTTCAAGAGGCACACAACCACTTGAGCATGGCTTCCCAGAATGATCACAGAATATTTCAGGCAATCATCTTCATATTTATTTAGCAGAAACTTAATTACTCATGAATTGTATGCTTGATATATTCTTCGACAAATATTATGCAAACAGTTGAGTTACATAAGTAAAACAATGCAAAAGGCACAAAAACATGAACAGCTCCAGAACCACCATCTAAACACAAAAGAACCCACAAAATGCCATAGTAAAGTCCATACGAACTTAGTTTCATAAGGCAACATAACTATCTGAAGCTGTGACGAAAGCATTTGCAAAAAAATATTTGATAAGTTTCTAAATACGGAGGTATTCAATAAAAAAAAAAATACTCGTGTTAACTCAAGAAAGGGGAAATAGGGGAGTTTCGAAACAAAGGTTGCCAATTTCCCGCTGTCTAATGTTTTAACAAGTTGAACTTTTATTCTCAGAAAAGAAACGTCAGACCACAAAACTATGAGTTAGTTGTAATGGCGACAGAAACTGAACTCTAAGTCCAAGTTCTAGCAAATCTATACAGTAAGTGTTGAGCACTGAAATCCAAAGGCTCTGATACCTTGTTAGACGTACATCCACTAAAACCCAAGAAGGTCAAGTTGTCTGAGAACTGACCAACAATGTATATGAAGCAAAATACCGAAAGAGATTGAACCAATGGCTTAAGTACTATTTAGCAAATACGTCGGCAGTGAAGTGAAACTTTACAACAAGTTCAAAACCCCGAAAACCGTCAGGGTCTGCCCCAAAATGCAAATGGAAACAAACCCAGTTGCAGAACAAATCAGAAACACAAATAAAAGCAATTCAAATGCTCAAACAGAAATCAGAAATTCAAACAGCAAGCCATAACTCACAGATGACAGAAATTTAGGCAGAACAATAATTTCAAAAACCAAGTTAATTAATTAATCCTATACAGTAAACCAAGAAACAGAAACAAAAGCAAACAAAACCCAACAGGAATCAAAGCATAAATTTTGAGAAAAACAATAAATAAATACTGTATTTCTTATTCTTTTTATCATATTAACACGAAGATTAAAAGAAAATAAGCCACCGAGCTTTTCTACAGGAAGAATACGGCGGAAATAAGGAGAAGCCTTTCAAGTGAGTCGATGGAGTGCGCGGCAGCGCGGAGTGGGAAGCAAAAAGAGAAGAACAAGGAAAATTGGTTTGAGCGGCAGGTTGGAAGGGATTAGGTTATGATCACGTGTATTAGGGTGTACAACAATAAATCGTATGCAAAATACATATGGGCCATGTGGCATTCAGATTAAGGATAGATGATGGGCCAAAGCCCAGATCTGAACCATTGAGTGGGGCAAAAATACTTAGCCCACTGAGAGAGGGTGGATGAGAAAATAAATTGGTTGTAAACTTATTGTTTCCGAGATTTGATCATAAAACCTCTCATTTACATGTAAATAAGAAGAGCAATAGACTGTAATATGTTTTTTGCATTTTAAAGGCTTAATAATTTATTTTAAGGACTTAATTCCAACAAGAAAAAGATACATGAAGTACTTTTTGAAAAAAATAACATTTTAATATTCATAATGAGAGAATCAAACCTAATTAACTAATTATAGTATAGGACTACACAAATGTTCTTGAGAAAGCAGTATTTCTTATGTGTTCCAACCAGTGGTGGATCGAGGATTTTTGTAACAGTCCGTCCCGAAATAAAGTATCGATAATGTGAATTGACGTTTTTACCCTTGCGTGGTTGTGAGTTAGGTTGAGCCCATTTGTGAGGGTTCCCATATTTTTGGGATTAATATGAATGTGGGTTTAGTAATGGTGGGATTGGTTGAGAACTAAAAACGTACACACTCACATGTACACGTGTGCATCTTTCCATTTTCGCCCGTCTCTTTCTCTCTCTCCTCATTCTCGATTCTTCTTCCTTCCTTCTGCGTATTGTATGGACACCATTACCTCTCACGATCTTGGCACGGATCAAAGCTCTAAATGTCTTATTCATGATCCCCGTGACTTGGTGAACCCAACCATACCCTTGGTTCAACTTGAAACCCTCGAAAACCCTAAAATCTGTGAAGCTTCGTGAGGGTACTGTTCATGTGCTCGTAAACCAGGACGTTTTAGATCACCGTGAGGGTATTGTTCATGTGCTCGTAAACCAGGACGTTTTAGATCATTCCAAGATCATAGGGAGCTTTAGAATGATCTTGTGAAGCTCGGATGACAAAATTGGAGGCTTTTGGACGTCGGGATCACAAATTTTGAGGTTGGCCGGATTTCATGGTTTTGCTCCGGCGAGTTTCAGTCGAGTTTTGAGTTTTTAAAAGGTATGGAACTCTTCTCCTTGTTCTAAGGTTCATTTTGGTGTAAATTTTGTGAAATTTGGTTGAGAATTGAGCTAGAAACTAGGGTTAGAAGTTTACCCAGTTTCCGGCGACGCAGCGGCGCCGGCGCCGGTCGCCGGTGAACTGGTGAAGAAGGTGACAGAATATTCCGTCAAAGTTGACGGAATATTCCTAACGGAAGGTAACGGCATCAATTAACCTTAACGGAGTATTCTAGGGATTTAACGGAATATTCCCTAACGGCGTTAAGGTTCCGTCAGCATGCACGGCACGTGGTCACGGGTGGGTAGCGCGTGTTGCCGTGCCTTGGTCGGCGTGTGGGACTTCAAAAAATTAATTTAAAAATATGGGGGTGTTCGTGGGATTGAGTAGAGCATGTTGGTATATTCAAACACCCCAATTGAGCAATGTATGAGAAGTTATTATCTAAATTGGGTTATGTGTGTAATTAACGGTTGTATAGTTGTTTCGCATATAGGTGAGACTTATCCTGAGGATGAGCGCAGCCACGCGAGGCTCGAGGGCTACGATCCGTCTACTTATCAGTGAGTGGGCTTTTGTTCCCAGAAATACGTTTTAAAATGATTTTGTGAAATTGAATGCCATGTTGAATGCCATATATATATATATATATATATATATATATTCATTGCTATGTTATGTAATTATATGTTGAGGCACTGCGGGCGCCAGGTAAGTCAGGTAAGTATGTACTTTCGATATGGTGATTATGGTGATATCGATGAGATTAGAATATGGCTCATTTACCTGCACATCAGGGTTTGTGCTTTGCTAGAGTAGGGCTTAGCTTTCACGTGATCGTTCACCTCCCGCACTGTACGCTCACCTTGGATCCAAGGCAGGTGCCAGCCTGTCGTACATACCACTATAGGTGGTTCCAACTTGTAGGTGACCCGCGATTCGTCGCCAGCCTTCACGTGACCGTAGCACATAGCGTTTTATATATATACCCAGCTTGTCGTACATACCACTACAGGTGGTTCCGACATGGGTGCAGGTTATTGTTTGAGAGTTGAATTGAGGAATTGGTTGAGGAGCCATAGATTCAGCCGTACAGGTCACTATAGGTGACTCCGGCTAATTTATATGCATTGCCGACATGTTATGCATTGAGATATCACCTGATTGATTTTGATGATATTTGTTGCATGTTTGATCTTGAATATGGTTCATTCGGACATGGCAATATTTGAATGATGGTTTTCAGTATCAGTACGTACTTATATATTTTTCTGGGAAGTATATATGTTTTTACGGAGAGGGGTTATAACTTTTAAGTCGAAGTGATTTTGGTAAAGCTTTGTTTTTGCCCATTCACGCTTTTGTTTTGCGCCCCTCCAGGTATTAGATAGAGTTGGTGGCAAGCGAGATTTCAAGGCAAATCTGATAGTGCACTATCCATGTAAATATTCTGGCTATCCTGTTATATCTTTCTGGACTGCACCTAGGATGCTCGAACTTTGTAAATTATGTTTCTGTCCTTCACACCCTTCTATGATCTTGTATCTCTAGTTGCGTTATTCTAGTGCTTATATATATATATATATATATATATATATATATATATATATATATCATTCCGCACTGTGCACATGGCTACGTCACGATCATGTGACGGCCAGCACATCCCGATGTTCGAGTCGAGGTGTGTCAATTTTAAACACGGAGGGTCCCAATAATAAATGTCAAAAAATTAATAGACAAAAATAACATTGAAAAATTTAATTATAACACTGAAGTTTTATTCTCGGGTCTCTTTAAAGATTATTCAAATCAATATAACACTCATTTTGTCTTGAACTTAAATTATCCGAAATTATAGAGGGTGCTATTGGCTTTGGTGAAAAATATTTCCATGTTTCTTATTTCCACGTTACACAATTGACAAAAAAACACAAAATATATACCAATTAACCAATAAACAAAAATTCCATCTAAATTCCAATAATCACATGCGCATACAAAACATAAAACATATCAATAATCATATCAAATAATTGACTATAAACCTCCATCAACATCTAATATAATTTAATTGAGATTAGATTAGAATACCAAAAAACTTGCATGAATTTTGAACCAAATGGTGGTGGTGTGGAGATTTGAAACAAATTGAGGTATGATATTGGAGTAAAGTTTAAATATGGGATCGGGTAGGATTTAGAATTTTAGGGTTTTGAAAATTAGGGAATTGGGGATTAGGTGAATATGTGAAAATCAAAGCAATGGGATGGGGAAGAGTGGGACTTGGGGGACGTGCTAGCTGGGAATTTATAACAAAATATACACTAATGACTATGTTTTGCATATTGTTTTAATTAAAAAAAAGATTAAAACAGTTGGTCAAAACGAGCGTTTTGGGCCAAGCCTTAAAAAAGAAAACTTCTTCATGCGGTCGTCTTCTCCGAAGACGCCGCCGCTTAGCCGCTGCAACTTGCATACACATGCTTTCCTCCTCGAGTGCGAGGGGTCCCTAGAAAATTTTAAGGAACGATTCAGGGTTGCCGAGGGGTCCTGGGACCTCCCAGGTCCCTCTATGGGTCCGCTACTGGTTCCAACTTTGAAGCGTAATGTATTATCTCAAACATCTATTCCAAATGTTAAATATACCTCTTAAGAGCACCAGCAGAAATTAAAACTAGAAACAAAAATTCTTCAAAGCCCTCCTTAATCCCCCATAATTATATTAAAAAACAACGCTCCATGGAAAAGTCGATAGAGATTTATTACCACAAGATTTGTATCATGAATTTCCAAATATGCAAAGAAGCACAGAAATGCCCAGGGTGTCACAATTAACATGGAATATGGATACGAAAATGTCAAGAAATCATACTAAAATACAATTTTGCAAAATCTTTCGAAAATATAGAACCTAGAATTAACATACTAAAAGAAGTTCCTGAAGGTCCTTGCACTCTACACCCCATCCAGCAATGCTGAGAATTAGTAACCATATAACCATCCAGCTGACACTCACCTCAATTAACCACTTATCCAAAATGATGGGATCGGTCCTAAACCATTTTTATGCCAATGATTTTTATCCAGAGGAAATGAACAACCCCATAACATATATGACAATCGTTTGCTTCCTCGCCAATTAGATCCTTAAGAAACTCAAATCAAATAAACTAGACCTAGGACACAAAACCATCACTTCTTCCTATAACCATTACTACATGGTCTCTAATGCTGCTCATTTAGTCTACTGGATACGATTGATCAAACCCTAAATTGGAAAGAAAACCTGAGTCGGATAATTGATATACTTCAACGCTTCGATCCCCATAGCGGGTCCAATCGTATTAGTAATCCCAGCATAGGTGTGCGTCCAGCATTACTGCTAGACCACAGCTTTAACACTACTCAAAGAAAACCACATGACAATATTATCGCCCAATTCATTTTTTCAGCTCAAATCAATCCGCATTACAAGAAATTCAAGATTTTTCAGAAAGATTGCAACTTACTTATATATGACCAGATTAGACAAACCACATTTTGAGCTAGGTTCAGGAAAGCAAACCACAAACATACCACTTTTCAAATACAATTCCCAAGCACAAGTTAAACTAGTGAAACCAAGAAAACTAACTTATTGTCTCATAATCATCCTATTTTCCCAGAAAATTGAAATTTTTCATGGAAAAAAACAAAAAGGTAAAACCCAAACAAAAAAGTAAAATCAAAGATCTATAGAGAGCAAGATCGAACCTGGAACCTGGAGATGCAGAGCTTTGAGTTCCACTATGTGAGGAAGAGAAAACAGAGGCTACGGGAGAGGATGAGGAGGAAGGTTGCGAGAGAACTGGGAGAAAGAAGGCAGCGACAGAGAAGATGGATAATGTAAATATTAAAAAAGATAAGGGGCATTTTTGTCTTAAAATTTTGTAATTGTGTGTTCCACTGGGTGGAACGAGTGGTTCCAGGGGGTGAGGTGGAACGGAAAAAACCCCAAATTTCGTTTCGTGGGACAATGCGTCCCATTGTCTTTGGCGCACCAAACGTAGGACAATCGCATTCCATCCCACTATGTTCCGTCTCATCTCACGTACCAAACGGTACCTTAAAATGAAACAGAAGATGGTGGGACAATCTCGGTCCATCTTCTTTCTTGCGCACCTCCTCTGCAACATATAATTTTCCAGTTCCCGCGACATAACGTACGCCCGCCTAGCCTCCGTTCAGCCCCGCCTAGACCCGCTTTGACCCGCCTAGTCCCGCTTTGACCCGCCTAGTCCTGCCTAATCCCGTCTAATGCCCGCCTAATATACTTTCCGATTTTATGATCGACTACAAGTTAATCGCTGCAGTCGGCTACCGTCCAATGCCTAGGCTGATTTTAGAACACTGCTCCCAACAAATCTGGAAAACCAAATAAAATAATATAACTATAAAACACAAACTCTAAATTGGGTAATCTGGTCAGCCACAAAGTTCACACGTTTTATGACCAAAATCTGCTCCAAATCAGGCTTGTGAGGTGGCGTTGTAATGACAAAAAAGTCGGCTACAACTAGGCCTGGCAAACGGGTCGTGTTTGTTGTGTTCATGTAACACGTGTTATCTTAACGGGTCGTGTCGTGTCACACCCGTTGTCTTAACGGGTCCTTAACAGGCCAGGTCACTTTACCCAACGGGTAAAGTGACCCGACCCGTTATGACCCATTATGATCCGTTAAGAAAAATCTATTTTTTTTCTTCAATGTGCACATACCAAATATTGCCACATAAATATTACTTCAAAAAATTAAAACACATTTGTTGTGTAAGTACTACATCTACACTCGAAAATAAGAGTCTAATAAACAAACATCCATACACTACTAGTCTATTACAAAATGAAACTCAAGGCTATGCAAAATATTAAATGTGCAAGGATATGCAAAATGAAAGAGTTTTTGTTTTCAAGGTTGTGAAGCCTTTCTCAAAAGTTTAAACCTTGCCAATGGAACTTAAGGCTTGCATGTTATTCCTTTTACAAAATCCTCAATCTTCATCGATCATCATGACAATAGATTTTGTGGTATCCACTTGTGTAAATATTTTAAATTGACGATCAAATTAGTTCATTGTATTCATATAGGGTCAAGGAGTGTAGCTATAAAAAATCATCAAAATCGGAGTTAAAATAACCGTTAAATCATGATTTTTCATTGATAACCGTCGAAAAGTTTTGTCCCATTACTTGATCTCTGAATGTTTGTTTTTTGCGATTTTTGGCGTATACGATCTTGAAGCATATACAAACAAGTTTGATAGTTGGATCGTTGAAATTAGTTTCGTAGAATGCCTATCTCATCAAAACGATAGATTCACTAACACTTAGAGTTTATTTATACTTTCATTATGTATAACATAAGATTTTGTGGTATCCACTGGTGTAAATATTTTAAATTGAAGATCGAATTCATTCATTGTATTCATATAGGGTCAAGGAGTGTAGCTGTTAAAAATTATCAAAATCGGAGTTAAAATAACCATTATATCGTGATTTTTCATTTATAACCGTCGAAAATTTTTGTCCCGTTACTTGATCTTTGAATGTTTGTTTTTTGCAATTTTTGGTGTATGCGATCTCGAAGCATGTACAAACATGTTTGACGGTTGGATTGTTGAAATTAGTTTCGTAGGATGCGTATCCCATTAAAACGATAGAATCACTAACACTTAGAGTTTATTTATACTTTCATTAAGTATAACATAAGATTTTGTGGTATCCACTAGTGTAAATATTTTAAATTGAAGATCGAGTTATTCATTGTATTCATATAGGGTCAAGGAGTGTAGCTGTAAAAAATCATCAAAATCAGAGTTAAAATAACCGTTAAATTGTGATTTTTCGTTGATAACCGTCGAAAAGTTTTGTCTCGTTACTTGGTCTCTGAATGTTTGTTTTTTTCGATTTTTGGCGTATGCGATCTCGTAGCATATACAAACAAGTTTGACGGTTGGATCGTTGAAATTAATTTCGTAGGATGCGTATCCGATC
Organism: Heteromeles arbutifolia; assembly: GCA_024362995.1. Taxonomy (NCBI): domain Eukaryota; kingdom Viridiplantae; phylum Streptophyta; class Magnoliopsida; order Rosales; family Rosaceae; genus Heteromeles; species Heteromeles arbutifolia. The sequence goes on along the minus strand of JANCRC010000005.1, from coordinate 25,382,736 downwards.
AAAATGATAGATTCACTAACACTTAGAGTTTATTTATACTTTCATTAAGTATAACATAAGATTTTGTGGTATCCACTAGTGTAAATATTTTAAATTGAAGATCGAGTTCATTCATTGTATTCATATAGGGTCAAGGAGTGTAGTTGTAAAAAATCATCAAAATCGGAGTTAAAATAACCGTTAAATCGTGATTTTTCGTTGATAACTGTCGAAAAGTTTTGTCCCGTTACTTCGTCTCTGAATGTTTGTCTTTTTGCGATTTTTGGCGTATGCGATCTCGAAGCATATACAAACAAGTTTGACGGTTGGATCGTTGAAATTAGTATAACATATGATTTTGTGGTATCCACTAGTGTAAATATTTTAAATTGAAGATCGAATTCATTCATTGTATTCATATAGGATCAAGGAGTGTAGCTATAAAAAATAATCAAAATCGAAGTTAAAATAACCGTTAAATCGTGATTTTTCGTTTTATAACCGTCAAAAAGTTTTGTCCCGTTACTTGATCTTTGAATGTTTGTTTTTTACGATTTTTTGCTGATGCGACCTCGAAGCATATACAAACAAGTTTGACAGTTGGATCGTTGAAATTAGTTTCGTAGAATTCGTATCTCATCAAGTTCAATGGTGTGTGTGTGTGTGTGTATATATATTTATTAAGTAGATTTAAATTTATTTATTTTGTACGTATAACACTTAAGAAATTGAATGATATGTATATTTAAGCCGATCCAATGGTCACCAATTTTTAAAATTTAATTTAATATATATATATATATATAATTATAGTTTTTAGGGGTATAAAATTGTTAAATTAATATATATATATAATTATTATAATATTTTTTTAGGGTTATAAAATTAATATTTTTCTTATCGTGTATCGTGTTACTCACGTGTATACCCGAACCAACCTGTTATCTTAACAGGTGCTTATCGGGTTACCCGATAACGACCTGATTCGTTATCGTGTCGACCCGAACACTTGTTAATTTCGTGTCATGTCGTGTCGGATTATCGGGTTGTGTCAGGAATTGTCAGGCCTAGCTACAACTTTGCAGATGAAACTTTTATAAAAAAAAAAAGGTCATCTTCAATAACGTATTGGTCAAAAAACGTGAAAAATGTCAATCTGACAACAGTGCGCATCTTTCTCCATTTAATTGCCATGATCAAACGGCTTAGAAATAAAATCTGAAATTTTGAACACAATCATTTTGAAAGACTCTTGAATCTACTCCAATTATAATTACTCCAAAAATTCTTTGTTTCATCGCTTTTTGCACAAAGTAGACTCGCATGTTCTACAATCAAAATATAAAACATTGCACAAAGTAGACTCGCATGATCTACAATCAAAATATAAAACAAAGTATTAAAATTTTCTTAATAACAAACAAATTATAACTAAGATTAGGGTAAAAATATAAAAGAATATGACTTATCAGAGGCTGTTATGAAGATTTTGCAACATAATTGGTATAAGAACCAAAAGGAGGTTGAAGCTGAAATGTAGATAAAGGTTGTGGAGATGTGATATGGTTCCTTTGGAACGCCCGATGACACTAGAAATCCAGGATTAGTATTTGAGTACCCAATGTTGTCATCATTGAACCATAGGGAGATTTGGTACTATAGAAGAAGAACCAACATCATATACAAACCCATTGTGTAGATTAGTTTTCATTTGATAGATGCTAGTTTTTGTAACATTAGCAAATCTTTCCCTTAAATTTTTCCACATCTCTTTAGAACTTGGACTACCAAATACACAAGAAATTGCTGATTGTGATGACAGAGTTGTTGTGATCAATGTCATGAATTAGAAATTGTCGTAGGATTTCGCAACAGTGGCGATGATAATCATCAATCAAGTAGCAGCACCAGAAAAGGAGAGAGAGAGTGAAACTGATTTTGTTTTCATTCATTGTTACTCAACGATTATAGTAGTTTGAGAGTTTACTTATACTCTCACAAGGCATAACAATAAGGTCATTAGATTACTTTAACATTGTTTTACTGACACAGTTAAATGACTTAATGATTTTAGATTTAAATTTTTTTTTTCTCTTGTCCAAAGATGATATATGAATTACTTGAAAAATAGACATTTTAGATTGTTAGAATAAATAGTTTGGATAGAATAACTATAAGCACAATATTCTTTCAACAAGGCGTCCCTCAAATAAGATTATTTTATTAATTTCAAAATCTTCAAGGCTGTAATAAATAATGCAGAATGAACAATGATTATTCGATTAATGATGATTACAACAAATTTCAGCATATGTAACCAATAATGAACTCACAAGCAACATATATCTCGTGTATGACAAATTAAAAAATAAAAAAATAAAAAGCATAAATTGCATGAAGGCTGAAAAAGACAACGTCCATGCTAATCCACTTATTCTCAACAAGTTTTCGGGCCGCACTTTAGACTGATCACATGTAAACAAGTAACAAGGATGAAGCTCTCTCTTGCAGAAATTATTTGTGCTACCAATCTGGAACCTGCAATGTAAACAATATTGACTGTTAACAAAAATAAAGAAGATTAGGGGAGAGAGAGAGAGAGAGAGAGAGAGAGAGAGAGAGAGATATTAGAAAATCCTGTCGGATAAATTATATCCGACACATCATTTAATTAGTGGCGGATATTAGAAAAATACTGTCGGTTATATCCGACATAAATTCCTGGCGGATATGTAGTGGCGGATATTGAATTTTTTTTTACAGATTCTGGCGGTTATAACCGACAGAAATTGATTATTTTATTATTTTACTTTCTGGCGGTTATCATTTTAGTATTCTGACGGTTATAACCGACAAAAATGAAAATTTTATTATTTAAAAATGTTATATTGATAAAAAATAAAAAATTATTATTTTATTTTTTAAAATTGTAACAAAATTTTGGGAGAGGGAACTTAAAATTTTGGGAGGGAATTTTTGCCCCCATTTTTTTTCTGTCGGTTATAACCGACAGTAATAAAATTTTCTGTCGGTTTTATACCCCTTTTTTGCCCCCACTCAGATGCTCTGTCTCCCTCTCTCTCTTTCGTTTATTCATTATTCTCTATTCACTTCTTCATTATTCTTCTAGATTTTTCCAATTCCTCCTCTGAAATCCCCAAAAACACATACCCAGCCGCAGTCTCCATCTCTCACTTCTCACCCCTGACCTCCTCTATCATCATCCTCATTTCTCACCCCTGGCATGGCGATTTCCTCAAAGCTGAGGTTTGCACTGGCGATTTCTGATTCCATTCTCTTAGAGGTAAAGGTTCTCCCATTTTCTTCTTTGATTTTATTGTCGAAACGTAAATCACAAGAACAAAAAGAAGAAATTACCCATGCATGCTTCTCTTTTGTGCAGGAGATTCGAATCCGTGAAACATCTGAGAGAGATGGTGAAGATAACCACTGCATGTCATAGATCTGAGAAGCATGAAGGTTCCAGATTAGAAAAACAAGGTAAAAAAAAAAAACAAGGAAATGACCGACCAAGAACCCAACGCTCTGACTCTGACGACGATACGTACGAGTTCTCAGCTCTGCGCTTCTTCGACTTCATAAAGGACGAGAGCGAAGATGACAGGCGCAAGGCCGAGCTCTGGTTCGACCTGCGCTCTCCCTTACGATTTTTTAGGGTTTCCATTTCGCCAAGTCCTTCAGATATTCGCCTCCTCCTTACCAATTTCGTCCCAAATTTCCAATTTTCAAGTACAATTAGGGCATTCTCAAGTCGGTAGAACTCCCATTTTTCTGCTCCACTCGGTTCCCCCTCTAGATCCGAGCCGGGTCTGGGTCGTCAAATTTGCTCGAATGCGGAAATGTCAGACCCATCAAGGCAATTTCTCATTTTCTTCGTCCGTTTATAATATATATATATATATATATATATATATATATATATATATAGATTGAAAATTTATGAGTGATTTGAATTTTGGGGTGTTTGATTGTGTAGATTACAGGGACCAAGAGAGTGGGAAGATTCTGAATTTGGTGTTTGTTTGGGCGGATGAGGGCTCCGAGCCCAAAGTTGATGTCCCTGTTGTTTTCAATGGTGAAGATGTTTGTTCTGGTCTCAAAAAAGGTAATTTAATTTTCTTTGGTTGCACATTGTTTGGTTTGTTTCGTATCATTGGTAAATAGAAGTTGCGTATTTGATCCCAAACTCGTAACATTAAAGTTAGATTGTTTAGGAATAGGTAGAAAATGTGGTCATCGATGTGATACATTGCTTGATTTAAGGGCTGTTCTACCATCCTTTGTGCAATTTCGTCCCCAAATTGCAGAAGATAGTGAAGAAAAGCAAAAGGCTCTGTTGGTGGCCACTGCTTCTCCGTTTTCTCTCTTCTTTCTGTGTGTGCGTGGGTGGATATTTATAAAATGTGGAAGAATGAATTGGAAGGGGAAAGGTGGGTGAGAATACGGAAGAGGAAGGAAAAGGTCGTTGGAGAAGAAGGAACAAGAGGAAGATGGTAAGTTGATAACCACGTTGTGCGGGAAGGAAGGAATGAACTGTCTCTATCCTCTTTCTCTCTTTCTGGCTCAACTTGAAAGGGAAAGAAATAATTCAGAAAGTTGTTTATTTATTTTTTATTATTATTATATTTTATGTCGGATTTATCCGACAAGAATGCTTTTCTTTATTCTTATTAATAAATTTTCTGTCGGTTATAGCCGACAGAAGTTCTGTCGGTTTTAGTATTTTCTGTCAGTTTTATTCGACATAGAATGCTCTAATTTATTCTTTATTAATATATTCTCTGGCGGTTATATCCGACACAATTTCTGTCGGTTTTAGAGTATTTTCTGTCGGATTTTTCATTTCCTGATGCAGGCAATTCTATCGCTTATTATATCCGTCACTGCACACATTTTTCGTCGGATTTTGCTTAATTTCCGACAATATTATACGTATCTTGTCGATTTTTAAACCAACACTAATGAGTACTTTTGTAGTAGTGTTACATGAAGAGAATAGGAATTCAAAAATTTTAGTATTTATGAGTGGGTGGTGGAGGAGACGCGTAATAATACGGTGGTGGCGATGGAGATGGTGGAGGTGGTGACTTATAGAAATAAGGAGGAGGTGGCGATGGGAATGTGGGATGAGGGGATTTATAGATGTATGGAGGTGGGGGTGACGGAGATGGGGGTGGTGGTGACTTGTAAACATAAGGAGGTGGGGGTGATGGAGATAGGGGTGGTGGTGACTTGTAAATATAGGGAGGTGGGGGTGAAGGAGAAGGTGGTGGTGGAGATTTATATACATATGGAGGAGGAGGTGATGGAGACGGCGGCGGTGGTGACTTGTAGATGTAGGGTGGTGGAGGAGGAGGTGACTTGTAAATGTATGGTGGAGGAGGTGATGGTGAGGGTGGTGGTGGTGATTTATAAATGTAAGGAGGAGGTGGGGATGGAGAAAGATGAGGTGGTGACTTGTAGATATAAGGTGGTGGAGGTGGTGGTGATTTATAAATGTATGGAAGAGGTGGGGATGAAGAAGGAGGTGGTGGTGATTTGTAAATGTAAGGAGGAGGTGGGGATAAAGAATGCGGTGGTGGTGACTTGTAGATATAAGGTGGAGGAGGTAATGGGGAATGAGGTGATGGTGATTTATAAATGTATGGAGGAGGTGGGGACGGGGAAGGAAGTGGTGGTGACTTGTAAACATATGGTGGAGGAGGTGATGGGGAGGGAGGTGGTGGTGATTTATAAATGTACTGAGGAGGAGGGGATGTAGAAGGAGGTGGTGGTGACTTGTAAACATAAGGAGGGGGAGGTGAGGGAGATGGTGGTGGTGGGGACTTGTTGATGCGAAATATATAAGCACACAAATTAAACCCTCTTTTTATCGATTGTAGCAAAGTATGTAAGTAGGGATCGTTATAGGCCGGGGATTAGGAGAGATTGCTAAACCACTTGAAAACTGACTCAAAAACTTAAAACAAAGTTAAAACACTAAATTAGACTCAAAGAATGCAAAACTATACTCTAAAACACTAAAACAAACCAAAAGACTCAAAACAGCAAACAAACACTCAAAACTGCCTTAAAACCACTTTCTGGGCAGTTTTGAGCACTAAGGAAGAATTTGGACGAAAACAGTTTATAACTTGACTCAAAACACTCAAAAACACAAACTAAAACAGTTTCTAACTAATATGACTCAACAAAGTAAAGGGGGAATTGGTTTTGACGAAATTGAAAACAAAACATAAACTTTGTAAAACAAAACAGATTGTAAAACGAAATTGGTTAAAGTGAATGGATGAAAGGCTGGCTAAGGGGTTCTTCTCCACACATGTCATACTTGCATACAAAAAGATTTCTAATTGCTTTTCAATAAACCATGGATTCTCAACGCCCCAGATTAACTGTGAATTGCACTAATTAACCCTCAGATTTTCCTAACGTTATTGAATTGGATGATTGCATACGACAACCCAAAACATTCCCCACAAGTTCCCTACATGAATTGCATAATAGAGATACAAGCAAGAATCATTAAGTTCTATGAAAACCATAAGCATTGACGAGGCATTCGTTACTATGAATTGCATGAAACTTATGCCAAGAATTTACTTAACACAATTGAGATCATCAACCTTTACTACTTGTGAATATAATTCTGTAACAATTGGGTGAAACTTCCTTATATCCTAGCATTAGATTTATGCATGCAAACTAAGTTGGCCACCTCAATCAACACACACAAATCAGTTTAATATGAACAGATAAGTAAATTGAATTCACAACTTATGAAACGCAATTAGAGGTAATCAAATCATATAGCAAGCATAAACATGGTTTCGAATCCCCCCCTAGCCAAAGGGGGTTTAGTTCCTCATACTCACAGAACAAAGAGTATTAAATTTAAACATTGAAATCAAAGGAAAGAAAACACCTAAAACTTCCAGCAATTCAAACTTGAATGGCATGCACGTCCCAGGCTTCTCCTCCTCCTCTTCTTTGCTGCGGCACAAGGTCTTGGGACAGGTTTGGGGGGTTATGAATGGTGTAGAAGGCTGGGTTATTGGCTAGGATGAATGTATGGTGCGGCAGATAGTAGTGAAGAGTTTCTGGCGAGAATGGTGTGTATAGAAGGTGTGTAACCTGCGGCAACCCTTAAAACTTATATATATAGGCACCACAAACCCTAGGGTAATCAGATTAGGACTTGGACTCAGCATTGCACAAGGAATTAGGGCCCTAGGTGCGGCAGAAATTGTGAATCCATTAGGAAAAAGGATTTTGGCCCAATTGATTTCTGAAAAGGATTTGTAGAACCCAAATCCACAAGGAAAAGGCTTAATAAGTCAGAATCCAAGAGGGAATGGAAGTGAAAAGGCACGGCACAAAGGGATAAGGCAGGGAGCCTTGCAAGGCAAGGAAAAGACCTTCTAAGAAGGAGGGAGGCGCCAGATTTTTAGGCTTCCAGAAAGAATGTGTTTTGTGGCAGATTTTGGGGCTTCTAGAGGGATTTGGGGCGCCACTTTTATAGGACAAGGGATAAGACTTCTAGAAATCAGGTTTTAAGTCCCCTAAACTGAAGAAAACAGGTTAGGATAAGATTAGGATAAGATTGGATAAGGTAAGGTAAGATAAGATAAGGATTGGATAAGATAAGATAAGATAAGGTTGTTTTAGATAATGTTTTGGATAATTCTCCTTCTTTTGAGCTGATTCCTTATCTTCTCTATCTTTGACTTCTTTCTTCCATCTTCCTAGCTGATTTCACGCCTTTATATCTTCAATTTCGTCCATCAACTTGCCTCCATGCTTGCACTACCCCATCTTGGCCCAAAAATGCTCTAGAATGCTCCAAATTGCTTCTTTTTGCATACTTGCCCTTAGAACCTGAAAATACATCAAACTAGCTTAAAAGACTACTTTAACTAAGGAAAAACAACATAAATGCACAAGAACAAGCTAACTAAGGTGCATAAATATGCTCCTATCAAATTCCCCCACACTTAGCTTTTGCTAGTCCTCGAGCAAAACGAAACAAAGTAAACAAAACGAAACAAAACAAGTATAACACAACCTAAACCTTCCAACAATTGTCTCAGGGATTTCCAATGCACATGACACGTTAAAAATCATCATTCCCACAGATTTTGGCCATCTTTACGCTTAAGCACATACTTAATCATAGTCACTACTTACTAGTTCACAAATAACCAATTAAAACGATGTTTTGAATGTAGTAACATGCCTTAGAGAATTCCCTCAATTCCTTACAAGATATGCACTCAATCTTCACTCAGATTTTCTAACTACACACCCTACACTAGTTATATGTGAGAAGATTGATGTAAATATGAAAACGAACGCTCACATATGTATATAACAAAGAAAACAATTTCTGGAGTTAATAACATGTTTAGATATGATCTCATGAATGGAATGCTACTACTTAGATGCGAGAACCAGTGACACCATATGCTCAAACCAAATTCAAACTCCACCAATTGAAACACACAACACTCAAGATTGAAGTATAGGGTTGTAACGGGGCTTGGGGAGTGTTGGCTAACAATGAAAGGATAGGAAAAACAAACGTTCTTAAAGCAATAGCAAGCAAAATAATGAATATGACACTTAGAATTCCCTTGAGCATGCAGAAATCAACTTTTAAACACAAAGGGAAGATTCAAGCAACAATTAGGGCCGGATTCAATGTTTTGGACCCTTCCTTCAACAACCAACACTTGAGAACTCTTTTTCACATCTTTTCAACTCCTTTTCCATTCTTTTCACAACTTTTTCTTTTTTTCTTTCTATTTTCCACGAATTTTTCTTCTTCTTTTTTCCTTTTTTTTTTCTTTTCTTTTCTTTCTACCCGTGCCTCATGCAAGACTTTGGCACACCCACAACAAAACTCATTTCCCCCACACTTGTTTTCTGCCAAACAATGATCAAAAGGAATTCATATTGAGTCATGCGTTACTATGCTTCAAGAACTAAGGTATGGATGGTCCTAATCTAGGCTAGGTGATGATAATGTGGGTTAACAAAGAAAATAGGCTAAATATGGCTCAAAGGGGTTAAACCTACAATACATATGAACATGGGGTACGGCTATTTGGCTCTTGGTTTACTAAACAACTTCATCTTGTTATGTGTTATGCTAATCAATTTCATGCTTTGAATGAAACGGATATGAGTTCTAGTATTTGGAACTAAATGATGAAGCGCATTCCAAGTAGCAACCAAGCAAAGAATGATGAGATCATGCAACGATTTTAGAAAACAACAAATGCACAGATTTTTAACTCTCCAAATAAACGTTTAGGGTCAAGTCTCACAAGGTTGTAGCGTTAGTTTGAGTTCCTTCCTTCAAGCATGTTACAAAAACTGATTTTTCTTTTATGATTACATGTGAATTCATAAGTTACAACCATAACCAAGCATAAACCAAAGAGTAAATCAAACTTTCATCCATGTTTACAACTCTCTTTAACAGTCATGCAATTACAAACCGAATCCTCATCATTGTGTTGGAAGGTACCTAAGACACAAACAAACACACAAAAACAACTCTTTTTGGGTTTTTCTAAAACAATTTTTCGAATTTTTATGGGATTTTCGGATTTTTGAGTCAAAACACACTAAAACACACCAAAACAGCTTAAAAACACTTAAAAACAGCAAGGAACAACATTAGAAGTTATGAGTGATAAAACCCTACGAATTTGCATCAAAACATGTTGGTTACCCCCCCACACTTAAATCAAACATTGTCCTCAATGTTTCAAGCATAAACTAACACAAATAAACAACAAGCAAACAAAACAGCAACGAAACAATAAACAAGGCAGAAACGAAAACAACAACAAAGAGAAGGGTTTAGGAACGCAAATCTGGAATTGGAGTGCTCCCTAGGTCTTCCTTTGTTGAATGCATGGGTTGCCTCCCAAGTAGCGCTTGCTTTAACGTCGTACAGCCGGACAAAGAACCCAATCACTCCAGATTGGAGCCCACGGCATCCAAGGAGAGGTCATCCACGGTTTGCTCCACAAAGTTCTCATAATAGGGCTTCAAACGATGCCCGTTCACCTTGAATTCATGCCCCGTTTTCAAGCTTCGGATTTGGACTGCACCATGAACAAAAACATTAGTAATAACAAACGGTCCAATCCACTTAGAACGTAACTTACCGGGAAACAATCGTAAACGGGAATTGAACAATAGCACTTTCTGCCCAATTGAGAATGATTTCCCACGGATCATGGTGTCATGGAAAGCTTTGGTCTTTTGCTTGTAAATGCTCGCATTCTCGTATGCCTCATGCCGTATCTCATCAAGCTCATTCAATTGGAATTTCCTATGACTGCCCGCTTCATCTAGGTTCATGTTAAACTGCTTGATGGCCCAATGAGCTTTGTGCTCCAACTCAACGGGGAGATGGCACGGCTTGCCATAGACAAGCCGAAAGGGGGACATCCCAATGGGTGTTTTGTATGCCGTACGATACGCCCAAAGTGCATCATCTAGCCGTAAACTCCAATCCTTCCTTGTGGGCCCAACGGTCTTTTCTAGTATTTGCTTTATCTCTCGGTTAGAAACCTCGGCTTGGCCATTTGTTTGAGGATGGTAAGGTGTAGAAACCTTATGGTTGACATTGTATTTCCTCAATAACGCCTCAATGGTCCGGTTGCAAAAGTGTGACCCTCCATCACTAATGATCATTCTTGGCATGCCAAACCTTGCAAATATGTTAGTTCTAATAAAATCTGCAACCACTTTAGAATCATTAGTCCGGGTGGCTCTTGCTTCCACCCACTTCGACACATAATCAACCGCAAGCAAAATATACATGAAACCATGCGATGACGGAAAAGGACCCATAAAATCAATACCCCAAACATCAAAAATTTCAACATTTAGGATAGGAACCTGCGGCATTTGGTCATTTGCACTAATATTACCCATTCTTTGGCATTTATCACATGTTAAACAAAAAGTTCTAGCATCTTTAAAAATACTAGGCCAATAGAATCCACATTGTAACACTTTGAGGGCTGTTCTTTGTGTGCCAAAGTGCCCTCCACATGCATATGTATGACAAAAACTCAGAATTGAATGAAATTCAGAATCGTGCACACATCGACGTACAATTTGATCAGGGCAAAATTTCCATAAATATGGATCATCCCACACATAAAATCGTGCATCATGTCTAAGTTTATCACGTTGGTGCCTAGTGAAATTGCTTGGAATACGTTTTGACACCAAAAAGTTCACCAAATCAGCATACCAAGGCTCACTAACCTTTATTGACAGCAATTGTTCATCAGGGAATGTCTCCAAAATAGGTAGAGACTCCTCGTTATGCACCATTCGGCTGAGGTGGTCAGCCACCACGTTTTCACTTCCCTTCCTGTCACGAATCTCAATGTCGAACTCTTGAAGTAGCAATATCCAACGAATTAGCCGTGGCTTGGCCTCCTTTTTGGTGAGCAAGTACTTCAATGCTGCATGGTCAGTGAACACAATTACTTTAGTACCAATTAGATATGATCTAAACTTATCTAAAGCAAAAACAACGGCAAGAAGTTCTTTTTCCGTAGTGGAATAGTTCAACTGGGCATCATTCAATGTTCGTGAGGCATAGTAGATGACGTGCGGCCTCTTGTCCTTTCTTTGTCCCAAAACAGCCCCTAAAGCATAATCGGACGCATCACACATAAGCTCGAAAGGTAGGCTCCAATCTGGTGGAACAATAATGGGTGCCGTGGTCAACAACTCCTTGAGTTGGTTGAATGATGCCGTGCACTCCTTGGTGAATTCAAACGCCACTTCTTTTTGTAGGAGACGGCAAAGAGGTTGTGCAACCTTTGAGAAATCTTTGATAAACCTACGATAGAAACCTGCATGGCCAAGAAAAGAACGAACCTCTCTAACCGACGTCGGAGAGGGTAAGTGACGTACAAGATCTATTTTTGACTTATCAACCTCAATGCCATTTTCAGAGATGATATGACCTAGAACTATGCCTTGCTTAACCATGAAATGACATTTTTCCCAATTGAGAACAAGGTTAGTTTCAACGCAACGTTTTAGAATCAAACTAAGATTATGCAAGAAACCATCAAAGGAGTCACCAAAAACGCTAAAATCATCCATGAAAACTTCAATTATTTTCTCAACATAATCAGAAAATATGCTCATCATGCATCTTTGAAATGTGGCAGGTGCATTACATAAACCAAAAGGCATGCGACGATATGCAAAAGTACCAAAGGGGCATGTGAAGGTAGTTTTTTCTTGATCCTCGGGTGCTATGACAATTTGATTATAACCAGAATAACCATCAAGAAAACAATAGAAAGCATAACCTGCTAACCTCTCAAGCATTTGGTCAATAAATGGCAGTGGGAAGTGATCCTTCCTTGTGGTGGCGTTTAGCTTCCTATAGTCGATGCACACCCTCCAACCGGTTTGAATGCGTGTAGGAACAAGTTCATTCTCGGCATTGGCTACCACTGTCACACCAGATTTCTTTGGCACACATTGAACGGGTGAAACCCACCTACTATCTGAGATTGGATAGATCACTCCACAATCCAAAAGCTTGATTATCTCCTTCTTCACAACTTCCATCATCGGAGGGTTGAGACGGCGTTGAGCCTCTCGAGATGTTTTGGACCCCTCCTCTAGAAGTATGCGATGCATGCACGTGGTAGGGCTAATTCCCTTTATGTCGGCCAAAGTCCATCCAATTGCTGTTTTGTACTCCTTTAGCACCCTCACCAATTTGTTTTCCTCTTGTGCCGTGAGTGAGGATGAGATGATGACGGGCAATGTCTCATCTTCTCCCAAGAAAACGTACTTCAAGTGACTTGGCAAAGGCTTAAGTTCAAGTGTAGGTGGCTGCACAACTGAGGGAAGCATCTTATTAGCTGAAACTGAACTTAAAATTGGGTCCAAAAACTTACCAGATTGTGATGGCAGTGACTCAAGGGCAGCCACCATCTCAATGACATCCTCACTAGGGGGCACGGCAAAGGATGCTCCATGCATGCCGTGGGTTGGTTTTGTGGCTGTTTCAATGTTGTGCATGTCCCTTCCTTGTGCAATGGCCAATTCAAGTGCATCGTCCTTCAAATTGTCCAAATGGTCCTGTGCCAAAGAGTCAATTATATCAATAGCAAAACATGAATGATTCTCACTAGGGTACTTCATAGAATCAGAAAGATTGAAATTAATAACTTCCCCATCAAATTCCATCGTCCAAGTGCCATTAAACACATCAATCTTCGTGCGAGCAGTTTTCATGAATGGCCTTCCAAGGAGGATGGGCAATGATGGGGAATGGTCTGATTCATCCATTTCAAGCACGTAGAAATCCGCCGGGAATATCAAGTGATTAACCTGCACCAAAACATCCTCCAAAACTCCCTTTGGATAGGCATTAGATCTATCGGCCAATTGTATGATAACACCATCGTTTTTCAACGCTCCTAGGTTCATAGATGCAAAAATTGAATATGGCATGACATTTATAGATGCACCTAAGTCTAACATGGCAGATTCAAACCTAGAATTACCAATGACACACGGAATTGTAAAACTACCCGGATCTTTGCATTTAGGGGGCAGTTTGCGTTGCAAGATGGCTGAGACATTTTCACCCACTTTTACAACCTCCTTGGTCGAAATCCTCCTCCTATTAGTGCAAAGTTCCTTCAAGAACTTGGCGTACCTGGGGACTTGCTTAATTGCATCCAAAAGGGGAATATTGACTTGAACTTTCCTAAACGTCTCAAGAATGTCCTTTTTCTGCTTCTTCTTTCTTTGTTTGCTTGAACCTATTTGGAAAAGGCACATTCGATGGAAAAACATTAGTAGGAACTGAATTTGACACGTTTTTACCTCTATTGGACAAATTGGATGGTTTAGGATCACTTAGGGCTTGCGGCAAAGGTGTTTCCACCTTTCCCGTGAGTGGGCTTTGCTCCTTCTCTTCAATTCTCAACTCGTCCTCCTCATTGGAACATGATTTGGATGGTTTAGGGTCATATCCTACTTGCTTCCCACTCTGCAGACTCATGGCTTTTGCAGATTCGAATCCACCTTTTGGATTCACAACGGTTGAACTTGGCAACTTGCCTTGCTCTCGAAATTGCCCCATGAACTCGGCAATCTGTCCTACCTGCTTCTCCAACTCGTCCACCTTCTTGTCCCTAGTTTGCATACCCTGCGCCATAGAAGTTAGCAATTGAAAAATCTGATCATTATCAATTGAAGAACCTGATTTGTTTTGGGCAGGTTGTGCTTGGGCTTGAGTTGGTGCCAACGGCTTCTGATAGAAACCCGGGGGTTGTTGCCTAAATCCGCTTTGTTGTTGGCCTTGTTGGGGTTCTCGCCATTTGAAATTTGGATGATCACGCCACCCAGGGTTGTATGTATTGGAAAAAGGATCACCACGTGGTTGGTATTGATTGCCAAAACCCACGGCATTGAGTGTCTCCCACCCTCCATTCTCTATCAATTGTGGGCACTTATCTGTGGGATGTCCTTGCATGGAGCACACGCCACAAGAAGCTACATTTTGTACTTTTGGACCTTCCACCACCTGAGAAAGCAAAGTAGTAAGGTTAGCCATTTGATTTTGAAGTTCGGTTATGGCACTTACCTCATTGACTTGGTGTTGCCGTGGGATGCTCCTTTGCCCAACACCTTCGTATTGTTGAGCGTTCAACGCTCGATTGGCTATCAATGTCTTGGCTGCCGTGGGGGTCTTATCCACCAAGGCTCCTCCCGCTGAGGCATCTAGCATTTGACGTTCGATTGGTAGAAGTCCCTCGTAGAAATATTGTAGGAGAAGTTCCTCCTTCATCTGATGCTGTGGACATGAAGCAACAAGAGATTTAAAACGTTCATAATAAGTAGGAAAAGATTCACCTGCTTCTTGCTGAATTCCACTTATCCTTTTTCGTAGGAGGATGACTCGAGAAGTTGGGAAAAACTTCTCCAAGAAAGCCCGTTTCATGCTCTCCCATGATGTGACAGTTCCGGGGGCCAATTCATACAACCAATCCTTTGCTTTTTCCAAGAGAGAAAAGGGAAAGGCCTTCATCATCAGAATACTTCCATCTACGTTGATTGGTGTCATGCTTGAGCACACCACCTCGAATTCCTTCAAATGCTTGTTTGGGTCTTCCATGGACAGCCCATGGTACTTAGGAATATGATGCAACAAGCTTGACTTCAATTCAAACTCATCAGTTTTGCCTTGAGCCGCCCTAGGGTATTGAATGCATAAGGGCACGGCATTGTCAAGTCCTGAGGCTGAAAGCTCTTTGATTGTACGATTATCCACAGCCATGTCGTCCACTTCCTCTTCAAATTCAGATTCGGCTTCTGAACTTGCACTTGATTCACTGGGTTCTGGATTCTTCCTCTTTCGTCTTAATTCTCGCTCGAAATCTGCGTCAAAGTCCAGAATATGTTCACGAACTGGGTGAGAACTCCGAGTCATACACTAGTACCTAAACAAGAAACAAAAAAAACAAGGTCAGAATCTGATCTAATTGAACCAAACGAAAATAACAATCCAAGGGATTAGCACAGTTGCTAATCCCCGGCAGCGGCGCCAAAAATTTGATGTGAAATATATAAGCACACAAATTAAACCCTCTTTTTATCGATTGTAGCAAAGTATGTAAGTAGGGATCGTTCTAGGCCGGGGATTAGGAGGGATTGCTAAACCACTTGAAAACTGACTCAAAAACTTAAAACAAAGTTAAAACACTAAATTAGACTCAAAGAATGCAAAACTATACTCTAAAACACTAAAACAAACCAAAAGACTCAAAACAGCAAACAAACACTCAAAACTGCCTTAAAACCACTTTCTGGGCAGTTTTGAGCACTAAGGAAGAATTTGGACGAAAACAGTTTATAACTTGACTCAAAACACTCAAAAACACAAACTAAAACAGTTTCTAACTAATATGACTCAACAAAGTAAAGGGGGAATTGGTTTTGACGAAATTGAAAACAAAACATAAACTTTGTAAAACAAAACAGATTGTAAAACGAAATTGGTTAAAGTGAATGGATGAAAGGCTGGCTAAGGGGTTCTTCTCCACACATGTCTTGCATACAAAAAGATTTCTAATTGCTTTTCAATAAACCATGGATTCTCAACGCCCCAGATTAACTGTGAATTGCACTAATTAACCCTCAGATTTTCCTAACGTTATTGAATTGGATGATTGCATACGACAACCCAAAACATTCCCCACAAGTTCCCTACATGAATTGCATAATAGAGATACAAGCAAGAATCATTAAGTTCTATGAAAACCATAAGCATTGACGAGGCATTCGTTACTATGAATTGCATGAAACTTATGCCAAGAATTTACTTAACACAATTGAGATCATCAACCTTTACTACTTGTGAATATAATTCTGTAACAATTAGGTGAAACTTCCTTATATCCTAGCATTAGATTTATGCATGCAAACTAAGTTGGCCACCTCAATCAACACACACAAATCAGTTTAATATGAACAGATAAGTAAATTGAATTCACAACTTATGAAACGCAATTAGAGGTAATCAAATCATATAGCAAGCATAAACATGGTTTCGAATCCCCCCCTAGCCAAAGGGGGTTTAGTTCCTCATACTCACAGAACAAAGAGTATTAAATTTAAACATTGAAATCAAAGGAAAGAAAACACCTAAAACTTCCAGCAATTCAAACTTGAATGGCATGCACGTCCCAGGCTTCTCCTCCTCCTCTTCTTTGCTGCGGCACAAGGTCTTGGGACAGGTTTGGGGGGTTATGAATGGTGTAGAAGGCTGGGTTATTGGCTAGGATGAATGTATGGTGCGGCAGATAGTAGTGAAGAGTTTCTGGCGAGAATGGTGTGTATAAAAGGTGTGTAACCTGCGGCAACCCTTAAAACTTATATATATAGGCACCACAAACCCTAGGGTAATCAGATTAGGACTTGGACTCAGCATTGCACAAGGAATTAGGGCCCTAGGTGCGGCAGAAATTGTGAATCCATTAGGAAAAAGGATTTTGGCCCAATTGATTTCTGAAAAGGATTTGTAGAACCCAAATCCACAAGGAAAAGGCTTAATAAGTCAGAATCCAAGAGGGAATGGAAGTGAAAAGGCACGGCACAAAGGGATAAGGCAGGGAGCCTTGCAAGGCAAGGAAAAGACCTTCTAAGAAGGAGGGAGGCGCCAGATTTTTAGGTTTCCAGAAAGAATGTGTTTTGTGGCAGATTTTGGAGCTTCTAGAGGGATTTGGGGCGCCACTTTTATAGGACAAGGGATAAGACTTCTAGAAATCAGGTTTTAAGTCCCCTAAACTGAAGAAAACAGGTTAGGATAAGATTAGGATAAGATTGGATAAGGTAAGGTAAGATAAGATAAGGATTGGATAAGATAAGATAAGATAAGGTTGTTTTAGATAATGTTTTGGATAATTCTCCTTCTTTTGAGCTGATTCCTTATCTTCTCTATCTTTGACTTCTTTCTTCCATCTTCCTAGCTGATTTCACGCCTTTATATCTTCAATTTCGTCCATCAACTTGCCTCCATGCTTGCACTACCCCATCTTGGCCCAAAAATGCTCTAGAATGCTCCAAATTGCTTCTTTTTGCATACTTGCCCTTAGAACCTGAAAATACATCAAACTAGCTTAAAAGACTACTTTAACTAAGGAAAAACAACATAAATGCACAAGAACAAGCTAACTAAGGTGCATAAATATGCTCCTATCAAATTCCCCCACACTTAGCTTTTGCTAGTCCTCGAGCAAAACGAAACAAAGTAAACAAAACGAAACAAAACAAGTATAACACAACCTAAACCTTCCAACAATTGTCTCAGGGATTTCCAATGCACATGACACGTTAAAAATCATCATTCCCACAGATTTTGGCCATCTTTACGCTTAAGCACATACTTAATCATAGTCACTACTTACTAGTTCACAAATAACCAATTAAAACGATGTTTTGAATGTAGTAACATGCCTTAGAGAATTCCCTCAATTCCTTACAAGCTATTCTCTGCTCTTCTTCTTCACTGATATTAACCTTTTCTTTTCTCTGCTTCCAAAAATCCCAACCACCGTCTCCAATCTCTTCAATGGAATCCAATCATCTAGTACGATTCAGTTGCAAAAGCCCCAATCTCTTCAAAATGTGTTAGTAATTTGTTTGTAGATGTTCTGCAGGATAACTATGGTCAATTTCGAGACAGGATTTAGATAAGTATGTAGAGAAGACTAGGAATAGCTGTTGATAGAGCACAGATAAACATCATTTTGAAGTGATCAATTCAATTGCAAACGCCCCAATCTCTTCAAGCTAAACATCTTCTTGACGTGTTGGGCTGCGATTTCTGTTTGTTCATATTTCAGATTTCAATTTGGGGATCTAGGGTTTCTGGGTATTTTATCAACATATTGGAAATCGGAGGGCAAGAAAATTTCCAGCACGAGGCGTTGGCGAGATGTTTGAGTTGGCGACGAGGTCGATTTGGGCAACAGGGCGCGTAATAGCTGATGATGCAGAAGACAGGATTATAGGGGGTCTTAGCAATCCCATGGTGGAGCACGGGATTCGTAGTGATGCGTTAGCAAGGGCCGTAGTCTGAGTGAGTCCCAGCTAGTCTCATTTACTTTAATCCCAACCCGCGCCAAACATGGGACTGTAGTCCCACTTAAGCCAGTCGCACTTAATAACATCAAACAAACGCCCCTGGTCTTCATGCAAATGTACTTGAAATAGTCTTCGATTAGATCATGCAGAACAGGCTATAATAATCGGAAAATATATTATTAAAAAAGGATTACAACTATTTGACATTCTGGATTAATTCTGAATTTGTAAGAGGAAGTAGTTAAGATTAGGTTTTCTTAATTAAGAACTTTTCCTGTGGAATTTGGAATGTATCAACTGTGTTTGGTGTTAACCAATTTCATTAGCAATATGAAATCTTGCAAGTTTTCTGATACCTGCTCCTGCTTATACTTTAGTAAACCATTGTCACTAAAGTCTAGAAAGCAAGTAAATTCATTGCCCAAATATATTAAATGCCTTGCATATTTGTAACCATACTGAGGCTCCCGTTTAGATCGTCTAGCCACCCGCCTGGGTTGCGATTCGCTTAGACAGAAAATAGATAACTTTCATTTTGCATTTTATTTTTTCAATAAATTGTAAGAGACTTGTTGAATGCTTAAATGAGCATACATTATATTTTTTTCAATAGATTTAATTAAATCCGCTTAGTCCACCTAGGCGCCTGCCTAGACCCCGCCTAACCGCCTAGGCGCTAGGCCCCAGCCTGTCGCCCGACTAGCACCTAGCGTCTTTTAGAACCTTGAATTGGTGTAGAAAGAACTAAGTAATTAGGTTTGAAGGCTTTGGCTGTCATAAAATTAAGTTTTTAACATGGACATTTTGAACTAGTTTAATCTATTGAAAGGGAAATTCAAATTTTATAGTGTAATGTGTGGCGGATGCCTTGGCCAACCAGCCCACATCTGCAATCTTAGAACTAATTTAAAATGCAATACTAAAAGAGGTACCAACATATAAGGATGTATATTGATAACTTAGAGCAGTTCGACCCCTAAAAAAATGCGCCAGCACCCAGCCTATTTAATCCACTCAGTGAACAGTGATAGACCCCAATGAACAATAATTGGCCAAATGCATCTCCACCCCTAAAAAAATGCACTGGCACAAAGTCTAAAAAATGCGCTGGCATAAACGATCTCCACCCCTACAAAATGCGCTAGCACCCAGGCCATTTAAAATATTTTAAAATTTTTATAAAAGAATAAATAAATAAAATAGTTTTAATTTCGGATAGGATTTTTAACCAATCTTGTCACGCCACGTGTCATTATCTGAACGTACTATTTTGTGAATAGATTTCCGCAAAGATTTTCAACCAATCTCGACGCACCACGTGACACTATCTGTTTACAACAATTTAGCCAAGATTTCGATAAGATTTTTAACCAATCTTGTCACGCCACGTGTCAATATCCGAACGTACTATTTTGTGGATAGATTTCCGTTAAGATTTTCAACCAATCCCGACGTGCCACGTGTCACTTCCTGTTTACAATAATTTAGCCAAGATTTCGATAAGATTTTCAACCCATCACGTAGTGCCACGTGGCATTCTCCAGAACCTCATCCTTTCTTTTTTTGTCCATATAAACCCTACATCCCTACATCCATCCTCACACCAAACTCAATCTTTCTTTTTAGCTCAGTGAACAGTAATAGACCCTAATGAACAGTAATAGGCCAAATGCATCTCCACCCCTAAAAAAATGCACTGGCACAAAGTCTAAAAAATGCGCTGGCACAAACAATCTCCACCCTTATAAAATGCGCTAGCACCCAGCCCATTTAAAATATTTTAAAATTTTTATAAAAGAATAAATAAATAAAATAGTTTTAATTTCGGATAGGATTTTTAACCAATCTTGTCACGTCACGTGTCATTATCTGAACGTACTATTTTGTGAATAGATTTTCGCAAAGATTTTCAACCAATCTCGACGCGCCACGTGTCACTATCTGTTTACAATAATTTAGCCAAGATTTCGATAAGATTTTTAACCAATCTTGTCACGCCACGTGTCATTATCTGAACGTACTATTTTGTGGATAGATTTCCGTTAAGATTTTCAACCAATCCCGACGCGCCACGTGTCACTTCCTGTTTACAATAATTTAGCCAAGATTTCGATAAGATTTTCAACCCATCACGTAGTGCCACGTGGCATTGTCCAGAACCTCATCCTTTCTTTTTTTGTCCATATAAACCCTACATCCCTGCATCCATCCTCACGCCAAACTCAATCCTTCGTTTTTAGTTCATAATCCTTCTTCATCGTTTTCAAATCTTGAGTTCTTACAATGTCTTCTTCAAGGAGAGTGTATAAATAGTTTGAGGAGCAACAGAAAAGATTGTTGCCACAATAGGAAGAATTGGTTAATCTCGAGGAAGGTGGAGGTGGAGATGAGGCTTTTGCAATGGAGGAGGATAAGGATGATGACCATAGAAGGCAAATGGCCTCACATTCCCGCCGTGTCATTGAAGCGATGGGTCAGATAGGTAAACCCAGACGTGCCGCAAACTTCGATAGAAAAAGGGAAATAAGAGGTAAAGATCTCTTGGAAGCTTATTTTATTCCCAACAGCGTTTTTCCTGATCATGTTTTTAGACGTCGTTTTAGAATGCAACAAAGTTTGTTCAACAAAATGTTTTCCAACGACCTTGAAGACCTTGACTACTTCTGGCGTCTGTTTCATGTACATCGCAAAACGCTTTTGTAATTTTACTCCACATTTCTCGCTTATCCATCTCATTACACGTAATCAGGTCATGAGTAGTGTGAACCCAACATTCACATCTTCAATGAGCTTCCACGTAGTCATTTTTTTCTCTAAAAAATTATATGAAAGCTTTGGTAGAAAGTGTTGAAAATATTGAAATGTGGTGTAAGGTGGAAGATGAGGGTTAGGTATTTATAGAAAAATTAAAATTAAAATTTTTCTGTATTTTTTAACAATTTTTCATAATTTTTAATTAATTTTTTTTATAAATTTTAATTTAATTAATTAATCTGGACCGTTGGATTTGAAAAATATTCAAATCCAACAGCCTATAAGTTGATACGTGGCCAACAGTCATAATTCTGATCGTTGTGCCTTTTTTTTTTTTTTAATTTTTGGGGGAAAAATGTGGACCGTTGATCTGTGGATCAGACGGTCCAGATCAAAATTCAAATTCAAAATTTTTTGACCGTTGGAAATCCAACGGTCCAGAAAACTAGCCGTTGGAAATCCAACGGCCTAGAAACGAACACGTGGCCTCTGTCTTATCATCTCAATGCGCTTGCACTGGCGAGCCACCTCCACTTTTTGTTGTCAGGACGCGCGGCCATGCACACCTGTATCGCACCCGCCTGGCGCAAAAAAAATTCATTTGCCCTCTGACACCACGCTGGCGTTAGCATGGCGTCAGATGGGCCAGTCCATGGCTCTGTCAATTCTGGACTAGCCTGGAGACCAGCTTGGGCTGGGTGCCAGCCTATCTGCTGGGCTGGAGTGGATTGGCTGGGTACCGAGCCAATAATTTGGCTAGGTGCCGGCCTAAAGAGTCCCTGGTGGAACTGCTCTAAGGGCATGTCTGGTGACATTCTTCACAATGATTTTTGAAGAACTATTTTGTAAAACGAAAATGACAAAACAAAATTTTGCATTTTTATGATTGAAGAATTGTTTGGTAGTTTAATCAGAGAATGTTTTTTTTTTTAAATGAAAACCTGTTTGATACCAATATTTGGAATTAAAAAAAAACTATAAATTTGTGATCGATAGCAATGGTCGCGGTGGTAGAGATGGTTGTTAAGACGAGATCTAGCAATGGTGGTTGGTGAGGTGTCAGCAGTGGTAGGATATATGTGGTGAAAATAGCGAGATAGGGGGCAATGGTGGAGGGATTGGTGGATGGGCGGTTGAAGGGTAGCAGAGGATGGTTGTTATAACAATGGTTGTGGAGGGATAGTTGTGGTGGTTGATAGGTTGGTAGGATCGATGATGGTGGCTGAGAAGGAGTGATGGGAATTAAGTTAAGCACACAAACTAAACCCTCTTGTTGTCAAATTGTAGTAAAGATGCAAGTAGGGATCGTTCTAGACCGGGGATTAGGAGGGCTTACTAAAACCTCAAAACTGCCTAAAAACACTAACTAGGCAGTTTCTGACTCTAGACACTACTTTGGACGAATTTAGGGTTATGGCTTGACTCAAAACACTTAAAAACACAAACAAAACAGATTTTAAACACTTTGAACTAAGAAAGTAAAAGGGGGGGGGGTTTGTTTTGGACAAATTTAAACTAACAAAACAGATTGTAAAACTAAACAGCTTTGAAAAACGAATTTGGGAAATAAGATGGATGATGGGCTAGCTAGAGGCTCTTTCTCCACACATGACATGTATGCAAACGAATCGATTTCCAGTTACTCCTTCATTGAATTATGAACGACAATGCCCCAAATTAACCATGACATCACTAGTTAACCCTCAGATTTTCCTTGTATTATTGGATTGGATGACATCATTCGACAACCCAAAGCATTCTTCAAAAGTCTCCTACATGACATCATAATAGAGATACAATCAAAGATCATTACATTCAATGAAAACCATAAGCATTGACAAAGCATTTGCAACTATGACATCATGTCACTCATGCTAGGAATTGAACTTAACGCGATCGTGACTAGCAACCTTCACTACAAATGAATATAAGTTTGTAACGATTATGTGAAACTCCCTTATACTCTAGCATCAGATTTATGCATGCCAATTAAGTGTCGACCCTCAATCAACAAACACAAATAAGTTATCAATCAAACAGTTAAGCCAACTGCATTCACGATTCAAGAATTCATAACTAGAATTTATCAACTCATATTGCACACATAATCATGGCTTTGAAATCACCCCTAGCCAAGAGGGGTTTAGCCACTCATGTTCACAACAAAACGAAAGGAAAAGAAATTAAACATTGTAAACATAGAACGAATTACACCTAGAATGCTCCAACAATCAAGCTCGAACATCCAAGAGTCATTCCTTCTTTCTCCTTGTTGCGGCACAAAGGTGGGTGAAATGTATGGGATGTGTTTTGGGGTCAGGAATGTGTTTAGGCTGAATGGGAGTGGCGGCAAAAGGTGTGGATTGATTTCTGGCGTGAATGGATGAATTAGTGAATGAATGGATCCTCCTAGGTGCGGCAAGACTTGGTATTTAAAGAACAAGGCTCCAAATTAAATTAGGTAATCAGGAATTATTCTAAAACTTAAAGGAAATAGGAAATTAGAACCAAAATCCCAAAGGAAATAGGTAACAAGGTGCGGCTGAGAGGGAAAGGGCAAGGGAATGCCTTGCAAGGCAAGGAAAAAGGGTTTCCTTCCTGATTTAGGTGCAGCAAAGGTCCTAATTCTAAAGGGAATGGGTTATCTTGTGCGGCAAGGTAACGAATGTGAAGGGAAATGTGCGGCTGGATCCTAGGGGATAAGGGAACATGTTTTGCAATGTTCTAAAGGGAATAGGAAAGGTTTTTACATGGTTTAGGGATAAGGAAACATGGCAAGGGGAAATGTTGTACAAGAGGTGACAAGGAGGGAACACAAAGGGGACAAGGCGCCACCTTTGTGGGAGTGGGTCAATTTGTGTTTTACTTTGTCTTCAAAGCTTCCAAACTGATTTCTCTTGACTTCTAACACCTTTCTAGCCTCTTTTGGTCTTCAATTTCGTCCATCCACCTTGCTCCAAGCATGTAATAACCATTCTAAGCCCAATTTTGCTCCAAAAGGCTCTAAATCACCTTTTTGCATACTTTGTCCTTAGAACCTGAAAACACACGAAAATGGCTTAAAAGACTAAAATAACTAAGAAATAACAACATAAATGCATGAAAACAAGCTAGCTAAGTCGCATAAATATGCTCCTATCAAATTCCCCCACACTTAGCTTTTGCTAGTCCTCGAGCAAAACGAAACAACAAAACAAAACCAAGTGAACAAAACACACTCTAATCCTTCCAACATTTGCCTCAGGGATTTTCAAGGCACATGACATGTTAAAAATCATCATTCCCACATATTTTAGTCAACTTAACACTTGAGCACATACTTAATCACAGTCACCATTTACTAGTTCACTTTTAACCAATTAAAACGATGTTTTGAATGTAGTAACATGCCTTAGAGAATTCCCTCAATTCCTTACTAGATATGCACTCAATTTTCACTCAGATTTTCTGACTACACACCCTACACTAGGTATATGTGAGAAGATTGATGTAAACATGAAAATTAGTACTCACATATGTTATAGCAAAGAAAGCAATTTCTGGAGTTATTAAGCATGCTTAGATATGATCTCATGAATGGAATGCTACTACTTAGATGTGAGAACTAGTGACACCATATGCTCATACCAATTTCAAACTCCACAAATTGAAACTCACAACACTCAAGATTGAAGTCAAGGGTTGTAACGGGGCTTAGGGTGTTGGCTAACAAAGAAAGATAAGGAAAAACCAAGGTTCTTAAAGAAATAGTAAGCAAAGTAATGAAATTGACACTTGGAATTCAATTTTGAATGCATAAATCAACTTTAAACACAAAGGGAATGATTCACACATTCTAGGGCCAGATTTGATGTTTTGGACCCTTTCTTCAACAAACAACACTTTAGAACTCTTTTTCTCATAATTTCAACTCTTTTTCACACTTTTCACAACTTTTCTTTTTTTTTCTTTCTATTTTCCACGATTTTTTTTTTCTTTTCGTTTCTACCCGTGCCTTATTAAGGACTTTGGCGCGCACACACACATAAATCACTTCCCCAACACTTGTTTTTCTGCAAAAGTTCAACAAAAGGAATTCCATCGAAATTATGCTTTACTATGCCAAGGGTATGGATGGTCCTAATCTAGGCTAGGTGAGGGTAGTGTGGTTAACAAAGAACATAGGCTAAACAAGGCTCAAACAGGGTTTAAACCTGCAAAACATATGAAGTAGGAGGGGCACGGCTATTTGGCTTTGGTGGTCACTACACAACTTCATCTTGAATATGTGTTATGCAAATCAATAGCATGCTTTGAATGAAATGGGCATGAGTTCTAGTATTTGGAATTAAATGATGAAACGCCTTCTAAGTAGCAACCAAGCAAAGAATAATGAGATCATGCAACGACTTAGAAAACAAAAATGCATAGATTAAGAACTCTCCAAAGAACGTTTTAGGCTCAAGTCTCACAGGGTTGTAGCGTTAATTTGAAATCCTTCCTTCAAGCATGTCACAAAAACTGATTTTTCCTTTATGATTGCATGTGAATTCATAAATTATAACCACAACCAAGCATAAACCAAAGAGTAAATCAAA
The DNA here is from genome assembly GCA_024362995.1 of Heteromeles arbutifolia. NCBI lineage: Eukaryota > Viridiplantae > Streptophyta > Magnoliopsida > Rosales > Rosaceae > Heteromeles > Heteromeles arbutifolia. Next base: position 25,356,742 of record JANCRC010000005.1, on the reverse strand, counting down.
CATTCATCCATGTTTATAACTCTCTTTAACAGTCGTGTAATTAAAAACCAAATCCTCATCATTGTGTTGGAAGGTACCCTAAGACACAAACAAACACACAAAAACAACTCTTTTTGGGTTTTTCAAAACAATTTTTCAAATTTTTATGAGATTTTCTGAATTTTATGTCAAAACACACTAAAACACACCAAAACAGCTTAAAAACACTTAAAAACAGCAAGGAACAACTTTTGAAGTAATGGGTGATAAAATCCCACGAATTTCATGCAAAAACACTTGTTTACCCCCCAACACTTAAATCAAACATTGTCCTCAATGTTTCAAGCATAAACTCAGAAAACAAACAAACAACGAATAAACACACTCAACATGGCAGAATAGAAACAACAACAAAGAGAAGGGTTTAGGAACGCAAATCTTGAATTGGAGTGATTCCTAGGTCTTCCTTTGTTAAATGCATGGGTTGTCTCCCAAGAAGTGCTTGCTTTAACGTCTTGCAGCCGGACGAAGAACTCAGTCACTCCCCATTGGAGCCCACGGTTTGGAGAGAGATCTCCTCCGCAACCTGCCCCATGACACTCTCATATGATGGCTTCAATCGATGTCCGTTTACCGTGAATTCTTGTCTATTCCTTAAGCTTTGGACTTGAACTGCACCATATGGAAAAACATTAATAACAACAAAAGGTCCAATCCACTTAGAACGTAACTTACCAGGAAATAAACGTAAACGGGAGTTGAAAAGCAACATTTTCTGCCCAATGCAGAATATTTTGCCTCGAATCATCTTGTCATGAAACGCCTTGGTTTTCTCCTTGTAAATTCGGGCATTCTCATATGCTTCGTTCCTTAGCTCCTCAAGTTCATTCAATTGGAGCTTTCTATGCATTCCAGCAGCATCTAAGTCCAAATTGAATGTTTTCACAGCCCAATGCGCCTTGTGCTCTAGTTCCACAAGTAGGTGACATGGCTTGCCATAGATGAGCCGAAATAGAGACATCCTTAGGGGTGTTTTGTAGGCAGTTCGATACGCCCATAGTGCATCATCTAAACGCAAGCTCCAGTCCTTCCAGGTTGGCCCAACGGTCTTCTCCAAGATTTGCTTGATTTCTCTATTCGAAACTTCGGCTTGGCCACTTATTTGAGGATGGTAAGGTGTCGAAACCTTATGCTTGACATTGTATTTCTTAAACAGCGCCTTAATGGTCCGATTGCAAAAATGTGAGTCTCCATCACTGATGAATACCTGTGGCATCCCAAATCTAGAGAAAATGTTAGTTTTGATGAAATCTGCAACCACTCTAGAATCGTTAGTACGGGTAGCCTTTGCTTCTACCTATTTGGAAACATAATCAACTGCAAGCAAGATATAAGTGAAACCATATGAAGAAGGAAAGGGACTCATGAAATCAATACCCGAAACATCAAAAATTTCGACAATGAAGATAGGGGTTTGCAGCATTTGGTCCTTGGCACCTATGGAACCTGTTCTTTGACATCTATCACATGTTAAGCAAAACATTCGAGCATCTTTAAACAATGTAGGCCAATAAAAACCACATTCTAACACCTTGAGGGCTGTTCTTTGGCTGCCAAAATGACCCCCATATGCATAAGAGTGGCAAAAGCCTAGAATGGAATTAAACTCAGAATTGTGCACACATCGTCGAACAGTCTGATCTGGGCAATACTTCCACAAATATGGATCATCCCACACATAAAATCGTGCATCATTCTTAAGTTTGTCACGTTGGGGTTTAGTGAAAGTGGTTGGAAAACGTTTAGTTACCAAGTAGTTCACCAAATCTGCGTACCATGGTTCACTTACCTCGATGGACAACAATTGCTCATTCGAGAATGTCTCTGAAATAAGGAGAGAGTCCTCTTCATGCACCATACGGCTCAGGTGGTCAGCCACCACGTTTTCACTCCCTTTCTTGTCCTGAATTTCAATGTCGAATTCTTGTAGTAGGAGCATCCAACAAATCAGTCTTGGTTTGGCCTCCTTTTTGGTGAGAAGATACTTCAAAGCTGCATGGTCAGAATATACAATCACTTTAGTGCCAATTAAGTATGAACAAAATTTATCTAAAGCAAAAACAACAGCTAGAAATTCTTTTTCTGTTGTGGAGTAGTTCAATTGGGCGTCATTGAGAGTCCGAGAGGCGTAGTATATGACATGCGGCTGCTTGTCTTTTCTTTGCCCCAAAACAGCTCATAATGCATAGTCAGATGCATCGCACATAAGCTCAAAAAGAAAGCTCCAATCTGGTGGAGTGATGATGGGAGCCGAGGTGAGTGATTCTTTGAGACTTTTGAATGCCGTTTCACACTCCTTGTTGAACTCAAAGGCCAATTCCTTTTGAAGCAATCGGCACAGGGGTTGTGCAATCTTTGAAAAGTCCTTGATGAATCTTCTATAAAAATCTGCATGGCCAAGAAAAGAACGTACCTCTCTAACCAAAGTAGGAGAGGGTAAGTAACGCACAAGATCTACTTTAGACTTATTAACCGCAATGCCTTTTTCAGAGATTATGTGACCCAAAACAATACCTTGTTTAACCATAAAATGACATTTCTCCCAAGTTAACACAAGGTTTGTTTAAATGCAACGTTTCAAGATTAAAGTGAGATTATTCAAGCAACCATCAAATGAATCACCAAACACACTAAAATCATCCATGAATATCTCAATGATCTTTTCAACATAATCAGAGAATATACTAACCATACACCTTTGAAACGTGGCAGGAGCATTGCATAGACCGAAGGGCTCTATGCGTCGATAGGCAAATGTACCAAAGGGGCACGTGAATGTGGTCTTTTCTTGGTCATCCGGCGCTATAACAATCTGATTATACCCAGAATATCCATCAAGAAAACAATAAAATACATGACCGACTAACCTTTCTAACATGTGGTCTAGAAACGGCAAAGGGAAGTGATCATTCCTTATTGTGGCGTTGATCTTCTTATAGTCGATGCACACCCGCCAACCGATTTGGATTCGGGTGGGCACAAGCTCGTTCTCTTCATTTTTCACAACCATCACTCCAGACTTCTTAGGGACAACTTGGACTGGAGAGACCCAACGGCTATCAGAAATTGGGTAAATCACTCCACAATCTAAGAGCTTGATGATTTCTTTCTTCACAACGTCCATCATGGGTGGATTGAGTCGGCGTTGTGCTTCTCTAGATGGTATGGCGCATTCTTCCAAGAGTATTCGATGCATGCAAGTGGTTGGGCTAATTCCCTTTATATCGGCCAATGTCCACCCAATGGCAGTTTTGTATTCCTGAAGCACTCTCACCAACTTGTCCTCATCTTGTACCGTGAGTGAAAGAGAGATGATGATGGGCAGCGTCTCTTGTTCTCCCAAAAACACATACTTCAAATGGCTAGGCAATGGTTTAAGCTCTAGGGAAGGTGGCTGGATTATAGATGGAAGCAACTTGTTAGTCGAAACAGAAAGTGAAATTTGGTTAGGAAACTTACCAATATGTTCTGGATTTGACTCGAGGGCAGCAACCATTTCCACCAATTCCTCTTGAATAAGCATGGCAAGGTTTTCCTTGGTGTTGCCGTGGGTATGCCTAAGTGCTAACCCTTCGTTTTTGAGTCCAATGCCTTGTGTGAGGGTCTTTTCAAGTGCATCCTCACTCAAATTATCAAGGAATTCCTGCGCAAAAGAGTCAATTATATCAATAGAGAAACAAAAGTGATTATCATGAGGATATCACATAGCATTATAAATATTGAAATCAATCACTTCCCCATCAAATTCCATGGTCAATGTTCCTTTGAATGCATCTATCTTTGTACGGGCAGTCTTCATGAATGGTCGGCCAAGTAAGAGTGGTAATGGAGGGGAACGGTCCGAGTCTTCCATTTCAAGCACGTAGAAGTCCATCGGAAAGACTAGGTGATTCACCTGCACTAAAACATCCTCCAAAACACCTTTTGGATACGCGTTAGATCTATCGGCCAATTGAATAATCACTCCATCATTTTTCAATTCACCCAAGTTCATAGATGCATAGATTGAATAAGGTATGACATTTATTGATGCACCTAGGTCTAACATGGCAGATTCAAAACAAGTATTGCCAATAACACAAGGAATTGTAAAACTGCCGGGGTCTTTGCACTTAGGAGGTAATTTTCGTTGCAAAACGGCTGAGACATTCTCACTTACTCTTACCACTTCTTTGTTCGAAGCCCTCTTTCTTGTAATGCACAACTCCTTCAGGAACTTAGCATACTTGGGGACTTGTTTAATTGCATCTAGAAGTGGAATGTTGACTTGCACCTTCCTAAATGTGTCCAAAATTTCCTTTTCGCTTTCCTCCTTCTTTGTTTGTATGAATCTGCGAGGAAATGGTGCATCGGATGGAATAAGGTTAGAATTAACACAATTTGAACCCAACTTACCTGTGGTGGACGATTTAGGGATGTTAGGAGTGCACGGCAAGGTTGTTTCCTTCCTTGCCGTGGGTGTGTGTTGGACATCCTCTTCTTGTTGCAGCTTCTCGTCCTCCTTTTAGGCAGATTTTGATGCTTGGAGGTCCGTTCCAACTTCTTTTCTACTTCTCAATATAATGGCCTTGGCAGATTCAAATCCTCCCTTTGGATTCACAATAGTTAAGCTAGGAAGTTTGCCTTGTTCTCGGAACTGCCCAAGGAACTCTGAAATCTGCCCTACTTGTTTCTCCAACTCATCCACCTTTTTGTCTCTATTTTGCATACCCTGCGCCATAGAAGTTAGTAATTGAAAAACTGATCATTATCAACGGACGAACCTGATTTGGTTTGGGCAGGTTGTGCTTGGGGTTGTGTGGGTGCGTAAGGTTTTGGATAGAAACCCGGGGGTTGCTGCCTAAATCCTCCTTGTTGTTGTGGTTGTTGAGGCTCCCTCCATTTGAAATTTGGATGATCTCTCCAACCAGGATTGTATGTGTTAGAGAAAGGATCACTTCGTGATTGTTGATTCCCAAAACCCACGGCATTGGCAGATTCCCATCCTCCGTTCTCGATCAATTGAGGGCACTTATCCATGAGATGTCCTTGCATGGATCACACGCCACAAGCAGCCACACTTTGTACTTTTGGTCCTTCCACAACCTGAGAAAGAAGAGTGGTAAGATTAGCCATTTGATTTTGAAGTTCAGAAATAGCACTTACCTCATTAACTTGTTGTTGCCGTGGGGTGCTTCTTTGTCCAACACCTTCATATTGTTGAGCGTTCAAAGCTCAGTTAGCAATCAAGGTCTTGGCAGCCGTGGGTGTCTTGTCCACCAAAGCTCATCCCGCTGAGGCATCTAGCATTTGACGTTCAATGGGTAGAAGCCCTTCGTAGAAATATTGAAGAAGAAGTTCCTCATTCATTTGATGCTGTGGAAATGAAGCAACAAGAGTTTTAAAACGTTCATAATAAGTGGGAAACGATTCACCTTCATTTTGCTGAATGCCACTAATCCTCTTGCGTAGAAGAATGACTCGAGAAGTTGGGAAAAACTTCTCCAAGAACGCCCGTTTCATGCTCTCCCAAGATGTGACAGTTCCGGGGGCTAGTTCATACAACCAATCTTTAGCCTTTTCCAAGAGAGAAAGGAAAAGCCTTCATCTTCAATATGCTCCATCAACATTGATAGGGGTTATGCTTGAACACACCACTTCGAACTCTTTCAAGTGCTTGTTTGGATCCTCTATAGACAGCCAATGGTACTTTGGAATGTGGTGCAGCAAACTTGACTTCAGCTCGAACTCCTCGGTCTTTCCTTGAGCTGCCGTGGGATATTGAATGCATAGGGGTGCGGCATTGTCCAATCCCGAAGCAGAAAGCTCTTTGATTGTTAGATCGTCCGCTGCCATGACTAGTGTTTCCTCTAAAATATGAGTCGTGGCCTCCTCTTCCACTTGTACTTCGTCTTCTTCAAGATTTGGTGCAGGTTGAGGTGGTTGGGGCTCTTGTTGATTCTTATTCTTTCTCAAAGTCCTCTCAAAATCGTCGTCAAAGTCCAAAATATTCTTACGAACAGGTTGAGAGCTTCGAGTCATAAACTAGTACCTAAAAACAAGAAAACAAAACAAAGTCAGAAACTTAAACAAATTAAAAATAAACAGAAAGAAAAGATCCAAGGGATTAGCAAAGTTGCTAATCTCCGGCAACGGCGCCAAAAATTTGATGCAAATTAAGTTAAGCACACAAATTAAACCCTCTTGTTGTCAAATTGTAGTAAAGATGCAAGTAGGGATCGTTCTAGACCGGGGATTAGGAGGGCTTGCTAAAACCTCAAAACTGACTCAAAAACACTAAAACAAAGTTAAAAATGTTTGAAAAGACTCAAAAGACTCAAGACAAGTTCACAAGACTCAAAATAAGCTAAAAACACTAAAAACTGCCTAAAAGCACTAACTAGGCAGTTTCTGACTCTAGACACTACTTTGGATGAATTTAGGGTTATGGCTTGACTCAAAACACTTAAAAACACAAACAAAACAGATTTTAAACACTTTGAAACAAGAAAGTAAAATGGGGGATTGTTTTGGACAAATTTAAACTAACAAAACAGATTGTAAAACTAAACAGCTTTGAAAACGAATTTGGGAAATAAGATGGATAATGGGCTAGCTAGAGGCTCTTTCTCCACACATGACATGTATGCAAACGACTCAATTTCCAGTTACTCCTTCATTGAATTATGAACGATAATGCCCCAAATTAACCGTGACATCACTAGTTAACCCTCAGATTTTCCTTGTATTATTGGATTGGATGACATCATTCGACAACCCAAAGCATTCTTCAAAAGTCCCCTACATGACATCATAATAAAGATACAATCAAAGATCATTACGTTCAATGAAAACCATAAGCATTGACAAAGCACTTGCAACTATGACATCATGTCACTCATGCTAGGAATTGAACTTAACGCGATCGTGAAGCAACCTTCACTACATATGAATATAAGTTTGTAATGATTCTGTGAAACTCCCTTATACTCTAGCATCGGATTTATGCATGCCAATTAAGTGTCGACCCTCAATCAACAAACACAAATAAGTTATCAATCAAATAGTTAAGCCAATTGCATTCACGATTCAAGAATTCATAACTGGAATTTATCAACTCATATTGCACACATAATCATGGCTTTGAAATCACCCTTAGCCAAGAGGGGTTTAGCCACTCATGTTCATAGCAAAACGAAAAAAAAAGAAATTAAACATTGTAAACATAGAACGAATTACACCTAGAATGCTCCAACAATCAAGCTCGAACATCCAAGAGTCCTTCCTTCTTTCTCCTTGCTGTGGCACAAAGGTGGGTGAAGTGTATGGGATGTGTTTTGGGGTCAGGAATGTGTTTAGGCTGAATGGGAGTTGCGGCAAAAGGTGTGGATTGATTTCTGGCGTGAATGGATGAATGGGTGAATGAATGGATCCTCCTAGGTGCGGCAAGACTTGGTATTTAAAGAACAAGGCTCCAAATTAAATTAGGTAATCAGGAATTATTCTAAAACTTAAAGGAAATAGGAAATTAGAACCAAAATCCCAAAGGAAATAGGTAACAAGGTGCGGCTGAGAGGGAAAGGGCAAGGGAATGCCTTGCAGGGCAAGGAAAAAGGGTTTCCTTCCTGATTTAGGTGCAGCAAAGGTCCTAATTCTAAAGGGAATGGGTTATCTTGTGCGGCAAGGTAAAGAATGTGAAGGGAAAGGTGCGGCTGGATCCTAAGGGATAAGGGAACATGTTTTGCAATGTCCTAAAGGGAAAAGGAAAGGTTTTTACATGATTTAGGGATAAGGAAACATGGCAAGGGGAAATGTTGTACAAGAGGAGACAAGGAGGGAACACAAAGGGGACAAGGCGCCACCTTTGTAGGAGTGGGTCAATTTGTGTTTTTCTTTGTCTTCCAAGCTTCCAAACTGATTTCTCTTGACTTCTAACACCTTTCTAGCCTCTTTTGGTCTTCCATTTCGTCCATCCACCTTGCTCCAAGCATCTAATAACCATTCTAAGCCCAATTTTGCTCCAAAAGGCTCCAAAATGCACATTTTTGCATACTTTGTCCTTAGAACCTGAAAACACACGAAAATAGCTTAAAAGACTAAAATAACTAAGAAATAACAACATAAATGCATGAAAACAAGCTAGCTAAGTCGCATAAATATGCTCCTATCAAGGAGGCGGTGGTGGCCATGGTGGCAAGGATGATGGCGTGGTGGGACATGATGGTGTTAAAGATGGTCACAGTGGTGGAGATGATGGTGAGACGGTGGAGAATGTTGTTGTGCTGGTGGTGGTGGTGGCTGTCATGATGACAACAGTGGTGGCATACATCATTTTATTTTTATTAAAATTCTCTTTGTTTTGTTATGTAGAACTTACTTTTGAAAACTATTCTTGAAAAGCAGAGGAAGCATCAATTTGATGTTCTACAAAATTTAGGCTAAATATTATTTTCTCTGTTTTTCGTTTTTTAAGTTTAATTTCACAAAGCACTCTGCCAAAAGCATGTTCAACCGTTTTAGTATTTGCAAAACCAAAAACTATTTTGCAAAACGTTAACGAACATGCCCTAACTTTTTCGAGGCATATTTTATAATCATATTTGCTATACTTAATTTTACATGCATGTGGTCCAATATCCTAGTGAATAGGGTGTTGGATTTTTATTCTCTCCCCTTCCCTGAATAATTATTATTATTATTATTATAAAAAAAAACCACCTCAATTCTACCTCCTAAAAATTTGACCAAAAATAATTAAAAAAATATTTACATCCTAATATCCTATGTTCTAGAAAAGGAGAAAAACTTGTGTGGGGCTTTGCTTGCCACTGGACTTTGCTGAGTGGCACTACAATTCAATCAAAACTCGCCACATGGCAAGTCTTAAATATAATTTTTTACCAATTTTTATTTAAAATTTTTCCTACTTATTAATATACACCATGAGATTAATCTAATGATTTTTTTTTTCCTCTTTTCCTCTCTCTATTTTTCTTCCAAATTTTCCCTATCGTCTTCTTTCCCATCTATGTCCTTCCTTTCTTCATAAAAATATGCAGAAGAAACAATTAAGCCATCTTTTCCAACTATCATGAAATGAAAAAAAAGAAAAATCCAACACATATTTATTTTTTACAAAAATTGTTTGTTCATTCTTTTTCCAGTTATGAGCAACATTTTATTGTCCAGCACATCACTTGTATACAATCACATATAACTATAAATAAATAAATTTGATGTACATTTTATAGAGAGTCTTTGCTGGGTGCTTGCGGCATTGAACAGTAAGAAGAAACCCTAACAGCACTGTTAAACTTTCATTTAGTTTAATATGGATTTTTTTAATATTTTAATTAGAGGAATTGGGGTTTTTATTTTAGAGGTGAAAATCCTGTAGATATAAATTTTAATGGAGATGGCGTGCACATAAGAAAAGTCAAGCATATCTGGTAGAGAAAATCAATTAACACCGCTTGTGAAGCCACAATTGGGACGAAGACGGTAGACAGAAATCGGGGAAAATTTTAATGGCTTTAATTTGTTTTTTTCTTGTATTCTTATGAAGAAAGGAAAGAGGGAAGAAAATGGAGAGAAAGGAGAAGAGGAAAAAAAATGCACCAGTCGATTAATCTCATGTTGTATATTAATTAGTAGGAAAAATAATAAGAGAGTTTTAAATGTAAAAATGAAAAAAAAATATAATATTCAAGACTTGCAATGTGGCGAGTTTTGATTGGTTTGTTGTGCCATTAGTCATGAGTCAAACCTATAACCTAATTTTGCCTTGTAAAGTTGTAATGTGTCCGCATATCAATATTCCAACCGATCTACTATTGATTATTAGATATATTAACCATTTAATATTTTCCTGTGATATCGTTTTCGAAGAAAATGCCATTTCTGTCTAATAATCTATAGGAAATTTAACTTTGGCAATTCCACATGCATGCATGTATAGTGAAAACATGAAGTCAATCTCAATATAATTTTTTTTTTTTCTCTCCATTACGCCCCAATTTTTTTTGAGAATCAAGTACGATATTCATTCATAACAGGAACAACGTACAATCAAAGAAATGGTGCTAACAGTGGGCCTTGATAAAAACCTTCCTGGGAAGTAACCCGAATAAAGGGAAAAAGAGTGTCCTGCACCAACAAAATAATACATAGGACTAACCTCCCAAACAAACAAACATTAACTATGAAAACCATCCTCCAACAGAAGGTCAAAAATTAAATCAGCGGGTTCCTCAAACCAAGAAACCGGGTGGTCCAAGGTTAAACTGAATCTGGCCAGCCGAAGAGCCACTGAATTTGCATCTCTTCGCACGAAGCTTACTTTCCACGATTTGAATGACTGCAAAATCCTTCGAGTGTCTTCCAATAAAAACCCAAAAGGCCTGTGATTAACCACTGCATTGTTTTGAATTGCAGCAATTACTAACAATGCATCTCCCTCCAATATAATCTACTCAGTTCTCCACTGATGGGCAAAGACAGCTGCTTCATGAGCAGCAGCAATCTCTGCCTGCATAAGAGACGCAATGCCAGTCAACTTATAGCAAAAGCTGCTATAAATTCCCTAGCTGCATTCTTAATGATGGCGCCAACACCTCCTACAGTTGCATGTTCATCCCACGCACCATCAAAATTACACTTAAACCAACCTTCCTCCGGTTTCCTCCATGGCCGCGCGTTAGTAAACTTGTTATGCTTTTGAACCACACTCCACTTCTTAAACTCCAATAGCCAAGTTTGAGCTTGTAATTGGATATCATGTGGTGGTAAAACCGATCTCTGCCAAAGTATTTCATTACGAGTATTCCAAATCTTCTAGAGCAACACCAACGCCAAATCAAAGCTCTCCCTAGATAAAGACTAAGCCAACCGAGATAACCACTCATGAAACCCAACATCTATGTGCCGCAACATTTGTAGCCCCAAAGGACTAGAGAACCATATTACTGTTGCTCGAGAACAATGCAATAGACCATGTTCAATTGTTTCTGGTACGTTGGTACAAAAAGGGCAACAATCATCAATATGGATATTCATCTTCTTCAAATTAACTCTAGCTGGCAGAGCATTCAAACAGCTTATCCAGATACATACTTTAACTTTACCTGGTACCTTAGCACGCCACATAGCCTTCCAAAGAAACTGAATCTCCGCCATCATAACTGAACCATTCGGTACATCACCACAAATTTCACTACACGACCAAGCAACGAAGTATGCACTTTTAGTTGTAAAAATTCATGTTGGATCCTTAATCCAAATCAACTCATTAGGTGGACCAAACAACTCAAAGGAATACTCCTAATAAGATTAGCCTCTTCTTCGAATAACATCTTGGAAATCAATGGTGAATTCCATTGAACACGAACTGAATCCACCATGAGGGATTGCATGATAAGGTTGGGATGAACATCAACTGGTAAAGGGCTAAAGACCTTTGCATAATTTTCTCTCGGGAGCCAGCTATCACCCCATGTTTTTATATTCAACCCATCTTCTACCCTTCAACGTGCTCCACGCTGAATCAACACTCTAGTAACCGCCACACTTTTCCAATAATAGGACGAGTTTGACTTCACTGTAGCTTGAAGAAAATCCGTATCAGGGAAATAACGCGCTTTAAAGATTTGAGCAACAAGAAAGTGTGGGTGGTGAATAATGCGCCAACCTTGCTTAGCTAGCAAGGCTAGGTTGAAAGCATACAAATCTTTAAAGCCCAACCCTCATTCACTTTTAGGCTTACATATCCTCTGCTAACTTACCTAGTGTATACTTCATTTACCCGCTTCTTTCCCCCACCAAAACCGTGCCACCATTTGATTTAATTCGTCACAGAACGTCTTCGGAAGCAAAAAAGTATGCATGGTATATAGGGGAACTGCCTGACCCACATATTTAATTAGAATCTCTTTACCCGCACTACTAAGGAGACTTCCACGCCAACCATTAAGCTTTTTCCAAAGCCGATCTTTAATATATGCAAACGTCATCATCTTAGATTTACCAATGAGAACCGGCAAACCAAGATAACAGTCATGGTATTCTATCTGGTTCATACCAAGGCAATCGGCAAGTACTTGAGCATCCATTTCATTCACATTCGCACTGAACGCCACACAGCTTTTGGTAAGATTAACCTCTTGTCCCAAAGCCAATTCATAACATTTCAACAATTCTTTCAATTCACAATATTCCTGCAAAGAGCTTCTGGCAAAAATAAAGCTATCATTTGCAAAAACGAGATGATGAATACTTGGAGCACCATTGCAAACCTTGATTCCTTGTATCCATCCTTGGGTTTCCCAATCATCCAGCATAGCTGAAAGGCCTTCTCCACAAATCACAAATAAGAACGGAGACAACGGATCCCCTTGCCGAATACCTCTTTTAGGCTGTACAAGACCCACTGGTTCCCCATTAAGCTTAAAGGAGTAAGAAACAGAAGTGACGCACATCATAATCCAATTAATCCATTCCTCAGCAAACCCCAAACATATCATCATTTGCTCGATGAACGACCATTCAATGTGATCATATGCTTTACTGATGTCTAACTTCAGCGCCATCACACCATTCCAACCACTATTCTTCTTTTTCATAGCATGAGCAATTTCCGATGCCACCAAACAATTATCTGAAATCAAATGTCCAGAGATAAACGCACTTTGGGAAGGCAAGATAATGTCGGGTAAATCAACTTTAACCTGTTTATGAGAACTTTTGAGCAGATTTTGTATATCACATTACACAAACTGATTGGCCGAAGTTGAGACATGGAAGTTGGGTCCGTTTTCTTAGGAATAAGAGTGACATGCGTGAAATTAATTTTGCGCATCATACTCCTTGAAGAAATGAGAATACGAACACCTTCACAAATATCATGACCAACAATAGCCCAATGTTTCTGAAAGAACCCTGGTGTCATACCATATGGACCAGGCGCCTTAGTAGGGTGCATTTGAAATAAAGCAGTCTTGATCTTGTCTTCAGAAAACGGTACCAAGAGGCCTTGATTCATCTCGGCCGTTACTTTAAGTGAAACTGTACGAATGACTATCGACGCATCCACTTCGCCTATGGAATCAAACAATTTCTGGAAATAATCCACTATTACTGAAGCCATCTCATCCTTACTTTCATGCCACTGCCCAGCTTCATCGAACAATCCATACAGCCCATTACTTCGTTACCGACGAGAAGCCTTTTGATGAAAATATCTTGTATTTTGATCCCCAAGACGCAACCAATTCTCTTTGGACCATTGATGCCAGAACGCTTCTTCTTGTGCGAATAACGAGTGTAAACGAGTATACAATTCATGCCTTTAAGCAATAGTTGTTTCAGTGAAAGGTTTACCAAAGAGGGCTTGTAGTTTATCTTCCGTCTCGACAATTTCCCCATGAATGGATCGTTTTGTGCTCCTAACCCATTTTAGCAATTGCACCCGTGTTGCCTTAATCTTTTCCATAACTTGAAACATAGGAGACCCTACACGGTTTGTAAACCATCATTCTTTTACCACTGTCTCGCAACCATCTCTCACTGACCACCCATCTTCATACCGAAAACTCTTCTTAAACTTGGCTCGTTTCCTTACCTCCCACTCCAACAAGATCGATATATGATCGGATGACGTAAGCTTCAAATGAACAACTCTAAACCTCTGAAATAAGTCTAACCAATCATGTGTAGCAAGGGCTCAATCTAACCAAACCTTGATACCACCACCCCTCATCATTACCCAAGTAAACTTGTTGCCTACAAAGCTCATATCTTTCAATTCACAATCCCTTAGCGCATTCCGAAAACCTTCCATTTGCCTTTCGCTACGTACGTCACCACCTCATGTTCAATAGCTTGGAGAACTTCATTAAAATCTCCTAAACAACACCATGGTAAAGATGAGTTCTCCTTTAGTCGACGAAGCAACTCCCATGACTTGTAGCAATCAGCTTCAACTGGAAAGCCATAAAAGAGTGTAAGCCTCCAGTGAAGAGCATCTCTCACACCGCCCACTTCAAGATCGATGTGATTTGAAAAGTATGAGCGAAGTGAAATATGCGCTTCCTCTTTCCACATAACACACAGACCGCCAAACTGACTTGAACTCAGTACCGTAAACACACACTGAAACTGTAACTGTGATTTTAACTTCTCCATATGTTCTCTGGAGCTTTTAGTTTTGCATAGAAAAATCACAGTGGGATCTTTAAAGAGAACCAGTCTCTTAAGTGCTCGAATTGCACGGAGGTTCCCAAGCCCCCGACAATTCCAACTGATGTAACTCATTGCACTCGGCGGGGCTGAACCTTGTCAGCCTCCACCGCTGCATCAATCATTGAGTTCGAATAAGCACGTTTCTGTGTAGCATTGGATCGTACACCATCATCCTTATCTCGATACACCTGTTTCCCCAGCTCGGGAAGAATCTGCCTACCACGATGCATCCTCATTTTTCCTTTAATACGACCCAATCTCTTCTATATCTTTCTCCCATCACTTCTCTCAGTTTCAAAGATGAATGGGTCCAAGTTGAAAAGATCAAAACCCAGCGAAAGTGTAGTTTCACTCAGGTTCTCATATCTTGTTTGTTCAACAACCTTACCCTCCTCATTCCGTCGCCCAAAACTCGACGCCATTATCTCAGTACCAAACAACATCAAAGGTTGACTTGGGCTCAACACAATCTCACTAACTAGTGCCATGTATGGCAATATTGACATACCATCCGTCTCCTCCATAAGATCGGCATTAAGATCAGGAATATCTTAACGTAACTGCCTCCCCTCGACCATAGGTTGCGAACATAATTCCAGACCACCCTCATCCGTAAGTCCCTTCCCTGGATCATGTATTTCAGAGCCTGCACCAATCTGCTTCTGTTCACCCAACGCCTCTTCAGGTCCCTCACCTTCCTGAATACTCTCATCCATATCCTCCACAACTGGTACGGACATCGACCAACCTCCCTTGAGGCCCAAACCAAATTGTTTACCCACAGGCTTCCTGTAATCCTTTCCTAAGACATCATCTTGAAACCACCTCCCATGCGGCTTAACATAGTCATCATCCTGCCTTCCATGATATTTTTCACACTGATCCTCCACATGAACCATCATGCCACACAAGGAACAAGTAAGTGGCAATTTTTCATATCGAATGTCAACATTCAACATTTGACCTTCTAACTGCAATGCCACATACCGTCTCAAGGGTTTTCGAATATCCAATCGAACCCTAATTCTGAGGAGTTAAGCGGAATAACTAATTTTCCTGTAACAATATTCTACCAAAATTGCATCCCAGCTGCCAAATTCAAAGGGACCCTTAAAATAAAGATTCCCGTTCTGGTTCAAGAAAATGACGCCACTCGCTGTTAGATCTGAATACAACAGTGGAAAGGAAAGTACAATAACAAAAATTAAACAACCATTTACCATTAGGTTCAGATTGAACTTGGGTGATCATAATTTTCTTGAATTATGGAGTCTAGATGAACGGGTCTTCTAAACTAAATTAGTAACATACCAAGATAAGCTAGTTTTGTATTTGTTGGTGAAGAAGATAAGGTAGGTATAATCAAGGAACAAAATGCCGATAATATCGGCGATCTTTCGCCGATATTATTGGTTTTTCACAGTACCGATATTTTAATTACTATCCAACTGGTTTTCGTCAAAATATCTCGATATTATCGATAATATCGAAAATATTGCGATATTTCCGAAATTACCGCGAAATTTTGGAACTGTGCTGATCTGAGAAGAACGCCGGAGCTTCTACAGCTTCGTCCGACTGTAAAAGAGCACCCTAGGCTGAAATATCGGAAATATCTGGGAAGAAGAGTCGCGGCGAAAGAGGTGGGGGTTGTAGGGGGGGAAGGAGGAAAGAGATTCGAAGAGTGGAGGAAAGAGATTCGAACAGTGGGGGGAAAGAAGAGTCTCGCCGGGGGGGTGGGAATCTGACAATAACTCTTGTAAAAGGGAAAAAAAAACCCATAAATTCGAAGAGCAATACGTAGAAGAAGAGGAAGCGAGAGGAAGCGAGAGAGAATAACGAATGAGGTATGAGGAGGAAGAGAATTTAAGGAAGTAAGAGGAGCGAGCGAGCGAGCAGGAACCTGGACAGAGCAGCAGGACGGACAGAGCAGCAGGATGGACGCCGGGGGGGAGGGGAAGCAGTGGCAATCTGGAGAGAAAGGTAGGGGTGGGGAAGCGGGGCACCAAGAACAGAGAGAAAGGTTGGGGGGTAGGGGAGCAGTCTGGAGAGAAAGGTTTTTTGGGGGGGGGGGAAGCGAAGGAGAGAAAGGTGTGGGGGGAAAGGAAATGACAGAAGCTGGGAAAGCATGGGGAAGACAAAGGCATGACTACTCGGCAGAGAAGAAATGACATAAAGCTGCGAAAGCATGGGGTCCTGATATCTGAATCAGATATTGCTTTGGATTCTTTTTTCTTTTTTTTTTGTGTTTTGGAAAAAGAAATAGAGAAAAGAAGGGAGAAAATGACAGATATTTCTGACGCATGTTAACAATTACATGCAAAATTATTTTGGGATTTATCATTTGATGACTACTGTTCGCAATACACTTACTCTACACATAGAGATTTGAACATCATAAGAACTCTATGTGGTACCAAGTCATTCATATATGTTACCATGCAATGTATAAAGTGTAAAATATTGTACTAATTCATTATATATAAATGATTATGATGTATTTAAACTTCTTTCATTAATTACTATATATTTTCTACACTCACAATGTTTGCCAGCTCGCTATATAATCAACTTAAATCAGTTAAATCCATCATGCAATACATTTCCTTCCAATTTTTTGTGATAAACTAATAGATAATTGACTAAATAAACATCCTGCAAAGTTTCAATAAAAATTTCTAAGTTTTTCTTACAATTTTCGTGGTTTCCATATTATTTTTATCGATATCGATAATATCCCGATATTTCCATCGATATTTCCGTGTTTTTGGACTACCGATATTTCCGATATCATCGATATTTTATACCTTGGGTATAATATCATATTGTTTGTTTATATATTAAAGAAAGAAAGCAATTAAGTTCAATGCCTACACGTTCTTTAGAAAATGTCATGCATGATATGACGTGAGAGTTGATCACTCGTTTATGGTTGTTACTTCTATTGATCTCCCAGCTGCTACCTGCGCTACATCTTGGCCTTCTAAATCATAAGTGTACCGCATACGTAGGAATGTGCCCCGTCTTGCACCCAAATTCGAATTCCTCTAACTTACAGTTATAACATATAGTTGTCCATAGAGAAACGAGTCGAAAAAAAAATTTTTGCACGAAAATTACTATTGACACTCCATAAAGGTCCTTGCACTTTTTGAAGCTCAATCTCCGCCTATATTTTTACGAGGAGTGCATGATAATAATAGCTGCCAAAGAAGTCATTGCACCAGAGCCGAAGTGCTATTTCTCCCTTATATTTTTACTTGGATTTGCATGATAAAAACAACTCTTTTTGCATTGAACTACAAGAAACGCAGTCTCATTGAAGTTAGCCCAACAAAACGCTCAACAGATATTTGAACCAGGGAGTGATTTCCGCACTCCCTCCTTTTGTTACAACCATCAGGGTAAACCAATCAAAGGAGAATCAATGGGCATAAACAATGAGATGAGCGCAGAACGGGAAAAGAGGAGTGTGGAAATCATTACCCGTTTGAATACCGTCTCCTTAGAAATTAAAGACAATGAAATTGACCAAGTGTGTATTAAAGAGATGGTAATCACAATAACAATGTATCTAAGGACTATTATCGTCATGTATGGCATTTCTGTAATGTAATCTATCTCATGTAAACCAAAAACAATTACATGCATCTCTTGCACTTGGTTAGAAGTATGATAGAGACTGTACAAGTCTGGCATAGTGGTATAGACGAAATACAGGAAACCAGAAGTTAGCAATCAAACGCTAAGCTTGGCGCGGAAATCTGTGCTTACAAATGGTTCTATAATTTCATCTAAGCAAGCCATACGTATCCGTTCAGGTGTCGCGGGATTATCAAGTGGAAACCAGTCATTAGACCCTACTTCTGCTCTTGCAGCTATAATGGCGTCCTTGATGGCGAAAAAGACGGCTGATGCCAAGAAAAATGGTGGCTCACCAACAGCTTTAGATGAGTGGATGGCCTTCACATTTGGATGGCCCTATCAATTAGTAAAGGAAACAACAAAATGGTCAACAGAACGAATCTTAACTTACGCTGGGCGGCCAAGTAAATTCGATCTCCATAAATACAATTGAAGCCTCAAGTAGTTCAAAGGACATTCACCTACCACAAAACCAAAGCTACTTGCTAATGACAGACAAATTAACCCAAGGGCATTCATCGACATCTTGAACCCCACCCATAACACTTGTAGACAAAATGCCTTTCAAAGTAACCTTTAATTGGATAACATGCTTTTCTAAAGTAATCAGCATACCTTCAGAAGTGAAACGCTGAATTTGAAGGGGACATCATTTATGGAAGGAATCTTGTAACTTCCAGGCCCAGATGTGTAGAGGCAACCAGGGGAGATCCATTTATGAGCAGGATCGCCCCGCTTTAGTTCTTCTAGAGCTACCCATCCCAAACCTTGTACAAATGCTCCTTCAATCTGCGCAAGAAACATAATATCTATTGCAGTTTAATTGAAATAAATCTCCAATTTCAACCACCCCATCCCCTATTTCGTAAACAAGACTAAAGAAACAGCAAGTTTGACAATCTGAAACTAAATCAGGATCCAGGAGTTTGTTAGCATCTGCATTAATTTACATGATTAAGGTAACAGGAGATCACGACTATAATGAATAGTTTACCACATAATATGGAAATGTTCTCTTTCTAGGCAAGTGCTTATACTGTATGAAACGTAGGCCAGATATCAGACTGATTGTTTACTCAACTTGTCTCTGTTCCTAGTTTAGTAACTTAGCATCTCTTGCCAGACTTACGTTGCCAGATATATGGTTATGCTGCCATACTGTGAATCTGGACTACACAGTCTGACAGGAAACAATCTCTCTTTCAGTGTAACATATTCGTATACATGTATGATGGTATGTATCTATGTATATCTATATTTTTGCAACATTTAGCACCAGTTCTAGCCCTATTTACATCAATTCTTGAGGCCATTTCTGTAGTATAATGTTTCTTTCTAAAAATATTTATTCCTATTGACAGGAAAAAAAAAAAAAAAAAAAAAAAAAAAAAAAAAAAAAGAGCATACCCCAACATGGGATTACCAGATGTAATTTCAGAATGCCAAATGCAGCTCTGTTAACGTAAAGCCCGTTGCAAGTTTGCAACATAAGATCCTCAAAAATGGGCTTCAAACGTTTGTTACTGATAAATTAAATAACTTGACAATTTAATGATACTAATAAGAAAAATGGAGTAACGAAAAACACCTGCCCGACATCAATTGCGGGGTTGAGAGAGTAACCAAGATCCAAGAATATGTAAGCGGCCCTAGTGTGAAAATCTCCAGTCAATGTATCAATTTCAACCTCAGCAAAAGCAGCCCCATAGGTGAAGTAGCTGAATGGGTTCCCTTTACCAGTTGTCCAATCAAAGTCAATTTCCGGTGTAATGTAAAACCCATGAGCAGAAAGATCTATCCGTTCCACATAGCATGCACTTGCCAGCTGACAATAAATATGAAACATGAAGCTAACATAAGTTTCATACCATTAGAAATTCTCAGTGCAAAATGCTAGCACAAAAGGGTCCACGTATGGTTTAGGGTTTAGGGTTTAGGGTTCAGGGGAGGAATATGTTCCAAGAAGTTTGTGACTGATTATAGATCATCCTAAGGTATTAGCAATTAATAAGCCCATGCAACAGAAACTTTATCTTGGAACATTTAAATCTTTCTGACCGTCATTTTCAGTTTATTTTGGAGTATATAATTAATGGCCTATCAGTTTTATCGATTCACAATATTTTTCTCCTCTTGTTTTCGTTGGAATTATGATTAACTTCTTTGTTTTGGAACACTCCTGGTCAGTAACTCCCAAAGAGCATCCTAGATGCTAGTCATTTACTCCTTGAGAGAAAAAGAAGGCAAGGAACTTCGATGGAAGACACGATAACCAAATTATAGCACAGTATTTAGAAACTATGACAGGAAGAGTACCTCGGCAAAAGAACTGAAATTTTGCTGTGAAGCAATAGGCTTCATACGTGCCTTAATTTTCTCACATGCATCCAGAACTGCAGCTCCATACATGTCAGAACTCGCAGAAGCAGCTGTTGGCGATGCATTAGGAACCTAGTTTATTAGTCCAACAAAATACAAGCATGGAATCATCAGCTTTGTAGGCATCTAGAAATAATAAAACAACAGATAAAGAATGGGAGTCTAAATCAGTTAATCACACCTGATAATTTGTTAAAATATTTATTTCAAAAGCTATCCTATCATAAGTGCTACAGAGAATTACAGGCTCTAATTCGTAGACACATTCTCGTAAAATTTGCTATTATCAAACGCATTTCACCAGTAACTGCAGAAATAACACTCCAGCAACTTCCCTAATATAACAATGCAATAAACTTGTGGGGAATGTAGAATCCTACATACGGAGTTCTGAGCCTTACTACATATTAATCTATTGGTCCTGGGCCTCTCCGTCCGTTGCAATTGGTTTTGAATTGAATGGTCTAATTCTAACATAGCTTGAGAATCCCTTAAGAAGGACAATCACAGGTTTCCTAAAGAACCTTAAAACAGCAGAAATGGGAACAGCCCCTTGCCCTTTAGACGACAATAAGAGATTTAAAGTGTGCACAAGGTTTCTATCCCATATGATATATATAATAAACTGATACATTGATACATCTATTACATTATCTTTAGCTTGGATGAATAAACAAGGTGCAAAGTCTAACCACCGAACCAAAGTTCCCCCATAAGGAATTAAAGCACTGTCAATTACCTTGTCGGTACTTGTCTCTGAAATAAAGACAGAACTGAGAGGGATATTGAAGGCGGAAGCAGCGACCTGAGCAACTTTAGTGTGTAAACCTTGCCCCATCTCAACACCTCCATGTGAGACTAAAACAGTTCCATCTGTGTAGACATGAACGAGAGCACCTGCCTAAGAGTCATTTAACAATACCTAATCAGGAATCCAATAGCATGATTGCATAGCATTATAAAAATGAAAATCAATTATAGACAAAAGATAGTAAAAAATCCTTTTGTCAAACCTCTATTTTTCTAACAGTTTATAGCAAGAAAAATCACTTAAATCTGGAACCAAATCACGTTTTATGAAAAATTACCTGGTTCATAAGCTTTAACGTAAAGGCTATGCCAAATTTTGTTGGAACCATGGCAATACCACGCTTCCGCCACCGATTTTGAATATTAAATTGGTCAACTTCGTAGCGAGCCTTCAAAAAGTCGCAAGATAACTTCAGTTGATTCCACACTGAACCCAATGTGCAGTGTTTAAGTTGTTGACCATAATGCAATATTGATCCTTCACCTTGAAAATTAATTTCCTGAAACAAATGTATATAACAAGCTCATACTAAAAGGAACGAGGCACTTATGAACTGAAGGTGCAAGTGCAACATAAGGACTACAACATAATAAAACTTCTTTACATACTTTTATCTCCTCTGGGCTTTTTTTGCGTTCTGCAGCAATCCTCTGAATCCAATTTTCCACAATAATCATACCTTGAGGACCACCAAATCCTCGAAAAGCAGTGTTACTTGTAATGTTAGTGAAGCAAACCCTTCCCACAATCCTCACATTTGGAATCTCATAGACGTTATCTGACTGAAACATAGCACGTTCAAGTATGGGAAGAGACAAATCTAGTGAATTTCCAGCATTATTGTAGATTTCAAGATCCAGTGCCAACACCTTGCCCTCATTTGTAAATCCAACCTGTGTAAAAGTATATATGACATCAATAGTTTTTATTTCTACTACATGGGATGTAACTTAACAAAGAAAAAAACGAAATCTAACTAAACGACAATAGCACAATGTGTAAAAAAAACAAAAAAGATGTTGCTAACATCAGATTGTAGAACCTATGAGCACGACATAAATTTGGTCATACAATTATAGTAACAGAAGTAAACCTTGTACTTTCCAAGAAAGCTATGGCGTTGGCCAGTTATCATCATGTCTGTATCACGGTCTAATGTAATTTTAACTGGACGATTTAACAGATATGATGGAACAGCGGCTGCAGCAGCAACGACAGCTGACCTAGTCTCCTTGCCGCCAAAACCACCACCAATGCGCTTAGTTTTACAAACAACTTTTGACATTGGAAGGCCAAGAACATGAGCAACGTATTTCTGGTGCTTCTGAGGGGCCTGCACATTGATAATTTCATGTTACATTGCATTTGAAATCATTGATAATTTCATGTTACATTGCATTTGAAAACTAAGTACAATAATAAAGATCATAGATATTTGATTGACACTGGTTCTTGAATTTTTTTTCTTCCAATTATCACATAAATACTTGCAATGCATACAACCAGTACTTATGCACAATAGTAACATGAAGACAGGGGAGGGAAGAGGAAGAGGGAGAGGGAGAGAGATGTTATGCGTGAAGCGATTGGAAAGCCAAGTATGGTGCTGTTCAAACCCTACCAAAGCAAGTGGCCAATAGAAATGTTAAGTAAATCTTTCAAGAGTTGGGAGGTGGTTAAGGTGGCTAAGTGCAAGGTTCTTCCACCAGGGTAGGCAACTAAAAGCTGAATCACACTAGCATCAGTCTTAGCCCCGATGAACATGATGCAATTTCAGCAATAGTCTCTGCAATGTGGCAAATCAAGTCATCTTCAAGGTATTGACCAATAGGTTGAAAGGGGTATTGGTGGTAGGTTAACCTCAACGCACATGTGTGCCAGTTTGGAAAATAGCAAATGATTTGAAGATAGTCCATGAGCTTCTACATGTGATGAAAGGGAGGAATGGTTCTTATATGTCTAGAAGTGGATGAACTGTATTGTATGTCTTTTTTCAGATGACTCCGTCAACGCTAGGGTGAATATCGTAGAGTTTCAAGATTGGACTGGGTGAAGATATAGGCAAGATGGCTCCATATTGGTGGGGGTTCAAGTTTACCAAGAAAAATTTGCATGGGCCAACTAGAGACGCGAGGTTTCAGGGAGCTATCCTGCTTTAATTCTGTATTAATTGCCCAGCCTGGACGGAGCATCACAAAAACCCCAGACTCTCACTACATAGGCTGCTTAAAAGAAATTACTTCCCCAAGTGGTACCTCTTATTGGCTGGCTTCTGAACAAGGCCCCATGAGGTACCAAGTTTATTAGAATGAAGGAAGAGAGTCCTACAGGCAGGGCTTCATGTTATGGGACACACGTAAGGGTGAGGGATAACCCATGGTTATGCAAATTACATAGGTCGGGTCAGTTGTTATCACAAAGGGAAGAGGATGTCCAGCATGTAGCTGACTCAATTGATCCACTCACTTGATGCTTTGTAGTATTCAATGGAAGACGAGGATTATAAATCAATGCTTTGCAACTATGAAGATCAAGTGATTTTTTAAGCGCCCTTGAGTAAAACGGGAGAGTTTTCATAGGAAACAAAAAGTTATCAAAAAAGGAAAACAGTGCAACGGTACAACTTAAGACTGGCACTCCTGCCATATCTGAACTGGTTGAAGAAGCAATTCTTTCAAGGTTTCTAACATACCTGAGTGGATGAGACCATATGAACTTCATTGCCACCATCCATTGTCCATACCACACTGCTATTTGGCTCCAAATAGAAGTGCTCCTGTCCGCCTACTCGAACTTCCCCCTCTATGACGTTGTCACATTGACTTGATTGAAAGCAGAGGTCCACATCCCCTTTCCTTAAACACCTCTCCGTATCAGGATGGAAACTTTTGGCTTCGATAGCATCCTGTATTGATACAATGGCTGGGAGCTCTTCATACTCAACATGAACCTTCCTTGCTGCTAGTTTTGCATTTTCATGTGTATCAGCAACTACCACTCCTATAACCTGCATAAAATGTTGAAAAACACCATAGATAAGTCATAAAAGAGGATAACAGGGTAACATAGCACCAAATGTACCACACAAGAAAAAATCCCACACAGCCTTCGATTCATGCAGAGAGAGAGATTAATCTTTTAACCATCATACCTGACCTACACAAGTGACAAATTCTGAAGCAAATAGTTCCTCGTCTTCAATAATTGGTCCAATTTTATTATCAGCTGGAACGTCCTTTGCTAAATATATGCCTGCAAACCCAGATGATAACTTTGCTCCAGAATCATCGATTGAAAGTATACGAGCATGAGGCTTTCTGCTGAGTATTAAAGCAGCGTGTAAACCATTAGGAGGCAATGGTGTGTCATCGGCATATTCCGCCTCTCCTGTAACCTGGTAGAAATTATCATATCAATACAAACACCATACTGCTACTTTCTACAAGCAAAAATTCATGTACCGTACAAAAAATTATACTGATTTCCAAATGAAAAGGACCTTCACACCATTTAATATCACAATAGCAATACATTAAATAATTATGCCGTCCAACTCTCAAATGGAAATTACAAATTTTGGTAGTATAGGCTCCAAACATTACAAATTTGAACAATTGGTATATCAGAAAAAATAAAAAACAGTTTGCCAATATATCCAAGAATATACCTGAAGTCTTGCTGATAAATGAACCTCGGGAGACCCAACAGCTGTCCCGCGTTTTATAACTTCATAGTCTTGAGCTCCTATAACAGGTGGCCGGTGAAATGATTGTACAACAGAAAGATGAGATAACGGTACACTCTCTTTAATGCATTGCGTCCCTTCCATTTGATGAGAAACCCAAAGAAAAAATTTGAAGAAAAAGCTTACACTCAAAGATTTACGAAACTCCACCATCCCACCAGGAGCGTCATCCTTGAGCAATACATCTTTTTGCAGGATTTTCAAGGCACCCTGCAACATCTCCTGGTTCCAACTCTTTCCAATGAGAAAATCCTTCATTCTTGTTGCAGCAAGAGAGACTGGAGCAACTCCACCATAAACAATGGATGCATCAGACACAACCCAGCGACCTCTGTCCTCAAGTTGAACACGAATCCCAGCGTTCACAATTGCAATATCATCATCCCTTCTATGAGCTTGCTTATACTCTTTCACATACTCGAAAGACCTAGTCCAAGGTAAAAATACAGAGAGTAAAATTTCACCACTTGCCAGATCCACCTTTCGGTAACCCAGGAAAAAGTTTTCTGCCAGCGTCGTTCTAATATTCCCTTTGCAATCAATGATCTGAAATTTCGCTCTAGAGGCCATCCAAAGAGGGTTCAAGTCTGATATTGGACTGGCTGTACAGATATTCCCACCGACACACGCAACATTTCTTATTTGCACCCCAGCAAACCATTTTAATTGTTCAACGAAGGCCTTACAAGCAGAAGTTTCATGAGCTGCGCGTTCTTTTCTGACCATTCTTAAAACTTTAAGTAGTTCAGAAAGTCTTACTGCTGAACCTATCTCTATGCCATCATCCTTCACAGTCAATTTACTGAGTTCAGGTACATGCGTAACGGAAATCAAAACCTGATATTGAAGTTTCTTCAACCTCGTTTCAATTCCCACCTCAGTATTGCCTACCAATAATTTTGCATCTGGATATTTTTCCTTCAATTCTAGCACTTGTTTAAGCCTCAAGGGTCGGAACCACTTTAATCCACTAAAACCAGTCAAACTTAAATAAGTCGATTTTCTCAGTAATAGCTCAGGAGGAAATATAAACTCCTTGTCTGTGTATGTGCTTCCATCAATTTCACTGTACGAGACTGGTGCATACCTCTCATCATGAGTACCATTTTCATGAGTGGTGCATGAACTTTCACTTTTCAATCCACATGAACAGGGCTTTCCAGTTGAAGGGCACACAAACTCAACTCCTTCAGAGCTTAGTGAAGATGTATTAATGTATGGTGTATTATTCGCTTTGGCAAAGACACGAAAAGCATCAACAATTGGTCTGTAACCTGTGCATCTACACAAATTTCCTGCAAGACATTCTTCAATCTCCTCCTCACTAGGGGGTTTCTGTCTTGACCTTAACAAGGCGTAGATAGACATAATAAAACCGGGGGTGCAAAACCCACATTGTGAACCATGAGATCGTGCCAACGATTCCTAGTTAACATGAAAGAAAATAGGCATAGGTTAGCATCTCAATAAG
This sequence comes from Heteromeles arbutifolia, assembly GCA_024362995.1. Lineage (NCBI taxonomy): Eukaryota > Viridiplantae > Streptophyta > Magnoliopsida > Rosales > Rosaceae > Heteromeles > Heteromeles arbutifolia. The sequence goes on along the minus strand of JANCRC010000005.1, from coordinate 25,330,438 downwards.
GCAGGTTACGAACTTAAGAACCACGTAATATGACTAAACATTCCATAAACGGGGATTCCATACTCCAGACTCCCCCGTTCAGGACCCTCCCCAATCTCAAAAAAGCAATTCAGTATAATACAAGTTGTCGGATAAAACATATAGTATTTCTCTGATTGAGATATCCTCTCTTTCGCCCAAGAAAGGGTGATTAAATTAGAAAAAAATCTGGTGCATGAAATGGCCACTCAACTTATCTGTTCTAAAACCTCTTCCGAGAACTAGTATAGAGAAGGATTTCCCGCAGAGCTGCAGTTCTTACATAACAACTAATTGAGCTCAATTGGAGTTGCATTAATCGTAATTATGCTACAGAATTGTTGATTACAGAATATGCTACAGTGATGTAAGCCGACAAAAACCCTCAGCTAATTCAGGCTTACAAATTATGTACCTGAAGTTTCCTTTTTCTCCCTCCAATTTCCTTCTCATGCTTCCAATCAAAATCCTTCCAATTCATGGTTGATTAAAGAAATAATCCCAAGCAAAATAATAAAGAATTGAAATAATCGGAACACCAGCTTAAATGTTGACCTAGGTGAAACAAATCAGGTGCCCGAGATGCTTAATCCTCTTCGCAATTTAACTAAATAGAGGAAAACCTTGGGTGCTCCTCAAGGCGCCCCTTGATTTCACGTTGCAGATCCTTGGTACACAGAAAAAGCCTTTCTCACCTAAACAAGAGATCCTACCAGCTACCGAGGTAATATTAAGTAATGACGGATACAGGGAAGGAAAAAATAAAGGCAGCATATATTACTTGAATTGGGTGCAAGCCCTTTTTGTGGCTCCCTAGTCCTTCCACTGTAATTACGTGCATCCCTTCTACAGAGTACAAAGGAGCCAAGCATGCATTGACAGCATAGTGCCTGCATAAAAAATTTTACACGGAAAAACAAAATAATTTCAGTTTGATACAAATTTATGCGTGTGCATTTATATTCAAGAGTTCAATAGACTCACAAACTTTTCTTCAGTTCTTTGTTGTAATGAGAAACCATAACAGTGCAAGCACCGCAACCGCCTTCACCACATCCGAGCTTTGTCCCCGTCAAACCTACATCTTTTTTGCCACAAAGGAAATAGAAATTCTAATTAAGATTTTAATACAACATATGAACCCAAAGTGCGCATCACTTACATTAAAGCGACTGTACAAGAAAATGGACAACAAAATCTGGAAGAACACAGCAGTTAAGAATGTATAAGAGATGACATGCAGCACAACAAATAATTAACCATTCTGACATTTATTCACAACAATCAGCTCCGTAGCTCAATAATACTCTTCTTTCTTATATAAGAAATCGAGATTTTCATTCAAGTGAAATGAAACTACAACACAGGGGACAAGGCAATCCCTAAACCACGCCCGAGTTCCCAACTCAAGAACGAGGAAGCAGAAGACACCAATGAAAACAAAACAAAAGAACAAACTAATACAGAACCTTAAAACATGATTAAAATGAAGTCCATAAGAATGTCCAAAAATAAGGTATGTATCTCCAACGGTCTGAATGCACCTAAAAATTTCCTATTACTCTCTTCATCCAAACAACCTAAATATCTTCAAGACAGTACATCTTCTCAACATCATTCCCCCTTTCCTGCCTCCAAAAAATTTAGGATTCTAACAAAATAATGCATTACAAGATTCCGGGGTTGCACAAACTCAAACTCGACTCCCTAAACAGCCTCATCCAAAAAGACAACGCAACGGGACCAACAAAACATTAAATGATGTTTCATTCAGCATCCATTGAGGAGTAAAATACCAACAAGATTTCCTCTTCCGCACCATGAGGGGGCGTTGGGAGTGTGCAAAAGGTGTAGTGGCACAGGGCCCCGAATTTCTAAGGGACCCCAAAATTTTGATCCTCGTATATATCACATATGTATAAATTTTATAATAAATTTTTTTTTATTAGAAAGAAAAATCATCATCATATGATATTATCTATATTACAATTGATTAAGTGAAGCTTACACTTAAAACATTTCTTTAGCAATAAAAAAAACTTGTGTATTATCTTCTTTCACTTTCTTAAGCAATAAAAAACAAACTTGTGTATTACTTTATTCCAGAAATACAAGTTTATTTCCGTATCTATTTCAATCATGCCCCATTTTTTCATAGATAAACCATAAATCATAATTTCACGGCAATTGGAGATTATTTAGTTAGTAAGAATGAGATGTTGATTTCAATTAAGTTTAAATATTTATTGTTGAATTCTGATGAATATATTGTCCAAAAAAGTTTTTTTCTAAATAAGGAGGGCCTCTTTATTAAGTTCGCAAAAGACCTCAAAATGTCAGAGACCGTCCTATGTGCATCTTAGGTGGTACTTTTGACCTTCCAAATTGCACCGAAATGGGGCAAAAAGAGAAGAGAACTAGTACCATCCATGGGATCATCCATCAGTGAATTCTCTCAACTCCAAAGTGATTGAAGTAATTTGAACTATGAATACAAACAAGGAATACAAGAACTATGACATCTTGTAACAACAACAAACTTGACAGATTACAAGACCGAACTAATCTGAACTAAAAAATTTCTCTTCCCACTTTTCCTGGCAACCAAACAAACAAAACTGGGAAAACCCAGTTGCAATTACAATTAAAATGACAAAAACAAATGATCAAAAATCAAACCTCTGAGGTACTCGAGAAGGGTCAAGTGGGCCAACCCATCAGGCAAAACTCTACGAACTCCATTGACATATAGTATGGCCTCTTTTGACTCCTCCCCCGATTGTTCCAGCTCCTCCTCTTCCTTCTTCAACGATCCCATAATTTTATTTTCTGTCTTTCTTTAATTCCTGAGGACCCAAAAACTTCACTCTCTGTAGTTTCTTTGTATGTGAGAGATAGAGACAGAGAGAGAACTGGGGGAGAAGAAGATGAAATGAAACAGTAGGGACGGAGGAATCGAAGGTTCCGTGTTCGGATTCTTGTAGGAAAAGATATATAAAAAAAAAAGTAAAAAGATAGCTTTACAAGGTTTACAAGCACCATGCCGTTGTGCTTCATTTTCTGCAATTTTCTTCGCTCCCATTTTGTTTTTTTGGAAAAAAGGAAAATATTACGTAACTTTCTGATTCCGTTTTTGTACTTTTCTTTTAGATTCTACCCTCTACTTGTTTATTATATAATCATGCTTTTGACTTTAATTTTTGGAAACGTTGGTGGGATAATATTATCAAAAAATAGGAAAGAATATCTTATAAAAGACTGAGGTCAGTGCTGAGAAGAGTTGAAAGAGAGTTCAACTAAACAAAATTCAGCTCATTAATGACGTGGTGAGATTACTAGTCGATATATATTTTTTTTTTTTGGGTTATTCTTAAATTTTTTGGTTTTTAATATTTCATGCATAAAAATTTTTCATCTCAGTTTGGTACCTAAAGTCATAATTCTATGACACTTTTAAACATCAATTTTTCATCAAAATCTCTGTTAACTGATAACATGGTGCCCACGTAAGAAATGACTGGTCCTGTCAATATAGGTCCATGTGAATATTAAAACATTAAAAAAATTAAAAATTAAAAATAATAAAAAGAAAAAAGAAAAAAAAACTTCTCTTTGACTCCCTCGGATCCTTGATCCCTCCGACTCCTCCCTCTTCACCTCCTCAACCCACCTCCTCCCTCTCCTCCACCCTTTTCACCTTCCCTTCATTCTCTATCTCCGAAACAACCTACACCCACCCCAACCCATACTACATTGGCCCCGTTGCCTTCCTTACCGCCTAGCCAAAACCCTAAACCTCCAAATCCAGACCCTCTATTTCAACCCCTCCAAATCCAAGCCTCTCCTCCTTACCTAGCCCGGGTCCCACCCCTCACTCCCTCTACCCTCTTACACCCTCCATTCCCTCACCACCACCTCCCTCATTTGATCCATCCATACCCAACCCGATTCCAAATTCGGATTCTCCATCCACCAATATTCCCAAACCTTCATCCACCAACTTTGATTATTGGGATGAAGACGAGTTCAATGGTTTTCTCGTCTAACCTCAACAACCACAGCAAAAATCGCCCCTCGACGACCCTGCAATTACCGAAAAATACAACTCCCTTCTCCAATTCTGATCTCAACCCCTCCAATCCCAAGCCCCCCGCTGCTCCAAGACCCTTTGTTGTGGAGATCGCATGCGGAGGGTTCCTAATCATCTTCATCATCAACTACTTCATTGGGAAGCGGGTGAACGAGAACATCGTCCTAGCTTGGGTGGCGAAATTATCCACCAAAGACTTGATTTTTGAGAAAAAACTTCAGTCTTTTGGGCGCCAAAGACGGCGATGACGGTGATGACGTGCCCTTGCTGTTGAAAGAATGTGCATGACGTGTTCAAGTTATACGCGTGTAATACCCTGAAAATTTAAATATATGAATTTGATATTCATAATTATGAATATGTGGAGAAAATCGAGAATAAATCGATTTATGATTATGAAAACAGAATTGGGAAATTTTATAGTTTTGTTTCCAAGAATTTTGTTAATTTACGGCGTAAATTAAATCAATAAGTGAAAAAGGGGAAAATGCCCCTAGTAGGCTAAATTGAATTATACAAGGATGTATTTTATTCTCACATATTTTATCGTAATATTTGTATAGAGCTCAACCTCACAAACGCGGAGGCGCAAACCGTTCGTGAAACGAAGTTATAACGAAGAAGTTATTCACGATAGAAGTTGAGGGTAAAATAGTCATTTTGACATTAATGAGAAGATTCCAGAAAATCTGGAATAAAATAGGGTGCCACGTGTGTGGCTGTGATTGAAAGGGAAGGAGAGATAAGGGAGAGAGGGAGCCCAATCAGAAGGGGAGGTAAGGAGGGGAAAGGAGGGACCGAAATGGGTCATTTTTGACCCGCGAACCACCATTTTTGAAACGGCCATATCTCCTTCATACGAACTCCGTTTTGGGTGATCTTGGTGTCCATGGAAAGCCCTTGATGAGCCCTACATCCTGGTGGTGTTATATTTCCCCATTTCTTTCCCATTTTTCCAGTTCGAAGCCACAAACCCACGGGTGTTCCGGCGGCTTTATCCCTTTTCCCGGTGGCTCCGGCAGGTTTCACCATCCATGACCACCACCAAAATACTTCTCTCAACCTCAGGAACAAATCCCAAGCAGTGTTGGAGGCGTCGGAGTTCGATTGGAAGCCGAATCAAAGCACACCTTTTTCTAGGGTTTCGGCGGGTTTGAGTGAAAGTGAGGTGTTTCCCGGCCAAATTGGACTTGGCCACAGGTATAAAGTTCACTCTACTCCTTGAGATCTTCATATCTGTAAATTTTGGTAATTTTTAAAAATAGTTGAATTTTTCCGGCAAGTCGGGGCGGCCGACAGCCATCCGCGGCGGCGCGTGCGGTGGCGGCCTGGCCAGTGGGCCGACGATGTCCTTTTAAGTTCAATTAGATTCCCTGAATTCATAATTGATATTCGTGCGATGTGGTTTGATTGTTTGGACATAGTTTCATTACGATACCTTACTTGGTCAAAATATGAATCAACGATCCGACCGTTGGATCGTTACCAAACTTTAATGCATCATAGAATGTAATATTTGAGGATAGCTGGAACTGACGGATTGGGAATCTGACTTACGGATCTTCCTGAATTGGATTTCTAAGTTGTAAAATCAAACGTTGGTTACCACTTGAATTTGTAATTAGCGGATATCCGACCGTCGGATCATGATAATATTTTAGTAGGTTGTTTTACAAGCATAATGTGAACTACGAAAGGCTTGATCCCGCTCAAGGGTACGTAGGCAGTCTAACAGTGTTAGATGCAGCCTTAACCATTCGAGAAGTAATCTTTCGTTTAGAAATTGATAATTTAATAATAATTTGGGGAACTAAATTGATAATTTAATTGTTTGTTTGGTAATTAAAAACATGGATGTTTGACGATTTAGAAGTGAATTGAAAGAATTAGTAGCAAACTAAACAAGAGTTTAGTTTGGGCCTATCACCCATATTATTATTTCCCGAAATAAAGTAAATATTTCGGGGCGGGGCGTGACAAAATGGTATCAGAGCAAATGATCCTACTCTGAAATATGCAATGTTTTCGAGTTCTTGTTGGTGTGGATGATAATATGCATTATGGTTGCATGATTTCACAATTTTTGTGAATAAAGTGGCATTCATGTTTTATATGTGAAATACATATATAAATTGTATTCTGACTGTGGTGCAATTTCCTTGGTAATTATGAAAGTTTCGTTAATGGGAATTGTGATTTGCATTTATAATGCATTATGTCTAAGTTCTTGGAATAATGAGGAAGTTATGTGAAATATATAATATATGTTGAGAATCATCATGAAGTGAAATGAATTGGATTGACATTATGTTATGTATTATGAGATATTATTGAGTTGTGGGTGTGAATTATGAAATGTATTGATATTGCATTATTTCATAAGTTCTATGAGTATGACGGAAATTATGTGAAATGCATATATTGTGAATTATGATGCTTTGAATTGAATTGAATTGAATTGAATGGGAGTAGGAAAATTATAAAATATCGTATTCATGTTATAGCTTTGAAGATGAGCATTTGATTAAAGTTTTGAATTAATCTGGAATTGAATCGATATTATGCTATGCATTATGAAAATGTTGAATGTTAAGGTGATTGTGAGGTGGTGATAAGTAGATGGAGAATTTGTATTATACCTGGCACTTGAGAAATGGAATTGGGCAAAAAGGCCCGTGGATATGTGAATTGGGCACAATGACCCATGGATGTGAATCGGGCACAATGACCCGTGGATGTGGAATTGGGCGCAATGACCCGTGAATGTGAAATGGGGCGATAAAGGCCCGTGGATGTGAAAATGGGCAATAAAGGCCCGGGGATGTGAAAATGGGGCGAGAAAGGCCCGTGAATGTGAAATTGGGCGACAAAGGCCCGTGAATGTGAAATTGGGCGGAAGAGGCCCATGGATGTGGAATTGAAAAAAAAAAAAAAAAAAAGAGAGGAAGAAAAGAAAAAGTGTGATGTGTGTGTATTGGCCAGGTATATTACAATCTTTTCCAGCCTACTAGTCACTGATGGAGATAAAAGAAAATGGTGGTGAAATCATTGCTTTGACAATGATAAGTATAGCTAGAAATTTTAAAAATCTGATGGCCATGATAATTTTGGTTGGAAATTTTAATATTTATGGAAGGTATGGTGATTTATCGATTGGGAATGAAATTATAAACTGTGGTTTTGGTTTGCTCATTATAATTAGAAAGGTGGGTGGACATGAATGAAATTGTGGAATGAAATTTGAGTTTGTTTAATGTAAATCATTTCCAGTTGAGTTTTTTTTTTTCGTTTGATGAAAGAATAGTTGGGAAAAGTTTATAATCACAAATTTGATTGTTTTAGTTTGCCATTAACGAATTATGGCGTGAAATAATGATATTTGGTTAGCCACGTTAGTCATGGCTTGAAATTGACATTTGATTTTGCTAATATTGTTTATCCTTGGTACGGTCTCAGGATGGTTGTATGCATGGCTAATACCTCCTTTTGGAGCATGTGATCCGATTTGCATTTGGATGTGTTAGTTGAAACTCATTTGTCTCTTTATGATGCTGATGTGCCACATAAGGAAAATGTGGTTGTGTGTTGTTACCTTATTTGAAGTTGGTACTTTTGAGTAGCTCTCATGCGGCTCATGTTTTGAGTAGTGTTTGACATAGCAAGACACTTTCAGTACCTGACTGATGTTTAATTCTTGTAAGATTATGTGTGGTTGAGGTTTGTAATATTTCTAGGGCAAGTATGTTGTTAGGCCCTTGTGGGTTTTTATATTAGTTTTATCTGTCCTTGTAGTAGATTTACATTGTAGAATTCAGGGATCTTATTGTGAAGTCCAACTGAGTTTTCTAGTTATGGAATTCCATTCTAGTTGGGGATTTCCAACTCTAGAGCTGATCTTGTTCCCACTCCCAAGTGATAGGAGGGGCTGAGCAAGTGTTGACCTTGTTTTACATCTTCATAAATTAGTATTCTTTATAAATTCTTTAGTCCCTTATTGAAACTTACCTCCCCTGTGAATGCATGAAAGCGTTGAAAAAAAAAAAAAAAATCAATTCTGAAGGTTGGGTATAGGAATATTGCGTCAAATCTTCTACACTTTCTGATGCTGTGTGTATCTTGAGTCGGTAGTTTTCCATTTCTGTTTGGTGAAGTTAGTGAGGCAATGGTGGACTTATGATTTGTCTTTGGTTAATAAAATATGAATGGCGCTCTAGAAGTGCAAGTTGCTAAACTATGTCATTTGTGGTTGCACTTAAAATCAATTGAAAAAAAAAAAAGAAACGATAAAAAGAAAGATTTAAAAGGCTTAAAATTTACTATGAATAACTTAGTTAATTGCGGAACTAAAGAAAAATCATAGAGCGAGATTTTGATGTAGTTTCATGTTAACGGTGTTACGGGTTGGTTTTAAACTTATTTCCATTACCCAGTGAGTGTGATTGGAAATTTCCATGTTTTGGTTGGAATTCTTGATATGTGATTTGTCAATTCGATTTGGTTGATTGAAATTTTGATAATTACTTAGCCAATGATGATTTTGGCTTGAAATTTTGATATTTAAATTGGCTGAAGATGGTTATGGCTGAACTTTATTATATTGTGGTCATTATGCTAGTATATATATATATATATCTAGCCAATGGTTGATGTGTATTAGTTGTGCTATTATTTCTTTACATGATAATGGCACTGTTGTCCTTATGACAAAAGAAGAGCTTTTGAATTATGAGTTTCATTGTGTAGTTATTAAAGCTATTAAAGCTCTGAACTTTGGTTTTCTTATCATATCCGTTGTTGAATGTCCTAGTAGTGGATGTAAATGGTTGATGCGGTTCGATGTTTGGTATTATTACTTGTGGTTGCTTATTTTGGGGCCTAAATAAAATCGTAGATTGTGATTATGATATTATTCACCATTAAAGGAATGGTGGGGATAAATCTAATTCCTTTAAGTAACTTGATGGTTGAAATCTCGGGGACGAGATTTATTTTAACGGGGGGTGAATGTAATACCCTGAAAATTTAAATATATGAATTTGATATTCATAATTATGAATATGTGGAGAAAATCAAGAATAAATCGATTTATGATTATGAAAATAGAATTGGAAAATTTTATAGTTTTGTTTCCAAGAATTTTGTTAATTTACGGCGTAAATTAAATCGATAAGTGAAAAAGGGGAAAATGCCCCTAGTAGGCTAAATTGAATTATACGAGGATGTATTTTATTCTCACATATTTTATCGTAATATTTGTATAGAGCTCAACCTCACGAACGCGGAGGCGCAAATCGTTCGTGAAACGGAGTTATAACGAAGAAGTTATTAACGATAGAAGTTGAGGGTAAAATAGTCATTTTGACATTAATGAGAAGATTCCAGAAAATATGGAATAAAATAGGATGCCACGTGTGTGGCTGTGATTGAAAGGGAAGGAGAGATAAGGGAGAGAGGGAGCCCAATCAGAAGGGGAGGTAAGGAGGGGAAAGGAGGGACCGAAATGGGTCATTTTCGACCCGCGAACCACCATTTTTGAAACGGCCATATCTCCTTCACACGAACTCCGTTTTGGGTGATCTTGGTGTCCATGGAAAGCCCTTGATGAGCCCTACATCCTGGTGGTGTTATATTTCCCCATTTCTTTCCCATTTTTCCAGTTCGAAACCACAAACCCACGGGTGTTCCGGCGGCTTTATCCCTTTTCCCGGTGGCTCCGGCTGGTTTCACCATCCATGACCACCACCAAAATACTTCCCTCAACCTCAGGAACAAAGCCCAAGCAGTGTTGGAGGCGTCGGAGTTCGATTGGAAGCCGAATCAAAGCACACCCTTTTCTAGGGTTTCGGCTGGTTTGAGTGAAAGTGAGGTGTTTCCCGGCCAAATTGGACTTGGCCACAGGTATAAAGTTCACTCTACTCCTTGAGATCTTCATATCTGTAAATTTTGGTAATTTTTAAAAATAGTTGAATTTTTCCGGCAAGTCGGGGCGGCCGACCGCCATCCGCGGCGGCGCGTGCGGTGGCGGCCTGGCCAGTGGGCCGACGATGTCCTTTTAAGTTCAATTAGATGCCCTGAATTCATAATTGATATCCGTACGATGTGGTTTGATTGTTTGGACATAGTTTCATTACGATACCTTACTTGGTCAAAATATGAATCAACGATCCGACCGTTGGATCGTTACCAAACTTTAATGCATCATAGAATGTAATATTTGAGGATAGCTGGAACTGACGGATTGGGAATCTGACTTACGGATCTTCCTGAATTGGATTTCTAAGTTGTAAAATCAAACGTTGGTTACCACTTGAATTTGTAATTAGCGGAGATCCGACCGTTGGATCATGATAATATTTTAGTAGGTTGTTTTACAAGCATAATGTGAACTACGAAAGGCTTGATCCCGCTCAAGGGTACGTAGGCAGTCTAACAGTGTTAGATGCAGCCTTAACCATTCGAGAAGTAATCTTTCGTTTAGAAATTGATAATTTAATAATAATTTGGGGAACTAAATTGATAATTTAATTGTTTGTTTGGTAATTAAAAACATGGATGTTTGACGATTTAGAAGTGAATTGAAAGAATTAGTAGCAAACTAAACAAGAGTTTAGTTTGGGCCTATCACCCATATTATTATTTCCCGAAATAAAGTAAATATTTCGGGGCGGGGCGTGACAACGCGAGTGGGCAAAGATGCTGCCAGGGGCTTTCAACGACAATGGAGCTCAAGAGCCACCACGATTTGACCTCCTCGATTTTCAAGAACCAATTGTTTAAGTTGCTTTCTTAGTTAATGTGATTAATTATGAAAAGGATGATTATGAACCAAATGCCTACGATAATTGAGCTAAGTGATTGGTCGTTTTTCATTTTGAATGAATGAGAATAAGTAGTTTAGAATTAAATGTATAGTTCAAATGTTATGTAAAAAGGTATTAGTACATCGCTTTATTTCAAGTATTCATTTTAGTTTGTTTGCATGCAAATTGGAATAGTTGGGTCCAATTCTCAATGGAAAAATAACGGTTTAATCAGATTAAACACGTGATTAAAATCAATCAAATACAACACAAAGCTCACGTCAAATCAATTCAAAACTATTCATGATCATAAGACCCAAGATGACTATATAGTCCACATAAGGATGTTAAGCATTCGTTAGAATTTCCATATAGTCTCGCTCATTTTATCGAAATAGTGGGAGTATCATATACTACTAATTCATCTTAAACTTGGACCATTAGTTCTGATAGGCCCAAGTCCTTTTTAATAAGATTAAAATGAAATTGATGTAGCCTAACATTACTCCCTCAAAAAAACGTATATTAAGTTGATAAGTGAGAGATGCTTTGAACATCTTTTTGTGGGCTTTCCACCTGGGTAGGCTCCAATCGTTTGTGACTCATACACCATATTCGTCCAGTTCTGGGGTATACAAAGTATGTGCTTACATTCAATAGGAGTCTGTAAATACACATATGATGTAGTGAAGGTAGGCAACGAGTGTGGTCAATATCATATTCTTCTGATTCTTGAACTCCTACTCAAACTAGCATGGTGGGAATGACTTAACTAAGTGCAATGGTGACAATATGATATTCTTCTTAGGTATCATTCTCTAGAGGCCAAACTAGATGGGTAATTACAAAAGGTTGTAAATGGCTAAGAGTTTTTATTTTATTTTTTTTGAACAAAAATGGCTAAGAGTTATCCTCTCATCATTATGTTGCTAGCCAATATAATATTCTTATGATGCAAGCTTGGTAATGGTGAGCCTCCTATACCCCACTAAGAGTTCAACATAACTCTCGGATTCCATTTAGAGGGATGTGGAATTTGCCAAAAATAGTGGGTGGTACTATTTGATTTAAGACCCAATCAAGTAGTTTTAAAATCAACAATGAATATGATTTCTGTTATGTTATGTGGTTGACAACATGCCTAAAATTACACGTACAATTATACTTGACAAAAGGGGCCTTAGAGGCCAACGTTTCCTTCCTTGGTACCGTCACATTGAGAAGTCTCAAAGGTGAATGGCATAGCGTATGTGCTCAAGCCATCCCCTCCTTATGAGGATGACTTTAAAGGAAGAGTGTCAAGGTTATACTAGATACTATGAGGATGATTTACATGCCTAATGCTTAAACTTCACTTGGTGAGGAGCTTAAAAAGCTACATAAGCACATGGACACTTCTTGTGCCATGGTTGATAGTCTGCATAAGATGCATGACATAGAAACTAGTAATGTACATTTCTCAAATGTCTTTAGTCTACTGAATGCCCCAATGGAAAAGGGGACATCAGTCCAAAAACATGGACAAAAGATGGAAAAGATCTTCCAAGATCTTGAGAGTTTATAAACTCCCCTCGATGGGAAAATGGCCCAAGGCTTTTTCCTTGCATCTCTCTCAAATGATTTCACTAAGTTTATAGTAAACTATAAAGTAAATAGATTCGATCATACTCTTTCAAAAATGATTGACATATGATGTGAGTTTGAACAAAGTGTCAAAAGAAACAGTGGGATGGAGGATGCAATCATAAAGAAAAGGTTGCATAAGAAGAAGGCAAAAGGAACATGCTTTCTTTGTGGAAAGGATGAGCATTGGAAGAAGATATACAAGGTGCGCATTGTGAGCCTTATGAAAAGAACTTTTGAATGGACAATTTTTGTCATAGAGGGTGTTTTTCCAGTGAGCTCCAATTTCTGGATATTTGATTCAAGTGCTAGTCAACATATTTGCAATTCGTTTCCGAGACTAACAAGGAGCAGGACACTGCGCAATAGGGAGATAATTGTGCGAGTTAGGAACGACACTAAGATCTTTGCACAAGCAATAGGCACCTATATGCTTAAACTACCCTATGGAGAAATCTTGGAACTTAAAAATTGTTTATATTTTCATTCTTTATAAAGAACTTAATATCTATCTCTATGATTTTAAGAGTGGACACTCTGTATTGTTTGACAAAATGAGTTATACTTTATACTTGAACAGTCTTATTATTTCTCATGGTAATATGATCGATGAACTTTTTCACCTAGAGAATATTAGCAGTTTGACTATATTGACAGCGGGAATACCTCAAAACCCTAAAAGGCTAGAGAAGAAGTTAACTGAGTTAAGCTTTGGCATCATAAACTTGGATATGTAAACCAACATAAGATTCGCAAGATGTCAAAAGATGGATATTTCAGCTCATTAGGTAATGGCTAAATGAGCATTTGTGAGTCTTGTTTACAAGGGAAGATGTCTAAATCTCCAATCACTGGGAAATGAGAGCGAGCTAAAGAAATACTAGGGTTAATCCACACAAATGTAGGTGGACCTATGTCTACTGCAACACAAGGAGGTTTCTCATACTATATTACATTCATCGATGATCGCTCTTATTTTGGCTATATGTATCTTATAAAGTACAAGTCAGAATCCTTTCACAAGTTTAAAGAATTCAAGAATGAAGTAGATAGCCAAACTGAGAAATAGATAAAGACCTTAAGATTGGATCGAGATGGTAAGTATCTGAGTAATAAATTCCTAGATTACCTCAATAAGTTTGGAATAGTATCACAGTGGACTCCACCAAGAACTCTTTAGCATAACGGAGTTTCTGAAAGGAGAAATTGAACCTTGATGAACATGGTTCGTTGTAAGATGAGTTTTGCTGACCTACCAGTTTCGTTCTTGGGATATGCATTACAAATAACAACTTATTTTCTTAATATAATGCATTCCAAGTCAGGTCCACATGCACCATATGAGATATGGCATGGCAAAAGAACAAATCTTAATCATATTAAGATTTAGGGTTATCCATCTTAGGTCAAGAAGTTTAAAGCTAACAAGCTTGAAGTAAGGTCGGTTAAGTGCTATTTTGTGGGGTGTTCCAAACAGACTTTCGAATACAAATTCTGTCATCCTGATGACCAAAAAGTATTTGTCACCAAAGCTGCTATGTTCCTTGAGGACGTATTCGTTCTCAATGGAACTAGCATAAGAACGATAGAATTAAAGGAAATTCCTGATGAACCACAAACAAGCAATCAATAGATGGATAACCATGTTCCTAAATCCCAAACTCCACGTAGTGTCACGCCCCAACCCCGATATCCTCAAATACCAGGATGGCACGTGATGGCCGACACCCGAGGGTGACGAATCCATTTTAAACATGTATACAATTAAAATATATAATTAGAAAGATTAAGCCAAAGTAGGAACGTGTTCAGAGCATACAACTAATAAAGAATAATATGAAGGAATTACAATAAAAATGAACGAATAAAGGAAGGGAACCTACACTGAGAAAACTCGAGGATTACCTACGCTGAAGTGCTATGATGCCGAGATCGAATCATTACCAAGGTCTCCACGAAGGGGTGTCATCAAGTTTTCTAAGTAAGGGTAATAACCATTGATTAGAGGTAGTAGATAGGACGGTTTACTTCATGTTGTTCCGACGTCAAAATACATAAGTGTTATATGATCATGCTGCATCAGTGCACGTTAACCATTCAGAAAACATCATCATCGAATTCAAAATTTAACGATGTCATCGAGGAGTGTAAGAACAATGGTCGAGTGAGACAACATCTCGAACAAAACTAACTTGTTTCCTGACCAAAGGAAATGGAAGTAGGACTATGGTCAAGGAATTGTTGACAACCATCGATAGAAATCGACAAGGCCAAGGGTATTTTGTGATTCACGATACTCGAGATGATTTTCAATTTCCAACTGTCACAACCTTGGATTTGAGAAGAATATATTCTGCTACGCTAGCGTCTCCCAAGTAAGGTAAGAAATCTAAGCAAGGTTGACATTTGAGGAATTTGGTATAACACTGGCTGTTGGTGTTTACTAAACTGAACTCGTGGTTGGAGTAGACATGGATATTATCGGTAAAACAATCACTGAGAAATTTCTTGAGGGTCCACAAGAATTCCTTCAGGGGAAACAACAATTTGGAGGAAGCTGATTCGGTCTACCCCACGGATACCTGTTAACTTCACCTACAACTGATACTTCCTTGATTTTTTTCCAACACGAACTTAGGATGTCATAAGAAATCTCCCAACAGGTATGCGTCTGCTCACCATTCCGAATGAACGTATGTCGTAAAGGACCATCATTGCCTCCGATCCTCAATTAGTCCTAACCGGTCTTCATATCACTAAGGTTTCTTCTAATTCACGTCACTTCTATGTAGGACCGACTCTACCCGCTATTCCTAGGGAACTCATGATGCAGAGTACCAGTATGATGCTGAAAGTCATTCATTCACTCAATTACGTCACACTAGAGGCACGATCCCGACACGAATTTCTTATACTTCCTATAGGATGTGACTATTCAAGCATAAAGAAGATTGCACAACTGTGTCGAATGACAACAATAAACAGAAGCCGTGAAATCCAAATGATATCAAGGCCGACACACTACTAGAGTAGGAGAATATCCTTTGTATGCTTTGATACCAAACTGACACGCCTCGATCCCGATATCCCCAAATACTAGGATAGGCATGTGCTGGTCGACATCCGAGGATGACGAAGTCATTTAAAACATGCATAAAATTAAGAATATGTACTTAGAACTAATTAAACCAAAGCAGAATTGTGTTCAGAGCATACAACTAACCAAGAATTATGTGAAATAATTATTATAGAAAGGTATGAACCGAGAAATGTGTCCTACACAGAGGAGACTCAAAGATGCCTAAGCGGAAATGTCCTGACTCCGGGATCATGTGCCTTGATTCTTATTCCTGAAAGGGCGCAAAAACCAAATATGAGTGGACCAAAGTTTATAATACTAATAATAAGAAACCCATTTTCTTTATGAACATACTAACCCTTGTTTTGAAAACACATATATTACTACATGGTAAGTTTTCTGAAAAACTCTAGCATGCCATGAAAACATTTGTAAAACCAGTACGTATAAAATAGTGCTCGAAAATGGTAGTATAGCCGCCTGAAGGCAAATTCGTAAATCATTTGTAAAACACATCAATGAGGTATTCAACTAGGGGTATCATAGTCGCCCGAAGGCAGTACATGTCCACCACCCGAAGATGAAGCTGAATAACTTGTCCATCACCCAAACGTGAAGCTGTATAACTTGTCCATCACCAGAAAGTGAAGCTAAATAAAATAGCATACATACACACCGACACTAGCCGTGGCTAGTGAAGCTGTCCGACACTGCTTTCGGCAGTGAAGCTAGGGGTATATCATAAATATCATCAACTGTGTCCTATGGCCATAGACGTCAAACCCGTGTTGTGTGTATGTGTCGTATGATAACCCACTAGGTAAGTACCAAAAATCATTTCTCAAAAACTCGTAATAAAACACCGGAGCCCAAAAGCTCAAAACCTCATTTCATAAACCATAATAAGTCATATTCATAATTAAGTCATATCCACAAATCCATAGAATTCCATATACGATAATCCAATAATTCATAACCTTTAGTAAAACGTAAATTCGATAAATCATAATTATTCCATAAGAGCAATTTAAGGAAACCATAAATTCTCCATAAAACATATTATAAAACATGCTCAAATCATGAAATATGAAATGCATGCTAGGGTAATATTTTATAAAAACATGTAAGTTAAGAAGGGGTCCACTCACATATATTTTATTGCCCGAGAGCTGCTCGAACTAGCGAGGATAGTGCCACTTCCCACTGACGCACCTAAACACAAATAGAGGGCATTCATTAAAACTCTACTAAAACTATGGAATTTGGGAAAATGGAGAGCGGATTTGGAATCAGGACGTCGGAATTAGTCTAGGAGAAGTACCGGAAAAAACCCAAAAAAGTCAACCTAAAAGTCAACGTTGACAAAAAGTCAACTATAACAAAAAAAGTCAACGGGTCAGGTCAACGGTCAACAGTCAACAGGTCGGATCTGGGCTTGGGTTGTTGAGTTGGGCCGGTTATTGGGTTAATATATTTGGGCCTGGCTAATGGGTATGATTGTTTTAGGGTTAAAGGGCCAAAGGACTTTTGGGCCGAGTTATAGAATTAATGGACTTGGGCCTGGCTTCGGGTTGGGCTCAGATTGGGTTACGGGTCGGGTCGACCTGGTTGGCTCGCGGGTTGTCGAACCCAATGAAGGGGAACACCGGAACTTTGGCTAGGAAATAGCTCGAAAGCCGTCGGACCTCGTCGGAAAAATTTGGAAAACGCTTCCCTGATGCATTTCTATATCAATTCATCATCAAATCATATATACATTTTGTAAATCAACTCAGGACATAAAAAAGAGAAGGGATCGAAGGCGTCCCGAGTCTTACCAACGTTGGGGAATCATGAAACTCGCTAAAGATGTCACAACAGCAGCACTAGCCACTATGCAGAGAGAGAGGGGATGAAGGAGGAGCCTCGGCCTGGTCTGGGATTATGATTGGGGGAGGCCTCAAGGGTGGTGGTGTCTCAAGGGTTGTGGTGGAGGTCACGGTGGTGTGTGGGTGAAATAGTTATTGTTATATGTGTGCACGCCTGTGTGTGTCGTGCATATGAAGAAGAAAAGAGTGCAGAGAGAGCCGATAGGGTTCTAGAGAGAGAAAGAGAGTCCACGGGAGAGAAGAGAGGGAGAACTCAGGGAAGGAGGACACCCCAGAAATTGGGAGGGGATATGCCACGTGTCAGCCCAGGAGAGGTCCTAAATGAAGAAATATCTCCAATTGTAAAATTACCAAAATACCCTTATCATTCTCAGTCCCGTAAAATCTTCGTTTTAGCTCCAAATTCAATTTCGCTTGCGCCCACACATTCGTATGGACCAGTACTACAAGGATACGTGAAGAAAACAAATCTTACTTGGCACGACAAGATGGTCAACAAAAGTCAACGTTTTTGCCTCGAATGGCATTTTTGTAAATTCACGTACTAAAATTGTAAAAACTGAAATATTTGGGGACAGATCGTTACACATAGATTTGAAAATGACTTTGGAAAATTGCATCTTCTGGGTAAGAATGACACAAAGGAGAACCGTAAAGATATCTTCTTGTATGCATGAAATATGTGTATGATTGAAGTTAACAGGAGAAAGATTGATTGATTGTAATATTTCTAGTTTTATAAAGTTTGAAATAGAGGAAAATTGTTGGATATTTCAAATTATATATGAAAATATAAGTGTATTTTTTGGAAATATTATGATAGAAAATTGTGTTGGTCGAATGGGTATCGAATCATATATTTGGGTGTAAAAACATTGTATATGCCAACTGCTGGAAAGGTATAACTCTTCTTAGGGCTGGTTTGGTATTGCTGTGCTTTGAAAAAAAGCTGCTTCTGCTGTGCTGTAAGAATAAGCAGCTGTGAAATAAAGCAGCAGAGTGTTTGGTAAACTTTTTTGTAAAAGTGCTTTTGAAAAAAAAAAATTAGTATTATAGTGTTTGGTGAACTTTTATGTAAAACAGATGTGAAAAAAAGCCGGTTTTTCAAAGCTGGGTTTTGCAGCTTCTTGTTTTTGGCTTTTTTTCACCCAAAACTGTGAAAAAAAGCTGAAGCTGAATGTTTACCAAACACCAAAAACTGTCACAGCTTTTTTTCATAGCAGTTTTTTTTAAAATCACCTCAACCCCAAACTGGGGCTTACTGGAAGGAAAAGGTACAACTCTTTGTGCCAGAATGAATAGGTATAACTCATCGTGCCGAAAAAGGAAGAGATATGACTCCTCGCTTAACAGCGGCTAGAAGAAAGAAGTGATTTCAATTTGGTTAACCATACCCATAACCGCATAACCATTTAACCGTAATCGTTTAATACTCGTTTACCCATTTACCCTTTTTAACCCGTTTATCTTTTTTTTTTACCATTACCCTTTTTTTGCCCGTCTACATGTTTTTTAACAACTTGAAAATTAAAAAAAAAATGGTCATAATTTTCTTTTTCTTTTTTGACAATTAAACACCGTTATAGGTACATTCATCATACATTTCCGTATTTTAATTTTTTAAGTCCTTATACCATTCCAATAATTGAAATAATTGCCGGCAAAGACACAACGGCGGGCACTCTTACGTGGGTTATTTATATACTCTGCAAGCACCCTCATATGCAGGAAAAGGTTGCAACGGAAGTTCGAGAAGCAGCAAATCTGAAAGATGATTCAAGCATTGTTGAACTTGCAGACAGTCTTAATGAAGATGCCCTTAATAAAATGCAGTATCTCTTAGCAGCTTTGACTGAGACACAGAGGCTCTACCTTGCAATTCCACTGGTAATTTGACTAACATCTTAACTAAATCTAATGCATGCATACTGCAAGGGAAATGATCTCAGTGCGCTCCCGTTTATTTTTCTCACTTAAATTTCTTTTGATTTATTCAATTTAAGGATATAAATACTCCACGGATTATCGTTTATTACTTTTTAATTAATTAAAACACCGCTATATAAACCATACTATAATCAATAGCATTGATTTAAGTTTTGTCCGATAAAGAACATGATTTGTGTTAATTTTACATATATAAAATAAATGGGTAAACGGTTTGTGTGATTGATGCTTATGTGTGGAATAAGGTGCTGAGAACTGCCTCTAAGTATTTCAAGTAAAAAGAAGAGAGATCAGATGGATCATGTGAGGTTCTTCAATTATTTGAGATCACATGGAAATATTTAATTCCGCATTTGTTATTCTTTATTGTTTCATTCAATTTGTTAAATTCATTTAATTGTCTTTGTAATCTGCATTAGGAATACGAGAGATTACTTTGTAGAAGAAATATGTTCTTTGTTTATTTTAAAATTAATTATGTGTGAATTTACTTTAAAATGTTCATATGAATTTGGTGTAATAGCATTACTGTTTTTTTTTTTTTACTGCAGACAACTTGGTGGACATCAGATATCTGATGTGTTTGATCAGCATCTCCATGTTGCTTTGAGTAAGCGCCTCCTGTTTATATCACCTTGCAAAGTGCAAACAGTGATCACTAGAATATTCAAAAAAAATCATTGGTCATTTCAATTAGTATACCTGCTGATTGAGAAGAAAAATAATTAATTTGGAAGTTACTCTAATAACATTAGTTGTCGGTTTAGGGAATTATTATTCTAAGTGATGCTCAACTAAAACTAGGGCATCTCATTGGATCAATCGTGGAATTAAATAGTGAGTTGGAATTATAAAGAATTTTTTTATTGGTAAATAGTGATGAGTATTTAGGGTTGTGCTTATATATTTTAAGGTTTTGAAAAGAATCAACTTATTAGGGGTTTTAAAACAATTGTGGCTTCCTTATGATTCAAATTCGAATTCATTATTACTTTAGATTTTTGAAGTGTTTCCCCAATTAGGAATTAGATGGTCTTTCTTTGGTTTCGAGTGCAAAAAAACTTTTGACGTTCTTGGTGATTAGTCAATCAGCTGCTTCATAGTATTACCTTAAATGCCAATTTATTTGAAGTGTAATGAGACAGAATCAGAGATAAAAAATGACAAATTAAGTTGCAAACATTTTGATTACGCTGCAGTTTTGCCAAAGATTTTATTCAGTGGCAAATTTACAAAACAGTATTTTGAAATTAATTAATCATCTGCATAGAAATGCATTAACAAGCATCTATACACACATGTATTTAGTTGAAACACGGTTAAAAAAACCTTAAACCGAAAGAATTGAGTCATTTCAAAGGATCATCTTAATATGTGATTATATACTTAGGTTTTGATAAACCCGGTTGAAAGTTTTTACTTTATTATTTTACTTTTGTAGTTTAGCTGCTTCTTTTTGTTCATCAGTTTGTGTTATTTAGCTAAAAAATTAGACTTTTATTTGTTCTGTTTGTATAAGTCTTCTATTAAAGTTAAAATAAGATTGTTGAAATAAGTTTACTTTGCAGGAAATTTTATTTACATTTGGGTAAATTACAAAAAATTACCTCAACTATTGGGTCATTAACAGTTTCATACCTCATCTTTAAAAAGTTTCAATGTTATACCTTATCTTCGAATTTGTTGCAATGTCATACATTTCGTCAATTGACTGTTAGTTCCTCTGTTAAATGTTGACGTGGCATGAGGCATGATCCATTTTTTATTAAAAAATTAATAAAATATTATTAAAAACTTAAAAAAATATTAACTAAATATTATAAAATTTAAAAAAAAAAAAAAAAAAAAAAAAAAACCTTCTTCTGGTGTTCGGCTTCCTCTTCCTCCTCCTCCTCCTTCTTCTTCTTCCTCCTCTTCCTCCTCCTCCTCCTCCTCCTCCTCCTCCTCCTCCTCCTTCTTCCTCCTCCTCATCCTCCTTCTTCTGGGTTGCAAGGGGGTTCGGTTTTTTTTTTTTTTTTTTTTTCTTCTTCTTCTTCTTCTTCTTCTTCTGGGTTGCAGGGGGGACGAACTGGGTTTAGTTTGGTTTTGTTTTTTTTTTTTTTTAATTTAATTTTTTAATATTTAGTTAATATTTAATTAAATTTTTTTTAAGTTTTTAATAATTTTTTAATAAAAATTGGACCCGCCGCATGCCACGTCAGCATTTAACAGAGGAACTGACGGAAGGTATGACATTGCAACAAATTCGAAGATAAGGTATGACATTGAAACTTTTTAAAGACGAGGTATGAAACTGTTAATGACCCAATAATTGAGGTAGTTTTTTGTAATTTACCCTTTACATTTTTAGTAAACGAACTCCACTTTGCAACACTTCGTTTCCTTCAGTTGTAGGTATTTCAGTGATGCATATGTAAACTTTGTTCTCCAATGATTAAAAACAAGCTTTTGTTGACTGGGAAGAAGCCATATTGTTTTGATGGCATAAAACTATTCCCACACAACCAAATTATACAGTGGTTGCATATGCAAAACATACCTTGGAATTAAAGTACAGTACACAGTATTGATATTTAATTGATTAATTGATTAAGTTGGCGATGGTGATTTAAGGCTGTACAAACTAAATTTGTTTTTGGTACACTCAAATTTGGGTAAGAACCAGAAATCTCTAATCCTTTTCAGTTTTTGTTCATTGCAGCTTCAGATCATTATAAACCCATATTTATGGAAGAAAAAATAAGTTCCCAACTATGAGACCCAACAAAGGTAGTAGTCTTCTCTTTCTTTGTTATTGTTTTCAACTTATTTGTTTGCTGTGTGAGAAAGTTGTCCATTATCTCAGTAAGTGTGGCCTTTGTTGCTAGCATAAGTGATGGACATTTGAAATCCCTTTCTGTCAGTAATGTCTCGGTTTTTTTTGCATATTTGACACTCAATTGTTAATAGGAATTTTTACATTCTAAGTTGATTTAACTGATATGGTTTCTTTTTATTTCAGATTAATTTTGTTCCCAATAGATTAATCAAATGCTACAAAGATGGAAGCAGGTTGGTTATTCAATATTTTATTTGTTCTTTTGTGATTGTTTGAATGAACTTTCATGTAATCTAAATACGGCTAAATTGAATGGCTGTTTTTCTACATTGTATTTGCTTTCTCAAAATTTATTTCTTCTTGCTCATAAATCTAGGGTTTTGTAGGTTAACATTTTTAAACAAGAAAATTAAGTTCCACTTTGAAGTTAAGGTATGAATGCTTGCACTTATTTAGCATTTTCAATTTATCTTTCCCTACTCTATATCCTAAACTACAGTGGAAGAGTTCAATTGTAAGTCAAAAAAATTCAAACTTTATTAGCTTTCTTTTGTTAATATTTTTCATTTAAATTCAGTCTTAGGGAATTGGCTGCTACCAGTGTAGATAACGACTATTTTCTTCAAACTTGGTTTGAATACATGACCAATTGCTTGCCTAACCATTGAGGGGTTTAGTTGGATATCCAAAAGTATTAGTCAAGACGTTCCCACTAGAGATATACCATCTCCACATGCCTTGGTTCAGCCAAAGAACACCCTAATAATAGAGAAATTGTTAAATCTATCCATAGATCATTTTCATTACTTATTGTTGTTTGGCATAGTTAAAGCATGTAGAAGGAGTATATCTTTGGTGGGAGCATCTCTTTTTATACTTTTAGGCATTCAACTTAAACCCCTCAGTGAATAGCCCAGTGATTAGCCATCTGTTTAGAGCAAGTCAAAAGAAGAAAGTCTTTGTCTATAAATTGGTAACAACCAATTCCTCTGAAGAGAAAAATGGAAATGATGATCATTTCTCCAAATCATAGAAGCTGAAGTAACATAGAAGCTGAAGTAACTTAGCAAATTATATCTCTGTATTACACAAAAACACCAAACCAAATGTATCTAATCCATCTTTATACACCCTTCTATTTCATTTTTACAAAAGAAATCCTATGACATTAACTGTAACAGCCCGTCCCGAAAAATTTGTACAGTGGATGTGAAAAGACGGAAATACCCTTGGACATTGAATGATGTGTGCGTGTGATATGTTTTGATATAATTGTTTTGGTTGGTGACCCACGTGGACCACACACACACACCCAAACTCTCCCCTCTCTCTCCCGTGCCTTCTCTCTCTCCTCCCTCTCGGATTTTTCTGCAATTTCCATACAAAATGTACGGACGAACCTCAAACTAACTCAAATGCTCACAGATCGACCTTGAAATTTCTTCCATTGTCTTCATCTCGACTTGGTGAGTTCATCTACACCAATTTTGAGGCTTGGAACCTTCGAAAACCCTAGAACCCGTAACCTAGAATTTGAGGCACTGTTCATGCACACGTAAATGCGAGGTTTTTAGAAGATTCTAAAGCCATAGGAAGCTTTAGATCATCCTTACGAAGCTCGGAGAAGAAAAACCAAGTGATTTGGACGTCGGGAAGTGGAGATCGACAAGTTTGAAAATTGGCCGGAATTATCGAGGCTTTTTCCGGCGAATCCCCGGCGAGTTGGGGGTCGAGTCAGGTATGGTTGTGTTCATCTTTGTGAGATCTTCATTTTGGTATAAATTTCATGAATTTTGGTTGAGAAATGAAAAAGATATGAAGATTTGAAACTTTTCCAGAAACCGGCAAGAATTTAAAGTTCAAATGGCGGCGCTGACGGCGGCGTACGGCGGCGACCGACGAGGTCCACCGGAGAAGAAGAGAGAATATTCCGTTAGAGTTGACGGAATATTCCTAACGGCATCAGGTAACACCGTTAGTTTTAATGGAATATTCCACGGAATATTCCTAACGTCGTTTACTGTTTCCGTCAGGGTTCCCTGCGCGTGGCCGCGCATGTGGCCGTGCACTTGCTGGCGCGTGAGGGGTCAGAAAATTATTTTTAAAATATGGGGATGATCCTGAGATTGTGTAGATCACTGTGGTATATTCATATACCCAAATTGAGCAATATATGAGAAGTTATTACCTATTGTTGGTTATGTGCGTTAAATAACGTTTTTCAGTTATTACGAATATAGGTGAGGCCTATCCTAAGGACGAACGCCATCAATCGAGGCTCGGGGGTTGCGACGCTTCGATATATCTGTGAGTGGGCAGTTGTTTTCCGTATATACCTATATAAATAAGATTTTTCCCAGAAAATCAATTAAGCGAAATGTGATATGAAATGCGATATTATATGCCATGCAAAGTATATATATATATCTATTTATTCATGCATTAGTAGTTGCATATAATGGTAATTGGTGTTGTGGATGCACATGTAAGTATCGGGTGAGTATATATTGATGATAGAGAATGATTATATGATTTGATGATTATGTGAGATGTATTGAAAGCTCATAAACCTGCACCACAGTGTTAGTGCTCCCACCCAGGGCCAAGGCTCAGTCCTTCACGTGATGTTCACCTCTCGCACCGTACGCTCACCTTGGATCCAAGTTAGGTGCTCAGTCCTGTCGAATAGACCACTATAGGTGGGTTCGACTCGTAGGTGACCCGCGATTAGCGCTCAGTCTTCACGTGATCGTAGCACTAGAGCGTATTTATTTACACCCAGTCTTGTCGGTTAGACCACGTGAGGTGGTTCCGACTCGTGAGCAAGATATATTTTTATATGTGATGATGAGATTGATTATGAGCTATAGTTCAGCCGAGCTGATCACTCGGTGAACATGTTATGAGATATGATGAGATTTCACCTGATATAGTTATGTGATTTGATGAGATATATTTGGCATGGCATATGCCTTGCATATCACTACTTCTGAACATGGTTTTGAGATAAGTATATACGTATTATATATTTATGGGAAATTATTACAGGTTTTACGACGAGGGGTTATAACTTTTGAGAAAAGAAAAGGTTTTGAAAAGGATTAGTTTCTGACCCACTCAACTTTGTTTTTCGCCCCTCCAGGTTCTAGGTAGCAGAGTTTTGGTGGCCACGAGGGAAGAAACGGAGTTCTGACAAAATTCACAAAAGTATAATTCACCTTCGGGTGTTATATTTTAGCAATTGTCCTTGACTGCAACTAGAATTTCCTTTTGCTCTGAATGTGTATTTAAATTTATCTTATTAGCTTCCGCGTTGTGCACATGGTTACGTCACTCTCACTTGACGGCCAGCACGCCCTCCTTGGGACGGGGTGTGTCATTAACTGCTAAGTAACAATATTACTGTTCAATTTGATGAAAGGATGCTTTGGTTAGTGGCCTGTTTTATTTACTGGTTCTTTATTAGATTTATAACACCGAGTTTATAAATAAGCAGTGAACCAGTTTGTTTCAATTCAGTTATTATGTTTTTAAATTTCTGAATTAGACGTGTTTTAATATATTGGGAACATTTTTTTGATACTCTTGTAGGTGGTTGTTCACTACATTTGTCTAAAGCTTAGTTTAATTAGCCGTGTTTTTGCTTTGATTCAACAATACAATCTGTCAACTTCCTTCGCACTTAATTTTATTCCAAGATATCCCATTCTGCTTACAATCCCACAATAATTTTCCTTTTACATGATTAATCAGTTGCAAGTTAGAATATTCTGTTTCTAATCTGACAATTTAACACTACAGATAAAAACACACTTAAGTGTCTTTTTACATCATTTGTGCCGCTTTTAAATCAAAACACAAAATAAATTCTTCTTGCAGGTGATCAATAATGTTCCTAACTTTTTTAGTTGTGAAAAGACTTGGATGCATAGAAATTTGTTTTTACTCATGCGTTTCCCAAATTCTTAGCTACCTATACATAAAAATCTTTCTCAACAGTCTTCTGCATCTATCATTATGATGCTCAACCCATGTTAACTTCTTATAGATTTACTCTTAACAATAAACTCATTTGCAACCAAGAGTTCTGTTTCAATTTGTACTTCAATTACTCTTCTTTTGCAGCCTATTTTTTCACACATTCACTCTTCAGTAAGCAGACTAACGAATTGTCGCATACAACATTGTGTCAAATCATCATTGATCATAAGGTATGCCGTTGTAACACTATCTTTTGTTCGCGTTCATAAAATTATTTGTCAGCCGTTTTAGTTTTTAACAATTATGATATTATTTATTATTTTAGCTCAATATTAGTTGGCTTAAACCTTCTCTTAATTATCAATTTACGAACTTAACAACCATTTACATAAAATTCACAAATTATAGTGTCAATTTGAAGTTAACATAAATGTTACAAGCTCACTCACATAAACCTTTTGCATATTTGTAAAATCTCTTGAGATCACCTTCCAACTTAAAATTAAACTTATATTTAGCAAATTTTATGTATCAGTACTAAAATTTTCAACACAAAGCCAAACTACATTTTCTTTTTAAATTTTTGCACAAACATTTGACCTTTGAATCCAAGCTATGCTACCGGTTGCTATTACTACACTGGCACATAAAAACTTAACCTTTTGTTATATATGTTCATTCCTTACTACAAATATAATAGGCATAGTGGTCTAAAAAATTTAAAATCCACTGACACATGACATCAGAAATTCAAACCAATTTCTATTGTTACCATTACCTTCTTTCATTCAGATCAGCAGCATGTACTTCAAATCTAGATCAAACCTAGGTGAAATTCAGCTCCCAAGATTTACTGTCATTGTTTCAATAATTTACATTGTTTTAGTACCCAGGTCTACAACATGAGCTAAGGATCCATGATCATTTCTGCATAGACTTAAGTTGGGTAAGCCATCATATCATACTCCATAAAAATTTTAAAACTTAAGTGATTACAAATTTGGTTCACACTAGAAACTATTAATATTCAACGGTTTTTCACATTATCGACCCAACCAAAGTGAGTTTCTGTATTATGTATTTCACAAATACAGTTGAAATCTCATGTATATAATTAACTAATAATATGATTCTTTTTATTGTTCAAGTGGTAACATGTTGCCTAAAGCATTTATGCTCTATTGCAAAAATATTTGTAATGTTGGATTGTAGTTGTTGAGATTAGAGTTAATTTTGCCTCTTATTTTGTACCTTAATGTCCAACTTTTTATATGTTTTATACACTTATAAAACCCTGATAGGAGCACATTTATGCGACTTTGTTAGCTTGTTTCCTTGCATTTTCTTAGTTAGTTTCTACTTATTATAGTGATTTAAGCTATGTTCGTGTGTTTTCAGGTCCAATTGGCAAAGTTGGCAAAAAGATGCAATTTGAAGCATTTTAGAGCAGTTTTGGGCTTGGAATGGATAGCACAAGTATGGAGCAAGATGGAAGGACGAATTTGAAGTTCAAGAGAGGCTAGGAATGTGCAAAAGAGTTGAAGAAATTAATTCAAGTCATTGAAGATAAGGAATCAGCTACAAAGAAGGAGAATTATCCAAAACCTTATCCAACCTTATCTTATCCAAACTAACCTTATCTTACCTTATCTTATCTTATCCTATCCTAATCTTATCCTACCTTAATTCCAGTTGCAAGGGGGACTCCTTTTCATATTAGGATGCCTAAAACCTGTTTTTAGGAGGCCTTTTTGTTCTAGAAACATGCCACGACACTCCTTTCTAGAAGCCCTAAAAATCTGGCCCCCCAACCTGTTTTTAGAATGCCTTTTCCTTGTTGGATTGGAGTCCTAAATCCTTTTCCCTAACAACCTAGGCCAAGTAATCCCTAGGCCTATAAATACACACATCTGCTGCTACATTCAGACCATCACCCTCTACCATAACTCACCTACATCCATTCACCACACACTCATTGTGCCGTAGCTTTGCAAAGGAAGGAAGGAAGAGATCTGGAGCGTTTCTAGGTGTATTCTATCCTTTGTTTTCAATGTTTAAATTTAATTGTCTTTGTTTATTTGCGATCATGAGGAACTAAACCCCTTATTAGCTAGGGGGGAATTCGAAACTATTAGCATATATGTGATATGAATTGATTTCCTCCAGTTATGATTTCATAAAATCGTGGATGTGGTTTGCTTAACTGTTTGATTAAAACTTATTCTTGTGTGTTGATTAAGGAGGCCTACTTAGTTTGCATGCTAGGATTTGATGCTAAAATATAAGGGAGTTTCACCTAATAGTTACAAACTTATATTTACAAGTAGTGGAGGTTGCTAGTCACGATCGCGTTAAGTAAATTCCTGACAGGAGTGTCATGCAGTCATAGTCACGAATGTCATGTCAATGCTTATGATTTTCACAAAGCTTAATGATCTTTGATATGTATTTCTAGTATGCAGTCATATAGGGAACTTGATAAGAATAATTTGGTTTGCGGCGCTACGTCCAAATTCAATGAACTTAGGAAAATCTGAAGGTTAATGCGTGCAGTCACGATTAATTTGGGGCATTGTCATTCATAGTTTATAGAAAGAATAACTGGAAATCGATTTGTGTTGCATATATGTCATGTGTGGAGAAGGTTCCTCTAGCTAGCCATTCACCCTTTAATTCACCCAAATTCGTACCAACCTTTGTTTAGTGTCTTAATCAGTTTGTTTTTACTTTAAATTCGTCAAAAACCCAATCCCCTTTATTTTCTTGTGTCAACTTAGTTAGAATCTGTTTAATTTTGTGTCTTTTAGCATTTTGAGTCAAGTTAAAGTTAGAATTCGTCCAAATAACTCCCTAGTGTCTGTTTTGAGTCTATTTGGTTGTTTTAAGCTGTTTTGAGTCTTTTAAGTTTGTTTTGAGTCTTGTAAGTCTAGTTTAGTGTTTTAAAGTTTAATTAGTGTAGATTAGCATCCCTTCTAATCCCCGGCTAGAACGATCCCTACTTACACATACTACATTGATAGGGTTTAAATTTGAGTGCAATTTAATTTCACATCAAATTTCTGGCGCCGTTGCCGGGGATTAGCAAATTTGCTAATCCCCCGTGTTTCTGTTTGTGTTTTTGTTTTTACGTTTTAGTTTTTGATTTTGTTTTGTTCTGTTTTCTTTGTTTCAGGTACTAAACATGGCAATTGCAAACATTCAAGCTCAATTGGCGAATCTTACTTCTCAATTGTCCCAGATTGCCGAAAGAAACACAATGCACACTGCCCCTACATTTAATGTACCCTATGGGCAA
Source organism: Heteromeles arbutifolia (assembly GCA_024362995.1). Taxonomy (NCBI): domain Eukaryota; kingdom Viridiplantae; phylum Streptophyta; class Magnoliopsida; order Rosales; family Rosaceae; genus Heteromeles; species Heteromeles arbutifolia. Next base: position 25,300,919 of record JANCRC010000005.1, on the reverse strand, counting down.
GGACATCAAACTCATCAATTCACTGCGAATGGAGGTGCTTGGGGTTATCAAGGCCATAACCAATCCAGGGACAACCTGTTTTCCAACGCTTACAATTCCGATTGGAGAGATTATTCAGATTATATGTGGGAGGAACCTCAACAAATTCAACAAGGTGGATATTGGCAGCAAGATGAGGAGTTCTATTCAAGATCTGTGCAGCCACCACAACCTCATATACAATATGCCCAACCCAACTCAGGTTCGTCAATAGATTATGATCAAATTCTTGATGAATTAAATTCTTTGGCGCAGGGTTCACAAAATCAAGTTAAGGAGGTTCAACAAGGAGAATATTGGCAGCCATATGAAGAGTTCTATACAATGCCTATGCAGCCACCACAACCTCCCCCACAACAATTCCAATCGAATTCAAGTATGCCTATGAGTTATGATGAAATTCGTGACGTACTAACCTCTTTGAAGCAGGGCTCACAACAAGAAGGGTATTGGCAGCCATCTGAGGAGATCTATCAAAAGCCATATGAACCACCACAGCCTCAACCATATTCGGCCCAACCAAGTTCAGATTCGTCCATGGATAATGACCAAATTGTTCAATTATTAACTACTATGGCGCAGGATATGCAGGACCAAACCAAGACAATGGGTGAATTGAACAATCAACTTGGAGAGATGGTAGAGTTCATGGCACAAATGCAAGAACAAAGCAAACTCTTCAACTCAACTATTGTCAATTCGATGGGAGATGTTGCAATCGCTGAAGCTATCACTTTAGAAAGTGGTATGGAGGTTGATGCTGAACCAAAAACGTCCAAACATACCCTAGAAGTGAACAAAGAGCTGCTGTTCAAAGAGAAGAAGGAAGATTCAGCCAAGACAAGCTTAGAAGAAGCCTTGTCGCAACACCCAATCATCTCTCATCCTTTGCCGCAGATCCCTAGTGCTTCTAAGCCATCCAGTCAAGGTAAGTTGGGTTCAAATTCAGTTCAATCTAATGTTATTCCTCCAAATGTACCCTTCCCTCACAGGTTCATGATTTCTAAGAACGAAGAAAGTGAAAAAGACATCGTGGAAGCCTTCCCAAAGGTGCAAAGTGATATCCCAATTCTTGATACACCAAATCAAATTCCAGAATGTGTTGAATTTCTTAAAGAACCTGGTACATCAAGAAGAATGATTCAAGAGAAAGAAGTGGCTGGAGAATATCAAGAACGGATCGAAGAGGATGTTCATGAGACAACAAAGCCCAAAGAAGTTGAATTTTATGACACGGGACAAGCCACAACTCTCAAAACACCAAATCTGGCTGAATTTTCTAGTCCTACAACTTTCGAAGGGGTGTTTATTCTTGAGTTCCTGTCGGAGCACACAGGTAAGCCACATCCCCGAATTTCAATTTTGCTTTATACTAATATGTTGTTAATGATTCAGGCACCCACTCTAGAATTTAAACCATTGCCGGATCATTTCAAGTATCACCTCCCATTCAATGATCAATTCCATGCCGTGGTCCCTAATGGAGCTTAAAAGGAGGTATTGTCTGGCTGGAAGACGTTAAAGCAAGCGCTTCTTGGGAGGCAACCCATGCAAATAAAGAAGACCTAGGAACTCTTCGGCTCCACAACCAGATTTGCGTTCCTAAACCCTACTCTTTATTGCTTTTACTTTGCCATATTTGTCATGTTTGTTAGTTGTGTTGTTTGCTTGCTTGTGTGTGAGTCTATGCTTGAAACATTGAAGACAATGTTTGGTTTAAGTGTGGGGGGGGGTAAACAAGGTGTTTTGTTGAAAATTCGTGGGATTTTGTCACCTAGCACTTCTAAAGTTGTTTTTCATTGTTTTTGAGTGTTTTTAGGATGTTTTGAAGTGTTTTTATGTGTTTTGAAAGAAAAATACGAAAATTTTGAAAGAAAAAAAAAATCGAAAAAGTCTTGAAAAATACCAAAAAGAGTCGTTTTTGTGTGTTTGTGTCTTAGGGTACCTTCCAACACAATGATGAGGATTTGGTTTTTAATTGCATGACTGTTAAAGAAAGTTACAAACATGGATTGAAGTTTCATATGCTCTTTGGTTTATGCTTGGTTATAGTTGACATTCATGAATTCACATGTAATCACAAAGGAAAAAAAATCAGTTTTTGTAACATGCTTGAAGGATGGAACTCAAACTAACGCTACAACCTTGAGAGACTTGAGCCTAAACTTTGTTTGGAGAGTTATTAATCTTGACATTCTTGTTTTCTAAAGTCGTTGCATGATCTCATCATTCTTTGCTTAGTTGTTACTTAGAATGCATTTCATCATATAGTTCCAAATACTAGAACTCATACCCGTTTCATTCAAAGCATAAAATTGATTAGCATAACAAATAACAAGATGAAGTTGTTTAGTTAAAACCAGAGCCAAACAGCCGTACTCCCTTTGCATTTATTTTGTAGGTTTAACCCCTTTGAGCCTTAATTAGCCTATTTTCTTTGTTAGCCCACATTATCCTTACCTAGCCTAGTATAGGACTATCCATACCCTTGTTGGATTGGAGTCCTAAATCCTTTTCCCTAACAACCTAGGCCAAGTAATCCCTAGGCCTATAAATACACACATCTGCTGCTACATTCAGACCACCACCCTCTACCATAACTCACCTACATCCATTCACCACACACTCATTGTGCCGCAGCTTTGCAAAGGAAGAAAGGAAGAGATCTGGAGCGTTTCTAGGTGTATTCTATCCTTTGTTTTCAATGTTTAAATTTAATTGTCTTTGTTTATTTGCGATCATGAGGAACTAAACCTCTTCTTAGCTAGGGGGAATTCGAAACTATTAGCATATATGTGATATGAATTGATTTCCTCCAGTTATGATTTCATGAATCGTGGATGTGGTTTGCTTAACTGTTTGATTAAAACTTATTCTTGTGTGTTGATTATGAAGGCCTACTTAGTTTGCATGCTAGGATTTGATGCTAAAATATAAGGGAGTTTCACCTAATAGTTACAAACTTATATTTACAAGTAGTGGAGGTTGCTAGTCACGATCGCGTTAAGTAAATTCCTGACAGGAGTGTCATGCAGTCATAGTCACGAATGTCATGTCAATGCTTATGATTTTCACAAAGCTTAATGATCTTTGATATGTATTTCTAGTATGCAGTCATATAGGGAACTTGATAAGAATAATTTGGTTTGCGGCGCTACGTCCAAATTCAATGAACTTAGGAAAATCTGAAGGTTAATGCGTGCAGTCACGATTAATTTGGGGCATTGTCATTCATAGTTTATAGAAAGAATAACTGGAAATCGATTTGTGTTGCATATATGTCATGTGTGGAGAAGGTTCCTCTAGCTAGCCATTCACCCTTTAATTCACCCAAATTCGTACCAACCTTTGTTTAGTGTCTTAATCAGTTTGTTTTTACTTTAAATTCGTCAAAAACCCAATCCCCTTTATTTTCTTGTGTCAACTTAGTTAGAATCTGTTTAATTTTGTGTCTTTTAGCATTTTGAGTCAAGTTAAAGTTAGAATTCGTCCAAATAACTCCCTAGTGTCTGTTTTGAGTCTATTTGGTTGTTTTAAGCTGTTTTGAGTCTTTTAAGTTTGTTTTGAGTCTTGTAAGTCTAGTTTAGTGTTTTAAAGTTTAATTAGTGTAGATTAGCATCCCTTCTAATCCCCGGCTAGAACGATCCCTACTTACACATACTACATTGATAGGGTTTAAATTTGAGTGCAATTTAATTTCACATCAAACCCGCAGCAACGCGCGGGCACTATGACTAGTCTTAACTAAATCTAATGCATGCATACTGCAAGGGAAATAATTTCAATGCGCTCCCGTTTATTTTTCTCACTTAAATTTCTTTTGATTTATTCAATTTAAGGATATAAATACTCCACGGATTATCGTTTATTACTTTTTAATTAATTAAAGCACCGCTATATAAACCACACTATAGTCAATAGCATTGATTTAAGTTTTGTCCGATAGAGAACATGGTTTGTGTTAATTTTACATATATAAAATAAATGGTAAACGGTTACCCGTTTATAACCGCGGTTAATATCCATAACCACCCATTTAAATTTCAAGGGTAAACGGTTATACCCATAATCATTTATTTATCTAAACGGTTACCCATAATCGTAACCGTGAAGTTTAAATGGGTGGGTAACCGCGGTTACCCATAACAGCAGGTATTATGCCCATCCCTAATTTCAACCTTCTGAATGCGTGTCATTATTTTCTATAAATGCCCATCATCCATATCAATTACAACATATTATCAACATCCACTTCAGTCTCTGATTTCTCTTTCCCTCAGCCTACAAAATAATACGGTTTCCTTTTTGAAGATCAGTTCTTACTAAAATAAAATATCAAACTCGCTAAACTAAAATTTCAGACTTTGTTTTATCCAAAAAGTTATTTGTTTTGCACCCGTTAGCAAACTCAAATTAGAATGGGGGAAAATATCATTTTAAGGAAAACGTATTAATGTGCTTCAAAGTCATTTTTCTGTCAACTTCTCAACCATGTTCTAACAATTCACTCTTTTACTTTTATGTTTTAATTCAGATAATCAAATCAACTTTCTTTCGTTAAATCTTCTCTTTAGAATTTGTTTCGGTTTAATTGGTAGGTATTCCAGAATCAATTCAATCTCTGTGAAAATGATACTCTACTAATTACTAAATTGTTTTTTCGATTCATACACTTGCGAAATTGGCAATTATTGACAAACAACGTGTAAGGCTAAGTTTTACATGATAGTCGAAGCGAGTAGTCCAAAAGATAGCATAGTGAACTTCATACATGCTTTTAAAAAAGGAAAGACATATTCACACACTCATTTTTACCTCCCACACAACTTTGTTAATTTTTTATCATTAATCTTCTTCAATTCATTTGATCTAATGGCTGAAAATTGAGAAATGTGTGTGAGAAGTAAAAATAGGTGTATGAATAGAACTATCCTTTAAATAATCTTTCATCCTATGTACTTTTGACATAGCCATAGCCTACAAGCCATATAAATCTAACATAGAGACGCAAATATTATTGCATAAGGTGAGCAAGACATCCCATTATATTTTATATTTAGTTATATAAACCAGTTAATTTAGATGACATTTGTGTAAAGACTTGACCATTTAGCTTGTTATTATCATTATGGGCTTAGTGGGTAACTGAACTTTCTCGACAAACTTTCATTGTTATTATCATTATGGGCTTAGTGGGCAACTGAACTTTCTCGACAAACTTTCATCGTCTAAATTTTTGGGCGACGAAACCCTCCTTGACCTGACAAAAATTTTTTGTCTAGCAAGGTGTTTTTTTTGGTAGTGACTGCAATTATGAGAAACAACTTGTGATTGTGTTGGTGCTTGATTTGCCCAAAGTTCTGGAAAACTATCAATAGAGCCCCCAACATATTTTTGCACCATTTTGGTTAGGGTTCGTCGTGCAGTTGGTGATATCACTATTTTTTCTTCTTCTTTTGTTTTAATAACCCAATATCGAACATAAGATTGTTACACTAAAAGATTAAAATTATTTTTCTTCCCTTTTGTCATTTTCCACAAAGTTCTCATTTTTCACTTGCACTATATCGACTGATAATTGCAGTACTAAAATAATTTTGTACTTTGACATAAGTGTTATAGGGCCTTTTGATTGAAGAACTATAGAGAGATTGAGAGAGAGGGTGCGTCAAGCATTAATAGAATTGAGTGAATTCTGACGTATGTTTTCTCACCCGATTGTGCCTTTATTTATAATAGTGGACAAGGTAAATTCTTTACCCTTTAGGTATTACAACTTAAATAGGATACTATCTAAAAGATATGACAGAATTCCATAAGGATTTCCTAGGATTTACATGATCACATTCCTACAATAATTAGGACTGCAACACGCCCCCTTGAGTTTATAAATACTCAAGTAAATGGCACAGTAGGTCTTCAACAATGAAGTAAGTTCAGTTCCTGAAGTCATTGACACAATGAGCGAATGTGAGTCTCAGATCAATGGAAGAATACATAAAAAGGTAAAACTCACAAAACCTTGCTATTATAAAACCCAGTATGGGAGAAAAATCCATAGACAAAGGAGAAACGTGAGAAGTTGCATTAAGTTAAAACTAAAAGCCTTCAGGATGCAAGCAAAACGCTCACAAGGGTATGACCAGCCCATGATGGGTACCTCGTTAAAACCTAGTTTGGTAGCAAAAACTAATGGGGAAAATGCTCTTAATCGTAGTAAAAAGAGTACATTAAGATCAAGTAAGTATATTTATGGATACTCCCCCTGAGTTTGACAAAACTTTCAAATGCGAACTACAAGCATTGTATATGAGATAGTTATGCATACCAATTTCTCGAACAAGATTCTGGAAGGTAGACTTCAGCAGTGACGTCGTGAAGAGGTCGGCAATGTTTGATGGGATCGGATTGCATGACTCCAATCTCCTGATACTCTACTGATGTGATGCAGACGCAATAAGCTTGACGTTGACTTTGTTGACGTATCATGTTTTGGACTGGTTGATACATCCAGCACAGTCTTCATGGGTCGTCGTCGGGACTCAACAATGGATGAAAACAGCAAGTACTTTGAATATGCTAAACAAGAACTCTTAATCATGTCTCATGTGTGGCGCAATAAAGGTAAGTTTTGGAACGAATCGAAGATTTCGCAACTAAGGTCTATATCGTGGACCTCCATGATATTGCAGTATCCCTAACGGTAAAGATATAACCATTTTGAGAAGGTGCCTTGTGTGTATTTGATAAGCAACCTGTGTCAGCATAATAAACAAGGCAAGCATCATTCCGAAGATCAGGGGGTTGGATCCATTCAGGATACGTAGGGATAAGCCTAAATTCGCAGTACCTTCAGGGTAGCGAAAAAAAATATTTTTAATACCAATTCAGTGGTTGCTTGTAGGTGCAATGATGCATCTTTACCAATAGATCAACAACGAAGGAAATGTTTTGTCTGATGCAATGAGCTAAGTATAACAAAGCGCAAAGTTGAACTCAGGTATTGAACTTCGGATTCCATAACCTCTTTACGAGTCTAATTTGCACATAGTGTATGGAAGATCATAGGTGTACTTGAATAGGTAACACCTTCGGGATATAGTTTGACTGGTTGACAAAAATACCTTCAAAACAACCTTGAACTTTAGGTCAAGGCATTAATTAGTTCTTCCAAGAGCCTTCATCTCAAATTCCATCTTCAGGTGTTAGGCAGTTTTCTCAAGCTCTTCAAGAGTCTTAGTGCAATTCATGTCATCAACATAAACAACAACTTTAGCAATTCGAAATATAACTTCTCAATGTCATATCTTTGACTGATCGAATAATCACTTAGACATGTATACCACATCCATTCGGATTGTTTCAATCTGTAAAGTGAACACCTCAAATGAATTGAGAGAGTGTTCTGTGGTCTGGAACAACTTGAACCAGTCCATGTAATTCTTCAGGAACTCACATGTAAATCTCCGTATCAATATCCCCATGTAGAAACACTAACAACATTCATAATGATGCATTCAATCACAAGGCGTTTGAGAGAAGCCTTGCACCATAAGGCGTGCATTAGCTTGCACTATCTCATTCATCTCATTACGCTTCCTTTCCCACTTGTAACACAACACGGTTACCTTGCTACTGTTGGAACGCATGTCCAACCACATTTTTGTAAGGAATTAAACTTGGATTGTAATTTCAATGGTCTAATCAGTTTTACGTTGTCACTATTCAACGAAACACTGTTTGATATCGTCGCTTTTCATTTATGTCAGTAGCTACCATATAAGTGAAGACAACATCGATGATAATCTCATTTGAATTCCATATCTCATCCAAACTAGTATACTGGACCAAGAACTTCAAGTCTTGGGCGTAATCCAGATTAATCTCATAAGATAGAAACTGTTAAGACAACGATCAAGTATGGATTCATTTTGACGTGTTATTTCTCTTCTGGGGAAATGAGCCTTACGAACCAAGTGATTTGTCGTGCTCCAGGTTAAGATAGATTGATTGGCTATCCAATGCATTGTATCACATTCAACACAGAAAAAGTAAATTGAATCAATAAAAGTGTATTAATCCAATAAATAAAAAGCTAATCAAAATTATAATGATTAGAATGTAATACTCTCTTGAAAGATGAACAAACTCTCTTTATCGCAGCATAAAGAGCATCTTGATAACGTATTGTAGGGCCCCTTGATTGAAGAATTATAGAGAGATTGAGAGAAGTGTGCGGCAAACATAGAGAGAATGAAGTGAATTCTTAGGTGTGTTTTCTCACCCCCATTGTGCCTATATTTATAGTAGTAGGGAAAGTAAATTCTTGCCTTTAGGTATTACAACATAAGGATTACACAATTGCATTACTACAATAATTAGGACTGCAACAATAAGTATATTATCAAAAGTTTTATGAGCTTGAGAATATATTAGTCTACGAAGAGAGAGACTCACAAGACCCCCATCTGAAGCATACCCCATTTATTGAATTACTCGGGTCACATTGTAAATTGATCATTTCTCACAATAAATCATTAAAAACTTCAACTCTGTCTGCATCAATTTGACAAAAGCTGCAGCATGGTACTACTCCCCTTTAGCTTGACCTTTTCGTGATGGAGTGGTCTTAAGTCCCTTTTGTTTCGGCAACTTTGTGTATTCGATGAAAATATGCATGATGAGCATAATGGTAAGAAAAGAAGCTGTTAACAAGCCCACCCCTCTCCATGTGTACAAAAGAGAGAACTTTTGGAACAGCTTGAAAATCGCAAGGCAGAGTGTACAAAAACTGCTGGTATAAGCCTGTTACAAGAGAGGGAGAGAGAGAACTTTTTCAGAAAAAAATAATACAATTTATTTCAAGGAAGGAAAATAGTAGAGAATAACTTACGAGCAATGCCTTAATAGATCGACCGGTGTCATGAATTTCTTGGCCGGGAAAGGTACCCTCAGCTTTAAACTTGTCCAACAAGGAATCCTTGTATAAAACAGAAAACCACAAAACATATGTTTAGAAAGAGCAAAGAAAACTAATCATTTGTTTGTATCTTTGATATATATATATATATATATCTACTAATTAATAAAATACTCATTATCAACCAAAATTCTATAAAATTACTAGTTTAACTCTCTAATTAAAACAGAACATGAATAAGAAATAAGGGGCATAAATGTAATTTCACACAACCAAATTTTGCTGTTTTTTTTCGAAGCCTCACTTACATGTGATCCTAACATATCTCTAATTATAAAAATAAAAATAAATAAAAAACTTCCCACTCCCACATTTTCTATCACTCCCTTCCTCTCTCCTTCTATTTCAAAAACAAAAATAAAAAAATTTCTCACACATTTTGTGTGTGCCCCATGTGCTAGTATATATAAAGCAAATTGAGGGTCTTTGGGATTTAAAACCTCAACATATTAATTACAAACAAAACGTTTATGCTTTTCTTTCTCTTAGAATTTTAGGAGCAACTAATTTCTTTGAGGTCGCAAAATATTTCCAATACTAAAAAATTGGGTCAATTAACATTTTCTGCTTTCAAAGAGAGGTCAATGAAGATAAATTTTAGCACGATATATGATCATAGTTGGAAAGAACAATTGTTTTCATTGTCCTAGGAACAATGATTCTGTTAACCTATGTTAGAAAATAAAATGTCCATTAACTTAGGCCGATAAGTGAAATTACTTACTGACTTTTAAACGCGAATCTACTACTTTTTGTTTATTTGTTGTAAGTTTATTCTCATCTTTAGACTTATTATTTATTTTCTTAGTTTTTATTTTTCATTCTTTAGTTATTTATATTTGCACGGATTATTTTTATCTTACTTTCCCTTAGTTGTAGTGAAAGAAAAAAAATCTTAATAAGGGCCAATGTTAGGTTATTTGGAAATCTAAATCCCAAGGCCTTTTGCTTTATATTTCATGGTGTGCATTGGAATTTTTCTAGTTGTGTTGTATATTTATTATACTTACCAAAGTGTGACACTTAAAATTCTAAACAACACGCGAGTGGTGTGTGTACATAAATAGTTACAGGGTTTGTTTTTCGGGACTTGCATACTAAAAATGAAGATATTTATATACATATATGCTAAAGCAGGTAGGGTATAGTCTTTATTTTTGTAGTATGAAGTAAGTTTATACATATATGAACATATGTGTGTTATAATGCTCAAAGTTCATGCGTACCTTGGCCACAAATCTATCTCTGCACCATTGGGCAATGCCCTCGTCTGATTCTGGCAATTCAGTCATTGAGTATCGCTTTACATGTACTTTGACCTAAATTTTATGTAAAGACTTAGTACTAAGAAAAGAAAACCAACAATAAATATAAGTGAAAAATAGAAATTACATGGATGGGCAGCTGAAATTTATTTATTTATCTCGATCCAGCATTACTTGTTTTCACCAGAAATTACTATGTGACTAATCAACTAATGTGCACATAAGCACTTCTATGAGTCATAAGCACTTCTAAGGGCTCGTTTGAAAATATTTTTAAAATGGCTAAAAACGATTTTGGTAAAAATATTTTTGGAAACAATCCTTAATTAGTAAAAACGCAAGTGAGTTTTGCAAAAACACTTGAAGTGCTTCTCGGAAGAAGCACATAACTGGTGCTTCTTCCAAGAATCACTTCAAACGCTTTTGGAATCTAACAACATTTTCTCTAAAAATGCTTTCAATCATTTTAAAAACACTTCCAAACAAGTTTTACCAAAGGCAATTAAAAGCGTTTTATTTAAATGTTTGAAAACTCTTTTAGTCATCTAAAAACAATCCCAAACAGACACTATATATATATATATATATATATATATATATATATATATATATATATATATATTACCCGAATTGGGTGGTGGCGTCAAAAAGTCCATAGTTGTGGTGATGGTCATGGAGGTGGTGAATTTTAGTCCCCAAGTCCCATTGTATTAAAATTAAAATTCATGCGACACAAATTTCTCCACTCATGTGCATGGGACATTCTTTCATGTAATCGGTAATTTATCAAAGTATTTATCTCTCACACCAAGCGATTCAGTGTTAAAGACTAAATAAAACTTCTAATTTTTCAATTAGAAAAAAAAACTGTTAATAATTTGTATTGGATTTAAAACTTATTGGAACTCCATGGTTTACCACTGTATGTTGCCTCTCCATTAGCATATATAGTGAAGGAGTAGAATGTCCTTCTGGAACAGCGAGAGTAACATCATAGATTGCAGGGACAAACGACCGCAAATTTTTTACTGCTGTAACAAAACCCTGAGAGTAACAAATGATCGACAATCAAATTCAAAGGGGAAAAACTGGAATATTTTCCTTTTAGTGGAAGTTAGTTAACATTTTTGCATGGAATTTTACGTACTTTAGTACGAGGAATCATGACATTTCTGGGGATAGGCAATTTTCTAGAAGCAGCAAACTCTCGAGCTGCAGAAAGCTTGTCTGGACTCATGCGTGTTCCTTCCGCAAAAATGGTAAGCCAAAAAGGCATGTTTAAATCCTTTAACCCCTTTAAACTTGCCTGCACCATCACCAAATTTACTCAACTGCATGCAAGAGTGTGTATAGTGAAACTTTTTTATCAAAAGGTTTATGAGAAATTTTTCAAGCACATCCATATTTAATGACCGCATTGTTGATCGCATCTCTTATAGAATGAAGTTAATTTAATAAGTCTTATATGGATCCCATCTATGAGGTTGCGAGAAATCGATTTGATCATTAATTGCGGTATAAATAATTTCATTTCGAAAAATTGTACCTTTAGGTTGCTTTCATCTTTTTCCCAGCTTCTATCGAGGAAAACGAACTCTAGGAACCAAGAAGTCCACCCAAAAACCTGCCCAAACTGGTTGCAATTAATATATATTTAAATTCTTTAAACCTTGATGAATTTTCCTTTCCTATTTGATGCTGCTTTATACTTGTTGAAGGGATTGAAAACTTTGCTCCATTTTGAAAGTGATAACGAAATATATAAACAAAATGTTAATTACATATCTATACTAAACCCTAGAAAAAGCTAGCACACTAGCTAGTTAAGATGATTATATAGTTTCTGCCTCAGAAACTCACAGGAAGGTATTTTGAAGATTTCTTGACAACCATAAGCGCACTACGAAGGCAACCCGAGCGCTGTAGGAAGCAATATCCACATTAAATTAGGGTTCTATAAGAAAATTTAGCAGGTTGCAACTGATAAGGTTGCACACTATAAGAAAGTTGCTAGCTGACATTATTTCCAGTTAACAAGCAAGAAGGTACAATATCGTACATTAGCTAAAAGCAACCCCATCAGTATATCAGCATCACAGATGTGGTTTGGCATGAGCAACGCATGCTCCTTACCTGTAAATTTCTCTAACTTAATAATTTTTTGAAATTGAAATATATTAACAAAGAATATCACAGAAATGAAATATGGATAGTACTTGTGTTCCCTCTTGGGGGATGATTCATTTTCTTACTTGCAAATAACGTATCCTCTTCATAAAAATTTTATAATCGGAATCGTTCAATTTCTTAAGGTTCATTTGAAGATCATCCCTACAAAATCATTCTAATCGGAGTTCGTTTAATTATCCAAATGTACCAAATAAATGGAGGTTTCATCATGAATATGTTACTTGGTCCCTACACTGTTGATTTATTGGATACATTTGAATGACTAAACGAACTCCGATTCGAATGATTTTCGTAGGGATGATGTTCAAATAAATCTTAAGAAATTGAACAGTTTTGATTATGAAGTTTCCACGGTGACGATATGTTATTTGCAAGTGGAGAAATGAGCTCATCCCCCAAAGGGGGGAATGCAAGCATTATCCATAATGTAATACATTCTCGTTACCCATTAGTCGATAAGTTTCCAAATCTGTGTACAACTTAACCTGAAATCAAAAGTCCGTATTTATTAGTCAAAAGAATGAGTAGTAGTACTAATGTATGAAATTTTTATGGTAGCTCCAGAGTATTAGATACGCGAGGTTGTAAGTGCATGTAGTATTAATGCACGGAGGAAAAAAAACTGACCATATGTAGAATTAACCTTTGTTATATATAGGTCTACAACAAGTGATGCAAATTTGCTTATACCTTAAGGCCTCCCCACCACTCCAGGAGCCAAATGAGATCTAACCATAAGAATGATGCAACTGCTCCATTGATCTGTCTAAACGCACTCTTCGACAAAGGCCGAATGGTGAGGAAGCAAATCGCCTAAATGTAAAGTATGATTAGTTATGCCACCTTACGCATCACAACTATTATAGTGTAGAAAGGATTTAAACGACTATTTTAGGGTAGAATAAGGACCTGGATAAGATTAATAGCTAGACCAAAGAGAAGAAAGGTCATTCCAAAAGGAATTGAGAACAATACAGCTCTAACCTCCATGGCCACACACGCACAATTCCTACAATTGCAGGCAGATAAGAAACAGAGAGCGAAGGCGGAGTGAAGAGATCGAGGGTCCTATGAAAAGAAAAGAAAGGATACTTGTAGGTATGAATATGTAAGCTGTTATTTTTGTTTATCGGCAAATCAGTATGACACATGCAGAATTTATATACTCACCTTTTTTTACTTATTCTTTGTGAAAAAAAAAGAAAAACAAAAAACAAAGAAAAAGCGGTTTCACCTGTAAAACTATTTTTATTTATTTATTTTTGAACAAAATATATTCTATACTAAATGAGTGGGCGAGTTTTATACTAAGGGGTTGGGGAAGTGGACTAAACCTCGTAATGAGTTAGCAATGGTGTGTTCAAATTCGCCTTTAGCGAAAATTGAACATAAGACTTCTCACTTACAAGTGAAGCAAAAAATATCATTAAACCATAGTACTAAGTGCCTATTGATTCAAAAGTAACTATTTAAAATCTCATATAGAAGTGACTAATCGAAAGCCAGATTTCTTCTTTGGTTAGATTTTCAAAACCGTTAAAAGATATTTGCCTTAATTATATTGTTTTTTGAACTTGATCTAGAAGATAACAACTTGATTGATTTTCGGACCATTGATATTTTGTAAGGTGGGTTGGCAGGGACCTCACATAACCTAGTCTATTGGCTTGGTACAGTTCAATTTCTTTTATGAATTTGGTACAGTAATTAACTCAATATAATTGTGAACTTTTTGGGACGTACCTATAACTATAAAAATGTCGTGCGATTGGGCTGGACGTACCAAAAATCTAGCTTGCACTAGGGTTTGCGATCCCTACATCAAGGAGCTGTTCTAAAAATATAGGCGGCCCCTGAAGTTGGCCACCGTCCTGATTAGTTTTTAGGTATTTAAAAATTAAGAAAGTGTGCTTAGATCAGCTGACGTGTCCGTCTAGGGCGCCTAAACTCACCTAGGCACCCGTCTAGGTCACGACTCTCACTTACATAGAAAATCGATAACTTTCATTTTGGCATTCTATTTTTCAATAAAATGTAAGAGACTTGTTGAATACTTGGATGAACACTCATTATATACTTGTTCCCCATGTTTTCAATATGTTTTAGTACTTTATAATCTATATGTTATTTTATTTTACAATTTATGTATACAATTATGTGTCTTTTAAGTATAAATAGGCACTTAATTTACAATATATAATAAATTTACTTAAATTTGCCTAGACCTCGCCTAACTTCCTAGGCGCCAGGTTCCAGTTCACCACCCTACTAATGTCTAACGTCTTTTAGAACTTTGATGAGGAATCGTTACTTTGTCAAAATATTGTTACGGTTGTCATATTGTCACCGAAAAATCGTCCTAGACCAAAAGGTGACATAGTTGCACCTACTTTGACATAAAATCTTGTTAGGCAATTTGGTAACTAGGTTATAGCATACCATGATGATACCTACTGCTGTATCGTATTAAACAGCACCAAAAGATTTAATTTTTCTGGTAATTTTGCGTGCTGGAGTTACTATGCATTAGGTAATTGGCCAAAACTAAGGTATTGTGGTCGGTGAATTTCGGTCAATTCGTAACTTGGTGACCATTTTCCCTTGGTGTGTAAATACATATTCCTATCCTTTTATATATAATCACGCTCAATAAATCATCCCGGATTCAATTATCAAATTTATCAAAGAGTAACTTAGTAATTATTATACGAGGAAAATTATCAAACCAAACACAAGAGTGACAATGGTTATCTGCCGTTAACAAGGATTGATTGAGTTGGTAAAGATTGTTCTCTTCACCAGACCAAAGTTTAGATTTGAGTCTTGTTGCCGGCAATCTCTCTTAATGGGTGATTTGTAAAAAAATCCAAAAATGTACTAAGATCCCCTCTTTAAGTCCTTAAAGAGGCTTGTTGTATGCCCTAATCCCAGGATGGGGTAGCCCTCCCCACTCATTCGCTAATTGGAACCTAATGGATCGTACACCAAGTAACGATGAATGTGAAGAAATATCAATGAGATGGATAAGGAATTAAATAGTTTAATTGAGCTTGGTCAAGATTAATTAATTAATTAGTTAATTAATCATACGAAATGTTTGTATTGGCTTTTTAAGTTAGTTTCGGATTTTGGTCCACAAGGCACATAGAGTTTAAGTTGTATGAGAACTAAAATGAAATGAGCAATTAACCTAACTAAAACGGGGAGGCCGGCCATGCTAAAAAATTAATTAGTTAATTTTTTTAGTCAATTTGCAGAGGCTTGGATCGTCGGATTTGCAAATCGATTTCTATTGATCTCTGCAAATCGATGACAAACTTGCGGACGCATCTTCCTGGCGGAGTGCTTAACAGCCTTGAGAAGGATGCGACGGTCGGAGAAGAAAAGCTTAATGGCGGTGGGTTGGAGATCTGTGGAAGACGACTGAGGAAGTCGAAGCCTCAGCACAATGATGATGCGAAGCGCTAGTGTTAGCAATCCCATCTTTTTTGCCCGGCCTCGCTAAGCCTAGCTAGTGAAGAGTTTAGTCATAATGAGTCCGAGCTAGTCCCATTAAACTCAGTCTTGACTTGCACCAAACACGGATTAATATTCTTAGCTAAGCCAGTCTTGTCCAATAAGGCTTAGTGAGTGCAAACAAACACACCCTTAAAGAATTAACACCATGCAACACACATTTTTCAGTGTGACGGGAACACAGGATGATACACCATGTGTAACTATACAAATAGCGGGATATGGATATTAAAAAATTAATAACTTAAAAAATAAAATTTTCCACTATTTATATAAAAACACATGGTGTACCACTCGTATTCCGGTCACAATAAAAAATTTCTCCTCTATCACTAGTACTGTCATGATTATGACCACAATTCTTGAAGCATATGTCACTTATGTCCTTGCAAACACAGGTTTTGTCATTATAGACACTCATTGTTTCTGAATCTCCTTTATAATGACAAGGTATTTTCCTTTCTGTTATGTTTAGCATCATTACAATACTTGTCAATATTGGAGAAAGTGGTAACCACGATATTACCATAGTTCCCGGCAGCTTGGTAATAAACCTAAGTACCAAGTCCTAAGATAAAACTCGCAACTAGATTTCAGGAAGGGGTGTGATATCCATACACCTCATTTTACTTCTCACACATCTTTTTAATTTTCGACCGTCAGATCGAATGAATTGAAGAAGATTAACAGACATAAATTATCAAAGGGTGTGTGAGAAGTAAAATTGGGTGTGTGGATAGCACACCCCTTTCATGAACTGTGGTCTCAAAGCAAGCAAGCCTTAATTTCTACAACGCATAATAAGTAATTTTCATAATTTGATGTTCCAATTCTTCATGGACATTACATAAAGCTAAACTTGTCCCCTTACTAATTTGGATAACATTATGTCATATCATATCTCTCCGGAACTCTTTTATTGAAATGCTATTTAAGATGAAATGATATATTGGCACATCATTCACATTTACAGTTGTCTGAAACTTTATGTTTCTAGCCAATTAATGCCATGATAAGTTTTTGAGCTTAACAACATGGTGAATCATGAATGGCTTGATCTCGTCTTAGGGTACGTAGGCAGTCTAATATAAGGGTTAGATGCAGCCATAAGATGAAACAAATGAAGGGGACACTACATTGAAGTAATGGTTTGTTTTTGGTACTTCACTTAGTGGGACTACTGGCCTTTTTTAGTAGGTGCCTTGCGTATATATGTTACTGAAGTACCGAGTCTAACTTGATTCTTACTTTGGCATATAATTACGTCTTGACGTCATGTATCAATCCTTAACGTATCTCAGAATCGAGGTGTGACACGTATACTAGGAAGAGGAAAAAAAAAACAACATACAGTCTAGTCAAACTAGTTCGGATCCGATCACTATCTCATTTGATCTACCGCACGAGATTATTCTAGATTATGATAGTGTTCTTGAAGACTTGATGCGACAACTTCTTAAGTTGATCCATCGCATGACACTCGGGTTAACAATTATTGTACCTGCTAAGAAATGACGACAACAACCGCCATCTCCGAATCATGAAGACTTGATGCGACTACTTCTTAAGTTGTTCACACTCAAAGGGGGAGTGTTGTAAATACTATTATTAATTAGAGACCAAATTTTTTTCGTGATCCCTGTGGGGACACCCCACTTTCGATATGACCCTCGTGGTGAAAATTTTTTTAATTAAACCCTCGTGGTGGACCTTGTTAGCAATTGAGGTCCAAATCCAAATTTCCGTTAGTCTCCCGTTAAATAAACTCATGTGACTATCACATGAATGGTCAAATTCGTCATTTCAATCCAAATTACATCTTATTCAATGGACATCTAGTATAATTTAGGGCTTAACTGAAATTAGATTTTACAGAAAAAAAAAAAGAAAAAAAAAAAGCTTGAACGCAAAGACTGAAACTAAACCTGTAAAACCACGTCAATGGCTAGGAGAAGAGGTGAAGGTGAAGTTCCGCCCAATTTCTTAGGTATGATTTAATTTCGTTTGGAAATCCTAATACTTCTAATATACCTTTGTTTTTTTTTCAATGCCAACACGTCTTTGATCATGAGTTAGAGTCTTAGTCTTACTTGAATTTTCATTCTTGTATCAATTTGTACCAGTTTGAATGCATAAATGTCCTTCAGTTTTGTCTTTAATTGGTAATGTGGTTTTATGCAGGCCCTAGTCGACCAGTACACAACCTTTCAATTTTTTTTCTTAATCTTCTTTGAATTTTAATTCTTTAACTTTCTTACGCTCTTAAAGTTCATATGCGGAGGGCAGACCTGAAGATTGAATTTTCTGCAATGCCTTTCACCCATTGTCTTTAATTCTACAATGTCTTTCACTCGTATGAATGCATATATATTGCATTTCACTCATTTTCTTTAACTTTTTAAGGCATTCTTGTGCATATGTGATTTTTCTGCATTATATAGGTTGAGATACATGAGCTATCAAATTGGGGTGATGGTTAGTGACGGCGGAGGAGGTCCACTAGTGGCTATGGCGGTGGTTGGGAGCTTGAGATGAGACACGGAACTGCTGGGTATTTTTATCTTTACAAGTTTCTTTTATTTGTAATTTTATTTTAATTTAATCATGTTTTTGTCTTTTTGTTTTCTAAAATAAATAAACTTAATTTTGACCGATTCACATGTGATAGTCACATGATTTTATTTAACGGAAGACTAACGGAACTTTGGATTTGGACCTCAATTGCTAACTGGGCTCACCACGGGGGTTTAATTAATAGCTTTTTTACCACAAGGGTCATATTGAAAGTGGCGTGTCACCACAGAGACCACAAAATTTTTTTGACCTTCATTAGAAATGTGATTGTGGAAACTTAAAGTAGAATCCCAATATATAGGCTTTTTATTACTTGTAAGGTAAAAAAGTCCATCATGATTAGTATAAACAAAAAGTACAAGGCCAGTGATGAATATAAAATTCTCACGCACCCGAGCCCCTCGCTCTCTACCGACCCTCTCTCTCTCACCACCTCTCAAAGTTAGTATTACAACAATCTGTATATTTTATATTTATATATTTCCAAAAAAGAAAGAAAGAAATACATGATCATACATGTGGATTGGCTGTTGTTAGTCCTAAATATATATACACATGAAGATCATTTCTGAATGAGTCGCTGCTGTGATGGGTCTTTTGGGGGTACCGTGAGAGGTGTAGAACGCTGTGACTCAGATGACTGGATGAGAATTTGCATGACAATTACAATAAGGACCAAGAATGTTGCTGAAAATGCAATGCCTTCCCATGAGGCTAGGAGGGCAGACCATTGCACGAATTTGTAAATTCCATAGGCGAGGAGGATCGACCAAAGTACAACAACCTATAATTGTAATAAGAAAATGTGAGTTAAGTCAATTGGTCAAGACAATGTATCCCATTCGGCTCCTTAATTGCAACTGAGTTCGAAACCTCTTCCTCCATAGATTAAAAGATAGAAAGAGGGAAATGGTAATTTGGTCAGTTAAAAGATCTTACAATTAAGGACTTGATAGGTCTGCCAATGTTTTGAAGTTGTTGGTCACTGAATGAACCTTTGGCAAAGTACTTCTCCAACAAGGCATCCTGGTAGTTGGAGAGTTGTAAAAAGAAGAAAATAACATCAAATATATAGTCACGACGAAGGCTTGTAGCTCAATCATTCACCCCTGGGCTCTAGGTCCTATGTTCGGTTCCGCTCGCACCAAAAATTGCTTGTATGAAAAGTTTCAAGCACAGGAAAATTCCAGATAAGAAGAGAAAAAGAAAAGAAAGGTTGCATCGATTACTATACCTTGGTAACAAACACATCTTTACACCATTGTCCAATTCCATCAGCCGTTTCTGGCAACTCCTGCATTGAATGTCTCCTGATTTGTAATTTTAACTGCAACAATCGGAATTCCTTATAGTTAGTAACATTATTTCCGAACCTATTCCCACAACTGTTGGCCTCAGCTCTACACGGAAACAGATACAGTTGATAATATGTCGGCCCCATAGCATTTTTCCAGAAGCATAAGTCCCATAAACAAGATCATGCATAAGGATGCAACGACACACCAGGCAATCTAGCACGAAATGCCGCCTTCTACAGAATGTCTGTCCTGTTTCTGCACACCCATGAGTACTTTCTATCTTCCTTTTTGGTTCCCCAGTTCTGGTAGCATCCTTAATGTTTATTGTGGTTATATGCTAAAAATTCATTTCACGTGTTATGCATACGGTTCATACATCCAATTACATGTCATGTTTACAACTCTCACGTAGGTCCTGAATGACGGATTCAACTAATGTGATCGTATATTAAAGGAACTTATTTTAAAGAGAATCTGAAAACAGAATAAATGACATCTGCAGGTAAGAAGGATTACAGAAAGTGTGATGTTCCCTATGAGAGACTAATGATGCAGTTAGGAACAAAATAAGGTTAATATCATCTAATCACAAGTAACTTTATTAGCATATGAAGAAAGAGTTATGTGGTCCTACCACAGAAGATTGCCCTCTGAATATTCTCAACAATGTAGGTGGTGGCTGATTGTTGGGGACGGCCAGTGTACAGTCATAAATTGCTGGAACGAAAGAGCGCATATGAATTACCGATGAAACAAACCCCTGCAAGTACAGAAAAAATTCAGAAAAGAAAAAAATAGTGCAGCTAAAAACATATAATGTGGCAAGGATGCATTGCTCTTTCTTTTACTTTAAGTAGGTCGCATAGTAAGGATTCTGTCGGACTTCACTTCTAAATACAGTATATTTACCTTCGTCCGTGGAAGCAAGACGTTCCTAGGAATAGGCAACCCTCTGGAAGCTGCAAACTCTTGAGCTACCATTAGCTTTGCCTGTGTAAATCGTGTTCCTTCTACAAAGAGAGCCAACCAAAAAGGCATGGGGAAGTCCTCTAGTCTTCGAAAACCTGACTGTAGTGGAGAACCCATGAGTTATAACTTATACCATGACAAAGAAGAAGACTGTCAACATATACATGTAAACAAATTTAAAGATACCTTCAATGTGCTTTCATCTTTTGTCCATCTTCTTTCCAAGAAGACATATTCAGAAAACCACATTGACCAACCGATGACCTGCGTGCATGTACCATGTTATCAACCCTTACCGAAAGATTTATCACTATACAAATTAGATGAATGAGTAGAAAAAGGGCAATCTGAATGAGTTGGTAACAGTTGGAATTAGGAGAGTGACAAGAATTCAACTAAATAATCGAATAAAAAAAATTAAGAAAGTTGAAAAATCTTAGTTGGAGAAGCAAATAACTTAATCTGGCATAATTAGTACTTCAGCAGAGATTCTGGTTTTCTTAATCCTGCTAATTATGGAAAGCATAACTAAATACATACAACATAAATCCATCACTAACTTCAATAGGAACAGAAAGATACATGTTGAGAGAAAACTCACTGGGAGGAACATTATTTCTTTCTTTATGATGGCTAGTGCGCTACCAAGGCAACCTGAGCGCTGTTAGCAACATATTGATACCGATCAGTGAACTAGAAATAACACAATCGAAAAGATATAGGAGGTTAGTAAATTTCTAACTCTGCCAACTTTACTTCAAATCTCATTTTCACTATAAGGGTGCGGTCTGAGGTTGTTTTGAATAAAGGAAACAAAAAGACACAAGATACAACGTGAGTATATTGTTTTCTGAAAAATTTTGTTGAGGTTAACAGTTGAAAAACACAAAGGGGGGGAGGGAAGGTCGCAGACCCCATGATGGTAGCTTGTTTTTCATGAAGTCAGAAAATTATATGCTTTTAAAATACTGTCAACAGTTAATATGCTTGTTTAACATCATACAAATGACTGCTAGAGATATGTTTGGAAAGATAAGCACCTGAGCTACAAGCCATCCGACAAGCCAATCAATGTCACTTTTGTGATTGGAAATGACAAGTGCATGTTCTTTACCTGAAAATTCCTCAAACAAGGAAACAGTCAGTCGATGCGAGAGATTTGTAAATGTAAACAAAATTCAACTTCTCTTTCTTTTGCCATCAAAATCTTTATTCCCTCAAAGAATTCTGGCATACAACCAATTAATAATTGTCACCTCACCCATTAATTGAAAAGTTTTTGAATCTACATACAACTCAACCTGCAGAAGAAGTTCCAACTAGTTAGACCATGATTTAAGATTGCAAGGTCAGGACGGAGAAATGTAGCAACGAGTATGTTTCTTCTGCATATATGGCAATCCAAGGCAACTTGGAGTACGTAAAAAAAAAAAACCATTAGAATATAGAACATGGTTTTCAAAGTAGACTTTGCATCATGGTGTACGTTAGTTTCCTCCTTTGCTGCTCATTTTGAAGCTTCAATAAATATTTAGCTTTTGCAGAACCACAAAGATTTAGATTTTCATACAATTATTTAATTTGTCTATTCATACAATCACACTCTTCCAATAACTCAACAACCCCTACAAATTGTAAGCATACTAAAAATTTGAGATTATCAATTTGTCCCAAGATGTGTATGTATTGGTTGATCAATCATATAGATCCTACCACTGTGCATTTATCTCGAAAAAGCTACGACTGCTAAAAGATAGGTCTGTGATAATATTGTTGAGCAAATGAGACGTAAGGGCATAAACATGAACAACTTTAAGAACGAAGCATACCTTGATTCCTGCCCACCAATCAATGAGCCATATGAGCTCCAACCACAGCAATTCTGCTACTACTTTGTTGATCTTTCTATACATACTCTTTGATACAGGACGAACAAGGAGGAAACACACTATCTGCAAGCACATATTGAATAATCAAAGGAAAATACCATTAATTAGTTCAGTGAGGTAAACCCATGTTCGAAGCCACTGGATGAAATGGAATGATCTATAGGGCGTAAAAGCATAGAGCATGTAAGTAAACGATATGTTTGTCGGATTTTCATCCAACAACTTAGAACAGGGTGCGCTTCTTTAACAATTATATAACGCAAGATATTTGAACATTCTTGTATGTGTCTATGTGTGCGTGTGCATGTGGCCTTATATGCAGCAAGGATGCCATACGTTGAGCCAAAACATATTGGAAGTAAGCACCTATTGATGGCATTATTTTCTGATGGTGATAAATAGGTAGAAGGTTTAAGCCTTATGGTAGTTACTTCTGTTCAATTAATTTTCTCATTGAGATATAAATTAGTGTCCTAATAATTCATTTTGCAATTTTTTCATGTTAAAACATATTCAGCAATTCATAAATTTGTACCATTGTGTTTCATACTTATAATTACGATCAAATTACTCGAAGTAACGGAGGTATTATAGAAACCCCGCGGCTGTATAATGAATGCAAATTAAAGTTGATTCTTGAGACCCTGGCATTAATTCATGCTTACTCCGATTCTTGTTTAGCAAACACGCCTTGATGTCAATATTTTACGATTATCCGATCTATCAAAATTACGTGATGGGTTTGAACCTCGAATTCCTTTACATGAAATAGAGTCATTGAATTACCACAAATTCTCATCATTCACATCATGCGCTACGGCATATATTAGGTTTAAAAAATCTCAACATTCTCCATAACATGCAATTGGATCATTCAATTTCCATGCAACGATCAAAATGGATGACAACTTTTGTTTTCCTTAAAAGTGACAAGTTTTATTTAGTTAATGTCATCAGACGGGTCTGCGTATGTACCTGCATGAGATTAACAATGAGGCCAGAGAGAACGAAGAGAACGCCGACAGGTAAGATGGCAACTACAGCTGGGATGGCCATGGATTGTGAGGCGGCGCCGGCAGCGGCTGTTTTGGCTTTGATTTTGGAGACAGAGACACAGATTCCACTGGAGACAGAGAGGAGACCGTTTTGGGCTCATAACGAAACAAGAACACGGCGTGAGACGCGAACTGGAAGCCGCTTCAAACGCTCCATGTCGTTACACAATTACATAGGAACCATTATTATATGAACCGCATGCATTTTGGCATTTTCTAATCTAGTCACTTTTCTTTTTCCAGCAAAAATAAAATACAAATCTAATCATGTTTTTAAAGGGAGAATGACTTACAAGCAACGATTCACCACTGCATGGTGTCCTGATCCAATAAAACAATACATCTATCACGTAGGATAAAATTAGTGTTATTTTAAGGGCTGGATAATTAAAGGGAGGAGACATTTAATCAAGAAAAGTGATTGAAGAATTGGTAATACTGTGAGATCCCACATCGGCAGGGTGAGGGTTGGTCCCTGGCCTTATATGTACATGCTCACCTCCCATTGTAAGACGCGTTTTGGGAACTCACTGGCTCCGGATCTTATAAGAACTCCGAAGTTAAGTGAGGTTGGGCGAGAGCAGTCCTAGGATGGGTGATCCCATGGGAAGTTCTCATGCTGGAACCCAAGAACAAATCTGTGAGAGTCTGGCCCAAAGCGGACAATATCTTGCTATGCGGACTGAGATATGACAAATACACGAGTTAAAGGTTATTTGTTGTTAGCATATTCCGGAGGTGGATGTTTTGGACTTTTTGGGTTGTTCACATTAACACAACTTTTATTTGGAATGTCAGTTTTGGGCCTATTACAAGACTTATTGCAATAAGCCTAGTCAGAATTCAGCCGAATTGCAACTTTTACTAGTCCAAAACATCCACTTTGACGAGATGCTAGCAACAAATAACCTTTTAATCCGTAATTATCAGTTCTCCAATCACTTTTCTTGATTAAACGAAACCTTCTTCTTTTAATTTTCCCGAGCCCAAAATAACACCAATTTTGTCCTAAGTAACTTTCATTGACATGTCAATTTTGGGCCGATTATATATGGATATGAAGAAAACGACCAGTCCAAAACGAGATTTTAGTATTTTAGGATCTATTTTATATTTTGTTTTTGTTTTTTTTTCCCTATTTGGATTCCTAGAGTTTTAGGGTTAAGTACATTACAAATAGGTCACCTTGCCTTTAGGTTGTAATCCTATCATATTATTAATCAAAGTTAAAGAACTTTTCTCAATTTTATAATGTTTCAGAAATTCAAGGGTGACCGTTCGTGATCTCTTGTATTTAGAATTTCTTACATGTCAATATGTAAATTTCTCATGTGGCTTTGTATTATTAAATTTCGACGTCACATGATGATGAACATGTTTCATGTAAGTTGTTTTTCCTTTTAAGAAAAAGTGACCTCGAGACCTGAAAATAATTATAAAAAAAATCCCTAACCCCCGACCTCTCACTTCGTTTCATTCTTCTTTGTGTATCACCGCTTGAATGAAATATATAATCACAAGAAAGAGAGAACAAGATTATTTAACTTTTTATCAATCATGATCAGAAATGAGAAGTCATAGATTCGATTCTCACCAAACACAAATTTGACCATATTATTCCAACTCATTGTGAGACTCACTCCCTCCTATTTAAGGTATATAATATCATTCTTTCAAAAAACAAAGGGTAAATTACATTTTCTTACATCAGGTTTGGGCTCTATTTCAATTTCTTACAACATCTTTAAAAAATTTCACTTTCATACCTTAAGTACTATTTTATTTCAAAATAATACCTCCGTTACATTTTCCATCCATTGATCCGTTAAATGTTGACGTGGCTGCCAAATGTCTGCCATGTGGCAAAAAAAATAATTTTTTATTTTTATTTTTTAAAACCTGAATTTTTACAACAAAAAAAAAAGAAAAAAAATTGAAACCCAGCGACCCTGCAAGAAGAAGAAGAAGAAGAAGAAGAGGAGGAAGAGGGAGGAAGAAGAAGAAGAAGAAGCCCACCCCCGCCGCCCACGACCCTCATCCCATCCCCCCACCCCCTGCGCGACCCACAACCCTCCTCCCGTCCCTACCCCGCCCCCCAACCCTCCTCACGGCCCCCCCACGCGACCCTCCCCCCTTCGCGATCTGGTGATGGGATTTCAATTTTTCTTTCTTTCTTCCTCCCTCCCTCCCTCCTCCTCCTCCTCCTCCTCTTCTTCTTCTTGCAGATGTGGTTGCTGGGTTTCAATTATTTATTTATTTTTCTGTAAAAATTCAGGTTTTAAAAAAAAATTAAAAATTTTTTTTTTTGACACGTGGCAAATATTTGGCAGCCTCGTGGCATATATATGGCAGCTACGTCAGCATTTAACGAATCAATGGATGAAAAATGTAACGGATGTATTATTTTGAAATAAAATAGTACTTAAGATATGAAAGTGAAATTTTTTAAAAATGTTGTAAGAAATTGAAATAGAGTCCAATCTGATGTATGAGAATGTAATTTACCCAAATACAAAAATAAAAATAAATTCTCCATCCTCTTCGTGGGCTAGAAAGGGGGGTTCAGTTTTCAGAGGGGGAAGCAAAAACGGAGTGTTGATTGATTTAGTCGGGGCAACAACACGCTGTCGCCAAAGCTGTTATTCCCGGGTGCTGCTGGGTCCTTCTTTGTTCCCGATACCGGTAGAAAAATGATGAGCGCTCAGCCTCAGCCGCCGAGTAGTATGATGGCGGCGGCTCCTACCACGTCTTCTCAGGGGTTCCAGCATCATCATCAGCCAACTTCAGTGGAGGAGGTCAGAACCCTTTGGATTGGGGATTTACAGTATTGGGTCGACGAAAACTACCTCAATACCTGCTTTGCTCACACCGGCGAGGTCTCTCCCTCCCCCTCTCTCTTCATGTGTATACTATCTGTTAGGGTTTTGCTTGGAAATTTTGTGTTTAATAATCGTTATTCACTTGGAAGAAAAATGGGTATTTCGCGTTTTGCTTGTTGTTATGTGTTGTTTGGGGTTGCCTGGAATTGCTTTCCTCTAGGGGTTGATTATATTTTTTGGAGTATATAAGTATATATGTGTTACAATTACAGACTGGACTGATGTAGGGCATGTCTTTGGTTCAAAAGTTGTTTGCTAGGTTATTGATAAACCATGGATTTTGTGAATACGTATTTCGGGCTTTGTGAATACATATTTCGGGCTAATTTATAGGTATAGGGTGGGGCATTGAGTCTACGAGAAACGGAAATTTATCGTCTTTGTAGCTGACTATTGTTGTTTTGTTAGCTGAAGTGATGAGGGTGGGTGAGGAAAAGTGTTTGGATTAGGCTGGGTGAGGGGTTCAATTCCCTTCCGTTGTAACCCAAACTAGGGAAAGAAAAAAAAAATTATGGAACTGACATTTTTTCAGTGAGGATGAGGATATGTTGCATGCTGTCGCTTTGTAATTGGAAATTAAGTTGGTGTAGAGCGTATGGCTGGTGTCTAAATGATTATCAAATCATATGTGATTGGAGTCTTGTGATCACTAGATGGTTAATAATCCATTTTTTGAAAAGGCCAAGTGAAATTGTCAATATGATTTCGACGGTTCTATTCAGTTTACAAGATTGAACTTTGTGGTTATTCTAGAAGAGTTAAGAGAGCATGCCACACTTCTGATATTTAACATTTTGGCAATTGTTTCTCGATCCCTTTCATGCAATTTGAAGGGCCAAGGTACCTCCCAAGGTATGGGTGTTTGCTTGGATCATAGCTCATGGGAGGATACGTACTTGTAAATACGGTAAAGAGGAAACGGCCTTGGTGGTGTTCATTGTTCTATTGTTTTGATCCTTTGATCTTGTGGAGAAAACTTTTTAGGGAGGTCCATTCAAGCTTGTGACTCCAGCTTCTTGTGTTGCTTTACTGTGTTAGAGGTATACTTTTTTATGGAAAAAAGATGGGCACGATGTTAGGGAAATGTCAGTCCTCGGAAATATTTTTGGGGTGTGGGTGGAGAGGAATAGAAGGAATTTTTGGGAGTAAGAGAGGAGGAGGCTGGACCTTCAATGGGATAGACTTCGTTTTTGGGCTTCCCCTTCAGCATTGGTAGCTTCAGAATTTAGTGATAGTTCTTTTCAGGCTATATTGGTTGAATTTCTGTGGTACACTAGTTTTGGGTTCTGTTTAAATTTGTTTGAATGAAATAGTAGAGTCTGATGATAGGGTGATGGAAGCGGATATTTTATATTAAAGAATTTAGTTTTGCGGGTCTCAACATAGCTGGACATCTCATCCATCTTTGGTTGTATTTCTTCTTTATATTGCTTAATGAAATTTTTTGTGTCCCAGACTCCCATCCACAAAAGAAAACAAAGCAAGCTTGATAGGTGGCTTAATTTAAAATTTAAACTAAGTATGCAATTCTATAACAGTGTGCTATTTTTTACTGTTAGATGATTACTTTATGCAGGTGATTTCAATAAAGATAATACGTAATAAAATCACTGGCCAGCCGGAGGGTTATGGGTTTGTGGAATTTGTTTCTCATGCTGCAGCGGAAAGGGTTCTGCATGCTTACAATGGGACACAAATGCCTGGAACTGAACAAACTTTTAGGCTAAACTGGGCTTCCTTTGGTATTGGGGAAAGACGTCCTGATGCTGGGCCTGAGCACTCTATTTTTGTAGGCGATTTAGCCCCTGATGTTACAGATTATATGCTGCAAGAAACCTTTCGAACTAATTATCCATCAGTTAGAGGTGCCAAGGTTGTGACTGATCCTAACACTGGACGCCCAAAGGGATATGGGTTTGTCAAGTTTGCTGATGAGACTGAAAGGAACCGAGCCATGTCAGAAATGAATGGTCAGTATTGCTCAAGTAGACCGATGCGTATCAGTGCAGCAACACCGAAGAAAACCACTGGTTTTCAGCAACAATATGCTGCTGCAAAAGGTAAGATCATATCATAATCTGGTATAGCAATAAATTCAAGTTGTGGACAGGATGTGCTCCTATTTGTCTTCATTGATTAAGCTTACGTAGTATTATTTCTATTGCCTCCACAATGTTCTCTTGAAAAAAGTCTAGTTAACCTGACTCAATGCACTTACCTGTGGATTTTTCTGGCAGCGGTATATCCTGTCCCAGCATACACTACACCAGCAGTTCCCGTGCTTCCTACAGCAGATTATGACGTAAACAACACTACTGTAAGTCTGACATGCTTAACTTTATTACTTTATTTCGTTTTTGTGTCTAATATATTACTCTTACGACCTACACGATTATGTCCAATGCAGATTTTTGTTGGTAACTTGGATCCTAATGTGGCGGAGGATGAACTCAAGCAAACTTTTATGCAGTTTGGAGATATTTTCTATGTCAAGATTCCTGTCGGCAAAGGATGTGGTTTTGTACAGTTTGGGACAAGGTTCGTTTAGCATTTAGGCCTTCCCCTGATTGTTCCATTTTCTTAAGAAATGGTTTGCCCTCCATCTTGGTCCCTCCTACTGATTTCCAAATACATGGCTAAATAGAGTTAGACTGTTGGCTTATTTAGGCTAGCCCTTGTCGAGTTTCTCCTTTGCTTGAACAAACGGCATCACATAAATATGCAGGAAAGAGGCAAAAGAATGTTGCAATGTCTTTGTCTGGCCATCCAACTTCCCGAAGAAAGACAAAATGTTAGTTTTTCTTGTTTATTGGTTTCACTTCTGTCCATACAGGGCATCTGCTGAAGAAGCTATCCAAAGGATGCAGGGAAAGATGATCGGTCAACAAGTAGTCCGTATTTCTTGGGGCAGGAGCCCAACAGCTAAACAGGTGATTTAATTTTTGCATGATATCGTTTTTCTCTATTTTCTTCTTTCCTTGATGTACAATGCATGGAAGAGAACTCGAGTTTATTACGTCCACTTACAGATGCATAAAAGAGACATTTATAGTTGCAAGTATAACATGAAAAACTGCCTCATTGTAGGACGTACCTGGTACCTGGGGTCAGCAAGCAGATCCAAACCAATGGGCTGCATATTATGGTTATGGACAAGGCTACGATGCCTATGCCTACGGGACGGCGACTCCTGATCCATCATTATATGCATATGGTGCATACGCTGGCTATGGCCAATATCCTCAACAGGCTAGTCTATAAATTCAGTTTCGCATGTATCCTGTTATCTGTTATTGTTTCTTTAAAGACCTTTCAACTTGTAGTCTTTCCATATTGTTCAGCTAAGCAAGCTAGTACTGGAGTACTTCATCTACAACTGGGACTAGGAATTGGCGTGATAGTCTAACGATTGCAACTTGTTTGCTTTTCTGAGTATATTTTTGGATGTTCTGTTTTCAGGTTGAAGGTCAAGATGCTGCAACTGCGGGAGGTGCTATCCCATCTGTTGAACAGAGAGAAGAGTTGGATGATCCCTTGGCTACACCAGACGTTGATAAGTACATCTGCTCACCTTTTCTGTTAATGCAACATCATTTAACTGAATTATAATTAGTAAATTAAAGTTGAACGAGTTAATATATAAACATATATGTTGTCGATTTTAATCTTTTAACCATGTGAAAAGGTCATTGTATCAACTATCAACCATTATGGAAATATTCATAAACTGTTAAAAAAATGGCCTTGCATACATGCATTGCTTCTGTTGAAATGCATAGGCATTTTTATTACATTACTTGCATTAATGGTTCTTCTAAGGCAAGAAAGAACCGAACAAAAACTCCCTACTTTCAAAGACCGAAGTTGTGAATTGTCATATTAGATTCTCTTGGCACCATTTGTACACAGAGTAAACCAATATATTTTTATACGTAACTGTGTATTGACTTGTTCTCTTCTCTTGGTTGATTGCTAGGTTAAATGCAGCTTACCTCGCCCGCCACGAAAGGGCCATCTTATGCCGGCCTTTGTGGCTGAGAACATCATCATTTACGCAGCAAGCTTAGTCATGTTTCGCATAATGTTTGGTTCCAAGAGAAGAAGCGATCAGGATGTTGCTCGCCTTTATAAACAATGGAGCGAAACCGGGGCCGGGAAGAGTACAGTGGTGCACTCCGCTTTGATCCAGTACTCCGTAGGATCTAATCATAGGGTGGCGATATGGATGTCAATATGAAATTGTGTTACGTTGAGACCTGGTGCTTATGGCATAGCTTTAGGTTGTCTTTGAGATTTATGGGACCCTCTTTGTTTTTTTTTTGCTTCAAGTTTTTTGAATTATCAAACATATTGCATCTATATCCTCATGAGCTAGGTCGTTTGTTAAGCTTAAAACAGTATTAAGACAGATTTTTTGATTTTGTTTTTCTTATTATATATATTTTTGAGGAAAAAGGGATTAACTTGGCTAATCGAGATGAGGAGTACCTCTTAAAATACTTTGTGACCAATTCATGAAATTTCGTACTTATGATCATAACTGTTAATATTATAAATCTCGTTGGTAAAGATTGTTTTGCCAAAAAAATCAATTCCTTAGTTATGAAACTGTATAAAAATAGATTAACGAATTTGGTAAAAGCATTATCACCGTCTACCTATTTGCTACGGTTATTGACCAAAGTACTTTGGTTTTAATTATTTTTTTGCAGAGATGATATTTAGAAAGTAATTTATGCTATGAACGGTTCTGATTATAATTACAAAGTTGGGAATTTGCCCGCGAGATGTTTTTCGGAGAAACTCCTCTTCAAACTTGAGGAGCCAAACATTATTATTACTAAAACTTTCAAAATTTGAAAAGAAAAAAAAAACCACTAACAGCACTACCAAAAAAAAATATGATGACACACCCCGGCCCAAGAATCAGGGTGTGATGGCCATCACATAAGCGTGACGTAACCATAAATGCAATGCGGAAGCAATAAGGTAAGAGAATTATGAATGACTAAAAGCCGAAAACTAGCAGTACACGGAAGAAGAAAATCGAGAGGGGAGAGAGAAAGAGAGAGAGAGGTTATGTGTGTGGTCCACTTTAACCCTAACCACACAAAAAAAACCAAAGTCTAAGTTCCAAAATAATTTTTCCAAAAACTTAGGAATATCACTTAATAATCAAATACAAATGTCACACACCTTAGCAACCTTTAGGGCAATCCCGTCTTTTCACGTCCTCGATAGTAAAAATTTCGGGACGGGTTGTGACATATGATCAATTGATTTTGAATGCAATAATTGTCAATATTTGATTGCTATATTGTTAATTTTTATTGCTATGTGGTTGGATTTGATTATGACCAATTAAACAATTGAGGTTTGATTTCTGATCATTTTAGTCGATATATATCATCATTATTTAATTAATATATCGCCGATATTTGATTACGATCAGTTAACATTAGAGACGTGATTTTTAGTTAGGGAAATTTTATTTGAACCCATATAACCTCTTTCTACACCCAGCTTACTCTTTACACCCTCATTAAACCCAATTTTACAACCTAAACTACCCTTACAAACCCAATTCAATATAGGCTTTTTAACCAAAATGGTCCCTGAGATTTGCATAACTCTTCATTTTGGTCTCTGAGATTTGAAATCAATAGAATTGGTCCCTGAGTTTGTACACAATCAATTATTTTGGTCATTTCATGAAAAATCCCCATAAAATAAGGATAACATGACAAAAATACCCTCACTTTTGATCAAATCATTTTGGCCTATTGTTTATTAAATTGAGGGTAATTTTGTTCTTTGGATCCCTATTTAACATAATTTTTCACCCAAGGACCAAAATGATTGATGGTGGATAATCTCAAGGACCACTTCTATGGATTTCAAATCTCAGGGACCAAAGTGAAAAGTTATGCAAATCTCAAGGACCATTTTGGCTAAAAAGCCTTCAATATATATGTTAACATTACACCCATTTAAAAAATAAAGTAAAAACTCAAAATCAAAGCATTCTCTCCTCTGACGTTCTATCCTTCCAACAGTTGTTTTTTTATGGAGTCTTCATCATCCTCTACAGCGTTGCTCGATAATCTCTGGTTGCCTTACGTGATGATGTATGTTGCATATGAATTTGAGTTTTTTATGTTTTAGATGAATTAAAGACTTTTATAAGTTATAACCTATAAGCATATATAAGTTATAGGTGAAATGACAGGAAGTCTTTTGTTTCTTTTTCCCCTTTTCTTGTAATAAGTAATGTTCTTTGGGGAATAAAATTGCAAAGTAAAACTAAGACAAAGGTGAAATGAAAAAATTTAAATCGAGGGACAAACGAAAATTGGAAAAAATTATATATATATATAAAATTTTTTTTATCGGCTTTTTCAATTTTAGAAGAACATGCAAAGAAAGTTAACCAAAACAAGGCAGTGCAATGAAGAGAGTGGAAGTGGTGGTGTAATGAAGAGAGTGAAAGTGGTGGTTTAATGAAGAGAGTTAGAATGGTGGTAAATTAAAGAATCAAATGAAAAGAGCTGGGAAGAATGCAAAAACAATGAAACAAAGTATGTAGCTGTTGTTATCCAATAAAAGAAAGCAGGATGTCATGATTATGTTATTTAAATTAAGTAGAAGCCTTGGTAAATAGTGTCCAAAATGAACATGAAAAGACTTGGGAAACTTATACATCCCGCAACAATCATAACGTTAGTATATAACATATAAACCAATAATTCAACTCTTGCATAAATAGATTCATGCCTTAATTAGAGGATCCAAAACTTCAAAATTAATATTTATCCAACAAAAAGAGTTTGTTTTTCTCTATGAGAGTGTCTTAAGATTTTTGCCATAGTAGAACGAAGGAGAAAAATTATATGATGGTTGGGGTTTCATTACTGGGTATGAGTTTATAGATAAATCTTATTTTTCTTGTTAACTTTATTTTGTATTTGATGGTAATTATGTAATAGGGTAATAAAGACATTTCACACTTAAAATTTAAGTTTGGTGTAAAAAGAGGTTATATGGGTTCAAATAAAATTTTCCTTTTAGTTATTTTAGCCTAAATGCATTGTCGATATTTGATTAGATAAATATATATCGTCAAATTCAATTGTGACCAGTTAAATGATTGAGATTTAACTTGGTGTGGACATCATACTTGTGCCCAGAGGAGGCTGAAATGTCTTTATGAGTCTTTTCGGCCATCGGAAGGAATGGATAACCGTTATTTGCCACTAGTTGTTCTCTTTTTTTTTTTCTTTTTTTTTTTAAAAAAAAAAGGTAATTGTGATACGATAACAAAAAAAAAAATATATATATATAAATTTTTTTTTTTTTTTTATCACAAATGATCCGTAACGATTGGTTTGGGTACTCAGTACTCACGATGGAGAAAATTGTCATCCCAAGGGTGACATGAAAAATGGGGTAAGAGAGCAATGGGCCAAGTAGCAGTAGCTGGTGGGCCATCAAGGTTACCGTATCAGATTCAGATCTCATACTTTCCCTCCGTAGCAATTTTCCCGCCATTTTTCAACCCCTAAATTCGCCCTCTCTGTCCGTCTCGAATCTTTTCTTCTCCAATTACATTGCCATCGTTTCTGCACGCTTGGAGTCTGAGCAGGCATGGCAGACTCTCCGAAGAGGGTCCTGCAGTCCCCCAAGAAATCCAAGCGTTCCAATTCCAAGCCACCGCCGCCTCTAACTCCCACAACTCCACAAACCCCGATTCCTCGCCGGTCGGCTCGCCGGGCCTCGCTGCAGGCCGGTTCCGCCACTCCCCAGAAGCTATTTGAAGATTCGCCGAAGAAAGACGCGACGCCTCAACACGAATTGCGAAGTGATTCAGGCAAAACACGAAGAAAGGGGGGAAATGCGGGAACTGCAAAAACCCCAAAATCTGCTGAGAAGGGCAAGATGTGGAAGGATAAAGAGGAGGCAGATTTGACCGAGGTTGAGATTTCAATATCTCCGGTGACTCCAGGGCAGTCGGAGACTAAGAAGAGGAAAAGGGAGCAGAAAAGCACGGTGGTTACGCGTTCTAGGGCCTCGAAAAATGTCAATTTTGAGGAGAGCAAGAACGTTAAGTCAGTGCCGAAAAGACGGGTTTATTATAAGAAGGTTGTGTATGATGGGGGTGAGTTTGAGGTGGGGGATAACGTGTATGTGAGGAGGAGAGAGGATGCGAGTTCGGATGAGGATTTGGATGAAGTGGAGGAATGTAGGGTTTGCTTTAAGTCTGGGAAGGTTTTGATGATTGAGTGTGATGATTGCTTAGGTGGGTTTCATTTGAAATGCTTGAAACCTCCACTGAAGGATGTTCCTGAAGGGGATTGGATTTGCGGGTTTTGTGAGGCTCGCAAGTTGGGTAAAAAGGTCCAGCTTCCGACACCTCCAGAGGGGAAGAAGCTGGTTAGAACATTGAGGGAGAAGCTTCTCTCCAGCAATTTGTGGGCTGCCTACATTGAAAGGTAGATTTATAATTTGATCTAATTTTGTGTACGGTGTGACATTTGCTGTAGTTTTGATTGTAATGCATGTGGATTTTGGTGCTTTGTGTATTTGAAATTGTGCAGCATATGGAAAGAAGTAGATGGAAGCTATTGGTGTCGGGTACGTTGGTATATAATCCCAGAAGAGACTGCAACTGGAAGACAAACTCATAATTTGCGGAGAGAAATTTATCGCACAAATGATTTTGCTGACATTGAGGTGAGAGATTCTAACAAATCTTGATTATTGGTAGTAAGAATTATTTCTTGTATAGCTGTGATTGCTTCATGAAAGGATCCTTTTCTGTTTGAATAACCACGATGGGACATATGCTTAGCCCGAGAGTAAAAGAGAAGCCAAAATAGATTAACAAAAACATATTTAGCCAAAACCAATACATATAAAGTAGGATCTCTTGGTTTCAAGGGAGTTGACTGCACATTGGTTTTATAAGTTAAGTGATGCACACAGATTTTCACACTTGTTTTTTATGTTAATTAATTTCTTTTCCTTGTGACCCGCCTGCATTTCAAACGTGTCAGGTTGTGCAGTTTTGACTACTTTTATTGGCAGGTGATTTCTATTAGTATCTTATGAGTTCAAAATAGTGAAAAATTGAGTATACCTTCATTTTCCTTATGGAGAAAGTTGGAGTCGGTCTTCCATGAAGTCATACTCTGGTGCAAAGGCAGACTCAGTTTATAATATTGTGGTGATTAAGTTCATAGAATTATGCTGATTAAGTTCACAGGATCATGCTGAATAAGTTGAAAAAACTTGTGAATGAGAAGATGAGAACCATATATCAAGCAACTTCTCTTGTTTAAGAGGTAACTTTTAATTTTGAAAGGATCTCATAGAAACGATTGACTTTGTGGTATTGGTAAAGTTTAGTGTTTTTATTTTTTTTATTTTTTTGTTTTGGGGGGGGGTGTGGGGTGGGGGGGGGGGGGGTAGTCGAATAGGCTTGTATACCACTAGTTTTAGGTAAAGGAAGAAAGCGGGTTGGAGTGCGAATTCCTCATCCTCAAATCAGCTCTTTCCGGGGACCACATTAGCTGTCCGCTTTCAGGTTGGGCAGTAAGGGTTGGAGAAGGGCAATCATTCATTCTTAAAACAAGCATTCTTAAGACCAAAAAAGAAATATAAAAAATTTGAGTGGCTGAAGCTGAAGCAGCTAGGGTAGTCGAATAGGCTTGTATACCACTAGTTTTCCTTCCTTTCGGTAGCTCCTAAAGATATTGAAAGCTGGCAGAACATGCTAAAGGTGGGGTTCTTACCGGATATCTCTAAATTTATTTTGGGCTTTTCTAAGAGGGAAAGGCTAGTCTGCAGTGATTTGCATTCTTGGAGCTTAGAAGACACTGGAAAGTTGGAAGGCTAAGCAATAGGTGCAACTTTTAGCAGAAGTCCTATACCGAACTATTGCAATTTAACAACTCGATATGCGAATGAAGTGTATGTCTTTGACTGGTAACTTTTTGGTGAAGTGCCTCTTACATTTCTGCACTGGAGGGCATGCTTTTTGTGCCGTCTAACATGGAATCTATTCTTCAACATTTTTGGTAGCTATTTCATTAACTTATAAAATTTCTACGATGAATTCGTATTTTCACAGATGGAATCTATTCTTCAACATTGTTTTGTGATGAATCCTAAAGAATATGCCAAAGCAAGCAATGAAGGGGATGACGTTTTTCTATGCGAATATGAATATGATATTCATTGGCACAGCTTCAAGCGTCTTGCTGAAATTGATGACGGTGAAGGGGTAAGTGTTTCAGGCAATGAGAAGCAGCATTGAACATACTACATAAATCCAAATGGATTGAAATTGAGTTGAATTTTACGGGTTTTGACAATTTGGTAGGATGATGATGAAGCTGGAAGTGATGAAGATTGGAAAGTTGGCAAAGACTTGGACTTTGATTCAGAAGACATGGACTATGACGAGGAAAGCATAAAAAGTATACTAGCTAAACCATTTCGAGCTCACAAGTTGGCTGCAGTATGGACACTACCTTCCATCTCATACCTGGGTTTAGTTTGTATTCTCCCTCAAACTAAACTATTCAATTGTGTATCTACAGAATTCACAGAAGGGGTGGTTCTTTGGACTTCAAAAGATAGGAATGAAGAAAATCCCAGCGCACGTAAGATGCCACAAGCAGACTGATCTTGAAATAGCAAAGGCAGCACTTCTGCTGTCATCCTTGCCTAAGTCTTTGCCTTGCAGGGATAAGTATGTGAGAGTTGTTCGTTAAAGGTTTTTTTCCTTATTTTATTTGTATTATTGTCATAATGACCTGCTTGCATGCAGAGAAATGTTGGAAATAACTGCATTTATCAAAGATTCCATCTCTGATGATAAGTGTTTGGGGCGTTGCCTGTACATTCATGGTGTTCCTGGAACTGGCAAGGTACGATCCGTTGATAAGTGTTTGTGACGTTGCCTATAAATTTCTTTCTACTTATGATGCATGAAATGAGTTTCACTTATTCTTGTTGTATCTTTCCATAACTGCAGACAATGAGTGTGCTAGCAGTAATGAAGAATCTAAGGTCTGAAGTTGATGCCGGAAGTATAAGACCCTACTGTTTTGTGGAGATAAATGGTCTAAAGTTGGCATATCCAGAGAATATCTACAGGGTAAAAATTATATTTAGATTTGATTCTATACCTGCTATACCTTATCATGCTGGCGTGCCATGGTTACCTTGTAATACTTGTGTTTCTCACAGGTTATATATGAAGCGTTAAGCGGGCACAGAGTTGGTTGGAAACAGGCTCTCCACTTGCTAAATGAGCGGTTCTCTGAAGGAAAGAAAATTGGTAAAGAGGATTACAAGCCTTGTATTCTTCTCATTGATGAACTTGATCTTCTCCTGACCAGAAACCAGTCGGTAACTACTTTTTCTCCTATCAGTTAGCAGTCTCTGCATTTTGTGATGTGAATATTTGTTAAATATTATCCCAGTCATGCAGTTATATATGGTATAGATTGTTTTACGATGCGTATTCTTGAAATATACAAGTCCTTTTTTGGTTTCAGGTTCTATACAACATTCTTGACTGGCCTACTAAGCCACACTCAAAGTTAGTTGTAATAGGTAAACTTTATCTCCAGTACACATCCTTGTTGAATGATGATTGCACTCTTTTATCTCACAGTGATCCTTCTTTTCTGAGATAAATGGATACTCAAATACAGAAAGGCAAGTTGAAAAAAAAAAACAGTTCTTGCAAAAATAATGACGATGACTATGAGATTTTATATGACTGGAGCATTAACTTGTCATAACAAAAAACCTGTTCAGGCATAGCAAATACCATGGATCTTCCTGAGAAGTTGCTTCCTCGTATTTCAAGTCGTATGGGAATCCAAAGGCTTTGCTTTGGCCCCTATAATTACCAACAGCTTCAAGAAATAGTTTTGAGCCGCCTTAAAGGAATTAATGCATTTAAACAACAAGCTATAGAGTTTGCTTCAAGAAAGGTGACTCGTATGTTCTCTGTTTCGTCAAAAACTTTATAAAGTCATTACACTGGATGCTCGCACTGGACACTCAGCTTATTATTTGAAAATATATTCAGGTGGCAGCTATTTCAGGGGATGCACGTCGTGCACTGGAGATATGCAGGCGTGCAGCAGAAATCACAGATTATCGACTAAAGAAACTAGCCTCAACCCCTAATGATGCATCTGAAGGTATTGAACTTTAACCATTGATTTATCAGACTAGTGTATTCATAAATTGATGGTGCAAGGTAAACAATGAGGAACAACTCCTTTAAAGTAGGAAACTTGAACTGAAAGATCCTTGCTTTGTTATTGTTTTGGCAATCTGTCCTACACTCCCTGCTCTCCCTTCAACTTCTATCACTATGTTTGATAAGCTTCAATTCCTGGAATGATCTAGTAGAGAGAAATATCTTAACTTATTCGTATTTGTCAATGTCCTTCAAATTTTGGAAGGAGTGAGTGCTTTCAATCACAATTCACACTTTTGAACTCTCAACTTATTGCTTTCATTTAGTTCAAACTATTAAGTAATAACTAATCTCGGCTTTTAGTTTTCACTTACCACATGAACAGAACATAGAGTGATAATTTAACCATCCACGATCATCACTTGATGCTCGGGCAGTAAAACTTAAAACCTCTCATTCTCCAATCTGTCTTGAAATATAAGTATTGTGTTTCTACTTGAGGACTTCCTGATCACTAGAAACTGGGAACTGGGAAGATATATCAACCATTCATGCACAATAGTTGTAAATTTGATTTGCTTGGTATGAATATTTTAATTTGCACCTTTGTTAGATCAAGGACACGAAACATTTGATTTTAATTGATGCATTGAAGTGGATAATTTGGTTCTAGAGATACACAAGCTCTTTCTCAAGGGAATTTTGATTTGCCTCTCTCCTCCAACATGGCCCCATATTGGGACCTCCTCAAAATATACAGGAAATTGAATTATATTCCTAATGTATCATTCTGGAACATATTGAATAAGCAGCCCTTTAACCAATAATCTTGAGATAATTCAACCAAGGAATTAAAGTTATTAATTTTCTTGTGAAGCTTTTTTCTCGTCGCTTACAGGATTTATATGTTTCCACTTTGCAGGAAAAACCCTTGTTGGTATGGCAGAGGTTGAAGCAGCCATCCAAGAAATGTTCCAGGCACCTCATATTCAAGTGAGTTAACTTATGCCAAATTGTCGATAAACAATGATTTCTGCCGTTCAAACTTATTCTATATTAACGTTAACTCTTGTCTTTGTTTTTCTCCTTGCAGGTGATGAAAACTTGTTCCAAACTGAGTAAAGTATTTTTGACTGCTATGGTGTATGAACTGTATAAAACAGGAATGGGAGAAACTACTTTTGAAAAGGTGAAGTATAATAGAAGCAGACACCATTTTGTTTTTATTTTTTGGTTTACCAGTCTCTTTGATGCCTTTGCTGTAAACTTTCAGTGCCGGAGGTTTATGATTAATCTGTATGTAATAGTGTTTTCATTCTAGTTATGTTTTTTCGTTGCAGTTGGCAATGACAGTCTCATGTCTCTGTACCAGCAATGGAGAAGCGTTTCCCGGACATGACACACTATTAAAGATAGGGTAAGAAGTGTTATGATTTTGATTCTTCTCTACATACATTCGTACGTAGGAACATAGTTGTTTATTGATCTCCTCTGTTTCTTATTGTCTTGTGAGTGTTTGTCCAACTGCACCAGTTTTGGCTTTTGACTAAGAGAATATTGCGAGTTTTACAAACTTTTTAGCGCAATCCCAAGCTTATTCAGAGGCCTTTCATTTGGAGCAATGGTCAAAATATGATTTATTCCGTTTTAAAACGAATGTTTTCGTTTCTTGTGTATTTTGGACGTAACATTTATGACTGAGGCCCTTTGTTCAGACTGATCCTTGCAAAAGGATGATGTTATTTGTATCTGCAATTGTCTTTTTAAAGAATATTCACTGAGAACGAACGATTAGAGTTTACTTTCTAGAGCTGGTACCGATTAAGTTTATATATACTTACATTATGTGATATATCTCATTTGTATTGTTTTTGGCAGTTGTAAGCTCGGCGAATGCAGAATTATTTTATGTGAATCAGGAGCAAAGCACAGGTTGCAGAAGTTGCAGCTCAACTTTCCAAGGTTAGTTTGTCTGTCCACTGTCCAGTCCTAGCATTGCAGCAACCGATTAGACTCGGGTTGCTTGTCCCTAGGCTCTCGTGACCTTAGTAGTTGCAACGGCCTCGCTGCTGATATGATTTTGAAATGGCTGCGTTTCAGTGACGATGTGGCGTTTGCACTCAAAGACAACAAGGAGCTACCTTGGTTGGCCAAGTATCTCTGATTTTCAGATTCAATCAGTTTCAGAACCTCCTCATTTACGTACATTCTTGTCATAAATTCCTTTCGGGACTGACTATCGTCTTTAAGTATTTTTCCTAAACTACATTTGTTTTAAATTATTTGAGTGAGACTTGAGAAATTTAAACAGAAGGAACATATTTGTTTGAAAGCATCTTTGTTTTTATTCTTATGTTTGGATATGTGAAATGAAGGCCTACAGATGTTCAGGGCCAAAGGGGTAGAGGAAGACCTAGGAAGACAAGACTTGGAGTATTTGGATCTAACGGAAGACATGGCACAGCACTGAACGCAATGGCGTTCTAGGATTCATACAACCAATCCCACTTGGTGGGATAAGGCTTTGTTATTGTTGTTTTTATTCTTAGGAATCGATGATTGAAGCCATGAATGAGCTGAACTTGTTCAACTGTGAATTAATAGGACAGGCCCGAAGAAGCAACAAGACTGCTGCCCGGCTCTGGCCGGATAATACATGCCAGAAGTTAGCATTACCTTTACCAAGTTTTCGATCTCAGGTTTCTGCACATAATCAGCTTCAGATGGAATCTGATGGCCATGTTTCATAAGGAGGCTACCTCTAATATCTTCAAAATACACCTGCCTGGAAGTGGAATTCCTTCATTTCTCACCTTCATCAGCACTTGATAGTTGCGGAAAGTGGTTCATTGGTTCGGTTTTTATCACAAATACATATCAAAACCATTTGGTTAAGTTTAACTTTCATTTCCCTTGAAGCCACTAGTTAATGGAACACAATATATCGATGTTAAATGTTTAAATAGTTTAAAGACAGGATTAAGTATGTGCTGACTATCGATGACATCTTCTACGTCTGGATCTTCGTATCATATTTGTTATTTACATTGAATTCAAATTACAATTCAAAGGCCTAACTTACAGCTCCTCCAAGCCATCAAAACTTGGGTACATAGATGAAATTACGGTCCTTTTCTGTAGGATGGGTTGGTTGCATCGAAAATTCTTCCTACTACCAAGTCCGAAGCATGAACTGGAGAACAGTTTTACATGAACCACATTGCAAGTTTACCTTCGGCTTCTGATATTAACTAGTTTCCCCCGTGCACAAAGCCTTTCCAAAACAAATGCCTTGCTGGTTATGAGATGATACGACACATGCTTCATGTAGCTAACTCCAATTTTCGGTCACGTGGCACAAGATTTGCCTGTGCTCGCGTTGCAGCTCTTCCTGCAAACATATGATTTTACAGTCCTTAAAGATGATTATTTGTCTTCTTCGGCATTCAAGCATCACAAAAACATGGACATTCATGTAGGCATGCATGCAAGAAAAATGTATGTGTGAGCGTTACAACAGGCTATATCAGAACTGACCTTCCTCTTTTTCTGTTTTTCTCCTGTTAGACCATAGAAGCCTAATTGGAGTGCCTAAAAAGCCAGCATCTGAACGGAGTTGCTTCTCCATATAACGCCGGTATGTCTCGGGGAAAAGTTTTGAATCATTGACAAAGAACACAAATGTTGGTGGCCTTATAGCTGCCTGTACATGAAACAAAGTAAATACACAATCTATTGCTATGTTCATAATAAAATACCGGATATGTTGTTTATGACACGCAATGCAAGTTCAAAAGAACAGATACCACCATAAAGATAGGCACATCATTAATGTTTATTCCAAGAACTTCTCGTAATCTTGTGGACGGTAACATCCAAAGTTTGCATAAACAAGGGTGTCACTTGGGAAGATATGTAATGAACAGGAATGAAAGAGTCCTGCACAAAACAAGTACCTGAGTGCAGTAATAAATGCGGCCTCTTTTGCCCCCTCGTGTCCTCGGTGGTGATTTAAAAGCTAGTGCTTCCTGGACCACTTGGTTTACTACAGAAGTACTAAGCCTTCTTGATCTTTCTTTCTCAACTGTGCTAGCAGCATCAATAATCCTAAAGCCACTCCACAAGCCAAAATATCAGCAATATGAAACGAATTCTTGGGGTTTACAAGAAGTTAGCCGAAGAATGCAACTATGATGCAAGCTATAAAAGAGATGCTGTTTCAGAACGTACTTATCAACACTCTGACCAGCTATTGCAGTTGAATATACAATAGGTGCCCAACCAAGGATACGAAGCTTCTCCCTAACATCCTGCTCATAGTATGTCGCAGTCTGCTGGTTTTTATTTGGTATGGTATCCCATTTGTTTACAACTATCAGGCAACCTTTGCCTTCTCTTTCTATCCTCTCAGCAATCTTGCAATCCTAGGAGTTCAATACAGAAGGAAATATAGTTAAAAGAAATCTACTTGTGGAAAGTAAACATCTCATTTCATTGCAATTCCAAGATGCCGTTTAAATTTCAAATTTTATATAGAAGCTATACTTACAAAAATAAAATTAAAATCCTTAAAAATTGAGAAAAGAAAAGCTTTTTTCACTCTTGAAGACTTGGAGAAATACAATATGCAAAAGTTTGTTCATCGAAACTTATTTTAAAACCACCGACAAGATAAAACTAGAACAGCCACCAAGAAGGCGCACAAAAAGCTCAAATCATTTCAAGATATAGCTAAAACATCCATAAAGCTATATCATGATTATTTTGACAAGTTTGTCCACCTTAACTTGATTTTTCTTTTCAAATTTTGGTTTCGCTTGGATGTGATTAATGTATTGGATTTGTACAAACAAAAGTTTCAAACATTAATCAACATCTGACTTAGTTTGTACTTTTGTAACCATGCGCACATGCGGGCAGGAAACTGTAGGCATGTTCTCAGATATTTACAGAAATGTTAACTCAAGAAGAATGGACAAAGTACCTGTTCTGTGATACAAGCCAGGGCCTTAATGACAAGAGCCACATCATCCGAACGACGAATGGCACGAAATGCTCGATTTACCAATAAAGCCTCTGTCATGCTACCTGATGAAGCAACGACGGCTCTTCTTCTGATTCCAGCAGTATCAATTAGTTTGAATTTCTGCGAGATAAGAAAAAATAATAATGTTGCAATTATAAGTATCCAAGTAAATTTGAATATCAATAATGTATTGTTTAACTGTTGAGAATATCGCGTTTAAGAATGGGAAAATCAAGAACAAACTCCGGAAATCGAAAAACAAATAACCAAGATAAATAACACCAAGAATTTACGTGGTTCGGCAATATGTGCCTACGTCCATGTGACAGCAACAACAATCTTTCACTATATGAATAATGAGTACAACCAATAATCTTGCCAAATCTCTAGAACTAGGACTTGACAAAAAACCTGAAAGAACAAGAACAAGAAACACACTATCTCTTTTCTTTTCTCTCGCACACACTTTGCCCTATTCTCTTACTCTAATCTCTTGGAATCTAGTTATGAATCCTACTCCAATTGAGAAACTAACTCCAATTGGGTAAACAACTCCAA
Organism: Heteromeles arbutifolia; assembly: GCA_024362995.1. Taxonomy (NCBI): domain Eukaryota; kingdom Viridiplantae; phylum Streptophyta; class Magnoliopsida; order Rosales; family Rosaceae; genus Heteromeles; species Heteromeles arbutifolia. The sequence goes on along the minus strand of JANCRC010000005.1, from coordinate 25,256,458 downwards.
TTGGGAAAACAATTTAATCCTCTAAGACTATTAATTCCCAATAGACTTAGGACAACTTATCATGGGCTGGAAAAAACCCAACAATCTCCCCCTCCAGACCATGAGGAAGGTATACCATAATAGGATTGCTCCTCTTGACCAAACTCCCATTGATCGAACTTTTCATGACCAGACTCCCTCTGATCGAACTACCCATAACCAAACTCCCCTTGATCGAACTACTCATGATCAGACTCCCCTTGATCGAACTACCCATAACCAAGCTCCTCTTGATCGAACTACTCATGATCAGACTCCCTTTGATCGAACTACTCATGATCAGACTCCCCTTGATTGAACTACTCATTAACCAAGACCTTCTTGATTAGACTTCTCTTGACCAGGCTCCCCCTGATCGCAATACCCATCGTCATTGGCAAGGGCAATTATAGACTTTTTTGCCAGAAAACCATCCCTTATCTTCATCTTGGTCCAATCAGCATCAGACATACTTGCTGGCTTGCTCTTAACACCTTCAGTAAAGCATGTCCTCCTCTTGATTTCTACGTAACCCAATTAAAGCGGGTTGCACCCTCCATTCTAAACGGACATCAGCCAAACCTGGCTCTGATACCACTTGTTGAGAATATCGCGTTTAAGAATGGGAAAATCAAGAACAAACTCCGGAAATCGAAAAACAAATAACCAAGATAATTAACACCAAGAATTTACGTGGTTCGGCAATATGTGCCTACATGCACGGGACAACAACAACAATCTTTCACTATATCAATAATGAGTACAACCAATAATCTTGCCAAATCTCTAGAACTAGGACTTGACGAAAAACCTGAAAGAACAAGAACAAGAAATACACTATCTCTTTTCTTTTCTCTCGCACACTTTGCCCTATTCTCTCACTCTAATCTCTTGAGTGGTATACAATTTATTGTTTTGCTCCCTTCATAAAACTAGTACAATAGCCCCTTTATATAGACATAATAAAGGTCTTTTTCAATAAGGAATACTAATCCTAATTCGAATCTAGTTATGAATCCTACTCCAATTGAGAAACTAACTCCAAATGGGTGAACAACTCCAATTGGGAAAACAACTCCAATTGGGAAAACAATTTAATCCTCTAAGACTATTAATTCCCAATAGACTTAGGACAACTTATCATGGGCTGGAAAAAACCCAACATTAACATCAAGAGCGAATCAGAAAGAAAGTAAAATAGAATAATATAATAGATAATTGCTCTGACATTTGTCCGCTAATATTTCAAGCATGTGAACCAAAATAGCTTTAGGATCCTACTTAGGAGCGCATATAAGTTGATCCGAACCAAGCTATTACTTGTTTGAGCTCGGCTTGGTATGTCGATAACAGAGCTGTACCTACACTTGGGCTTGCGTAAACAGGCTCAAAATTGGCCTTGATGCAACTCCTAGGATCAAGATGCAGAATCAATAGACAGAAGGAGAAGATGGAGAGAAAGAGAAGAAGACAAAGGGAAGGGGAAAACAGATAAGAAAGAGAAGTGAAAAGAGACGCAAATAGGATTTCGATATATCTATCGGCAAAGAATTAATTTCTAGACCGCCTATTGTTAGAATAATTTCCATGTGTCAATACCAAACAGAATGAAAATCCAGCATAAAAGCACACACCAACAGGCAGAGGAAAATAAACGAACAAGCTTTAGCTATCTGAGCTTGAACAACTCGAAAGTGGCAAGGCTCTTTTGTAGACCCAATTCCATGATTCAGTCAACAAAATCAGTACTTGAATTCAGTAAAAGAAGAATAATGAAATTCAAGAAAATGAACAGCTTATGCTAGAGATCAGATTCATGGTTCAGTCTCGACATATAAGTATGCAGTCAAAGTTTTGCTAATCATTGATTTCATTACAAAGTCTCTGGACATTCCGAGGCAGAAATCCAAAAAGGAAACTTATATATAACGTCAGTTAATAAGGAGATAAATAATGGTATTAAAATCACCGAATCTGAAGTGTTATTTGCTGATTCTTCAGTTTCAGATTAATTATGTTACATAATAGATTTTTGTAATAACTGTCAACAATAGGCAGTATAGTAGAATGTAAATTGTAAACCAATCAAACCTGTCCATCTGGTCCAGTAAATTCCATATCAATAGCATCACGGGTTGTTCCACTGACTGGGCTAACAATTGTCCTGTCCTCTCCAACCAATGCATTCAAAATGCTACTTTTACCAACATTTGGTCGGCCAACAATTGCAATTGCAGGAACATACTCTTCCTGTTCAGCAAAATCCTCCAGGTCCTATACAGAAGCATAATAAACTAAATCATAAAGAAATGAAAATATTCATAGAACAAGGCAAGAAATGCATCTTTGGGCCTAATAGATGACGAAAAGCACCAAAAATTTCAAGTAAAGAATAAGAAGCATGAAAAGATTCTACTATTGAAACTGAAAAGTTCACTAACAAGCTCAAAGTACTCTGAAAAGTGAGTAATATGTGGCAAAGTTAAGCCAAAGCCAATTGCCAATTGAAATTCAATATTCAACAAAAGACAGTCAAACTTAATTATTAATATACCCACATTAAAATTTCTGTGATTACTGATTACAAACCTCATTCTTTTTCAGCCCTGAACACACAAGATCAAGAAGCTCTCCAGTTCCAGTTCCAGATATAGCAGATATAGGAAGTGGTGAAAACCTGGTCAACCAACCAAAAACCGTACCTTTCATAAATTAATATTAGTATCCTATTCTGCGTCCACTAGAGAATTGAAATGTGTCTGAGTTTTTTTTATCGGAACAATAAAAATTTATCCTAGCAATAGTTCTTGTTTTTTTCTTATCAAGACAGTTCAATATTCACAAGCCTAATTATAAACAAACAGATTAGTATGGCTTGAAACTTGCGAGATATGTCAAATTTTCCTTTTGATTATCAGATTATTTACCCTTTTTCTTGTGTCTTTAGTGTCTTGTCCAAGTTGGTAATAAAGCAGAGCTAAATTGAAACAATTACAATACTATATCGGTGAAAGGTGTATCACACATAACAAAAAAAAAGTATTTACACCCAGGATAATGCTATCATGCATCACCTTAGCACAACCCCACACCTATAATCCACACCCCAGGTGTGGTAAGAAAGAAATAGAGAAATTTACTATCCAATCCTACGTTATGTATTGAAGAAGAACCAAGGTACCCTGAAGACATTACTATTTATCAGTTTTAATTTTTACAAGAAAATAAAAACATTTAACCAGAACCCTTTTCTCAAAATTTAGTAAAGTAACATACATGAACAAAATGGACAAGAGTTTAGCTTACCCCAATGACCAAAATTCTAATGCTTGCATGATCCCTTTACGTGGAGATTCACACTTGTTAACTGCAAGAATGATGTACTTATCTGAGAAGTTTTTACGTAGCCAATCTGAAATTTCCTCATCTGCTGCAGTTAGACCTGCCTGTTTAACACTGTCAATACCATGTGCTAAAATCTTTACTATTATAAACCCAATATTCACCAAAGTATGTTTTAATTTAAAAACCTTCAAAAGTTCAAATACAAATGTTTTAATTTAAAAACCTTCAAAAGTTCAAATACATACTTATATAAACTCATATCATCTGTACAATATGGTTATATAAACTCATATCATCTGTACAATATGGTTATCATTGTAAAGACATTGAAACAATATACAATGGTTATCAATAGAAAACAAAGTTTTAGGAACTTTTGGAATCATATTGCTCAACCTCATGAACAGTTTTTGACAAGTTCAAGTATTCCTGGGAATATCAATATCTATTTTGTCAAAAAAAAAAAAAAAAAAGAAAAAAAAAAAGAAAAACAGTACTAGTAGCATGATGGGAAAATCTATCATAATCAGAACGACATAACTCAAGCAAAACCACATTGCATTCAACTCAAAGTCCCACCAATCAAATGAATGGCCCTTAAAAGAAATTTGAAAGTCTTTCACAAAGATCGCCAAAACCAAGCTATTTAATGACATCCAAAAGTCAAGTCTTGAAAAAAAAAAGTCAATTCACTTCCTCCACCTTATTATCGTAAACCTGTATTATGTGTATATTTTATACTATTTACAATTTCTATGATCAACTTTATTCAGTATTTTCAATATTAAAATGTACTTGTTAACTTTTAAAAAGTTTTCAGACCAGTATCACTGGCCAATGCTTGAATATGATTATATTTAGAATTTCAACGGAATTTAAGGTTATATTCTTTTTCAACACAAAGAAGCCGAAAGCCAAAATTTTATGGCACATTGCAGTTGTCCTGTATGTATTTACCAAAAACTGTACCTGGCCATCAACGAGGAATATAATGACAGATGATTCTTCAACAGCTGCAGTAGCTTGTTTCTCTATCATTGAGGGCATCCTAGCAACAGCTGCCTCCCTTGAGGCAAGTGGGATTCCATCCATACCAATGGTTGTTGAAATAGCTAATTCTTCCATGACATTAGCCTGGGACTTTGAAACTGTAAGTACACCACCAGTATCCACCACCATAAATTCATGGTCACCCCAAAAGGATCTACCATACAGGCGATCCCTAGTAACCCCTGGCTCATCCACTACAATTGCCTTGTTCCCCTGAGATACATAACAAATATAGAAATAGGAAAAGGAAAGCAAAAGGGAAGTCAATTTATAGAGGTACAAACATAGATATAGTTACATCTGGAAGCTTGAAATTGTTAATTGTACAAAAGTATTGATGATGACTAGAAAATGAAAGGGCAGATTCTGGTAAGTACCGAGACAAGACGATTAAATAATGCTGATTTGCCAACATTCGGTCTTCCGACAATTCCAACCCTTGGAAGAAGATGGTCAGGGATCTGTAATTGAAATTTCAATGGTTTAGAGACTTATATTTTTTTCCTTCATTCCAACACAATGACTCCCCAACTTACACCATTGGAAAATAGTATTTGATTTGATCCTATAATCAACAGTACACTTGGAATATAAAAAGAAATATATAATAAAGTTCTCCAGAAGTAAAAGATAAACAGAACTGAGGGCATATGCAAAGTCTCACTCCAAAAAATTGCTCATGATACCTATTTGCGAAAAACGATTAATCAAAACAATGGCTGCAGTAATTTTTTGAAGTCCCACCTACTTATGATCTTTCAAGTGAAGTATATTCATTTTTATCAATTCCTAAGATAAAGGGCCTACGGTCCTAAGTGCTGAAAGCATGGTAACCACTGTAACGTGAAGATCTTGAACTCATTTAAACTAGCTTGGTCATGCCTGGAGACCTCGGGCACCCTACATCTGTTGCAAGTTTCAACTAACTTCTTACAGTTTATGGTTCTGATATCTCATTCTTAATAGCAGCTCGAATATGCTTTATGGTTCTGACATCTCAATCTTAATAACACCAAAATTTTAGAAGGATACCGGTAATACCATTATCCGTGAGCATTAACCAAACATGAACTCTCATTAGTTTCTTCTGAATAAATAAATAATGAAATAACCATGAGAAGATACTCACAGTTTTAACTGTACTTTTCTGATTCCTCTGCTTTCGACCAACTTTTTCTTGGTCATATTTGTCATCTTCTGAAACCATCAAGACACATTAGAAACTTAGACATCAATAATCCCAAACTAAACGAGAAAATTCCACCAAAAAACCCAAGTTCACTATTTTGTCAAAGTTTAAAGGAGTAAAATTCTTAATGAAAATCTTTTTAAAATAAATATTTTGACACCCACTACTTAAAGCAGAAATTTTGGGAAAAATTCAGCAGCTTTCGGAATAACTCGATCGAATTACGAATTGGGTTTTGCAAATGCAATCAAATTATGAACTGGGTTTTTCCGTTCACAAGAAAAAACACACCAATTCTGAGTTGGGTGCACAAAGAGGAAGAGAACTCTTCAACTAAGTATCGAGCGTCTTCTTCCAGGTCGTCGACGTCGGCCGTCAATAACTCTCCGCCGCCGCTGTCGGACTCATCAACGAGCTCCTCCTCCTCTTCGCCATCGCCTTCTTCTTGTTGTTGGTCATCTGCTGTGGAGGAGATATTGAATTCGTTGGCAGGGAGGCGGGAAACGAAGCGAGGAAGATTGTGAAGAGAAGTGTGGAGAGAAAGGGAAGGAGTGCGGTGACTGCGAGAAAAATATTTGGGAATTGGAAATGGGGAAGAGAGGAGAGAGAGGGAGAAGTGGTGATTCCTCTGTAGCACAAGAGCTTCGAGGGGGCTGCCATTTTTTTGTGTGAGACTGCGTTTTCGGGGTTTGGCGGGTGGGAGGTTTATCCAATTCCATTTTGGGGTTTACGCTTATTTTATAATTTGTTAAATACAATTAATCGTTAGTCAAATATGAGTTTTAACTCAAAATTTATTTTTAGAACATATTTTTTTTGGTTTTATATTTAAGTTAAGAAGTTAATTAATGATTAATAATTAAGAGATGAGACATATGACAAACAAATAAGTGTATGGTGAACATGTTAATGTGGGTGAGAAAAATACACTCTTAAATAAAACATAAAAACAATAAAGAAAGAAATGAACTAGAGCAGATACATTTGACAACTAGAGTGTACACGGTTCTGCTAGTTCGCATATTGGACATGCATGCATGATATGACTCACGGAACACCTAACTCAGCAACGCGTTTTTTAAGGTGCGGACGAAGCTTTGCGGACTGCCCGTACGGACTCAATGTGAATTGTTGGATGAAATCTGAGCGGCTGACCCATCACTAATTCAAAATGGTACCCAACATCAATTCAAAATGTTTGGAATTTAAATTCCCCGCCCCCCCCACATCAACAGTTACCATCTTAAATTTGCCTTCTCCTCCAAAACTCTCCATCTCCCGACAGTCCTAAGACATCCTTCCCGTCGAAAAGTTGTTTACCGTTTGAAAATTTCGTTGCCTTTCGAAACCCAGTCGTAGTTCTGTTGTGCTTGTCATCTCTGGCCTCATTGCACTTCCACACAGAAGTTTAAAAACTCAGGTGAGTTTGGTTCGAGGGTGAGCAGTCGGTTCCACAGAAAGTACGTGGTGCTTGCTTGATTTGAGTTGGTTTCAAAGTCGTTGATTTCCCAATAGTTGACGTCATACTTCATTCCCCAAAGTAAATTTGAAATTTGGTGAGTTTTGAAAATATGGAACCCTAGAAATAAATTTTGTTATTTCTATAAAATTGATTAATTTGATTAATTATGCCTGTTGGTAGATGAAATTAGCTAAAATTGGTGGATATTTGTGGAATTTTTGGGAATTTTGGTGGAATGTGGGTTTATGAAATGTTGTTGATAGGTCATGTATAAGGAATAGGTCGTTCAATTTTTTTTTGAGTGAGTTGGGAATGATTTGTGTCGATGAAATCTTTGTTAATTTTATGAATTAAGTTGATATTACTTAAGTCATGAAGGTTTGTTCATTGTAGATGTATTGTTATGAAAACTTGTTGACATGTGTTGTTAATGTTATACATTGTGGATGCAAATTTCCGCCGTCTCTTGCTTTGACGAAAATGCACCTGCAAAATAATAACACATTCGCTTAATGCCAAAAGCCTCATGCTCCCACGATGAATAGGGGGTCTTGGCCGAAGAATATTCGATGCCAAAGTTAATATTCTGAAAAGAATATAATTTTAGAAGCTTGTGAGTAGCCAATGACTTAGTATTTTAGTGGGATAAGTGGGTTATTCATAGGAGGGTGGACGGCCATTAGGGTTGGGAATGGCCGGCCATATTTGGTGAAATTGGGTGGAGTAATTCAAGATATTATGTGAAATAATATCTTGAAATTACTATGACATTTATTCTATAATAAATAAGGAATTTTGGGAGTTACATTACTAAATGAAATCAATGAGGGAACGATGAGTGGAATTTGAATAAATTTCATAATAACCTTTAACTCTTCCATGGATGGAGGGAATTTTGAGTTGTTATTGTGCGTTGCATGCGCGTGGGAATTTGGGTGTGCCTCGCCCATCTAATGAGCGTAATCTCATCTTTCTTGTCCAAAAATCTATGTGTGGTCTCCAGAATTTTTGGGATTATTTTGGCTCCACAAATGCCCCCATACCTGTTGGGCTACTCGTAGGAAATGACAGTAAGTGTAGAGATCCCAAGCTGCTTAGGGAAACATAAAATTGTTTCCTAATTTGATGTAGATTCTCACTTTGACTTGGAATTAGATTCTTCTAGGAAAGAGAGATAAATTGCCAACAAAGCCTATTTAAGCCTACCATAAGTAAAGGATTAAATTAACTTTCGAGAGCAATTATTTATCCCTACAGGGAAGAGAGAAAGTTAGAGGATATTTTTTCCCCCTCCCCTAGCATTCTTCTTCGCATGCCTGTGCAAAGAACCGTCTTCCACTGCCTTTCTTCGTTTTCACGTTGCACCAAGGTAAGAAAAAAATTAAATTTTCTTCTTCTTGATTTTTTTGGGAACTTTGGGTTTGAAAATTGGCTCGGTGAGGGTCGAGGAAGCGGGACAAAGTAGCCACGAGGTTGTTGTGTTGCTGCTGTCAACTAATTACGGCTTGGCTTGGGCAAAGGTGACAAGGTGCGGGGCGCTGGTCCTAGGCTGCTGGGCTGGGGTGCGTGCTGGTGACACAGAGAGAGGGAGGCACGGGGGTGCTAGTCCCCTTCAAATTGGTTTGGGCCGCAAAGGCCTTTTGGGCCGAGAAGGTAAGAGTAGAGCCTGGGTTAGTTCGTGGGGTAGCCAGCTGGGCTACGGCTTGGTGCATTGCTCCATGTAGTTTTTTTCTTTTCTTTTCTGTGTAGACGTCTAATTTTTCCTTGCATTTTTGTAGGAATTTTTTGAGCATGTCTCTTTCAAGCTACAAGAACGATGAATTTGTTTTGCCGTGGTATCGCCAGGGCAGGTCCGTAAGCAAAGTGGGCTACTTCAAAGCTGCTCATGTCAAGATTAATTCTAATGAGATGTTTAGGGACTTCCTAAAGGTGTACAAGCATGCAATTCTGTCTGGAGTCTGCGTGGAGCGAGCTAAGGAAGTGAGCAGTTGTGAGGCCTGTGGATCTAGGAAGGCCATCAAGTTTCACTGTTACTACTTTGTGCTGGGGTTCAACTTTCTTATGCCACGTTTTTTCCAGGAGGCTGTTTGCTCCATGAAGTGTGCTCTTGCTCATTGTTCTCCGAACGCGGTCCGCGTGATGGTGGGGTTCCATAATCTGAGCAAGTTCTTTGACTTGGACCTGACTGTCAACGAATTCTGATACTTTTTTGACAAAGGCCACATTGAATGAGTTGGGCAGCTGAGATCCCGCCATAGGTTCTTTGACCATTCAAGCAAATAGGACCATGACTGGGCCAGGGAAACCCTAGAAATCTATGAGAGTGGGAATCCGACTCCTCGCCTGGGCTCGTTCTGACTGCTTTTATCGATGATAAGTGAACTGCTTTGTCTTTAGGCTGCTTTATGCTTTTTTTGTTAAGCTGCTATTTGATTTACTGAATGTCCTCATTTGTTTATGCAGATTCAGAATTTGGCTCAACTCCTAAGACTTCGCTGGACATGAAAAAGACGCATATTGCTCTGAGTATCCTTGTTGAGTCCCATGAATAGTGCTGGCTGCTTAGTCATCTTCGCCGGGAGAAAGATGGACTGCTGATAGGATTTTTATCACCTGCCAAAGTAAGGATAAAAACACATAAAATACTTGTAAAAGTACAAGGTAATCGTAGTATAGTAGCTCTAGCAAGGTCGTTCTCCACAAGGATTGAGTGAATAACTTATGTAAATACCAAATCTTAATTAATTATTTGAAAACAAAGTTTGGAAAATGTTGATTTTATGACCTAAAATATTAAAAACGAATTTAACTAAAAACAATTAAATAAATTGGGAAAGTAAAGAAAGCAAAAGAAAATAGTTTTGAAAATCTATTTACGCACTAGGGTTCCTCCGTCACCTTAACAATCCTACGTAGTTCTTCCAATCACGTATGAATTACCCATGCATATTTTGAAGGTTAGGTTTTCCTAATATATGCCCTACTTGGAACCTCCAACATAGAACGTATATCTAACATGCCACCCGTCCGTGGCGTCCAGATCGAATGTGAACATGGAAGACTCATTAAGTTTTGTGAAAACCTTTTGAAAAACCATACAACCCTTAAGATGTGTCGTCCATCCTAAGAAGTTACACATATTAACCATAAGAAGCCTTAGTCAATTTCAGGGACAACCTTCCGCCAAAATTGCATCAAATTACTTTTCTAAATATCCTAATGTTGGCCAATCACTAAAACACTTGTATAGTTTAAACACAGTGATTAATAATTCAAAACTTGCATGCATAATATCATAAGTAAATTGAAAAGAAACTACATATTCTTGCTAAGGCTTGTGGCCTTCCCTTAACAAACGAAATTAGTTACGAACAATCATAAAATAAAATAGGGTAAATCTCAGTTTACTACCCTCAAGTTTCGTGGTTTTCAACATTTAGTACATGAAGTTTTTTTCGTCATAGAGTCATACCTAAAGTGTTAATTTTGGGACAGTCTCATACATCCGTTAGTCTGGCTGTTAAGTCTCCCATTAACTGATGATGTGGCACCCATGTGGACTATGATTGGGCGCCACGTGTCATTAAGGGGTCCACGTGGAAATTAAAAATTAAAAAAAAAATTCCCGCCCAAATTTAAAATATTAAAATAATTAATTAAACAAAAGTATTAAAAAAAAAAACCCAGAACCCCCTTCATCTTCCCCACCCGACACCACTCCATCCCCTCCACAACTCCACCCTTCTATCCTCCCTAACCCAAACCCTAAATCCCATGTAATCTCCGATCCATTCTTCCCTCTTCACCTCCTTGACCTACCTTCTCCCTCTCCTCAACTTTCTTCACCTTCCCAGTTCGGATCTGATGTAAATCGGGTAGCTCTGATTACCCAAATCGACGTGCACAACGGTGGGAGCCACATGACCTGTCTGCTCGACAGCTGATCCACCACCTCCGCTGAGCTCGCCATAATTCTCGACCTCTATCTCTATAACGAATGGTATGGTGAGGGGTTCATGGAGGTTGATGTCGATGTGGGTGTCTTTCGCCAATGCTCGCGGCTATGGGTGTGGCGTACGGAGAGGTTGGAGAGAAGCTTGGGATTGGATTTTTTGGGGTTTGGGGTTTTGCCGACGGAGGAGATGTTGCAGTAGGAGGAGAGGAGGAGGTGATGGTTTGGGGGAAAAATTGGGGGACAGGGTTGGTGATGGGAGAAGTGGTGGCTTGGGTGGGCAAAGGGTGAAGGGGATGGATGGATGTCGGGCGGGGAAGACGAAGGGGGGTTCTAGGGGTTTTTTTTTTTAAAAAAAAAAAAAAATTAATTAATTTAATATTTTAAATTTGGATGGGAATTTTTTTTTGAATTTTTAATTTCCACGTGGACCCCTTAATGACATGTGACACCCAATCATTGTCCACATAGGCGCCATGTCATCAGTTAACGGGAGATTTAACACCCAGACTAACAGATGTATGAGACTGTCCCAAAATTAAAACTTAATGTACTAAATGTTGAAAACCACGAAACTTGATAGTAAACTAAGATTTACCCAACAAAATATTATTGAAAACATAGATAGAAAACACCTTGAAAATAAACTCGAATCGTCAAAAGCAATTCTCCAAATTAGTGTGTGTGTTCTCTCTCTCTTTTTCCTTTCTAATGGCTAATAAGCCTTATTTATACTACTACAAAATAAAATCTTTACTAGAAAATGACTTAGTACATCGGTCTAGTGGTATTTTTCGTCACTTGTAAGTGAGAGGTCTTCGGTTCGATTCTTGCCAAAGGCGAGTTTGAACCACATTATTGCTAGCCCATTGTGAGGCTAAGCCCACCCCCTCCCCTTAGTGTAGATAATATCACTTGTTCAAAAAAAGAAAAAAAAAGAAAAGGTCTTCTAAAAACTAGGAAACATAATAACTTAAAAAAAATTAGGAAATATAATCCTAATCAAATATGGGAAATCTGCCCAGCCACAAATCAGCCACGTTTTTGGACTTTCAGGGCTCCAAAACAGGCCCAAACAACTAGAATTAAAGATTGAAATGTCCCGAACATAATTGCATAAGGCCTCGAACCCAAAAAACATCATCTTGGACGCCAAAAAGCCCAAAGAAGCCCAAAACGTCAGTTTGACAGTACTGCGCACTGCTTCTTTATTTTATTGCCATAAATAAACCATTTGGTGGAAAAATTTGAAACTTTGACATGAACAAGTTGAGGGACTCACGAACATCCTCCAATTGGAATCACTCTAAAATTCGTCCGTTTGACAACTTTTTGATCCAGAGGAAGTTGAATGTCCTACATTAGAAATATAATTCAAAGTCTCAAAATTCTCACAAAATAACTAATAAATTAATACTAAGATTAGGGTAAAATATATAGTATAATATCGACTCATCAACTGCCCCTGAGGGAGGAGATAAAGCTGATCAAGGCTGAGGCGCTAAGTCGTCCAGTCACTGTCGTGGAACCTACTGTGAACGAGAGTGGGAAGAATAAGTCGTTGCCACCTATTCGAGATTTTCCAGTTGAGAAAAAGTCGAAGGCTTCTTCTACCGCCCTTGAGGGTCCACCCACTGTTCAGAAGCTCATGATTGATTTAACTTTTTCCAAGAGGAAGGAAAATGCTACTGGGTATGAGCCTGTGAAGCCAGCTGCTCCGAATGTGGCTAGAACGATTGCTGACATGATTGCACAGCGTAGAAGTTTTGCAAGTGCACAAGATAGTCGTAATATAGCGTTTTGCGAGTCCAAGTATCATTCCCACGAGGATTCTAATTCAATCTCTAATTTGATAAACTAAACCAAATCTAATTATATTAACGACACACAAACACAAAAATATAAACCCAAACAACGAACTATACTCGATCTTAATTAATAATTCAATCAAAGATGTGAAGAGTTTATTGTGATGATTTTATAAACGAACAAAAACAGAACCTTAAATAAAAACTAAAATTAAAGAGAAGAAAACGTTGTGTTTTAAAGCAAGTGATGAAAAAGTCTAGGGATTTGGAATCAACCACAAGCAATCTAATTTAGGTTTCAATGCATTCAATGGATCTTTCGATTCTTTAGATGATAATTCCCGTATCTAAGTCCTTATTAGGCACATTAGACCATAGTTTTGCTTAAGTGAATGATTCTCTCCTAGTTCAGGCAGAGGTCATATATTCTAACATGCAGTCTATCCTGGTTAAGGCATAAATTTAACAAGTAGGACTCTTTACGCTCTAGAAAACAAGGGAACCAAGCAAACCATTATTCTTTGTCAAGCAATAATGTAATTTACCACACTTAACCACAAGAAGCTAATTGAATTATATTGCTAGTTCAGCCTCAAATTCATCTTCCAATCTTACTAGATGCAAAGTCCTAAGGTGATCAGTCAAAGAACTCAAACAAAAAGTAACAATTCAAACAATGATTAAGCATTCATATGAAAGAAACTAGGAATCCAATAAATAACATTAAAAACAATAAACATCCATCCTAGGGCATCATCCTAACCCTAAAAAAAAGAGTTTAGTTACTCATAAAATAAGAAAACATAATTAAAACTCTTAAAAACATGAAAAACTTAGGAAAGATGGTCGGCGGCTGCTGCTCTTCTTCTCCAAATGTCGCAGAAAATCCCCCAAAAAGAACCTCCCTTTTTTGCTCCTTGGACTCCTTTTATATAGTAGACAAATCCTAACATAATTAGGTCTTGTGATATCCTTTGTATTTCATGACTGATGATGTGGCGAATCAACTTCCCAATTAATTACTTCAAACCCATTTGAAATAGGATTAAAGTCAGCTCAACACGTTCGACTGAATGAAGACTTGAAAAACCCAACAGACTTTGCAATTTCCGCGTAGACTTGGCTGACCGATGTCTTGTACAAAAATCTTCATAATGTCTTCTAGGAAACTCGGAATCACGAACTGTAAAATTCCTCTGAAAGCTAACTTCCATATCTTTCCAATGGTACAAGGCTCAACGGTTGGTTCGTTCTGAGGAAGTACATTTTAATCCGTAAAGTTGACTGATCTGCACAAACAGCTTCTGCTTCCAGCATGCCAAATTCATTTCAATAGCAAAAGTGCTCCTTTTTCTTCTTTCTTCCTCTTCACTCATCAAATCTAAGAAAAACATAAAACTAGTGAAACAAACTAAATTCACTAAAAAACATAACAATAATTTAAATTAAAGGGCATTAAAATGTATGCAATATTGATGGTATCAAATACTCCCAAACTTAGACTTTGCTTGTCCTCAAGCAAACACAACAAAGACTCAAGATTAAATTTAAACAAAACACAGTGCGGTTAGACTTTCCAAATATACTCCTCAAAGATTACAGGGAAAATACATCTCAAAGAATAGAGAAACATTGTAAGGATTCTACACATGATTCAAAAGTTAACAACACCTTACACAACCATTCCTCCAGTACCTGTATGACTAGCCAATAATTAGCACAACGCTTGTAACTCGGATAGGTATATGCAAACAAGCGTGATATGAGTGATCTCTGGATAATCAATGTATCGAACCCCATAGGCTTGCTCTTCATATCATCTCTCCACTAATGTAAATCAATGCAACACCAAAGATCAAATGGACTTTACAAAGGTTGTAACGTTAGGCTAGGTTATTGGCTATGAAAGAAAGGGTAGGGAAAAACTAAAACCTGAGATATACCAAGACTTCTTCATATGTAATTCAGTCGAGCCTCTTTTGAAATATGATTCTTCCCGTCCAGGACTCATGTTGTAGGAATGAAACAATTTCAAACTTTTCAATTTCTTTTTTTTTTCTTCGCCTTTTTTTTTAAATTTAATTTAATTTTTTTTTATAAAGAAACTAGTAGTAATATGACACATGGTACCTCAGTACACGCCACATCTTTGATGTACTATCTTCATCATCTTGGTATTCATCTCAAGCTATAAGGTATGGCTAATATATGTTAAATGGGTATAAATTAATGTGGGTGATGAAAGAAAAGGCTAAGTGTTTGGCTTCAAAGGGCTAACTAAGGATAACATAACATAAATGGTTAACTAGAAAGGCTCACACGGTCCGAAGATGGCCAAAATCATCTCCCTAATATTACATGATTTAGGATTTCGCCTTGAGAAATATTGAAGCAAGTTCTAGTATTCGTTGAGATCTTAATGATTACTTAATCTGCATATAATTCTCTAAGTAAGCAACAATTGCATTAACCTTGGTTAAGTGCATGAGAAAGGTGTAAAGAATGATCTTATAAAGCATGGCTAACCAAGGAATCAAATAAAGAACAAAAACAATGCTTAACGATTTCTTAGAACCATATTTAAGTGGCAACCAAGCTATTATCATTGGATTTGGAAAGGACTAACCAACACGATTGAGAGGAGCAAATATATATATATATATATATATATATATATATATATTTTTTTTTTTTTGAATTTTTTTTTTTTTTTTTTATGGATTTTTTAGATACTAATGAAAACAGAACATAACAACTAACAAAAACTAAAAGTCAAGACTTGAAAACGCAGACTCTATCTTACCAATAACCTATTTCTGACCTCTATTCAGTTTTTTACATAACGGTTGGATTAAAAATGAAAAATTAAAGAACGCTACATTTACTGACAGAGAGCCTACAGATTGTTCCAGAATTTAATAAAACAGAGAGCCTACGTTTACCGACTCAAAACAACTAACTGAAAAAAACTAACAAAATGAGATCCCTCCCCCAAACTTGAATAACCCATTGTCCTCAATGTGAAGTGACATAGAAGGCATGCAATGAGTTAAACAAATATGGAAAAGTAAAGTTGAAGAAAAAAAATAAACTGAAGAATAAAGAGTAAAGTTTAGAACTCCCCTGGTCATGATGAAGTCCACTCTTAAGCACACAGCAAGCTCCATCTTCCTTCTTCAAAAATTTGGGTTGCCTCCCAAGAAGCGCTAAGTTTTAAGTCTTCAGTTGGACATAACAGTCTTTATTTAGGATCATTGAGGTACAAAACCTCCTCATTCATTTGTGAGATAAGTTCCAGGTATTGCTTCAAACGATGGCCATTCACCTTAAATGTCAAACCATTATTCATATCTTGAATTTCCACAGTACCATGGGGATACGCTTTCACAACGAGATAAGGTCCATTCCATCTAGATCAAAGCCTAGTGGGAAATACTTTGAACCTTGACTTTTTCCACAAAACTTTTTGGTTTGGTTCAAAATATTTCTGAAGTAAAGCTTTGTCATGAGTAACCTCAAACTTCTCTTTCATTCGATCCACAACATCGATCTGAAAACAATCATGAGGATCCAAAGGACTCTTCAAAGCTTCAAAGATCTGAAATTTTACAGTAACCTCCTGCACAGTCATGGTTAGTAAACCAACTTTTACATCAATTTTAATACCTGCAATAGCCATGAAAGGTCTACCAAGAATGAGAGGTAGCTCATTGCCTAGAATTTCAGCTTCTTCCATGTCCAAAACAATGAAGTCAGCATGGAGAATGAATTGATCAACCTTGACAATACATCTTCAATAATGCCCCTTGGATATTTCACAGAATGATCTGCAAGTTGCAAAGACATGGAACAAGGCTTTAACTCCCCCAAACTTAGATGTTTGTACGCAGAATATGGCATAAGATTGACACTTGCTCCCAAGTCATGTAAAGCTTATTCAAATTTTCTTTCTCCAATAATGCACGGAACTGTAAAGCTTCCTGGATCCTTGAGTTTTGGTGGCAATTTTCGTTGAAGCACTGCACTTACCGTTTCTGATAACATCACCTCTTCATGTTTTCCATACTTTCGCTTGTGAGTACATAGTTCCTTTAAGAATTTTGCATATGACGGAATTTCTTTGATGGCTTCAAGCAATGGAATGTTGATTTGAACTTTCTTGAATTGGTCCAATATATGCCCCGGATACTAATCTTTTCTTCCCTTTTGTGCATGCTGAGGGAATGGTAGAGGAGGATCATACACCACATCCTTAAGCGTTGGATAAAATAAAGTTCTTTTCAGCTCAGATGGTGGCTGTTTTGAACTCTTAAAAGAATGATTTTGCTGCTGGTCATTCATATCTATTCCCTTCTCCTCCTCCTTTTCAACTTTCTCATGCTTCTCTACTTTGTTGTCGATCATCTTCCCACTTCTCAAGGTTGTAATGGCCATCACATGCTCATTATTTCTTGGGTTAATTTATGTTTGGCTTGGAAATTGCCCTTGTGCTCGCTCCAATTTGTTCAAAGTAGAAGCTATTTGTCCCAATGGAATCTCAAAATTAGATTGAGCCCTTTCCAACATCGCATGACTCTGTCTAAGCGATACAACTTCCTGTTCATACCGATCGGTTTTCTTTAAGAGTTGAGATAACATGTCCTTGATAGAAGGGTCTTATTGAATTGGAGGAGCTTGATAAGGCTACTGATATTGCTTTGTTGAATTGGATGATCTCATGCTATTTTGCGAATCTCTCCAAGATAAATTCGAGTGTTCTCTATATCCCAGATTATAATTGTTTAAGTACGGATCATTTCGGGGCCTCCCACTAGGACCTCTTTCACACCTTCTAAATTAGGAGTTGCTGGACAATTTTCCATGTCATGGGCGATGCTTGCACATAAAGTACTTGGCTATGTGGTTATCTTGCTTACTAGTGGCATGAGAAACTTCATGAGGGCTGCCACTTGTGCCTCTAAACCCGTCCTTGCATTAACTTCATAAAGGCCTCCTCTTTTTGTTGATGGTGCAGTTGGAACTCTCGAATCTTTTGTAGGAAAATCCCAATGCTCATAATTTTCACATATAGTTTCAAATGAATGTATGGAGTCTTCTGGAGTTTTGTCCATCAAGGTTCCACCAACTGTTGAATCAACCAAACTCCTACGCTGAGAGTTCAAACCTTTGTAAAAATAATGAACCTTTTGCCAAGTGTTGAAACCATGATGAGGACATTGAAGAAACAAGTCCTTATATCGCTCCCAACTTTCATGAAACTGTTCACCTTCTTGTTGCCGAAAGCTCATAATTTCATTGATCAGAGCATTGGTTCTTCGAGCAGGGAAGAACTTGGACAAAAACTTCTTGGATAATTTTGTCTATGTGTCGATAGAGGCTTTGGAAGAGAATCCAACCAACTGCTTGCTTTATCCCTAAAAAAGAATGGGAATAACTGAAGTCGAATTTGCTCTTCGGTAACATTGGTGAAGGTGAATGTGGAACATAGCTTGAAGAACGCCTTGATATGATGGTATGGATTTTCTTCCTCCTTCCTAAGAAATATAGGCAGCAACTGAAAAATTTGTGGACGAATCTCAAATCGCTGCGCAATTGGAGCCAAAACAATGCATGACGGTGCGTTGTACTACGTTGGCCTTGTATAATCATGCATGAGCCTTGGTTGTGGTGGTGGCAACGGTGGAGGATTGTCTCTACCATTATTGACTACTTCCCCCATGGCTGGTTCTTGAAACACTCGCTGTCTCTGCTGTTCTCTTAAAGTACGCTCAAGTTCTTGATCTATAGGAATCAACTCAAGTTGCAACAAACGTCTACCTTGCATATACGATCAGACTTTGCTCCTTGTTTGACCACTGCTCGGTATTTTGCAAATTTCTTGCAGCTCAAATATCCAATCGTTGATCTGTTTTTTGGGTTGAAAACTAGACTTCTGGGGCTTTCCAACGATATAGAATGTGCCTAGTAAAATATCGAATGGTTCAGTCCAAAACTGTGTCGAAACAGTGATGCAGAAACTAAAATAAAACAGTGATGAAAATTACTTCTACTTATCTTAATAGTTATGACACTTATTCAAAAATAGAGAACAAAACAAAATCAAATTGAATAAACTACAATAAATGACTTATTAGATATGGAATAGAATATCAAGTTGGGGGACTCAATTAGAGTCCCCGGCAACGGCACCAAAAACTTGGTGTAAACTTACAAGTGCAAAAGATAGTCGTAATATAGCGTTTTGCAAGTCCAAGTATCGTTCCCACGAGGATTCTAATTCAATCTCCAATTTGATAAACTAAACCAAATCTAATTATATTAACGACACACAAAACACAAAAATATAAACCCAAACAACGAACTAGACTCGATCTTAATTAATAATTCAATCAAAGATATGAAGAGTTTGTTGTGATGATTTTATAAACGAACAAAAACAGAACCTTAAATAAAAACTAAAATTAAAGAGAAGAAAACGCTGTGTTTTAAAGCAAGTGATGAAAAAGTCTAGGGATTCGGAATCCGCCACAAGCAATCTAATTTAGGTTTCAATGCATTCAATGGATCTTTCGATTCTTTAGATGATAATTCCCGTATCTAAGTCCTTGTCAGGCACATTAGACCATAGTTTTCCTTAAGTGAATGATTCTCTCCTAGTTCAGGCAGATGTCATATATCCTAACATGCAGTCTATCCTGGTTAAGGCATAAATTTAACAAGTAGGACTCTTTACGCTCTAGAAAACAAGGGAACCAAGCAAACCATTATTCTTTGTCAAGCAATAATGTAATTTACCACACTTAACCACAAGAAGCTAATTGAATTATATTGCTAGTTCAGCCTCAAATTCATCTTCCAATCTTACTAGATGCAAAGTCCTAAGGTGATCAGTCAAAGAATTGAAACAAGTGATTAAGCATTCATCTGAAAGAAACTAGGAATCCAATGAATAACATTAAAAACCATAAACAATCATGCTAGGGCATCATCCTAACCCTAGAAAAAGAGTTTAGTTACTCATAGAATAACAAAACATAATTAAAAATCTTAAAAACATGAAAAACTTAGGAAAGATGGTTGGCGGCTGCTGCTCTTCTTCTCCAAATGTCGCAGAAAATCCCACAAAAAGAAACCCCATTTTTTGCTCCTTGGATTCCCTTTATATAGTAGACAAATCCTAACATAATTAGGTCTTGTGATATCCTCTGTATTTCATGACTGATGATGTGGCAAATCAACTTCTCAATTAATTACTTCAAACCCATTTGAAATAGGATTAAAGTCAACTCAACACGTTCTATCTTGGGCTTTGGGCTTCGACTGAATGAAGACTTGAAAAACCCAACAGACTTTGCAATTTCCGCATAGACTTGGCTGACCGACGTCTTGTACGAAAATCTTCATAACGTCTTCCAGGAAACTCGGAATCACGAACCGTAAAATTCCTCTGAAAGCTAACTTCCATATATTTCCAATGGTACAAGGCTCAACAGCTGGTTCGTTCTGAGGAAGTACATTTTAATCCGTAAAGTTATCTGATCTGCACAAACAGCTTCTGCTTCCAGCATGCCAAACTCATTTCAATAGCAAAAGTGCTCCTTTTTCTTCTTTCTTCCTCTTCACTCATCAAATCTAAGAAAAACATAAAACTAGTGAAACAAACTAAATTAAAAAACATAACAAGAATCTAAATTAAGGGGCATTAAAATGTATGCAATATTGGTCGTATCAAGTTGCTTTTATCGTACCAAATGAATACCAAATTTAGAAGCTCTCGTATTTGATACCTCACATTACTAGATATATTGCTAAGGTAGTTTTAAAGGAAAATGTTTTTCATTTCACGAACGACTCGCACCTTTGCTTCATCCCTTATAAGTGTAGAAATCCTTGTGTTAAAGTTCATCTGTATCTAAGGGATCATTTTTTGAGAAAATCAAAAGTTACTTGCTCCTCCCACCATTATGGCCGGACTAAACATGTTTCCATTTGTGGTCAATTTTCTTCTAGCGAGTTGCGCACTTCCAACATTGGCACATTTGGATGACTTGCCGGCCGTGGTTGAGTGCAAAAAATATTTCAGCATAAAGTATGCATTCGACATGTACAACTATATTTTCAAAGGGCGGAAAATTGGTGACGGTAGTTGTCCAACTCTTGTGGCGTTGGGAAGACCGTGCCATAATGTTTTCGTGAACATCACTTTTACTTATGAACACATCGGGAACATAACTGCCATTCAAGCCAGGGTTGACTGAGTATTTAATCATTGTACAATTGTAACTTCCGTCCCACCTCCTTCTGCTTTATCTTAAGCAGAGAATTGATTTTTCTAAGGCTAATAAATTTTTGGGATGTTTCATGAGTTAGACGAAATTTTGATATACTTGCTTTGATGCCTTGTTACAACTTCACTTTGTTGCTATGAATTGTAAAGCATTTTCTTCATGATTGAGGAATGAACTATAGTAATAAAACAACTACCATGCCAATTTAGAAAACTTCGTGAAACATCATAAAAGTAATGTAGATGAATTTTATATTTGTTCGGACCTGTGCATTACGTTCCGTTATTGCAACTACACCGCATATTTATGTGTCCTGCTTACTATCGTAGAAACTTATACTGCTAGTCTCATTTCTATTCATATGATTGCTATCTTCCTTGTAATAGTCATACATATCTTCTTTATTGTTTCTGGATCTAAGTTGAAAAAGATGAAAACTTCGCCATATCGAATTTCTTAGAATTCTTACAAACGACGCTGAAATAGGTTGATGAAACGGCAGAAGCGAGAGAGGCAGAAACTGCAGACCATTTGCAGTAGCTGCCAGTCTCGATCTCCCTCCATCTCTCTCCATCACCATCTCAATCTCCACCTCCACCTCTGCTCTATCCGGTAAGTGATTTGATCTTGTATTTAATTTTTTTCAACTGTGAATTCAAACTAATAAAAATAAATTTGTTTTCTATAGGGTTGTTGTACATGATTATGTACACGTAAAGCTTAAATATCCACATAAAATTTGCATTTTCTTGATTGGAATTGGGAATTTTTCTGTTCTTTCTCAATTCTACCATAGAGAGAAGTATAAAAATTATACTCCTGTAGTTTTCAGGATTAACCCCTATTCCGATTTCTAATATTTTTCACAAATAATTATATTTTTGTTTAGTTATATTTTATTCAAATATTCTTATAGTTTTTGGTAGAATATTCAACTATCTTAGAAAAGTAAGGAATGTGATTTCACACCGAATATCCCAGTACTTTGATTTTTTTCGGTTGGTTGATGAATGTACTGAGACAATTATAAAGAGAATGAATATAGGTTCGGTCCCTGATCTCATAACTACACGTTCAATACAGAGCTTGCTGGCCACGTAGTATTACGATTTAGTGGCATTCCTCTTTACTTATAAGTAAGGTCTTATGTTTGATTATCGCCAAAGTCTAATTTAAATCACATTATTGCTAGTCCATTGTGAGGCTTAGCTTATCCCCTCTCAGTTGAACAAGAAGATTAGAATCCGAGTGTGAAGAATTTGGAGACCCAAACTAATTGGATCTCATGATCGACTTGCATATACCTATAATTCTTTCTGTAACTTGCATATTTATTGCAATCTTTTTTGTTTTGCAGAAATATAAAGCACAAAGTAAGCGATAATTCTTTTTCTTTACGAACATTCAGGTAAATCCAACACCCAAAACATTACGGTCTTGACTTATGTAGCCAAAGCTGATGCAATGCTGAATATTTTCTTTTCCAACATCAAGTTTGGGCGCCAGTTCAAATGAAACCGTAAAAAGGATCTTCAATTGCTGTTTTGGATTTGGCGCTGTTGGCCTCGTTGTAAGTTTGGACAAACTTAGTTGATCCCAAATCCTTCATTATTTATACTGATACATGCTTTGTCTAGGTTGCTGAATGTGCAAGAATTTTCTAGGGAGTCACAGATGATTTGGTTTGACTTGAAACCCAAGAGATTTGAGAAAGGTTTTTATAATTTTTGTCCATTTGATTTACCATGATTTAATAGGTAGTTTAGTGGTGATTTGGATCCCATCCAGATCCTCTTTGTGAGGATCCTCACATCCTATTTGTGAGGATCCTCACATCCTATTTGTTCGTCGTACATTGTGCGGTCAGAAATCATTTTGAATTTTTTTATTTAAAATTAAACACAAACAGTACCTAACGAAAGCTGACCACATGATGTACGATGAATGAATAGGATGTCACATCCCTAGGATAGGATCAGGAGAGGATCCTCATCCGTTTAGTTGGAAAATATAGAAACAAATTTTCGCTTAAAACATTATTTATCTGGTTGTAGCCAAGAAATTTGGAGTAAATGAGTTTGTCAATTTGAAGGATAAACCAGTGCATGACATCAAATATCATGTTATTCTTCGTAAATGTTGTCGTATATATCAACATAGATAAAACCATCTTCAAAGGAGATGTCAAATTTTAAACAAAAAATTTAAATTTGACAGCTTATGTGGCACTTAGACATTTAAATTTTTTTTTTCTCCACCTGACATGTCAAATTAAATTATTATTTTATTACATTATTTTCTTTTCTTTATCTTTATATATATATATATCTACTAATTAATAAAACACTCATTGTCAACCAAAATCCTATGAAATTACCAGTTTAACCTTCTAATTAAAACAGAACATAAATAAGAAATATGGGGTAGAAATGTAATTTCACACAACCAAATTTTGTTGTTTTTTTTCAAGGCCTCACCTACATGTAATCCTAACATATCTCTAATTAAAAAAAAAAAAAATCTTCTCACTCCCACATTCTCTATCACTCTCTTCCTCTCTCCTTCTATTTCAAAAACGAAAAAAAAAAAAATTTCTCACACACTTTGTGTGTAACAGCCCGTCCCAGAGATTTCGTACGACGGATGTGAAATGACGGAAATGCCCCTAGGCATTAACTAAGGTATGTGTGTGTATCTAAGTTTGGGAGTTTGGTTTGGTGGTATTTGGACCACACAAACACACACACTCACACTCTTTCTCTCTCTCACTCCCGCACTCTCTCTCTATCTCACAGACTCTTTCTCTCCTTCCCTATGTACAGACACATCCAAATCCTCCCCAAACTTAGCAGATCGAGGACGTGAAGACCACCATTGTGTTCATCTCGTCCCTACGAACACATTGGTACAAGTTTCAGGTAAGAAAGCTTTCGAAAACCCGAGTTCTCACAACCTCCGATTTTGTCACTATTCATGCACACGTAAAACCTTGTGTTTTTGGAGATTTCAAGCTCATATGGAGCTTTATGAGGTCCTAAGGAAGCTCAGAGTAGTTCGTTTGAAGATTTTGGACGTCGGAATCGCGAGATCGAGGAGTTTTCATTTTGGCCAGAATTATCGAGGCTTTTTGAATCCCCAGCGAGTTGGGGGTCGAGTCAGGTATAGTTGTGTTCATCTTTGTGAGATCTTCATTTTGGTATAAAGTACGTAGAAGTTATGAAGATTTGAAATTTTTCCAGAAACCGGCGAGAATCGGAGTTTCAGACAGCGGCGTTGATGGTGGCGGACGGCGGCGATCGGCGAGGTTCACCGGAGAAGAAAAGCGAATATTCCGTCAAGGCTGATGGAATATTCTAACGCCGTCAGGTATCTTTAACGGTTTCTGTTACGTTTTAACAGAATATTCCACAGAATATTCCTAACGGCGTAACTGTTCCGTTACACGTGCCAGGCACGTGGCCTCGCGTGGCCGGCACGTGGGTGGTCGGAAATTTTTTCTAAAAATATGGGGATGATCCTGAGATTGTGTAGATCACAGTGGTATATTCATATACCCAAATTGAGCAATGTATGAGAAGTTATTTCTAAGGTTTCGATTATGTGCATTAATTAACGTTATTTCAGTTATTTCTCATATAGGCGAGACCTATCCGGAGGACGAGCGTAGCCAGGCTAGGCACGGGGGTTACGACCCGTCTACTTATCAGTGAGTGGGCATTTGTTTCCGTATATACCTATATAATTGAGATTTTCCCAGAAAATCAGTTTAAATGAAATGTGATATGAAATGCCATGCAAAGTATCTATTTATTTTATTATGCGTTATTGATTGCTTATATTAATGTTGGTGCTGATGACGTACAGGTAAGTGGCAGGTAAGTTTATTTACTAGTTGATAAGAACGAATGATGTGATGTGATGTGAGGTGATATGATTAGAGCTCATAAACCTGCACACTGATATTAGTGCTCTCGCCCAGAGAAGGGCTCAGTCTTTCACGTGTTGTTCACCTCCCGCACCTTATGCTCGCCTTGGATCCAAGTTAGGTGTTCAGTCCTGTCGAATAGGCCACTATAGGTAGGTTCGACTCGTAGGTGACCCGCGATTTATCGCTCAGTCTTCACGTGATTGTAGCGCTAGAGCATATTAGTTTATTATCAGTAATGTTGTGCAGACCACTAGAGGTGGTAGTGATGTGTGTGCAGGATCTATATATATATATATATATATATATATATATATATATATATATATATATATATGATATGATTGAGATGAGTATGAGCTATATGATATGATGAGATTGTTATGAGCTATATGATATGATGAGATTGTTATGAGCTATTTACAGCCAAAGGTTGAGTTGATTATTTAGTATTCAATCACATTCACAGATTTATGCTTTGGCATTCAGTTATGATACTTTGGCATGACATACATACTTTCATACATACATATTTTCCAGCAGAATTTTGAGAATTATATACATGAGTATATACTTTATTTCTGGGAAATTATACAGGTTTTACGGCGAGGGGTTATAACTTTTGAAACGAAAGGTTTTGAAAAGATTTGTTTCTGACCCACTCAACTTTGTTTTTCGCCCCTCCAGGTATTAGGTAGTGTTCGTTGGTGGCATACGAGGAGCTCATCAGACGTTCTGACAGAATTCACTTATGTAGGACCACCTTCAGGTGTTATCTCTATTTAGTACTTCTGCTTGACTGCACGTAGACTTTTATGCTCTATATTAGTGGAATTCACACTTCTTTCACACTAGTATTGCTAGTGTTTCGATTTTAATTGATTCGTAAATTCTATTCTTTATTGCTTCCGCACTGTGCACATGCTTACGTCACTCTCACGTGACGGCCAGCACGCTCCATTTTTGGGTCGGGGTGTGTCAGTTTGGTATCAGAGCCTAGGTTTAGCAGTCATGCATATCTTGTGAATATTCTAATTATCTTGGTGTTTCTGTCAGAACTATGCCGCCTCGTAGAGAGCCACGTCGTTCAGCTGAACCTAGTTTCCCTGATATAACTCAGTTAGGGGAAGCCATAGCGAATTCTATTCAGTCAGTTATTCGGCCGCCTCAGCGGACCCCTCTGGAGTCGGTTCATAATTTGAAGATAACCACTTTTGTGGGGGAATGAATGTCCCCAGGGTTCAGAGAAATGGTTGATGCATATTGAGAGACTTTCAGGCTGATGCAGAGTCAGGCGAGTCTATCTCCGGACAGATGGGTCGAGACGACTTCATGGTTTTTGGGTAAGGAACCAGCTTCATGGTGGGGACAGTTGGCTGATGAGTTACCCCAGGAGGAATCTAGAGATTGTGAGGTATTTAAACAGTTATTTTATAAGAGATTCATTCCTCCTGCATACATTGATCGTAAGAAACATGAGTTCACTAGTTTGAGGTAGAAGAAGCTGTCAGCTAATGAGTACTACATGAAATTTACTGATCTATCTCGTTATCATCTGGAAGTTGCTGCTAATCCGGTTGAGATGTTACATCGTTTTAAATTGGGCACTAAGAAGAAATGGCGTACCATTGCGACTGCGATTCCTTGTACTACTTATCATGAGTTTTATGAAGCTTTACTCCAGATTGAGGATTCTGAGAATTTGCCCAGTGACAGTGAAAAAGAAGAGAAAAATGGGAATCGGAATAAGGATAAAGGTAAAGGTCATTTCTCACAGGGGCCTTGCCAGACTCAGAGCTTTAAGCGCAGTGGGACTAGTTCTAGTTCTTCCAGTGGAGGTTTCAGTTCCACAGGTCAGAGATGAGGTGGTAGATTCTTCAGGGATTCCAAATCCCAGAGGCAGGGGAATTTTGGTAGAGGAAATGCACCCTGGTGCCGTAGGTGCGGTAGTCGACATTTAGGGGAATGTCGAAGAGGTAGCAGTGGTTGTTTTACTTGTGGTCAGGAGGGACATCAAGCTACGTTTCACCCTAGGACCAGTCACATTTGAGGCTATTTTTCGGCCATCTCCGGAAACCATTGGGCTTCCAAATAGGTATAATCTTGTTCTACACTTTCCTATCTTCATTTTGATATATTATGGGTCGAATTTGGTTAAGAAACGATTGAGTTACGAAGCTTTGGAAATTGCCCAAAGAGTTTTTAACGGAAAGACCATTTGTGATGTGTTTGATTAATCTCAGGGACCATTTCAATTGATTTTCAATGTCAGGGACCAAAATGATGTGTTTGCTCAATGTCAGGGGACCATTTGTGACAAAAACCCAAATATATATATATATATATATCTCTATGTATGTATATATAGGAATCCTTTCACAAGAGGGATCCCCATTTTTCTAAAAAAATGGGGATCCCCTCTTGACCGTTGGAATTAAGTTTAATGAAATTGTGTGGTTGAGATTGTGTGGCCTGTGTTTTAATCTCAACTACACAATTTCATTAAAGCCAATCCAACAGTCAAGAAGGTGTCCCCATTTTTAAAAAAAAATGGGGATCCCTCTTGGTAAGGGCCCTGTATGTATATATGGGTAAATATCAGTTTACTGCCCTCAAGTTTCGTGATTTTCAACATTTGGTACATGAAGTTTTTTTTTGGTGAAGATCTGTTTTATATTTTAAAGAAACATTAAATTAATAGAAAAATAGTAGTTTTAAGCAAAAGGAACACCTTGTGCAAAAATAACGACGACATGGCCTTTTGCTTCAGTGGGCATTTCACCGGAGCAAATCTTGAACAAAAACTCTTTGTGCGAGATCGACTTCCCAATTGGATTCTAGGTCACGCTCTGGTTGCACTCTTTGAAATCCACCTCCACTGCTGTCGTTGCTTCCACCCGGATACTCTTCGAGTTTTTGGTGCGAGATTGAGTTCCCAATTGGATTCTAGGTCACGCTCTGCTTGCACTCTATGAAATCCGCCTCCACCATTGCCGTTGTTGCTTCCACCTGCTTCGTCTTTGGCGTAAGTCATCTTCTATGAGTTGGATTGGGCATTGGCGCATTATGGAGGTGCTGGATTCACATTTGGTGGAGACTAGGGTTTTTCAATTTGGGGGTTTTCGAAAGCGATGATTTTTTTAGTCGAAATTGGTCTACATAGTGTGTGATAGATGGAAAATCAAAGATTTTCTTTGTGATTGCATTTCGTGAGCTTGGTCTTGGTTCAACAGGAAGATGGGTAGAGAGAGGGCAAAAAATTTAATTAAAGACTTGGTAATTAATTAAAAATTATTTGAAGCTGCTGTCAAATTCGACAGCAACCCCTCCTACTGCCTTTCCATGTCATGCCATGCAGGATTTGACATTTCGGTTGGAAAATTATAGTGCTGTTTTTTGTTACTGTTATGGATGATGTGGATTTTTTAACATTTCCTTTAGAGATGCTCTAAGTTTTGTACGACCTAATTTATTACTTTGATCTTTGAAATCAACAAGTTATTGCTGAGATGACCAATGGAAAAGTTGACAGGAGGATCACAAATCCCAAGTTTGTGCACAGGCAATCCTCTAAATCAAGTTAGAGTTACTTTATCACTGATAGGTTGCCTCACATCACCTCATTTTCTACTTATGCTACAAGCAATCAGGACTCAATTTTGAATCCCTGTGCAAGTGCATTTTAGCCACATCACCAGCAACTACGATTGCTCTGTGGGTACAATTAAACAACCATCGTTCTCAAATTCATATGAAAAACTCATGTAAATGGTATATAGCTAGGACTTAGAAAACCGCCCCTTTTGTTGTACATAAGCTCTTAATATAAATTCAATAGACTAAATATGCAAACTGAAAGAATTATTTTACTGTGTGGATTCACCTGCTTTGACTGGTCTCTTAATTATTTAGAAATGGGTGTTATATTGTGGTCACGTTGCATTAATCATGTTGGTAGCCCTATGAATCCATGTGCTAAGAGATGGATCCATCAACGTCAATTTGTTTTCTACTTGGAACAGTTGTGGATCCTGCTGCCTGCACCTCCA
Source organism: Heteromeles arbutifolia (assembly GCA_024362995.1). NCBI lineage: Eukaryota > Viridiplantae > Streptophyta > Magnoliopsida > Rosales > Rosaceae > Heteromeles > Heteromeles arbutifolia. The sequence goes on along the minus strand of JANCRC010000005.1, from coordinate 25,227,372 downwards.
CCAAATTTTGTGAGCTTTATATATGTCTATGTTGTCTTGTTCCATTTTAGCATGTCTGAAGCTATGACGGAATAAACGACAGTTGCTGTAAAAAAGAAAATGAAATAAGAAAGACATGGTGGCGAGAATAGTAAGCTATGACGGAATAAACGACAGTTGCTTCTCGTGGTGATACCTGCATGGGCGTGGGTGGTTTGGCAGCAGCAATTCTAGAATTTTCCAGTCCTCCACAAAGTTCGGTACCATCTGCCTCACCAGACTCCGTTATAACATTCTCAGGCTTTACTCTAATCTTAACTGGTTTTCCGAGAAGTGATTTATCTTCCAGTCTTGCAATTTCAAGGGCTCTTGCACACACGGGAAAACCTTGATCATCCCAAGACTCCAAAATTACACCGGAGCCCAAGCAGGTTCTTCCCTGGTAGAAGGCTGCAAACTGCCCAGCTGCCAGGCCTTGATCATCTTGAGATAAATGGACAACTGCAACATCTTCGTGACCATCTTCACCGGGTTCCATTATTAAGCTACAATTACAAAAAGCAGGCCCATGCCTAACCTGAAAGGTTTAAAACATTTCAGCTCCCCGACTTGGATTCTAAACAGTAAACACTAACTACAAACCATGCATGGTTCAAAGCTTTCCATGTGACCCTTCCTCGCGAGATTTATCAACATCCAAAACCATGTGTGACACATTGGTCCACGTCTAATTAAAACTTAATGTAAGACTTTTATGCGATGAATGTGGTACAATAACTTATAAGTGCTTCCAAGTGCAAGTTCCAACTCTAAACCCACAACTAAAACTAGTGGCATGTTTTCTAAGCTGCAGTCAAGAAAGTCATCACTTATCAGACTGCCACTAACATGCAATATGTCTTTCTTTCAAAACTCTAAACAAAAGAAAAGACAAACTAAAAGGCAAAGAAAAAACAAGATGAAACGAAAAGAAAGCATGTAACAACTCTAGGCTAGAACCGTGTACTTTTCATTTGTACAGATAATCTCTTTTTACCCTTTGGAATGATGAGAACACAGATAATTCCTCAACAGAACTATTCATATTTTATACCACATTAACAAAGTGGACCACGTCTCTAGTAGCAGTGGACCCACTTGTGGTCAACAACGTGGTCAGTATGCATATGGTGATGTAGCATTTTGATAATATTGAGATCTTTGAGTTCAATACTATAGAGGAAATCATGTATAAGATTCATTTTAGACCAATATTTACTCACAAACACTGGTCGCAAAATAATAGCATTGCATTTTGAAAAACTTAAATACAGAAAGTAAATATAACAGGAATAACAGATCAAATTTTAATTCTTGTACCTTACACTCTAGCTGACTGATCTGGTTTGGGGGCAGACCATTTAGCCATTTCAAGGAGCCAACACGAAACAGGCGCCTTCTTTTTTCATCTGAAAAGTAATTTCTTGACACAAAAACTACGTTGTTTTTTATATCCTTCTCAACAACATACCTGCATAAGAACGTACCACAGACAGTAAAGCTGAAAATCCTGTTTGAAGTGGTACAAGGAGACCCAAACATAAACTAATATTGATTCTCAATAAAGAAGGATACAGCATAGTTAATGCGCGCACGTTAAACATTTGATATCATGCATGGTTGAATTTCTAGATGAAAAATGTAAGAATAGTCTCATGTTTTGAATAACAAAAATATGTTGCAAACCTTTGCTTTCAATGATTCTACTTTTGGAAAAAATGTTTTAGTGCATGCTTAAATGGAATCATCCTGAAAGTCTACCTTTACAAAACAATATCTGCTACTCTGATCAATAGGTAAAGTTAATCATGATAATTCTTCTATTTTGAGTTTGAACATTTATTTGATTATAATATCCAGAGTAATTGGACAAAGACCATGCCTAACTGTTACGATAATTATGAGTATCATTATTATGATATATTAGGGTTCTGTTGGTATTTCCAGCAGAGTCATTTGTGTTTTCAATTAGTGTCTATCGGTATTATTTATGCGCTTGGTTATTTATGCTAATTTGAGTATGAGTCTGCCTATAAAATGGTGTTTTAAATGCTGTATAGCAGCATGGTGAAAATAAACAATTATCTCAGTATATAAGTATTAGGAGGTCAGATGCCCTCGAAGTGATCTAAACTATCCAAATTATCTCATTTGATAGGAGTGATCTTATCACTAACTCAAGCCCAATGTGCTACGCCACTAGAGGCCCATTGGCCCTTAAGCTGGTAGGGCATGATCCCTAGATTTAGGTAGTAAGTTGAACGAATGTTGCCCATTGACCGGTTGATGGCAGACAACACCGAGCATGGACCAACTTCAGGCCCCATTTTGACAGGTCAAGCAGAGCTAACCAGTTCATGACCGTAAATATGTGGGTAGGCACAACCAACCTAATTATACAAATACCTCATCAGAACCATCCTTTCAAAAGTATCCATTCTACAAGGGCACAATCACATTTTGTGGGAATATCCACCAGGATTTTAGTAGCTACGTCAAGCAGAAATAATGAAATAAAAGTCATTATCAACCTAAATATTATACACAGTAGAATACGGATGTCCAAACCATATGGCAATTTAAAACGTATTGAGTATAACAAAAAAGTTGTCAGATAACCACTGTAATATTGCAATTATTGCTTCCCAAATGACCAGATTTAGGATTAAAACGACAGCAGCACAAGTACCACCAAAAAACATTAGAAGTGATCAGCATACCAGGGTCCTCCAGGGAGGCGTAGACCTTGTCGTTGACCAACTGTGTAGAACCAAAACCCCCGATGATTTCCCAGGAAATCGCCAGACTCAGCTTCCAATATGACACCTTCCTTCTCCCCTATGTGTCTCGTGATAAATTCATTGAACTTGATCTATATTAAAAAACAAAAACAAAAAAAAAAGCGAGTGACTGACGCTAGGAATTTTAAAATGGCCACTCAAGTAAACCCATAAAGAATCAATTAGTACCACTCCAAGTTCTACCATACAAATTTTGGCACCCCTATAGGTAGTTGTGCCATTCAAGGGATGAAATTATCTTCCGCAAGACATACCTTCCCTAGAAAGCATATTCCTTGTGAATCCTTTCTGTCTTTGTTAGGCAGATCAAACTTTGTTGCAAGTTTGCGAACTTCATCCTACAGAAATATTTAGAGAAAGGAATCAGTATAAAAGAGTAAAGAGTCTACAGAATGGACTGAAAATAACAAAAAAATGAATTAAAAGGATTACATAACATAGTTAGTAAACTACGGAACAGGTATAGTACGTGGAAAATATGTACGTGTATTATTCGGCAACTTTGCTAGAAAGATGCTTTGAAAATTTCGGCCATTTTTTTAAATTTTTTAATTTATTTGTTTTCATTTATAAATAATATGTTAAAAATACGAATTAAATACATAAATTTTGTGTACTATTGAAAAGTGTGTCTAAATAATGTGTATTAAACGTGAAAATTACGTGTATCATAGTTGGATTTAAAAAAAAACATGCAATTTAACGAATCAATAAAATGTGTACAAAGAAGCCACAGCCAAACACAACAAAACTACGGAAGGTAAATATTTCTGAAAAATGCATAAGCACGTGTATTATACATGACTTTACTAATTATGTTACATAACATAAAGAAAGAATATAACGAAGAAGAGACTACAAATTACAAGAAAGAAAAGTACACATTTTCACAACAAGGTAACAATATCACTTCATTTCTATGTGTATTATACTATTATTGGAGAAACTAATACACTAACGGTGAGACTTTCCAATATTTATAGACAATACATGCTGTACTTCCCAGCTGAATTTGTGATTCAAGAAATATTCAGAATTCAACAGATTAGCACATTTTACAATTAGCTAAGAGAAGTATCAAGTTAAGTATTGCATAGCATTCAAACTAGTACCCACTGACCTTTGATAGACAACCAAGTGGGAATATTAATCTCTTAAGCTGGGCCTGAGAAAGATGTGAAAGGAAGTATGTCTGATCCTTCACCTAGAAATTCAGAAGTTTGATACTATTTAGAAAGAAAAATCAACATAAAAATATAGCAGGCAATGAGATGCAATACTGTGATGTTTCAAGGCTTATCATATCAGAAAGAATATATATATGAGGATGTATGGTGACAGCAAAACTAACACACATGTCAACAAAGCAGAAAACCCTATTTGAATATGAAATGATATAATATCAAACATAACAAGTTTAGCAAGCCAAGATTGATAATCCAAAAATGACAAAATGACAAAAATATAAGTTTTCAAATGTTTATCAAATATAGGTACCATATCTTGTGATAGTTCTAGAACCGAATCCTTGTCCGTTTGACTTGCAGGTGGGTGGACAACATTTGCATAATGCCCAGATGCCACACGGTCAAACTTCATACTGCTAATGGCATCCATGAATGCACCTGAAAATTTATATAAACTTGAAGAAACAAAAAACTAAAAGTTCGATTCTGCATCATAAGAGTCAGAACTAAATCTTAAATTCAACTCATTGCATACCAAACTTTATTCTTGTATTGCAAAGAACATCTGGGTTAGGAGTTCTGCCACATTGATACTCTTCAATAATGTAGGATACCTGAAACATGATGGGACTTCAAAAGTTTCTTCCAGTTACCCAATAAGAAGGAAGCTGATGATGAAGACTGGCCGGTAATATAATTATTCATTTAAAGCTTCTTTTTATTTTTGTTCTGACAAAGGCAATAATCTATGGGGAAGGGTGATTCGAACTTGAGTGCAAGGGGGTGGGAACACTGCTGACCAACTGACATTTGCTACTATTTAAAGCTTTAAGCTCGCAAAAATAATAGCTTATGAAACAGTCGTGAGATACACGGAACATATACTACTAAAGACTACAATTCGAACATAACCTACAATTGAGACACTGGAAAAGTAACGCATACCACATTCTTCCAATATTCATCCGTCAAATGCACGACTTCCAGTGGGACATCAACCTGTAAACAATTGTTGTTTAGTTTCAGTTGTAACGCCCCCCGTTTGCATAACCTATACCAGAAACCAAGATAAAGCTCTTCTATCACAAACAATAGCAAAAGGTTTCCGACAAACACGTGTACATATGGGATTCGATTCACATATATAAGGCAGATGGATGGAAAATGAGGATACATAAACCCAAGAACCAGAATGAACTTCAAAAGGGTGGGTGCATTTGTTGTGCCGCTTGTGTGTGTGTGTTGTGCATGTCTGCGACTCAGCATCCCAGAAAATGTGAACACTCATAGTGAAGTCTCATTCGGAAAAATAAAATTAAAGATCAAATTATTTTCACCCCACTTCTGTTGGTAGTTTAGAAAAAGAGATTGCAAGTGAAACAAAGTGACCTGATTGCAGACAGCATTTGCATACTTCAAATCTTCTTCCCATGGGCATTCTGACCAAAAGTTCTCAAAGTCTTCCTACACAAAATCACACATCAGAAGCAGCTTTTTGTAATTTATATTCTCAAGATAATCAAAATTTTAACACAGAATCAGATACACCGGAATCAGAACATCCGAAATAAAGGAATCCAATCAATAACCCAACAGGTTCACATTTTTCTTTGTTTCTACACTGCCCAATAGAAAGAATTTCCCAATTCTTCTAAAATTGTCGATATGGGATCTCATTCAAACATACTTGGAACCAAATTTTGAGGTAGAAGGCGGTGCAGGAGTGACCGGCGGCATGGAGGAGGCGGAGGGCGACACTGCTATCGACACCGCCGCTAAGCAATACGGCGACTTTAAGGTTCTGATGAGGCATAGAACAGGATAAGTAAGGGCCAACATCTCCATTCAAGCTGTTTGGAGAGCGTGGAGTTTGGGGAACGGCGAAGCAGTTGACGGAGCGGGGGGAGCGGTCGGCGCACGAGCGAGAGAAGGGTCTGAGGAAGAGGAGACTTGTCGGGGTTGGAGAGCGAGGGAAAAGCGAGAGATAGGGCTTGAGAGGGAGAGAGAGGGAAGTGATGTGGGGGAGTAGAGAGGCCGCCATAGCCGCTGGTATTACTCTCGCCATAACGACTGCGTTTTGGAAGCTGGAGGTTGGGGAAGCGTGCTGATTTGAAACTTAAAGTTTTGGTTTTGGAGGGGAGGAAGAAATGGCGGTATCAGTGGATGACGAGGAGGAGCTTCCAGATAATCCGGTACGAAGCAATTGGCAGCTAGTTTGGTATTTTTGTGCCTTCTAAAAAAAATTTGTTTTTGTTTGAGTTATATTTAGAATAGAAATATGATTGTGTAAATTCTAGTGTATCTAGGGATATTTTGGAATATTATCCTTAGTAGATATTATCCTATTAGAGTTGTAATCCTCATATGATTTAACATATCCTACTACTATAAACAAAGGCCCAATGAGGTGATACAACACACCTCACAATTAAATCTCTTTTCTTTCTCTCGCCCCCGGTCTCTCTCCCTGACAGTTCAGTCAAATAAGCCTACAATACGTTATCAGTATGCTCTTGTCAGTAACTAAGGAACTGAGGGATCATAAAAGGAGGTTTTCTTCTACAAAATAAAGGCTTTTATTTGTTTTCTACTAATCAGGTACGTTTAAAATAAAGATATTTGAAACGTCTACGAAACACAAAAACATATAAATTGTATATGATTCATATATTTGTCTATACATATACATATACATACATACATATATATATATATATATATGCTTCATGCATTATGCAATTATTATTTTGCTATGTGGAATTTGTGAGTCAAAGCATATAAATAAATTAGAAGCAATTTAGGGTTTTTCAAACCCTAGTGATGTTGAAAAAAAATGAGAAATATGCGTCATGGCTGCAGCTCGTTGCCGCGCTACCGCTGGCACCACCGCCGACCACTGCAGCTGGCATGCAACCCAACCGCATGGAGCATGCCGTCAGAACGACGTCGTTGTGATGTCTGGACTATGGCAGCATCCCTTTGGGCTTTGTTGTGCCTACACGGACACTAGGCTTTGGCCAGTAAGGGTTACCATGGGCTTGCAGCCCTTTTAAGCTTAAAACCACCAACTTTTGAGTTGTTGGGCTTTGTTCTAAGTCATTCGCCCAAACCTGCAGCAAGCCCGTAGCTTGCTAGGTCCACCCCGTGCCCCAGGCTCACTTGCAGCAAGCCCGTATTGCTTGATGGGCTTTGCCCACTTGTCCGCAACTTATGTTGTTGGGCTTGACTTGCCCCGACCTAAAAACCCGAAAGCCAGCCTCGGCTGTGCCTTCCCCGCACCAACCCGCAAGCCAACTTTAGGTTGGGTTTGCCCCGTGCCTTTTTTTTGGCCGAAACCAGCAGCTATTGCTGCTAGGCTCACCCATACCACACGGCCTAGAGGCCTGCAGCCCTCCCACAGCCCAATGGCTTGCAAAGGGTATTAGAGCCACCATTGAGGAACCTACAGACACCAAACTCGTCGATGAAGCTCAGAAATCTACTGTACTGATCTTTATTCGAAAACACATCCATGATGCATTGCAGATCGAGTACCTAGCTAAGGAGGACCCACGCACCCTCTGGCTTGCTCTGGCCAATCGTTTCAATCACCAGAATGACATTTGCTTGCTTGAAGTAAGACATGACTGGCAGCATCTATGCTTCCAAGACTTTAAGTCTGTGAATGAATACAACTCTGAAGTTTGTAGAATCAGATCACTGCTAAAGTTCTGTAAAGTGGACTTAACAGATGTAGATATCCTGGAGAAGACCTATTCGACCTTCCATGCCATCAATATTATCCTGCAGCAACAACATAGGACACATAAGTTCACCAAATTTTTGGATTTGATCTCTGTTTTACTTCTTGCTGAAAAGCAGAACCAGCTTTTGATGAGAAATCATCAAGCTCGACCCATTGGCTCGAACGCTTCACATGAAGCACATGCGACCAATTCTAGCAACCACAAACGACGAAAACATCGTCGTGGCCGTGATAATGGGCGGCAAGCCCACCCACGGGCCCAAGGTCAACAGAGCCAAGGCCCACCCAAGGGAGAAAATTTGACCTAGAAGAGCCAACCCCTTGCACCTAAGGCCCCAAACTTCAAGAAGAACAATGAACAATGAACAATGAAGAAGCCGAATTTGCAAACTTTCTTATGCAACATGAGCACCATGCCGAATCTTGCTATCGTGGTTCTGTCACGGGGCGTTCATTTGTGCAGCGTGATAGAGAAGAGTGTCATGACCAGATGATGAAAGATTATTTCATCGAATGTCCGAGATATCCTCCTCATGATTTTTGGAGGCAATATCAGATGAGGATAAAGCATTTTGAAAGCATCTTGAACGCAGTTGTCCATCATGACCACTACTTTGTAAGGAAGATAGATGTCATAGGCCAACAAAGTCTATCACCTCATTAAAAGCTCACATCTACACTTCGGATGCTAACTAATGGGTGCTTTACAAACTCAACTAATGAATATTGTCGACTTGCGGAGAGTACTACCGTTGAGAACCTCAAGTGCTTCTGTAAGGCAATTGAAGCCATATATAAAGCCATATACCTCTGCAAGCCAAATTGTGAAGACTTGAAGAGGATTCTAAGCAAGGCAGACGAAAGAGGCTTCCCTGTCATGATAGGAAGTCTCGATTGTATGCATTGGGAGTGGAATAATTATCTTACTGTTTGGGCAGACCAATTCAAGGGTCATCACAACAAGCCAACCATCATGCTCGAGGCTGTGGCGTCTTACGACACATGGATTTGGCATGCATTCTTCGACACTCCTGGATCAAACAACGATATCAACGTTCATTAGTCTTCTCATCTGTTCGATGATGTTGTCAATATATGGGCACCGAAATTGAGGTACAAGGTAAATGGTAATAGGCATGAGCTAGGTTACTACTTAACTGATGATATTTATCCTAGTTGGTTTACCTTTGTGAAAAGTTATTCTCATCTCAATAGTGCAAAGAAGAATTATTTTCGTAGAAACAAGAGTCTTACATGAAGGATGTGGAGAGAGCGTTCGGGATCCTACAAGCTTTGATGGGCCATTGTTAGAGGGGCTGCACGATTGTGGAATGTGGAAGACCTCAATTCAATCATGATGACATGCATAATTTTGCACAACATGATTATGGAAGATGAGTACGTAGAAATTAAAGAAGATTCTGATGAAGATGTGGATGATGACCAACCAACATATACGAGAGCTATGGTAAGAGATGTTGAATATCTCGCTACAACCATATACGAGACCCGACAAGATAGGATCACACTAAGTGAGCATATGAAACGTTTAAATAGAATTCAAGCTCTTCAAGTTCATGACACTATGCAAGGATTTGGTTGAGTATATATGGTGCCGAGAAGGAGAACTTTGATGATGAATAATGTGTTCTTGTATCAAATTTAATTGTGCTATGTTGTTATTTTCTGTAATAATTTTAAGTGTACTATGTTGGTATTTTCTGTAATAAATTGAAGTGTCTTCTTATGATAAGTCTTTTGTCTAGTACGTTGTCAAAAATTATTGAAGGCCGTTTGAATTATTGAAGGCTTCTATTGTACATCAAAGTTTGCAACAATATGTACAAAAATTATTGAAGGCATCTAGAATAATAGAAACAATAATTAATAAGCCATAAATTTAATACACACGATAATTAATAAGTCATAAACTTAATACAAACAACAATTAATAAACTACATAAACTTAATACAAACGACAATTAATAAACCACATAAACTTAATACAATCGATAATTAATAAACTACATAAACTTAATAATGATATCCACCATCTTGACTTGGTGGTGGACTTGGGATATAGCCTTGAGATGAATCATCATATTGAAAGATACTCCTTGTGGCATGCCTTTGCAAAATTTCCTTTTACTTATCACGTAAGAACTTCTTCCTCTCTGGAGTGTATTTGTGGAGGTCCTCCATCATGAAATTACATTTGAACCTTTCTTGCTCCCTATCCTCTTCCTTTGTAAAGGTCAAACGCATTCGGGCTGCTTCTTCCTTATGAGAGCTATGGCTTTCGGTCAAATTTGCAAATCTGATAAAAATTTGTGCACTAATCGGATCTTCGAACTTCCCTTTTCTCTTTGCTTCCTTTTGCTTATCTCTTCCTGGGGGCCTTGCAAAAGAAGAAGTTGGGGTCAGCGAATCGACACCTTGTCTATGCAGCTTCACTATCAAATAATTTTCCCTATTGTTGGTCCACATCGGTTCCCCACCTCGGACAATCCTTGAGGACGTTCCAAGCATGATGAAATTTAAAAGCTTGATTTTTTGGTGTAGTTCTTGTCTTGTAAATTGCCATTGCTTTGTCACCCTATGCAAGAAATACATAAAAACAATTAGTTGCAAAATAATATCATGTACATGACAAATAAATATCAACAAAGAAACTCACAACTTCTGCGGCGCTCCCTCCACTAGCCATGTCAACCACGACTCTCTCCAAGCTTCCATTCCATAAAGTGCATGCTTTGTTGATAACCTTCCACCGATTGTAAACACCACCACCTTCCCTTTGGCCAGCGTTGGAGGTTTCATTGAACTTATCAATGATTTTACCACACAAAACCTTTTTATTTTGATTCGTGCCAAATGCACCATCTTTGCTAATAGAAACGCATGTCAACCATAAAGCAACATCTTCCACAAAGGTCCAATTACGAGCCCTAATATGATTTTTTGCCATCTTGAAAAATTTGGAAATGGGAAGAAATGGTAGAAAGAAAAATTGGAAGAATTGTAGGAGAAAAGTGAGTTTTGTGTGGATGTTTAAACAAATACATAGGTATTTATAGAGTTTTTGAGTGAATTTTGAGTTAAATATATTTTTTTAATTATTTTAACCATTGGATTTAAATTTGGGTTGTTAGATCTTTTCTTTTTACCGTTAGATTTGATTATATTTGATCTCAGCCATTGGATTCAATAAATATATAATTATAAAACTAAAAAAAAATTTGAATGTAGGCCATTGGATCAACCAACAGCCTAATTGATTTAAGCCGTTTGATAAAAAAAGTAGCCATTACGGCTCATTAACTGTGGGCGCAAGTGGCTGACATGCCCACGTGGGTGGGGCCATGCCGTTAGCTAACCTTGGCGCATCGCTCACGTGCTCGCGTCCGTCCTCGGCGTCTAGCTTTCAAGCACCCATTTCCACTCTAACTGGTGGGCCCCACACGTTTCTTTGGGCTATTTCCTAGCCGGAATTTGACATTTTTTCCGATTTTAGCTTCTAACTTCAAATTAGAACTAGGGTTGGAATGGAATTTGGGGGTAGAATAGAAGGGAAATATTAGGACTTACTCTAAGGGTTGGAGTTGGTCTTATAAAACTAAAAAAAAAATTCTTAATTTTTTTAGTGCAATATTATTACTTAGTTTGTTCTAAATGATGAATATTGTATTATTTAACATAGATGACATGACACAAACTCAAAAACTTTGTCCGAACTAAAGTTAAAACCATTGTTTCAAAATTAAAATAAGCATTGTTTATAAAACTAACAAAATAAAAGTTTTTCAACAATTTTCTTTTGAATTGTAATATTATACTTAATTTGTTCTTAATGATGGATGATTGTTTTATTTAACTCAAATAACATGACACAAACTCAAAAAAATTGTCCAAATTAAAGTTAAAATCACTATTTCAACATTAAAATAGGCATTGTTTGTGACCACCTGTCCCTGCTTTTACGACTTTATTAATTTTAAATGTGCGAATTGATGAAAATGCCCCTAGAGGCGAGGGTGTTGACCTTCATGGACTAGCGTATAGTGAGAAGTGCGAAATATTCTTTTAGCGTATCCTTGTAGTACTCAACAATACGAAGGCGTCGACGTAATCATAATCGAATTTGGAGCTACGATAGAGATTTTACGGACTTACGAATATGAAGGGCGATTTGGTAATTTCAATTGGAAGATATTTTGTGGCTTGTTTTGTAAGACATGTGGGGCCCATCCCCCATTCCTTCACCTCTCCCGTGTCTCCCTATCTCTTAGGACACACTCTCTCTCTCATTTTTCAAACCTTCCTCATTTCACTCCTCCACTTGATGACTGCCACCTCACCTCACTTCTCTCTCTCAGCTCTCTCTCTCTGTCACTCATTCTCTCACTCACCCTCATTCTCCGGGAACCACCACGACACCACCACCACACAAACATCTCGTCGCTCTGGCGAGCTCCATCGCCTCCGTCACACCATACCACCATCACTATCGCTAGCCCATACATTCAACGTGCTTCAACGAGTCCTCAGTGCAGTCGTGCACTGTACCCCCATCACTGGTCGCCACTCTCTGGCGAACCCCGTCGGCACCCAAACACCCTCAACGACACCACGTCGTCCCTCTCCACGATTTTAAAATAAGGAAAAGAGCGAAGCTCCAATTTGGAACCATGCCAAGAAACCCGAGCCCAATATTCCGGGTTGGAATTTTTCCGTTGATGGTGAGTCTCATATACAACTTAAAACTTAGTGGATCACATTTTGGTTTGTGTTTTTAGCTTTTTCTAAGGTTTTGGTAAGAGTTTTGGTGCGGAAACGATGTGGGGGAAGTAACCTGGTTTTCCAGCGAGAGACCAGGCGGCTTCGAGAGGTTTTCCGGCCAATTTGGGTCATGGCAGGACCCTATGTTGTATATTTCTTTTCCTCTCCTTTTGAGTTTCAAATTGGTATATTAGATTGCTAGTTTTGGTTGAGTTTTGAAGCTAGTGGAGTTGGAAACGTTTTTCGGTCAAATTTTTCCCTAGAATCTGACAATCCGCCGGAGAAGAAGAAGAGAAAAAAAAAAAGGGCCTTAAGCCCAGATCCGGCCCAAAACCTAATCCAAACCTGGCCCAATCTTTGGGCCACTATTCTGGCTCGGTCCAATTTTGAAATGGGCTCAGAATATTCTAAGAATGTTATCTAGAATATTCTTGGAAATTTCTCGGTCCAAAACCTGGTGTTGACTTTTTCGAAAATTTCTCGGAAACCCTTTCAGGCTAATATCAACGTCCTGAGTCCGTTTTTGACATCCATTTAGTGAAATTTCGAAGTTTTAACATAGTTGACTATCGGGGCGTCTCGGTTGACTTTTAGGGTTGACCGTTGACTTTTCCATTGACTTTTTGTAAATTTTGCCGGGAACCCTCCTTAGCGTATTTCGACACCCTGATTCCAAATTCGCACTCTGTTTTCCCAAATTTAATTGTTTTGGTGGAGTTTTACTAATGGCTCATAATATTATGCTTAGGTGCGATTATTATCAGTGACTCCAGCTTTCTTAGTTCAAATGGCTTTGATCCGACGACATGATCTGTGAGTGGGTCTTTTCTTTTATATAGAATATTCATATTTTTTAGTTTCCATTTATACATTTCCTAAAAAGTTTCTACAATACGCCTAGATTAGCGTGACATTTATAAGTGTTAGTGCATTGATAGAAATTATGACGTTATGCTACATCCTACGGGATGCACAGGTATGGGTATTATTATTGATGCCTTAATTATATTTATGGACGTGAATAATGTTATGTTGATTAGAATTATCGAATCACTGTGGCATGACTATATTTATGTTATCTGCTCATCGCTGCTGCACCAGTGTTAGTACTTGCCCGGGCCATGGCCAGTCTTTTACGTGTATGTGCATATTGCACTGTACGCTCACTTTGGATCCATTGTAGGTGCTAGTCTTGTCCTAGATTGCTATAGGCAATTAGGACTCGTATGTGCTGCGCATAGTGCCAGTCTTCACGTGATTAGTACTATAGCGTATATTATTGTTACACCCAGTCCTGTTCATGTCAGAATAGCTCTGCATGAACTCGTGTGTCAGCATGTGTCAATGAGCACTCGATGTGATATATTTATTTCTGCGAGATATTGTGATTACTAGAAGTTATATGCCTATTTACGAATTTTGCGACATATTGAATCCTTGAGGTATTGCAGGCTACGGTAAATATTTTTATACTATATGTAGTATGTATATTTTGGAAACTATACTTGTTTTACGGCGAGAGGTTACAATGTTTTCAAAAAGATTTTTATAAAACTTTATTTTTAGGCCCACTCACCCTTGTTTTTCGCCCCTCCAGGTTATAGCAGCTGAACTTTCGAATGGGTGAGGATTCTTGGCAAATCTTATTATTGGAGATTACCTTCAATGGTATAATTCTTATCTTACTCTACTGTACTTTACTTATGCTCTGACATCACGTGTGAAATGGGTTCCTTCTTGCTCACAAGTGCACTCTTATATTTAGGCACTATTAGGTTTAAATTTATTCACATTTTTCACATCACTACACTTTATGGCTTCGTCACCCTCCGGTTGTTGGCCTGCACATCTCGATTCGGAATTCAAGTGGACATTCCAAGTCGAAGTGTGTCACTGTTTATAAAATTGAAAAAAAAATTTCTTCATTTTTTCTGAATTGTTCAAAACAAAGTTAAAATCACTATTTCAAAAAATAATGGTCCCACAAATATTACTAAGAGAAGCCCTCCTAGGAACCGGATCCCCTCCGGACCCAAAAAATCTGAGCCTAAGGTTCAAATGATCTGGAGGGGATCAAATTTCAATGGTCCGGATCATTTGATTCTTGGGCTCAGCTCCTTTGGGTTCGAAAGGGATCTGGTTCTGCCCTCCTATACCCTCTCGAAGAGGCGTACAAAATACGGCCCATGTGTTTGCCAATTAGGCTAACCATGTTAGTAAGCTATGTTCCCGATAATTAAGTTTAAAAAGGCCTTCGATGAGTATATACCGAACCCGATTTGTGTTTTAGTACTGAAGTCTAAGTTTAGGGCCTCTAATGAGGGGTACAACACTGCTCACATATGACTTCTACCAAAATTTTCAAGGACTTCGTGGTGTGAATTTGAGCAACAAATATTATTTAGGGGGTTTCAATCATTTTTTGTGTCGTTGAGAGAATTGAGAAAAATGAGAAATAATGTAAGAGCGGGTCAGGTTAAAGATTTTCAAGTGCAATATAAATTAATTTAAATGCGTTTGGTTTATTGTTTTATGGTTGTCCTAATAAAGGTTTTCGATTTGGTTTAGGACGGTTCAAAATTAATCACAAAACATTTCGAAAACAAAAACCCGCAACAAATCGAACCTGTTGGGCCAGTTTGGTTGGGTTGCGGTCAAGGTTTTAAAAGATGCCAGGCGTTAGTCGGATGGGGGGCTGAGACCTAACGCTTAGACGTTTAGGTGGGGTTTAGGCGGATGCCTAGGCGAGCTAGGTGGATTTGAATAAATATATTATTTATTTTATAATAAGGGTTCTTACACTTAAAAAATAATAATATAAGAAATTTGAGAAAAAAAAAAGAAAAAAGAATACAAATTAGTTTGTAACAATTGCTATTATACAAATCTGTTAAAGAGCCTATAAATTGATTACGAAACCCAAAAAGCCACAGATATGATATGACCGCCCAAAAAGGCTTACAAATTGTAAAAAGAAGCCCTACAAATAAAAATTGGTTTTATATCCAATTGGATTTAGCAAAGAAACCAAATTGGTGGGGGCCATCTTATAAAGAAATCGTGCAATAGGCAAATGGGTCATCTTCTACCTCTCGACGCCGTCTCTGCAAAAAAAATTCCAGATTCCGGTGTTCTCTACATGCCTCCGCCTACCCTTCGCCCAGCCCCACTTAGTACTGCCTAACTCCGCCCAGGTATCCGCCTCATATTAATTCCGATTTTGTGACCGATTAGGAACTAATTGCGGTGGTAGCCGACTGTTCAGCGACTAGGGCGATTTTTGGAACACTAGTTGCGGTAGAAAAGCCCAGCCCTCGTTTGTTGTCGAATCGGGCGAGCTGGCCGTCGAGTCGGTGCAACGAGATTTTAGAAGACGTCTTCCCCAAACCCTAAACCTTTAAGAAATAGCTATTTATAATCTTTTGATTATACATCTTTTTCCTTTCTTCATTCCTTCTCAGAGCCGCCCCCGCCGCTTCTCCCAATCTCTCCTTGTGTTGTGAAGTAAGTCCTCTACTTATCTCCGTCGAAGCTCTACTACTGTACCATCCTTGGCTCATAGTTTCTGGTGTTGGGATTTTGTTTTGGCACTGTGTTTTCAATTTGTTTGCAGCTTTTTGTAGGCGGGTTTGTTAATGGGTCAAATTAAACAATCATTATTTGTTCGGATTTCATGTTGTTTCAATCAAATCATACCATTTCTTATAGAACAAATGCTTGATTAATTCGGGGATTAGGAGAGTGTGTGTGTCTGTAATTTGTTATCGAAAAGTATCTATTTTCGTTGGCAAACCTTGTCTGGTTCCCTTGTATACGATTTGTATCGGTAATTATCGTTTGTGTTGGGGGATGTTTTGTTCATTTGTTGTTAAATTTGTGAGAGCAGAAAGAAGTAAAGTGTTTTTAGTTAATTGGGATAAGTCTTGGTAGGGTGGAAACGTTTATCGGTTATTGTGGGTGTGGAGGAAAGGCCAATTACAAGGATGGACTTGTTTGTTTTCTGAATTTCTATCAAATTTGCTTTCATCTTTGATTACTAACAAGTAACAACTGCCTTTGAATTATTGCATGGTTGTTTCATTTCGAAATATTTTTGAATATTCAGCTGAGTTTTGTGGGGTTTTGACATGAATTTCCCTTTCATCATGAAAGTTACGATTTTGGTGATGAAATTAGTGATTCGTTGTTTCCGGTGGAATAGGTTCACTACGTGTAATTAGCCTTTATCTGGTGGTGATGTTATGGTGTTGGCGGGGGTGGTTACAAATTTTTGGGTTGAGCGGTTGGATTTTTGTGCTTCTTTATTAGTAAAAACTAATGCAAATATATGCTAGACGTTTCGAATCAAATTATGTGCTGTGGAAATCAGTTTTGGAATTAGAACTGAATTGGATACTTTATGTTTTTTACTTTGAGTGTATGGTAATCGACTTTGGTATTAACTTGATCTTATTCTTTTTTGTAAGCAGACCAATTAGTAAACATGGTGCAATATAACTTAAAGAAGATGACTGTTGTGCCAAATGGGAAGGACTTCATTGACATTATCTTATCTCGCACCGAGCGGCAGACCCCAATAGTTGTCCACAAGGGTTATATGCCATTTCCCGCCTTCGTCAGTTCTATATGCGCAAGGTGAAATATACCCTGCAAAATTTTCATGAGAAGCTCTCCAGAATCAACGATGAGTTTCCTAGGCTTGATGACATCCATCCTTTCTATGGCAACCTTCTTCATGTTCTCTACAACAAAGACCACTAAAGCTTGCCCTTGGCCAAATCAATACTGCAAGGAACCTTATTGGAAAGATTTCTAGAGACTCTGAAATTGAAGTATGGGGATTCACTTTACTGATATGAATGTCTCAAGGTTGCTGCTCTTGGTCGCATGTGCACGGTTATAAAGAGGATTGATCCTAGTTTAGCTTACCTAGAACAAATTAGGCAACATGTGGCTAGGCTACCTTCAATTGACCCTATTGATTTGTGGGTATCCGAATGTTGGAAAGAGTTCATTCATTAACAAGATTACTAGGGCTGATGTGGATGTCCAGTCCTATGCTTTCACCACCAAATCACTCGTTTGTTGGACATACAGACTAAATACTTGAGGTACCAGGTTATTAATACACCAGGGATTTTGGACCGACCATTTGAAGACCGTAATATTAGTGAGATGTGCAGCATCACAGCTCTGGCCCACTTGAGAGCTGCGGCGTTGTTGTTCTTGGACATCTCAGTGTCTTGTGGGTACAACATTGACCAACAGACAACTCTTTTTCACAGCATCAAGTCTGTTTATGAACAAACCACTGATTATAGTCTGCAATAAGACTGATTTGCAGCCATTTGACGGTATATCCGAGGAAGACAAAAAGTTGGTCGCAGAGATGAAAAATGAAGCAATGAAGACAGTGGTTGGTCAAGGAGGTGAGGCTACGAATGATGAGGGGGTACTCTTGACCATGAGCACTTTGATCGACGAGGGGGTGATGTCTGTAAAGAATGCAGCTTGTGATCGGAGAGTTGAGCTGAAGATGAAATCCAAAACAAATAAATGACTGCTTAAATCGTTTTTATGTTGCAATGCGAAGGCCGTGTGACAATAAGGAAAGGCCTCTATGTATACCTCAGGTAGTTTTAGAAGCTAAGTCTAAGCAAGCAGTGGAGAAGGAAAAGAGGAGTACAGAAAGAGATTTGGAGAATGAGAATGGCGGTGCTGGTGTGTGAGTGCCAGTTTGAAGAAGCACTATATCTTAGCTAATGATGAATGGAAAGAGGATGTCATGCCAGAAATTCTTGACGGGCACAAGGTGTATGACTTTGTTGATCCTGATATTTTTCATAGGCTTGAGGAGTTGGAACGAGAAGAAAGACTCCGGCAGGAAGAGGGTGATGATGATTTTGAGATGGATTGGAACTGACTCCAGAAGAGCTGAAGACGTTGGCTCAGATAAGGAAAAAGAAAAGCATTCTCATTCAACAACATAGAATCAAGAAAAGTACTGGCTCAGATAAGGAAAAAGAAAAGCATTCTCATTCAACAACATAGAATCAAGAAAAGTACAGCAGAGAGTCGACCAATTGTACCAAGGAATTTCGACAAGGATAGGGAGTTCACAACAAAGAGAATGGTTGGGGATTTATCCTACTATGGCAATTAATCGAGCGCCCGAAGCAGATCTGTCTCCAGGGGTCGGAAGAGGGAGAGATCAGTTGACAGGGGTGTTACTGATGGTGGCGTTGCTATGGACATAATAAGTTTCAAATCAATTAAAAGAGCTACAGTTGCTTCAATGATAAGTTTCAAATCATTAAACAAATATTCTAGTTTTGGTTATTTAGACTAAAGGAAAAAAGATAAAAAAGAGAGAGGAAGATACGGAGGTGTGCAAAATGAACACACTTTTACAAAGTGTAGCATGTGCATAAAAACTTGAACCAAAAGGCCAAAAGGAGTCAATGAAGAGTCTTTCATTAGCCTATTTCACTCTAAGATTTTTGGTCAATATGCCATGGCTTTTCATCTCTCTCAACTTAAACCCGGAAACAATAAAGAAGACATGTATGACTATTGTAAACACGAATATTCCTGCGATGAATGAAATAAGAACACGTGTACAAAATAATATTTTGTATTAATGTTGGGGTTACAATCTCTTTTACAATTTGATCATCTGATTCTATTTTCGTAAGGTGTAGATTTGTGGATGGGTTGTTGATCCAAAGGGCCTGTTGATCCAAAGGGTCGTCGGGGCTTGGTCTAGGGATGAACAGTGGTGCAAATTTGTTAATGTTGTTGATCCAAAGGGTCTTTGGGGCTTGATCTTAGGATGAACGAGGATGTGAACAGATCTTCAAGGGCCTTCGGGCTTGATCTTGAAGAACGGTTGATGAACGGATCTTCAAGGGGTTTTGGACTTGATCTTGAAGAACGGTGATGAACGGATCTTCAAGGGCTTTTAGGCTTGATCTTGAAGAGTGGATGTATGGGTTTGTTGATGTTGTTGATCCAAAAGGCCGTTGGGGCTTGATCTTAGGATGAATGAATGATGAACGATGAACACTTTCTTTAAGGGGCCGTTGAGGCTTGATCTTGAAGGAGGATTTTGACGAAGAACGAAGAAAGCTTTCTTGATCTTTTGGGACTTGCTTGAGAGCTTTAGAGTTTTAAAGCTTCAAGGTTTTGGTGTGATGTGAATTGGTGAATGAAAATGAATGCCTTGGCTTCCTATTTATTGAATTCCAAAACTTGATTTTTGGATTTAAATAATCAGATGAAATAAATTATTTCTGCCAGGTGTTGACACGTGTCCTGTTTGATGACTTTTCCAATGATTTTTTATTTTTCATTTAGTCACATGCTACGTGTAAATTTTATGTGACATGTGAACATTGAAATTTTACTTATTGGCCAACATTTATTTCATCGAAATTTCGATGTCTACAAATGCCCCCACTTCAAGGCGCGTCGTATACATGTGCTTGTCACGTGTAGGAGATGCGTTTTAAAGTCCCTTAATGTAGACGCCGATCCAAGAGCCGTCGAGGCTTGATCTTGAATTAGGCTGAAAGTTTCCTCCAATTGTTGATTTTCCACAGGCTTAATCTTAAATTGGGTTGGAGGGCTTTTTTTTTTCTATTAGACTTCCTTTAAAGGTCTGAATTTACTCTTTTTATCTGGAGCTGAATTTGATTCGAGGGTGGTGGACACTTGATCTTAATTCAAACTTTTGATTTCTTCAAAGGCCATTGGGGCTTGATCTTGAATTTAGATAGGACCACGAGCGGTTTCAGGATTTGAACACCTGGCAAGTAGGCACGAGGTGGAGGTGATGGACTTTTTCTTTGTTCAATCTTTCCAATTCATATTGAAGAGGGTTAGGCAGGCATGAGGTGGAGGTGATGGCCTGTTTCTTTGTTCAATCTTTCCAATTCATATTGAAGAGGGTCTCCAGGCAGATGTGGTATCTTCTCTGGAAGTACATCAATAGTTGAAGATAAGTACTCGAGAGCGATGCTAGGTAAGCAATCAGGGAAGAGGTTCCAGGCAGTCGGTTCCTGATTGGAAGCTTGATTCCAAGTGCCGACTGATTACTCTCTTTCTTATTATCCTGCGAGTAAGAACAATGACAAAGAAAAGGACAGGGAGAAAGCATGATATGAGATACTTTTGCTTTAGACCCTGATGATATGAAATACTTTTTCTTTTGAAGAAGCAGTAGTGATTTGACGGCGTTGCACGGTGAGGCTTTGATCTTTGGAGACGGTGCCGGCAAAAAGTTGTTGAAGCTTCTTGAGCTTTTCGATTAGAGCAACGACGCCGGGCTTGGATTTGACTTAGACTCATCTGTCTGGATTATGCAGTTTTGTAGGGAAGGGCGTCGTGCTATAGTGATTTGTTACAGCTCATCACGCTGCATTCTTCTTTACTTGTTTCTTTTGCATAGTAGAAGTGGTGTGCAACCTTTTGCCTTTGAATGGTCATTCAGAGCATCATTTCTCAACGACTCATCCATGCTTGGCAGCTTCAGTGCAAAGAGCCAACAGCATACCAATGATTCTGCGATGTCCGTGACTTGAGACCCAACTCCAACAACAGTTGAAGATGACCACTCAAGAGCAATGCAAGGAAATCAATCAGGTAAAGGTTCCGAGCAATTAGTTTTAGATCAGACGTTTGATTTTAGGTTCTGACTGATTGCTTTCTTTCTCTTTGTCTTGCAGATAAGAGCAAGGGCAAAGGAAAATATAAGGAAAAAGCATGATATGAGATACCTTTGCTTTCGACCCTGATGATATGAGATACGTTTGCTTTTGAAGAAACAGCGGATGAATCAGCACATTGCCCTTATCTCCACATGCTTCGATGTATCAATTTCACTTGCCTTATATGTTCTTCAGGCATCTGGTATCTTCTTTGGAAGTACATCAACAGTTGAAGATGAGTACTTGAGAGCAGTGCTAGGTAAGTAATCAGGGAAGGGGTTCCAGGCAATCGGTTCCAAATCAGAAGGTTGATTCCAAGTGCTGGCTGATTACTCTCTTTCTCCTTGTCCTGCAGGGAAGAACAAGAACAAAGAAAAGGACATGGAGAAAACATGCTATGAGATACTCTTGCTTTCGACCCTGATGATATGAGATACTTTTGCTCTGGTGTGACTTGGTTGAAGATGTGTTTTCAGGGAGGAAGAAAACTGAGTATGTTGAGAGGTTTGGTTGTAGATGCATTCTTGGCAAGGAAGAAGGGTCACGCGTTTTGGATGTGTGCCTTGCCATGGAGGATGAATGTCGACATATATAGGGACTTCGCAATAGCAGGTAGTGGTGCGGACGTGGCCTTGTTACCCACCCTTGTCGGCGACAGCGATGTAGTTGGAATAGTAAATTTCACGCGTTTTCAACTTTGTCAGAGATCTTTAACAAAGTTGCACGTGCTATCCGAAAAGCTGAGATTGGGTCTGAAGAGTGTTGACGGACTTTATGACACGCCCCGATCCCGATATTCCCCGAATACCAGGATAGACACGTGCTGGCCGACACCCGAAGGGTGATGAAAGCCATTTATTGAATGCAAATGCTGAGAATAAGGAATAAATAAGACTTATAAATATAAAATAAAGAGTATGCATTTAAGGAACGTGTTCAGAGCACACGTCTAATCTATAACACTAAAAGAATTAATATAAAATTGAATGAACAAAGGAATAGGTCCTACATCGAGAGGACTCGAAGATACCGATACGGAAGTGCCTTGACGCCGGGATTGTATGCCTCGATTCTAAGTCCTGAAGGGGGCGCAAAACAAACATGAGTGGACCAATTTGATATACATATAATAAAACAGTTATCAACGTACTAACCCCCAGGTTTTATGAAAACACATATATATCATGATAAACATAGGTTTTCCGAAACCTAGCATGCCGTGCGCTGTCTCAAATCATAACTTTTATATATAATAATCTCTAGTGAATGTCCAATATAACTCTCCAGGCCCCATGCCGGCTCCCCATCCCTGAGCAGACAGTCAGAGGAAATAACCCCCAGGCCCCATGCCGGCTCCCCATCCCTGGTCTTAAATGCCAGAGGAAACACCCTCCAGGCCCTATGCCAACACCAAACCTTCGCCCGGGACGGACCGGAAAACTATCCCTACGTCCCGTAACGGTAAGGACCACTAGGTAAGTACAAAACCATTAAACGTACGTACATTTGAAAGGCATCTTCATAGTATAAAGTCATCCATCATCTATACTATAAAGAAGTATTCGAAACGTATTCTAAATATCATATCGTCATCCATCAGATATTCTATAAGAATACGGGTTATAGGAAAAATAGTAATAATTCAAAATAGCCTTAATAGGCACGATATCTCGTAAAGCATTTCATATAACATATTCATCAAATCATGCTTTTCATGTATGCATTTCTACTATAAAACATGCATTTTTGAAGGGGTCCACTCACAGATACTCCGCCGCTGAAGAGCCACGCAAACTAGCGAAGAAGGTAACGCCACAACAATTGCCCCTAAGCACATAAAGAGTACATTTAGTCAAACTCTACTCAAACGACTTAATTTGGGAAAACGGACTTCAGAAACGGGTCTAGAACGTCGAAATTAGCCTAGGAGATGTCTCGGACGAAAAACCAAAAAGTCAACGGTCAAAGTCAACGCTGACGGTTAAAGTCAAAGTCAACGTTGACCGTTGACCGGGTCAACGGTCAACCGGGTCAGTCAAACGGGTCACGGGTCCGGGTCGGATCCAGTCAAACGGGTCAGGATTTGAATCCGGGTTGGGCTTGGTTCTAAGGCCCAAGGGTTTAGGGTTTTAGGTTAGGGAAATGGATTTAGGTTTAGGGCTTTAGGATTTGGGCTTAAAGCCCTTAACAGAAACGGCCCAAAGGCCCCTATTTTAAAAATAACAATTAAATAAAACTTAAAAGGGTTTTGGGTTGGGCTCGGCAGGAAAGGCCCAAAGGCCTTGGGTTTTCTGGAATGTGGGTGGCCGGACCCATTGAAGAAGAAGGCCGGAATTCGGCCGGAAAACCACACCACCTTTAAACGGCCATAACTTTGTCAATACTCGACGAAACCAAGTGATTCAAAAAGAAAAGTTATAGCTCTCGAAGAGACGAAGAGAATGGTACCTCACACGACGTCTAACTCGCTGTGGTTTGGCCGGAAAACGCCTCGAAAGCCTCGGAGGTCGCCGGAAACTGGGTAAGATTCAAATGAATATAACTTCTTCAATACTCGATGAAATTGGGTGAAACAAAAAGGAAAGTTGTAGTACTCAGCGAGACGAAGAGATTGATACCTTGCACGCCGGCCAAATCGCCGTGGTTTGGCCGGAAATTGCTTCAAAAGGGGCGGTGCTCGTCGGAAAATTTGGAAAAGCTACTCCGAGCCATTTTCTACGATTCAAACGTATACACCACTTAAAACAAGCTTCGATCTAACCCTAAAACATAACCCAAGGGTTTCTAGAGGCTTACCAACGTCGGAATAACACGAAACTCGTCGGGGAAGACGATGAACAGTACCGGCCGAAAGAGAGGGAATGGTTTTGGGTGTTCTTTCTTCGTTTCTGAGAACACAGAGGTGATGGTGATGGTGTTTTGTTGTTGTTATGTGGTATGATGGTGAGGGAGGTGAGGGTTTTGCAAGGAGGAAGGACACGGGTGAGAGAGAGGGAGAGATGCCGAGAGTGAGGAAGAGAGTTGTGAGAAGTGAGGGAAAGAGAGAGAGCTCGGGTAGAAGGGGACAAAGAAATCAGGGGTGGGCCCCCTTGGGCACACCATTTAAGACCCAAAAACCATTTTTAAAAGTAAAATATCCCCAAACTTAGTGAAAATACAAAAATACCCTTTTTATCGGGACGGGTTGTTACAATCTACCCCCCTTAAAAGAATTTCGTCCCGAAATTTAAAATAAAGTACTATACATAAATACTCGAAGATAGGAAAAGATATATATGTATAAAGAGTAATCAAGTGAGAGTGGGTGCATCAAAGAGAATATGCCACACCGTCGCGAGCGGGTTGCAAAATCCTCTATCATGCCTCCAAGCTCTTACTTTCTTCCCCATCAGTGTAAAAGTAGAAACATACTTTATAAGAATATAAAGTCAAAATCATAAAATAGCTTAAGGTTAAATGTAAATACATAAAATACGAATACGTCAAAATAGATATGTAACAACATATAGGTCAAAAATTCGAGCTGAACTTAAGAACTGAAAACAGAAATACTTCCCCCAAAACATTTGTAACGACAAAAATAAATGACTAAAGTAAAGGGAGTTAAAATACTTATACTGAAAATCAAAACTGAAAAATGAGAGTGGGTCTCGCGGAAGAATTCGAAACGTCACGTACTCCGAGCATAGATGTGTCTTTGGGTCGAGCCCCAACAATAACGAATTTGTAACAACTACCGTAGACGGATCTTCCTGCTCACTTGCTTAACGAACCCAACGAATAAGTTATCGATATCACAGTCTGCAGACCGCAATGTCAACAACACATTGTTGTCTCGATAAGCAAGTAGTAATTTCCTGAGGATGCACCATTTCTCATAACGTATTTTCGATCTTCCGAATACAAGTTCACAACACTCCTTTGACAACTAATGTTTCCCGTAGAAAACTCTCGCACTAAGTCGCAAAAGTGCCATACCCAAATCGAACGAAACAAAAACTGTCGTCGTAAAAACTCTATCCAGTACCCAACATTCCATCATCCTCAATTCTTCCAAATGTGACCAACTACTCCAGTGTTTTGCCAACAAGAACATATTGGAAAACTGTACCTCGGGATTCAAGAGAAGTAGCTACCATGCTAGTAGTATACCCAAAAGTTCAAGCCAAGTAAGCAGAAAACGAGAAGTCATCTTCCTTGACACGCAGTATCTCTTGGGAACTGTTGTAATGCTCAATCCACCTCTCCATTTTTGCTTAGTTGCAGATTTCTAGTCAAACAAGATCGCAGTTTGTGGAAAGAATAATGACTCGCAAGTGCTCAATCTAAAAACCCCATGAGAGTACACACCTTTCAAGAGAAGTGTAAAGATTATCCAATTCTCGCCTCGACCACACTGTGGTGCCATCCCAGAGTGCACCAAACAGATCAGCTAGAAACGTTTCGACATCCACATACTCACAACAATGAAGTTCGAAAGTGAAGCAGTGGAAAGATATGCTGAGACGATCACATATCGTTGGAAAAGAACCGATGTGATGTCTATGAATTAAAGTAAGATGGTGATACAATCCGCTGATTTTCTGTACTAAAACCTTCATCCAACTCTTACTAAAAGATCGCTCAAACCTCACGCCCACGTGCTCGCTAACCGAAGGATTCTAGTACGAGGTAGTGGAAAGCTGCGTTGAGGCGAACACATCACATCATCGAAAAGGTCTACCAGAGTACGATATGGTGTTGGTGAAATGTAGCAGGATGATGAATGGTGACCATTCAATTCAGCATGAAGATAGTGATGCAATCTGCTGATCACTTGCACTACAATCTTCACCAGTCTCTTACCAAAAGACGATTCGAACCTCATACCCACGTGGAACTCTTTCTGGTAAGTCTGGTAAGCTCATGAAAAGGTTATGCTTCAAATGTTCCTGACGAAATCGATAAGAGTTGGGCACACACTTTCGCCGAATCGTTCGATCGTGAATTCTTCACTGAATGAGCAAGAAACCACGTCGAGAAGGCTAAAAGAACACTTTAGGATTTGAGGGTAAAAACAAATCCATTAAAAATCTAGAGTACAAGATATCTGGGTTGAGCAAGAAACCATGCCGAGAACAAACGTTCTTTTTTTTTTTTTTTTTCCGTGAAATGTTTCGGCATGATCCAGCTTTGCATTGAGGGACGAACAAGCGAGGGAAGGTGAAGATGCAGAAACAAAAGTCATCGTTTACGATTATTTGGTAATCATCACCGTAAGGTTGACTGGTTTCTTAGCCAAGAAGGGATTAGGTATAAGTTCAAGAATAGTAGAAAACTGCTAATAAGATTTAACGAGGCCAAAGACATTTCAAAATTTACAATACTTTGTGAGAGCTGCTCCAAAGTAAAAAAAATTACAAATAGAATCTCTGAATCAACAGAATGTTGAAGAAGAAAGATACAAACAGCCTGCATATGCATGCAGTGACACAATTGGCTACCTTAAAGTGATGCCCTTGAGCAAACCAAAGCTTAATGAGTCCAAAGAAGTTCAGAGTAAAGTTCGATCTTCGTACACTGATGAATATTGTGGAATCTCAAGCCATCACACTGAAGATTACAAGGCTGAACAATTAGTGAACAAGAGCACTAGTTAGTTAGGCTACAAGCAAAAGGCTAAATTCACCTCTACCGAAAAGTACGCGGACCAGGAGCTAGGGTTTACCGCCTAGTACCAGACGCAGATGAAGTTCAAGGAATCTGTTTATCCAAAAAGTCTGGATCATCATCATCCAATTCCACTACGACGACAACAAGAATCATAACTCCTTTTGGAAACTGATGAGAATAAGGTCTGCTACCAAGCAGTTTCCAAGAAAAGCAATTAATGTAAATGAAGTCAACACTTGAAGGATTGGGTGTGAAGCTGACAGCCAAGGGTTAAGGAACTTGACTTCGTAGTTGGAGTAAGCAAAAGGGAAATCGATAGAATAATCGCCGAGAATTGTTCAAAAGATCCACACGAATTTCTTCAGTGGTAATGAGCCCGAGAACATTGATTTGCTCCCACTAACAACCACCTACTAACCGTCATCTCAACTAGCACTTGCTCGCTTTCTCTAACACGCACTTCGAAAGTTTTCGAACAATTTCCAAGAGATATGACTCTGCCCGCCATTCCTAGGGAACGCATGTCGCAGAGTGATATCACCGTTTCGAAACTCAAGTTGGTCATAACCAATTCGTACCACCAAGATCTTTCCATTTCCTAAGATTTCGATATAGAGCCGACTCCGCCCGCAATTCCTAGGGAACGCATGTTGCAGAGTGGCATCGCCATTTAGGATCTACAACTGGTCTTGACCAAACTTCCGCAAACTGATATTTCTAAAACACATCGCTTCCAACTAACACCGACTCTGCCCGCCATTCCCAGGGAATGCACGTCGCAGAGTATCGTCATATGCTGAAAGTTGTCCAACAAATCCACTTCTCCATTACTGAGGCACAATCCCGACACGAATCCTTGTATTTCAACCAGAAGATGACAATTCAAACCGAGAAAGATTTGTATAACAGTGCTGAATGGCACCAAATTCAGAAGCCGTGACATCCAAATGACGTCATGACAGACACAATACTACAGAAATTAAAGATCCTAAGTATGCTCTGAACGAACCACGCTCTGATACCAATCTGACACGCCCCGATCCCGATATTCCCCGAATACCAGGATAGACACGTGCTGGCCGACACCCGAAGGGTGACGAAAGCCATTTATTGAATGCAAATGCTGAGAATAAGGAATAAATAAGACTTATAAATATAAAATAAAGAGTATGCATTTAAGGAACGTGTTCAGAGCACACGTCTAATCTATAACACTAAAAGAATTAATATAAAATTGAATGAACAAAGGAATAGGTCCTACATCGAGAGGACTCGAAGATACCGATACGGAAGTGCCTTGACGCCGGGATTGTATGCCTCGATTCTAAGTCCTGAAGGGGGCGCAAAACAAACATGAGTGGACCAATTTGATATACATATAATAAAACAGTTATCAACGTACTAACCCCCAGGTTTTATGAAAACACATATATATCATGATAAACATAGGTTTTCCGAAACCTAGCATGCCGTGCGCTGTCTCAAATCATAACTTTTATATATAATAATCTCTAGTGAATGTCCAATATAACTCTCCAGGCCCCATGCCGGCTCCCCATCCCTGAGCAGACAGTCAGAGGAAATAACCCCCAGGCCCCATGCCGGCTCCCCATCCCTGGTCTTAAATGCCAGAGGAAACACCCTCTAGGCCCTATGCCAACACCAAACCTTCGCCCGGGACGGACCGGAAAACTATCCCTACGTCCCGTAACGGTAAGGACCACTAGGTAAGTACAAAACCATTAAACGTACGTACATTTGAAAGGCATCTTCATAGTATAAAGTCATCCATCATTTATACTATAAAGAAGTGTTCGAAACGTATTCTAAATATCATATCGTCATCCATCAGATATTCTATAAGAATACGGGTTATAGGAAAAATAGTAATAATTCAAAATAGCCTTAATAGGCACGATATCTCGTAAAGCATTTCATATAACATATTCATCAAATCATGCTTTTCATGTATGCATTTCTACTATAAAACATGCATTTTTGAAGGGGTCCACTCACAGATACTCCGCCGCTGAAGAGCCACGCAAATTAGCGAAGAAGGTAACGCCACAACAATTGCCCCTAAGCACATAAAGAGTACATTTAGTCAAACTCTACTCAAACGACTTAATTTGGGAAAACGGACTTCAGAAACGGGTCTAGAACGTCGAAATTAGCCTAGGAGATGTCTCGGACGAAAACCCAAAAAGTCAACGGTCAAAGTCAACGCTGACGGTTAAAGTCAAAGTCAACGTTGACCGTTGACCGGGTCAACGGTCAACCGGGTCAGTCAAACGGGTCACGGGTCCGGGTCGGATCCAGTCAAACGGGTCAGGATTTGAATCCGGGTTGGGCTTGGTTCTAAGGCCCAAGGGTTTAGGGTTTTAGGTTAGGGAAATGGATTTAGGTTTAGGGCTTTAGGGTTTGGGCTTAAAGCCCTTAACAGAAACGGCCCAAAGGCCCCTATTTTAAAAATAACAATTAAATAAAACTTAAAAGGGTTTTGGGTTGGGCTCGGCAGGAAAGGCCCAAAGGCCTTGGGTTTTCTGGAATGTGGGTGGCCGGACCCATTGAAGAAGAAGGCCGGAATTCGGCCGGAAAACCACACCACCTTTAAACGGCCATAACTTTATCAATACTCGACGAAACCAAGTGATTCAAAAAGAAAAGTCATAGCTCTCGAAGAGACGAAGAGAATGGTACCTCACACGACGTCTAACTCGCTGTGGTTTGGCCGGAAAACGCTTCGAAAGCCTCGGAGGTCGCCGGAAACTGGGTAAGATTCAAATGAATATAACTTCTTCAATACTCGATGAAATTGGGTGAAACAAAAAGGAAAGTTGTAGTACTCAGCGAGACGAAGAGATTGATACCTTGTACGCCGGCCAAATCGCCGTGGTTTGGCCGGAAATTGCCTCGAAAGGGGCGGTGCTCGTCGGAAAATTTGGAAAAGCTACTCCGAGCCATTTTCTACGATTCAAACGTATACACCACTTAAAAAAAGCTTCGATCTAACCCTAAAACATAACCCAAGGGTTTCTAGAGGCTTACCAACGTCGGAATAACACGAAACTCGTCGGGGAAGATGATGAACAGTACCGGCCGAAAGAGAGGGAAGGGTTTTGGGTGTTCTTTCTTCGTTTCTGAGAACACAGAGGTGATGGTGATGGTGTTTTGTTGTTGTTATGTGGTATGATGGTGAGGGAGGTGAGGGTTTTGCAAGGAGGAAGGACACGGGTGAGAGAGAGGGAGAGATGCCGAGAGTGAGGAAGAGAGTTGTGAGAAGTGAGGGAAAGAGAGAGAGCTCGGGTAGAAGGGGACAAAGAAATCAGGGGTGGGCCCCCTTGGGCACACCATTTAAGACCCAAAAACCATTTTTAAAAGTAAAATATCCCCAAACTTAGTGAAAATACAAAAATACCCTTTTTATTGGGACGGGTTGTTACACTTTATGCAGGAAAATCCGGCTTTTGAAATTCGAAGAGTGGTGTCTCTTCGATTTGTGAACGGGTGGCTGTGTTGCCTCTCCTTTTATAGAGGTATCGATTGTATTCAAAATGCACACTTTGAAGATTACCTGCCTGTGAAAATTGTCACTGCTGTATTTCTGAGATTTTACTCTATCCAACCTTTTTTCTTTTATCATTTTTGAAAATGGCTTACCCATCTAACATTTGCTTAGATTTGAGTCTCAGGAGTGATACATGCGTGCTGCGTCAGGGTAATATATGGCGCCCATCCTTCTTATCTTCTAATGATCCTCTTACAGTTGAAGACTCTGTGATGAGGGATACAACAACGGCTATGATAGTAGCTAGGAACCTCCTTACTCCTGGAGATAATAGGCTGCTTTCAAGACGGTCCGATAAGTTGGCTGTCCAAGACTCCCTGGCTCTCAGTGTTCAGTGTGCGGGCTTTGTGTCCAATATGGGCCAACGCTTACTTGCTCGAACTTGCCAAGTTGAATCATTGATGGCCGAGGTGACAACGCTTAGTCAAGAGATTAGACGATTGAAGCGCAAGAATAGAGAGTTGTATGTGATTGCAAATAATTATTCAACAAACATGAAGAGAAAGCTTGACCAGTTGCAGAACTCCGAAGGTTGGATTCAAAGCGACCATTAGAGGTTTGTGGCTGTATTCCAGAGGCACTTTTTGCCTTCGTCATCTGGAGTTCGACCAAGTATTGAGGCTCCGAATAATCTATCTTCCGTGCCTCCCTCTTCTAGGGTTTCGCCGAGTACTGAGGCTTCACATAAGTGACATTTGTGAAGGCTCCCTCTTTTTTCTTTTTTTTTTTTATATTTTTTATTTTTTTTGTTATTTTTATTTGTTTATTTGTTTATTTATATTTTATTTTATTTTTTACTCATGTACATGCATATTTCTGTAATTTCTCAAAGATATCAATAAATGAACTCTTATTTCATTCAGATGGTACTTTTCCTTTTTTTCTTTCTTGATTATAATTTCAAAATGATACCGTGTACCATCCTTTACCATCCCATAACCTTTCTCCTCCTTATTTTATTTTATTTTTTAGAGATGGTGTCTGATGCACCATTTTCCCCCTTTGATTTTTTTCGTTACCACCCATTTTCTTTTTCCTTATTGACTTGCTAATAGTAGCATGCACCATGACCCCTTTTTCTTCTTTTTTTTTTTTCCAGAATAGTGCCCACGCACCAAGATTTCACCATTTGTGTGTGTGTGTATATATATATATATTTTTTTTTTCTTTTTTTTTTTATTCCTGAGAAACCAGGAGCATGATTCTTCTATAGAGACGCGAAGTGAAGGGCATGGGTCTTACTCACTACATCGCACTCTTCTTCGCCTGCGGACCATCTTTTACTTGCACAGTCACCGCACTGCATTCTCCTTTGCATTCTTCTCTGCATGCGGATCACTGTTTGCACAGTCACCGCCCCTACATTCTTCTCTGCATATGGGTCACTGTTTGCATAGTCACCACCCCTCTTTTGCTTACGCGGGTCAGTTACACTTGGGAGTTCATTATGCATATATAGGATTGCACAGTCATTGCACTACATGTAGACCAGTTTCATTTGCAACTGTTGAGACCAATATATATATATATATATATATATATATATATATATATGCATATACACACACATATAGGGCACCGCATGGCCACTGCACCTGCTTGTTGTCTTGCATCCCGACTGCTCTGTCCTGCCATCCTGCGTTGCTGCTGATTATAGTCGTGACTGCATGCACTGCTTCATTGTTGCACTGCGTTCTCCGCGTTTTTAACCGCTGCAACTTCAATATCTCTAACAGTATTCTTAAAGACCTATCCAATTCAGCCAGTTGATCCGTGGCTCGTGGCGCACGTAGGAGGTGCTGGAGTTTGTAGCTGGGTGTCATCGTGGCGCGGGCCTATTTGTTTAAAGCTGAGGACGATCTTGATACATACATACATACATACATACATACATACATACATACATACATACATACATATACATACATACATATACATACATACATACATATACATACATATATATATACACATATATATATACATACGGACATTGATTGTCCCATCACCGTGTGTGTGTGTGTGTGTATATAAGGTGATTGTCCCATCACCATGTGCATATATACATACATAAAATATAATATAATGTGTCTATTTTTTATGCATAATGTGTGTGCCCCACTGATGGATTTCTTTGCTGTAATGCCAGGAATCTTTAATTTTAAGAAGGCAGAGCATGATGCTGGGACCCTCACGAAGCTTTTAGAGACGTGGTAGTAGGATGTGGGTGTACCTGTGCTTTTTGCTGCCTAGTGCTTGTGCAAGAGACTGCAACAAGGTTTTGCTGTGTAGTGCCTTTTGATCATAGTTTTCCCTCGGCGGTGCGCTGCCGTGTGGTGCTGTGCAAGAGACTGCAGCGGGGCTTCGCTATGCAATGCCTTTTGACAGTTTTCCCTTGGTGGTGACATCGCTGTGCGGTGCAAGAAACTGCTTGCATAATCGTTGCGGGGTTGCGTAGTGCGATTGCGTAGCATTTTGGTTTTCTTTGCCACTGTAGTGTGCCTTGAAGGACCGTTCAGTAGCTGCCCTATTTGCCGTGCTGCTCAAGTTTTGTGGCTGATATTTTTTTGTTGCGGTTATGGTATTTTTCAAGTGTTTTAAGAGCAACACCATCACCATTCTTGCGAAGGAAGGCGATTCACATGATAGGGGAACGACATTGATGCTTTACGCGCCACTGACTGGTCATAAGGCGCTTGCTCTTCCCGCAAAAGACAACTCCATGCATATTAAGTCGTGGTCTTCTGAAGTATCTTGGGAGATAGTAGACTCTGTTTAACTAAATACAAAGAAAAAGGTGTGCACATAGAGGATTCTTATCTTGAACCCTTCGCACCATGTTCGTGACAATCATCCTGCTTCGTCTGAGCTTCTTGGTGATCGTATCCGTAGTGGAGCTGTGGCCTGGAGTAGCACCCTGTCAACTACTGGAAGAGCCGCATTCGTTTAGTTTTACTGGGAATGGCTTGAAGATGTCTTGAGCCGCTCCAAAGATGTGCTTACCAACATGGGGCTTTATCATGCTGTATACGTATATTTGTTCAGTTATGACCGCCATCATTCCGTCCTTCGTGCATTCTTTGAGCATTGGTGTTCAGCGACCAGCACACTTCACACAGCTCGAGGGGAGATGTCGATTTCACTTAGGGATCTCCACAAGATAGGAGGCTTGCCAATCCAAGGAAATTTTTATGACGAGGTTGTTCTTAGTGTGGAAGAGTTTTTTTATTGCAACAGTTAAGGATTGCCTGCGAGTTGCCGTTATTTATGTTGGTACCATAAGCTTTCCCAAAAGGCCCAGGGTAAGTCAGGCGTGAAGATTTCTTCATGGATCTGGTTTTGGTATTGGGATGCTATGAAGTATAAGAGGCATTCGAAGAAAAGTGGTTGTAACAAGACAACCAGGCTTAAGGGAGACTCGGATCCGTTAGGTGTCATTGGTCCAGCTGGGCGCTGTACCCCTGTCGAGTTGAAGGCATTTGAGGATCTTGGCGTGGTGTCAGAGCACTTGGAATAATCTTACCTAGCCGCTTTCTTAGCTTGTTGGCTTTGTAAGTTTGTTTTCCCCAAATACGACGTCAACTTCGTCCGTCCTGGAGTCTTCAAAGTTGTTAGCAAGATGGCTACAGGTGAATCTTTTAGCCTTGCTATTCCGGTCTTAGCAAACATTTACAACGGCTTGAGTGTTGTTTCAAACTCGGCAAGCACTGAAGATCATGCTGTGGTACTTCCCTACCACTATGTGTATGGTTGGTTGGGTGAGTACTTTGGCACTTATTTTTCTTCATCAACTTTAGACAAGTCAGGGCCTTCTTCACCGACTTCAGTCAAGCTGGGGCCTTTGATGATGAAGTATTCTGGCATGCTCTCTGCGAAGAGCCTTAATGATACGCAGGCGCAAGCGCTATTTAGAAGCTGTGAAGGCTTGAGGATAGACCACCTAGCGAAAGATGGCTCGGTGCGGCGAGGCATCATGGATGATTTGCATCTTCGCTTCTCAGACTTATCTTATCTTATAAGTCTTCGCTCGGGGTATGTTTCTTTACGGCAAGAAGACCGATGCATCGTTCAGCCGTATAGTCCCCACCGTTTCAGCAGGCAATTTGGTTTCGTCCAAAATGTGCTAGGCAAGCTGAAGGAAAAAGCCCAATCGAAATCCTTGCAAGTGGTGTATATGCATTGGGAGTCTTGTACCTGTGCATGTACAAATGCTTCTATCACCTTGCCGGCCAAGGATGAGTTCAAGAGTAATCCAGTGACTCGTGCTTACGTAAATTTGTGGTCAAGGGTACATTATGAGAACTTGGGGATGGCAAGTGGTACCAATTTTTTTCACTCACGTCATGATACGTCGAAAGAGTGTTGTTCTGTGGTTCCTACGTAGCTGGTACCTTTTGATTGTGTGAGTGTAGCTCCCATGCAAGATAGACCCGTGGTTTTAGTCCCTCAACGTTCGTGCTTGCTTTCTCAACATCCAGATGCTTCTGAAGAGGCTGATGATGAAATTGATTCGCACGAAGATGGACTTGTTTTGCAGCAGCGTCAACGAGTTTTAAACAAGCGACCACTTGAAGGTACTCAGGTTGACAGCGATGTCAATTTTCGTCATAAGAATAAAGAAGTGTTTAGGCCTCCTCAATTTGATGACCGTGTGTCATTTGAGAAAGATGTATGTATTTCGTCATCTCTCGTGATTTCTTCTGCTTTCATTGTTTTAACTTTTGTTTCTAACATCTTTCTTTGTCTTCTTTAGGTTGGGCCTTCTTGTTTTTTAGATCTGGCGAACACAGGCGTTCATTCCTATACGGACATGCTATTTGGAGGCAATTTACCTACAGATGGGGATATTAGGGATCCCCCTGGTGTAGAGATTGTTTCGAATCTGCCAAGTTACCCAAGTTTGCTGTGTGTAGGTGGAGGTATGCAAGAGCCCGTTATGCGTTCAACACCTTTGCTAGCTAGCTCTGAGATATCTCTGAGAGGGCCGAACCTTAGTGGTACTGAGTAGCTTATCCATTGCATCAACCTTCGTGCAGCCATGGATATTAAGAGCCATATTGCAGGAAGGATTTCAAAATGCCCGTTGGAAGACCTTGCGTTGCTCAAAGAGGATTTGTCGAAGCTTGTTTATGCGATTGACAACCTTAACGTTGATTCTTCGTCCTTGAGGATCAAGATTGCCGAACTTATGGCCGCCTCGAATGAGTATTCTTCATTGTGTGCTATTTCCTCGAAGAAGTTGAGTCCAGATGTTAGAGCTCAACATCTTGCAACAATAGACTTGTCACTGGCCCGAGTTCTATCCTCTCAGCAAGCTGCTTCGGGAGATTATTAGGTCACATAGACTTCTTTAGCTTCTATCCAGGTGCGTCTAGATGCATTGGTGCGAGAGCGAGAGCAGTTGGGAATCGAAGCATCACAACTTGAAAGTGTTCTTGCAGAGCAGGGAACTACACTTTCTTAATACCAAGAGGAGATTTCACACCTAGAACAAGAGAAATGCATGGCTATGGAGTTGCCCGTCTTGTCTCCCACCGAGGTAGAGACTTTGAAGACTTTGGAATGCTTGCTTGAAGACCACTTTCGTAGTTTTAGGGACATAGCTTTCAAGTAGTGTCTTCCGTTTCTTTTGTAATAACGCTTTGGAGCCGACTTCTTCCTTTAAAGAAATAAAGTATTCTCATTCTTGAATTTGATTCTTTATTCTTCAAAGTGTTTGTGTTTTTTGTTGATGGTGTGACTGTACTTGAAGTTTTGAAGTTTCAAGTTGCCTACGTACCCTCGGCTAAGGAGGGATCAAGTTATCACGTAGTTCAAAGTGTTTGTTTTTTTTTGTTTTTTATGTGCCGTACGCAGTTTATGCTCTTGTGGGCCAAGAGCATGGCTTCTTCTCAGGCATAGTACCGCTTCAAGAACTTGCCGTTTATGGGGCCAATCCTCAAGCCGTCTTCCGCCGTGATTAAGTAGACGCCATTGGTGTAGACCTCTTGTATTACGCATGGTCCATCTCACTTTGATGTGAACTTGCTTTTTGTCTTATGAGTTGTGATGATGGGCCTTTGTAATGCCAAGACAAGATCTCCAGTTTGGAAAGACCTTGGGCGGACCTTCTTGTTGAATGTCTTGGATAGCCATGCTTGGTAGTATTCCAAATGTTGTTGGGCATCGAGCCTTCTTTCGTCGAGTGCTTCCAACTCTTGAAGTCGTAGCTTTGCATTTTCCTCTTCAGTTAAGCCTTCTTGTATAGCCATCCTTAACGAAGGGATTTGACTTTCGAGTAGCAAAACAGCTTCCACGCCATATACAAGAGAATAAGGCGTAGCTTGGGTACTAGTCCTATGTGTCGTTCTATATGCCCAAAGTGCTTCGCTTATTCTTTCGTGCCAGTCTCTTTTTGTTCCGCCGATTACCTTTTTTAGGAGGTTGCACAATGTTTTGTTGAATGCTTCTGCAAGACTGTTAGCCGGAGCATGATACATGGAAAACTTGTGCTGCATGAACTTGTATTTCTCGCAGAGCTCGTCCACGAGTGGGTTGGAGAACTATTTTTTGTTATTAGTGATAATGTAGCGAGGCACACCGTATCGGTGGATGATATGCTCCTTAATGAAACGGACGACAGTTTCCTTCTTGACTTCCCTTAGGGGTATGGCTTTAGCCCACTTGGAGAAGTAATCTGTCGCAGATGACTTTGGTGCGATTGGTCTTGCGACATCCAATCCCAATGCATTGAACGGCCATGAAGCAACTGTATGATGTAATGGTTCAGGCGGTTGATGTATGAAGTTGGCATGGAATTGGCAGGCTTGGCACCTTTTGGCATGTTCCAGGTAATCTTTCACCATGCTTACCAGTAGCAACCCATTCTTTTGACCTGGAAATGTAGCTTTGGTCTGGATTTATGCGTCCCGCATACACCTGAGTATGCTTCTTCCAAGGCTTGATTGACTTCTTCTTCACCTAGGCATTTTAGAAGTACACATTCAAAAGAGCGTCGGTAGAGTGTTCCTTTGTAGTAGAGGAAGCGAGGTGCTCGTCGACGTATTTTAGAGCGATGTCTAGGATCATTTGGAAGCTTTCTATGCTCCAAGTAGTCGATCAGCGGCTGTCTCCACTCTTCAGCGTTGATTAGAAGTACTGAGATGACGTTTGTATTATCTAGTGGCATTTCAGTAATGAGTGGGATCACCCATCTTTGGCAACCTGGCAAGTCTGCAGCTTTGTCTTCTCCTAGTGTCAGAGTCGAGGCTAGGTTGGCAAGAGTGTCTGCCATTTGATTTTCTTTTCTTGGCACATGTTCTAGTGTCACGGTCTCGAAATTTTGTAGCAGTTGAGTTGCTAGCCTAAAGTATGGGACAATATCATCATTCCTTACCTTATATTCAGTTAATAGTTGATTGATTATGAGCTTGGAGTCACCATATACCTCACGAGCTATGATTTCCATGTTGATTGCCATTTGGAGCCCGATGATCAATGCTTGGTACTCAGTGATGTTGTTGGAACATAATTCACTTAGTTGGAAGGAATAAGGTAGTATTTACCTTTGTGGTGACATGAACACTACTCCTGCCCCCGCTCTGTCTGCTCGTGCGGATCCGTCGAAGAACATTGTCTATGTCGGGAAGATGTCGATGTAAAATACCTCTTCGTCAGGCAAGTCGTCTGAGATTTTCCAATCAGTTGGAATTGGGTGATCGGCAAGGAAGTCTGCTAGCGCTTGTCCCTTAACGGCTTTAGCTGGGATGTAGATGATCTCATACTGATTAAGAAGCAACGCCCATTTAGCGAGTCATCCTGTCAAGATTGGTTTGGACATGACGTATTTGACCGGGTCAGCTTTAGCAACCAGGTGGATGATGTAAGCATGCATGTAATGCCTGAGCTTCTGGGTGGTGAACACTAAGGCAAGGCACATCTTTTTTATTGCGGAGTAGTTCAACTTAGCACCGGTGAGAGATCGATTGAGGTAGTAAAGTGCTCATTCTTTTTGGGATTCATTCTCTTGTGCCAAGAGTGCTCCAGCTGAACTTTCTTGAGCGGCGATGTATAATATGAGCGGCCTCCCGGGCACAAGCGCCCCCAGGACAGGTGGACTTGATAAATACTTCTTATGCTTTCGAAAGCGTTGTGGCATGCTTCGACCCATACAAACAGATATCTTTCTTCATAAGTCGACTGAACGGTTGTCAACACCCTACAAGGTTGGAGATGAAGCGTCTGATGAAGGCTAACCATCCTTGTAGACTTTTCAGCTAATGCAGGTTTCTTGGCTCAGGCATGCTTTGAATGGCCTTCATATTTGATTGGTCCACTTCAATGCCACTGTGCTTGACAATGAAGCCAAGGAACTTTCCAGAGGTGAAGCCAAATGCATACTTTAATGGGTTCATCTTGAGGTTGTATTTTCGCAGCTTTTCAAAAACTATTCATAAATCCTTCAAGTGATCTGATATTTTCTTTGTCTTGACCACCACATTGTCTACGTAACATTCTACGTTTTTGTGTAGCATGTCATTGAAGATTTTCTGCATAGCACGTTGATATGTAGCTCTAGCGTTTTTCAGACCAAAGGGCATTACCTTGTAGCAGTAGATACCTTTTGGAGTGCGGAAGGTTGTTAGTTCCTCGTCTTCGAGAGCTATGCGAATTTGATTATATCCATAAGAGCCGTCTATGAATGATAGTGCCTCGTGGCTAGTGGTTGTGTCTGCCATGATTTCGATGACTGGCAAGGGGAAGTCGTCATTTGGGCAAGCATCGTTGAGGTCCCATAAGTCTACACAAACACATATTTGTCCAGATTTCTTAAGGACAATGACGATGTTGGAGATCCACTTGGGGTATTGCACCTCTCGAATGAAGCCAACTTTGATTAGCTTGTCCACCTCGACCTCAATTTGTGGGATAAGCTCGGATTGATAGCATCTTTGAGTTTGCTTTATCTGTCGCGTTCCAGGCTTGACTGGAAGATGATGCACATTGATGATAGGGTCAAGGCCGAGAATTTCTTTGTAGGTCCAAGCAAAGATGTTTTTGTACTTTAATAGCAGCTGGTAATACTCATCTATCTCGTCCGTATTTAGTAGTGCACTTACGAAGATAGGCTTTGGTTCCTCACTCATGCCTAAGTTGAGTTCCTTGAAATCATCAACTGTGGCTTGTCCCCCACTTGGCGCCTCATCCTTGAAGGAATCGAGCTTTGAACGTAGCCTTTTTCTGCTAGCCCGTCGAGCTTTTCTACCTTTGGCGTTGTCTCCCTCTTTCTAGAAGGCTTCTTGTTGACTCCAAATCTTTCCAAAGTTAACCATCGCAAAGGAGAGCCAGTCGTGTTGCTTTGTCTTTTAGGTTTCGAAGCCTTTCGAAAACAAAGCTTTGGGATGTCGGCGCGTTAAGCCTCTTGAAGACGGAGGTTCGGTCTTGACCACCAATGCGATTAAGTACCAAAACTCTGGGCCTTGAACGATTCATCCTATTGAAGACTGACATCCAAGGGATGGGTTTAGGCTCATCTTGATCTTGTTCACTGGTCACACTGATGTGTGGAGTGCTAGCATTTTTTGCTTTGCTTGAAATCTTCACGGGTGCATTTGGTGTGAAGCTAAGTCCAGCCTTGTTGTTGTCAACTCTGTAACCATGCTCTTTCAACTTCTTTTAAGTCTTGGTGAAGTCACGTTCTTTATCATTGACGGTGTTGGAAACCTTCTTTCCAGGATTCGAAGAGGAAGCGAAGTCGTACCCAGCCTTTGACATGAGTTTGTAGGCGTTTGGATGAAAACCTTCTTCGATCGTCTTGGTTGGAAGAAAGCTTGGTTCCACCCCTTTTGGCAGAGCTTTTATGAAGCCTTATGGTAGTCTTGCAACCTTAGCATCGCCTAGCTATGTTAGAGGCAAAACTGCATTTGTCTTGAGCAACTTCACATTATCCTTGTGCCGCTGTATATCGGCTTTGCTTGCTTTAGTTTCGAATGGGGATTGACCATTCCTTCTTCTCAACATCAGGATGTATCGGAAGACGGGTGTGGTCAGTCATTTTAAAGGTGTCCTACTCCCTTTGGTTGTTGCAGGTTCAGCAAGCTCATCATCGTTTTTGCTTGAAGACGGCATGGCTTCCTCTTCTTGCTTCTTAGGCATGGCTTCCCCTTCTTGCTTCTTAGGCATGGCTTGCCACTCCTGCTTTTTAGGTGTTGTTTTGTCCGTGGATTTGATCTCTTTTGGAACAGCTTCGGGCACCATGTCTTCATCTATGTAAAATTTGGTGTCTGCGAAGTGTGATTCATCTTCGGTGAATGGTTTGGTATCACCTTGGATTACCTTAACTCATTCCTAGTAGAATTTCAAGTATGGGTGGAGGGTGGATGACACTACTCCATTCCCATGGATCCAAGGCCTTCCTAAGAGCAAGTTGTAGGAGGTTCTTGCATCAATCACGTGGAATATTGTGCTTGATTTAAGTTCACCAATGGTCATCTCCACTCAGATCATGCCCATCGCTCTTTGTTCTCCTTGGTTAAAACCCTGGATCAGCAGACGGCTTAAGGACATTTCACCTACTTTGATGCCGATTATGGTCATTGTTGACTTTGGCATGATGTTTATGGCTGACCCACTATCCACATGGATGCAGTTAACTTTATGCTCCCTTACGTACCCCGAGATGAAGAGAGGACGGTTGTGAGGCTTCGTTCCCAGCAGTAAGTCTTCGTCCGTGAAGTTGATTATGTCCTGGGAGGCACAGCATGTGGCACACTCATGTGGTCGAAGCCTTAAGCCTTCGTCGATGCTAAAATGTGTTGGCCGTCGTAGCGCTTCCTCGATGCTAAAGTGTGTTGGCAGACCTTCTTTGGGCGTGAGGGTCTTTTCTTCCTCAGTGGCAATAACTTTACCTTTTGAGAGCTCTTCCATCTCTACTTCAATCATGTGACAGACGATGGTAGTGCATTTTTGGAAAAAGTTCTTTGGGAAATACTCATGCAAGGAGACATGAATGTGTAGCTCTTGCTCCACAGGTTCCCCACTATATGTTGTCTTAGCAGCTCTTATGCTTCCTTTGGGCTTCCTATTATTGTGGCGGCGGTGCTTTCTCCTAATTTGGCTTTGTGGCTTGCGGTCTTGGCTTCCTCATCTGTTTGTAGGTCACCAATGTTCGTCCTTCTTCATCGTCGGTAGGTGCATCTCAGTTGCTTACCCTCAACGATGGTTGTGCAGAAGGTGCCGTGTGACTTGAGCATTGGCGGGAGTGGTCATCAATCATTTGGAGGGGAACGGGATCGAATGATCTGAACATGATCGTAGTAGTGTGTATTGCAGCCGTGTCTTCTAGGTTAAGTTTGTTCCGCCCTTGTTGTGCCAACTTCATGATGAGTTCCTTGAGGATGAAGCACTTACCAACGGAATGACTTACGATACGATGGTATTTGGAGTACTTTGGATCGTTAACGCGATTCATCTTTTCGGGACGCTTGCATTGAGGCAGCTCGATCACCTTCTTCTCTAACAGGTCATCTAGCATTGCAGCCATGTTCGAGTTTGGAAAAAGGGTATATCTTCTACTCCAGTTTCCTCAAGGTGTTTTTGTACCTGTCTTGGGTGCGAAGAGGCTCATCTTTCTTTATCTCATTCACTTTGTTCTTGGATGAGATCTTGATGGGAGCATATGAGGTTTTAATGGGGGTAGTGTTGATAGTAAAAGCTTCTTTGGTGTGCTTCTTCCCATGATTGTCCACCTTCGGACCAAATACCTTATCCTTCTTGAAGTCAAATATTGGCTCATTTTTTCCATTATGGGCGATGCTTAACTCCATGTCGTGGGCGCATGTGGCTAACTCTTCGAAGGTTTGTGGTTTGATGCCTTGAAGGATGTAGTGTAACCCCCATTGCATGCCTTGGATGCACATCTCGATCAAGGAGGTCTCTGAGAGCTCGTCTTTGCAGTACAAGCTAAGAGTGCGCCATCGGTTGATGTAGTCCATGACTGGCTTGTCTTTCCATTACTTCATGCTTGTTAGCTCCAGCATGCTTACAGTGCGGTGAGTGCTGTAGAAACGATTGAGGAATTCCCGCTCTAATTGCTCCCAGCTGTTGATGGATTCAGGCTCTAGGTCCGTGTACCAGTCGAATGCATTCCCCTTCAGAGAGCGGACAAACTGCTTCGCGAGGTAGTCTCCTTCCATCCCCGCGTTGTTGCAAGTTTCAACGAAATGGGCGATGTGCTGCTTTGGGTTTCCTTTTCCATCAAATTGCATGAACTTTGGTGGTTGATAACCCCTCGGCATCTTCAGGGCGTCAACCTTCTTGGAGTAGGGCTTTGAGTACAATACGAAGGTATGTGAGCTCCCTTCGTACTGCGCCTTGATGGTACTGGCGATCATCTCATGCAGCTGCTGGATAGAGATAGATCCTATGAGTGCCGCTGCTTGGTCTGGCTCTCGCTTCTCTTCGACTTTCTCTGCCGGAGACTCCTCTTTTTCGTCGCTTTCTTTCTTTAGTGGATCAGCCTTGAGGTCGACTTTCATGTCGTGCTGCGCCTTCAGTTGGTTAGCGAGTGCGGCGATTTGCAAGTCTTTTTCCTCCACAGCCCGTGTGAGTTTTGTGATTACTTCATTTATTTGAGCCAGCTGCTCCTCGATTGAAGTTGCTCTTGTGGTCATGACTTGCATGGCTAAGCTGTTGCTCGAGTCGGCGTCGGAAAGTAAGGACTCTGAGTACTTTCTCGGGCTTTCCTCTCTTGGAGCCCTTAGTAAGGCCAAGGTGATCACGGGCTCGTGCCTCGGGTGCTCTTACTCATTCAACAGAGTTAATGCAGGGGTGGAAGCCACGGCAAAGAGAGCTCTTGCCTTGCTTCGGGTTGTGATGCCCGAAATGTCACCACTTGCAGCAAGGATGTTCTTGTTCTTCACTTTAGTTGCGGGAACAACTTGAACTTTTCTTGATGCCATTTGTGCTTTTTGCGGATTTGAAGATAGAGATGAGAGGTAGAGATAGTCCCACTGGGCGTGCCAAATTTGTAAAAATGAATGTTCCTGACGACGAACGAGACAAGAACACATGTACAAGATAATATTTTGTATTAATTTTGGGGTTAAAATCTCTTTTACAATTTGATCCTCTGATTCTATCTTCGTAAGGTGTAGATTTGTGGATGGGCTGTTGATCCAAAGGGTCGTCGGGGCTTGGTCTAGGGATGAACAGTGGTGCAAGGTTTAGAGTTTCAAAGCTTCAAGGTTTTGGTGTGATGTGAATTGAGGAATGAAAATGAATACCTTGGCTTTCTATTTATAGAATTCCAAAACTTGATTTTTGGATTTAAATAATCAGATGAAATAAATCATTTCTGCCAGGTGTTGACACGTGTCGTGGTTGATGACTTTTTCGATGATTTTCGATTTTTTGTTGAGTCACATGCTACGTGTAAATTTTATGTGACACGTGAACATTGAAATTTTAATTATTGGCCAACATTTATTTCACGAAAATTTCGATGTCTACAACTATTATATGGAAGATCGCGATTATACGAGTAGCCATATAATGGACAAAAGTTCTGTACATGCTTGAAATGGGACGAGCAACATAAGTTTCTAGAAAAATAGGCATTACACATCAAAATTCAGTGTAGTTGAAATAACATAACGTAATGCACTGGTAAAGGTCGAACAAATGTAAAACTGATCTCTATTACTTATGATGTTTTAGGAAGTTTTTTAAATTGGCGTGGTAAATGTTTTATTACTATTGTTCATTCCTTAATCATTTAGAAAAAGCTTTACAACTCAAAGCAACAAAGTGAAGTCGTAACAAGACATCAATGCAAATACATTGAAATTTTAATCTAACTCATGAAACATCACCACAAATTTGTTAGCCCTAGAAAAGTTCGATTCTCTATTTAAGATGGTTAAGAAGGAGGTGGGACGGAAGTTGCAATTATACAATGATTAAATACTCAGTCAGCCCTGGCTTGAATGGTAGTTTTGTTCCAGGTGTGTTCATGAGCAAAGGTGCTGCTCAAGAAAATATTATGGCACGGTCTTCCCAATGCCACAAGGGCCTGACAACTAAAGTCACCAATTTTCTTCCCTTTGAAAATATAGTTGTACACG
Source organism: Heteromeles arbutifolia (assembly GCA_024362995.1). Lineage (NCBI taxonomy): Eukaryota > Viridiplantae > Streptophyta > Magnoliopsida > Rosales > Rosaceae > Heteromeles > Heteromeles arbutifolia. Next base: position 25,182,812 of record JANCRC010000005.1, on the reverse strand, counting down.
TGGAATGCATACTTTATGCTGAAATGTTTTTTGCACTCAACCACGCCCGACGAGTCATCCAAATGCGCCAACGTTGGAAGTGCGCAACTCGCCAAAAGCAAAATAACCACAATTGGAAACATGTTTAGTTCGGCCATAATGGTGAAAAGAATGAGTAACTTTTGATTTTGTCAGAAAATGATCCCTTTGATGTAGTTGAACTTTGACGCAAGGAGTTCTACACTTATAAGGGATGAGACAAAGGTGCGAGTCATTCGTAATATGAAAAACGCATTTTCCTTAGAACTACTTTAGCAATGTATTTACTGATGTGAGGTATCAAATATGAGAGTTTCTAATTTGGTATTTACTTGGTACCATAAACGCAACTTACAAGTTCCTATAAATTGTTTAATGAATGTCAACAATCACATAGCTATTTATTATTTCGCACAATTATTAGTTGTTTGCAAATTAATTCACTGACTAGTTTATCACAATAGAGTTGTGAAAACTGTGAGCTGAACTTGCATGTCGTGACTATCGTTGCGTGAAAAAGAGACTACAAGCAGGAAAAAGAACGTGACAAGCCTTAATTGTTATGCAGGAAATGGACAAACCTTTTTCTCGAGTATATTATTCCTACTATATCAAAATGAAAATATGACGTAAGAGATTAAATTTGTTAAGAAGTGAAGAATTGTTGAAGTACAATAGATTAAGTAAATGAGCACCCCTTTCTTGGTAAACTCATTTTAGCAAAAATATTATATCACACCCTACTGCGTATGGTACAATACTCATGTCCCACATTCATGAATATAACGTTAACGAGCGACAGTTGAGTCAATAATAAGTGTCAAATTATTCAACAAATATCCCAGTTTTGGTTATTCAGACCAAATAAAAAAAGATAAAAAAATGACACAGATGTAACACACTTTTACAAAATGTAGCATGTGCATAACAACTTGAACCAAAAGGCCAATAGAAGTCGATCAAGAATCTTTTATAAGCCTATCTCAACACCGTTTTGTAAGAATTTTGTGCAATACGCCATTGCAAACTTTTCATCTTTCTCAACTTGGGCTTGGAAACAATGAAGACGACACGTATGACTGTTACTAGGAAGGTTGCGAGCACATGAGTAGCCATATAGCGGACAATAGTTCCGTACATGCTAGAAATGGGAACGAGCAACATAAGTTTCTAGAAAAACAAGAATTACACATCAATATGCAGTGTAGCTGCAATAACCGAACGCAAAGCATGGGTAAAGGCCGAACAAATGTAAAACTGATCTCTACTACTTACATTGTTTCACAAAGTTTTTTAAATTGGCATGGTAGTTGTTTTGTAACTTTTGTTCATTCCTCAATCATTTAGAAAATGTTTTACAACTCAAAGTCAAAGTGAAGTCGTAACAAGGCATCAAAGCAAATACATAGAAATTTTACTCTAATTCATGAAACATGCCACAAATTTGTTAGCCCAAGGGAAGTTCAATTCTTTGTTTAAGATAACGAAGAAGGAGGTGGGACGGAAGTTGCAATTATACAATGATTAAATACTCGGTCAGCCCTGGCTTGAATGGCAGTGCTGTTCCCGGTGTGTTCATAAGTAATTGTGTTGTTCACGAAAACATTATGGCACGGTCTTCCTAAAGCCACAAGGGCCCATCAACTAAAGTTAGCAATTTTCTTCCCTTTGAAAATATAGTTGTACACGTCAAATGCATACTTTATGCTGAACTGTTTTTTACACTCAGCCACGGCTGGTGAGTCATCCAAATGCGCCAGCTCGTTGGAAGTGCGCAACTCGCCAAAAGCAAAATGGCCATAATTGGAAACATGTTTAGACTGGCCATAATGGTGAAAAGAATGAGTAACTTTTGATTTTCTCAGAAAATTATCCCTTAGATGCTGTTGAACTTTGACGCAAGGAGTTCTACACTTACAAGGGATTAGGCAACGGCGCGAGTCATTCATAAAATGAAAAACGCATTTTCCTTTAAAACTACTTTAGCAACCTATTTACTAATGTGAGGTATCAAATACGAGAGTTTCTAATTTGGTATTTATTTTGGTACCATGAATGCAACTTACAAGTTCCCATAAATTGTTGAATTAATGTCAACAATCACATAGCTATTTATTATTTCGCACAAATATTACTTGTTTGCAAATTAATTCACCGACTAGTTTATCACAACAGAGTTGTGAAAACCGTGAACTGAACTTGCATGTCGTGTTATTGATTATCGTTGTGTGAAAAAGAGACGACAAGCAGGAAAAAGAACGCAACAAGCCTTAATTGTTCTACTGTAAATGGACAAACGTATTTCTCGAGCATTATTATTCCTACTATTTCAAAATGAAAATGTGATGTAAAAGATTAAATTTGTTAAGAAGTGAGGAATTGTTGAAGTACAATAGATTAAGTAAATGAGCACCCCTTTCTTGGTAAACTCATTTTAGCACAAATATTATATCACACCCTACCAGGGCAGGCCTTGAGATTTTGGGGGCCCTGTGCGAGACTCCAAGAGAAGCCCTTAATAAGTATAGAATTTTGGTTGATATGTTTTCTTTTACATTTTAATTTTTATGATTATTTATAGATTGAGTTCAAAAGAAAATTTCGTGATGTGGTTAGATACCCAGTTCATGGACATGGATTATGGATAAGAAGCGGAAGATAATTGGGCTATGAGAAGACTTTGGTACATCATTGCAAATTTAAAAACTTATACTATATTTACAGGTAAAATAAAATCGTAATTGGGGGCCCTTCCGAATTGGGGGCCTTGTGCGGTGGCACCACTTGCACACCCTCAGGGCCGGCTCTGCACCCTACTGTGTATGGCACAATATTCATGTCCCACATGCCCGAATATAACGTTAACGAGCTACAGTTGCGTCAATGATAAGTTTCAATCATTAAACAAATATTCTAGTTTTGGTTATTTAGACCAAAGAAAAAAAGATAAATAAAAATAAGGAGCACGCCATAGCCACGCCTGCCTCACTCGATGGAAACTTCTGGCATTTGCACGTTGATGGCACATCCAACTTCAAGGGCTCGGGACCAAGTGTGGTCCTTGTCACCCCAAACGGTTTGATGCTCGAGCAGGCGATCACTCTAGGCTTCAAAGCATCCAATAACGAAGCATAGTACGAAGCCCTACTGGCAGACCTCCGAATGGCAAAAGACTTGGCGGTGAAAAAGCTTGCAATTCATTTCGATTCCCAACTAATCACTAGCCAAACTACCGAGGAGTACACGGTAAAGCATCTGAAGATGGCATAATACCTAGAGAAGGTAGAAAAGTAGCTTGAGGCGTTTCAGACTTACATCTTCACTTGAGTTCTTCAAGCAGACAACGCCCACGCAGACGAGCTAGACGGCCTAGGCTCTATCCTCGAACATAAACTTGAATGCTCTATTCCGGTGGAGTATCTGGACAAACCAAGCATAGAGGCGTAGCCAGCAGCCGAGGTGTCACATGTTAGTACAACTCCAAACTAGGAAGATTCCATTATAGACTTCCTGGTCAATGGCACACTCCTCACAGAAATATTGGAATCTAGAAAGCTCCAAATGAACGCCGCACGCTACTACATGTGGAACAACATTCTCGTTCGAAGATCCTACACTAGACCACATCATTGCTGCCTAGCACCTGTCGACGACCTAAAGGTTTTAAGTTAAATCCACGAAGGTGTTTGGGGAAATCATTCTGGAGGCAGATACTTAGCACATAAGGCTCTAAATGCAGTTTACTATTGGCTTACTATGCATTAAGACGCAAAGGAGTTGGTACAAAAGTGCGACTGCAGCCAACACTACAAGTTGGTACTAGCACTGTCTGCAAGTGAACTACACTCGCATACGAGTCATTGGTCGTTCATGCAGTGGGTAATCGACTTGGTACAGTGAATGTCACCCATTATTAGGGGCAGAGGCAAGATGATCGTGGCAACTGACTACTTCACCAAGTGGGTGGAAGCAGAGCCCATGACAACCATAACTCATACAGACATAGAGCGCTTCATATGGAGGAACATCATTTGCCAATTTGGCATTCCTCAATCCATCATCACAAACAACGGCCCGTAATTCGCAGGCAAAGCTTTGGAAAAGTTCTTCCAGAAATATGGCATCAAGTAGCACATGTCCACTCTGAGGTATCCCCAAGGCAGTGGGTATGCCAAACGAGCAACCGGTGATACCCCTTTCTTCTTGGCATTTGGTTTAGAAGCAATCATTCATCCCAATGTTACGTGCCAAGTATTAGCACTCCACGACCAAGCATTAAATAGAACAGAAAGAAGATGGCCACAAATTTAGATCTGGCAGAGGAGGAATGCGAAAAGGTCATCACCCATATCGTATCCTACTAGCAGCAGCTCCATTCGAACTACAACAAAATGGCAAAGATCCCACAGTTCCAGCTCAAAGATCTAGTCCTAAGAAAAGCCTTCATCATTGCCTTCAGAGAAAGCTCCAAAAATATGGTTCCCATCTAAGAGGGTTCGTACAAGATCAATAGAGTAGGCGGCAAGGGTAGTTACACATTCACCATCATGAACGACAAAGATATCAAAAAGTAGTGGAACACCTAGAATCTGAAGAAGTACCATGCATGGTCCCGCTACATTAATGCCCGGAGACTCAAGCAGCTTGATGGGCACCACCTCGCAAGCCAATGACTGTTGAAAGTATGCCCACAAAGCCACTCATTTGATGTAATAGCTTTTGGAATACTTATTGTGTTAAACTATTATATGTTTAATGAAGGGCAAAGCTTATTGTTAAAGACTATTTATTTATTATGTGTTTAAGCAATAAGGAAATCCAAGGAATGTATTTAATCTAAGAGATAAGTGATCTAAGTACCCTAATGTTCATTCCTAAAACGTTCCTAGCCATAGGATTGCCAATTGGGCATTGACAATCCGCTAAGGTTAGTATATGTTATGTTAACCCAAGCGTGAGTATGACTAGTCTTAAGTCATGTAGTGTTGGACACTGAGACAAACATATAGGTGCTCAAAATGGTAATTGAGTACACTGAACTACGATCAAAAGAGAGTTCGAATATACATGTCATGTAACAACTCGTAAGTTGCAATATGCAAAGTAGTCCTTTGACCTGAGGCATCATAGATGTCTAATGGTTAGGTCCTTGATCTTTGATCATGTCAAAGGCATTCCATCGAGAGTGTCCACGATATTGTTGGGGTCAAGCTATCTAGTCATGTAGGCATATGAATGCACAACAAGGGATCTCTAACCTTCCATGGTAGAGGGAGAATACTCTGAGATATGATTTGGGAGTCTTTGGCCAAAGCATACGAATATGACATTGGAAGTTTGTTCCAAATCATATTCAATTGAATCATATAAAGAAGTATCACATTGGATAGTAGACATGAAACAAACTATCACTCAAACAATATGATTAAGAGTATTGTATTAAAGAAGGACTGTATTGCATTGTAATTGTAATTGGATAGGTTCTCCAACCACTTCTACTTAGCTTGGGTAACCATGACATACTGCTAGGTGTCACTCATGGTTTGTGGAAGCCTTGAAGATTAGCAAACACTAATCTTCATCAAAGGGAGAATTGAAATGTAGTTTCAATTCACAATCGATCGTTAAGAGTAACAATCGCCCACTGCCTTGCTAATTGGAACCTAATGGATCGTACACCGAGTAAGGATGAAAGTGAAGAAATATAAATGAGATGGTTAAGCAATTAAATGGTTTAATTGAGAATGGTCAAGATTAATTAATTATACGAAAGGTTCGTATTGGGCTTTCAAGTTAGTTTTGGGTCTCGGGGCCCAAAAGGGTTTGGATCCACAAGGCCCATTATGTTTAAGTTGTATGACAACTAAAACAAAATGGGCAATTAGCCCAATAACTAAAGGATGGCCGGCCATAGGGTGAGTGGTAGTGAACTTGGCATAATTGCAAGTTTGCTACTCAAATGTGAAGTGCTATAAAAGGAACTTTATAGCTTTACCACATCAAGGGTTTTCTTTGAGGCAAAAGAGCAAAACTCTTTCTCTCTTTGTCTTCCAAAGAGTCCGGCCACACTTAGAGGAAAAATAGCTAGCAATATTCCTTCCTCTAAGTCATCCATTTCATCTTCACACCTCATCCTTGGTGTGGAGACTTAGAGACACCAAACTTTTGGTGTTCTTGGAGTTCCTCTCCTCAAATCCTCAAGGAGCAATGGAGAAGCAAAGAAGCAACCATCCAAGGAGCAAAGGAGGTGACTTGAAGGCCCTTCACTTGGGTAAATCCCTTTTGTAAACAAGGATGAGCTTCAAGGGTAATGAAACTCAAACTCTTTCTTCTCTTTAATTTGTTAAAGAGTCTTTTGGTTCACCATTCACTAGGCTTTGAAAGTTATGGGTTTTAGAATTTTTTTTTAATGCATGCCTACTTTAAAGTGTTAATAGTTTGCTTTTGTGTTCAAATGTTCTCACATGTTCTTAGCTAGGACAAATTTTTTTTCCTTCAATGACTATCCAGTTGTTATGCAGTTCCTACCTTACAACTAAGTTTTCATTCGTTTCACTCATTTTTCAATGAGGAATTCAGAAGTTATCACAACTCGGCTCGGCTGCATGCTTACAACAACTGATCATTCCTGCAATTTAAATAAGGATTGTGCCCTTTTTGGGACTCATCATAGGAATTGCACCCCCCGGGGACCAACAATGTTCTCCAGCTATGCTAAACTTATACAACCTCACATTTTTATAAAGGTTAAACAGTTAGTGTGCAAATACGAAGCTCTATCCACTACCGACATGCTATGCAGTCGATAAGCAAAATCGTCGTTAAACTCCAAGATATGTGCATGAACGGGTTGAGAACTTCGAGTCATACACTAGTACCTAAAACAAAGAAAACAAAACAAATCAGAAAACTAAGCAAAACAGAAAAAAAAAAACAAGTTAAAATACACGGCAGAAACTAGGGAGATTAGCAAGTTTGCTAATCCCCGGCAACGGCGCCAAAATTTGATGTGAGAATTACTTGACACTCAAATTAAAACCCTATCGACGTAGTATATGAAAGTAGGGATCGTTTTAGGCCGGGGATTAGAAGGGATGCTAATCTACACTATATAAACTTTAAAACACTAAACTAGACTCAATTAACTCAAAACAGTAAATAGAACTCAAACTAGACAGTTTCTGGACTCTAAAGACTCAAAACAAGCTAAATAGACCTAAAACACACAAAACAAGTGTTCTAGACTCTAAACTAACACCTAAGATTGATTTGAACGAAATTAAGACTCAAATTGACTCAAAAGACTAAAAGACTCAAGATTTGACGAATTTAGACTATCTTAACACAAATTAAGAGCAAGGGATTGTTTGAAAACGGATTTAAACTTAAGCAAAACAGAATTGTAAACTAGACTTAGTTTTGTACGAAATTGGTGATTTAAATGGGTGAATGGCTAGTTAGAAGGATCCTTATCCACACATAAACATATGCATACAACTTGATTCCCAGTTACTCTTTCGATAAACTATGAATGACAATGTTCCGAATTAATTGTATTGAGCTAATCAATTCCCAGATTTCCCTAGATTCATTGAATTGAATGGATAACGCATCACAACCAAATTATTCTTTCTCAAACTCCCTAACTATGGAATACGCATGATAGAGACATTCAACAAAGATCATTAAGTTCAATGGAAATCATGAACATTGACAAGGCATTCATAACTATGGAAGACGCATGTTAATCCAGCCTAGGGTTTACTTAACATGATTGTGACTAGCAACCTTTACTACTTGTGAATATAAGTTCATAACGATTAGGTGAAATTCCCTTATATTCTAGCATCAAATTCATGCATGTAAACTAAGTATGCATCCTTAATCAACACACAAGAACAATTTCTTAATAAAACAGATAAGTAAACCACATTCACAATTTATGAAATCATAACTGGAGTAAATCAAATCATAAGAAACATATATTCATGGCTTCAAATTCCCCCTCTAACTAATAGGGGTTTAGTTCCTCATGATAGCAATTAAACAAAGAAAACTGAATTGAAACATTGAAAACAAAGATAGACAACACCTAAGAACGCTCCAGCAATAGTCACGACTTAGAGTGGCACCTTCTCCTTCCTTCCTTGAATAGCTGCGGCACAAGAGGGGTTTTCTGGGTTTGTGTGGATGATATGGCACGGCAGAGGGTGAATTAGGTCAGAAACTATGGAGAATGGTGAAGGAAAGGGGCGGCAGAGAGTGGTGGATGATTTCTGGCGTGAATGATGTATATGGAGGGTGGTGTGTACGGCAAAGGGTGGATTAATCTATATATAGGCACCAAAAACCCTAGGTGAATCAGATTAGGACTTCTAGAAAGCCAAATCCATCCAGAAATAGGCTCAAAACAATCAGATTTCCAATGGGAAAGGGCCTAAGGTGCGGCAGATTTGGATAAGGAGGGATAAGGCTTTTAGAAAGCCTTGCAAGGCAAGGAAATCAGGTTTTCTAGAAGGCTGGGTGCGGCAAGGCTTAGGGTTTCTAGAAACTTAATTTAAATGTCCCCCAATCAGAAAATAAACCCTCATTGTACCAGAAATTGAATTAGAAAAGGATTAGGATAGGATAAGGTTTGTTAAGATAAGATAAGGGTTGGATAAGATAAGATAAGATAAGGTTGTTTGGATAATGTTTTGGATAATCCTCCTTCTTTTGAGCTGATTCCTTATCTTCAATGATTTGAATTTATTTCTCCAACCTTGAAACATATTCCTAACTCCATTTAGACTCCAAATTCGTCCATCTTCATGCCCATTGCTTGTGCTATCCATTCCAAGCCCAGATTTGCTCTAAAATGCTCCAAAATGCATCTTTTTGCCAACTTTGCTTCTTGGACCTAAAAACACACGAAAATGACTTTAAACACTATACTAAGCAACAAATAGCTAAGCAAATGCAAGAAAACACACTAACTAAGTCGCATAAATATGCTCCTATCAAATTCCCCCGCACTTAACTTTTGCTAGTCCTCGAGCAAAACAAAACAAACAAAACGTAACCTAAACCTTCCAACGTCACCTCAGGGATCTTCAATGATACATAACATGCCAAAGATCATTACTCCCACAGATTTTAGTTATCCTTACCCTTGAGCACATACTTAATCAAAGTTACCACACATTAGCTCGCATTTAATCAATTAAAACAACATTTTGAATGTAGTAACATGCCTTAGAGAATCCCTCAATTCCTTACTAGATATGCACTCAATCACACAGATTTTCTGACTACACTCCCTACACTAGTTATATGTGAGAAGATTGATGTAAATATGAAACTAATACTCACATATATATGCATAACAAGAAAAGTAATTTCTAGAATGCATGTATAGATATGATCTCATGAACGGAATGCTACTACTTAGATGCGAGAACCAGGGACACCATATGCTCATACCAATCCCAAACTCCACATATTGAAACACACAACACTCAAGATTGAAGTATAGGGTTGTAACGGGGCTAGGGGGTATTGGCTAACAAAGAAAGGTAAGGAAAACAAACGTTCTTAAAGCAATAGCAAGCAAAGTAATGAATATGACATTTAGAACTCCCTTTCTTGAATGCAGCCGCACACTTTGAACACAAAGGGGAAGATTACACATATTTTAGGGCCGAATTCAACTTTTTGGACCCTTTCTTCAACAATCAACACTTGTGAGCTTATTCTCACCTATTTTGAACACTTTTCATACCTTTTTTCACATACTTTTCTTTTTCTTTCTTTTTTTCACGAATTTTTCTTCTTTCTTTTTTCTCTCTCTTTACCCGTGCCCTCTTTGATACTTTGTTGGCACACAATCAGACACATAAGTCCCTTCCCCCACACTTGTTTTTCCGCCCAAATAACGAACAAAGGGAATTCATTCTTAGGTCATGCTCACTATGCCTTAAGAACAAGGGTAAGGATGGTCCTAATCTAGGCTAGGTAAGGATAATGTGGTTAAACAAAAAAACATAGGCTAAACAAGGCTCAAAGGGGTGAAACCTACAATACATATGCAAAGGGTTAGGCTTTTTGGCTCTGGTTTTAACTAAACAACTTCATCTTGATTATGTGTTATGCTAATCAATTTCATGCTTTGAATGAAACGGGTATGAGTTCTAGTATTTGGAACTAAATGATGAAACGCATTCCAAGTAGCAGCCAAGCAAAGAATAATGAGATCATGCAACGACTTTAGAAAACAAAGAATGCACAGATTTTTAACTCTCCAAAGAACGTTAAAGGCTCAAGTCTCTCAGGGTTGTAGCGTTAGTTTGAGTTACTTCCTTCAAGCATGTTACAAAAACTGATTTTATCCTTTTTGTGATTACATGTGAATTCATGAATGTCAACTACAACCAAGCATAAACCAAAGAGCATATCAAACGTCAATCCAAGTTTGTAACTTTCTTTAACAGTTATGCAATTAAAAACCAAATCCTCATCATTGTGTTGGAAGGTACCCTAAGACACAAACAAACACACAAAAACAACTCTTTTTGGGTTTTTCAAAACAATTTTTCAAATTTTTATGGTATTTTCGGTATTTCTTGTCAAAACACACTAAAAGACTCCAAAACAGCTTAAAACACTTAAAAACACAGAAAACAATATTCAAAGTGATAGGTGATAAAAACCCACGAATTTCATGCAAAAAACACTTTGTTACACCCCCACACTTAAACCAAACATTGTCCTCAATGTTTCAAACATAGACTCACAGAAAGCAAACAGCAATCAACACAACTAACGAACATAACAAAGATGGCAAAGGAAAAGCAATAAAGAGTAGGGTTTAGAAACGCAAATCTGGTTGTGGAGCCGGAGAGTTCCTAGGTCGTCTTTATTTGCATGGGTTGCCTCCCAAGAAGCGCTTGCTTTAACGTCTTCCAGCCGGACGAACCTTCCCTCTATTCTTCAATGGGGCCCACGACATTAAAGGATATGTCCTCCGTAATGTGCTCTTCAAAGTGCTCATAATATGGCTTCAATCGATGTCCATTCACTTTGAATTCTTGTTGCGTCTTTAAACTTTGAATTTGGACTGCACTATGAGGAAAAACATTAGTAACCACAAAAGGACCAATGCACTTAGAACGCAACTTACCTGGAAATAGACGAAGGCGAGAATTGAAAAGTAACACTTTCTGCCCTATAGAGAACAGCTTGCTACGAATCATCTTGTCATGGAATGCCTTTGTTTTCTCCTTGTAGATCCGTGCATTCTCATAAGCTTCATTCCTAATTTCTTCTAGCTCATTCAATTGAAGCTTTCTATGAAGACCTGCGGCATCAATGTCCATGTTGAATGTTTTGACAGCCCAATGTGCACGATGTTCTAACTCGACGGGAAGATGACATGGTTTCCCATAGACTATCCGAAATGGGGACATTCCAATTGGGGTTTTATAGGCAGTGCGATTTGCCCACAATGCATCATTCAAACGCAAGCTCCAATCCTTCCGAGTTGGCCCTACGGTTTTCTCCAAAATCTGCTTGATTTCTCTATTTGAAACCTCGGCTTGCCCACTAGTTTGAGGGTGATAAGGTGTTGCCACCTTATGCATGACATTGTACTTCTTGAGCAGCGCCTCAATGGTTCGATTGCAAAAATGGGAACCCCATCACTGATTAGGACTCTTGGCATTCCAAATCTAGCAAATATGTTAGTTCTAACAAAATCTGCAACCACTTTAGAATCATTAGTTCGGGTGGCTTTTGCTTCCACCCATTTCGACACATAATCCACAGCAAGCAAAATATAAAGGAAACCATGTGAGGAAGGAAAAGGACCCATGAAATCAATACCCCAAACATCAAAGATTTCAACACTAAATATGGGGTGTTGCGGCATTTGTTGTTTAGGACCTATATTGCCCGTTCTTTGACATCTATCACAAGTCATACAAAAAGTTCTAGCATCTCTAAAGATAGTAGGCCAATAAAATCCACATTCTAAAACTTTATGTGCTGTTCTTTGAGTACCAAAGTGACCTCCACATGCATAGGTGTGACAGAAAGTTAAAATTGAATTAAACTCAGCATCATGCACACACCTACGTAGAACCTGATCAGGGCAATATTTCCACAAGTATGGGTCATCCCAAACATAAGAACGTGCATCCTTTTTAAGTTTATCACTTTGGTGCTTGTTTAGCTCTCTTGGAATGTGTTTAGACACCAAATAATTTACTACATCAGCATACCATGGCTCACTTACCTTGATGGACAGCAGCTGCTCATCTGGGAATGTCTCTTGGATAGGCACGGCATCTTCCTCATGCACCATACGGCTCAAGTGATCAGCCACCACGTTTTCACTTCCCTTCTTGTCCCGGATTTCAATATCGAACTCTTGGAGAAGAAGCATCCAGCGAATGAGTCTTGGTTTGGCCTCTTTCTTGGTGAACAAATACTTCAAAGCTGCATGGTCAGAGTAAATAATGACTTTAGTACCAAGTAAATATGAACGAAACTTATCTAAAGCAAAGACAACGGCAATAAGTTCTTTTTCCGTCGTAGAGTAGTTTAATTGAGCATCGTTCAAGGTCCTTGAGGCATAGTAGATGACGTGCAGATTTTTGTCCTTCCTTTGTCCTAGCACGGCCCCTAATGCGTAATCGGAAGCATCGCACATTAGCTCAAACGGATGATTCCAATCTGGTGGCATAATGATTGGTGCCGTGGTTAGCATCTCCTTGAGGTGTTTGAATGCCTTCTCACACTCCTCGTTGAGTCAAAAGCCACATCTTTCTGGAGGAGACGGCAAAGAGGGTTTGAAATCTTTGAAAAGTCCTTGATGAATCGCCTATAGAATCCTGCATGTCCAAGAAAAGAACGAACCTCTCTAACCGAAGTAGGCGAGGGTAAGTAGCGTACAAGATCTATTTTTGATTTATCAACTTCAATTCCCCTTTCTGAAATAATATGACCTAAAACTATGCCTTGTTTTACCGTAAAGTGACATTTTTCCCAATTCAAAACAAGGTTAGTTTCAATGCAACGTTTTAGAATCAAAGTGAGATTATCTAAGCACCCATCAAACGAATCCCCAAAAACACTAAAATCATCCATGAATACCTCAATAATCTTCTCCACAAAATTTGAAAAGATACTTACCATGCATCTTTGAAAGGTGGCAGGTGCATTGCATAAACCGAATAGCATGCGACGATAGGCAAAGGTACCAAAGGGGCACGTGAAAGTGGTCTTTTCTTGGTCATCCGGAGCTATAACAATCTGATTATACCCAGAATAACCATCAAGAAAACAATAAAAAGAATGACCGGCTAACCTTTCAAGCATTTGATCAATGAACGGCAAAGGGAAGTGGTCCTTCCTCGTGGTGGCGTTTAGCTTCCTATAGTCGATGCACACTCTCCAACCTGTTTGGACACGTGTGGGCACAAGTTCATTCTCCGTATTCTTCACCACAGTGACCCCAGATTTCTTTGGAACACATTGCACCGGTGAAACCCAACGGCTATCCGAGATTGGATAAATCACTCCACAATCAAGAAGCTTTATAATCTCCTTCTTCACAACTTCCATCATTGGAGGGTTGAGTCGGCGTTGAGCCTCTCGAGTTGGTTTAGCCTCCTCCTCTAGAAGTATGCGATGCATGCATGTTGTAGGGCTAATCCCCCTAATATCGGCCAATGTCCACCCAATGGCTGTTTTGTGCTCTTTCAACACCCGAATTAACTTTCCTTCCTCTGTTGCCGTGAGTGTGGAGGACACAATGACGTGCAACGTCTCGTTATCTCCCAAAAAGACGTACTTCAAATGATCCGGCAATGGTTTAAGCTCAAGTACGGGTGCCTGAATCACTGAGGGTAACAACTTGTTAGTAGAAATTGGAATTGAAATTGGTTTTGAAGGCTTACCATGGTGCTGAGGTAGTGACTCTAGGGCAGCCACCATCTCGGCCTCTTCTTCACTTCTAGGCACGGCAATATTGGGTTTTTGCCCAATTCCTTGTGCAATTGTTGATTCAAGGGGATCCATCTCCAAGGAATCAAGGTAATCCTGCGCCAATTCATCGAATATATCAATAGCAAAACAAGAATGATTTTCTTTAGGAAATTTAATAGTTTCAGCAAGATTGAAATCAATAACTTCCCCATCAAATTCCATTGTCAACGTCCCTTTGAACACATCGATCTTAGTGCGGGCTGTTTTCATGAAAGGTCTCCCAAGGAGGATCGGCAATGGGGTGGAATGGGGTGTATCCTCCATGTCAAGCACATAAAAATCCGCTGAAAAAATCAGATTTCCAACCTGTACCAAAACATCTTCCAAAACTCCTTTTGGATATGCATTAGAACGATCGGCTAATTGGATTATAACACCATCGTTTTTAAGCTCACCTAAGTTCATAGATGCATAAATAGAGTATGGCATGACATTAATTGAAGCTCCTAAGTCTAACATAGCATGTTCAAACTTAGTACTACCAATAACGCAAGGAATTGTAAAACTACCCGGATCTTTGCATTTAGGGGGTAATTTCCTTTGTAGAACAGCAGAGACATTCTCACTTACTTGAACCACTTCTTTGTTAGAAATCCTTCTCCTTGTTGTACAAAGCTCTTTCAGAAACTTAGCATACCTTGGGACTTGCTTTATTGCATCAAGGAGTGGGATATTGACTTGAACTTTCCGGAATGTCTCTAGAATGTCTTTTTCAGCATCCTCTTTCTTTGATTGCCACAACCTGCCAGGAAAGGGCACAATTAGTGGAGTAGAGCTAGACGAATTCATATTGGAACTTACCTTGATGGTTGAGGATGGTTTAGAAGTGGGGATTGGCTGCGGCAAGGATTGTGCATTCCTTGTCGTGGGTTTGGGTGATTCATCTTCTTCCAATTGCAGCTTCTTGTCCTCTTCTTGACTTGATCTAGATGGTTGTGAATCAGTTCCAACCTGCTTACCACTTCTCAACGTGATTGCTTGGGCGGTTTCAAGTGGATTAACAACGGTTGAACTAGGCAATCTGCCTTGTTCTCGGAATTGGCCCATGAATTCAGCCATTTGCCCCATTTGTTTCTTCAATTCATCCACCTCTTTAGCTTGATTTTTTATGCTCTGCACGTCCTGCGTCAAAGAGGTTAGTACTTGAAGAATTTTATCATTATTTAACGACGAACCTGAATTGGTTTGGGCCGAAGTTGGTTGAGGTTGTGGGGCTGCATACGGCCTTGGAAACATCCCAGGGGACTGTCTAAATCCGCTTTGTGGCTGTGCTTGTTGAGAGTCCCTCAACTTGAAGTTTGGATGATCTCTCCATCCCGGATTGTATGTGTTTGAGTATGGGTCGTGTCTTTGTTGGGTTTGGCCTTGGAAACCCACGGCTTGGGCAGTTTCCCACCCCCCATTCTCAATCAATTGAGGGCATTGATCGTTGAGATGTCCCTGCATAGAACACACTCCACATATGGCCGGCCCTTGTGCTTTGGTTCCATCCACAACCTGTGACAAAAGAAGAGTGAGATTAGCCATTTGAGATTGTAATTCTGAAATTGCATTTACCTCATTCACTTGTTGTTGCCGTGGCCCTTCTCTCTGTCCAACTCCTTCGTATTGTTGCGCATTCAAGGCTCGATTTGCAATTAGAGTCTTGGCAGCCACGGGTGTTTTATCAACCAAAGCTCCTCCCGCTGAAGCATCAAGCATTTGTCTCTCAATGGGGAGAAGTCATTCATAGAAATATTGGAGGAGAAGCTCTTCTTTCATTTGGTGTTGTGGACAAGAAGCAACAAGCGCCTTGAAACGCTCATAATAGGCTGGAAACGATTCCCCTTGGTTTTGTTGAATGCCACTTATCCTTTTCCTCAAGAGAATGACTCTTGAAGTTGGGAAAAATTTCTCTAAGAATGCGCGCTTCATGCTTTCCTACGAAGTAACGGTTCCAGGTGCTAGTTCGTAGAGCCAATCCTTAGCCTTTTCCAAAAGAGAGAATGGAAAGGCTTTCATCTTCAATATACTCCCATCAACATTGACAGGGGTCATGCTTGAACAAACCACTTCAAATTCCTTCAAGTGCTTGTTCGGATCTTCCATGGACAACCCGTGGAATTTGGGGATGTGGTGCAACAAGCTAGACTTCAATTCAAACTCATCAGTCTTGCCTTGAGCCGCCCTAGAATATTGAATGCATAAAGGGGTCGCATTGTCCAATCCCGAGGCTGAAAGTTCTTTGATTGTTCGGTTATCTGCAGCCATATCGTACTCCTCTTCCAAATCCTCTTCAATTTCAACTTCAGATTCGGAATTAGAACTTGAACTAAGTAGATCAGGTTCTGGGTGCTTCCTCGTCCTTCTCAAATCTCGCTCAAAATCGTCGTTAAACTCCAAGATATGTGCATGAACGGGTTGAGAACTTCGAGTCATACACTAGTACCTAAAACAAAGAAAACAAAACAAATCAGAAAACTAAGCAAAACAGAAACAAAAACAAGTTAAAATACACGGCAGAAACTAGGGAGATTAGCAAGTTTGCTAATCCCCGGCAACGGCGCCAAAATTTGATGTGAGAATTACTTGACACTCAAATTAAAACCCTATCGACGTAGTATATGAAAGTAGGGATCGTTTTAGGCCGGGGATTAGAAGGGATGCTAATCTACACTATATAAACTTTAAAACACTAAACTAGACTCAATTAACTCAAAACAGCACACTAGATAGTTTCTGGACTCTAAAGACTCAAAACAAGCTAAATAGACCTAAAACACACAAAACAAGTTATCTAGACTCTAAACTAACACCTAAGATTGATTTGAACGAAATTAAGACTCAAATTGACTCAAAAGACTAAAAGACTCAAGATTTGACGAATTTAGACTATCTTAACACAAATTAAGAGCAAGGGATTGTTTGAAAACGGATTTAAACTTAAGCAAAACAGAATTGTAAACTAGACTTAGTTTTGTACGAAATTGGTGATTTAAATGGGTGAATGGCTAGTTAGAAGGATCCTTATCCACACATAAACATATGCATACAACTTGATTCCCAGTTACTCTTTCGATAAACTATGAATGACAATGTTCCGAATTAATTGTATTGAACTAATCAATTCCCAGATTTCCCTAGATTCATTGAATTGAATGGATAACGCATCACAACCAAATTATTCTTTCTCAAACTCCCTAACTATGGAATACGCATGATAGAGACATTCAACAAAGATCATTAAGTTCAATGGAAATCATGAACATTGACAAGGCATTCATAACTATGGAAGACGCATGTTAATCCAGCCTAGGGTTTACTTAACATGATTGTGACTAGCAACCTTTACTACTTGTGAATATAAGTTCATAACGATTAGGTGAAATTCCCTTATATTCTAGCATCAAATTCATGCATGTAAACTAAGTATGCATCCTTAATCAACACACAAGAACAAGTTCTTAATAAAACAGATAAGTAAACCACATTCACAATTTATGAAATCATAACTGGAGTAAATCAAATCATAAGAAACATATATTCATGGCTTCAAATTCCCCCTTTAACTAATAGGGGTTTAGTTCCTCATGATAGCAATTAAACAAAGAAAACTGAATTGAAACATTGAAAACAAAGATAGACAACACCTAAGAACGCTCCAGCAATAGTCACGACTTAGAGTGGCACCTTCTCCTTCCTTCCTTGAATAGCTGCGGCACAAGAGGGGTTTTCTGGGTTTGTGTGGATGATATGGCACGGCAGAGGGTGAATTAGGTCAGAAACTATGGAGAATGGTGAAGGAAAGGGGCGGCAGAGAGTGGTGGATGATTTCTGGCGTGAATGAGGTATATGGAGGGTGGTGTGTACGGCAAAGGGTGGATTAATCTATATATAGGCACCAAAAACCCTAGGTGAATCAGATTAGGACTTCTAGAAAGCCAAATCCATCCAGAAATAGGCTCAAAACAATCAGATTTCCAATGGGAAAGGGCCTAAGGTGCGGCATATTTGGATAAGGAGGGATAAGGCTTCTAGAAAGCCTTGCAAGGCAAGGAAATCAGGTTTTCTAGAAGGCTGGGTGCGGCAAGGCTTAGGGTTTCTAGAAACTTAATTTAAATGTCCCCCAATCAGAAAATAAACCCTCATTGTACCAGGAATTGAATTAGAAAAGGATTAGGATATGATAAGGTTTGTTAAGATAAGATAAGGGTTGGAAAAGATAAGATAAGATAAGGTTGTTTGGATAATGTTTTGGATAATCCTCCTTCTTTTGAGCTGATTCCTTATCTTCAATGATTTGAATTTATTTCTCCAACATTGAAACATATTCCTAACTCCATTTAGACTCCAAATTCGTCCATCTTCATGCCCATTGCTTGTGCTATCCATTCCAAGCCCAGATTTGCTCTAAAATGCTCCAAAATGCATCTTTTTGCCAACTTTGCTTCTTGGACCTAAAAACACACGAAAATGACTTTAAACACTATACTAAGCAACAAATAGCTAAGCAAATGCAAGAAAACACACTAACTAAGTCGCATAAATATGCTCCTATCAAACCACGGTCGGTGAGCCATCCGAATGCGCCGACATTGGAAGTGCGCAACTCGCCAAAAGCAAAATGACCACAACTGGAAACATCATTAGTCCAGCCATAATGGTGGAAAGAATGAGTAACTTTTGATTTTCTCAGAAAATGATCCTTTAGATGCAGTTGAACTTTGACGCAAGGAGTTCTACACTAATAAGGGATAAGGCAAAGGTGCGAGTCATTCGTAAAATGAAAAACTTATTTTCCTTTAAAACTACTTTAGCAACGTATTTACTGATGTGAGTTGTCTAATACGAGAGTTTCTAATTTGGTATTTATTTTGGAACCATAAACGCAACTTACAAGTTCCCATAAATTGTTTGATTAATCTCAACAATCACATAGCTATTTATTATTTCGCACAAGTATTACTTGTTCGCAAATTAATTCACATACTAGTTTATTACAATAGAGTTGCGAAAACCGTGAACTCAACTTGCATGTCATGTTAGTGACTATCGTTGCGTGAAAACGCGACGGCAACCAGGAAAAAGAACGCTACTAGCCTTAATTTTTCTGCAGTAAATGGACAAACGTGTTTCTCGAGCATTATTACTTCTATTGTATCAAAATCAATATGTGACTTAAGATTCAATTTGTTAAGAAGCAAAAACCTGTTGAAGTACAATAGATTAAATAAAGGAGCACCACTTTCTTGGTAAACTCATTTTAGCACAAATATAATATCACACCATAGTATGTATGGTACAAAACTCATGTCCCGCACGCCTCAATATAACATTAACGAGCTACAGTTGTGTCAATAATGTGTCAAATTATTCAACAGTTATCCTAGTTTTGGTTATTCAGACCAAAGTGAAAAAGATTAAAAATAAAAAAAGAAACAAAAAAAAAAAATATACCGAGCTAGCACACTTTGACAAGGTTTAGCATGTGCATAACAACTTGAACCAAAAGGTCAATAGGGGTCAATCAAGAGTCTTTCGTAAACCCATTTCAACGTCGTTGTGTAAGGATTTTGGGCAATACGCCATACCGAACTTTTCATCTTTCTCAACTTGGAGCCGAAAAAAATGAAGAAGATACGTATGACTGTTACGAGGTAGATCGCAATCATAGGAGTAGCCATATAGCTGACAATAGTTCCGTACATGCTTGGAAAGGGACGAGCAATACAAGTTTCTAGAAGGATAAGCATTACACTTCAATATATAGTGTAGCTACAATAACCAAACGTAATGCACGGGTAAATGCCGAATAAATGTAAAACTGATCTCTTTTAGTTACGATGTTTCAGGAAGACTTTTAAATTGGCGTGGTAGTTGTTTTATTTCTATTGTTCATTCCTCAATTATTTAGAAAATGCTTTACAACTCAAAGCAACAAAGAGAAGTCCTAAGAAGGCATCAAAGCAAATAAATGGAAATTTGATTCTAACTCACGAAACAGCCGACAAATTTGTTAGCCCAAGAGAAGTTCAATTCTCTTTTCAAGATGGCGAAGATGGAGGTGGGACGGAAGTTGCAATTATACAATGATTCAATACTCGGTCAGCCCTGGTTTGAATTGCAGTTCTGTTCTTGGTGTGCTCATAAGTAAAGGTGTTGTTCACGAAAACATTATGGCACGGTCTTCCTAACGCCACAAGGGCCCGACAACTAAAGTCACCAATTTTCTTCCCTTTGAAAATATAGTTGTACATCTCGAATGCATACTTTATGCTGAAATGTTTTTTGCACTCAACCACGGCTGGCGAGTCATCCAATTGCGCTGATGTTAGAAGTGCGCAACTCGCCAAAAGCAAAATGACCACAATTGGAAACATGTTTAGTCCGGCCATAATGGTGGAAAGAATGAGTAACTTTTGATTTTCTCATAAAATGATCCTTTAGATGCTGTTGAACTTTGACACAAGGAATTCTACACTTATAAGGGATGAGGCAAAGGTGCGAGTCATTCGTAAAATGATAAACGTATTTTCCTCTAAAACTACTTTAGCAATGTATTTACTGATGTGAGGTATCTAATACGAGAGTTTCGAATTTGGTATTTATTTTGGTACCATAAACGCAACTTACAAGTTCCCACAAATTGTTTAAGTAATCTCAACCATCACATAGCTATTTATTATTTCGCACAAATATTACTAGTTTGCAAATTAATTCACTGACTAGTTTATTACAATAGAGTTGCAAAAATCGTGAACTCAACTTGCATGTCGTGTTAGTGACTATCATTGCATGAAAACGAGACGACAAGGAGGCAAAAGAACGCGACTAGGCTTAATTTTTCTGCAGTAAATGGACAAACGTGTTTCTCGAGCATTACTATTTCTACTGTATCAAAATCGAAATGTGACGTAAAAGTAAATTTGTTAAGAAGCAAAGAACTGTTGAAGTACAATAGATTAAATAAAGGAGCACCCCTTTCTTGGCTAACTCATTTTAGCAAAAAGATTATCTCACACCTTACAGCGTACGGTACAATACTCATGTCCGCACGCCTGAATATAACGTTAACGAGCTACTGTTGCGTCAATTATGTGTCAAATTATTCAACAAATATCCTAGTTTTGGTTATCCAGACCAAAGTAAAAAAGATTAAACATAAAAAAAGAAACAAAAAAAAAGAATATATTGAGCTAGCACACTTTTACAAAGTGTAGCATGTGCATAACAACTTGAACCAAAGGGCCAATACGAGTCGGTCAACATTTTTTCGTAAACCCATTTCAACGCCGTTTTGTAAGAATTTTGGGCAATACACCATACCAAACTTTTCATCTTACTCAACTTGGAGCCGGAAAAAATGAAGAAGACACGTATGACTGTTACGAGGTAGATCGCAATCATACGAGTAGCCATATAGCAGATAATAGTTCCGTACATGCTTGAAATGGGACGAGCAATACAAGTTTCTAGAAAATGAGCACTACACATCAATATGCAGTGTGGCTGCAATGACCAAACGTAATGTACGAGTAAATGTCGAATAAATGTAAAAATGATATCTTTTAGTTATGATGGTTCAGGAAGTCTTTTAAATTGGCGTGGTAGTTATTTTATTACAGTCGTTCATTCCTCAATCATTTGGAAAATGCTTTACAACTCAAAGCAACAATGTGAGTAGTAACAAGGCATCAAAGCAAATATATCAAAATTTTATTCTAACTCATGAAACATTCGACAAATTTGTTCGCCCTAGTGAGGTTCAATTCTCTGTTCAAGATAGCGAAGAAGGAGGTGGGACAAAAGTTGCAATTATAAAATGATTAAATACTCGATCAGCCCTTGCTTGAATGGCAGTTCTGTTCCCGGTGTGATCATAAGTAAAGGTGTTGTTCACGAAAACATTATGGCACGGTCTTCCCAACGCCAGAAGGGCCCGACAACTAAAGTCACCAATTTTCTTCCCTTTGAAAATATAGTTGTACACATTGAATGCATACTTTATGCTGAAATGTTTTTTGCACTCAACCACGGCCGGCGAGTCATCCAAATGCGCCGACGTTGGAAGTGCGCAACTCGCCAAAAGCAAAATCACCACAATTGGAAACATGTTTAGTCCGGCCATAATGGTGGAAAGAATGAATAACTTTTGATTTTCTCATAAAATGATCCTTTAGATGCTGTTGAACGTTGACACAATGAGTTCTACACTTATAAGGGATGAGGCAAAGGTGCGAGTCATTCGTAAAATGAAAAACGTATTTTCCTCTAAAACTACTTTAGCAACGTATTTAATGATTTGAGGTATCTAATACGAGAGTTTCTAATTTGGTATTTATTTTGGTACCATAAACGCAACTTTCAAGTTCCCATAAATTGTTTAATTAATCTCACCAATCACATAGCTATTTATTATTTCGCACAAATATTACTTGTTTGCAAATTAATTCACTAACTAGTTAATTAAAATAGAGTTGTGAAAACAGTGAACTCAACTTGCATGTCGTGTTAGTGACTATCGTTGCATGAAAACGAGAGGACAAGCAGGAAAAAGAACGCGACTAACCTTAATTTTTCTGCAGTAAATAGACAAACGTGTTTCTCGAGCATTACTGTTTCTACTGTATCAAAATCAAAATGTGACGTAAGATTGAATTTGTTAAGAAGCAAAGAATTGTTGAAATACAATAGATTAAATAAAGGAGCACCCCTTTCTTGCTAAACTCATTTAGCCACAATTATTATATCACACCCTACTGCGTATGGTACAATACTCATGTCCCGCACGCCTGATTATAACGTTAACGAGCTACAGTTGAGTCAATAATGTGTCAAATTATTCAACAAATATCCT
Organism: Heteromeles arbutifolia; assembly: GCA_024362995.1. Lineage (NCBI taxonomy): Eukaryota > Viridiplantae > Streptophyta > Magnoliopsida > Rosales > Rosaceae > Heteromeles > Heteromeles arbutifolia. Next base: position 25,159,933 of record JANCRC010000005.1, on the reverse strand, counting down.
AGTTTTGGTTATTCAGACCAAAGTAAAAAAGATTAAAAATAAAATAAAAATATATCGAGCTAGCACACTTTTACAAAGTGTAGCATGTGCTTAACAACTTGAACCAAAAGGCCAATAGGAATCGATCAAGAGTCCTTCGTAAACCCATTTCAACGTCGTTTTGGAAGAATTTTGAGCAATACGCCATACCGAACTTTTCATCTATCTCAACTTGGAGCCGGAAGAAATGAAGAAGACACGTATGACTGTTGCGAGGTAAATCGCAATCATACGTGCAGCCATATAGCGGACAATAGTTCCATACATGCTTGAAATGGGACGAGCAATATAAGTTTCTAGAAAAATAAGCAATACACATCAATATGCAGTGTAGCTGCAATAACCAAACGTAATGCACGGGTAAATGCCAAATAAATGTAAAACTGATCTCTTTTAGTTACGATGTTTCACGAAGTCTTTGAAATTGGAGTGGTAGTTGTTTTAATACTATTGTTCATTCCTCAATCATTTAGAAAATGCTTTACAACACAGAGCAACAAAGTGATGTCGTAATAAGGGATCAAAGCAAATATATTGAAATTTTTTTCTAACTCACGAAGGATCCGACAAATTTGTTAGCCCTAGAGAAGTTTAATTCTCTGTTCAAGATAGCGAAGAAGGAGGTGGGACGGAAGTTGCAATTATACAATGATTAAATACTCGGTCAGCCCTGGCTTCAAGGGCAGTTATGTTGCCGGTGTGCTCATAAGTAAAGGTGTTGTTCACGAAAACATTATGGCACGGTCTTCCCAACGCCACAAGGGCCCGACAACTAAAGTCACCAATTTTCTTCCCTTTGAAAATATAGTTGTACACGTCGAATGCATACTTTATGCTGAAATGTTTTTTCCACTCAACCACGGCCGGCGAGTCATCCAAATGCGCTGACGTTGGAAGTGCGCAACTCGCCAAAAGCAAAATGACCACAATTGGAAGCATGTTTAGTCCGGCCATAATGGTGGAAAGAATGAGTAACTTTTGATTTTCTCATAAAATGATCCTTTAGATGCAGTTGAACTTTGACACAAGGAGTTCTACACTTAGAAGGGATGAGGCAAAGGTGCGAGTCATTCGTAAAATGATAAACATATTTTCCTTTAAAACTACTTTAGGAACGTATTTACTGATGTGAGGTATCTAATACGCGAGTTTCTAATTTGGTATTTATTTTCACTACTATAAAAGGGCCTTATAGTGTCAGTAGGTGGTGTCGGTTTAATATAATATAGTGTTGGACTAGACAGTTGCAACACTTATTGAACATGACGTCGGATTTACAGTCGCTTAGAAGCGTCAAAAACATTTAATGTCGCTTTTAAACCGACGTAAACATTTAATGTCGCTTAAAACCGACATACATTTTAATAATTTTTAAATACTAGTGTTGCTTTAAATAAAACAGTGTCGCTTTAAATAATACAGTGTCGCTTTTAAGTGACATAATGTATTGGTGTCACTTCTAGCCAACACTAATTATTGTTTGTAAAATATTTTAAAGCCTGCGTTGGTTCTTAGGGACATAGATGTTAGTTTTTTTAAATATTTTGAAACCCAGTGTCAGTTGTAACCGACAGATTGATGATACACTCTCCCCAGTGTATTCTTTTTCCTCTCTTGCGTTTTTCTTATTCGTTCTTCCCATTTACGAACCATCCCCGTGTGTTCTCTCTTGCACCTTTCTTACTTGTAATATTTTATTTTCTCCTCTTATGTTTAATTTGTATTTACAATTTGTTTTTGTAGGGAATTTATTTGAGCTGGTTGAGTATATAAAGAATTGATCGACGACGGAATTCTTCCATAATTCAAGTTTTTATCACTAAATTCTTTAATTTTTAAATTGTATGATACACAAGCTTATTTATTTAAAAATTCTAATTTAAGTACTTAGATAAATTTCAACTATTTTTGTTAAATTAATTAATTTTGTCACTTGAATTGTTATGAGAAAATGGAAATGAATAATATTTATAAGCATTTATGTTAAATTAACAATATTAAATATAACATGAACTTATAATATTTAGTAATATAAGAATATATTATGTTAAATTAATAATTAGAATTTATTTATACTTTCATTAAGTATAACATAAGATTTTGTAGTATCCACTAGTGTAAATATTTTAAATTGAAGATCGAGTTCATTCATTGTATTCATATAGGGTCAAGGAGTTTAGCTGTAAAAAAATCATCAAAATCGGAGTTAAAATCACCATTAAATCGTGATTTTTCGTTGATAACCGTCGAAAAGTTTTGTCCCGTTACTTGATCTCTGAATGTTTGTTTTTTTTCCATTTTTGGCGCATGCGATCTCGAACAATATATAAACAAGTTTGATGGTTGGATCGTTGAAATTAGTTTCGTAGAATGCGTATCCCATTAAAACGATTGATTCACTAACACTTAGAATTTATTTGTACTTTCATTAAGCATAACATAAGATTTTGTGGTATCCACTAGTGTAAATATTTTAAATTGAAGATCGAATTCATTCATGGTATTCATATAGTGTCAAGAAGTGTAGCTGTAAAAAATCATCTAAATCGGAGTTAAAATAACCGTTAAATTGTGATTTTTCGTTTATAACCGTCGAAAAGTTTTGTCTGGTTACTTGATCTCTGAATGTTTGTTTTTTGCCATTTTTGGCGTATGCGATTTCGAAGCATATATAAACAAGTTTGATGGTTGGATCGTTGAAATTAGTTTGTAGAATGTGTATCCCATCAAAACACTAACACTTAGAATTTATTTATACTCTCATTAAATATAACATAAGATTTTGTGGTATCCACTAGTGTAAATATTTTAAATTGAAGATCGAATTCTTTCATTGTATTCATATAGGGTCAAAGAGTGTAGCTGTAAAAAATCATCAAAATCGGAGTTAAAATAACCGTTAAAATGATTTTTCGTTTATAACCGTCGAAAAGTTTTGTCCCGTTACTTGATGACTCCCCGACTCGGAATGTCCACTAGGACTCTGAAATCAAGCTGTGCTGGCTGACACCTGGAAGGTGACGAAGCCATAACGTGCAATGATAAGGAAAATGTGAATAAATTTAAACCTAGAAGTGTCTAAATACCAGAGTGTGTTGGTGAGCGAGAGCGAACCCATCTCACACGTGATGTCAGAGCATAAATAAGTACAACAGAGCGGGTAAGAATTATACCCTCATAAGTAGCCACCAGAACTGAAATTTGCCAAAAATCCTCGTCGAGACGAACAGTCAGTAATCAAAGCCTGGAAGGGCACAAAACAGAACATGAGAGTAAGCAAACCAAAACTTTGGAAACATCATTCCAAAAAATGCAATAACCCCTCACCGAAATCTGTATAATTCCCCAAAATAACAATACATATGTATATAAGAATCATGCTGAAGAACGGTAACAACCAAGGTATGCCATGTCGAAATATCTCAGTAACAACCATGTAAGCAAAATGAAATAAATCAATATAAAATGAATATCTGCTGAAGTCACTTATCGTGACATGTACGACTCATCCATATCTCATCAATCACCGCTAGCATATATCTCATCAATTAAGGCTAGCACATATCTCATCATATTTCATCAATCAATGCTAGCACATATCTTTTCATATTTCATCAATCAATGCTAGCACATATCTCATCAATCAATGCTAGCGCATATCTCATCATATCTCATCAATCAGTGCTAGCACATATCTCATCATATTTCATCAATCAATGCTAGCACATATCTCATCAATCAATGCTAGCATATATCTCATCAATCAGTGCTAGCACATAAGTCGGAGTCACCTATAGTGACCTGTACGACTTATCAATAGCTCATCAAATATCCCTGCACACGAGTCTGTACGACAGGATTGGGTGTAAATAAGTACACTCAAGTGCTACGATCACGTGAAGACTGTGCGAATAATCACGGGTCACCTACGAGTCGGAACCACCTATAGTGGTCTGTACGACAAGCCTGTGCACCTACCTTGGATCCAAGGTGAGCGTAAGGTGGAGGAGGTGAACATCACATGAAGGACTATGCCCTGGCCACGGGCAGGAGAACTAACACCGGAGTGCAGGTTTATGAGCTCTAAATGCATCTAATACTGCATGTACGACTCATAGACAACCCGTACGACAGTGTCGGAGTTGCCTATAACATAAATGTAGTCATGCCATAATCCCATCAATTCAACTAATACTATATACTCACCTAAACTTACCTGTGTGTCCTGCGTTCACCTTTGCACTTCAGAGCGTTCACAATAATTATGTGCAAGTAATATACATATGGATATACCAGGATGTAAATCTGAAATACAACCATATCATAATATTCCCAATTATATAACCATATATACAAATGGCATAAAATGCATAAGCTGCAACGCCCCACTTCCCAACTATTTATTTTTGGGAATAATTATCAGTGATAAACCCAATTAAACACTAGTTTAATTAACTATCATTACTAACTATTTTTCACTTCAATGTTACGATTCTTCACACATTGATTTATAACCAACATTTAACCACCAAAACATAAGGTTAAATCTCACATTTTCCACCAATCTCCTTCGCATTACTCAATTCCCCAAACAAGGCTATTGTCTCAATTATTTAGTCTCATTTATTGTATGGTTGCTTCTAATGTCTCGTTAGACTGCCTACGTACCCTAAACAGGGATTAAGCCATTCGTAGTTCACAGTAATTATATGAAATATTCAATTTATAAACGTTTGTGAAATTATCAATCACATATATATACGATAGAAAGGAAAAGACCCACTCACATGAGGTCCGTGCTACGACTCCCTAGCGTGAATATCAAGCCATCACGAACCAACGTTGCCTAGAACAATTATCAAATCACGTCTCAGAGTTCGTACCGATAAAATACATAATTTACATAAAACACATCCCTACATAATTCAGTGCGGAAGATCTGCATCACAGATTTCTGATCCGTTACTTCCAAAGATCCACATTATCTTCCTAGAACAACGTCTTAATGTTTCATTACGATCCAACGGTCGGATCTTCGCCAATTGTCAAAACCAAATGACGGTTAACATTTTATTTTATGAATTTACAAATCCAATTCGGGAAGATTCGTACATTTGATTCCCGATCTGTAAGTTTGTACATTCCTCAAATATTATGAATAACAAACTATTGAAGTTTGGTGACGATCCAACGGTTGGATCGTCGATATATACAATGACCTATTAACGTATCGTCGCGAATCTAGGTTCTAACGATCAATCTATGTCAACCCATTCTCAAAACTGAATTCAAGGCATCTAATTTATCCTAAGAATGACATCAACAGCCCTTTGGCCACGTGCCTCCGTGGGTGGCGGTCGGCCGCCCCGACTCGTAGGAAAATCCAACTATTTCCAAAAATTCCCAAATTTCACATAAATGAAGATCTCAAAGTGAGGAACAACTTTCATACCTGCCATGAAGTCCAAAAGTGGATGGAAGATGGTCAATTTTGCCCACGAAGCCGGCGGGTGCCTAAAGCTTCCTGGTGTTGATTCGTCGTCTATGGTGGTCCAACGGGGTCAAGGTTGGTTGCTTTTTTCTCCTGGGATTATGGGCTACAAAGCCCAAGTAGTGGCATCGGCCATCCCTTTGCCGATTTGCAGGAAAATCAAAAAGGGTGGCCGAAGCACCGTGAGAACCGTCAACTTTCGTGGCCTCAAACCGCCACATACAGAGGTTAATCAAGGTGGTTCTTGGGTGGATTTTGTAGAGGGGAATGAGTGCTTCAAGATGGTGGTGGTGGCATCGAAAAAATCCACCGGAGTTGGCTGGAATCGGCCTTGGAAGATGGGTGGTCGCGGTGGGTTGTGCACGAGAAAGAGAAGCTGGGAGCTTCTCTCACTTTCTCTGATTGGTTGCTGCTCCCTCTCTCTGATTGGTCCTTAATCCTTTAATTTGATTTGTCCATCACTCCCTTGTCTGATAAGTCCCCTTAAACTTACTTCAAACTAATTAGGCCTCATTCTCACAAGGTGGGAATTTAATTTATTTAACTAACTTTAAATAACCAACTTCAAACGTTCATAACTATACGGTTATAATCCGGACTCGCAAACGGTTTTCGCCTATGCGCTCGTAGTGACGAGTACTACGAGGACACACTAAAATAATGAGTCATACATCTCTCTAACCAATGGTCAACGGAAGTCAAAGTCCTCGCCTCTAGGGCATTTTCATAAATTCACGCTTTCAAAATTAATAAAAACGTAAAATTTGGGACAGGTTGGTCACACTTGATCTCTGAATGTTTGTTTTTTGCCATTTTTGGCGTATGCGATCTCGAACCATATACAAACAAGTTTGACGGTTGGATCGTTGAAATTAGTTTCGTATGATGCATATCCCATCAAAACGATAGATTCACTAACACTTAGAGTTTATTTATACTTTCATTAAGTAAAACATAAGATTTTGTGGTATCCACTAGTATAAATATTTTAAATTGAAGATCGAATTCATTTATTGTATTCATATAGGATCAAGGAGTGTAGCTATAAAAAATAATCAAAATCGGAGTTAAAATAACCGTTAAATCGTGATTTTTTGTTTATAACCGTCGAAAAGTTTTGTCCCGTTACTTGATCTCTGAATGTTTGTTTTTTGCCATTTTTGGAGTATGCGATCTCGAAGCATATATAAACAAGTTTGACGGTTGGATTGTTGAAATTAGTTTCGAAGGATGCGTATCCCATTAAAACGATAAACTCACTAACACTTAAAGTTTATTTCTACTTCCAGTAAGTATAACATAAGATTTTGTGGTATCCACTAGTGTAAATATTTTAAATTGAAGGTCGAATTCATTCATTGTATTCATATAGTGACACACCCCGTTCCAAGGAGAGCATGCTGGCCATCACGTGAGAGTGACGTAACCATGTGCACAGTGCGGAAGCTAATAAGATAAATAGAAATACGAATAAATAAAAAAACCAACTACTAGCCGTACTATCCAAACATGCTAGTGAGAGTCTAAGTGTATAAATACACATTCAGAGCAATAAGAACGTCTAGTTGCAGTTAAGGACAATAACTAAGATATAACACCCGAAGGTGAATCCTACTTTTGTGAATTCTGTCAGAACACCGTTGGATCCCTCGTGACCACCAAAGCACTGCTACCTAGAACGTGGAGGGGCAAAAAACAAAACGCGTGAGTGGGCAAAAACAAATCTTTTCAAAACCTTTTCTCTTTTCAAAAGTTCTAACCCCTCGCCGTCAAACCTGTATAATTTCCCAGAAAAATAGCATATAAACATATATACTCATCTCAACTCATAAATTCAAAATCATGCCAAAAGTAGTGATATGCAAGGTATATGCCATGCCAAATATATCTCATCAAATCACATAAATATATCAGGTGAAATAAACTCATCATAGATGATAACATGTCAACCGAGTGATCAGCTCGACTGAAACTATAGCTCATAATCAATCTCGTCAAATCTCATCATCATATATATATCCTGCACACGAGTCGAACCCACTCAAGGTGGTCTATACGACAGGACTGGGTGTAAATAGTGGGCTCTAGTGCTATAATCACGTGAAGACTGTGCGCTAATCGCGGGTTACCTACGAGTCGAACCCACTGAAAGTGGTCTATACGACAGGACTGTGCACCTAACCTGGATCCAAGATAAGCGTGTGGTGCGGGAGGTGAACATCCACATGAAAGACTGTGCCCCTAACTCTGGGCGGGAGCACTAACACCAGGGTGCAGGTTTATGAGCTTTCAATACATCTCACATAATCATCATTTCATATTAATCATTCCATAACTCACCTGATACTTACCTGTGCGTCCACAGCACCAATTACCATTATATGCAACTACTAATGCATGAATAAAACAGATATATACTTTGCATGGCATATCATATCACATTTCACTTAAATTGATTTTCTGGGAAAAAATCTCATTTATATAGGTATATACGGAAAACAAAAGCCCACTCACAGATAAGTCGAAGGGTCATAACCCCCGAGCCTCAATTGATGGCGCTCGCCTCTGGATAGGTATCACCTATATGCGAAATAACTGAATAAACGTCATTTAATGCACATAACCAACAATAGGTAATAACTTTTCATACAATGCTCAAATGGGATGTTTGAATATACCAACGTGAACTACACAATACCACGAACATCCCCATGTTTTTAGAATAATTTTCTGACCACCCACGCGCCCTCACGCGTCGGTCAATGCACGGTTAGACGCGCCTCCACGCGCGGCCACATGCCATGCACACTGACGACTGATGACGTCAGTTAACGCCGTCAGGTGTATACCGAGAATATTCCGTCTATTCCTAACGGTAATCATTAAAGTTAGCTAACGGCGTTAGCATATTCTGTTAACTCTGACAGAATATGCCGTCATCTTCTACCTTGGAACTTCGGTGACTGTCGCCGGCGCCGGAATCTGGGAAACTTTTAAACTACTATAACTCCGTCGATTTTCATCCATTCTTCACATAATTTATATCAAAATGAAGCCCACGAAGAATAGAACAAGATCATACCAATTAAAAGCTCCCAAACCACTGGATCTCACCTGGGAATCCACGAACTTCCGACCAAAACTTCAAACTTGCATATCTTGGCTTCCCGATGTCCGAATCCTTCAAACGAACGTCCCCAAGACTCGTGTGGACCTTCTACAGCTTCCTAGAAGCTTAAAATCTCCTAAAAATCACGCAATAAAATTTGCATGAACAGTGCATAGGCACAGGTTAAGGTTTTAACGTGAAATCGAGGGTGTTCATACCTGAAACTGGTGTCTTTGAACTCGTAACACCACGAGGAACACAATGGTGTCCTTAAACTCCTCGATATGCAAGGTTTCAAAGGGTTTTGGGTGTGCCCGTACGAAATGGGAGAGAGAGTGAGAAAAAGAGAGAAAGGGATGGGTGTGTAAGTGTGGTCCTCACACTACCACCTAAGCCTAAACATAACCATGGTTGTACCAAATATCCCATTTCCTCAACTAGGCTTTCCAAATAAAATCTCAAATATGAAATTCCCATGAAACGCTCAAGTGTAATTTCGTCAATTCACGTCATCGAGAATAAAATTTCTGGACAGGCTGTCACATATAGGATCAAGGAGTGTAGCTATAAAAAATAATCAAAATCGGAATTAAAATAACCGTTAAATCGTGATTTTTCGTTTTATAACCGTCGAAATTTTTTGTCCCGTTACTTGATCTCTGAATGTTTGTTTTTTGCGATTTTTTGCTGATGCGATCTCGAAGCATATACAAACAAATTTAACGGTTGGATCGTTGAAATTAGATTCGTAGAATTCGTATCCTATCAAGTTCAATGGTGTGTGTGTGTGTGTGTGTGTGTATTTATTAAGTAGATTTAAATTTATTTATTTTGTACATATTTGGCACGTAGTTGTTCAAACTCAGCCAAGGAATTTGTTTGACGTATTAGAGGATAGTGATGCAATTGATGATTATGCCATACCTAATTTGGATGATAGAATTCTTGACAATGAAAATTTCCATAAAAGAGTTGGTGTGGAAGAGACTTCGTTTCATGAATCATTACCGATGCCTACCGAGTTCGTTACTCATGCCAATGCCGACGACGAGCTAACAGATGATGACAGGGAATAAATATATTAATTATTTTATGTATTTTAAATATCAATTAGACTATGTTTCAATTCGTGATGATATTTTGTCATAAAATTATATTATTGTTTTTTATTATGTATTAAATATTATATGAGATAACTTGAAATATTTTAGGCGGGAATGAATGTTTGAAATGTTTGAAATATTTTAGTGTGTCAGACCTTGCGTGTTTGAAATGTTTGAAATGAATTTTCCCACGTGTGTGGGTTTGAACCGACGCAACCTCTACTTATTTCGACGCAACCTTTACTTACTTCGACGCAACCTTTTCTTATTTCGACGTCAGTTGCATTGTCAAGTCTGTCACACTCACGTCGGTTTTAACCGATGCAATATGTTACTATTTCGATGCCACTTGCTTTTCAGTCAAGTGTGTCAGACTACTTGCATTTAAGTCGTGTCAGACGTGGTGTCGGTTTTAGCAACACGAAGTCCAAATATTTCGACCATATTTATAGCCCTTTCTTCCCCATTACTTCCGTGCTTTCATTTCCCTCTCTCTCGTTTACTTCTTTGGTTTTGCCCCGTGCGTTCTTACTCCTTCTCCTTCCCCCATTTCAGCCTTACTCCTTCTCCTTTCCACTAACTTTTGCTATGGATCAACAAAGTGAAGATAAACGTTCTGAGGAACTTCATTTCGAGGAGGAAAAGTTCGAAGGTGGTTCATTTGTGAATTATTATTAATTTTTTGTTTTGTGTTTAAACTAGTATTTGGCTTAAACTGAAAATTTACTTTTGTTTCTTGGTTGTTAATTGTTTTTTTGTGTTAATAAGGAACATCTCAACGGAGGTGCGGACACTCAGTTCCCAAATGGACAAAACAACTTTGCTCGTTTGATTCGTCTGGAAAATGCGTTAGTGATAACTCTAGTGCTTTTTCAAGATATGTAGCAGGGGAGGTTAGAGATTATAGATATCTCCCGTTGACGACTGATTGCGTATGATTAAGGAAGAAGAAAAGGAAGTTTTCTGGAATAGAATAAAGGAATAAGATTAATCGGCTGTTGAAAGCAATGAACCATACAACTGGTTCAAAATCTTTTGCAAAAGTGTGGCAATAATTTGTATGAGATATTTGTATATTTTGTATGAGTTTTTGTATATTATGTGGGATGTTGGATATAAAATATTTGTATATTTTGGCACTATTTTTATTGTTAATCATTTTTATTAAAGTTTGTTTTGGCCTATACATGAAATTTATTAATTTGGTTATATAATTTTTTTTAGTACCAATTAATTGAAAACGAATGTAGATTCTCGTATTTTTTATTATTTAGGTGGTGTCGGTTAAGACCATTACTAGTTTGAATACTTTACTTATTTAATTGTTATCTGACGTCGGTTTAGGTATATTTTATTTATTTAATTTTATCACAATGTCGGTTAAAACCGATAGTAGGGTGGATATATTATAATTAAATTGCTAATGAACGTCGCTTTTAACCGACGTAATGTTAAGTATACGGCGCTTTAAACCGATGTTAATGTCAGTGTCGCTTTTAATCGACGTTGCGTAGTGGCGGATTAAGCAAACAAACCGACACTGAAGGCCTTTCGTGACGCTAGCATTAGTGTCGCTATTCCAATCCAACATTACATTGTTTCATGTCGGATTTTTGCCAAATTTCCGACAGAAATTGGGTTTCTTGTCGGTTTTTCCTTCACCGGTGATAGCCTATATTGTAGTAGTGTTTGGTACCATAAACGCGGGAAAGGATCCTTGCTTGATTTTTTTCTAGGGATCCTAGGGATCCCGTGATCTCACCCGTTCATCGTATATCGTGCGGTCATAAATCATTTTAAAGTTTAAAATTCAAAATTAAATATGAATAGTACCTAATGAAATATGACTGCACGATATACGATGAACGGATGAGATCACGGGATCCCTAGGATCCCTAGGAAAAGGATCCGGCGAGGATCCTTTTCCCATAAACGCAACTTACAAGTTCCCATAAATTGTTTAATTAATCTCAACAATCACATAGCTATTTATTATTTCGCACAAACATTACTTGTTTGCAAATTAATTCACTGACTAGTTTATTACAATAGAGTTGCGAAAACCGTGAACTCAACTTGCATGTCGTGTTAGTGACTATCGTTGCGTGAAAACGAGACGACAAGGAGGAAAAAGAACGCGACTAGCCTTAATTATTCTGCAATAAATGGACAAACATGTTTCTCGAGCCTTATTATTTCTACTGTATCAAAATCAAAATGTGACGTAAGAGATTAAATTTGTTAAGAAGCAAAGAACTGTTGAAGTACAATAGATTAAATAAAGGAGCACCCTTTTCTTGGTAAACTCATTTTAGCACAAATATTATATCACACCCTACTGCGTATGGTACAATACTTATGTCCCGCACGCCTGAATATAACATTAACGAGCTACAGTTGCGTCAATAATGTGTCAAATTATTCAACAAATATCCTAGTTTTGGTTATTCAGACCAAAGTAAAAAAGAATAAAACTATAAAAAAACAAAAAACAAAAAAAAGAATATACCGAGCTAGCACACTTTTACAAAGTGTAGCATGTGCATAACAACTTGAACCAAAAGGCCAATAGGAGTCGATCAAGAGTCTTTCGTAAACCCATTTCAACGTCGTTTGCAAATTTGTTAAGAAGCAAAGAACTGTTGAAGTAAATGGACAAACGTGTTTCTCAAGCATTATTATTTCCACTGTATCAAAATCAAAATGTGACGTAAGAGATTAAATTTGTTAAGAAGCAAAGAATTGTTGAAGTACAATGGATTAAATAAAGGAGCACCCCTTTCTTGGTAAACTCATCACACCCTATTGCGTATGGTACAATACTCATGTCCTAGACACCTGAATATAACATTAACGAGCTACAATTGCGTCAATAATGTGTCAAATTATTCAACAAATATCCTAGTTTTGGTTATTCAGACCAAAGTAAAAAAGATTAAAAATAAAACAAAAAAAAAAAAAAAAAAAAAAAAGAATATACCGAGCTAGCGCACTTTTGCAAAGTGTAGCATGTGCATAACAACTTGAACCAAAAGGCCAACAGGAGTCGATCAAGAGTCTTTCGTAAGCCCATTTCAACGTCGTTTTTTAAGAATTTTGGGCAATACGCCATACTGAACTTTTCACCTTTCTCAACTTGGAGCCGGAAAAAATGAAGAAGACACGTATGACTGTTATGAGGTAGATTGCAATAATACAAGTAGCCATATAGCGGACAATAGTTCCGTACATGCTTGAAATGGGACGAGCAATAGAAGTTTCTAGAAAAATAAGCACTACACATCAATATGCAGTGTAGCTGTAATAACGAAACGTAATGCACGGGTCAAGGCCGAATAAATGTAAAATTGATCTCTTTTAGTTACGATGTTTCACGAAGTCTTTTAAATTGGCGTGGTAGTTGTTTTATTACTATTGTTCATTCCTCAATCATTTAGAAAATGCTTTACAACTCAAAGCAACAAAGTGAAGTCGTAACAAGTCATCAAAGCGAATATATCGAAATTTTAGCACAAATATTATAGCACACCCTACTGCGTATGGTACAATACTCATGTCCCGCACGATTGAATATAACATCAACGAGCTACAGTTGCGTCAATAATGTGTCAAATTATTCAACAAATATCCTAGTTTTGGTTATTCAGACCAAAGTAAAAAAGATTAAAAATAAAAAATAAACAAAAAAAAAAAATATACCGAGGTAGCACACTTTAACAAAGTGTAGCATGTGCATAACAACTTGAACCAAAAGGCCAATAGGAGTCAATCAAGAGTCTTTCGTAAACCCATTTCAACGTCGTTTTGTAAGAATTTTGGGCAATACGCCATACCGAACTTTTCATCTTTCTCAACTTGGAGTCGAAAACAATGAAGGAGACACGTATGACTGTTACGAGGTAGATCGCAATCATATGAGTAGCCATATAGCGGACAATAGTTCCGTACATGCTTGAAATGGGACGAGCAATATAAGTTTCTAGAAAAATAAGCACTACACATCAATATGCAGTGTAGCTGCAATAACCAAAGGTAATGCACGGGTATAGGACGAATAAATGTAAAACTGATCTCTTTTAGTTATGATGCTTGACGAAGTCTTTTAAATTGGTGTGGTAGTTGTTTTATTACTATTGTTCATTCCTCAATCATTTAGAAAATGCTTTACATCTCAAAGCAACAATGTGAAGTCGTAACAAGGCATCAAAGCAAATATATCGAAATTTTATTCTAACTCACGAAACGTTCGACAAATTTGTTAGCCCTAGAGAAGTTCGATTCTCTATTTAAGATAGTGAAGAAGGAGGTGCGACGGAAGTTGCAATTATACAATGATTAAATACTCGGTTAGCCCTGGCTTGAATGACAATTTTGTTCCTGGTGTGTTCATAAGTAAAGGTGTTGTTCACGAAAACATTATAGCATGGTCTTCCCAACACCACAAGGGCCCGACAACTAAAGTCACCATTTTTCTTCCCTTTGAAAATATAATTGTACACGTCGAATGCATACTTTTTGTTAAAATGTTTTTTGCACTCAACCACGCCCGACGAGTCATCCAAATGCGTGAACGTTGGAAGTGCGCAACTCGCCAAAAGCAAAATGACCACAATTGGAAACATGTAGTCCGGCCATAATGGTGGAAAGAATGAGTAACTTTTGATTTTTTTTCAGAAAATGATCCCTTAGAAACAGTTGAACTTTGACGCAAGGAGTTCTACACTTATAAGGGATGAGCAAAGGTGCGAGTCATTCGTAAAATGGAAAACGCATTTTCCGTTAAAACTACTTTAGCAACGTATTTACTGAAGTGAGGTATCAAATATGAGAGTTTCTAATTTGGTACCATCAACGCAACTTACAAGTTCCCATAAATTGTTTAATTAATCTCAACAATCACATAACTATTTATTATTTCGCACAAATATTACTTGTTTGCGAATTAATTCACTAACTAGTTTATTACAACAGAGTTGCAAAAACCGTGAATTAAACTTGCTTGTCGTGTTAGTGATTATCGTTGTGTGAAAAAGAGACGACAAGTAGGAAAAAGAACGCGACTAGCCTTAATTATTCTTTAGTAAATGGACAAACATATTTCTCGAGCATTATTATGCCTACTATATCAAAATGAAAATGTGACATACGAGATTAAATTTGTTAAGAAGTGAAGAATTTTTTAATTGCAATAGATTAAGTAAATGAGCACCCCTTTCTTGGTAAACTCATTTTAGCACAAATATTATATCACACCCTCTTAGTAAACTCATTTTAGTAAATACGTTAATGGTGAAGTTTTCAGCTTTCTCAACTTTAGCTACATATTTATTGATATGAGGTATTAAATACGAGAGTTTCTAAATTTGGTATTTATTGGGCACAAATATTGCTTCTTTGCAAATTAATTGATCGACTAGTTTATTACAATAGAGCTGCAAAAACCGTGAACTGAACTTGTATGTCGTGTTCACAACTATCATAGGAATAGAGCTGCAAAAACCGTGAACTGAACTTGTATGTCGTGTTCACAACTATCATAGGCGTCCATATATCATTGCATGAAAAACAGATGACAAGCGGAAAAAAGATCGCGACTAGCCTTAATCGTTCTGCAGTAAATAGACAAGCGTATTTATCGAGCATTATTATTCCTATTATAACAAAATGAAAATGAAAATATCGTATTGTCTAATTATTGGAGTGTAAAGTTCTAAAGTGTTTGAGAGAGTAGATTTGTTGCTCAATCTGAAAGAACGTCAATGTGTTTGAATAATTTCTACTGTACAAGGTACATCAAACATGTACTGAGATTATAAGATATTTGGATCAACATCTATCTGACTAGATGCTGCTAATTTCTTCAACCCCTTCTGTCTCATTTCATCACGAACCTTATTAGCCTCATCCCACCGTTCGTGAGTAGCGTATGTATTCGATACAAGAGCATAAGTTCCGATGCTTACTCCTCTACTCTTGAGAAGACCATTTCTGATCCTCTGAAACATCTTCTCATTCCCATGAATTTTGCATGCATTAAGCAACGCTCCCCAAACAGCGCCGTCTGCTTCTGTTGGCATTTCCTTAATGAAACTCTCTGCTTCCTCCAAGAACCCCGCTCGACCATACATATCAACTAGGCAGGCGTAATGCTGTGTTTGAGGGGCGATCTGATAAACATTTTTCATAGCATTGAAAAACATTGAAGGACTAGCATGAGTGAAAAGAGCTGCAACGCATGTATACCATAACCATTCATGGCCATGCCGCGTATGATGGTACTCCACGAAACGTTATCCTTGCAAACCAGGGTTTTAAAAACCGAAACTGCCATACCTACTTCACCACACTTTACATACATGTTTATTAATGCATTTCCCACAATGCCATTCAACATGAGATCTGGCCGCGCACTTATATACGAATTCACCCACTGGCCTAAACTCAATGCCCCAATCGAAGAACACGCTGACAATACATTTCCAATGGTAGCCTCATTACTCATTAGGCTCAACTTCCTCTCCCTGAACCATCTCCCGAAAAAGCCTCACTGCCTCATCACAAAATCCTCTTTGTGCATAACCACCCACCATGCTAGTCCAAGAATACACATCTCTCTTGGGCATATTTACAAACAGGTACCGTGCACTCACCAAAGACCCACATCTCATGTAAAAATCCAGCACTGCATTGTCCAAAATAACATTCCTTTCACATAACTTCCTCATACAATATCCATGAACAGATTTACCAAACTTTAAAGCTCCTAAACTCGAACAAGCGGACATAACAATGACAAGAGTAGTAGAATTAGGCTGCACATCCATGGACATAAACTTAACAATTGCTTCCTCCACAAATCCACACTTGTTAAACCCGAAATCATCGAAGTCCACGAAACAACATCAGGGTTTGGTATGGAATCGAAAACCCGGGTAGCGGATACAATGTCAGCTTGGGTTACGTAGAAATGAAGCAACGAGTTTTGCATTAAGGTATCGGAAAAGTGCCCAGTTTTTACGACGCGGGCGTGGACTTCCCGTCCCTTGCTGTCATCATGGAGGAAACAACATGCCTTGAGAGCGTAAGTGAAGGTGTAGTGATTGTAGGAGGTTGGGTAGTGGAGCATTTGGTTGTAGAGGAAAAGGGCAGTTTGTGGGGCGGGTGAGTTTGTGAGATGTCCCAGTAGAGGGTTTAAGAGTTGGGGTTTAGGGTTTTTGATGATTTGGGCAAGGATGATTTGCTTTAATTAACGTTTCATTGTACTTTTTGACGAAAATGTATACACAGTAGGTGTCCTAATTGCTGGGCATTCATCTTTTTCTCGAGGAGAAATTGGACATCTGAAACAGTTGTGGGCAACGTTTGGGTGGGAATTTGGGTTGCGCAGAGGAAGAAAGGCGGAGGAAGGACGGGGATCAGGAGAGCCGGATAAGATGTATTTTGAGAGAGAAAAGCTCACCAGTCACTACGTCCTCCATACTATGGTGTATATTATTTAGGTGGTGCTATCCACGGACAGCTATCGAATCGAATAAATTAAAAAATATCAAAAGGCATAATTTAACAAGAAATGTGTACATAGTAAAAATAAGTGACAATAGCATCATCTTTTTATTTATTAATAAAATTCACACGTATGATTAGTTTTTGTTTAATATCTTTTAAATGTGGTCATTTTGTACTCCAAAAAACAAATGTACTTATCCGAATTTGAGCAAGATTATTCATTGAGGAAAAAAAAAAGGTAAATCACATTTTACCTCCTCATGTATTAGGCTAATTGTAACCCTCATACAATATCTTTAAAACGTTTCAACTTCATACATTTACTTGACATTTATTATAATTGCATACTTCCGTTAACAATTCTGTTAAACACACTGTTAATTGATGACGTGTTATTCAAATTATTTAAATAAATCCAAAATGAGTGAGCCCCACCCCATGTTCAATTCATCAATTCCATCGTCATCCCTGACCTCCACCCTCGCCAACCTCCCCCTCTCCGACCTCCCCATCTCTGACTTCCCCATGCTCGCCATACATTCATACGAGCGTCTTCTTCCCTCTCTCCCTGTTCGAAGAGACCGTCGTGGTTGACCGGTTAGTATGTTACATTAGCTTCCCATCCATATGAAGGAGATGTGTGTTGGGTCGTACGAATTTGGTAATTTTTATGTGCAGACTGCGACGATTTAGTTCTTTGTCTCCTTCAACTTCTTTGCCTCCTTCGTTTGCATCACCCCATTATCTCCAATATGTCTCATAGTTGGTTATAACTTGAAATCAATTAAAAGTGAAACCCAAAAATCCCGATTAGGTCCAATTTCTTGTTGAGACCCTTCGATTTCCTGTTAGGGTAAAATTGGCATTCTTACATGTTTTTAGTTGTAATTATTTTAGTCTAAGTTTGTCTTTGTGCTCTCGATCACAAAAATAAAAAGCGTTTCTGAGACATCCACTGAGGTAAGTTCGGCATGCATACACATTCCTATAGTCTAGGTTTGAGTCGAGTGGGCTATTTAGTCTAAATACTTTAGTTATGCCTAGGGCTGGAAAAAAATCCCAAAAATCCCAAACCGAACCGAAAAATTCCCGAAACCAAACCGAAAAAATCCCAAACCGAAATTCCCGAAAATTTTGGTACCCAATACCGAACCGATCCCGAAATTTTGGTAAGGGAATCGGTCTCAAGTTTTTGGGATTTCGGTATTCCCAAACCAAACCGAAAAAAAAAAAATATATATATATATATATATTATTTAATATATAGGATCACATCTTTAAGGGGAACATCATCTACCTACAATAATGAAAATTGAAATACTGAAGGACCACTGGAAATCGATGACGGAACATATACAGGAAGGAGCCCTAAGATAGATAGTGGAACATATGCAAAATTTTTAAATCACAGAAGATTGATAGATGGATATATAGATGCAGAATAAACATGGGAGATTGATAGATGGATACATGGATAGATTATAAGTTACAATTTGCTTGAGAAAACTTTACATCTATCTATATATTTAAATTATATATGTACAGAAGTTTACTCAAGCATATATTAATATTTTATATCGGCAGATTGCTTTTGAATAGGCAGATACTAACTGGGCATTGCCCTTTGATTGGCAGATTTGTGTGCACAGATTAGTAGAAACAAATTGGCAAATTGGGCATGCCTATATGTCAATTTTTCAATATAAAATGTTGAATTTTAGCCCAAAAGCATAATATGTCAAATTTTAGTCCAAAAGCCCAAAACCATTTTGGGATTCCCGATTTGTCCCGAAATCCCGAAACTATTTCGGGATTCCCGAAAATTTGGTTTGGGATCGGTATTGAAATTGGGATTCCCGAAAAATTTCGGTTTGGGAATTGGGACAAGGGTTTTGGTATGGGAGTTTCGAGATTCCCAAAAATCGAGATTTCCGAAAATTTGGTTTGGGATCGGTATTGAAATTGGGATTCCCGAAAATTTCGGTTTGGGAATCGGGACAAGGATTTTGGTATGGGATCCCATACCGAACCACCCCTAGTTATGCCCATAGCTTTAAATTAGCATAATACCCTAGCAATTGCCGTGTGTCACCTAGTTTGCTTTAATGCATGTTTACCATTTGATAATTCCGATTAGTTTTTATTTTTATCTCGTAACATGTCATCCCCAATCTTAAGGAAATCGGAGTCTGGTTAAAGTCTTCTACTGCAGCTTATTTATAGATGCATTGGATTAGGGTTTTAGGTTGCGGGATTTGTATCAGAAAATCTACATTGAGTTTTGCTGTTCTAGCCGCACTCTTGGTTTCAAGTCATATATATGTTAGTAATAATTACTTTGCTGCTGCCATTGCTTTTGCTTAATAGCTGCTGTGCTGCTATCATGTTTTGAAAAGGTTTTAGAATCTTGGGATGTGCTGTCGTATATCAATAGTTAGATGAGTGCATCATCTTTTCAATAATCCTTTGACAAATCCATTGGTCTGTGCATGTGTTGAAGTTTGTGCATGTTTTGATTGTTGTCATTTTAATCTACAACTGAGTTTTGCACAGAGAGAAGTATATAAGCGTTGCGGCAGTAGTGTGCGAGAAAGAAAAAGAATTTTCAGCCGTCTGGTTTTAAAACACAAAAATTAGTTTTTCTTCATTAATTTTCATTGTGCTTTAAACCGAGATTGATTATGAAAATGTGTTTTGTGATTTTCGTAATTGATTGATTTTCAAAAATCATTGCATCATACATACATTATGTATGATCGCGTTAGTATCTTACAAAGTTCAAGGAGAAGATGATTGACGACCGTGTTAGTGTCGTGCCACTTTTACTCGAAGGTTGAAGAGAGATCGAGTAGCAAAGTGCAGAGACAAAACTGCCTACTAGTATGCGGGTCTAGTTGATGAGTTTTGTAAGTCTTTCTATACTCATTTCTCTTAGTGTTTGTCCTGCCTTGGGAGCCCGAGGATTTTCCCAGTTATGTGTTTTGCCTCGTTAAATCCTACATCCTGTGTGCACATTTTATTTGTCATTTTAGCTGCATATGAGTATGATTATTGATATGTATTGTGGATGTGAAAATTAAACTGAAAATTGAATTGGATTTTTAAGTTGAAACCAATTCACCCCCCTCTAGGTTAAACTAGTACCCATCCTAGAACTTTCATTTCCCTTTCCTTTCTGCCTAATCCTTATTGGACTGCAAAACCTCTCTCTAAACACATAGGATTGAGGAAGACTCAGAAAAACAAAACAAAAAAAAAAAAAAAAAAAAAAAAAAAACCTCTCTCTCATTCTTCGATTTCCCCTTCCTTTCTACCCATTTCTAATTCGAACCCAGAGTTTTGTTTTGACAAAAATTCATCTCTCTTGTTCTAAACAGTGTGACTCTCTTCTTCTTCCCCAGAACTCGTTTCTTGTTATCCATCCAGTTTTCTGGAAAATTGGTGAGCAGTGCAACCAGCGGTGTTGCATTTTGCTCCTATTGCAGCGTGAAAGGGAGGGATCAAAGGAGAGAATAAGGGAGGAAGGAGAGAGAAGAGGAAGAGTGGGACCCGCTTAACATATTATTTTTATATTTAAAATAATATTTTGATTATAAAAAAGAGATTTATTTTCTATTTTATCCTATGTGTCATATTATTGATTGCCACATTAGCAAAAGCATGATCCGTAGGTTGCCACCCAATCACTTAAGAGTCAAACTAACAGTTTGACTAACGGATGTATGAAATGGTAACTAAATACAAGTCTATGTATGAGATTGAAATATTTTAAAGATATTGTATGAGGTTTCAATTGCACCCAAACCTAAGGGGTAAAATGTAATTTACCCAAAAAAAAAAAGAAAGGAAAACTAATGAAAAAGGCTTGAAAACTTTGAGCTTTAACGAAAATGACAAAAATGTGTTGTAAGTGAATAGTATCATGACTTTTTAGAGTAAAAATGTGGTTTTTGGTTAAAGTAAACAGTTCATGAGTTTTTCATTAAAGTTCCCAAAAAAAAAACTAGCTTACAATTCATTCCACCTCCATCTTCAAATCATGGCTACGCCCCTGCTAATCTACTCTTGTTTATTATATTTATCTCTATTTGTAAATAAGATATTTTAAGTTTGACTTGATGGATGACTACGTTGATAATAAATTGAAATGGCTGACTAATTGTATGGGCACCCAAATCTTCGAACCAGGATCCTCGTCGGATCCATTCCCTAGGGATCCCACAATCGTGTCCGTTCATCATATATTGTGCGGTCAGAAATCATTTAAAATTTAAAATTTAAAATTCAAATATAAATAGTACCTAAGGAAAACTAACCGCATGATATACAATGAACGAACAGGATTGCGGGATCCCTAGGATCCCTTGGGAATGGATCCGGCGAGGATCCTATCACCTATTTGATGTAAGAATGTCGTGTGTAAAAAATAAAAAAATCAGAAAAATCAAAAAAATCAAAAGTACTACAAAACGAGTCTTAATAAAATTTACATTTGACACAAGTACATGGGGTTGTTTTCAAGTACGAGTAACGCATGGTGGAGTGCATAGAACTTACTTTGTGTGTATATATCAATCTCCAAACTAATTTCTTTCTTTGATTTTCAGTTAGTTTTTATTTTAGAAACCGATACTCACATGAGTCACTTCACATAATTGTTTTTCCTTTCCCACACTTCGTTATCTTAATTAATCACCTTTGTTCTGCATGAATGCCAATTTTTCTTATTTTGTTGGTAGTACAATTGGTAAAAAGGGTAACCATCATGTAACAGTTTCAAAGACGGTTGATCAGTCCACTATAATTTAGTGATTGACATCGATATTGTTAATTTTGCTGTGTGTGATTTGGTTGGGATTGCAGAGTGACTTGGGTTTCTTTGTAAATTATGAGTGTGCATCATTCTTTCTCCTAATTTAGACTCTGTATTCGGCAAGTTTTTACAGAGAAGGAGATGTTACAGTGGTACTGCTGATACACCAATCTGAATAATCTATATGAAAAAGAAAAATTGTAATTAGACTAGTGGGTTAGGTCTGGTTCTAAAACTCAGGATTCCTATACTTGGCTCGGCCCGCCCTACTCCGTTGCATTTTGAAACGGTCAGGTCCAGTTCCTCTAAATTTGGGCTCAGCTCAGGCCGTGCCCACCCCTAGTTTAGTGCAAAAGCTAAATACAAAGGTATGGCCTTGGGGATTTGTGAAATTTTTAGCTTAAGCTTATGTTAAGTGATTTGGGTGTAAAGCATGATCAGCCAATTGAATTAGTTTGTAATAATAAAGCTGCATGTGACATTGCTCATAATCTAGTACAACATGATAGAACAAAACATGTTGTAGTTGATCGATTCTTCATCAAAGAATTGAAAGGGAAAGTAATTGAGGTGCCAGCAATAAGAATGGAAGATCAGTTGCCAGATATCCTCACAAATGTTGTTTTAAGTCATAAGTTTTCAAATTTCTTACACAAGTTGGCCATATGCAACATATATGCACCAACTTGAGGGGAGTGTTGACTTTTGTATATTCTTGTAATCTCAAGATTTTTAGATTAGTATGATTTCATGTAAATTAATTCTTTCCTTATTGATATGATTGTAACATCTAATAAATTCCTCTTTGAGAGATGAACATATGAAATAGATTTTGTACTCATATATATAGACACAAATAAATATATAAAAAAATCCAATGATACTCTTTTTCAAATAATCTAAACTACATATTAATATAATCATGTTTGTCAACAAAAAAATAAATAATGAAATTACTATTACACCCTTTTATACCTAACTAAAAGAAAATATTAGACAAGAAAAAAATTAGACATTATAGTAATTTCGCACAAACAAGTTTTTTTTTTTTTCCTGAACCTTAATCATGTCACTTAGCAATACCTAAACTCACTCTTTCTGTCTCTCTCTCATTTGCACCCACCTAAGTTTACTTTTCCCGTACTTTTCTAAACAATCGCTTTCCTCATTAATTATGTAAATCTTGATCTTGAAGTTTCGAGTGCTTATCATTTTGGCCTAAAGATCAAAATGAAAAATTAATAAGAACCAGAAGTTCTAACACTACATTCCTTTAGAGTACATATTATTGCAAGTTCTTACACATCTCATTTTTCTTTTAGAAAAAGAAAATGGCGAACTTGGCAAAGCTTGATTTTGTTGCCCTGGATATTACTGGGAAGAACTACCTTACCTGGGTAGTGGATATCAAGATCCATCCGGAGGCAGGAAATCTTCGAGAAACCATCAAAGAGGAAAACCATGCATCCTCTCAAGATCGGGCGAAGACCATGATCTTTATTCGTCGCCACCTTGATGAAGGATTGAAGAACCAGTACCTAACGGTTGAAGATCCATTAGCCCTCTGGAATGCATTGAGAAATAGATACAATCACCAGAAAACGGTGATTCTTCTAAAGGCTCGTTATGAGTAGACACACTTGAGGATCCAAGATTTCAAGTCGGTTGCTGAGTACAACTCTACAATGTTAAGAATTAACTCCCATATGAAGCTTTGTGGGGAGACCATCACCGAGGAAGATATGCTGGAAAAGACTTTCAACACCTTTCATGCCTCCAACGTGCTCCTGCAGTAGCAGTATAGATAGGGAGGCTTTACTGAGTACAACCAGCTGATATCGATGCTTCTTGTGGCTAAACAAAACAATGAACTCCTGATGAAAAATCATTAATCCTGACATACTGGATCTACGCTATTCCCAGAAGTGAATGCTGATTCTCTTGAAGTGAACACCACATCCTCTCGTAACAATAATTACAAACAAGGATGTGGCCACATGCGAGGCTGGTCGAATGGGAAAGGCAAGAATTATGGTGTCCAGTTTAACAACCAGGTCTAAGGCATAATTCAGGCCCGAGCTTCAAAAATGTAAATCGCCACAAAGGTAAAGCTCATATAAATAACACTCCTAGAAATTCTAAATGAGCCTGCCATAGGTGTGGTGGCAATGGGCACTGGGCGCGTACCTCTCATACCCCAAAACATCTGGTGGACCTGTATCATGCCTCCCTCAAGGAGAAATGTGTCGAAACTAATTTCCTCGACCGGGCTAAACCAATGGATATACCTGATCTAGTGTTCGATTTATCAAGGCAATTGAACACAACCTATCTGGATGTCTCAGATTTCATTGTTGAAAGAGGGAATGAAGTGTATTAGTCCGATTGAATCATTTTTGTTTAATGTACTCTTATTTTCTGAACTTCTAGTTTAAAGCTCGCATTTCAATTCAATAAAAGTGGCATTTCAATTTCCCTTTTATTATGAATAAATTGTTTTTAACTATGATTCCCCTACTCAGAGAGCATGGATAAAAACTATGGTTATTCTCAAAATAAGAGCATTGGCAGAGATATTGGTCTTGCAGATAGCGCAACCACGCATACAGCACTTCGAGATCGAAAATATTTCTCAAGCTTGATTCTTACAAAAGCAAAGGTAATAACAATATCAGGCCAATCAGATGTAATTGAAGGCTCGGTAAAAGCCCAGATCATGTTACCAAATGGAACAATATTGTCCATACAAAATGTGTTGTACGCTACTCGATCTACTTAAAATTTGTTGAGTTTTAGAGACATACGTTTAAATAGATACCACATTGAAATGAAAAGTGCAGAAAATAAGGAATATATATGCATTACCTCCAATGCTACCCAAAAGCATACATTGGAGAAGATGCATGGTTTATCAAGTGGATTGTATTATACATACATAAAGACAATTGAAGCATATATTATCATGAACCAGAAGTTCATTGATCCAAAAATTTACATGCTTTGGCATGACCATCTGGGTCATCCAGGATCCACCATGATGGGTAGAATAATTACTAACTCTAATGGATATCCATTATTAAGCAGACACATTGCTATATTAAATGGTAACCCTTGCAAGGCTTGTTCTCAAGGGAAGTTGGTAATTAGACCATCACAATTAAAGATTGATGTCGAATCCTCATCATTCTTGGAAATAATTCAAGGGGATATTTATGGGCCTATTCAACCACCTTATGGACCATTTTGATATTTTATGGTTTTTGGTTGATGCATCTTCCCGATGGTGACATGTTTGCCTCTTATCTACTCGAAATGTAGCTTTTGCGAGACTTCTTGCTCAGATAATTAAGTTGCAAGCACAGTTTCCAGATTATCCTATTAAATCAATCCGACTTAATAACGCTAGTGAATTTACTTCTTAAACCTTTGATGATTACTGCATGACACTAGGCATTGATGTTGAACACCTTGTTCCTCATGTCCATACTCAAAATGGTTTAGCATAAGCATTTATCAAGTGGCTTCAATTAATAGCTCACACTTTGTTCATGAAAACAAAATTACCAGTTTTTGCATAGGGACATGCCATCTTACAAGCTGCATCATTGGTTCGATTGAGACCTATAGCCAACCACCAATACTCCTCAATACAACTCGTGTTTGGTCATTAGCCAAACATTTCGCATTTACAAGTTTTTGTTGTGCTGTTTATGTGCCTATTGCATCACCACAACGCACTAAAATTGGACCTCAGCGTAGAATGAGAATTTGTAAGGATTTTGATTCACCATCTATCATTAGATATTTGGAACCCTTAACATGTGATATTTTTACAGCTTGTTTTGCGGATTGTCACTTTGATGAGACAGTCTTCCCATCGTTAGGGGGAGAAAAAATTGTTCCAGAAGAACAACAAGAGTTGACATGGGTTGTACCCACCTTATCACATTTTGATCCACGAAACACTTAATGTGAAAATGATCATTCATCTTCAAAATATTGCTAATCAAATGCCAGATGCATTTAATGAAGCTATGAAAGTGACAAAATCACATATACCAGCTGCAAATGCTCCTGCAAGAATTGATGTCCCTGTTGGACAAAATAAAATGGTAGCGAATGATTCATTCGGTGCTCGCCTGAAGAGTGGTAGACCCCGAAGTTCAAAAGATTCAGCCTCTATAAAGAGAAAGATGAGGGCACAGATGAATCCAAATGAAATCATTCAGGAAAAGAAAATGAATGACATCCAAAATTGTTGATTCTGTACTTCCAGAAAAAGAAAGTGTCCTTGATGAGACACATGCCTCTGAAGAGAAAAAAGTACATGAAAGCAAAGAAACCTCCATAAATTATGCATGTATTAATGAATTGTGGGATCAAAATGAAATAATCGACGACATGTTCGCATTTGCAGTAGCCACTGAAATCATATTAAGCGATTATATTAAGCCTCACTCTATTGATGAATGCAAATAGAGACAAGATTGGCCTAAGTGGAACAATCCAGGAAAAATTAAATTCCTTGGAAAGGCGAAGTGCTTTTGTACCGGTAGTCCAAACCTCGCCTGGTGTAAACCCCGTGGGTTCAAATGGGTATTCATAAGAAAGCCAAATAAGAAAAACGAGATTGTAAGATATAAAGCACGACTTGTTGCACAAGGTTTTTCACAAAGACTAGAATTGATTATGAGGAGACATATTTTCCTGTAATGGATGCAATTATATTCCGTTACTTAATAAGTTAAGTGGTTTCAAAAAAACTTGACATGTGACTTATAGATGTCATCATCGCGTATCTATATGGCGAATTAGATACTAACATATATATGAAAGTCCCAGAAGGACTTAAGTTGCCTGAAGCGACTAACAAATCACGATGTATGCTCTCAATCAAATTAAGGCGATCATTGTATGGGCTGAAACAATCTAGACGAATGTGGCATAATTGTCTTAGTGAGTATTTGATCAAAGAAGGATATACTAACAATGTCATTTGCCCTTGTGTGTTCATTAAGAAATCAAATTCTGGATTTGCTATAGTGGCAGTATATGTCGATGATATAAACTTAGTTGGAACCCCTGAAGAGCTCAATAAAACTGTTGAACATCTGAAAAGTGAATTTGAAATGAAGGACCTTGGGAGAATAAAATATTGTATGGCTTACAGATCGAGCATTGTGCTAATGGAATTTTGGTCCATCAATCAGCTTACATTGAAAAAATCCTGAAGCGATTTGGCATGGACAAGGCTTATCCACTCAAGGCCAATGGTCGTTCACTCTCTGGACATTAACAAAGATCCATTCCGTCCAAAAGAAGATGATGAAATGGTCTTTGGTCCAGAAGTACCATATTTGAGTGCAATAGGTGATTTATTGTATTTAGCATATTGTACTAGACTAGATATAGCTTTTTCAGTCAACTTGTTAGCATGGTAGAGCTCTGCTCCAACAATTCGTCATTGGAAGGAAGTCAAAGATGTTTTACGGTACCTTTGTGGGACAACAGACATAGGTCTCTTCTACTCCGAGAAATCCACAAATGACTAGAGCATTGTTGGATATACAGATGCTGGTTTCCTCTCTGATCCGCATATAGCCCGCTCACAAGCTGGATATGCGTTCAATTATGGAAATACATCAATTTCATGGCACTCAACGAATCAAACATTAGTTGCTACATTTTCCAATCTCTCAAAAATACTTGCTCTACATAAAGGCACTCATGAATGTTCTTGGTTAAGATCAATGATCCACCATATCCGAAATTCATATGATCCACCTTCAAAGATAAACACTCCAATTGTCATTCATGTAGATAATGCAGCATGTGTTGCCTAATTGACGGAAGGATTCATCAAGGACGATAAGACTAAACACATATCTCCCAAGTTTTTTAGTGCACGAGAGCTTCAGAAAGCTAAAGTTATTGAAAGATAAATCCGTTCCAATGAAAATATGGAAGACATGACACGCCCCAATCCCGATGTCCAAAAGACGATAGGATGGCCACGTACTGGCCCACACCCGAGGGTGACGCAAGCCATTTTATGAATGCATATGCTGAGAACATGTAAAACATGCATATAAATTTTCCGCGTAACAACGCAATATTGTAATCAAGTACAAACCTTAATAAAATATAATATTCAACTGCCAACAATTTAAAAGTGATATTGTATGACATGTTCAGAGCATCTAACTAATACGAAGTACAAGCGGAATGAATATTAGAAAGTGCTACTACAAGAGATGTCCTACGGAGAGAGGAGGGCACAAATTCACTGATATGGGAATGCCTCGTAGCTCGGGTTGTATACCTTATTCCTAGGTCTTGAGGGGGCGCAAAACAAAACATGAGTGGACCAAGTTTATATATAAGTAATACTAAAATAGTTATTCTTCAACGTACTAGCCCCCAACTTTAGAAAACTCGTATAGCATAATAAGTAATAGGTTTTCCGAAAATCCTAGCATGCCATAACACCTTGGTAAAACATATATCATATATAGTGTGCTTAGTAGTGGTTTCACAATCGCCCGAAGGCATTACATCGCCTGACCGAAGCCATATATAAATATCTTCCGCCCAAAGACACTACATCGCCCGACCGAAGCTATATATAAGTATCATTCACCTGTAGGCACTACATTGCCCGACCGAAGCCATATATAAGTATCATTCACCCGTAGGCACATAGTATGAATAACCACAAGTAAGCACAGAAAATCATGAATATAATCTTTCTAAAATATATCTCATCGGAGCTTAATAGCTCAAACATCATATCATAAATCATAATCATATATATCTCAGTAAACATAAATTCGATAAAGCATGATATTTCATAAAGCGTAAATTCACCATGGACAGCGGCGGAGCACAGTACCTCCGCCGAAGGGGCGTGTGCTCCATCCGCCGGCCATGGTAAGCGCCCACGCACGACCCATGGAAAACTAGAAATTAGGTCCGGGTCGGGTTGGATTCGTGTCAGATCTGGGTTTTGGGTTGTTGGGTTGGACTGGGTTATTGGGTTAGGCCCCGTTTTGGGTTGGATCCAATTTTAGGTTTGCAGGTCGAGTCGATCTTATTTCAGCCTGTGGGCCGATTGGAATTTGGGCAGGAGTTCTAGAGCTCCGTTTGAGCTCATTTCTTCACAATTTTCGACGTTCTAGCTATAGAAATGAAGCTTAGGATGAGAGGAAGAGGTTCGTACCGATTTGGAGACGTGTCGTGGCCAGAGTTGACCGAAAAATGGCCTCGAAGGCTCAGGTTCTCGTCGAAACCTAAGGAAAGCTTCTCCCGAGCTATTTCTACGTCCAACAAGCGTATAAAACTTAAAACATGCCTTGATCTAACCTTAAAACACAATCCAAAGGTTTCAAGGAACTTACTCACGTAGGAAAAGTCACAAAGTCCATCGGAGTTCTTGGAAGGGAATGAACAATGCCTCTGTCACTGTTGGAGTGCCACAGCTTTGGCCCGGGGGTTTGAGATCGTGATGTTCAGATGATGGTAATGGTCAGGTGGGGGTCTCATCGTTGTTGTTATGTGTGTAAGTTCATAGAGAAACTTACAAAGAAAAGGGGATCGGAAAAGCTAAGGAAAATAGAGAAAAGTGAGGGGGGAGATGAAAGATAGCTGAGAGACATTTTCAGTCAAAAATAGGGGGGACTCACAGATGGAGAAAATTATAAGGAGACAAGAATCCCAAGTGGGTCCAATTGGCCCACAATTTAAGAACACTAAAAACGAAACACGAAATATCTGAAAAACGTTTGACGTTTCGTAGCATAAATCTTCGTTATAACTCCAAATTTGAATATGTTCGCGCTCACGCATTCATGGCGATGAGTACATTAAGAATAAACTAAGAAAATTAGTAATACACGTTTCGATGAGACAGTCAACAAAAGTCAACATCTATAGCTCAAGGGCATTTTGGTAATTTCACACGTTCAAAACAATAAAATACCACAAATTTAGAATGGGGTATAACAATCTACCCCCTTAAGAGAATTTCATCCCTAAAATTTACTACCTCAAGTAAAACACGTACGGATACTAACTCCTCAATAGTTCTTCTGTTTCCCACATCGCATCCTCAACTGCGTGGTTCCTCCACTGCACTTTTACCAATAGAATGACCTTGTTTCTTAGTGTTCTATCATGTCGGTTAATAATCGCCACTGGTTCCTCAACATAACCCATGTCCTGACTCACCTCCAAAAGTTACGGCTGCAAAACTTGAGATGTATCAGGTACATACTTCCGAAGCATGGAAACATGAAATACATCGTGTATCTACAACAACTCTAGTGGTAACTCCAATCTATAAGCAACCACGCCAATTTTCTCTATGATTTTGTAGGGGCCAACATATCAAGGACTCAACTTTCCTCGCTTACCAAAATGAACAACACCCTTCCAGAGTAACAACTTCAGAAAGACAAAATCACCAATCTCATACTCACGATCCCTAGAATGTCGGTCAGTGATGCTCTTCTATCAATCTTACGTCATCTTCAAATTCTTTTTTATCAACTGGATGTTAGTATTGGTGGTGTCGACAATTTCTGGCCACACTAACACCCGTTCACTGACCTCAGTCCAGCACAAAGGTGTCTGGCATGCTCTTCCATACAGTGCCTCAAAATATGACATGCCAATGCTGGAGTGGTAACTGTTATTGCAGGCAAACTCGATCAATGGCAAATAATTATCCCAACTACCCTTCCACTGGAGAACACACACCCTCAATATGTCCTCCAAAGTTTGGATCGTCCTCTCAGATTGACCATCAGTCTGTGGGTGATAGGCAGTGCTGTACAAAAGCTGAGTATTCATGGCGTCATAAAACGCTCTCCAAAATCTGGAGGTGAATCTTGGATCTCTGTTTGAAACAATGGTGATAGGTACACCATGAAGTTTAACAATATTCTCAATGAATAATTGTGCTAGCTTCTCCAATGTGTAATTATGTCGAACTGGTAAGAAATGAGCAGTCTTAGTGAGTCATCCCATACCAATAGTAGAATTGACAAATAGTGTGATACAACTTAGTACTTGCATACGCCGAAATGTGAGCTTCATCAAGAATTTCCTTTTTCACAACTTTATTGTTTGTAGGCACGAATAATCTATTTCCCATCATCAAGGCTCCATCTCTCCAGATCCTTAAATCTCGCCTCAAACCACTTTGCACCTGTTCTCTTAGGTCTGCACACTGATGATCGTGCTTTTGAGCTTCTCGAACCAAATCCACCAAAACAGGCCTAATTTGAAAAGGCGCCAACAATACTCCCTGTGAATCTCACGTCACCGCAATGCCGGTTTCTCTAAGAAAAAACAATAGCGGGACATGGATAGCTCGAATAGATGCAAGCTGTCCATAGGATTTCCGGCTAAGAACGTCTACTACGACATTTGTGTGACTAAGATGATACTCAATAGTGCAATCATAGTCACTAATGAGTTCCATCCACCTTCACTGTTTTAAGTTCAACTCCTTCTGGGTGAAGACGTACTTCAAGCTCTTGTGATCCATAAAGATGCGTCACTTCACGCCGTACAGGTACTGTCGCCAGATTTTTAAAGCAAATACTACTGCTCCAAGCTCCAGATCATCAGTGAGGTAATTTTTCTCATGAGGTTTGAGTTGTCTGGAAGCATAGGCGATGACTTTCCCATGCTGCATCAGAACACAACCCAAGCCTGACAAGGATGCGTCACTATAGATTTCAAACTCACTGCTGTCGTCCAAAAGAGCAAGGACGGGGTCATGAGTAAGACGATGTTTAAGCTCCTGAAAATTCCATTCGCAATTTTCATCCCATTCAAATTTGACTCCCTTCTGGGTCAATTTAGTAAGAGGCAAGGCAATTGTCGAGAAATCCTGCACAAAGCGTAGGTAATAACCAGCTAGCCCAAGAAAACTCCTCACTTCAGTGACATTCCTCGGTTATTCCTACATAGACACTGTAGAAATCTTCTGAGGGTCCACACAAATTTCCTCAACGGGAACCACATGCCCGAGGAAACTGATCTGGTCCAGCCAAAATTGACATTTACTAAACTTCACATACAGTTAATGCTTCCTCAACTTCTCCAACACTAACTTCAGATGTTTCGTATGCTCGGCATTACCCTTGGAGTAAATCAAGATGTCATCGATTAATACAATCATAAACCGATCAAGATACAGTCTGAAAAACTTTATTCATCAAATCCATGAAAGTTGCAGGTGCATTCGTTAATCCAAAAGGTATGACACGGAATTCATAATGTCCGCACTGAGTGCGAAAAATGGTCTTCGATATATCTTCATCTCGGATCAGCAACTGATGATAACCTGAATGAAGATCAATCTTAGAGAATACCCGAGCACCCCTCAATTGATCAAACAAGTCATTAATATGAGGAAGAGGATAACGGTTCTTCACCGTCTCCTTATTAAGTTGTCTATAGTTGGTGCAGAGTCTCATCGACCCATCCTTCTTCCTCACAAATAGCACATGAGCGCCCTAGGGAGAAATACTAGGTTGGATATAGCCTTTATCCACAAACTCCTAAAGTTGAATCTTCAACTCCCTCAAATCAGCTGGTGCCATTCGATATAGTGCTAAAGAAATAGGGATGGTACCTAAAAGTAAGTCGATGGTGAATTCGACTTCCCTTGCAGATGGTAACCCTGGTAAATATTCAGGAAAGACATCGGTGAATTCATTCACCACTGGCACATCCCCAGCACACAGAGAATATTCACCTTGCGTGACCCCATGAGCCAAGAATCCCACACAACCTTTCTGTAACAACTTCGTCATTTTGATGGCGAAAATAATACTATTTTAAAGAATCCTACGCTCACCTTGAAACATGATTACTGGTCATCCAGACCAGTCAAATGTCACCAATTTTTGTCTATAACCAACATGCGCATTGTGTTTGGATAGGCAATCCATTCCCAAAATGATATCGAACTCCACAAGTTTAAAAGGAATCAAATTGGCCTTCAAAAGTTCCCCCTCAACACTTAGTGAGCAATCCCTAAACTCCCACTGTGCACAAAATAACTATCCAAGAGGCAATTGTTTGAACATATCAAACCCAAGTGTTGTAGGTTGCGAGTTCACCATCCGCGCAAATTGTGGAGACATGAATGAATATGTAGCACCCGGATCAATCAAAACACAAGCCAAAACCAAAAAAAAGTAACATACCCATGATAACTTTAGGATCCTGCTCTGCCTCCCACTGAGTCATGGCATTGATACGTTCATGGGCCTATTATCCTGAACCACTACTACGACCTCCATGAGTCATAACACCCTGATTATTATGGCCTGCTCGACTACCCTGAGCACAACTGCGAGAAGCTGCACCAGAATACTACGGTTGTCTCTGAACAGGATTTTGAGTACTCGGATTACTACTCCCACCATAACTCTGAGTACTCGAATTATTACTCCCACAATAACCCGAACTAGAAGCATGATTCTCTGATGGGCGTGCAAAAGGGCAGACATGGACATATGAGCCACCACACCTGAAACAAGGGACTACATCTGCAATGTATTCCCCCCAAATGACGCCTACCACAACGCACACAAACTGTGACAGTTGGATTAAATTGACTGAAAGACTGTTTTGCCATCGCACTGCCAGATCCCTCACTAGAAGATCCCAAACCCTGGCCATGGCATTTGAATAAGAATGAGTGTCTAGGGTT
Organism: Heteromeles arbutifolia; assembly: GCA_024362995.1. Taxonomy (NCBI): domain Eukaryota; kingdom Viridiplantae; phylum Streptophyta; class Magnoliopsida; order Rosales; family Rosaceae; genus Heteromeles; species Heteromeles arbutifolia. The sequence goes on along the minus strand of JANCRC010000005.1, from coordinate 25,126,141 downwards.
GAAAGAAGAAGAATGAGTGGAAGGCTCCCTTATGCTCCAAGATCTGAAACCTCGACCTCGTTGATTTTGATTTCGAGGCTGGTTCTGGTTTCGATGTTGATTCTGGTTAACCCTATTCCAACGCGACTGTTCAACCTTCAAAGCTTCCTGAATCATATCTTCATAAGATGTATAAGTATGTGGTGCCAATAGTTCACAGATGTCATCATTCAGAGCAATTTCAAGTTATACCATCATCTCCTAAAGGTTCCCATAGACCGGAATGTGGTGTCTCACCAATCGTCGAAAAGTACTATCCACTACGTAATCGTTAAGTTGCCCTGGCGAAAACTCAAGAATTCATGTCACTTTCTCAACTGATACTCGGGGCTCAAAAGTGTTTATTGAAGAGTCTCCTGAAGGTAAGCCCAAGTCATCACCGAATTACGTGGCCGAGAGTCCTTCATTGATTTCCACCAAAATCTCATATTACCCTAAAGAAAGTAACCTACGATTTTTGCCCACTCAGCCGCTAGGCAAGACATACCTTCCAGAATGTCCTCCATTTTCTCAAGCCAATCCTCGGCCTCATCACAAGCACCAACCACATTCAGCTCGGTAACACTGTGACTCTGAGCAATCTCCATGTAAGTACAACTCTGCCCGTTATTCCTAGGGAAAGCATGTCGCAGAGTGGAGGTCAATTGCTGAATTCCACCCATCACACCAGAACGAGGCCGACGAGGCACATTATCACCACTAGTATCCATGATTCTGTAAGAGGCAAACAAGATTTAGAAAGACAAAAATTATGGTTGCATGAAGGAATATGACTACCAAGTGGAAAGAATGAAGTCTTAAGTATGCTCTGATACCAATCTGACACGCCCCGATCCCGGTGTCCGAATGACAACGGGATGGCCACGTGCTGGCTGACACCGGAGGGCAACGCAAGCCTTTTTTTGAATGCATATGCTGAGAACATGTTAAACATGCATATAAATTTTGAGCGTAACAACGCAATATTATAATCAAGTACAAACCTTAATAAAATATAATATTCAACTGCCAACAATTTGAAAGTGATAATGCACGCCATGTTCAAATCATACAACTAATTCGAAGTACAAGCGGAAGAAATAATAGAAAGTTATAATACAAGAGATGTCCTACGCATAGAGCAAGACACAAATTCACTGATATGGGAATGCCTCGTAGCTTAGGTCGTATGCCTCGTTCCTAGGTCCTGAGAGGGCGTAAAACAAAACATAAGTGGACCAAGTTTATATATAAGTAATACTAAAATAGTTATTCTTCAACGTACTAACCCCCAGCTTTAGGAAACTCATATAACATAATAAGTAATAGGTTTTCCGAAAACCTTAGCATGCCATAAAACCTTTGTAAAACATATATCATATATATTTTGCTTAGTAATGGTTTCACAATCGCCCGAAGGCACTACATTGCCTGACCGAAGCCATATATAAATATCTTTCGCCCGAAGGCACTACATTGCCCGACCGAAGCCATATATAAGTATCATTCACCTGTAAGCACTACATCGCCCGACCGAAGCCATATATAAGTATCATTCGCCCATGGGTACATAGTATGAATAACCACTAAGTAAGCATAGAAAATCATGACCATAATCTTTCCAAAATATATCTCATCGGAGCTCAATAGCTCAAACATCATATCATAAATATAATCATCTATATAAACATAAATTCGATAAAGCATGATATTTCATAAAGCGTAAATCCGATTTACTCATAACTGTTTCATAAAAGTCATCAAATCATGCTTTTCATGTCTGCAATTGTAGTAATTAAATCAAGCATTTTGGAAGGGGTCCACTCACAGATACTTCATCGTCGAAAAGCTGTTCGAACTAGGGAGGACAAAAATGTCACTAACAAATGCACCTAAGCATATAAAGGGACCAACTAATAAAACTCTACTAAAACGAATGAATTTGGAAAAATGGACGTCATAAACGGATTCAAGACGTCGAAAAACCTAAAGGGGGACCCTGAGTTCTCCCATGTGTCGTCGCACGCGCCACGGGGCGGCGACCCAGGAGGTCACGCTCTAGATTGGTAGTCAAAAAAGTCTCTGGCGCTACCGTGGACGGCGGCAGAGCACAGTACCTACGCACAAGCCATGGCAGGAGCCCACGCACGCCCACGCATGACCCATGAAAAAACTAGGAATTAGGTCTGGGTCGGGTTGGATCCAGGTCAGATATGGGTTTTGGGTTGCTGGGTTAGACTTGGTTATTGGGTTGGGCCTAATTTGTTGGATTAGGCCCGATTTTGTGTTGGATATGATTTTAGGGTTGCAGGTCGGGTCGACATGATTTCAAGCCGTTGGTCAGCCGGAATCTGGGCAGAAGTTCTAAAGCTCCGTTCGAGCTCATTTTTTCACCATTTTTGACGTTCAAGCTATGGAAATGAAGCTTAGGATGAGAGGAAGAGGTTCGTACCAATTTGGAGATGTGTCTTCGTCAAAGTTGGTCGGAAAATGGCCTCGAAGGTTCGGGTTCTCGCTGGAACCTGGGGAAAGCTTCCCCCTCCAACAAGCGTATAAACTTAAAACATGCCTTGATCTAACCTTAAAATACAACCCAAAGGTTTCAAGGAACTTACTCACATCAGAAAAGTCACAAAGTCTGTCGGAGTTCGTCGGGGGAGGGAATGAACAGTGTCTCTGTCACTATTGGAATGCCACGGCTTTGGCCCGAGGGTTCAAGATCGTGATGGTGGTCAGGTGGGGGTCTCATCATTGTTGTTATATGTGTAAGTTCGTAGAGAAAGTTGCAGAGAAGAGGGGATCAGGAAAGCTAAGGGAAAGAGAGAAAAATGAGGGGGAGATAAAAGAGAGAGCTGAGAGATATTTTCAGTCAAAAGGGGGGGGCTCATGGATAGGGAAAGGGATAAGGAGACAAAAATCCCAAGTGGGTCCCATTGGCTCACAATTTAAGAACACTAAAAACGAAACATGAAATATCCAAAAAATGTTATACGTTTAGTAACGTAAAATCTTCGTTATAACTCCAAATTCAAATTTGTTCATGCTCGCGCGTTCATGGCAATGAGTACATTAAGAAGAAACTATGAAAAGTAGTAGTACGGGTTTCAACGAGATGGTCAACGAAAGTCAACATCTATTCCTCAAGGGCATTTTGGTAATTTCATACATTCAAAATAATAAAACACTACAAATTTAGGACGGGGCATCACAAGACATATTCACCAAATCTCTACCAAAGTGCACGTTTCAGAAGCCAGTGCATGGTATCAGATTATGTCGGCTTACCTATCAGTTAAATTTGAAGAATGCGGAATCGGGGGGAGATACATATCTGGAGAGCATCCATGATACATGCATGTTGTATTCTTTTTGCTTCGACTAGGATTTTTGCCACAGGATTTTTCCTATCACAGTTTTAACGAGGCAACATAAGCATGCTTAACACTATTATCAACAATCCAAGCAAAATTGTACGCTTTTTCCTTTGTTACGGTTTTTTTCCCACTGGGTTTTTCTGAGCAAGGTTTTAACGAGGCAACTGATGTTGATATGTGGGCATCCAAGGGGGAGTGTAAAAGTTGTGGGAATGAATGCCCACATGCTTTAACTAAAAGTGAGGAAGACTTGAGAATAGTAGTGTAATTGTTGTTGTGTGATGTTTTCAAAAGGGCAATCATTTCACTTTTTTATTTGTCACGAATGTGGCTCTATATAAAGAGCACTCCATATGTGATCACAATACACAGACAAAAAAAGAAGTGAAAGTAATAATATCAGTATCCATCTCTTCCTCTCTTTACCTACAATTCTTTTGTGTTAGAGTTACGAAACTAAACAGTGTGATACATTGCACCCGCTTCGCTCATGTCCCTAGCAAAGGTTACCTCTCTAACTTTTGCCTATTTATAACAAATATATATTTTTAAAATATAAGGTCTCACAGAATTTTCACTCAAACATCCCAACAATTACGCACTAGATGGAGCTGCTTAATTATGAGGTCCAACCATCTCTATCAGCCAAATTTCACTGCATGCCCTTCCCTCGCAATCCTCCATTATATACCTAACTTCTTGATGTGACGGCAGTGACATTCTCACTTCACCCAACAATTTGCAGATACCGCTGCAAGTAAATGAAAATAGAAAAAAAATAAAAACTTGTAGAGTATCATGATATCATCAGCCTAACCTACCTTGTACTTGTGGGAACCAAGAGCAGATCCTAATAAGTAATAAGCTCAACTTCTTTTTATCTTTCTTAGAAGAGTAATGGAATACAAATTCAGATTCATCTTGTAAGAAGCTAAGAGCTGTGAGCTCTTTGCTCACTCATCTGGAACTCAGTTTCAGAGTCCTCAAATGTTAACCTAGTATGACACTCGGAGAAATTCTTGAAGGTGTTTTTTTATTAGTAGTACCACCGTTATTGCCATCTTAACATTTGCTCAATTCTCATTAAGAGAAAAGGCTATTACGCCGATTCCACCTAACTTTGTATCTCACTGTCAATTTGCTTTCTAAACTTTTATTTTGGTCAATTTTCAGTCTACTGATATGTTTTTTGTTTTTTTTTTTTGGGTAAAAGAAACCTACTGGTATATTTACTCACATTCCGTATAACTTCTCGTTAAAATTTTCACATTTCAGGCATTACCAATCGAACTTTATTCTGGTATAACATTATCTTCCTTCTTTTGGGAAGAGCATACTCAAAAGGATGTAAACTAAAGCAGTGATTTATTTATAATTAATGGTAAACCTCTGAGGGGCATTATATCCAATTCTCTACTTATACTAATCCTATTGCAATCATATAAACATATGCTATATAGACATTTGTTGGATGAGATGTTCGTAGGGACACTTGAGGAAAAAAAGGCCTTAAAAAGGACTCTGAATCATTTCCTGTGCCCCTATAGGACTTGGGAGCCCCTTCTATTACGGCTAATTCTTCCACTACTGTAATATCAATGTGCCTGCTAATTAGTAATTAGACAGAGTCAATGTTCTTTCATATATGGAAAGAAAATTACTTGGGGTTTAGGGAAAGGGGATTGCTTGTTGGATCCGATCATGAATGTTGCAGTTGCAATATTTCCTTTGACTGATTTACGCATATCAACATTCATGTTGTAGTTTGACACATTGACGAAAGAGTAATGCCAGGAAAACGGAGGAATGGTCCTTGATAGTTATATGTGATGAGTCAAGTTATTTTATTTTATTTTTTTTGTTAAAATTTCCCGTGGCTTGTTTAAAAGATGTTAGTAGCTTCTAAAATAAAAGGGAAATGATAACCACACACATGTTTCTCTTCTTACACACAACTCTTTATCTTTGACCATCATATAGAATAATTCGAATGAGAACGATAGAGATAATTATAAAAAAGTTCGTAAAATAAAAAAATAGTGTCCATTTATCATTTTCCATGTAAAATTGTGTATTTTCCGTTCTTTGGTGCACTTGGAGTTGAAGATATGCTGATTCAAATCCAATGATGGATGCACATTCCTTTACCTGGTCAAAAATGGAAGGGAATTCTGAGTTGGGCCAGTCTCATCAACCAAAAGCCATATTGCTTATGGTGTTGGTAATCAAAGTCGGCAGGGGCTAAGCTTTGGCAACAAAACAGTAAAGATAAAGCATTGTAAAAGCTGGAGCCTTTGGAGTACTTCCAATGTTTCCCCTGGAAGGCTGCACCGTCTCACATTTCTCTTGAATATTGTTTATATTTTATAGGCTTCCCTGCTAATTAAAAAGAAAAAGCATATCTTAGGCCTAAGCCCTAATCCCCTCCTAGGGTGATTGGCTACTAGAATTATGATGTTCTTCCCTTTGATTATGCATGGTGAAATGTACGATTCAATTGCATATAAGAATGGCAACGGGGCGAGGTGGGGTTGTGTTATCTTTGTTTTTGTGCTCTCATCATTAAAGATAGGTTTTCCTATTTGGAATGAGTAAGTATTGAAATAGTATGATTAATGTAGTCTTCTGTGTTTATTAATACATAAGTATTAAAATTATTATGATCCTTGACTAATCATGTGTTTACGAACATACATGAAATAAATAAGAAAAATGCATGGCTCCTATATTGTAATCGGTAATCTAATACTTGAAAATGAAGAATTTGATTGAATATGGGGAAGTAGTTGATGGAATTGTCTTTTGTTCTCTTGTCTAATTATGACAACCATCCAAAATAAGTAAACATGTCATAAAAAATTTACAAGTACCTCACTAATGAAATGCACGATTTAAATTGTAGATAAGAGGTGTTTGTCTACAAGATCAGTTGTCACTTTATGTGATTTTATGACAAAACACTTTGCATGTGCTTCTTGAATAACTTAATTAAATGGTTTTAGAAAGTATCACCTTTCTGTTAGGATATAGACACGTGTAACAAATGTATTGGAGGATCTTAGAGTTAGTTATATGTGTGCTGTATTTATAAGTCAAGTGGGTCATAGTTGTAAGGTAATGAAAAACTGAAAATTTCCCTCCTCTTTCTCTCTCTAAGTTTGTTCTCTCTCTTCGACACTTTTCTCCTCCATTGTTTCTCTTCATTACATACATTAGCTTTGTTATCATGGTATCAAAGCCGACAATGGCTAACGCCGTCGTTTGACGATCTCGGTGACCGGTGCTTCCACTTTCCTTTGTTCTGGTGGCGTTCTGTTGTTTGCTCGACGTCGAAGTTCTCTGGTTGAAGTCAATTGGTTACTCAAACCCTAGAATTTGGGGATTTTTGGGTAAAGTTGTAGCTCATCGTGTTGATTGAAGGTATCTGTCACGTTCTTTGCTCTCTTGCCTCTGGTTGTTCGTATTCTTGTGACTCTGGTTGTGAATTGAAGTGTTGATCGGTTGTTGCTACTTGTCGATTGTTGATTTCTTGCGAGTTGTTGGTGTATCTGTTGATTGCTTGTGGATTGATGATGATTGTTGATTGTTAAGAAGTGTTGATTTATTCGATATGGTGACTGCTGCTCAATTAGCTCTCACTCAATCGCCTATCTCTTCCTTGATACCCAGTGTTGGTAATATTGTGACAGTAAAGTTAGATGATGCTAACTATGTTACTTGGAACTTTCAAATTGAATTACTTTTAGATGGCAATGGTATTATGGGGTTTCTTGATTATTTTATACCTTGTCCTGCAAAACACAATACAATTGAAACTGCTGATGGTACTGTGGTTGATAATTTTTCTATCACTAATGCATACAAAGTCTGGAAAATTCATGATAAAGCCTTAATGACTCTTATCACTGCAACCTTGTCTGCTGCTGCATTATCTTGTGTGATTGGGTGTCAAAGTTCAAAGGAAATGTGGAATAATTTGAAAGAGAGATTTTCTAGTAGGACCAGAACAAACATTGTTCAGATGAAAATTGATTTATAGAACATTAAGAAAGGGGCATAATTTGTTGATCTTTATCTTCAAAGGATCAAAGATTGCAGGGATCAGCTAACTGCCGTGGGTGTAATCATTTCTGATGAAGACATTGTGATCGTTGCTTTTCGAGGTTTACCACCTGAATATAATACTATTAAGGCTGTTATTCGAGGAAGAGAAAATCTGGTCTCATTGAAGGAACTAAGATCTCAGTTAAGGGCTGAAGAAGCAACACTTAAGGAAGGTTTTAAACAACCACTGATGACTACAATGTATGCTAATGGTTCAAGCTCTATGTATGAGTTAGGAGGTTCATCTAGTGCCAAACCTTCTTCTGATACCCTTCCTCATCCTGTTAGTTTTTTCCAGGTCCTCAAATGGTGCAAGGAATACAGATGTCAAATTTAGCTCACATGCCCTCTCCTACACAAATAGGTCAAGTGCCTCATTATCCACAATTTCAGCAGTTGCCTTTTTCAGGACCATATGCCTTTGTCTCTCAAACAGGATCTGGTACATACAACAATTTCAGGGGGAATAATTTCAAGTATAAAGGTAAGGGGAAGAAGTTTCATTCTGGATTTCAGGGGTCTCATCCCCAGTCTCAGTCTCAGCCTAATTTTCAGAACTTCAATCCTCAAATGTCACCAGTGCCGCCTTATAACCCTATGTTTCTTTGTCATATTTGTGACAAAAAGGGTCACTCTGCACTCCATTGTTTTCAACGTGGATGTCAAATCTGTAATCGAGTTGGTCACATTGCAGCAACATGTTTTGATAGGGGCAATTCCAATGCTTCCATGTCTATGTCTCAGCCAATGTACTCTACACAGTTTCAGGCTCCTGGTTTACCAGTTCAGCATATGACTCCACAGTACATTTATAATCCCGATGTGGCCCACCAAGGTCCTTCTCCAGTTGTTTTTCCTACAAGGACTAATCCCTTACCTTCTGCCCCACATCAAGAGTTCTGGCTGCTTGACTCCGGTGCCACCAATCATATGACCTCTGATATTTTGAACCTGCAAGCTGCTACACCATATCCATCCAATGAAACTGTTACTGGAGCTAATGGTGAAGGTTTATTCATCTCTCATATTAGACAGTCATGTCTTACAACTCCTTCTAATAAGCTACAGTTAAACAAAGTCTTATATGTCCCACAACTATCTCAACATTTACTTTCCATGTATCAGTTATGTAAAGACAATAATTGTCGATGCATTGTTGATGAGTTTTCTGTGTGTATACAGGACAAGGTCACCAACAAGGTACTCTTACAAGGACTGAGTAACAATGTTGTTTACCCTTTTCCATTGTTCAAACAACCATAACTAAACCCTGCAGCCTATCTTGGACAGAAAGTGAATGCTTCTCTTTGGCATTGCAGATTGGGTCATCCAACCAATTCTGTAGTTCAATTTGCTCTTAGTAAGTCAGCTATTTCATTTCCTTGTAATTCCATACCCCAAACATGTATTCCTTGCTTGCAAGGCAAGTTTACCAAGTTACCATTTCCATTAGTAGCAGCCAAATCCATTGTACCCTTTAAAGTCATTCACACGGATGTGTGGGGACCTGCACCTGTCATGTCTATAGAAGGTCATCGATACTATGTGTCGTTTATAGATGAATGTACACGGTATACGTGGATTTTTCCAATGATGAATAAAGCTGCAGTTTGTGAAATCTTCATTCAATTTCATGCTTTTATTCACAATTTCTTTTCTACTAATGTCAAAGTGTTACTAAGTGATGGTGGTGGAGAGTTTGTTAGGTCTGTTTTCCAAAACTTCCTTAAAACCACAGGTATTTTGCATCAAATGTCTTGTCCCTACACTTCTGAGCAGAATGGGTTGGCTGAGCGAAAAAATAGACACATTGTTGAGACTGCACTCACTTTACTTCAAAAAGCATCTTTTCCTTCCACCTTTTGGTTTCATGTTTATGCCACAGCCGCTTATCTCATTAATAGAATGCCAACATCTGTCTTAAAAATGCAGTCTCCGTTTGAAGTGTTGTATCATTCTGCCCTTCGACTTGATCATCTACGGGTGTTTGGGTGTGTTTGTTATCCTACTTTAAAACCCTATAGACAACATAAGTTAGCCCCAAAAACCACACAATGCATTTTTCTAGGGTATGCTGCTCAATATAAAGGGTATATTTGTTATGTTATTAGAGATCACAAGCTTATTGTCTCTAAGCATGTTGTCTTTGATGAGGATTTATTTCCCAGTATATCAGTGCATTCATCTCCCTCATCATCCCATGTGTCATCATCTCAGGTTCCTCATCCTAATACTTTTCTGCATCCTTCTATTGTTCCTCTTTACCTTTCTTCCCTCGAGTCCTCTACACCTCATCATGTTACTCAGTCCTCCCCTCCAACACCTGGTGATCTTATCCCTGATCAGAGTTCTACATCTGTGGATATAGCTCCACAATCATTGGTTGGTTCTGACCTACATCCTGATGTCTCCATATCTCAAGTTCCAAAACTAGAACATGTTGTTGTTTCTCAGATTAATACACATTCGATGCAAACCAGATCTAAGTCTGGTATTTTCAAGAAAAAGGTTCTTCTTGCTCAGGTTCCTACCTCTTCTATCAAATAACCACAATCTTACACAGCTGCTGCTAAGTCTGCTAAGTGGAGGAATGCTATGCAGGAGGAAATGTCAGCTTTAGTTAAACAGAAAACAAAGAAATTGGTCCCTCTTCCACTTCACAAGAATTTGGTTGGTTGTAAATGGATTTTTAAGCTCAAACATAATCCTGATGGGTCCATTGCTCGCTACAAGGCTTGTTTGGTTGCCAAAAAGTTTTCTCAAGAAGCAGGCCTTGATTATTATGAAACATTTAGTCCGGTGGTTAAGCCAACCACGGTCCGCCTTCTGTTATCTTTAGCTGCAACCAAAGGATGGAAGTTAAAACAGCTCGATGTCAAAAACGCTTTTCTCCATAGTTTTCTGGATGAAGAGGTGTATATGTGTCAGCCCCAAGGCTTTGTTGATTCTGATCACCCTGAGTTTGTGTGCAAATTGGAAAAATCAATCTATGGTCTCAAACAGGTTCCTCGAGCTTGGAATGATCGTTTTACCAGGTTCCTTCTTACTCTGGGCTTCAAATCTTCCTATTCTGATCCTTCATTATATGTGAAATATGATGGTTAATCTGTGGTTGTGTTATTACTATATTTTGATGATATCATCCTTAGTGGTGATAGTGAGTTTCAGGTTCAAACTGTGATTGATCAGTTAACAGCTGAGAGTTTGATATGAAAGATTTAGGGCTTCTACATTACTTTCTTGGTCTACAAATTGAATATTAGTCTTAGGGTTTCATTGTGCATCAGTCCAAATATGTTTCTGATCTACTCACTAAGACCCATATGATAGACAGCAAGCCTTGTACTACTCTTTGTCATCCACATCAGAAATTACTCAATCATGGCAGTTCTTCATTTTATGATCCAAGTTTGTATAGGAGTATTGTTGAGGCTCTTCAATGTTTGACATTTACATGACCCGATATTGCTTATTCAGTAAATCAGGTATGTCAGCTCATGCAATCTCCTCTGGACAGTCACTTTGTTGCGGTCAAACACATCCTAAGATATCTCATAGGAACCATGAATCTTGGGTTATGTTTTAAACTGAGTTCCTTCACTCTTAAAGCCTACACGGATGCTGAATGGGCTGGTGATCCCAATGACAGACGGTCAACCACATGTTTTGTAGTGTTTCTGGGATGTAATCCCATCTCATAGAGTTAAAAGAAATAGCACACGGTTAGTAGATCTTCCACTGAAGCTGAATACCGAGCTATGGCTACTACGACTACAGAAGTTGTAGTTTGCAACAATTGCTCAAGGATTTACATCTTCCTTGCACTGACATTCCCCTTCTTCACTATGACAACATATCTGCTATGGCATTAGCCACCAATCCAGTCTTACATTCCAAAGCTAAACACATAGAAATCGATTGTCACTTTGTTCGAGAACGTGTTCAGCAAGGTTCCATTGTTCTGCAGTTTGTCACTTCGACTGAACAACATGCTGATATACTTACCAAGGGACTGTGTTTGCCTTTGTTTAGCACTCATTGTAACAATCTTATGCTTGGTTGTTCCTCGCATAAGCTTGAGGGGGGATGTTAGGATATAGACAAGTGTAACAAATGTATTGGAAGATCTTAGAGTTAGTTATATGTGTGCTGTATTTATAAGTCAAGTGGGTCACAGTTGTAAGGTAATGAAAAACTGAAAATTTCCCTCCTCTTTCTCTCTCTAAGTTTGTTCTCTCTCTTCGACACTTTTGTCCTCCATTGTTTCTATGATATACATTAGCTTTGTTATCACTTCCATGGGTTTCTTTTAAAAAATGATTATAGCTCTCCCAAAATTGCTAGCAAGAGTTAATTAAGTTTTCAATATTGGAGTTATTTTTCCAAAAAAATATAATATTTGGGGCCAATGTTTTTTTCTATTAAGATTTTTGGATAAATATTAGAAAGAGCGAAAGATCTTACGTTTGAATTTTAAGAATGATGAATTTAGTGCCTAATTATTTTCTGAAATATAAATATATCGTAGTATATAAAATATATGCATACTGCATTCATAATCAGTTAATCAGCACCATTTGGTTAAAAGGCTGTCAACTCTTATTGAGTTGTTTCTGTTGCCGACAAGGTTTATTATATACTAATTCTTTAACTAACTACTTCAAGGTCAGCTTAACTTGCTTTATCTCGTAATTACTTCAATTAATCATACGATTTGACTTCAATATAAAGTGGCATTCAAGCATATTAGCAACACATGGAACACTGATTTGCTCTTAAACTTTTGGTCTGATTTTTCTTTTAGAAATATATATTTAATTTGATTCGACCTGGATACTGGTTAGCAAATTGTAGATGCCCACATATATGGTATTGATGAGTTCGAAATGTGATTAGTGGAAATTGGAACTTTTAGTCCCCTCCTTTTAACTTTATGGCATCTTGTGTACGTACACATGAGGGTACTAAAGATTCATACAATGAAAAAGAATATGATCGAAAAGGTACTTCAATATGTGGAAGATGGCAACAGGACCATACTAGAACTGGCTGGATTTGCCTTAATTATCTTATAAACATTGTTTATACACATTAGATTTGTTCCTAATCTCTTATGCCTCGGGTACAAACTTAAAACTGGTTGGATCCTCTTAGGGTATTGTTGGGTGATGAGCTTTCAAATTTGATGGGATTTTTTTTTTTTTTGACAAACGATAGTATTAGTGAATTAAATTATTAAACATTAGCGGGGAGGAGATCGAACCCAAATTCTATGGAATTTGGGCAAAGTAATAAAGAAATGGATTACAAAAGACATGTGAAGTGATTTGCAAATGACTACTTAGGATGAGTCATTTACAAATCCCTCTCACAGTCTTACATATGTTCTAGTTCCTCTTATCTAATTTTTTTTGTAATCCATTTAGCATCACTTTGCTCAAATCCTAAGAAATTTGAAAGTTCCTCACCCCCAAACATTCCTTTGAGTTACAAACATGAAAAATATCACTTCTAGCGTTCAATTTACTTTTAGGTCAAATATATTATTTTGATTAATTCATATTTTTGTGCAATTTTGAATGTTTGGTTTTTACTTATTTTTGGAGTAGGGTTTTGGTAGGAGTACATATACATATATACATATATACATATATACATATATATATATATATATATATATATATATATATATATATATTGCTTAAGGGGAGGGATCCCCATTTTTTGAAAAAAAAATGGGAACACGCTCCCCACCGTTAGATTAACTTGAATGAAATTGTGTGGTTGAGATCAAAACACAGGCCACACGATCTCAACCACACAATTTCATTAAAGTTAAATCCAACAGTGAGGAACGTGTTCCCATTTTTTTGAAAAAATGGGAATCCCTCTTGTTAAAGGTTTCCTATATATATATATATATACACACACAACTTTTGGAAGTTGCGGTCAAATTTGGAGTTTTCTAATATCTGGTGGATTCTTAGATTGTGTTCTAGGATATACGTAACGCTAGTTAATTAGCCCTTATTTTGTTACGTTTGGTGCATTATCTCGCCACCTTAAGATAGCTAAGCTTAGCTATTTCAGAAGGACTAATCACCAATGAGGTTCCTAGCTAATAAATAAGAGATTATGCCACATGCTTCTGCATCCAGTGAGATTCCTGATAAATGACTAGTCAAAACCTCTTGAGATTTATCTACAGTTATTATTGATAAAAGAGATCATTCGAATAAGCTTATTTGAGAAATCCTTTGTAGGGTTCACTCCCCCTCGTATTTTAATGATCCAACAATTCATCTTATAGGTATTTCCTTAAATGTCATCTCTACAAAAATCACCTAAATCTAAATCTGAAACCATTTAAGTCACTACAACAAAAATGGGCACAGCGCATAATAAACTATATGTGCCCTTTGAGGCCAAAGAGCACCAATATATGTGCCCATAGACCAATAACAACAGTGCATCTACTATATTTGTATATGCGCCCCATTTTTATTAGAGGGCACGATATGGCTATTGGTGCTCAAAGGGTTGATGACACACCCCGTCCCGAAGGAGGGCATGCTGGCCGTCACGTGAAAGTGACGTAACCATTTACACAGTTCGGAAGCTTTAAAGATACAAATACTAAGATATAACACCCGAAGGTGAATCCTACATTTGTGAATTCTGTCAGAACACCGTTGGATTCCTCGTGGCCACCAAAGCTCTGCTCTATCTCGAACCTGGAGGGGCGAAAAACATAAAACTGAGTGGGTCAGCAACAATTCTTTTCAAAACCTTTCCTTTCAAAAGTTATAACCTCTCGCCGTAAAACCTGTATAATTTCCCAGAAATAAAGTATATACTCATATATACTTCACAAAAAAAATCCGCTGAAAACACGTATGTATGAAAGTATGTATATGCCATGCCAAAGTATCAACTGAATGCCAAAGCATCCCTGTGAATGTGATTGAATATTCAAATAACATCTCAGCCCTCGGCTGTATATAGCTCATATCATACTCAACAATTCATATATCTCATAATCATCATAATCAAATCATATATATACCCTGCACACATATCAATACCACCTCTAGTGGTCTGTACAACATCACTGATAATAAACTAATATGCTCTAGTGCTACAATCACGTGAAGACTGAGCGATAAATCGCGGGTCACCTACGAGTCGAACCCACCTATAGTGGCCTATTCGACAGGACTGAGCACCTAACTTGGATCCAAGGCGAGCATGCGGTGCGGGAGGTGAACAACACGTGAAAGACTGAGCCCCTCTCTGGGCGTGAGCACTAATATCAGTGTGCAGGTCTATGAGCTCTAATCATATCACATCACATCACATTTCATCATTCATTCTCAATAACTAGCATATAAACTTACCTGCCACTTACCTGGGCGTCCTCAGCACCGACATTAATATAAACAATCAATAATGCATAATTAAACAAATAGATACTCTGCATGACATTTCATATCGCATTTCATAACACATTTCATTTAAACTGATTTTCTGGGCAAAATTCATTTATATAGGTATATACGAAAAATAACTGCCCACTCACCTGGAGTTTGCCCTACAACTCCCTAGCACAACACATCAAGGCGTCATGACGATCGGCGCCTAGAACAATCATCAAATCATGCCTCAGAAATCATATCGATAGAATATAAAACTTATATAAAACACGTCACTATGTAGTTTGATCCGGAAGATCTGCAACTCAGATTTCTAATCCGTAACTTCCAGAGGTCCACAATAAATCTCTAGAACAACATCCTAAAATTTCATTACCATCCAACGGTCGGATCTCCGTCAATTGCCAAAACTAAGTGACTGCTAACATTGTATTTTATGAACTTACAACTCCAATTCCGGGAGATCGGTAAATCGGATTCTCGATCCGTAAGTTCCTATAATCCTCAAATATTACGTATTACAACATATCAAAGTTTGGTGACGATCCAACGGTCGGATCGTCAATTCATAGTTTGGCCTAACCCCGCATCGTAACGAATTTAGGTTCGAATGATCATCAAACGTCATTCATTCACCAAAACTGAATTCAGAACATGAATTATGGCCTAAAAATAGCATTGGCGGCTCGCTGGCCACGCGCCGCCGCACGCGCCGACCTGTGACCAAGGCCAATTCGGCCTGGAAAGGCTCCAATTTCAGCAAAACCCGTACGAAACCCTTGAATTTGGGTGTCTTCGATCCGACTCCAAAACAACTCCGCTTCTCCCAAACTTGTTTGGGCTTTGTTCTAGGCCTCAAGAGGATGCCATGGGTGGTGGTAATTGGAAGAAATTGCTTCGGGATTGGGTGATTCGAAGCCAAGACCGCCACACCTCTCTTTGCGGTTTCACCCATTTTCAAGGCCACATCTCTTGAAATTTAAGATGGGATGGATAGAGGAAGGGTCCTAGAGTGTTTCCCATGAGGTTTCTTGAAGCAATTCGCCGGAAAAACGGGTGAATTTCGCCGGAGAAGCTCACGGGTCGTGACCGGGTCAAAAACGGGCCAAGGGGATCCGGCCGATCCCCCGCGCCACTCTCTCCCTCCTTTCCTCCTTTCTCTGTTCCGATTGGCTGGGCCTTTTCTCTCTCTTCTCTCCATTCGCCAGCTCTCTCTCCTTTCTCTCCCGGAGCTCTCTTCTTCTTCCTCTGGTTGGGCAGTTTTGCCCAATCCACTTCTTCTTCATTTCTTCTTCCGCCAACCCCACACACACACACACACATAATCTTATTCCTTTTTAATCCCAGCCATCCATTTCAGATTTCCTTGAATCTGGGCCATCCAAATGGCACACCAAAATTTTATAATAAAATTCATAAAATGCCCAAACTCAAACTTTAAAATCTTTTTCGTTATAACTCCAAATCACGAACCGCTCGCGCCCACGCATCCGTAGCGACGAGTACTACGAGGATATGTCAAGAAAACAAGTCTTAGATGGCACGACACAACGATTAACCTCAAACAATGTGCGTGCCTCAAAGGACATTTTTGTAAAATCCTTTATTAAAACTTTAAAAACTCTTAAAATCAGGGACGGACTGTCACAATCTACCCACCTTATAAAATTTCGTCCTCAAAATTTAAACAACCAAACAATCCATTAATAATCATAAAATAACCTGGGATAGATCTCCCTCATCCGATCCTCTGTCTTCCAGGTAGCTTGTTCCGTTGAATGATTCCTCCATAAAACTTTTACCAAGCTCACAGTCTTATTTCTCAGAACTTTGTCTTTCCAATCCAAGATAGTCAATGGTTCCTTATAATCTGATAACTCTGGGTAAATTTGCAAAGACTGAACCAGAATAATATGCGACGAATCCGCTACATAGTGCCGAAGCATCAACACATGAAACACGTCATGAACTTACGACAACTCTGGAGGCAACTCAAGCCTATAAGCAACTTCATCGACTCGCTCGGTGATCACATAAGGTCCGATGTCTCTAGGATTTAACTTACCTTTCTTCTCGAACCGAATCATACTTTTCCAAGGTGAAAATTTCGAACACACCCAAACACCTACATAATACACTCGATTAATGGCATGTCTGCTAAGCTCTTTTGCCACTCCTGGGCTGCTTTCAGGTTAACTTAATCACTTGAAAGTTCTGAGTAGACTCATCCATAATCTCAGGGCCAGCAAAATTCCTTCGACAACTTCTGACCAACATAAAGGTGTACGGCAAGCTTTTCCAATAAATGCCTCAAATGGCGACATACCAATACCCAAATGAAAGCTGTTGTTATAGTTACATTCCCTCAAATCCAACCGCTTATGCTAAGCGTCACCAAACTGCAATATTGAAGATCTTAGCATATCCTCCAACATCTGAATCGCCCTCTCAGATTGCCTATCTGTTTGAGGATGATAAACCGTAAAGTAACCTTGTATCCAAAACCTCCTGAAATGCTATCCAAAACTTTGAAGTGACCATCATATCCAAAAAGCTCAACAGATCCGTAAGCCCGAATCTCTTTTCCATAAAACAAATAAATAATTGCTGCACTTGTTTGGAAAGGTTGTTGCTCTTCACTGGAGTAAAATGCACTGACTTAGTAAGTCGATCAACTATCACCCAGATGCCATCATAACCATTTCATGTACGAAAAAGCTTGTATACATAATCCATAGTAATATGTTCCACTTCCACGGTAGAACGGAAAATGACTGCATCAATCCAAAAGGTTTCTTTCTTTCCGCTTCAACCTGCTGACCAATAATACACATACTTACCTACTCAGCAATTTTTCTTTTCATACCCAGCAATTAGTAAGATGGTCAAATGGTATGATACATCTTAATACTTCCAGGATGCATTGCATAAGCTCAATCGTGCGCTTCGTTCCAAAATTGCTTTCTTTAATTCCATAACATTAGGCACATACATCATGTTCTCTTGCATAAGGATGCCATCTGATTCTCTAATTCTGAGGTCTTTCTTTTTCCCGTTATTCCTTGCAACAATTAATTCTTGAATTTCTTCATCAATCCTCTGGGCATCGAGTATACGATCCACTAAAATTGGCCCAATTTGAAAACTAGTAAGTAAGGCTTCTTCTCGCTCTTCTATTTCTAACTTTACTCCAGTAGATCTGAAATCCACAAAAAGAGGAACATGGCAAGCGTACCAAGCATTAACTCTCACGAGAGTCTTCATATTAAGTACATTAGCCCAACATTTGCACGATCACCCTGGTCGTGCAATCATAATCACTAAGCAATTCAATCCACCTTCGTTACCTAAAATCAAGATCCCTCTGAGTAGACATATATTGGAGACTCTTATGATCCGTAAAAATCTTGCACTTCTCACCAATAATATAATGTCTCCATAACTTCAAAGCAAGGATGATAGTCGCAAATTCCAAATCACAAGTAGGACAATTCATCTCATGAGGTTCCAATTGCCGTGAAACATAGGCAATCACTCTACCATTTGCATTAACACACATCCAATACCATTCAAGGAAACATCCTTATAGACCTCATAATTCCTGTTATCATCTAAGAGTGCTAACACAAGTGCATGAGTGAGGAAATACTTCAACTGTTGAAAACTTTGCTCACCATTTTCATCCCACTCAAACTTAACCTATTTTCTCGTCTATCTCGTCAATGGCAAGGTAATGACTGAAAAATCTTTCACAAACCGTCCATAATAGCCCGCTAAGCTAAGAAAACTATGAATCTTAGTCATGGTTCACGATTGTTCCAAATTCTCAACTTCTGCTACCTTTTAAGAATCCACTTGAATACTTTAAGTAGATATAACATGTCCCAGAAATGCCACTTGATTCATCCAAAATTGGCATTCGCTAAACTTAGAATACATCGACGATCCCTCAATCTTTGTAATACCAATTTAAGATGTCTAGCATGATCTGCTCAAGAGTATACCAGAATATTATCAATGAAAACAATAACAACTTGTCTAGATATTGTTGGAATACTTGGTTCATCAATTCATAAAAGCAGCAGATGCATTCGTCAATCCGAATGGCATCACCAAAAACTCGTAATGACCATAATGAGTCCTGAAAGCCGTCTTAGGGACATCATCACTCTTAATCTTCAATTGGTAATAACCAGACTTCAAATCAACCTTGAATATACACAGGCACCTCTAAACTGATCAAACAATCATTAATACGTGGCAATGGATAACAATTCTCAATCGTTACCCGATTCAATTATCCATAGTCAATGTATAGCCTTAATGTCCACATTCTTCCTCATAAATAAACTGGGCTCTCTACAACGACATACTAGGTTGAATGGAACCTTTATCAACCAATTCCTGCAATTGAATTTTCAATTCCCTTAACTCATCATGAACCAATCTCTAATATAAGGTCCGTACCTGGAAACAAATCAATAGAGAACTCCACATCTTTGCTTGGCGGCAATCCAGGTAAATTCTCAGGGAAAATGTCTAACCACATTGACCTCTTCCACACTACTCAAAGCAATATCTCTTAGTACCGCATGAACTAAATATCCTTGGCAGCCTTTCGATAACGATCTATTTGCTCTCACAGCAGAAATAACGACATACCTCACTCCACTTTGCATAGCCCCAAAAGTAACCTCTGGTCATCTAGGTCGATGGAAAGCAACTGATTCCCCGTAGCAATCTATCTTGGCACGATTATAATACAACCAGTCTGTGCCTAAAATCACATCAAAATCCACAATATCTCACGGGATAAGATTCACTGGCATAACAACATCTTCCACCATCACTGGACACCCTGAATAACACCATACTAATGTAGGATGACCTACCTGTTTACTTGCTTAACGAATCCAACGAATAAGTTATTAATATTACGGTCTGCAGCCCGCAATACTGATAAATCACCATTGTCTCGATAAGTAAGCAACAATCCTCAAGGGTGCAATATTACCATCTTGCCTTTCATTAGAAATACATATACACGCCTCCTTTCATTAGAAATAAATATACACGCCTCGATTATGCTCATTCATTACTCTTTGGCAACATCGTCCATAACAAGAATCATATCAGCCGGAAGAACTAGAACTAGCTTTACTTCTTTTGAAGCTTTGCGTCTTTTGAAGTCCTTAAGATTACTGACCTTTACCTTTACCATCTTTCCTCTGAGTCACAATCTTTTCCTCTTCTTCATCACTATCGCTGGACATAATCTCAGAGTCCTCATTTCTCAATAAAATCTCGTAAAACTCCTGATAAGAAGCACAGTGGATAGTGGTCGCCAAAGAATGCCACTTCTTCTTATTATCCAGTTTAAAACGACATAACATTCCCACCGGATTAACAACAACATTCGAATGGTAATGAGACAAGTCAATAAACTTTCCATAATACTCATTCGCCGTCATCTTTCCTTGTCTCAAATTTGTAAACTCTTGCTTCTTACTATCAATATATGCCGGAGGGATAAACCTTTTCTTAAACAATTCTTTAAACAACTCTCAAATAGCTGTTTCCTCCGGTGACATCATATAAGACTCCTGTCTCCACCAGGACGCAAATTCAATACTCAGAAACCAGGTAGTCGTCTCTACCTACCTTTCAAAAGAAAGATTTCCATGACTTGCATAAACCAAAACGTCTTTTCCAAATGATTAAGCCATCACTCTGCTCCCTCAAGTCTTTCATTTCCATAAAGTGATTCAGATTCAACTTATAACCAGTCTTAAGAAAGTCCTTGAATAATAGATTGAATCACAATAGCAATAGATTCCCCTAACTGAGCTATATCCGGGAAACTAAACTCATCTGAACGACGTGGCTCTCTACGAAGCGGTATAGTTCTAACAGAAGACACTAGGAAATTCTCAAGATACACAGGACTGCAACCTAGGCTCTGATACCAACTGACACACCCCGTCCCGAAGGAGGGCATGCTGGCTGTCACGTGAGAGTGACGTAACCATTTACACAGTTCGGAAGCTTTAAAGATACAAATACTAAGATATAACACCCGAAGGTGAATCCTACATTTGTGAATTCTGTCAGAACACCGTTGGATTCCTCGTGGCCACCAAAGCTCTGCTCTATCTCGAACCTGGAGGGGCGAAAAACATAAAACTGCGTGGGTCAGCAACAATTCTTTTCAAAACCTTTCCTTTCAAAAGTTATAACCCCTCGCCGTAAAACCTGTATAATTTTCCAGAAATAAAGTATATACTCATATATATTTCTCAAAAAAAATCTGCTGAAAACACGTATGTATGAAAGTATGTATATGCCATGCCAAAGTATCAACTGAATGCCAAAGCATCCCAGTGAATGTGATTGAATATTTAAATATCATCTTAGCCCTCGGCTGTATATAGCTCATATCATACTCAACAATTCATATATCTCATAATCATCATAATCAAATCATATATATACCCTGCACACACATCAATACCACCTCTAGTGGTCTGCACAACATCACTGATAATAAACTAATATGCTCTAGTGCTACAATCACGTGAAGACTGAGCGATAAATCGCGAGTCACCTACGAGTCGAACCTACCTATAGTGGCCTATTCGACAGGACTGAGCACCTAACTTGGATCCAAGGTGAGCATGGGGTGCGGGAGGTGAACAACACGTGAAAGACTGAGCCCCTCTCTGGGCGTGAGCACTAATATCAGTGTGCAGGTCTATGAGCTCTAATCATATCACATCACATCACATTTCATCATTCATTCTCAATAACTAGCATATAAACTTACCTGCCACTTACCTGGGCGTCCTCAGCACCGACATTAATATAAACAATCAATAATGCATAATTAAACAAATAGATACTCTGCATGGCATTTCATATCGCATTTCATAACACATTTCATTTAAACTAATTTTCTGGGCAAAATTCATTTATATAGGTATATACGGAAAATAACTGCCCACTCACCTGGAGTTCGCCCTACAACTCCCTAGCACAACACATCAAGGCGTCATGACGATCGACGCCTAGAACAATCATCAAATCATGCCTCAGAAATCATATCGATAGAATATAAAACTTATATAAAACACGTCACTATGTAGTTCGATCCGGAAGATCTGCAACTCAGATTTCCAATCCGTAACTTCCAGAGGTCCACAATAAATCTCTAGAACAACATCCTAAAATTTCATTACCATCCAACGGTCGGATCTCCGTCAATTGCCAAAACTAAGTGACTGCTAACATTGTATTTTATGAACTTACAACTCCAATTCCGGGAGATCCGTAAATCGGATTCTTGATCCGTAAGTTCCTATAATCCTCAAATATTACGTATTACAACATATCAAAGTTTGGTGACGATCCAACGATCGGATCGTCAATTCATATTTTGGCCTAACCCCGCATCGTAATGAATTTAGGTTCGAATGATCATCAAACGTCATTCATTCACCAAAACTGAATTCAGAACATGAATTATGGCCTAAAAATAGCATTAGCGGCTCACTGGCCACGCGCCGCCGTGGGTGGCGGTCGGCCGCCCCGGCTCGCCGGAAAATTCAACTTTATCCAAAAATTACCAAAATTTGCAGAATTGAAGATCTCAAAGAGTAGAACAACTTTCATACCTGTGACCAAGGCCAATTCGGCCTGGAAAGGCTCCAATTTCAGCAAAACCCGTACGCAACCCTTGAATTTGGGTGTCTTCGATCCGACTCCAAAACAACTCCGCTGCTCCCAAACTTGTTTGGGCTTTGTTCTAGGCCTCAAGAGGATGCCATGGGTGATGGTAATTGGAAGAAATTGCTTCGGGATTGGGTGATTCGAAGCCAAGACCGCCACACCTCTCTTTGCGGTTTCACCCATTTTCAAGGCCAAATCTCTTGAAATTTGAGATGGGATGGATAGAGGAAGGGTCCTAGAGTGTTTCCCATGAGGTTTCTTGAAGCAATTCCCCGGAAAAACGGGTGAATTTCGCCGGAGAAGCTCACGGGTCGTGACCGGGTCAAAAACGGGCCAAGGGGATCCGGCCGATCCCCCGCGCCACTCTCTCCCTCCTTTCCTCCTTTCTCTGTTCCGATTGGCTGGGCCTTTTCTCTCTCTTCTCTCCATTCGCCAGCTCTCTCTCCTTTCTCTCCCGAAGCTCTCTTCTTCTTCCTCTGGTTGGGCAGTTTTGCCCAATCCACTTCTTCTTCATTTCTTCTTCCGCCAGCCCCACACACACACACACACACACATAATCTTATTCCTTTTTAATCCCAGCCATCCATTTCAGATTTCCTTTAATCTGGGCCATCCAAATGGCACACCAAAATTTTATAATAAAATTCATAAAATGCCCAAACTCAAACTTTAAAATCTTTTTCGTTATAACTCCAAATCACGAACCGCTCGTGCCCACGCATCCGTAGCTACGAGTACTACGATGATATGTCAAGAAAACAAATCTTAGATGGCACGACACAACGAATAACCTCGAACAATGTGCGTGCCTCAAAGGACATTTTTGTAAAATCCTTTATTAAAACTTTAAAAACTCTTAAAATCAGGGACGGGCTGTCACAGTTGAGCACACATAAGGGTTTTTTTGTGCCCTGTTCTGACACCTGTGTCAGATGACACTTCAAATTCAAGTTAGCACAATTTTTGTAATTGTGCCTTATTAGTTAAATATAAAAAAAATTAAAAATAATATCATCGTAACACCTTACAACCTGAAAAAAAACATTTGAAAACACCAGATCGGAATAAGAAAATATTGCTCAGTTTCTCATCTTGACAGATCAGACTCAACCAAGTAATCAACATTATAAATTAAAGAAAAAAACAAGGCAACGATTTCAAACGTATATTCTTCCTTTCAACCATTCATCCTTCGGTGGAGGCGTCTGTGCTCCACGTGCCATCCCCAGCAGTACCACGCACAGCTCCAGCGCGCGATTATGACCACTGTCTGCAGCTACACCAGAGGTTTTAGAATCCGTTTTGGGTCCAAAACAAAATCATTTTCGACAATTCAAAAGCCCAAAAAAAGCTACGAAGGCAAGGATTCAAAATATATCTTCCTCAGGGCCATTGGGCGGCCGGTGATAGCCTAAAATCAACATGAAACTTGCAGGCCTCACCGGAAATCTGGGGAATTTCTCTCGAGTTGAAACTGCATCCAACCTTAAACTAATCAGGCATGCAGTGCACGAAAACGTCTCTAAACAACCTAAAGAACCTAACTAAGGTGTTTTCGAGACTCACCTATACTAGATTCGACGGAAAATCTCCCCGGGAAGTCAGGCCGCGACGGAGCTCGTCACTTCACCGCGTCGATTTTGGTTTCCAGAAAGCAAAGAGTAATGGGAGTCCGTGGTGACGAGAGGAAGAAAGCTGGTGGATACCTCGCCAGAGAACGGCAGTTCCCTCGTCGTGTGTCAAGGAAGAAGCCGAGAGGGAGAGAGATGAGAGAGAGAGAGAGAGAGAGTGGCAGTGTGGTGTTTGGGTGGTGGCAAGGTTCGCTGGAGTGGCGAATGAGGTGGAGATGGTGCTGCGGTTTTCTGTGCAGTGAGCACATAGATGGTGAAGGATATGACAGAGAATAGACTGGAGAAGTAGAGAGAGTTAGTGAGAGAAGGATTGAGTGAAGGAGAGACGGAAGAGTGATGTAGTGAAAAAAATAGTGAGTGCACGGTGCCGACGAGTTCGCCTGGAGAAAGTATGGTCAAAAGCCGATCAAGGGCTCACCTTACCCGAGGTATTTTTCTTCTCCTTTAAAAATCTCAACCGCACATCGGCTTGATCTTTTCAGGGTCAAACACAGATCTCAATGTTCTTTTTCTATGAAGCTTAATTTTAATTGTATTTATTTGTTTGCAGAGGGTATTATAGGTGCAGTACAGTGAGAGGGTGTCCAGCAAGGAAACACGTGGAGAGAGCACTGGACGACCCCAAGATGCTCGTCGTTACCTAGGAAGCTGAGCACCGTCACCCGCACCCTTACCCTTCCCTCACAGCCGCTAATGTGGGCCTAGGGGCCGCATTAGTCAAAGAATGTTAGGGATTATGGATCGCATTAGTCAAAGAATGTTAGGGAATAGGAACCGCATCCAAAGTATTCCTATATTATAATATGTATATATGTGTGTGTATTTTTATATATATATACAGGTTGCTTAAGGGGAGGGATCCCCATTTTTTCAAAAAAATGGTGACACGCTCCCCACCGTTAGATTGACTATAATGAAGTTGTGTGGTTGAGATTAAAACACAGGTCACACAATCTCAACCACACAATTTCATTAAAGTTAAATCCAACGATAGGGAGCGTGTCCTATTTTTTTAAAAAAAATGGGGTCCCTCCCCTTAAGCAATTCTTATATATACTTGCCAAGAGAAAAACTAGTAAAGAAATGTGCAAGCATGCAATATATGTTGCTTCTAAAAGATGTTCTTATAAGTCAAATGATCTGTTGCAACATATCAAATCAAAACCGCCAATTTAAGGCATAAGAGACTGGCTTGCTTCAATTCTAATCCATTATTTGAATATTTATGCTGAACCCTTCAAATTATTGTAGCTTTAGAATATAATTAAACTAGAGAAACCAATCCATGGTATCCACGCATGGAACCTGTGTACAAGTGGCTGAAACTAACTAATCAATTAAATACCGAAAAATATCAAGGCGCACAGTCAGGTACAGATAATTGGTTCTTCAAGATTTGGATAGATTGCTAACGGACAATCTAGAGTGAGTGTTCAACTGGGTGTTGATCAATCGCAGACTTGAAGGACTGGCAGAAAAACCTAAGGCGCTTTGCTGCCCTCTTGGCAGAAGAAGCTCGGTTCATAAGGTGTCCCTCTCGCCGCAGGGTTCAAATCCTCGACCCGCGGATAGACCCATAGACTCAATAGAAAAGGTCTTAAGGAGCCGCTTTGAGCTTATGATTGTAAAGCAAACGATCTAAATCATTTTATTTTATGTTACTAAATTATAAATTTAAAGAATTGACACAAAATTAACATCTTATGTTGATAGGCTGTCTGGTAAGAATGTATTTTCTGACAATTATGTGTTTTTCTGTGTATAAATAAATTATCTCTAATAGTGGTCCAAACAATTTGCAACTAACTTAAGAGAAATTTTTCATTGTGATCGGAACACGGATGGTACACCACGTGTTTTTATATAAGTAATAAAAAAATTATTTTTGAAGTTATTAACTTTTTAACACATATATCCCACCATTTGTATAAATACACATGGTGTACAACCCCGTACTTCAATCAAACAAAGAAAAAGCACCGTTTAATCACTCAAAATGCACCATTTTAAAGGCATTGAAATTAGACTTAGGGTGTCAAACCAATTTTAGGACCTAGAGTTAGTATTTAACTCTTGGATTGGCTTTGGAAATATAGGTTAATTGATAATTGATTCACTGCACTTGTTCAACTGATACAGGCACATATAAAGCACCAGGTACAATTATATCAAGGATGTCGATCGACAGAACAATTTTTTTGGATTTTTCTAGCTTTCATCTCATTTTCCACAAGGGGGATGTGTACAATCACCTTAGGAGCTTAGATTTTAGAATGTAAATAATCTCGAATTATGAGCTCTCAAAATCCTAGTCTTAAACTCTGGATTTTGAATCGATTAACCCTAAAAACCCTCATCATTGACCAGTAGGCATTCTAACGGAACCCTAATTTAAAATACACATGCATGAAGAAAATACACTGGCACACATACATATACTGAATTACTAACGGAACCCTAATTTAAAATAATAGGATGCATGCTATATGCAAATAGTATATTAACTTGTTTTAACCGTTTCAGTATTCAACAGATTGATTGTGAAAGCTCCAAATCACTTCTTTTGTCACCTTTCTCATATGAGAATATAATTAAAGGATAAATTGTCCACACACTGGAGTCTTTTCTACTTCTTTTTCTATATTCAATTCATGTATACATATGAAGCTTAAACATGTATTGACCACAAAAAAAAAAGGCTTTAACATGTGGATCTCATGGCCAATCAACATTGAAGCTGGATGAACTGGATCAATAAATGCACAGCATGCATATTCTTGATTATCTTATTCTTTATCTTCAACTACACGTGTGGAGAGAGAGAGAGATTATGTGAAGTGGAAGCAAATTTATATATTGGCTTGGTTCCAAAAAGAAAAGAAAAATTGATGCTTTTATATGATTCATATAATATTATGATTACCTTGAGAATGAAGAAAATAGGTTTAGGAAAAAGGACAAAGGTCATGGAGTCAAAGACAAGACGACCACCTATCTCTCTCATACCAGGTCCCTCTCCAAACCGTTTTCTACTCAGACCCATCAACCAACCCCTCTCTCTCTCTCTCTCTCTCTCTCTCTCTCTTCCCTATATTGTAAGCAACCCCACAACCATCACCATCATCATTATCATCATCA
This sequence comes from Heteromeles arbutifolia, assembly GCA_024362995.1. Classification (NCBI taxonomy): domain Eukaryota; kingdom Viridiplantae; phylum Streptophyta; class Magnoliopsida; order Rosales; family Rosaceae; genus Heteromeles; species Heteromeles arbutifolia. The sequence continues at coordinate 25,098,718 of JANCRC010000005.1, read as the reverse complement.
TTCCCACCATATGAAGCCTTGTATCTCTCTTTTTCTCTATAAATTCATCACATATTTTCATCAAACCAGTTGGGAGAGAATAAGACATCCAAAAACATTACTTCTCAATTAGCTCTCTCCTTTCACCCATCACTTTCTTGTCACAATGAGGAAGCCTGAACCCTCCTCTGCACCAGCAGGCAAGAATAACAAAGAGGACAACTCTAACAGTAAGCTCCGAAAGGGTTTGTGGTCGCCGGAGGAGGATGACAAGCTGATGAGCTATATGATCAACAATGGTCAAGGTTGTTGGAGTGATGTGGCAAGAAATGCTGGACTGCAGAGGTGCGGCAAGAGTTGCAGATTGCGCTGGATCAATTACTTGAGGCCGGACCTCAAGCGAGGCGCCTTTTCGCCCCAAGAAGAAGAGCTCATTATCCATTTACATTCTCTCCTTGGAAACAGGTTTTTATCAATTGACACTTCTTACTACTTACATGTTTTATTTTTTAATATTCATGCGAAAAGGAAGCACTTTTTGTTTTTGTTGGCATCACTTTCCAGAAGTGATCACTTCCTATTTGTGCAATGTTTTGCATCTGCATGCTGTTGTGATTAGTAAATTCAGATGCACAAGAAATTACTAAATAATTAGCTAAATATTTGTCCAATGAAACGCACTTTATACAGGATAAGATGGCATTCTTTTATATTACAGCTTTGGTGTGGAAGAGTAAATTCTAAGAAAAAAAAATGAGGTCAAACAATAATGAGAAGGCTGATGTGACAAGGTTTATAATAGGATGGAATAGTTTTGAGAATATACAATCCCCATTCTAAGTCATTGAAATTTTGGGGTCTCTACACTCTTTGTTGACTGTTTGACAATTGAGTTTCATCTGGATAGACTCCATATTTGACATGCCATGTGTCTTTCAAAAGATGTCATCTACTACGATCTTTTGTTTAAACGAATACAAATTTATTATCAATGAAAAGAAACACCAGTTCAAGAGGTTGTTAAATACAATTTAGTATCTTTGGTGCTAATCCACTTACAAAGGATATTCAAAGTATAACTATATCTTTGAACAAAAATACATACACATAAAGGAGGTTTTTAAGTGAAAGGATCTTTATTTTTTTTTTAAAGGGGATTAGTTGTGGGGCCCACACCGCATTGAATTTTAACGATCTAAGCCGTCTATTCTTTAAGTTGCACTTCATAGATCATCCTTACAAAATATTATCTACATATTTGATGCATCTAATTGTGTTTAAAGAAATTGACGAACACTTTGTTATAAGAAAACATAGAAATTTAATCGTGATAATTAAATAGGCAAATGGTTTCGGATTGAATTGAATTTTTGCAATGATGATCTATAAATCGAAACTTACAAAATAGACGATCTGGGTCGTTGAAGCTCAATGTGGAGTGGATCCCATAACTAATCTCCATTTTTTGAATAAAATGGAGATCCCTACCCTTAAATGGCTTGCACACATATATACCTTAGACGGCATATATGTATACCATATATGTACAAGAATGATTTTTCCTTTCGCTTAATACGGATCATATATATACATAAAGAACTAGTTGGTTGAGTTATATTTATTTATTGTTTTGGGATGAGTACGCCAATATTGACTATAATCACAAATATTGAGCCTCAATTATTAAATTTTTTTAATATATGAAAGTGAAAAAGGGTTGGTATCTTATATATGGTCTGTATGCTCCTTTGAGTTAAAAATTATCTGCACTAAATTCATCTAAATTACAAAGAGATAAGGATTTGAACTTAGTTCGTAGTGTTTTGAAAATGAATATCCTATTTATTAAATCAATTCACGATTTGCTATTCCCCTATTGTTTTAAGAATAACGCTTCCCCTATTGTTTTAAGAATAATGCTATTAGTGCTACAAATTTCAATTTCAATATTATGTGAGACTCGCTTCCCTGCAAATTAACCATCAATATTGTTAAATGTATAATTCACTTTGGTTTCTTCAATGTTTCCTACGGCATTGGCTGCCAAAAGCTATCGTTAAATAAAGAAATTGATACCGTAATGTGATATATATTGTCAACGTATTTGGCTTGAAAAATTGCTATATGTGAGAATGCGTGTGAAAATGTGAAGATAAAAGAGTCTTACATCTCTAACTTTTGAGTCAAAGACACTCAAAATCTTTTTGTGTTTTAAGTTTGGAAGGCATGCAAGTTATCCATTTAGGAAGCGAATATTAGACTACATAGTTTCTTGTTGGTCAATAATGAAACTCTCTTGCTGTTGGGGCAAAAAGAAATCAAACACTTAAATATTTTCTTGTTGGTCAAGAATGAAACACTCTTGTTAAAACCAACTCTTTTAATTAATGATATATGACTCATTAAATTCTTAATTATTTTTTTTTTATACGTGTAGGTGGTCTCAAATTGCAGCACGCTTGCCTGGGAGAACTGACAATGAAATAAAGAATTTCTGGAATTCAACAATAAAGAAAAGGTTAAAGAATTTGTCATCCTCCAACGGCTCACCAAACGCAAGCGATTCATCCTCAGAGCCTAAGGATCATTGTGTGATGGTGACCGGAGGAGGGTTCATTAGTCCCGGGCAAGAACATGGCATGTTGCCAATTTACATGGACTCAACACCATCGTTCATGCAAGCTACGGTCCTCAACCACATGTTTGATCCATTGCCTATGCTCAATATAAATCATGGCGGCCTAACCTTTCCCGGCGCAGGTGGATACCACAATGCCAACCCATGCATAACACAAAGGGAGATTGAAGTTGTTGTTGGTGGTGTTGGTGATTGTTATAACTTTGGAGAAAATGGAGTGTTTGGGAGTGGGGATGTTGATATTGGGGTAGAAGGAGAGATATTTGTCCCTCCTCTTGAGAGTGTGAGCACTGAAGATCAAAATATTAAAACTGAAACCATCTATGGGGATCATAGAAACCCTAGTAGTAGTAATAATAATAATTACTACAATAATATAAATAGCATCCTCACCTGCAATAAAAATATTAAAGGTGAGAGCATAACTGGGGTTGGGAATTACTTTGATGATGATCAGGAAGAGCTCACCATGGGGGACTGGGACTTGGAGGACTTGATGAAAGATGTTTCATCTTCCTCATTTCCTTTTCTTGACTACCAAAGTTGAATAAGCCTTCAAATATTCCTCCATCTTTTTCCTTTTCTTTTTAATTTTCTTCACATACTTAATCTCGATCTCTTTTTCTTTCTTTTTATCTTTTTCATTGAGGATCCCCGCTTTATTCCTGAAGGTTGGTAGAAAATTGTTCCTAGTCATAGACTGCAGAAGTAGAAAAACAGTGTTTATTCTACTTTTATATTACCATATATGGTATCAGAAGGCAAGAGTTCAAGGGTAGCTCAGATGAAGTGGGACATGTTGGTTGAAATAAAGGTCACACTTGAGTATATATAAAGTGACAATGAAGAGTAGTCTTGTATGTATCTGCTTTTTTCATGGCGCTCAGAGGCTTCAAAGAGTGTCATATATATACTTTGTGAAGGAAGATGTGAATAGCTACATAAAAATGTAGGAAGAGATACATCAAGGTTAATAATAATAACTAGTTGGTATATATATCGATTGTAGTTATTATGAGATGTACAAAAAGAATAATGCATGGTGGGTGGAATTTTGTTATCCGTGGGAGATAAGTAGGTTGTACTACACATTTGATGAAGATATATAATATATTTTTGTCCCCTCTCTTTTCTCTATTTTTCTATTTCTCGAAATATTATCTTGAGTTATAAAGAAATTGTTATTAACACTCTCTTCTCTAATGAAATTAAACAAGGAAAGAACACACTTTTTTTTGAAGCATTAGTAACAATTCTCATTTACTCGAGTGGTTAGTAAAAACTCGAGTGCGGTCCTTTCTAAATTGATCTAAACTATATATATAACAATAATCTTTTATATTTATCATTCTCCTTCCAAAGAAAATAGCAACATATATAAATGATCATAGCTTCTCTAATAGGTTTGTGTCACTTCAATTGTTGTCATGTCCACTTGTTAATAGTTATAACAAAGTTCAACATCAATGAAAGAGCAATATATAGTCAGCTTAAGCTCTCATTGAAGCGTGGACTTATTTATTATTAAATTAGTTAGTTAGGCTATATGGTTGTTCAAAGAGCAATTATCATAGTTTACCATTCCAAATGGGAACAAATACAGCTAGTGCACCTAAATTATAATCAATTCATACACAGATTTTGGCCAAATATTCAAGAAGTGAATAGAAAGCAACTTTGGAATGTGATGATGGCATTACACATTTAGTTATGCTAAAAAAGACAAGGTGCCCATTTTCACTTCAAATGACAGATGATGGGAGTGCTTCTACTTAATTGCTATCATTTGCCTTTAGATTTTTATCGTACCATATTCATAACTGACATGTGTTTCTATGAATTATCATGAACCTTGTTTTTCTCGAGACTTGAGAGTTGAGACTGACATCTATATGACCGATGATTACGCCTAAGTTTAGTCTCTATGATTAAAAAAGAGATCAAACAGTTTCACATTCTACAAAAAAGGTATATATTCCTTTTGTAGTACGAGCCCCACATCTTATTTATACTTCAATTTGTTCAATAGAAAACGTAAACTACGAAGAATATCCTCTAAAACAACCCCTACGCGAAGGAAACTCCTCAATTTGAAAAGTTCACCGTAAACAAATAAACTCGGCTCTCTCCCCCAGGTATTTATGTGGAGAGCCATAGGTAAGTTTTGTTCTTCCTTGCATTTCTGCAACAATTTTTGTCAAACATGTTGCCCTCTATTTGGCCTGGAAGGTCGCCAAGAAGGATTTGTGGTCCTTCTTTAGATGAGTGAGCGTGCCACCTCATGGCCTACAATGGCCGATTTAGAAAATATGCGAAAGTATTTGTGTTTGCACCTTGAATTTTACTTCTGATCAAACGATTGAATGACCAAGCAAATAATAACCTTTTCTCAGCCTAGCTAGGTTGTTTCTTTGCCTTGAAGGCAATGCGTTGAATGAATAACGAAATGGTGAAGGTAAAGATCAAGTGAAAAAGTGAAAGGAATTGAAAATAAACAAGATTAAAATTAATACAGTTGAGAGGAAATAAATTATATTAAAGACGAGTGCCTTAGAATAAATGTGTTTGAATGTAAATGAAACTGAAAAAGACGATGACAAGAATTAAAGTGCATAAAATAAAGAATTGAAATGCGAGGGCATGAATTAATTTGTAACAGACAAATTGAATAAAAATACTATGCGATAACTAAATTGTGTAATTTAAAGAAAATGAAAAAAATGAAATAGAAGTGTGGGTAGTAAATGCATAAAACATAATCCACTAGGGCTACGTTACGCTACGATAGGAATTGAAGAGAATATAGAATGACAAGTTTGTGTTTGATCCGGATCATTTTCTCTTCCAAGCTTGTATTGTTTATATGACCAGGATAAGTCCCAACATGGCTGTCCATTATTTAGCCCGTGCTTACTTCAATCAACAAAAATCTTCTTCATTTGGGAAGGAAAAACAAAAAACAAAAATTTTCTTCAATTGTGATAGTTGATTTTGGCTAGCCTTGATTGTGTCAATCGTCTTAATTCCAACCGAAAATTGGTTTTAATTGTTGTTCTCCTATTAGATTAGGAATGTGATTGTGTAAATCTTAACATATCTATGATATTCTTATGGGATTCTACCATATCTCTTATACAAAATATTATCTTATTAGAGTTGTAATCCTATTAGGGTAAGGAATTAACCTTCCGTATACTATAAATAAAGGCACAATGAGGTAAAATAGAACACACCTCACAATTACACATCTCTCTCTTCTCTCTACTATTGCTGCACCCCTCTTCCTGGCCTCCCTAATTATTCAGTAAATTATGCCTACAACACGTTATCAGCACACTCTTGACGCTGTGCTAAAGAGAGTTTATTCTTCAGTCAGGAGAGTATTACGTTTTGATCATTTTTTTATGATTAATTTATTATTCTATTGAACTAATCTACATGCTATTGATCCAATTTAATTTTTCTATGTTGAACGTGATACAACACATTGGAGATGCAATTCTGGTTTTCAGAGACTTCTACAAAATTCAAAGGCTTTTATTGTTTTCTACCAATCAGGTACGCTTAAATAAAGGAAGATATTTGAAACGACCATGAAGCATGAAAACATTCCTCATGATGCATGAACCTCCTACATTTATATTTTCCTTTCGATATATATGGTATATGTTCATGTATAAATTCGTTATGTGGAATTTGTCTGAAAACCCTAAATAATAGAAAATCGAACCAAAAGAGTTGAGCCGACTCTGTCCCAAAACCCAGATGCACAGAACCATTCTGAGGTTCGAGACGGAACCGTTTTGGCATTTTGTCATCTGCATAGCTGGATTCACCATATTTCCAGGTGGAAATCTCGATGCCGACCATGGTTTAGGCATGGCAGTAACATGGCAAATCGTTCCAACAATTTCTGACATATCCCATCAATATTCGACGGATTTTAAGAGATTTCAGAAGAATCTCTGAATTTTTAGACTTCTCCGACATCTTGATTGTTTTATGTCGATGCTCCATGGATTCTGACCTTCTGTTTTGGACTGATATCGTTGCCGCCGTGGCAGCGCCACCTTCTTCCCCGGCGACTTCCACACATCCAGCATCGCTGGGATTTGTTTGGATACACCCATCGAGGCCTTGGGCCTCTCGATGCTCAACCCACGTGCCACCCAACCCACTGTTTGGGCTTGGGACTTGTTTTTCCATAATGGCCCTTCAGTTTTGGGCTTGCCTTAGATCAACATATAAAGGCCTGCAGTATCCCGATATTCCCAGCCTGAAGCTGGGCTGCTGTCCCTTACAACCCAAAAGTTATCTCTGGGTTATTTCCTTGCCTCAGCCCGCAACCCAACTTTGTCTAGGTTTGCAACTCATTCAACCCAAGCCTAGTTTTGGGCTTGATTCTTTCTGTTCGGCCTACAGCCAACATTAAATCATCTAAGGGCCTAGACAAATTTTATTTTTGCTTCTACGATCGATCCTGAATGGTCCTGATCCATTGAATTAATTAAAAGTGACTAGCAGTCCATTAATCTGACAAGAAATCCAAAATTATTAGCCTGAAGCTCACTTTTGGAATTAATGATTCAATAATTTATTTTTCTTCTTTGAACCGTTGACATCCTTTTGTAATCCCGAAGCGCTCACACTTAAGTTCCCAAAACAACTCAAATCCACTACACTTCAATCAGCATATTGCATTCTGTGTTCTTATAGGAACCTCTCTTTTATGAACTAAACGTTCATAAACTAAATTGAACCTGTAATATCAAATTTAGTGCCTTTGAAACCTGAAGTTTTTTCTTAAAACAATACACCTATGAAAACCCGACGTTTTTCATGAAAACCATGTCATAGAACTCGAATGTTCTAACTTTGATGCTTATGGATGATTCATTTCTATAGCACCAATCATAATCTTGTTCCCTCCAATTCAATGGATTGTCATATCTTAACAAGTTCGATTTTCCTAAATTGGACGCTTCTAATAGAAACCACTTTATGTGGGGTACAAGACATGAATCTTCACTTAACTATCAAGAAGCTGAAAAACCATTGAAGCCAACAATGGCATGAAAGAGTTGAATAAGCCTCTGCCATGACCTTCAATCAAATATTTATGCCATAAGCATTACTAACGGAAGTACCTCCCAAACGAGGATTCCAAGGCTCTTTGGCTCGCTCTTACGGACTATCTAATCATGAAAGATATTGCCTAAAGCACACCATGGTTACATCCATGAATGAGTACGATTCTGAAGTTTATAAATCCGATCGAATTTTGACTAGAGAATATTTTTCTCGTCCTTCCTTGTTTCCAACTCACTCATGAAGTAGCAGTGTAGAAAATGGAAGTTTACCAAACTCTCGAATCTGATTACTACCACAAACGTGAGAGAAAGGTATAGACCCAACTTCGGCTGGAGTTTACAGAACGGTATAGACCCAATTCGACTAGAGTTTACCGAATGGCTCAACTCAGCTTCGGCTAGAGTCTACCGAATGGTGGTACCCTGCTTCGGCAGGGATGCACCAAAGGGCATGCTCTGCTTCGGAAGAGAAGCACCGAACGGTATTCCTCTACTTCGGCCAAAGCCTATCGAACAAACCCCTCCAACTTCGGCTGTAACCTACCGAACCCAAGTCTGGGTCTGTCTCTCTCACGATTCAATTTCGGGTTTATTTTTACAATATATGGTATAATCAGGGCTTGCCAAGGTGTAGCATCATGCCCGAAGCATGATCCTTGGCATCTAAGACCTAAAACTTCAAGAATAAGGGCTATTGTACCCGAACCTCAACCTTGCAGAATCATTGGTTATGCACCTGTTTGTGCCCCTACCAATGTTGTTAAGGAGTACCATTCTAGTAGTCAATATGTGAGACTAATTTGCTCCACCAAACATCATTGGAACAGCAGAATTTTGACATGGATGGCCTTGTTGGCCGAATCCCCTTAGTAAACCATTTCCTTTGTGAACATTTTTTCTATGTTCTTGGATTCACATTTGGTGTTTTTTTTAGTTATGGATAATCTTATCAATCTTGTCCTTGAAAAGGAGTTAATTGAATCATGTTTCTTGTATACATGTGACTGAATTCAATTAAACACGTGATTAGGTACGAATATGGGAAAGTTAGTTGTCTGGATGAATGCAATACTACGTACACTAACTTTATACCCAATTCACATCTCTAGCAACGACTTCAAGTCTATCTAACCTGATTAAGAGCATTGGCATGCTCTTCGTTGAATGAATGGTACTACATTACCATTTAAGAGACCTTATATTCTCACTGTTCTGGAAGAACATCGTTAGGTTTTTAAGGATATTCAAGATGACAACGATCATAAATGAAACCACTGAAGAAAATAGAGTTGTATACCTTTGCACCATCTCCAAAAAAATGAGCCTGAAGCTTTGTTTTAGGGCCAATAGGCTGCCTCCCGACTAGGAACACGCCACATATAGCCGGCCTAGAGCTGGGTGATTCAAGCCGTTTACTTGCTTTGGCATGACCATTTAGGACACTTAGGTCAAACAACGATGCTACAAAGCATCTCCTTACCCAAAGTAAGGTTTTTGTGCCTACAAGCACACTCTGCTCGTTGTGGGAAACTGATTTTCTAAATCATTCCTAGCAAAGATACGAAACAACCCTCTTTTCACAGTGGATTCAAGGGAATATACGTGGACTAATCCAACCAAAATGCGGACCATATAAATACTTATGGTTTTTTAATCAACAAACTGGTCACATGTTTGTCCACACACATTGCTGCTAAACCTCCTAGCAGATTTTTAAGGGTTCACCACCCTAGTTATCCCATAAAGTCTGGGAGATTGGATAATGTCGAAAAGTTTATATCCATGGGTTTTTCAATAAAGTATTGCATGTCTCTTGGGTTAATAATTGAACATCGAATTCCCATGTTCACCCCAAAACAGCATCGCAGAGCGATCATAAAGCGTAATTTAATTGATCGCCCGGACCTTGGTGAACGCACCAAGTTTTTTATTTATGCCAAGGGCTATGCAATCTTGTATGCAGTTATGTTGTTCTGCCTTAAAGCTCATTGCCACCCAACCTATTTGACGTTACAGTTGGTTACTGGGTACGAACCTGACGTTTTTCGTATTTATGCATTTGGGTGTGCATTCCATGTGCCAAGTTACGCCGCCGCAATGTACTAATATAGGTCCTCAAAGAAGGATGTGAATCTTCGTCGATTATGATTCTCCTTCACACTAGCTCTCTTAGAGCCCTTGCAATCGATCTATTTAATGCTTATTTATGGATTGTCATTCAATGAGACAGTCTTCCAGCCGTTAGGGGGAGATAAGAACATCAACGTTCATGTAGAAAGACGTGAATTTACGTGGACATTGCCCACTATGTCTCATTTCGATCCCTGTACCACACAAGTGTGACAAGCAAGTGCGATGGCTTTCAGAATGTTGCTTCAGACACATTCCTCTGACTTGGCTAAAGTGACGAGATCATATACCGGCTATAAACATACTAGCAAGGATGGACGTACTTAAACGGACGTCGAGTCTGAAGGAAAAATTTATGAAAACTAGTTCATTTGAGCAACATCTATGCATGCAATTAACAAATAAAGGCAGAATCATGCTTGTAGGCACTCAAAAACAAAACTTTACCCATGAAATTCAAGGCCTAGTAGTTGTGGTGAACCAAGACTCAACTCAAATCTTAAAGAAAATAGTTGAGAAACTTTTATACATTTGAAGCACCTCTTTGCTTAGCAAAGGATATTCACCCATGTGAAGGGCCTTCTTTCCTTAGTCTCCTTGCTCCTTGGCTCCATGGATGTGATGGAGGAACTTTTCTTCTTAGCTCCATGACTTCTTGGATATGGATGAATGAATGGATTCTCTAAGTTCCCAAGAAAGGAAACCTCTAAGTTTCCACACCAAGGAGAGCATTGAGGAAGTGATGAGTGACCTAGGAAGAAATGGACGCTAGTGCATACTTCCTAGGGTGGCCGACCTCCTAAGAGAAGAGAAAGCTTTTTTGTTTTTCTCTTTCTCTCTCTAGAAAACCTTTATGAGGGAATGGGTTATAATTTCCTTTCTATAGCTACTTACATTGAGTGGCATAATTGAAATTAAAACCAATTCTCCCTCACACTCTCTATGGCCGGCCATGTGGGTTCATTGGGCTTTCATGCCCTTTGTGTTTTCAAGTTGTCATACAACTTGAGTTATTGGACTTGACATTCGAAGCCCATTGGGCCTTGAGGCCCAAAACTAACCTGAGGTCTAAAACGAACTTATTCGTTTGATTAATTAACATATTAATTAATCTTAGCCATAAATAATTAAACCATTTAATTATCCTTACTCATGTCTATTGTTTCTTCAATCTCTACCTTACATGATGTACGATCCATTAGGTTTCTTTTAGCGAGGTAGTAGGCGAGTAGAACTCTTCAAATCGATTGTGAATTGAAACTTACTTTTCAATTCTCCCTTTTGTGATTATACACCTTTAGAGCTACCACAAATCATGAGTGACACCTAGCAGTAAGTCATGGATGCCCAAGCTGATCAGAAGAGGTGGAGAACCTATTCAGTTTGGGATTGCAATGCAATATGGTCTTTCTCTAATACAATATTCTTGACCACATTGTTTGATTTGATAGTTTATTCATGTCTACTAACCAATGTGATTCTCTTACTTATATGATTACCTTGAATGTGATTTGGAACGAATTCCTAAATCTCATTCATACTCTAGCCAGAGATTCTTAATCATATCATAGAGTATTCTCCCTCAAACGGTTTGAAGGTTAAAGATCCCTTGTTGTGCATTCACTTGCCTCCATGGCTAAGTGGCTTAACCCTAACTATGTCGTGGACACCCTTTGATAGAGTGACTTTGACATAGTCAAAGATCAATGACCTAACCACAAGACAACTATGATGCCTCAGGTCAAATGACTACTTTGCATTATCTCAACCATGAGTTTTCATGTGATATGAGTATGAGAACTCCTTGTTGATCACATTTAGTGGACTCATTTTATATTGAGCACCTACATGCTTGTCTTGGTGTCAGTCACACCAATGACTCAAGACCAGTCACTCTCTCTAAGAGAAGACGTAGCACGTACTGATCTTAACGAACTATCATTGCCCAACTGGCAATCATATGACCAGGAACATTTAGGATATGTATACGAAAGAGAACAGTCTCATGAATTTAAGTTCTTTAGATCACATTCTCCTAATTACATATTCCTTGGACTTATCGTTTAAGCATAATACATTTATATGAGACGGGTTTAAACAATAATATTTGCCCTTTATATTAAACTAGATTAGTTTAACATGTGAAATGTCCGTAAAGTATCATCATATGATTGGCTCTATAGAGCCAATCAACATGGTCATCAGTGATGATACCTCTTCTGAATTCATTTCAAAAATGGCTGAGTAGTAGGCCTAGACAATGGATATCTATATGTTATCCATAAAAGCAACCTTGAGAATAACGACGTCACCATTATACATGATTATAAATCATGTGGTTTAGTCTCTCATTTGAGTTCGGATCTTGCTAAGACCTTGATTCCTTGGCTTGAGTTTTCGCCCATTAGTGTCGTAGTGTGGGTACACTAGAGACACTTTCTAGTTAGAACCGAATGGAGAGTTCATAAATGAACTTTCTCATCCAAACAACATTGTTGTAAGCTTTTATATGGCGATATATTTTGCATGCATGATGGAACACACTAAAGTCATTACTTATAACGTTTCCACCCAAATATTTCTTTAGTCATAGTAAAGAGATATCCAATTATCTCTTCATTCATAATGAAGAGACATCCAATGATGGATACGATATTAGATTCATAATCTAATACATTTACGCTTCCATTGTGCTACTCTAATTCTTCCTTATTCTTGAGGAATCTATCCTTTAGTATTTCTTAAATACTTAACGACTCACTTGACAGTTGTCATGGTTCTAATCCTGGGCTTGCACTGATATCGTCTTGTACCGATCTTGGTACAACTCATATCAACGTTTTTCATACAATATGAAATACGTAAATCACCTTTCTGTGTATGCATAAAGGATTCTATTTACGCATTATGCTTCTTTGGGAGTCAAAAGGGCACATTCCCTTTTAGAAGGGCAATTTCCTAGTCTGATTGGAATTGTCCTTTCATTTAAAGTTTATCATTCGAGAAACTTCAACTATCGTCTACCAATAGGGATTGAGATAATCCAATTATATCTTGAAATCTATCATTATAGATTTCCATCCTATGTATATAGACTATGTCTCCCATATACATTCTATCATTATAGAATGTTTAAAGTCATAACTTTAACGAAGAAGAATTCCTTTCATTTCCAAAATTAATATATCATATATATGTTCAAATTTAAGAATATGATTAACTCCCACTAATCTTTTGTAAACCTAGTAAACAAAAAATTCATTTAAATCTTTATGAGAAATCAAACGATTTGATCTTTCTCTTATAAGATGTTTATAGCTCCCACTAGCTTGCTAAGATTCATGATGGATGGATCTCTACAACTTACACGTCTTGTGATTCCTAGTCTTAGACATATATTATCAAGACTATCTTGATAATGGTTTCGGAAACCCATATTATGTCCAAACATTGAATCACTATTTAGTTGTAGCTAGCAATCTTCGAATTAACATAAACCAAGACTACGTCAAAGATGGTTTCTTCCAAGTCAACCAATCTCGTTGATTGTTGTCAACTTAAGCTACCAATTAGCTATGAAGGTTTCACTATTTCGAGTCAAATAGTACTATACCATTTCCTTGAGTATATGTCGTATATACACTCAATGTAGTCATAAGGATTTTTGTTCTTATTTCTTTCGAATTAAGAGGTGTAACTCTATGACATAGTCATAAAGTTCAAACCATTCAACTGAGACGGTTTGTAGATCATTCTCGACTACCTTGAAGCTAGTGGTGTAGGAACTAGGTTGTTGTATTTGTTGATTATCATCTTGTCTCTCAAAGAACCCATTCTTTGAGTTCTATTTCTCGTTCATTTGCTCTATCTTAGGCAAATCCTATTGTAGGATTACAATGAACTACCCAACAAATAACATTTGTTAGTTGGTTTATAGAAGTGATATCCAAAGGTTAATTTAAGGATATCCCATAAGATTGTTCTCAAACAAATATTACTTATTGGCACACAACCCCAAATCTTAACACGATTAAGACTTGTCATTATTTCCAACTACATCCTATGGAGTCATGAAAATTTTGGAAGATCTTCTAATTGACAATCATATTGTCTTAGAAGTATATATCCTATATATGGATAATTGATAACATCCAACGAATTGCAACTTATTCGAGTTTGTTCTTCTCCCAATGTCGGAATAACACGAAACTCGTCGGGGAAGACGATGAACAGTATCGGCTGAAAGAGAGGGAAGGGTTTAGGGTGTTCTTTCTTCATTTCTGAGAACACAAGGGTGATGGTGATGGTGTTGTTAAGTGGTATGATGGTGAGGGAGATGAGGGTTTGCAGGGAGAAGGACACGGGTGAGAGAGAGATGTGCCGAGAGTGAGGAAGAGAGTTGTGAGAAGTGAGGGAATGAGAGAGAGAGAGAGAGAGTTCGGGTAGAAGGGGACAAAGAAATCAGGGGTGGGCCCCTTGGGCACACCATTTAACACCCAAAAAAAAACCATTTTTAAAAGGAAAATATCCCCAAACTTAGTGAAAATACAAAAATACCCTTTTTGTACCGTAAATCCCGGGACAGGTTGTTACATCTACTATAGAGACAATCAATCAGATTACAATAATCCAATCATTCATTAATAAAGAACAATGTTTTGTCAAACAAAACATTCATCCATCTTTTAAAATTATAGTGACGGAATTAAGTTCCTTATTCAAATTGGAATGTAAAGACAATCTTTTGTTCTTCCAATTTCTTTGGTAGTTCATATGATGAAGTAAGTACTATCTACTTTCACATAGATCTATATTTTATTCACGTTCCGAATGTGAAGTACTTTCTCTTCTCTCATTAATCTTCTACTTCTTATTAGCCACACTTTTACAACGATTGTAAAACATAGTTACTAATAGGGAATCAAGCATTCAAGTAGAAGAACCAACTGTTTTGAACTATTTAAGAACTATTTACAATACCTTCGAAATGTGTGTTCTTGACACTTGCAAGACATTTCTTGCAAATACCCCTTCCAATGTCCATCCTTTCATAAAGAAAGTTTGTTCCCTTGGTGTTATTTCGCCTTCTTCATTTGACTTCCCATTGACTACAATAGTCATGGTCCCTTAAACTCCCACTATCTCTCTTGAAACTTATTTCAATTGTGTTATACACATCAAACGATTTGGAGAACATGCAGTTATTGTTCACTATATAGTTTACAATAAACTTAGTGAACCATTTGGATAGGGACTCAAAGCTGAAGTCCTTGCCTAGTTTCCATCTCCTGAAGTGGTTTAACACTTCAACACTCAATGATTCAAAATCATCATAAGTCCATGTTGATGGACTATTTTTATCAATCAACAATTATATTCTAAACATGATTACAAACTTTCAAGAGTTGTTCAAGGAAACTCTCATTTCTTCATACAACAATTTGTAAGTGAAGAATCATGGCACATAAAGTGTCCATGCCCTTGTGCTTATTCTCAAGTTCCTTGTTCATTTAACAAAGAAACAAGCACTAGTGTTTGCGTTAACTAAGGGTTGTTCAAAGCAACTCTTATTTCTTCATACAATGATTTGTAACGGAAGAATTATGCAACTAAAAGTGTCCATGTCTTTGTGCTAATCTTCTCAAGTTCCTTTGTTCATACAACAAAGGAATAAGCATTTGTTGTTTGTGTTGTCCTCTTTATGATAAACTTATCTAACATGTTCTTCCAATGATACATTATCAATAGGAAGATTGTGAGGATGAGACTACTTAGGTACATATACAATCCATTCAAGACAATCTATGGGATTGTGGTACCAAGTCCGGAAACTAAAGCCTTCTGCTTTTTCTTTGTCAAGTTTTGGATAGCGTTTGCAAATATATCGGTAAATAAATACATAACGAATATAAATTGATTGATTTTAAGCTATTTGATATGGGTCTTTGAATCAAATAGCACCACCCACTATTTTTGGCAAATTCCATATCCCTCATTGGAATTCGAGAGTTTTGGAGGAAACTCGTAGTAGGGTATGGGAGGCTCACTATTACCAAGCCCACCTCACAATGATATGATGTTGGCTAGCATCAATAATAATGACAGTGTACGCTTACTCATTTACATCTCATGTAAGTACCCATCTTATTTGGTCTCTAGAGAATGATGTCTCCCAATGACATGATGTTGGCTCCATTGCACTTAGTTAAGTCATTCTCACCATGCAAGTTCGGGTAGGGGTTCAAGAACAACCTCACAATGATATGATGTTGATCTTTCTTATTGCCTACCTTCACAATATCATGTATGCGTATAGAACTCCTCCTGAGTGTAAGCACATACTTTGTACTCCCCCATGATAGGGTGAAGTCGGTGTATGAGTCACAAACGATCGAAGCTTACCACGGTGGAAGGCCACGAAAGAGTGTTCAAAACACTATCATGCTTGTCAACTTAATAACAGTTTAGTTGAGGGTTTTTAGGTCTCTTCACATATAAGCATGCATTTTAGTCTCATTAAAACAATTTGGTCTTATTAAAACTATTGGTCCATGTGATTGATTTAGTAGTATATGATACTCCCACTATGCTTGTAAAACGATTTTTAAAGCAAGAGTATATGGTATACTAACATAAGCTTTGCATTCAATGATGGACTATATAGTTTCCTTAGGGCCTTAGGATGACTTTGAACCTTTGATTCGATCCAACACGAGCCTAGTGTTGGATCTCAATCTAGGGATGGTGATTTATTTTAGTTACGTGTTTAATCACATTAAGGCGTGTTTTCTTATTGGGCGTTGGACCCTACTAATCCAATTTCATGCATATCAAATAAAACAAGAAATGAGTACTTCAAAGTAAAGAAGAGCTTGCTCTATTACAACATTTGATCAAATCAAATTACTTTAAAGTAAAGAAGAGCTTATGCTCTTTTACAACATTTGATCATATCAAATTACAACCAAAATCTAATCTACACATTCCCATGGTTCAAACATATTTGAGAGACGGCCTTTCACATGGCTCAATTATCGTAGGCTTAGGTTCATAATCATCCTTTCTTTAATTAATTAACTCTTTAACTAATTAAACTTGAATGCAACATTGTCATTTGGTTTTTGTATCCATAGAATTGATTTAGATGAAGCTAAATGAAATGAAAATTCAATTCTCATTTAAAGATACAAAACTATTTTGTTCTCAACTAATTTGGGCCAAAATGCAATAACCTCAACTTTTGGGCTATATTGCAAAACACAAACTTTTGAGGTCACTTTGTAAAAACACAAAAGTCCACTACTTCATGTAATTACAACTAGAACCCAAAAATTTCAACAAATGCAAAACTTCATTAAATGAGCAAAACAAGTTGTCCTTCAGTGATTTTGGGCCTTTACGTAAAAACGTAAACTTTCAGGTCAAAGTGCAAATACACAAAAGTATCAAAATTTTATGTAATTGCATAAAAGCCCCAAAACTACCCCCATTATAGGGGTGGCCGGTAATGGTGAGTACTGATGGTGTGTGTGAATTGATTTGTGTGTTTGAAAGGTGATTGAAAGTTGTAAGTGATTGGTATGGTGTGAATAGTAAAAGGCATGGATGTAGTTTGAAAAATCATACCATCCATCACTAACAAAAACAAATAAACAACCAAACACCCTTTTTGAATCAAAACAACAAACCTTTTGGTTCTTGGTATGAACAACAAGAACATTGAAGAACATTCATGAAAACCCACAAGAGCTCCATGAATGTTTTCACTCAATAAAACTCAAATTTTCACTACTCAATAGAGGATTAACATCCTATGGTACTTAGGGGTTCCAAAAGTCATTTTAAAACACTTTTAACAAGACAAACATGAACCCAAAAAATCTACCCTTTGGATTTGGCCGAATTTCCCCATAAACATGGCCCCAAATTTTAGCTCCAAAATTCATGCTCATATGAACTACATCTACATCATTTGAGATGACAAATTTTCAAGCAAAATTTACATTCAAAGAAGCAAGAATAAAGCCTGTAACTATTACAACATTCAAATCAAAGACTATGAACTACAAAACCCAAAAGGATTCACCAACTACTAGACCTAGGCTTTGATACCACTTGAAGGAAAAATTTATGAAAACTAGTTCATTTGAGCAACATATATGCATGCAATTAACAAATAAAGGCAGAATCATGCTTGTAGGCACTCAAAAACAAAATTTTACCCATGAAATTCAAGGCCTAGTAGTTGTGGTGAACCAAGACTCAACTCAAATCTTAAAGAAAATAGTTGAGAAACTTTTATACATTTGAAGCACCTCTTTGCTTAGCAAAGGATATTCACCCATGTGAAGGGCCTTCTTTCCTTAGTCTCCTTGCTCCTTGGCTCCATGGATGTGGATGGAGGAACTTTGCTTCTTAGCTCCATGACTTCTTGGATATGGATGAAGGAATGGATTCTCCAAGTTCCCAAGAAAGAGAACCTCTAAGTTTCCACACCAAGGAGAACATTGAGGAAGTGATGAGTGACCTAGGAAGAAATGGACGCTAGTGCATACTTCCTAGGGTGGCCGGCCTCCTAAGAGAAGAGAGAGCTTTTGTGTTTTTCTCTTTCTTTCTCTAGAAAACCTTTATGAGGGAATGGGTTATAATTTCCTTTCTATAGCCACTTACATTGAGTGGCATAATTGAAATTAAAACCAATTCTCCCTCACACTCTCTATGGCCGGCCATGTGGGTTCATTGGGCTTTCATGCCCTTTGTGTTTTCAAGTTGTCATACAACTTAAGTTATTGGACTTGACATTCGAAGCCCATTGGGCCTTGAGGCCCAAAACTAACCTGAGGTCTAAAACGAACTTATTTGTTTGATTAATTAACATATTAATTAATCCTAGCCATAAATAATTAAACCATTTAAGTATCCTTACTCATCTCCATTGTTTCTTCAATCTCCACCTTGCACGGTGTGCGATCTATTAGGTTTCTTTTAGCAAGGCAGTGGGCGATTAGAACTCTTCAAATCGATTGTGAATTGAAACTTTCTTTTCAATTCTCCTTTTAGTGATTATACACCTTTAGGGCTTCCACAAACCATGAGTGACACCTAGCAGTATGTCATGGCTACCCACGCTAATCAGAAGAGGTGGAGAACCTATTAAGTTTGGGATTACAATGCAATACGGTCTTTCTCTAATACAATACTCTTGACCACATTGTTTGATTCGATAGTTTATTCATGTCTACTATCTAATGTGATTCTCTTACTTATATGATTACCTTAAATGTGATTTAGAATGAATTCCTAAATCTCATTCATACTCTGGCTAGAGATTCTTAATTATATCATAGAGTATTCTCCCTCAAACGGTTT
This sequence comes from Heteromeles arbutifolia, assembly GCA_024362995.1. Taxonomy (NCBI): domain Eukaryota; kingdom Viridiplantae; phylum Streptophyta; class Magnoliopsida; order Rosales; family Rosaceae; genus Heteromeles; species Heteromeles arbutifolia. The sequence goes on along the minus strand of JANCRC010000005.1, from coordinate 25,079,512 downwards.
GAAGGTTAGAGATCCCTTGTTATGCATTTACTTGTCTCCATGGCTAAGTGAATTAACCCCAACTATGTCGTGGACACCCTTTGATGAAGTGACTTTGACATAGTCAAAGATCAAGGACCTAACCACAAGACAACTATGATGCCTCAAGTCAAATGACTACTTTGCATTATCCCAACCAGTGTTCTAAAAATTGGCCTAGGCCTAGGCGCTGGACGGCGGAACTCCGACCCGATTTCGACCAAATCGTTCACTTAAGGCGAAGAGGATTTAGGCGGCCATCTAGGCGCTCACTAGGCGGTCTAGGCGGCGGTAGGCGCCATTCTAGGCGGTTACAAATCCCAAACATGAACTCTGAATCTGCAACTTTCGATCTCGACGAGCTTTTGCAGCTTTGTGGTCTGCGAGCAGATGAGGGAAGAGAGAGTAAGCGCAGAGAGAGAGCCATCTGTGAGCAGATGAGGGAAGAGAGAGTACGCGTAAAGAGAGAGAGAAAAAAAAAGAAAGGGTATTTGACATTTCAGTTGTGAGCTTCTGCACCATTCACATTGTGGTTCTAAAAGGGATACGAAAGATGAATAACCGAACAGATCAATGGGAAGGTATTTTATTACTTTATTTGGGCTCAACCTTGGGTAATGTGAGAGGTGGAGTTCACGGTTCAATGAATTTTAATTATCCAACCACCCAAAAAAGACAAATGACATAATGAAGGGTACCCACGTGGGCACATCAATTTTTAGACCGACTTTCAAATAGTAAAAGAAAGGAAAACAAATAAGCTCATGCCCACTTGCATGCAATTGCAATACAAGAAGACAAATTAAGCAAATAACATTAAAATTCTAACGTTTTGAGCTAACGGAAGTGGCGTTCCGTCGGCTCTTATCTTTTAAAAGTTTATATATATATATATATATATATATATATATATATATATATATATATATATATATATATAGACACACCCAATCACCCACTACGTGGGCTCCTATCTTTTAAAAGTTTACACACACACATACATATACATATATGAGTGATTATATGCTTACTATTTTGTAAATATTGAACTTGTTGGATGGATGTAATTTGTGTATTCTTCTACTTCTAGTATTGCATTTTATCTTTCTTTTATTATCCATACAAGTATATTTTTTAAAAGTGTAAATATGCACTTATTTAGAAGATATATAATAAATTTACATAAATCTGCCTAGGCCACCTAGGCGCCCGCCTAGACCCCGCCTAGCTGCCTAGGCGCTAGGCCCCTGCCCGCCGCCCGACTAGCGCCTATCGTTTTTTAGAACCTTGATCCCAACCATAAGTTTTCATGCGATATAAGTATGAAAACTCCTTGTTGATCGCATTCAGTGGACTCATTTTATATTGAGCACCTACATGCTTGTCTTGGTGTCAGTCACACCAATTACTCGAGACCAGTCACTCTCTCTAAGAGAAGACGTAGCACGTACTGATCTTAACAACTGTCAATGCCCAATTGACAATCCTATGATCAGGAACATTTAGGATATGTATACGAAAGAGAATGGTCTCATGAATCTAACTTCTTTAGATCACATTCTCCCAATTACATATTCCTTAGACTTATCGTTTAAGTATATAACATTTATATGAGGCGACTTTAAACAATAGCTTTTGCCCTTTATATTAAACTAGATTAGTTTAACATGTGAAATGTTCATAAAGTATCATCATATGATTGGCTTTAGGGCACATTTCCAACAGTCAACATCCCCGAAGGGTGTGCCTTCTGTTGGATGGTCCAGTACACCGGCGGATAGCCAATCAATCTATCTTAGCATGGAGCACGACAGATCACTCGGTTCATATGATTCACTTCTCTAGAAGAGGAAGATCATGGCACAAAATGAATCCATACTTGATCGCTATCTCAAACCATTTCCAACTCATAAGATTAATCTAGATTACTCCCGAGACTTGAAATTCTTGGTCCAATATACTAATTTGGATGAGAAAATGGAATTGAAATGACATTACCATCGATAATGTTTTCACTTATATGGTAGTTACCGACATAAATGAAAAGGCGACGATACCAAACCGTGTTTCATTGATTAAGTGACAATGTAGAACTGATTGGACAACCGAAATTACAATCCAAGTTAAAATTCCTTACCAAAGTGTGTTTTGGACTTATAGTTCTTACATTGCCCAAGGTAACCCTGATGTGTTACAAGTGGGAAAGGAAGCGTATTGAGATGAATGAAATAATGTGATATGATGCACGCCTTACAGCGTAAGGTTTCTTGCAAACGTCCTGTGATTGATAGCAGCATTATGAAATGTGGTTAGTGTTTCTCCATGAGGATATAGATACGGAGATTTACATGTAAGTTCTCGAAGAATTATATGGACTGGTTCAAATAGTTCCAAACCATGGAACACCCTCTTAACTTGTTTGAGGCATTCACTTCTGGATTGAAACAATCTGACAGATGTGGTATACCCATCAAAGTGATTATTTGATCAGTTAGGGATATCAAGTAAGCCCTTGCGTGTTAAACTATGAAGTCTTATTTCGAATTGTTAGAGTTATAGTTTATGTCAAATGACATGAATCTCACTAAGACTCTGGAAAAGCTTGAGAAAATTGCCTCGCACCTGAAGATGAAATTTGAGATGAAGGATCTTATGAAAACTTGTTTATGCCTTAACCTGAAGTTCAAAGCATTGTTCTGATGGTACTTTGGTCTACCAGCCGAACTACACCCCGAAGGTGTTACCTTTGAGTATACCTATGATCTTCTATACGCTATATGCAAACGAGACCCTTGAAGAGGTTATGGAATTCGAAGTTCCATATCTGAGTTCAACTTTGCGCTTGTTGCACTTAGCTCATTGCAATTAGAAATGACATCTCATTCATTGTTGATCTATTAGTAAAGATGCAGCACTTGGCCTACATGCAACCACTGAATTGGTATTAAAGACGTTTTCCACTACTCTAAAGAAACTACAGATTTGGGCAAATCCCAACGCATCCCGAGTGGATCCGACCCCCCTAATCCTCGGAATGATGTTTGCCTTGTTTGTTATGCTGATGCTGGTTATCAAACCCGCACAAGGCACATCCCCAAATGGTTATGTCTTTACCGTTAGGGATATCGCAATATCTTGGAGGTCCACGATATGACCTTAGTTGTGAAATCTTCGAATCATTCTAAGACTCACCGTACTTCACTACGCCATATGTGAGACATGGTTGAGAGCTCTTGTTGAGCATATTCAAAGTACTTGCTATTTTCATTCATCGTTGAGTCCCAACGACGATCCATGAAAACTATGCCGCATATATCAACCCGACCAAGACATGATACATCAACAAAGTCAACGCCAATACATATTACATCTACATCTGCATCAGCAATGTATCAGGAGATTGAAGTTATGCAAGCTGATCCCAGACAACCTTGCTGACCTCTACACGACGTCACTGCCGAAGTCAACCTTCCATAAGCTTGTTCGAGGAATTGGTATGTCTAACTCTTCATATGCAATGCTTGTAGTTCTCATTTGGAAGTTCTGTCAAACTCATAGGGAGTACCCAGAAGTATACTCACTTGATCTTAATGTATAACTGGGTTTTAACGAGGCACCCATCCTGGGCTGGTCATACCCTTGTGAGCTCTTCTACTTGCGTCCAGAAGACTTGTAGTTTTGACTTAATGCAACTTCTCACTTTTTTCCTTAGTCTATGGGTTTTTCTCCCACCTTGGGTTTTACCATAATGAGGTTTTTGTGAGTTTTACTTTTTATGCATTCTTCCGTTGATTTGAGACTCGCATTCGCTCATTGTGTCGACGACTTCATCAACTGAAGTTACTTCATTGCTGAAGACCTGATACTCCATTTGTTTGAGTATTTACTTAATCAAGGGGGAGTGTTGCAGTTCTATTAGATTATGAATGTGATTGTGTAAATCCTAACATATCTAGGATATCCTTATGGGATTCTACCATATCTCTTAGACAATATATTATCCTATTAGAGTTGTAATCCTATTAGGGTAAGGAATTAACCTTCCCTACTACTATAAATAAAGGCACAATGGGGTAGAATAGAACACACCTCACAATTACACATCTCTCTCTTCTCTCTACTATTGCCACACCCCCTCTCTTCCTGGCCTCCATAATTATTCAGTAAATTATGCCCACAACATTAATCACTTAATCATTGGTGTGATTTAATTAGAATGGTATAATATCATATTTCTTCCACCTTAAGTTGGATCGGAAGATTGAAGCTTATAATCATTTAGACTGGCTGGTGTAAATTCGGACACAAACTTTGACCCCCAGTTTTCATGAACTTTTGGCTCTTTCGATCTAAGTTTATGAAAACTTACATTTCGATGACATGTTCTTACCCCCTAACCCAGAGGTCAAGGTGATACCTTAGAGGCTAGAGCTTTACCTTTCATCTTTAAAGCTAAGAGCATTGTTTCTGTTGGTGTGTCTTCTCCCTTCCCCAAAACCCTCTTTATATTGTGGTTGGGAGGAACGAAAGACAATGCCCATGAAAATCCCAAGAATACTTCTCTTTTAGTTTTCTTTGATTTTCTCTAACTATCACAAAGAGGATTCAAAAGCCGACATATGGTTCTTTTTGAGACAATTATTTTTGCGGGTTCTCTAACTTTATTTCTATTGTTGCTTTGAAGGACTTTTGTGTGATTTGCTCATTTATTTTTGGCCAATTTAGTCTAAAAAAGACTTGTAGTCGCTATTACGCGACTCTTTTTGCTATTATACATAGATTGTTGGAGATTGACTCTTCTCCAGATCCTTCCTTTGCTACAGGTTTTTCATGGCCAGATGTGGTGCGTTCAATGACAGCGCAACGTAGATTTATGGTGATATATATGATTTAGGATTATGGATTCATTTAAGATTTTGGTTATTTTATGGTTATGAATTCATTTAAGCCATGGAAACAAAGTTGAAAAAACCGAAGCATAACATAGCAGAATAGAAAATTGCCCGCACTAGAACTACAAAATGTGTATGCCTATTTCATTAAGTAATAAACAAGCCTATACCATCCTTTGACCATGACACCGGGTCCTTCCAAAAGAAATCGGAAAAGAATAATAAAAAAATATAAAAAAAAAACAAATGAGCAAAAAAGAGAAGAAAAAATATAGCAAGGGCGAATATCGAAGCACAAGGAGGAGAAATTTAATGGAATACAATTAATGAGTGAGGAAAGAGAATAAAAAAATTAATTATGGTTTTTCTTCACAATGCATAATTTAGAAAATTAAAAGTGACAAATGTGATTGCATCCAAATAAGAGTGGTTGACTAATAAAGGATCTGTTGAGCTTTGTAATGCGAGCTTCTAACTAAGCAGTCTATTAAAGTGATTGATTGTATGAAAATTTAAGTGGAGTGCATGAGAGATTTATTATCACCTCATGTTGAGATCACATTTAGCATGTGATCTGGTGAGTGTTGTGAGAACTCGTATTTTAGAATTTATTTGTAGTTTATATATTTATCTAGTGGGTCCTACTCCTATATTTGACTGGTGGTTTATTTCAATTATTTACGAATCAAGATCTTTTCCAAATCATCTCCATGCGAACCTTTAGGATGAAATAATCTCAACCGTTCACGTAAAATCGTAAGGTTGAGATCACTCTTTCTCTTCTATCTCCTTCATCACATTCGTATCTTCACCCATCGGCAGCGATAATCATGACAATGATCCACCGCAGAAGAGCAAGAGGTCGCTCGAGTTCGGCATAAGTTGAAGGACCTCTTCGTATCATTGTTGTCATTCGAAGATAGGATTTCGGATAAAAGTCGAGGAATTGTGGACGAATAAGAAAAACGAAGGTTGCTATCGGCATCCAATAGTGGTGATCGATGTTGAGGAGACTTGTCTATGGAGAACTCATCTCTCAATGCCCCACCATAGGCTATTCTTCAAGGATGGATCATACCATTCTTTTTTAGAACTACACCCATGGTTTCTCATTCTCGGAGATATGTAGGCAATCCTTTTCGAATTCAACCACACACTCTAATCAACCTCATTCTCCCCTCATCAGAGATCATGGGCTAGCCCAACTTGATTTCGCCTCCATCCATGGATGTGTTCGAATTTGGTTCCAACAATTGATGCTTTCATTGAGAGTGAATTCATATTCTCCCGTCTAAATCACTCTATCGACATGCGAATCTTCTTTGGAAAAAAAAATTAAAAAAAAAAAAGATCAAATGAAGGAATTTTGGAGTAATTCCAATTGAGTGGATTTGTGATTTTTTTCAAGATAATGGTGTCAAAATTCTAGACTTTAATTCCAAGCCGTTTGACCGTGGTGAAGAAAACAAGGCCAAGCGCGCAGCTTTCCCATATTGACATTTTTGGATGTATGGGTATTTTGAAGGTCAAGATGGCATATTTTAAAGAAGGTTCCTTTTGAGGATATGTTGAGGATGTCTTAAGCTTTAAAAAAGACCTTTCAACACCGAATCGGAGATGATTTGATGGTAAAAGGTTTACCTGCGAGCGACAACAAAAACACAGACGACGGTCACAATTAATTCATGATTGATTGAAGAATCACGAGCCCTAACTTCATATGGTGTGAAGAAGAGTTTTATCACAATGCCCGGATTTTCTAAGAAAAACACAAAAATGGAGGGTTTCTAATACCTTTATTTATTTTATTCTAATATCTTATTACTTCGAAAAGTTTAAATAGCTTTACCATGAAACAAAGAGCCCGACTTGAGTATTTGTTACCATTATGTTGTTGGAAAGGCATAGGTTCAAGTTTGGATTTAGGTGGTTGTTGTGGCGCTGGTTCTTGAGGTGGAATAGGAAGAGGTTAAGACTCTCCAAAAAGAAGATGTGAGGTGAGTGTTTCTGGAACTGCAGTTATTAGAGCATGAGACTTTTTTTCTCCTCAATAGTAGAATCTTTTCCTCATCTGCAGGATTTTGGTTACTGTTTCTGTTATCGGTAGCAACGTTTGAGAAGGTGTAGCCAACAACGCTGAAGAGGTGTTGCCAGATCGCTTTTGTTTCTTCTTTGCTGGAGTTGGAGAAATTTTGGTTTTAAGGAAATGAATCACCTTATAAACCTTATTCGCTTAGATCCATTCGTGGTTAGGAATTGGAAACTTAAACCAATGGTTGATGATTGTACTCTTAATGCGATCCAAGAATCGAACTGAGAAAGTCATGCAGTTCTAATTTCGATGCTTAAAAGGAATTTGTATGGCCCGTTAATCAACTCTGGTCGGTACACGCCGACTTTCTCTAGGTCATTGTCAATATATAGGTTGCCAGCCACCGTCAACTACCAGGATATCCTTGAACCAATCTTTGTCTTGCCAAGGAACATCCAGGATATATGGCTCATAAATAAGGATGGGTATTGGCGTGAAGTAGTAATGGTCATCGAAGTTTTGTGTGCATTATACAACATCATGAACTTTTGAAGACCAAGATCCGCCCCACACCAGTGATTAAGCAGATCGAAGTATGTGATGAGCCTGAAGGTGGTTGAGGCTAAGTCTAATATAGCCATGTTGTAGCTAATTAAGATGCCTTTCAAGAGATTAGCCAAGGGAAACCTTAGGCCTAAGTCCAAGAACCATTGGTGGATTTTGGTGCAAGGGCATCGATGATTAGATGAAGAAAAAAGAGCAACCTGAACATCGTGCTCAGGTTCTCACCAAACCCTAGACTGATTCAGAAGGTCCAAATAGCTCTAAAGGAAAGCTTGGCCTTCTTCCTGACTGCACACCCTCGTTAGTGGAAGGTTATATGGAGCACTTTTGAAGCTCTGCTAAAGAAGAGGCCACAGAAAAAGATTAAAGGGATTGAGAAATTTTTTAATGTATGAGTAAAAAGTTAGAGCTTTTTTCTTTGAATGATATGGGGATTTTTGGAAAGATGAAGAGAAATGTCTAAAGTTATATAGGTGGCACGTTGCAGAGTCATATAGCCATTGAATGCAGACCGATTTCTCTCAGGATCAATGAATCTGACGGCTAAAATCAGTGAAGAATATCATAGGTGATTCTTGTTTTTTGTGCACACGCAACAAAGGAAATTTCATCATTGCAACCTTTATGGAATGACACTCAAGGCTGCACGTCTAATCTGAAATGTCTTCACTACTTAACAAAGCCAGATCGTCGTATGAATATAGAAGACTAAACGATACGTATTCCAACTTACTCCTAAAGGCATGGTCTTTGGAGAACTATCCATCTTCAAGGGCAACAAGTTCCTTGGGATACATAGTTAGGGGCAGTTATGGGACTATGATTTTTTAGGGCGGGAGTAAGATGGATCGAAATACAGTTACCTTAGAAGCCCGGTCACTCAACAGCTCCAAGCAGAGCTGGATTAACGGAGTAGTGGTGCCACCATCATCCTATTCCGGAACAGTGGGTGAAGAAGATGCAATATCTACAATCTAGGTATGGAATCAACCATTCCTCTATAAGTCTTAGAGTTCCGCAAGACACGGGGTTCTAATCTGGTATGGAATCATCCATTCCTCTATAAGTCATAGAGTTCTTCCAATCTAGGAATTAGCATGTGCCGCAAGTAATCACACTCCTGAAGAAGATGCAATATCTACTTCTAAATATCCTTTAGGATTCTCTCAGCTTAGTATAAGGATTCTATGCTAAAAAATCTCTCTCCCGACTGGTTTAAATACATCATTCTAGTGTTCATCTCTGCTAATGCAATCATCGCAATCTAATTCTCTTGCCCAGTGCTTGATTCTTATACTTGTTTACTAACTTCACTGTCGGAAAGCCTTTGTCCCTCCCTCCCCCCCTCCCGGCAGGTTATTAGGCTTGCTCATGGTTATTTACTATTTTACACGTTACTCGGATTTGTGCCTCTATTATCCACGCGGTGTGCCAATTTGGTTCCAGCAACTATTGTTCGGTAATTGTTTTTTCTAACTCCGAACCGATCCTTCATAAATTTTCTCCCTCTGAAGGACACAATTGGGTTCATCAGGAGAAAAGATTTGATTATGAGAATGTAACAACCATAATGACATAGAGTTTATGTGATAAAGGATGATAGCACTGGTAGCCTTTTTGTTGTGGAGCAAAGCCCCAAAAAAAAACACATTTCGCTGCACAGAGGTCAAGCTTGGAGCATTGATTATTGTGAAGGTGAACATATGCCACACACCCAAAAATACGAGGGGTGGGATTGAGGGAAAGGGTCAAGGACATATGATCTGCTAACACAACTAGAGGAGTGCAAAAATCAAGCACTTTGGAGGGCACTCGGTTAATCACATAAACGACATATGTAATTGCATCGGCCCAATATGATTATAGAGCAAAGGTTTCAATGAGAAGTATCCTTGTTGTCTCATGAATATGTCAATTTTTCCGTTCTACCACCCCATTCTGATGAGGTGTTTGAGGACAAGTGGTTTCGCGTATGATGCCTTGCTCTAGGTAAAAAAAAGGCATTAACATAAGGCATTAACATACTCACCTCCATTATCGAAGCAAAGCCCTTTAATAAGAAGCAAAAATTGAGCCCGAACCATCTAATGAAAATTCTTGACAATTGCAGTAACATCACTCTTGTGTTTCATTGTATAGAGCCAAGTTATTCTAGTATAATCATCGGCAAATAACACAAACTATCAAATTCCTTGTAGAGTTGAAATGGGGGAAGGACCCCACATATCAAAATGCACTAATTCAAAAGAAAGAATTCTTTTAGTGGAACTCAATAGGTAAAAGGTTCGATGACTCTTTGCTAGAGTACATACATGACTCTCTAGTTCAGAGTCTGAAATACAATCAAATAACAACACAACCAGCTTTCATAAATAGTGAAACAAGGCAAGCCCAATGCCATAACAAAATCTTCTTAATTTTTTCACAAGTCCCACTACTTACTTGATTCACTTTGCCAGGAGCCACATGTCGACATAATGCAACCCCCTTCTCTCAGTACCATGCCCAATTATAGCCCGAGTCTGGGTATCCTAAAGTAAGTAATAAAGAGAGAAAAATAGTACGATAAGATTCAGTTGTTTGATAACTTGACTGACTGATAAAAGATGATTTGATAATGCCAGAATAAGCAATGTATTTTGTAAGGATAAATATGCAGTGATTGCAATAGAATCAGCTGCTGTTACTTAGATAACCTCTATTGGCAGTGATGACGCTCTCTTTTGGATGAGGACTCATGGTTTAAAGTAGAGACTTGTCATACGTCAAGCGGTCAATAGCTCAAGATCAATAATCCAACTAAAGTCCCAATCTCCAGACGCAGTTAAGACTTTTCTCGAATTTCCTGAATAATCATGATCATCAAAAAGGGATACTTGATCAACAAAAGACAATATTGTCTTCTTTCCCATGGTTGCAACAGATTGATGCAATAGGCTTAGGTTTAAGATTTTCAGTGCTGACTGCCAAGAATAAGATGCACGCAAGATGATCAAGATTTTTGTGCTGCTTAAAAAACACAAAGCAGCACTTGGTAATTTTTTTTTGGTTTTGGGTAGGATTGATTGTCCTAAACACAAGACAATTACAAGTTTAGGGGCTGGCAGCCAAGGAAGCTACACAGCAAGAATAGGTTTTTCGAGTTTAGGGTTTTTTTTCTGGGAAAGAGACAGGCCGAAACATGCTTTGATGCCAAGAAAAACGTATAAAACTATTAGAATTTTAGGGTTTGAATTGTTGTGTTGTATTCTTTTCTCAAGGAGGAAATATATATACAAGTAAAAGGATGTCTCGGTACATGGAAGTCCTATTCAAGGAGGAAATCCCTATCAATTACAAATCCATAATAAATAAGAAAGTTGATTCATGCCAACAATTAGATCAAACCCTAATTCCCTGTCTGGACTTGGTTTCACAGTTTACTTAGGAAACAAGGTTAGAACTTAATTATAATTATTCCTTGTGCACCAAGTTAAGTGATGTACTCGAATTTAACTTGGTGCAATTAAGGGATTCTCTTGTGGGCTAAGAAACCCTCACAGGCTTTGATAGTACAGTCATAGGCTATTAGGGTTTTATAAGATGGTCCATTTATGGGTATGACTTTATTAGGTTGAAGCCTATAAATAATTGAGGTCCCAGCTCATTGTGCAATCATCACAAACCCTATGCTCTCCATATAGTTTTCGTGATTAAGGTGCAGGAGTGAGGAAAAGACTTCGAGTTCTTTCTAGTTCAGTTCATCATCTTTTGTCGAGTTCTCAAGGCAAGTTGATTCATTGGGTTCTAATGGCATGAGACTGATAAGGACTTAGTTAGTCATGCCCTGAGATTTATGGTATTTATCCGTAACCTAACAGATAAGGTAAATGAATTTCAGGGCCCCTCCCACTTGGGGCCCTAGGTGGTCGCCTCTCCCGGCTACTTTCAAGGCCGGCCCGGGACTAACAAATGGTGATTGTGAAAGTGGTGGTGAGAAGGGTGGTTGTGCAGAATACAGTGGGTTATAGTTTTGAAAAAAAAGATGGAGAAATGAAAAAATCAGATCGTGATAGTGAAAGCATATTTGGTTAATTAATTTAAGTGTCATGAACTGGCATCAAGATAGTTTCAAACCTAGCGTTCATGTGCAACATATGCATGGCTTGTATCATACCAAATATATACAAAGGTATGTTTGTTTTTTATCACTTGTAGTCCATAAACATTATTTATATTCCAAACTAAGGATTAGTAGGTTATTATTTGCCAAACTTAACAACGAAACTAGTGGTTTCAGCAGCAGATCATGGAAAGGGAAAAACAAGAAGGTACTGGAAGGATTATTGTTCCAACGATCTACAACTTTGGGAGTGCACTTTGCACTTTCTTAACCTTCGGAAACCAATGTGTTACAGATATCAAACTTCAAGTATGTAAAATATAACCTTTTCCAAAAAATTATTGAATTACGTACCTTCAAATGTAATTACCTACCGTCAACTTAATTAATGGAATGATTGATGTTGCAAGGGTCTATAACTTTGAGCGTGCACTTTGTTACTTTTTAAACTTCGCAAATCAATATGTTATAGATATCTCACTCCGAGCATGTAAAATCTAATTTGCTTAAAAAATTATACAATAAAATGAAGGAGAATAACAAATTCAGTCATCAACCATTGCTTTGATTTTGGCTGTCATATCATGAGTTTGTAGTGGGAAATAATTGAGTAATTACAGCAAGAAAGGTCCGGCCCAAAGAGAACAAAGAAACAAAGTTGGAAAAAAAAAACAATAAAAAGAATATCGTCGCCTGAGATATTCGAATTCTCGCATTGAAACGCTATATACTTGGAGAAATTTGAGTTTTACTCTAAGGGTTGGAATAGGTCTTAGCAAGTAGACGCCTTAACGACTCTGCCAAAGCTAAACTTCGATAACAATTCGCTTAAACATTTTATTATAAACTATACATCGCAAGTCGTTCACTCGTTCAGAAAATTATAGTTTTCTAATTATCCGATTTCCATTTTTCTGATAGAGCAGTTGAGTTGTTTCTCAAAAGTATGGTGGAAACTAGTAACCTAAGCTTAACTATGATAGATAGGTTAATTACACTTAATCATCTATGTGACAGCCCGTCCTGAAAAATAATTTATTGATGATGTGAAAAGGCGGAAATACCCTTGGACGTTGAGTTTTATTGTGACGTTGTGTGGTTTAAGTTTTGGATGTGGACAAATAGGTTAAGTCCCTAATATTATGGAAACAATTAGGGACTTAGACTTAAGTTATTTTTGTTTTGTTTGGTTGGTGACCATTTGGACTATACACGCACACATACACCCATACATTGACCTTCTCTCTCTCCTCTCCCTTTCGATTTTCTGCCACTGTCCGTACAAGTCGTACGGACAACACTCAAACCCTTCATCTAGTTGCAAATCGAAGTCGAGGAAGTCACCATCGTGTTCCTTGCAAGCCCAGGAACTCATCTATACCATTTTTAGAACATGAAACCTCCATTTTTTACCAAGAACCCAGAGCCCGATTTTGACTACTATTCATACACTTTTGATCGTGGAGGTTTTAGCCAGTTTTGAGACCGTAGGAAGCTTTAGATCATCTCTACGAAGCTCGGAGAAGAAAATCAAAGTGATTTGGACGTTGGGAAGCCCAGGTTCGATGAGTTGCAGGTTTAGCCGGATTATCAAGGGATTTTCTGGCAAGTTTCCGTCAGTTTTAGGACTTTTGAAAGGTAAGATATTGTTCAACTAGTTAAGAGCTTCAATTTGATACAAATTTCACAGATTTTGGTTGAGTATGGACTGAGATATTAAGGTTTGTAGTTTTCCAGTTTCCGGGGACGGCGACAGCACCGGAGGAGTGCCGGAGAAGAAAGGAGAATATTCCGTCAAGTTGACGGAATATTATTAACGGAACCTAACAGCATCAGGTTAGTTTTAACGGAATCTGTTAGCTTTTAATGGAATATTCCCTAACGCTGTTACTGTTACCGTTAGTGTGCCAGGCACGTGCCCGCTCGTGGGCGGCGCGTGTGGCTGTGCCTTGGCCGGCGCGTGGCCGAGCGTGGATGGTCGGAAAATAATTCTAAAAGTATGGGGATGGTCGTGACGTTGTGTAGATCACAGTGGTATATTCATATACCCAAATTAAGCTATATATGAGAAGTTATTAGCTAGTTTTGGTTATGTGCTCTTAAAGTGATGTTTATATAATTGTTTCGCATAGGTGAGACATATCCCGAGGACGAGCGTAATCATTTGAGGCAGGGGGTTACGACCCTTCGACATATCTGTGAATGGGCTTTTGTTTTCAGTATATATATATATATATATATATATATATATATATATATATATATATATATATATAGACGTTTTTTCCCAAAAAACGTACTTTAAAAGAAATGTGATTTAAATGCCATGTCATACTTGCCTCATATTTTAGTGTATGCATTATCATATTTATGCATATTGTTGCATGGTGCTACGAAGGCCTAGGTAAGCTACATGTGAGTATATTATGTTGGTAATGGTTATGAGATATGATGATGACAATGATGAGATATATTAGAGCTCATAATCTGCACCCCGGTGTTAGTGCTCCCGCCCAGAGTTAGGGGCACAGTCCTTCACGTGATGTTCACCTCCCGCACCACACGCTCATCTTGGATCCAAGTTAGGTGCACAGTCCTGTCGTATAGACCACTTCAAGTGGGTTCAACTCGTAGGTGACCCGCGATTAACGCACAATCTTCACGTGATCGTAGCACTAGAGCATATTTATTTACACCCAGTCTTGTCGGTCAGACCACGTGAGGTGGTTCCAACTCGTGTGCAGATATGTATCTACATGATGAGATATGATGAGATATGTGGTGTATATACATGATGAATTATGAGATTGAGATATGATTGAAATGAGCTCTAGATTTCGCCGCATAAATCACATGAGGTGACTTCGGCTAGCAGATGATTTATAATACATTGCATCACCTGGCTTACAGTAGTTATATTGTGATATTGGGCATGGCATACGCATGGCATACATATATGTGGATTTGGATAGATTGAGCATGGTTTTGAGATATATACGTATGTATACTATTTTCTGGGAAACTATACTTGTTTTACAGCGAGGGGTTAGAATATTTGAGAAATGAAATGATTTGAAAAGCTTTGTTTTTGCCCACTCACGCTTTCTGTTTTTCGCCCCTCCAGGTATTAAGTAGGAATTGTTCGTTGGTGGCTTACGAGGGCTTGGCGGAAGTTCTGACAGTTCACCTTCCATGTAGGATCATCTTCGGATGTTGTATTATTAATAGTTGTCCTGCTAGACTGCACTAGGTTACTTATGCTCTGAATTATTGGGATTCACTCTTAATCTCGCACTAGCACATTATCTTAGTTAGTATTGCTAGTGGTTTGGTTTTAATTTGTCGTATTTTCCTTATTAATCTTGCTTCCGCACTATGCTTATGGTTACGTCACGCTCACGTGACGGCCAGCACACCTCGATCTCGGTCAAGGTGTGTCAATCTAATTACCTGTTAAGCATTTGTACTATATGTTTATACGACAAGCTTAAGGAAAAAAGTATTCGAACATATATGGTGGCGCAATGGTAAATGCTCAAAAGTTAAAAGCGAGCTACAAATTCTTTTAAATTCTTTTATAATTTTCCGTTTATTAAAATGGGGGCGGAGTTGAGGAGGCATGGGAAGAACTAAGGCCTTGACAGTGACTAGGGTAGGGCTGGGTTGGGTTGGATATTTGCCTGCCAATGGAAAATTTGAGATGTGTGATTTGATTTTCATTGATCTCTCCCTAATGCATGAAGTGTTGACAAACTTATGAGCTAACCACATATACGCTCAATGTTTAAGCCTTTAAGGGTAAATTTCAAAAAATGGACAATAAAATTTCAACTTTCTTCAGCTTCATTAAGAATCAAACTGATGACATAGCAAGTGTGAGATTAGTTTTCTAGGCTGACAAGAAAACCACACTGGCACTGCTTAAATAACAAATAGTCATCATAAAGTTTCGTCTTCCTCTCAACAAGCCGTTCATAGAACAAATCAAGACTACTCTTTTCCCATTTTTGTTCTCAATTCCTAATGCAAATGTGACTTTTATGTCGAACGAAAGGCTGGTCTAACATTTATCACTAATCAATATAACAAAGAATCATACGTTCAAATAACCTGAAATGTATAGACATGATTTTAAAATCTCAGTGTAATGGAACATAATTAAAACCACTACCCCACTTTGAGAAGCAAAACCTAGACAAATTTACAAGCCCAATAATTGAGATGAGAATCCTCTTCGAATTCTCTTTACGAGGATTTATGAATCTTTATATTCTATTCGTTCATCATACATTATGCAACAATCTTTCATTAAACACATTTCTGTTTAATTTTAAATAAAATAATTTAAAATAATTTATGACATCACGATGTATGATAAACAAATAAGATATGAGAATCTTATATATCATCAAGAAGATCCGGAATCCAAATCCCAATAATTCAACCCCTAGGTCGCTAATAAGTAGTAATACAAATCTCAATTCCCGGAGTTCAAGTTTGTTACGCAGAAACACTTCGAACAACGAGACCCACCCACGTGCACTCGTGTGGTGCCTAATAATTTCCACTCTTAGATTCTCAGTGGCATTGATGTCTTTTCACGTGCTTAAAAGTAGTGGCCCAGAGTCGTAGATCTCCTCTGCTGCTTCCAGCACTAGTCTCCCACTTTCCCTTTCCTTCAAACTGTCAGAAAGCCCTTTGTTCCCTTACCATTCCTCACGACCAGACAAATACCACGGACCAATCCCTACGCGCCACGTGGATCCAATCACTTTCCCTTTGTCCCTCTCCTCTCCTCTCCTCTCCTTCTCCTTCCCCAAGTCATCAACAAGAACAAGCAATAACATATCCACTCAGATCCTGGCACGTGGACTTTCCAACCGACACAGTGCCCCAGTGGTTGAGGTTGATGAGAAAGATTTTCATGAAACACGTTCATCGTCAACATGAATTTACGCGTATGGTGATATTTTATCAGACCGTGTTTTTAATGCACCCAAAAATCTATTGTCAGAGACTTTAGACGGACATTTCGATTTTCAAACTTCCAAGTACTACTAGCAGCCACTCCAGACGGCGTTTTCAAAGTCGCAGTTTTAAAAGGTCGTACATTCCTATCACCAATCCACTCCGTCAAATCCCGATCCAACGGCGCACATTTCTACCCTGCATTGACTTAAATACCCCTCCCCCTCGAGCGCCTCCATTTCGACCATTTCTACTCCTAACAGCACATGCTGCTGCTGCCGCTGCCGCTGCTTCTCTGAGCCTCGCCGCAGCAGATCCCAACCCCCACTCCGATGGCGTCGATCGCCCTCACCACCGCCGCCACCACCCCCACCTCCACCCTCCCCTCCCTCAGATCCCGCACTCCCTTCCCCAAATCGCTACTCCTAAAGCCGTTTCCCGCCTCCCAAACCCTCCGAAACTCCCTCAAAACCGCCCCCTTCGGTTTCAACAAAACCCTCTCCCCCCTCATTTCCTTTCCCAAACTCCCCAATTTAACCCGCGACTTCACTCCCTCCCGCCGTGGCTTCTCCGTCAAAGCCACAGTAGCCACCGGCGGGTCCTCCATCACTCCCGCCAAGGAACCATGGCAGGGTGCGGCGATGAAGCCTCTTATCGCGTCGATTGCAACGGGAGTTATCCTCTGGTTCGTCCCTACTCCAGCAGGAGTCACAAAAAACGCGTGGCAGCTTCTCTCCATTTTCCTCGCCACCATCGTCGGTATCATTACTCAGCCCCTGCCTCTCGGAGCCGTTGCCTTGCTCGGCCTCGGGGCCTCCGTCCTCACGAAAACGCTGACTTTTGCTGCCGCTTTCTCCGCCTTCGGAGATCCAATCCCCTGGCTTATCGCCCTCGCCTTCTTCTTTGCCCGAGGCTTCATCAAGACCGGACTCGGAAATCGAATTGCGTACCAGTTCGTCTCCCTCTTTGGTAGCTCCTCTCTGGGGTTAGGGTACAGTCTGGTCTTCAGCGAGGCCTTGCTGGCCCCGGCGATCCCTTCCGTCTCCGCTCGAGCCGGAGGGATTTTCTTGCCGTTGGTGAAGTCCCTCTGCGTCGCCTGCGGCAGCAATGTGGGCGACGGGACCGAGGGTAAGTTGGGGTCGTGGTTGATGCTCACGTGCTTCCAGACTTCGGTGATTTCGTCGGCAATGTTCTTGACGGCCATGGCTGCTAACCCCTTGAGCGCCAACTTGGCATTAAACACGATTAAGCAGACGATTGGGTGGACCGATTGGGCCAAGGCGGCGATTGTGCCAGGTTTGGTGTCGTTGATTGTGGTGCCTTTGCTGTTGTACATTATATACCCGCCGGAGGTGAAGAGCAGCCCGGACGGGCCAAAGCTTGCAAGGGAGAGGCTGGAGAAGATGGGGCCAATGTCTAAAAATGAGATTATCATGGCCGGGACTCTGTTTCTTACGGTACTCATTTCTTCTTTTTTGTTAAAATGCCTGCATTGCGTGCACTTTTCGGTTTTTCAAATTTGGGTATGTTTTGAAGTTGCTTTCTACGCTAAATTTGATAATGATTGGGTATGGTTAATAAATGTATTGAGGACAGGGGCTGCATTGAGTTACTCTAGCATAACTTCAATTTTTTGCAACGTCGAAGAGCTACACTGTTGTTTGTAAGATTTAAATTAATGGGCTGTGCTTGTTGAAGAGCTATGCTCTGTTACTATCGAAAGAGGCTGTGACAAGTTTATGGATTGAATACCTGCAATAATTTGATTAGTTATCAGCGACATGCTTGGTTTCAGTTCCGTTGATCTGCTATGACAAATAAGCTGGATGTTCTAAGTTTGTACGTGCCTTCAGTTTTTTTAATTTGCATGTTCCTTAGATAATTTGATTGATTCGTCCTGTCAATTGCTGTTGGCATTTGTCTGTTTGCCCTTTTCCACGATGCAACATAAAATACCATCCATTTCCATTTTTTGCTGAAGACTCCTATTTTCTATGATGCTTCGTAGAATGGCTACAAGCATTACCATCCATATTCACTATACTAGAATGGTTCTTATATAGATGGTAGTCCCATTTGACATGATATGCATTCAGCACCTGCAATGCTGACTTATCTACTTTCAAATTTTGTTGTGAGGTGGCATTGATTCAATTGGTGCTTTGGGAACCGAGCATTATGTTGTTTGAAAACTTTACTGGCAAGGTTCCCCTCATCTCCAAATAAGGGGAAGTAGTCTTGTGTAGGGTTCTTGTTTTTGAGTTGCTCAAATTATCAAGGTGTTGGGTAGGAACTTGTTTTGGCTGTTACTTGCTGCGTCTTTCGTAGGCGTCCTTCCCCTTCAGTTAAAAACGAGCCTTTAACTTTTCTTAACCTGTCCCTTTCAGAGTTTAGCATTTACCTTAAGCTTGATCATTGAATGCTGTTTGTTCAAGTTGCTGGTGTTCCCCTTGATCATTGGTTACGGGTTATAATTCACACATTTATTTCTCCTATGCCATGAATTTTAGCAGTTTATCTTGAATTAGTATTCTAATAAATCACTTGATTGTGGTAAATTATCTCCCTTTACAAACACGTGTACACAACTGTTTTGGATGCATATGTAAGTCTAGTGTGTTGTTTAAAATATTAATGCTCATAGTTTCCCTCCTTTTTTTCTGAGCACAAATCAGGTGGGGCTTTGGATTTTCGGAGGAATTTTGGGTGTGGATGCTGTAACTGCTGCTATTCTTGGATTATCTGTTCTCCTCGTGACTGGTGTTATTACATGGAAGGAGTGCTTAGCTGAATCAGTGGCCTGGGATACACTTACTTGGTTTGCTGCACTCATAGCAATGGCTGGGTATCTCAACAAATATGGTCTTATTTCTTGGTTTAGCCAGACCGTAGTTAAGGTTAGGCTTTCTTTCCGCTTACTGGTCACATAGTTGTGCATGCTTCTAATATACTAAAAGTTATAAATGTAGTTTGACGTTTCGGTTAGCATTACATTTTTCTTTTGTTTGTTTCTGTGGTGAAAAACTTTAGTACAGAAACATAAAAGAGGGTTCATCGTAACTTAATTTATGGTCCTTTCAGAGTTGTTATTTGCTGTTTTTTATCTGTACGTAATTTCACTTTGGCAAGTTTTTAAGTTTTAACTAGCTCAAAAGTCAATCTGCTGGTTACCCATCATCTAATTTCAGGATGTTTTTGTTTACTGGCATAAAGTACTGTATTTACAATTTGCTAGGTTATCTACTTCTAGTAAAGCATATGCATCTGTGCACCATTATTGTGTCTCCTGCTATATGACCTCAACCTCAATGAATCTTCTGACAAGAGGCTCAACCTCAATGAATCTGCTAAAGTACTGTATTTAATTTTGGTTATCATTAACAACGATTCTGCTCTTTTTACAGTTTGTTGGTGGATTGGGTCTTTCATGGCAAGCGTCTTTTGGCATTCTGGTTCTTCTATATTTCTACTCTCACTACTTCTTCGCCAGTGGAGCTGCTCATATCGGTGCCATGTTTACAGCATTCTTGTCTGTTTCTACTGCCCTTGGTACTCCTCCATACTTTGGAGCGATGGTGCTTGCATTCCTCTCCAACCTCATGGGTGGTCTTACCCATTACGGCATCGGATCAGCACCTGTTTTCTATGGTGCTAACTACGTCCCACTTGCCAAGTGGTGGGGTTACGGATTCCTTATATCCGTGGTCAACATCATTATTTGGCTTGGAGTTGGAGGGGTTTGGTGGAAGTTCATCGGCTTGTGGTAAAAGTGGTTGGCCTTGAAAACCTGCCGACCCGAAATTCGGCATGGTTTTTTCTGTTTGTTCACTTAGATGCAGTTGTTTCACTTCTTTCCGGGGCACACTATGATCTTTCCCTTGAATTCTTTCACATGGAAATAATCTTGAGACCTTTTGGTGAAAAATGGGTATACATAGGAGGTCGATTTAGAGCAGAAATTATAAAATGTACCCCAAATTTTGATGTAGCATGACAGTACAATTGAAGAATCATCATTTGTTGATGCTTGAATGTACGCTTATCTTGTGCTGCATTTATTTTCTTAGTGGTATATCAAGAACGAAGGGATTGTACCTTCGCCATAATTCTTTTAGTTTGAATGATTAACAGTGCGTGGCACACCGCTATGATGGCGTCTTCTACCAATAAAATAAAGACGCGTGTAAGTTTTTGTTTACATGATCTTATTTTATTGGCACTAAATGTCATGTGACGTTGCACCCATGTCATGTAAGTTCTCTTAAAAGATTCAAAGTTCGCTATTTAGTTGCTCAGCCTTTGTTATTAGCAAGGTTGGCATCACAATTGTGCCATGGTGTCCAACTTAACGTAGGGATCGGCATTGGGTACTCGTGGGAGAAAGTTGTGCATTTTTGGCATTAAACACGTGTTTCTTTCTCGGTCGAAGTCTCTTAGTGCAGAAGTCAGCAACGCGACTCGCTATCGCATCACCACATTCATTTCATTCGCCCAACCAAGCTCGTTTGCGAATTGAGACGCCCACATCAACAAAAAGACGTAATTAGCTCAATAGTTACTTGACATGCACACTACGTAGCTCTTGTAATTTATAGGATCACATAAACAAAGTTTCATTGCATATATAAGAGAAAATACACAACAAAACACATACTTTATTGTAAACTAAAACATAAGACATTATTCATATCGCAAGTTAAGAAAAACATATATTATTACAAGCGATATCATTATTCTAAACTACACTAAGAGAATGGGAGAGTGAAAAAAGGTTTGAACCTGAGACGTTGTGTGCTAAAAAAGAAGATCATATCCACCAGGACAATTCACAGCGTGCTGTTAGACAACTGCCATGCATACTTAGTCCATCCATCGGCTACAGAAAAGCATACCAAATATGAACACCTCCCAATGCATATCACAGGCTTTGCATTCCCCATTCCACTCGATTTGCTTTTGCCCAATCATGGTGGCTTCCATCATTCCAACAGTCCAGTCATTTTCTAAATCAGCTCCACATGCACTACAATGTAGTTTTTGCTCACAGTACGGCAAGATGGTGCTGAAAACCATCTCCTTACTCACATATGGCATGCCTCCAACATATTCAGCCATTCTGTCCCTACATTCCTGTAAATTCGATGGATTAACCGCATTAGACATGATGTTTAGACCTGTTGGGACCTCGTCTCCTCCGGACATCACCAAAATCGAGCCATAAGCAAGGGATGCGCATGGATGCCCGCCATTAGCTGCGCGCATCAGCCATTCTCGTCCCAGCGCGCTGCTGCTACTTCCTCTACCAAAGTAGTGATCCATTCCATGTCGGAACAAAGCCTCTTCGTTCCCGTGCTCCCGGCAATGGTCCACGAGGTCCTGGTATCTGTTTCCATAAAAATCAACCTGAGGGAAGTCCGGAACATCTACCAGTGACATCTGCCGATATATTGACTCACTTTCGTCATTGTTATCTGTGTCGAAAGGAGGCATTTTTTTATAATGTACTACTTGGATTGATTCACAAGTGACCGAATGTTTGCTTGCAAAATGAACATGGATACACTCAACTCCAACTGCCTATTTATAATCTCCAATGCTCTGGTTTGTAGTAAATACTTTTGTGCAATGTAAAAGCACCCTAATGTTGCAATTCAATGTGGGAATTATCATACATTCATCAAACAACTTAGAAAGTTATAATATATCTCTAAAAGGCTAGATTCGAATCGGATTTATTCCATCCAAATTTGAATTAATAGTGCGTATATAATCGGATTATCAGATTCGAATTATTGAATTTAACTTATAAATCCATATTCCCATAATTACTAGATAAGTAATTGATATGATGATTATTTAGTTAATATTAAGATCCATATGGTGCGTTTGTTACATTGAACTATCTCAAACTGGACTAAGCTGGACTGGCTTGACTTGGACTAATCAAGATAAAAATAATAAAGTATTTGGTGCAATATCAGACTAAGCTATAGACAAAATATTTTGTAGGACCCAAATTATTATTTTTGATCCACACCTTTTAAATCATTTTTTATTTTTACCATTTCTTCAATTTCTTCTCTCATTGTCTGCAAAACAAAACAAAACAAAACGACAGAATTCACAAATTGCTCTGTTTCAAGACCCTTCACCCTTCTAACAAAAGATCTAGAACTAAATTCACATAGTGCTCCTACGTATTCAACCACTGACCACTGACCCCTCACCCTTCTCTGTTGTTGAAATCGGAAGAACTCATTATTTCTTCTCGCGCAAATTGCAGATGAGGATATGGGAAGGGGAGCGGCAATTGGGATGGACGGGTTCTGGGTGGTAATCGGATTAAGATTTTAAACTGCGGTCACTGGGGAAGGTCTGCTTGAGACGGTTAGATAAAGGCACTTATAGCGAGGTCCGGAGTCGAGGCGAGTCGGAGTTAGCGTCATTTAACTTAGTCCTTTGCTGCACCAAATATAGGATTATAGTCCCACTTAGTCTTGTCCCTCTTAAAGAAGTGTTAACACAACCGGGCTGTTAAAGTGCTAAACACTTCAAGTGTTTTTGGAATTTTGAAACACAAAAATATTTTTTCTAAAATGCGTTCAGTCATTTTTAAAACACTTCCAATCGAGTATTCTTTAGTTTTGGAGGCTATATGTATATAATATTAAGAATCAGACCTAACCCATAGAGCTAGGCCATGGGCCGACCCAGAGCCTAATATGTAAGGCCCCTGACCCTACCCATTTGAAAATGGTGGTGCTATCTACATACCATTTATACCACCACACAGTCTCTGTTAATTTATATTTTTTGATTTTCTTTAATTCTTTTGATTCGACTCCCGAAAATATAAAGAAGCATGTAAAAGATAAAAAAAGTGTAAATAACATCACACCTTAAAAATGGCTAAATAAAGCCCGGCCCTATGATTTGGTCGGGCCGGCCCATAGAGCCTTGATCCTTTTTACAGATCTTAGAAAGATTTAGTAAAATAAGAAAGTGATTAACCTAACTTAGCGACAATAGGAAACAAAATCCTATTTACAATTAATCAACAAAATTCCTCATGTCAACACTCATCTTCAAATTGGTGCATAAATATATCTAATGCGGACTTTCTAAGTGAATTGTAAAACACATTTTTACTCTGACACTACCTACATCAAGATATTTGCTAGTTAATCTTCATACTTCACAAACGGAAACCAAACATCTTAAGCTTCCAACTTCTCTTTTAACAAAATGTTTACCTACTTCAACATATTTTGTACAATCAGTTTGAACTGGATTATGAGCAATGTCATAAGCAACATTTTTATCATAATATAGATCCATCATCAGATTAGATTAAATCCAAGTTGAGTCCACAAATTTTTAGCCAAATAAGTTGAAACATATTTCATTGACTATCTCTTTATATTCAACTTCGGTGTTTGAGCTAGCAATCACCTTTGCTTATTGCTTCGCCAAGTAATTAAATTATCCCCAGGCAACGTAAAGTAACTAGATTTGGACATTCTACCTGTAATAATATTATAGTATTCACTAAGAGAGTGCATAAATATACTACCAGACTCACAAGATATGTAAAATTAGGTCTTCAAACTAATCTTCTTCTTTTTTTCTTTTTTTAAGAAGAAGGGTATGATATTTCATTCATACTAATCTTTACTACGCTGTTTGTTATCTAAAACCAGATTGAGATATTTTCCGAAATGATGGTTTTGCACAATCAGATGTTTCCAAAAGAGCATTCCTATTTCAATTAACAAGTCTAAAATATAATTCATTCGAGATATCAATAAATATATGGTGCTATACAAAAAAGACCAGCTGATGGCTTTACCACGATATTCTACCTTTTTCAGGACCGAAAAGATTCACAGATGCATTTTAGCCTTCCTCTGATCACCGTCGTGTGATTCACCAGTATCAGGAATCGAATCCAGAACCCAACACATATTATTGACTTGGAATTTTTGTAAAATTACATTTGATTTGATTTCACTTTAATTCGATGACTTGGAATTTTCTATTATTGACTTGGCCACCACCAGTCATTTTGCATGAAAGTGATGGACACTTGGCTATTAGCCATAGCCATGCATGCAGTGCCACTGGGTGTCCCCACTGTCCATGGTTTAAGGTAGTGATGCAAATATGCGTCTCTCTCTGGGAATCTGGTACTCATTACCCATCAACACATGTAATCACCTCTCTTGGCAGTTCGCCATCACACCATCAGCCCATTAAAGCATGGATGAGTTCTCTTGGAGTAGTCGGTCTGAACCAAATTTACGTGTTTTTATATGAGGAAAATTCTCGTTTGAGCGATGGTGATGTTTACCAACATATTGATCGTACTTAGAGAGCTTAAGTTGTTAAATTTTAAGTTTTTTAGTCAAGTTAGTGGACTACTTTTGATTTAATAATATTGTACATATTTCGTTACTTGCTTATTTAGATATATGTTGAATTTGATTACAAAACGCCTTAATATTATTAGTAATAGAACTATTCATTCATTAGTAATATGTATATATACTCTGTAATGTCCAGTTAAGTCATCAAAATTTTAGAGTCGGGTCAACTACCCACTACTAGTCACATTAATATTGTCTTTACTTAACCACCAACAAAATCCAACATGTGTTAAAATTTTAACACAAAAAGTCTCGAGTTATTAAGAGTGGAACCCGTCACTTATAAGTAGCAATATTTTTTTTGTCATGTTTCAAACCTGGGATTATATTCTTCAACATAAGTTTTAAGTTTTGTACAAGACGTACCATCTTATGTAACAAATAATGTGTACATGTCAAGTCGATTAATGAATTGGTTGTATAAGATGGACGTCCAACCATAATTTATTTACACGTGGCCACCTATTGACCAAGAAGAACCTAGTTCAAGACATCAATGAAGCTCGAATAAAGAAAAGTAATAGTGTAAATATGAATTTTGGAAGCATTGCTAGAAGAGCTTAAAAGCTGGCTCTGAAAGCTCTCTCTCTCTAAACGTACAGAAGAAGAGCCTGCCCCAGTTGGTGTGTTCTGTTGTGGAGGTCCTTTTCTCTCATGGAATTTGGAATTTGGATTTAAATTCAGCCTTCTTCAATATATACACACACAGAGAGTTGTTTTTCAAGTTTCAAAGCTCAAGTAAAGGAAAGTTTCAAGGCTCAAAGGTCAGTGCGTTTTGGTTTTCATGTGTAAATTTCTTTTAGTTCTTTTTTTTTCTTTGACAAGCTTTAAATTCCCATCTTTAAATTCTCTTGAATTTAATTTTTCTTATAGACTGAGGTTATTTTTTTCCTTTAAATTAGAGCGATATCTGAAGAATTATGTAGAATAGGATGATTTAATTTAATCCAAACTACGGGAAGGATTCAGAGCACACTGTTGTAGCCACCTTGGCTCCGCCCTCGTTTGCCTGGACTGGGAAATTGGCTGGTGTTTAGTTTCCAAACCTAGTGTCTAGAAGACTTTCATTTGATTGTTTTGTTTTTAATTTGAATGTTTTGAAACTGTTACAAGTCTTTGAGTTTGAATGTTTGTTTTGAAGGATGGGAATTTCAAGCGTTGAAATGTTTTGGAACCCAACTTTCTTTTAGTCTACTTTATTTGGTGGTTCATCTGTGACTTTTTGGGTTTGCAAGAAACAAGAGATATGAATTGACAGATACTATAATCTTCAGGGTCTGGAGCACAATTTGTGAATTCTCGTCTATCGATTTTATCGCCATTGCTTTGATAATTCTGCTTCCAATAAGCACCTAGTTCTGTAACCACATCCCAGTGAAAAATAAATTCATTGAATTGGCTATCGAACTGATGGCAGAAGAAGATGGTTCATATTCATATGGGAACACAAGGAAAAGTCCTATCTACATTTTCTTTAAGGATTGCAGGTATATTATTTCGATCGATTTTATGCATTTTACATTTCTTTTCCCTGTTTAGGAGCCACCTTGGTTTGTAATTAAAGCTTTTGTTAAACTGAACCTAGCAGAAAAGCAGTGAAAAGTACTTTCTATAAGCAACGCGAGCTTTTACTCACAACCATTGGCTGTTGTGATTTTATTATCCATGGCTAGACCAGCTCAGACTTCCTTACGTCTGATATGTTTGCTCCAAGAGCCACATTTTCCAAATGATTTTATTATTGCAATTAGGAGAAAGTAGTTATCATCTCCTTTCCTGACAAATCATGCAGTCCTGCGATTTCCTTGATTAATAAATATAAGTGAATTGTAATTACAATTGAAATGACCGAAAAAGATTGTATGTGAATTAATGTATATAGATGGTCTAATCTAATGCTTGGATTCTCTCTCTTTTATGTGTAGATGTGTTCTTAATTTGGACAAACTTGGTTTCGAAATAGCGTCAATTGCATTGCCTGCGGCGCTGGCTTTGACAGCTGATCCAATCGCTTCTCTAGTCGACACAGCATTCATTGGCCAAATAGGTACTTTTCTTTCTTTTTAGTTTTTCGTTTCAAAATTGCGTATGTTCTTTGATCTGAAATGAATTATCTTAATGTTTAAAGGTCCAGTGGAGCTTGCTGCTGTAGGAGTTTCTATTGCTCTATTTAATCAAGCATCAAGAATTGCAATATTCCCACTTGTTAGTGTCACAACATCTTTTGTTGCTGAAGAAGATACTATTGGAACAGTGAGTCCCGAGGCAAAGGACAGTGATTACCTGGAAACAGGTTCATCAATTAATGGTGAAATGAAACGGTTGATACCAGAAAGCGGTATGCTCCATATCTTTTTCCTAATGTACAGACTTACAGACTTACAGAATGTGATTGCAGTGTGTACAGACTTACAGAATGTGATTGCATAAAGTTTGGAAATGCTTCTTACTTGATAGTTTTATTTTTCTTCAATGTTATTTCTCAGATGCCACTCAGAATGCATACAACTCAAAATCCATTGCTACAAGCTTTGAAATAGTTACAACCAATCATCAGAAAAGGTATATACCGTCAGCGTCATCAGCAATGGTTATCGGCAGCATCCTTGGCCTCATCCAAGCCATATTCCTCATATCTGGAGCAAAACCTCTATTGAACTTTATGGGAGTCGGTTCTGTAAGCTAATCATTTTCTTTTTGGCATATGGTTTTACTTAAATAATTTTTTGTATCAAACGCTAAAATGCTATGTACTCTAATTTCTAATAACAAAAAGAACTATTGTTCGTTTAGGATTCCCCTATGCTAAAACCTGCACAGCAGTACTTGATGCTGAGATCGCTCGGTGCTCCTGCAGTTCTTCTTTCACTGGCTATGCAAGGGATCTTCCGTGGGTTCAAGGATACAAAAACTCCTTTATACGCCACTGGTATACCTTAACAATGTTAAACTTTAGCTTCTGACTGCATCTATTTCACCAGAATAAAACAGTCTTCAGCTTGTTCTAATCCATAAATTATCTGTTTGAATTTAGTGGCAGGAGATGTAACAAATATAATATTGGATAAAATATTTATTTTTGTTTTCCATCTGGGCGTCACCGGTGCAGCTATTGCTCATGTTATATCTCAGTAAGTGTTATCTAACTCCTTTCCCAAGTTTCATGTTTGTGTTCAGTCCTGTTGTCTTGGTGTGCTTTCTCTGGAATTCTACATTGTATGCCAGCTTTGCCCGTTATCGATAAAATGGTCACCGTATGCAGGTACTTGATATGTTTCATACTCCTGTGGAGATTAATGGCTCAAGTCAATCTATTACCCCCAAGTATCAAACATCTCCAATTCAGTCGATTTCTTAAAAACGGTGAGATTTTATTCTGTAATCCTTAGGCCTTGCTTTTAGTGACCCGAAAACATTGGAAGCGTTTGTTAAAAGATAGTTCGCATTAATTATGACGTTTATCCCCATTAGTCTTTCTTTACTACAGGTTTTCTGTTATTAATGAGGGTCATTGCTGTTACATTCTGTGTGACTCTGGCTGCATCGTTGGCTGCACGTCAGGGACCGACACCCATGGCTGCATTTCAAGTCTGCTTGCAGGTCTGGTTGGCAACTTCCCTTCTAGCTGATGGGCTGGCTGTTGCTGGACAGGTCGGAGATCATTTCGTTAATGCTTGAAACTACTGCAATACTGATATTTACTAAATTAGGCAGATAACCAGTAGAGTTCTGTAGTAAATAGATAGAAAGATCAACTTCCTGGCTGTTAAGTTTGGTTAGAACTGATGATGATCAACTGCCTTTGTGCTGAAATTTCCTGCTCTGCTTTCAGGCCATACTTGCAAGTGCATTTGCCAAAAAAGACTACGATAAGGCTACAGCCACTGCATCCCGAGTGCTACAGGTGTGTAAAAAATTTCAAAGAATCATGTACAGATTTCATATGATGTCAGTTTCTCCAAATATTTGTAACTGCATTTAAACTGCAGCTGGGATTGGTTTTGGGTTTGATGCTCGCTGCCATACTCGGAGTGGGGTTGCAGTATGGAGCAAGATTATTCACAAAAGATGTCAATGTGCTACATCTCATTGGCATAGGCATTCCAGTAAGTCCCCTTGTCTCGAAACAGAACACAATGTTCGACTTGCACTTCTTCAATCCTAAATGGTATTTCGATTTGAACTAACAGTCTTCAATCCAAAACCAGTTTGTTGCAGCTACTCAGCCCATCAATGCCTTGGCATTTGTTTTTGACGGTGTCAACTTTGGAGCATCTGATTTCGCGTACTCAGCTTTTTCCATGGCAAGTCTTTAGTCCCTTTCTTGTAATACAAGTAATTATGTGGGCTAATTAGCCTAATTTAGTTCCTTGGGATACAAGTTAACTTGATGATCACCATTCTCTCCAGGTTATGGTGGCCATTGTCAGCATCTTAGTTCTGTTTGTACTGTCCTATACCAATGGATTCATTGGAATCTGGGTTGCTTTGACCATCTATATGAGTCTCCGGACATTTGCCGGATTTTGGAGGTATAATCTTACAGTTTTTGCCTGCGCGCCCGCGCAAACACAAAAATTCCCATAACTTACAATTTTGGTATGCAATTGCAGGATAGGAACGGGAACAGGACCCTGGGAATTCCTCCGGGCATAAATGCGAACCCGGTTTTACTCATTCGAAAGTTAAAACAGTTTTTTTCGCTTCCATTCGTTGCATGCTGCCGATTTCATTTACATGAAGATAAATCTTTCAAAAACCAAATCTGCATGTAACTTACAATGTTGGGGAAAATCCTTGATCAAATAGTTCGCAACGCATTTCTTTTTCGTATAAGTTTATGAGTGTAGTTTTGAGAAAGGACTGCACATTCTCTGCATATTTCTCATACAATTGCATCCATGGTGACTGAACAACCAAATTGAAAGTGAACTTAATTTCATGTAATTGAAATATTAATCAAGATAGGAATCAATCACGGAGAAATTAATCTAGCGGTACTTCTGTTTTCAATGTTGAAAAAAAATGTAATGAGCTTGAATACCCAAGACAAGAGAAAGTAAAATAAATCATTTCATAAGTGGTCCAGCATCAAATCTAATCTTCTCAAAGAAAAGAGAAAAAAATGAACAAATCCAAATAAAGCAACTTTCCACTTATCCAAATCAAAAAGCAACTTCCCACCTATCCAAATCAAAAAGCCCTAACCCACCAAACTTCCTATTGGAATGCACCTCACCACCAGGAAACAGACGAAGGAAACAGACGAAAGGAGAGGAAAAGCAAAGCAATGCAGAGACAATCAAAGATAAGAAGGAACCAAGTGTACCACACTCTATCACCATCTGCCTCTGCAATAATTTATTTAAGATTCTAAGTTGCTTGGGGTTTTAATCGTTAGATCTTGGTAACCGTATCTTTGATCAAGAATCCAACGACTGAAAACTCCAGAGTATAGAATACTCCAAACTACGCAAGAAAATTGCATCAGGTGCAAATTGCACCATCTTTCACTTTCTTGAAAGAATATGTTCTACTTTGGTCACTGAAACTAATCCAAAGCAATTAAAAAAAGAGCACACAACTCAGGAAAAATAAATAAATATATTTAGTCCTTAATTTCATTACAGTATCAAAGATGCATCTGACATTGGAAGAAAGAAAAAAGTTGCTCAAAATAATATAAACAAAAAATGGTAGAACAAGAGCTTCTGCAGTTCTGCTTTTAAATAACAAATAATTTAAGGGTAAAAAATAAATTTAAATACTTAAGTTATGACAGACTTGGGACTTGGGAGAGAAGATCCTTCACCTGGGTTGGTCTTCTCATAAAGTTTTATTCGTGAGGATCGACTTTCCCGGTCTAGACTTATCAGTGAGTAAGTTTGTTTGGGCTTTTACTTTTAGCCCCGTTTTTCAACCAAAAAAAAAAAAGAATGGTTCTTTTCTGTAGACTTTGTTCAGTATCCTCCTTCTATTGTTACTGTTACCAACCCACTCAAGAATTTGTATTTCTGTTGCAACTACCTCCGACTCCAAGCCCAGTAAAAATGATTTCGTTTTCACTAAGCAACATGTTGGTAAACCTGCAACTGCTCAATCCCTGCTTTGGAAACTGCATGACGTTTCAATTAGAACACTCGATAGGTAGCAGTGTGCCTGATTCTGGAACAGGTGTGATTTCCTTTGCATCAGAAGGTGATTCCTTCACCAGCGATTGAACCCATGAAACATCAGGCTCGTTGACATTGTGTTCTGTATAACTTAATTCGCTTAAATGACCCGGCTCATCTGTTTGAACAGACCAATCTAGTTTCGCACTGCTAGACTCCCATTTTGACGTAGACACAGGGGAACCAACACCATTGGATCCAACATCACATGAGTTGGGGCTGTACAGCGGCTTCTGCTTCTCGTGCTGAGCAAGAGTAGAGACCCTAGTGCCTATTGGAGAAAGAAGCTCCATGCTTCGAGGTGACATCATCTCCTCAGTGCGGAAAGACCAAATGGAACTTGCAAGAGATTCTGGTCAACCATCCTTGGAGATAACACATTTGTTCTGATAGGAGATAACATTGATTGTTGCTGGTGGAGTTGATTGCAAACAATAGATATTTTTGAGGGTGAGAAAGCAGATGAGTTTGCAAGTTGGTCAGCAAATCGAGGGGATGATAGATGGGAAGTGAAAACATCATTGAGATTTGAAGGTGTCAAGGTTTGTTGACGGTGAGGATGACTCATTGAGGAAGCACTGATGTATGAATGCGAGAAGGAAGACCCATCATGAAATGATTGCTGTTGTTGCATTTCAAAATTATGCAGCATGTTAACCTCCTCGGTAGGAACATTATTTGTATTAAAAGAAGATCTCAGACGACTTGCCTGAATATTGCTGCCTGGTAGATACAAACTGGGGATATATTGTTGAGGCCATGCCATGGAAGAGTCAAAAATACCATTATGAAGAGACATGGGAGGAGTAAAAGGAGGTGACATGGCCTGCACAGCTTTGGTCAAGCCAGGCAGCACGTTCAAAGTTGCAGCCATGTCCATGAAAGCAGCAACAGAGGTTGCTGAATGAGGGGATGGCATGGCAGATCCAGTAGAAAGATACAAGGGTCGCATTTCCTCAGGTTTGTGGGCAAAGAAGCAAACCTGACGCAAGCAACTCATGCCATCTTTGCAGAGTCGAGTCTTATACTGTGCTGGATGAAGCCAGCACTCAAAAACCCCATGAGCATATTCACATAAATCTCCACGTCTACATGTCCCTTTGCGAAAATCCAAGCATGGCATACAACTATACTGGAACTTTCTCGGGTCTCTTCTCCTTGCATTCTCACCAGGATGCACAAAAGGGCATTCAGTCCAATCATGTGAATAGGCTGGCGAGCAAGGCCGGACCTTGAATGAAAACATTCGAAACTCATCTGTGGTATAAATGCTATTCTTGATGTTGGGGAGCGACAGATCAAAAGGGTGTTCTTTCTTTTTAGGTGTAGAAGAAACATGTGTCATAAGTGTTACATGTTGAATCAAGGATTGATGATAGCATAGAATCATTTGTTGGAGTCGTTGAAAGAAATGGTGAACTAAATCCAAAACTAACACTTAAAGCATGGACTGAACCACCATATTGTAAGAGCTCTTGAAGCACAACCTTCAGATTGGAACAATTCAGAGGAGCAACAATAACATCAGAAGGGAAACATCCGTTGGCATCAGTAGCATTGGGATCTGCACCAGCCTGCAGAAGAACCTTCACAGTTTCAACAGCTTTTTCAGACCCACCAGACACAGCACAGTGAAGGGAAGTGGTCTTATCTGGGCCGAGAGAGAAGTTTACATCCGCCTTTGAAAGAGAAAGAATCAGTTTCACAACGTCAACACTACCATACTTAGAAGCAACCATTAATGGAGTCCTATATCTTGAAGCGCTATGGCAACCATAGCAAAGTCCAATCTCATTAACCACAGCAGGGTCGCTGATAGACTGCTTGCAAGCTCAAGCAAACTGGAGAAAGAATGGTGAGCTTCAACTGTTTCCAATGGAGTACCCATGAATTTATTCACAGTCTCACTCTTGGGAAGATAATGGAACTGGAGACTCAGAACTTAACTGCTCCAGGACAATACAGAATCATATGCCATAATGCAAAAGACAATACAGAATCATATCCTTATCACATTTGAAAACAAATTTGGAATCGTAATATGATATGGATTCCTCAACAAAAATCCTTTTGAAAAGGAGAAAATAAGATACCTTGATCTGCAAGAGGAATAAATCTGTAATACAAGAGACTTGAGACTACAACTGTTAAGGAAGAACAGGAAAGTCATTAACTATTGTTTACCAATATGAAAACCAAAATTACCAGAAATTACAATTTGCTCAACATAAAATGCCCGAGAAAATTCTGAGATTGAAAGCAAAATCACTAGAAAATCTCATTTTGAAAAGAATATCATTTTTTTTAAGAAATAAAATTCCTTAAAGAAACCCAAAATCTTCCATTTAAATCCAGCTATCAATTGCACAAAAAAGTTATGAATTTTATAAAATAATTAAAAGGAAAAGAAAAAGATGGTAAGAAATTTGTGCTCTGCTTAGTAAGTTGAACTTTGAATTATATGATGATGGGTTCTCTTTTTTTGCCTTCTCTTCCGTTCCGCCATGATATCAGTTTTTGTCAGTTAAAAAAATTCAAATTTTAAATATTTTTCATTTTCCCACACTTTCTCAGCAACCAAACAGAAAATAAACGACCACCAAATACAATGTAACCAAGATTGAAATCACCTACATACAAACGCCATCTCAAATTTCAAAATTTGAATACCATCAACTCAAATAAACACTATAATTTCCCATCTGAAATCATAAATCAATAAGAGATAAATGAAAAACAAATAAAACGAGATGGACTTACAAAACAAAGGGCATATAAATTAGTAGGTATATGCAATTAGAACCAATGGAGCTGTCATTGTAGGTTACCAATAAGATAAAAACACGTTATGCGATAATTATCTACAACAACATCATTTGGTTTAAAGAATTTGATCTTCCTAGCATTACCTATATTTTATTATGGGAAATTTTATTTGAACCCGTTGAATGTCTTTCAACATCCAGATTACTCTTTAAATCCATATTGTTTTTAATTAAACTTTCAATATCTCTTTAAACCCAAATTTATTGTCTAAATTATCCTCACAAACCCAATTCAAGGATGTAAATTTATCTTTACACTCATTTAAAAAATAAAAAACCAAAGTCAAATGAACAGAGCTGGGAAACATGCGAAAACAATGATGCAAAGAATGTAGCTCTTGGTGGTTTGGCTAATTAGACTTTAGATTGCAAAGCAAAGACTAATATTATCAGTAAGATATTATACGAACGCATACATGAGGAACTTAGCTAATCAATGTTGTCTATTATCTAACTGTAACTCTCGAATTAAGTAGTAGTAGATTGATATGTAATCCAATAACAAAAGCAGGATGTTATGGTTATATGTAAATTAAGAAGTAGAAAACTTTGGTAAATGGTGTCCAAAAAGAACAACAAATGCTTGGTAAACTTATACAGCTAATAGTCAGAATGTTAGTATATGGCATGTAAATCAATAATTCAACTCTAGCATAAATAAATTTATATTTTAGTTGGAGGATTAAAAATTTCAAAATCACCCTCCATCCGTCAAAAAGAGCTTATTTTTTCTTTATGAAAGTGTCTTAGGGTTTTTGCCAGAACAAAACGCACGTTAATACGTAATGGTTAGAGTTTAGTTACTGATTGTGGGTTTATTAATATCTTATTTTTCTTGTTAATTTTATCTTGTACCTGATAGTAATTATGCAATAAGGTAATAAAGATGTTTCACATTTAAAGTTTAAGTTGAGTGTAGAAAGAGGTTAAATGGGTTCAAATAAAATTTCATTTTTATTATTTATAATATAAAAGTATGGTTAAGTGCAAATAACTACTCAATCTTTTGAGGTGATTTCAAATTAATCTCAATTCCTTAAAATATTTTAAATAACTACTCCAAGTAAAATTTGGATTTGTTAGGTCATCGGTGTTAAGTGTCACAGCCCGTCCCGGAATTATTTTATCGAGGACGTGAAATGACGGGATTGCCCTTGAGTTTGCTAAGGTATGTGACATTTATATTGGTTTTATTGTCCTATCCCTAAGTTTTGTTTTGGAAAATTAATTGGTATTGTTTTGTGTGGTTGGGATGTTTGTAGACCACACACAAACTACCCTCACACACTCTCTCTCTCTCCCCCGTGAACTCTCTCTCTCGGTTTTCATCCTCCCCGTGTTCTATTCATGTACGGACGGAGTTGGAACTCGTCCATTTCTTCACAGATCGACGTCCAAAAGGTAAGATTCTTGATCCTTGTAACCCCCTGAGTAGTTTGGTACCAATTTTGGAACTTGTAACCCTCGGAATGGCCGTGAAACCCTAACCCAAAAATTGTGCACTGTTCATGCACACGTAAAATCTTGCATTTCAGGGAATTTCAAGCTCATAGTGAGCTTAAGGAGGTCCTCACGAGTCTCGGGGTACTTCGTTGGTAGTGTTTGGACGTCGGAGAACCGAGATCGAAGGTTTTTAAAGTGTGCCGAGCTATCGAGCTTTCTTAGGTAAAATCTAGTGATTTTCAAGCCTTGAATCTTGTTTAGATGTGTTCTACATGCTTAGAGCTTCATTTTGGTACCAATTTCATGAAAAATGGGTGAAAAATGAGTGAGAAACCATAGTTGGAAAAATACCCAGAATCCGGCGAACCCACCGGCGGCCGGCGAGTCGCCGGAGAAGATGACGGAATATTCCGTCAGTTTGGACGGAATATTCCTGACGCCGTTTAAAGGAACCCGAAGCCAGTGAGCTCCCAAAAGGTCTCGTGCTAGGTAGGGATGGGAATATACATTTAAGGATCATTCCCCTGGGCGATGTGGGATGTTACAATCCACCCCCCTTAGGGGCCCGACGTCCTCGTCGGCACACCACGGCCAGGGTTAGGCTCTGATACCAATCTGTCACATCCCGGCCCGGGGCGGACCACTTCCCGGGCCCGCTCCACCACCGTAGCACGATATTGTCCACTTTGGGCCCCGACCACGCCCT
This sequence comes from Heteromeles arbutifolia, assembly GCA_024362995.1. Taxonomy (NCBI): domain Eukaryota; kingdom Viridiplantae; phylum Streptophyta; class Magnoliopsida; order Rosales; family Rosaceae; genus Heteromeles; species Heteromeles arbutifolia. Next base: position 25,043,363 of record JANCRC010000005.1, on the reverse strand, counting down.
CGCGGTTTTGTTTTTTGGAAACTCACGAGCAACTTCCCAGTGGGTCACCCATCCTGGAAGTGCTCTGGCCCCCTTCTCGCTTAACTTCAGAGTTCCTACGGAACCCGAAGCCAGTGAGCTCCCAAAAGGCCTCGTGCTCGGTAAGGATGGGAATATACATTTAAGGATCATTCCCCTGGGCGATGTGGGATGTTACATTAAGTGAGAATTTTTGTTACGTCCCGACCCGCGAATAAGAACTATTCACAAGTTAGGATGTGAGCCACATCTTATCTATAGAAATAAATTCTATAACCATGACATAATAAGGAAAAATTAAAATAATAGTTATATGTAACTGAAACACAATACATCGTATAACAAATTTTACATAATTTTGAGTTTACTGCATAAATTTTATCGAAACGCATCGGAACAAAACTAGTGCACAAATTACTTCACAACCGAATAAAAATAATAATTGAAATGAGTAATTCTTGCAAATACATAAATATATGCAATGAGATGTATGAATGTACTCTTTCTCTTCTAAACTTGCTAATGCATACCTAAGGCACCCAAGCATGCACGTTCCATACCATGCTTATATCACTTGGCTCCGAATATCTTAGAATATGAGTTAACTCCCATTCATCTCTTAAGCCCAAATTTTATAATTAAATTCTCAATTTCACTTTGTTATATAGGCACTTCTCCTGACGCCTAATTGTATATTCAAGTTCTTCCCGCGACGTCTAACATATACAAGATTTCATTCTTTTATAATCAACCAATTTGTATACTCAAGCCCTTTCCCCAACGCCTGACATATACAAGATTCATTGTTTTATATTTAAAGCATTCTTCATCCCTTGAATATCCTCACAACTCAACTCTCTTTCTTGCTTTGCAATGCATATGCATATGTCATATTCACATAGATATCAATAATCACATTTTCTCTAACAAGCTTGCAAGTTTCAACATAAATCAAACTGATTAGTAACAAGAGTAATATAATCATAATATCAACAACAAATTAATAATCTTTTTTTTTTTGGTCAAACGATAGATATTATTAGATTATACGTTAAATTTTAGCCACCAATAGGGTTTGAACCCACGCCGTCATGCAAGGGTTCAACTCATTTCCACCACTGTGGTAAAATGTCACTTGCCAAAGTAATAATCTTTAACAACACAAATGATAAACAATACGTTACCATTTCCTCCTTTTTATTGTTTTCAATTTCATTTCCTCTCTCTTGTTCTCTTTCTTCCTTCACCACTTTCCCTTTCTCTTCTTTAATGTAGCTGAAATTCTATACATGTAATAGGAGTCAAATTGCTGTTAAACTTCCATGAACGTGAGCGACAGAAACTGGAGATGTTGGCCATGTAAAGAGGTTGGCCAAGAAGGCTAGCTCAACCGTACATCAGCTGTTTGAACTGCGTACAAGTCAGCACATAGATTGGATTGTCGTGATTTTTGGGTATATTATACAAGAGATGATAAGGAGCAACTTTTATGGAGGAAGTATTTCTTTTTGAGCTAAGGAAGTCGGAGTTTTGAAGCTCCAAACATGACTGCAGGATTTTCTGTGAGACTTTCAAGGCTGTGATAGTATTTCAAGAATCTGGAATGAATGGACCGTTGGATCTTTCTGGGATTTGGATATGTTATGGTAAATAGGATAAGTAATAACTTCTATGAAGAAAGTGGTTTGATCTAAATAAGATAAAATAGATTTTTGAAGCTCACAACCGGCCTGACTGATTGACAGACAAAGGATGAACAGCCACTAGTTATACCTGAGTTTCTGAGGTTGTACTACTCCAATAGATCTAAAATTTGGATATGGTGTAGTTCACGAGTTAACGAATAACTTTCATGAAGAAGGCTTTACGTTTTGAGTTACAGAAAATGGTGTTTTGATATGCTAAACAGGTATGACGAATTTCTAGGTTTTAGATATCTTTCTTTTGATAACTAGATGAAATTGATGATGAGTTTGGTGGAGAGATTTGTTGGGTAAGTTCTTATGTATTTTCTGGGATGTCTCTCGTTTATTTTACATGATTCTTTTTTTTTTTTTGGTCAAGGTATTTTACATGATTCTCGGGGTGGAGTGAAGGGAGATTTTTGATGGTTTGGTGGGAGTGCTTTTCATGGCAATGATCTCAAAATGTAAATACATAAACAACATAAGATTTAAGTGATTCACCAAACCGACTACATCCACTGGGGTTTACTTTCATTGTATTTCACTATATATAAGAGACTTAGAAATACAATGAAAGATTACTTAAAGCCTTAACAACATGTAAAACAAAAAAGGTAACTTGAAAGGGAGAATGACTTCTATTAGGAGTTGTTCTTTTTTTTCTTTTTCCTCTCTCTTCTTCATTCTGTTGGTTTTTGCCCTTCCTTTAGAAGGATTGCATGACATCCTCCTTCCCATGTAGCTTGAGAATGAAAACTCCAAAGTGCGCCATTAGAAAGAAACCAAGTGTTGTGCCAATCATTAGCCATGATATTTGGTCCAATAGAAAGAAAACAAAATGTTAAGATAATCATTAGCCCTAATATGTGTTCCAATAGAAACACACCAAATGTTAGGCTAATCATTAACAATGGAATGTGTTCAAATAGCAAAGAGACATGTGTTAAGTTAACAAATATCATGCAAGGTGGATACAAGCATCTAAGGCCACGTTGAGCTTTACCTTAAGTTTTCTTCCTAGATCAAAACACATGGGTAACTCTACAATCAATAGGCATACAAATGGAGTTTGGTAAAAGCTCCACGTTTCTCTCATAAAACTTCACTAAAAATCACTTACAAATATAGTAGTAGGCACAAAGAGATTCCAAGCTTTGACAACACCTCTCGTTCTATTAGTAATTAGGTATATATGTAAGATGATCTTAATCCAAAATAGAGAAATACAAGTACATAAGAATAGATTTTCATAAAAATATTACAAAAATTTTGTAACATAGAAATAGTAATCATACTTATATATACACATGTACATATACATATACATATATATATATATATATTTAATATGGAGTATTACAACTTTACCAACATTAAGTGATGGCATTACTAGAATTAAATGATGAGGTGGATAAATGCTAAAGTTTGTTTTCACTAATTGTTGTTTTTGGAGCTCTAATCTCCCAAGTTGACCCTTCTAAATTTGCTCAGCTAAAAGCGTCGATTTGGGGATCCAAAGCTCCATAGATGACTTGAGAGTTAAAACATACTTTAATATTTCTACCAAGTTAATCAAGCTCTATTATTTTATTGTTGAAGGTATAGGTCCCTACTAGCCTTTTAAGCTCATCCTAACTAAATTTTGCAGGTATGAAACCAAAGAACTAGAAGTTTACTTTCTTTGTTGTCTGTATGTGACTTTGTACAAGAAATAAAAATTACTTTGTTTGTTGTCTGTTATGTTACTTTGTACAAGAAATAAAAAGATGAGCTTGTTGGTTTTTGCTCTCTTATTTTAATAAAGAGCTAGTCATGTGTGAAATTTGAGTAGTTTCTAAGTTATAATTTTGGTTGTATTTTTACAATGGATGAAATGTTGCTCCGCTGAATTTATTCCAAGCGAATTATTCATGTTCTTATTTTCTATTTCATTTCACATTATAATTACGTTGCTAAGCTTTACAATTAAGGTGTGAATCATGTTCTAAACAAGGTTTACGTTAATACTTGAGTTGGGGCATGACACGAACCCATTCAACTCCTATATATATATTGCATTTCACTTAAATATATTTGGCATATGTGTACTTTCTTATTCAAACCAAATTTTTGTATCACCGCGAACGGAGAAGAGTGCGAGAACGACCACCTACAAGAAAGAGCAAACACCCGTGAATAACCTAAGGTACCGATGTAATACTGGACAAAAGGTCAAGTTAGTGTAATATCTTAGAACTCAAGCAGTGGACAAGACGGCATAGTATGCGTTGCCATGTTGAAACCGAAGGGGTGTATTTACTAGTCGAGAGAGGTTCTTTTTAGGATATTGAATCTGTATTCAACCGAGAGAATCATAGAGGATATTTAGCATAAGATGTTGTTTCCTTTTAAGATGTGGTTACTTGCGGCGCAAGCTAATTCCCATATTGCAGAAATATCGAAGAAGAGAGATTATATTCACACACCCCAAATTACTTATCCCACACCCTTTTAATTTTTTAATATTTTCAACACACCACTAACACTTGATAGAAAAATATTAAAAAATTAAAAGGGTGTGGGAGAAGTAATTTGGGATGTGTGAATATAATCTCTCATTGAAGAATATAGGAAACCAATATGATCCCTAGTCGAATCAGGTTTTTGTGTCTTGTGGAACAAGCACGGTCAGCAAGGCTTGTTAGCCTTGCCTACCATTTCTGGTGCCCAACAGAGTGTGATGGCACCTTTGCTCCATGTAGGCAGCTTAGTCCGATTCGAAGCCGTTGAGTCTATGAACGGACTATAAAGACATTGATATTCTGATCTACCTTACCCCAGCCCAAGAAAATTCATGGTCCCACAAATTTCCTTAACTATGCTTCAGAAATGATGTACCCTTGAGGGTTAGGACCATTTCTTTCGGAGTAAATTGAAATAGCATGCCATTGGGAATTCTTTAACACGTGCCAATCCGGTTGTGGGGACGTTCTGAATTCATGCGTGTGATCTCGAGAGTCATACCATTAAGATAACGATAATGAAGATACATCACATTTTACGTTTCCGAGAGTTTTCAGCCATCAGATTCATGAATCTCGAGGTGAATCGTTCCGGATTCAACGCTCATGATATTCCAAAGAAACCTCTATAAATATTCATCCATTCTCCTTCACTTTCTCCTACTGCCTTCAAAATTTCTCAAGTCTTCTTTGAAAAAAACTTCCACAAAACCCGAACCTTTTTTCCAACTTTCTTCTCTAAATTCCTAACAATAGCTATAGCTTCCATTCTTGATGTTCATTATGATCCTCACCCAAACTATACTTAATTTGAGCCCCTAATGCTTAGGGTGAGGAATCAAGAAGACTGTAATGGTTATGTTCAACCTAGACAGAACTTTTTCAACTAATGTATCCTCCTTTAAGAAGCCGACGAAGATATCCATTCACCGCTGCCAAATTTGTCCGACCTTAATTGTCCATGCACCATGGTCAATCCCTGATACATAGCCTTGGGCTTGATGTTTCCCTTGTCGGACTTTACAAAAGAGGTGACCATCAACTATAGGATATCTCTCTGCAATCTCACCCCAACATCATTCTGAACCATCACATGATTCAAGCTTCTCAACAAGTGGTATGGTGCATAGTTAGGAATTCAAGAGTTTCAAGCTTAGTACATTGTGCGAACTAGCTCCAAAAGTCGATACTTGTTCCAATCGCGAGCGAGTCTTCACTGGGAAAGTCAAAGATTGTTGGGGATATGTCTTGAGAGAATCTTGAGAAGAAACCTTTCATGATGATGTATGAATGTATAGTTAAGTCTAATACAACAAAAGCGCACATTCACTAATTAGGACTATTTCAATAAAACATATATGTCCAAATAGTAAATCCATGGACAATGGATTGATGGAAGAAGCAATTTAAATATGTTAAACTACAAAGACCGTCTTCACATAACCATAATGTCTGAAAGGTTCCTGATCATATGATTGTTAGATGAATACTGACAATCCAGATGGACCATTACGTACTATGTTTGCTTCAATGTGAATGATAGAAAGTCTCAAACCATTCATGTAGGGATACTAAGACAAGTATGTAGGTGCTCGTTAAGGGAATGAGTCCACTGAACATAATTATACGTGAGTACTTGCATGGAGGCCTACTCACATGTCAAGCAAGTAACTCTACTGGTTGGGATAATGTAAGTAGTCATTTGACCTGAGACATCATAGTTGTCTTGGGGAATACATTGCTGATCATTTCACTATAAGACGTGACCACATCTCATCTTGGATGTGTTCTATGTATTGTTGGGGTCAATGATTTATTCTCAGAGGCATGTGAATGCTCAATAAGGATTCTCTAATCCTCAACATAAGAGGATGAATACTCTACTAAATGATTCGGAAGCCTTCGGTCAAAGTATCGAGTGTAATGATGGAAGGCATTCTTATATGGCTCAATTGAATCATATAAGATAGTATAATCACATTAAAAGTTTGACGTAAAGTATTCATGCCTTGGTAATGTGATTAAGAGTATTGAATTAAAGAATGAATGAATTACTTGTAATTCCAACTGAATAGGTTCTCTGACAAAATTTTACATTAGCTTGGGTAGCCATGATATATGGTTAGATGTCTCACATGGCTTGTGGGTCATTCTAGATGATTAAATAAGTCGTCATCAAAGTATAAGGACAATTAAAAGTAAGTTTTAATTCATGAAGTGATTGTATTAGTACTAATCAATTGGATTGATACCAATCACCTCATTGCCTCGCTAATTAGAACCTAAAATGATTGTATACCAATACACTTGTGTGATGAGATAACAAAGGATAATGGAATTAATTAATCAGATTGATTAAGTGTCATGATTAATGAGATAGTCTAAATAAATCGTAGAAGCGATGAAACATCGTTTTTGGGCTTAAAGGAAGTTCAAGTTCTTTTGGGTCCATTAGGCACAAACCCATTGGGCTTTTTAATTCAAGCATGGAGTGACTTGAAATGAGAAAAGCCAAGCCAACCCCAACACTAAGAAAAGCCAACTATTTTGTGTAAGAGTGAGAGAGAAAAAAAGCTAATCATCACGCACATAGACCGGCTACCAAGGGAAGAAGAAAGCTAATCATCACATTTTGTTTTGGTTATTCCCTCATCCATCTCACTACACTATTGGGTGTGGATCTTTGGAGGCCTTCAACTTTGGGGGGCTAAGGAGAATCAAGTAGTTCCAAATCTTCAAGGTAGAGGAAGCAAGGAGGAAGGCTAGGCTTAAGAAGGTCCAAGAGCAAAGGCCTTGGAGGTGGTCCATCCTTGGTCTAAAGTCTAAATCAAGAGGTACAAAACTAACCCTTCACTTTGTTCTTCAATAAGTTTATTTGATGCATCAAGTCTAAACCTATGCTTCTAGAAGAATTTGCATGCCTATAGCTTTGATATCTTTTCTTTCGTTGCTTATGTATTTGAATTTTGAATTGTCTGCATGCTAGTCACTAGAAATCCCACAAAAATCTTAATATTTCCTTTCAAACCGAAGACCTATTGATGCTTCGGTTAGGAAATGTGACTTTGAGATAGAGGCTTATGTCAAAAAGAGTAGAGGAAAAGGAAAAATTAGTATCCGGTCCCTAGTTACTAATGTTCATTTACTAAGACCTTATTAGTTTTCAAATTTTGATTGAAGTCCCTAGCATTAATGTGATAATGAATTTACATGTTAATTACATAATTTTTTTAAAATAAAAATTAGTAATTGATTTAGGGTTTTAATACTCACACCTCTATTAAACTCCTAATTAATTTCCGATTCAAACATTTCCAACAAAAAAAAATTAGAATAAGTTTGTACCCATTAGTTTTTTTATAAAAAAGATTCTCAATTTTTTAATCTTCAATGTACCCATTCATATAATTTTCAATTTTTTTAATCTTAACTGTACCATTCTTAAATATACTAATTTGTTATATGTAAAATGTACCCTTTTTAATATAAAATGTACCCAATTTTTCAATATAAAATCCATTCAAATTTTTTTAATCCATTTTTAAAATTATATGGGTACATTCTTTTTCGTTGATTTGAGAATGTATCCATGTCAAGTTTAATTGAAGAAATTTACTAATGTTATTAAGCTTAATATCTTTTTTTTTCCCGTGGTTTTGAAGAATATACCCATGTTTTGGTACAATAATTTTTTTTTGTTAATTTGATGAATGTACCTATAACGACCCGCTTCAAAATTTGCGTTATAATAAGTAAAATTACAAAAGTACCCCTATTGATGGGAAGGTTGACTTTCATCCTTGGACATGTTATAATTTTTCATTCATTTTATTTCCATAGTTCTCATCGATACGAACGCGTAGGCGCGATCGGAATCGAGTTTGGAGCTAAAACAAAGCTTCTATGATTTTTGAATGATATGGGCAATTTGGTAATTTTGCAGTGGATGTTTTTCCCCACTTTGGGCCTCTACATGGCTGAAACGTGGCACCCCATTTCTGGTGCCTTTTTCCTCTATTTCCCGTGATCTCTCTTTCACTCTAGAACCCTCTCTTTTTTTTCTTTTTTTTTTTCTCTCTTTCTCTCTCGTCTTCACTCTCATCTCCTCTCCGTGAACAACCATCGAGACCACCACCGTCATTCCCACTCCGACGACCACCACACCATCATCGCCACTTTTTGGAAGTGACGATGATCCTCACCCTCGACCAAGCACACATCTCTTTCTTTCTTTCTTTCTTGAGACTGTAGTAGTCACTGTGCAAACATTTCCGACGAGTTATCGTTGTCTTCGATGAAGGTAAGTTGAACCATCCTTTGATCTCCTTCCCTAGAAGTCTAGAATTCTTAGTTGTTGAATGAAAAATGGTTTTGGTGAAGGTTTAAACACGAAAACAGGTCGAGGAAACATTTTCCAGTTTTCTGGCGAAGAACCATACGTTGCATGCCATTTTCGACCGATCTCGACCTCGACACAACCTTATCTTGGTATCACTCGAACCCTTACTCTCTTAGCTTCATTTTGGCTTTTGAATAATTGCAAATGGTGTTGATTTGAGCTCGAACGGAGCTTGGGAAGTGTTGCCCAGATTCCGGTCAAACCCACGGCCTGAAACCTGGTCGACCCAACCCGTGGCCCTATGATCCGATCCAAAACCCGACCCAAACCTTAGGCCTACGTAACCCAAGCCCAAACTGATATTGGCCCAACTTATTAGGCCTAAACCAGACCCAAACCCGTTAGCCTAGGCTCAGTCTTACACTCGGCCCAATCTAGTTACCCAGAACCCAAGCCCATACCCGGATCCAACCCAGACCCAAACCCAGCTCCTTGGGCCAGCGCGTGGGTTATATATCGTTTTCCAAATTTCTATATCTATGGTTTACGAGATAGTTATGATTTATCGCACTTACGTTTTACGAAAGGTTATGAATTATTAGATTTTCATATATGAAACTCTATGGATTATGAATATGATTCATATTACGGTTTTCATATTACGGTTTCCGAATATGAGTTACGAATTATGGGATTTTCATATATGGAATTCTATGGATTTACAAATGTGAATTATCATGGATTTATGTGTTGAAACTTTGGGCTTTTGAGCTCCAGATTTGATATGAGATTTTTGAGGTATGTTTTCGGTGCTTATATAGCGGGTTATCATACAGCACATCCACACAACACGGGTATGTAGACGTCTATTGCCATATGACACAGTTGAAGAGTAGTGAGATATTTATGTTATACCCCCAGCTTCACTGCCAAAAGCAGTGTCGGCGTGTGATGTATATATTTTCTTCTCTGGCGTTAACCCGGAGTCATACAGCTTCACCTTCGGGTGATGGGGCCTACCATGTTTCTTCACTAGCGTAACCCAGTGTCGTATAGCTTCACCTTTGGTAATGGACATGTACTGCCTTCGGGCGAGTATGATACCCCTAGAGAGTTCAGTATTGATGAGATTTATAGATTTGCCTTCGGGCGATGATTGTACCGTTATTGAGCATGGTTTTACTCATACTTGTTTTACCAATGATTTCATGGCATGCTAGGGTTTTCTGAAAAACCTATTATGTAGTATTATATGTGTTTTCAAAGTTGGGGGTTACTATTTTTAGAAAGAAATCGGTTTTCATTATTATTAGTATTATTATAAACTTTGGTCCATTCACCTTTTCGGTTTTTTTGCCCCCTTAGAACATAGTGACGAAGAGTACGACCCGAGCATCGAGACGTTTCCCTACCAGTGACTTGCATCCTTCCTCTTGAGTATGGCTTCCTTTTATGATCATTTGTTACTTGATGTCTTACTTTCTCTAGCACTTCCGTGTAGTGGTATGCTCTAGACATATTCGTACATCTTTATTCAGATTTGTGAACGTTGAATACTATGTTTCTTTTGTGTCTAAATGGGATTACAGTTACTTATGTTTTGTTATGTGTTGCATCTGCTTTGTGAATGTTATTGCTTGCATAGTTTTTGAATTGCTTATTCCTTTGTATCCCCACAGTTTCACACACTCATGGCTTTCGTCACCCTTGGGTTTCAGCCAGCACGTGCCATCCAGGTATCATTTGGATATCTGGGTTGAGGCGTGTCAACACCTATATATACACACAATATAATAGAGAGTACATAATTTATATTTTATTATTTTTCATCCCACAAATTATGGATTTTATTTAAAATCTCATTAATATAAACAAATACACATTTCAATTTTTTATTTTTAATTTAAAAACTATAGTAACTTACATTATTACATTAATGTTAAGGACTTCGATAAAAAACTAAAAACAAACAAGGTTTCAATCAAAGAATATTAATAGCTAGGGACAGCATCTAAAGTGTCACAGAGGAAAACCTAGGAAGACTTGAAAAGAGATTCTAAGAAAAGACATGGAGTAATTAGAGCTAATAGAAGACTTTGTGCAAAACTGAGTGCAGTGACATTTTAAGATTCTTACAGCCTTCCCTGGTTACCATCATGCGATTCACGAGCGCCAAGAATTAAATTCAAGATATGTCATGTGAAAAACGAATATGAAATTCGTCTCCAAACAATAAGTCATCCCATGATAGTTATTGGCATAAAATTTTAGACTTATACCAAGTTTTCCCAATTTTAAAAAAGTTTGACCAACTCGGAACCAAAAAATTTGAAGACCAAAGTGAAACAATAACTAAAGTTGAGGGGAATGTATATAAATAAGCTTAAATAAATAATTAAAAAGCAAATTTCCTTTTCTTCTCTCATTCTCTCTCTCTCTCTCTCTCTCCTCTCTCTCCCTCTCTCTTGTTTTCTGCCGAAGTCATCCATTTTTCTGTCCCTTTCCAGAGGAGGCTATACCTCGCTCTTCCGTGGAGCACTGTGGACATTGCATGTCACCCGAATCGGATCCTCCAGCGATACGACGACGATGCCCACCGCAGCCTCACCCTCAGTCTCCGCCTCGGCCTCCGCCTCCGCCTCTTCAACCAGTGGGGCCCACGCGGACCTCCTGACCCGGCTATCGTCACCCGACTCCGACGTCCAGCTCAAGGCTCTCAGAGAGCTCAAGAACCGCATCATCGGCAACCGCACCAAGAAGCTCTCCTTCATCAAGCTCGGCCTAGTCCCACCCGTCGCCGCCATCCTCGCCTCTAGAGCCCAATCCCAATCCCAGGCTCATCGCGACAACAATCTCCTTGTTCAGTCGGCCGCCGCCCTCGGTAGCTTCGCTTGCGGCTTCGATGCCGGCGTCCAAGCCGTTCTCGACGCCGGCGTGTTTCCTAACCTCTTATTGCTTCTATCGCATCCTGATGCTAAGGTACAATTGCTTTCGTTTGTTCAATTGTTCAATTTTGCTTTGGTAAACAAGTATCTGATCGAATATGTCAAATTAATCGAATCCTCGTTCTGTTCTCTGCTAGTTTTTTATTTTGGATGAGGAGAAAATGCAGAAAAGAAAATGAATTATTGCTTCGTTGCTTCTGATTATAAGAAGTGTGATGTGAATTACTCAATTTAAAATATAGGAAATCGATACGGACCAAAAAGAAGATAGGAAAGATAGGAAATTGATGTGTTTCTGCTACTAGTAAATGTGATCTCAGTTGCCTTTTTGTTTACTTGCTCAAATCGTTTTTTGTGCTAAAGGTCGGTTTCCCCAGCTGTGAAGTTTATAATATATGCCAAAATAAAAATTACAAGAAACGCAGGTATAAGGAATGGGGAACTTGGTTTACTAAAACTAGAATTGTGGTTAAACTAAGGGGAATGATTTCCGCACCCATTTCCTCCTAATGCACACCCATGTTTTTCTGTCCCTTGATTCTTTGATTTATTAAATCCAAAGGCTAGATATAGACCAGAAATAAGCATGGGTTGCAGGGGGAGAAAATGGGTGTGCGGAAATCACTACCCTTAAACTAACTGCATTTTATCTTCAGACTATGTTTAGTAGTTTATAAGCTATTGAGTGATCAAAGATTTTTAGCTTATGGAGAATTGTCTTCACTATGATGGAAGTTCACTATACAATCAAAGCCTTACCCTGACCATTAGTTGGTGTCACAGTTAGTCGTACTACAACAAAGATCAATGCAACATGCTTTGCCTGTGTTAAATGTACCCAGGGTTTGCCTATTGGTTCTGGGGCCGTGGGGCTGTGCAAAGGCTTGGTTATTCAGAATTTCATTTTTAATCAATGGACTACTTTGTAGGAATTTATCTTGGGATCTTATGATGCTTTGATTTGCAAGAGTAACAAAATATGGGAAGTAAGAAACCCATAATTTGTTTTTGAAACCTTTCAAAACTTCAGAGTAAGTTTTTCTCCAACCGAGGAAGAGTATCAGGTCTACTTGCTAATAAGGATCTATTTGCCAATTTCCAGATTTGACATTTTTGTGTTATGTACAGCATATGTGTGAAAGTGGAAGTTGACAAGTTTTGTATGGATCTGAAGCTTAGGCCTGGGATTATATCAGTTTTTAATTGAGTCTTTAGTGTAAGAGCTACAGGTCTTTTTTCTGGGTTAGTTGCACAAATATTTAAACTAATTCTATAGAGCACAGAATGTGATTGAAGTTGTAAACTTCCTAGGTGTCCTTTATTGGGTTTTAAATCAGGTGTTTTAGTTTACAGAAATGGTTTTTTAAATATTGCTTATCATATTTGAAAGTTGTAGTCTTAATTGGTTTTTTAGCTAATATTTTTTGTGTTTGAATGTTCTGGTCCTGATATGGTTATATAATTAATGCCTTCTATATTTGAAGGTTGTAGTCCTGATAGGAAATGTTTGTTTATACTCCATAAAAGTGGATTGTGAATGATTCTGTGTATGCATGTATTTAATATACCACGTCAGTACATGGTACATCGGACCCACCTTTATTATGGCAAGGGGATTGTAGCTGAAGTGCTTAAGACCATTCACCCATATGTTAACACACACAGGATCATTAATATCTCCTAAATCCATACCCATCGTAATGTATTAGTGAATTCTGATACAGACGTGGTGTATCAGATACTTGTTAACCTAACATAGTCTCTCATTCACCCATATTTTAACACACACAGGATCATTAATATCTCCTAAATCCATACCCATCGTAATGTATTAGTGAATTCTGATACACACGTGGTGTATCAGATACTTGTTAACCTAACATAGTCTCTCTCTCTCTTTCTCTCTACCCCTCTCTCTCTCTCTCACTCTCTCTCTGCATTGTTCGTGGGTTCTCCTTACTGTTCAAGTACAGCACACATCTTCTTTCTTTTCTTAACTTTTTATCCCAACTTCTTAACTTTTTATCCCAACTTCTTTTTTCTTAATTCTACTGAAATATCTTGTATTCACCTGCTGTCCCAGAACTCAAGCAACCTTTCTTCTTGAAGTCTAGCCCTTTTTCCCTTTGAAGTCTAGTACTTTAATGCTTAATTGATACTAGGATTTTTCAGCCACATAGCCTACGGTACAAGAATTATAGGCGATTTTCACTAACCTGTGCTATGTCGACCACTACTATCAGAACTTGATATATTCCATTTTCTACCAGATGATTGCATCCTTATGCCCGATGGATGATCTCAAGGGCCTTTCTTTTATTAAGAAACTATGCAAAAACAACTAAAGAGCTTTGAGTGACCATAGTGAAATGAATAAAAATACTTTCTTTTCGGTTTTTTTTTTTTTTTTTTGATATATAGCAAAACAGACATTTGTTTATACATTCAAAAAGCTCCAAAAAAGTATTTAAACAGAAATGGTATAAATGATATAAATGAATGGGTATGGGTTTATGTTTCTCTATGTCAAGACAGAAAAAGAAGCCATAATTGTAAATGATTAGGATTATAGAAGTGACTCCCATACAAAAAAATCCTATATATCTTGATGATATAAACAATTCTCCTGATTTGGTAGTTTGATTTAAAGTTGCATCAAAACATTGGTAGTTGAGAGAATTGTGGAATCCACAATCCAGAATTATAGTTTATCCATGTCAAGGTGTCATGTATGTGTTTTTTGAATGCCTGATGCTCAATAAAGTTCACAAATAATTATGTGTATAACTCAACAAGTTATTAAAGATAGAGCCACTAGACTGACACCACCGGATGTCTGCTGTCTATGAATCTCTATGTACTCCGGACGTCTTTTCCCTATGAATGATTCTTTCTAATCTAGTGGGGTGGGGTCATTGGAGTGGATAAAAGAGAAGGAAATCTCGTCCTTCCATTCTTTACTGAAAATTAAATGTATATGGAGAATACTCTATTGACATTGTTCATCTAGTCTGTTTCGGTTAGTTTAATGTGTCACTTAGTACTCATTTTACTCTAGTTATTCCTCGTTGGGTTAATTACAGAATTTTCCCATGTTTCTAATATATCCTGCTTCCATGAGTACCTTTTCTTCCCTGCTCATTTAATATGCCATTCGATGGTTGTTTTTTTATTGTAGGTTGTTGATTCCGGTGCACGTTCCTTAAGGATGATTTATCAATCAAAACTGGCTCCAAAGTGTGATTTCCTTGAAGAGAAAAACATGGAGTTTCTTCTTTTGTTATTGAATAGTGAGAATGAAAATGTTACAGGACTTGGTACAAGTATAATTATACGTTCTTGTGAGACTACTGCTGAACAGAAGGCACTGTGTCATTCTGGGGTTGTTAAGAAGTTAATTAGCCTTCTTGAAGGTTCTCTAAGTCAGAGAGATAATAGTTTAGAGTCTCTAGCCACAATTATGAAGAACAATGTTGAAGCTGTTTCAGAGTTTGCGGAATCTGAAAATGGGAGAGCTTTGAGTTCTGTAATTGAATTGACAAAGGATAGGTATCCCCATACCAGATTATTGGCCTCTATGTGCCTGATTGTTATAAGGAACTCCTCTTCTTGCTATTTGCAAGATATAGGCATCAAAACCAAGTTGGTGCATCTCTTACTTGAACTTCATGATGACCCTGGTCAAGTTGGAGATGAAGCTCCCTCTGCATTTTCTAGTTTAATTTCTGAAAAACTGGATCTACAGAAACTAGCATTTGAGGCAAATGCTGTTGATAAACTTTACAACCACTTGCAAAAGAATCTGTTACATCCCAAACGCTTCGAAGGAATATTGCTGGCACTGGCTGATCTATGCTCAAAGTTGGAGAGCTGCAGGTCTAGATTCCTGTCATTGCAGGTCTGTTGCTTCATATAACACATTAACTTGTTCCGGGTTAGCTATTAGCCTATTACATTTTTGTTAATAATTCAAATTTTTCCGTTCATTTAGTTTTGCACATTTATTTATCATAAATTGTGGCCGTGTTTATTACTTTTTGGCCAGCAATATTCTTTTTCTAAGGGCCTTTTTGGTAACACTTGTTTTTAGTTTTATTTTTCAAAAATTAAAATGGGAGGATAGTGAGAACAAAGATGACAGAATTGGAGAGAAAGGGTGTAAATGAAATGATACATAAAATGAAAATTAAAAGCAATTTCAAACTGTTTTCAAGTTTTTATTTCATTTCATTTCTTCTTCATCTCCCATTTCCCAGCATTTCTCCATCCTTTTTCCATTGTTTTGTCCATGTTTTCTCTCATATGTGCCCACTTTTCCTTCATATAAAAAAAAAAAACTTAAGACCAAAAATAAAAGTTGTAAAAACAGTCACTTTTCCCCTAATAATAGTGGTTTCTGTAAGCAAATCATTATGACCTCATTTCTCTTCTTTGTCTTATGTCTTACTAAGCTGTAGAATTGATATTTTGTTTGTGAAATTTCCAGCCAGTTTGTAACTTCTGATATTTTTCCTCAATACAGGCATTGAAATTGGTATCTGATGCACTAACTCATGATAGTTTTGAAGTACGTAGGGCAGCTTGCATTTGTTTAAGATCTGTCTCTCGGTCAATCAAGGTTTGCAATGAGTTCTAGGTCAATAATATTTAGAATTTTATTACACAGAGGTGTTTCTAAGAAATTGTCATTCAGAATTTGTGTGCAGGTAATTTTATGAATGAAATGATTGTCCCTCCCTTGGTTCGGCTATTGGATGACCCCTCTACGTCTGTCCAGGTATATGCTTGCTTCTCACTAATGAACTTTTTTCTATGTCAGCTGAGTCTAGTCCCATATTATTCCCAAGAATTTACGTTGAATGAAATACAGATCTGCAGTTGCATCAATGCAAATGGTTTCTAAAATTACCTTAGGACTTCTCTTCGTTTTTGCACCAGTTTTGATATTGTTGTTGAAGAGGATTTCTTTCCTTCCCCTCACCCCCCCCCCTCTCCTCTCTCTCCCTCCCCTCCCCAATTATTATTTTGAGCTGTTTTTGTTAATACGATAGAGCTAATGTAGAGCCAATGGGGTTATGTGTTATTTTTTTGGCGCTGGTTACATGTACTAGTGGAATGGATTTTGGGTTTTCCACTTCCCATAATTAGCACATGATACTTACTACTTGCCTCCAAAACTCATCAAAAACCCCGTGAATCCAATCAACTTTTTGTTATGGTTTTGATTCTGTTACAACAGTTAACTGTGTTTTCAGTCTCTCAGTTGCTTGATACTTATCAAAAAGAGGGAAAAAGAAGAGGAGTTGATTGATTGATTGTTGCTCACATAAAGGATATTTCGATGGTGGCTATTGCCAAAGAACTACAAATGAACAATCCTGTTATAAGAGTTTTGGGGAATCAAATAGATATTCAAAATAATTACCGAATTCTACCTTCTTTAGGGGCTTCCATCATAATATTTTGTGTTGAAGAGAAATTTAGTTCAAGGGGTTAAAATTTGCGTCGATGCATTGAAGCACATAAATATAAGACTTTTTATGAGGCCACAGACTAGGTTGAGTTGAATGGTGAAAAAGATTATATGTTGTGTGATCTTTGAGCTTTTGTTCCTTGAGCGTCTTGTGCCTTTCATCTGAATCCATTGGACTTAAGGGGACATTAACTCATTCAACTAAGAGATCAAGTTTCCAATTAAAAAAAGTAGGACACTTAGAATTCAGATTTTTCAGACTGAATTCATCTTTAGTGTCTTCAACAAGTATCTGAATAAAGAATGTTACAAAAGATGATTATTACACATTTTAATTGAAAATCAAACTCATCCGCGATGCCATGCCTATTCGGCGCTTTATTGCTATTGACAATAAAATTCAGTAAAAACATATGATATAATTCAAAATTAGTCATCAAGATAATACCTGCAGTTAGAGTTTATATTTTCATTTCTATTCCTATAATAGATTACGCTTATCCACCACAGTTTAAATATTTTACCTAGACATTTACAACAAAAAATGGTAAGTTACAGAAAATCTCCCTTCAATGCTTCGTTTTTCAGGTTGCAGCTCTCGGTGCGATTGGCAACGTAGTAGTTGATTTTACCATGCGTGGGTCATTGTTTGTACTCTGTGGAGGTGTGAAACAGCTTGTTCAGTTATCCAGATCAATGGATTCAACTGTGAGGTTAAATGCTATATGGGCTTTAAGGAACTTGACGTTCCTTGCAGACAATGCCTGTAAACAAGAGATCTTCATGGAGCTCACAGCTTCTTCATTAGCAAGTGTCATCTGTGGTAATGTGATGGTTTGTTGGTGGCAGCGTATAACTTTTCCTTTCATAATTTTTCTTCATATGTTTGCTTCAAATTTACATGTATTTTCACCTTGCAGACCCCGAACCTTTTGTCCAAGAGCAGGCTCTTGCACTGATCCGGAATCTTGTTGATGGATGTATGAAGTCTATTGAGCTTGTCTTTGCTGAAGATGGCATGTTATTAGATGCTGTTGGGAGGCAATTGCAGAATGCTTCAAAAGACGAAATTTGGATACAGGTTAGATGTCTTTCTATAGATTGATGACATTAAGTAACCATCTTATAGGTACCATGGTGACATGCAGTGCCAGTTCTAGATTCTGATACTTCATTCTGATTGCCAGTTTGTTAATATACGTAACTGTAAATTTCTGAAACATGCATTTGGTATATCAGTCTAATAATGTTGAGAAATCATGGCAGGTTCTAAATTCTGATATTTCATCTTGATTGCAAGTTTGTTGAATATACTAACTGGAAATTTCTGAAAACGTGCATTTGGTGTATCAATATAATAATGTTGCGAATAATAAACTTACCAATTCCATAGTTATTTATTGGTTTGTTTAACCAGGGATAATTCGGAATACCAAGTTTTGATTGAAGGTTTATTGATAAAAGATGTTTTCTAGTTCTGGGTCTTGCAATTAGTGGGCCAGTGAGTTTCTTTTCATGAGTCAGAAAGCAGGCAGATGCTGTAGTTAAAGTGACATCATCTCCTTCTTTAACCATCAATTCTAATTGTGCAAAAGATTTTTATGCTTAAAAGTCAAGTAACCAATCTAGAAGTGAATCGTGTGATGGCCCAATGGGAACTTATTAGAACACCAGTGTTTACTTTCTCATGATTAAAGTAACAAGATCTAAATGTGCAGAAGAAAGGAATAGCTGTTGAAGCTTTTGACTCCTTTCTAGTCATTATCGTTGACCTTACTGTTTCTAGTATACATATTTTACATTATTTGATAAGGTTTTAAAATCATTTTCATATAGGGAATGTATGTGTTTGGCAATGTTGCAAGTGGGAATGAATTTCACAAGGAAGCAGTTATGCAACAACTCATTCCACAAGGAGACAATGGGACACAATCTTTTATTCTCAAGTTTTTGCAGAGTAATGAGAACCAATTACGTACAGCTTCTGTCTGGGCCATTGTGAATCTTACTTTTCCATCAAGTCCTGGCGCATTTAGCCGCCTTGTGAAACTACACAATGCTGGCATAGTTTGTCAAGTAAAGAGCATGGTCAATGATCCTTGCCTAGATGTGAAGGTCATTATCTTATATCTCAAATTGGTTATTTATCCATTGTATTTAATACTCAGTTAAATTTTATCTGATTCATTGTGGCACAGCTTCGAGTAAGAACAGCGCTTGGGCAGTTTACAATCTTCGGTGATTGCTCAACATGATTTTCCTACCCTCGGACCACTGGCAAAGAACAGGAGTAATGATGAAGTTGCACTAGTTTTGACCTCATTGTATATTCAGCGTCCTTTGTGGCTTGCAACCACATGGTAAGCTTCAAGTTACAATGACTTTTAGTATGACTTTTTTGTTTTAATTCAAAACTATTCTTGTATAAATTGAAAGCCAGGTAAAATGTCTCGTGTGGTAAAAATAATAGAATAGTATTATAGTACTGGTATTCCAGCAAAACATCTCTTACTAACTTTGGCCTCCCCATTCTGCCCGCTGGCTCGACATCACAGTGCAGCAAGTCGGAGAGGGCATCTGGGATAGAGAAATCTGGGGTTTTGTCGTCTATAACAATTTGGTCCTTTTAATATTTTACAAAAACTACTCCTAAAGTTACAAACGGTTACACCGTTGACCCCTGCATCTGCCAAATTTAAAAGATAAGGACCAAAATGTTACAAGTCCCAAACCATTATCAACAACCATGAGAAGCCCCCTGGCCCCCTGGCCGCCCCCCGACTATGGCCTCGAGAAAAGATTATGACAACATGAATTGATGTTTGTAATTAGCCAAGTTGATGTTTACATCATTATTTTTTTTTTTTGGCAGGTGTAACACATTGCTTTCTTTCCAGTTAGAGCGGTGCGGAAGCTTGCTAATTTTGGGGGTACTCCTAACCAGGTTACCCATCATTTTTCCCCATCATTCCATTTTTGTTTCTTTTGAACCCCTTTTAGTATCTTGTATCATATGGTTGATGTAGTTATGTAAACTTAGTGTACCATCTGACTGACATCACGTAGTGTGTACAATACTGTCGTATCATGTCAGATTTGTAAACATGTATATATCGGCAATCTTTTACTTCCAAATGTATAAAGTGACCAGAATAATCATGGCATCATGTTGCATCGATGGCCTTGTGGAAGCTGTGTGTTGAGGAGTATGATGCTACTTTGATTGAGGTAGGGCTGATTGTGTTGCAGAAGATTTACTTCTGCTGCTTCGGAGTTTAGAAAGCCCTATAGGGACTAGGACCGCAATTGCCCGATACATATTATTCTTGTTTGTGAAAAAGAAAATTCGATGTTGTTGACTGCGGGACATACAGAAATATCTTACAAATAAATGAGGTTTTGAGTGCGATGGTATATGAACAAATAATGCATTTGCTGCACGAATTGACATCCTATCTCTTTCTTTGATATTATTTCGGTTTGGCATTTGGCATGAAATCTGTTTGGTCATTTATGTTAAAATGCATAAACTAATAAAGCCTAAAACTCAACTTTTGAAATCATTCCAAATAAATTAACGAATGTTTGGGGAATTGAGCATCGTGGACACGAACTGAAGCGGGTTTTTACTCATGTTGTTTATAGAGCTTTGAACCAAGTCCCTTTAGCCAAGCAAATTTGTAGTATGACATGTTTCGTCAAATCTGAGAAAAGTGGTAAAAAACTCGATTCCCTTCCAACGTAACCAAAGCAAAAACGATATCTCGATAGACAGCATTCGGTTCAGTTCAAACTGAATCTGCATGCACGAGGAGATTCCGTGGTTCGGACAATTCAAATTGTTCATCATCTCCATTTACGTCGCATTATAATTTCGATCAAATTCATATGCGAAAATATATACTCAATCGGAAGCTAAATGTAACGAGGTGGACGACATTTTTATCTACAGTTTACAGATATTCAGCAGCTTATTAGTTGGTGGCAAATAATATAAATGACAGACCGGGAACCAAACTGGTATGGTATGTAACGTCGATCAGCCAATCTTCTCCGTGTTGTCATCGGAGGGCCATATCACGGTCTCAAAAAGCCGTTCACGCATCAACTCCAGGTTCTCATCTGATATTCCTTGATATATTTCGGCATGATCACATTTCTGCATCAAAGCGAATTCAAGAAAAATTGGTTCTCCCATTTCTCCATCAAAGTGCTTTGCTCGTTCGAAAAGAAAATGCTTCAAGTTGCTTACCTTGACCCATTTACCGTAGAGGTGAAGCCGTGTGACCATTACTCTCTCGGCAAGTTCATGCCTCTCCTGTCAATCAGCACAGGTTGTATTTCCGTCATTCGCGTAAATTTGTAGGTAAACAATAGCATATGTACAACTTCCAAACCCCGATTTTGTGTATCCTTTTCTTTACTAAAACATCAAAGGGCCAGAAAATATGTGTGTGAAAGCGTGAGTCTTGTGCTTTAGATAGTCAGGTTTCCAGAAAGTGATTTCAACCACGCAAACGAGTTGTGAAAGGAATGGTTTACAGGAACCCTTTCTTTTCAGCGTCTAATACAATTATAATCGAAACAAAACACAATGGCTTCCCTCTTTTGAGTTCGAAGCACCCACAGTATAAAGATTTATAGATACCTTCCCAAGGGTGCGGAGGAAACGCTTCCCGTCTCCAGGCTTGTGTGTTGCAACAAAACTGTCCCAAAGAAAATGGAAGCAGGATTTAGATAAAACAGTGGTAGTAGTAATACTTCGAACAACAAAGTCGTTGGAATATGAGGTGAAATCCATATTACGAAAAATGGTAAAGCGGCCTGATCGATCACTTGTCGATCACTTACTCGTACAACCACCTATATTGCGTAGGGTTCATCTCGTACAGCTGGTTCATAACAGTCCTCACAGCCTTGTACGTAAAATAGTTGAGTAATTGCTGCGTGCAGAGAAATTACAGTCAGCTACGTTACAATAAGATGCTCTTGTCTGCGAGTTCGCACTTGACAGAACGTATATGTGTTTATGTATGTGAAAAACAAGCACACGAAAGCATATAAACATACCACCGTCTACACAAAATTGGGAAATGATGCAAGTCCAGATCTGAAGAAATAACAATGCATCTGATTGGTACGTATTATGTAATGCTACAACTGTTTTACTACGGCTGATATCAATGGAGGGCTTGGAGAACGCAAACTTTTTTTGTCGTTAGAACCTATTAGTCTATGTTTCTCTTCATGCTACAAATTAGTCTATAATGGACGCGAAGAGTGTTCAACTCGATAAGCTCATTCAAAATGTGCAGGGGCAGCAATCAGTTTTGTGGCGCAAATGGCGGTTAGACATTACGGTCATCTTCCCACATCAAATGGACTCAAGAAACTACTCAATCTTTTATATCTACAGAGAATTTCAAACAGCATAGCGGACTAAAGATAAAGGCGTGAACTCTATAAACATAGGAAATACCTAATTCAATCACATACACAAACGGATAAAGTAGTCAACTAAGGGTCTCATACACACCAAAACACCAACAAACTACATCATGTATGTAAGAGCGTTGAACATATAAAACATCATCCAATGAAAGTTCATCAAAAATCTCAATAGGGGACAAGTTTCTCACCGTCTTAACATCCTCAAAACTGTCTTCATACTGCCCAGCAAGTTCATTAACAATTACAAAACCCCGGTTCCTTCGCTTCCTCGTACTCCTATTCCCTGTAACAGGAAGAGCTTTCATCGAAAATCGCCTGTCGTGGCCAAAATCAATGAACGAACTGCCCAACTCCAAGGAGCCTGGTTTCACCACATGCTTCTTGGCCATTGAATTCCTCTGCAAAACCATTTCTCCGCCGCTCTTGAATTTCATCGCCGTCGTCGGCAGCGCATCCAAACACAGGCAAGGACTAGTGTGCGAGTCCACCACCGACGAACCTACCACAGACAGAGCAGCTCCCACCATCCTCTCTGTCTCTCAAAAGCTCAAACCACCTTATTGTGAAAACCCCAGATCAGAATTTTTCACAAAAAACAATCTTTGCAGCTGGATTCAGGGAAATGGAAATGCCAAGAATCTGGTGATGGGGTTTCCGAGAAAATGGGAGATTTTGATAAGAAAATATAGCCAAAGATTCAGGAGCTATGAGGAGAGGGAAAACTTGGTGATGAACAAAGATGGTATTGTGGTGCAAGTAAAGGTGTGGGAGAATCTGGGAGGTTTTGAAGGTGTGTGAACATCAACCAGAAGAATTTTGAGGTCCAAATTACTCCAACACAAACGTTTCAAGACTCATCAAATCAAACTTAGCTTCTTCCTTTTCTTCACCTTTTTTGAATATTCAATTTTTCTAATATCTAACCTACCGGACGGATGCTTTTTCCAAATTGGTGGGCTTCTTGCCACGTGGGAGCATTTTGTTGGCTAGGATTTTGAAAGAGTATCTGTATATATTCCACATTGGGTAGGGAGGTTAAATTCTTTTGCTTGAACGTTTGTGGTTTAGAATTGAGCTTTTGACAACATGAGTTTGCTTATTAACATGAGAAATTAGTAAGGTATTAAATAGTCTCATTTACAATCACTTTTGGCATTGACTTGTATTCACAATAATTTCTTATTGCCGTCCAAACATCGATGTTTTTTGTTATAAAATTTAATTTGGTTAAATTGAGGACAATAATAATGGTATTTGCGGTGATACTAGGCCTAAAAATGTAAGTTATTATTTCAACACGTCCTAGGCCCAATTTATTAGTCTTGAGTTTGCTTTTTTAAGTTGGACTTCCAAAAAGTAGAGGTTAGCTTCAGCTTAAAGAGTATTGAATGAATGACCAGACCTTCAAAAAGTTGTGTTAGCTCTAGTGTATGAATGATGATCGAACTCTTGAAAAGTTGTGTTGGCTCTAGCATAATGAATGATCAGTTTTCAATGTAGGTATTGATTTCCCACGTGACCATGTGTGGGTTTACCTATGAGAGACGTGTGGAGAATAGAGTTCCGCTTATAAACTGCATTTTGTTTTGTTATATCTTCAATATAAAACTCTATTATCCGACAACCAGTGTAATAGTTATTAGTTACCTCTTTCTTTTGGTTTGAAGTATGGGATCGGCTATTTGATTGACCAAAAATTTATTCCCACAACTTTATGAAACTGTAAGAATTTAGACCCTACAATTCCAAAACTAAAAATAAAATTCAGGCAAGGGATTGATACAAAAGGACTTGCATTAAATAGTATAGGAAGATGGAACGGAAACAGACAAGTTTTAGTTTTTATTTTTGTATTAGAGATAGAAGAGAAAGAGATGGGAGAAATGTAGGGGAAAAAAAAAGATTAAAGGAAGGATGGAGTAAATACATGTAGAAGAAATATAATAGAAAAACACAAAATGAAAACTAGGAGCCGAAAACCATTCTAAGTTGGTCTTACTTTTAAGATTTTGTTTTCATTCTTTCTTCTCTTCACTCCCACCGTCCATTTTGACACCTCCATTTTCCTATATATATTCCCATATCTCAAACACAGAAAATAAGAACTAATGAATAAAAACGTAATGGTTATTTTTGTTTTCCAAAAGTTAATGAAAACCAAATTATTTTGGTCAAAAACAAAACTGGGGGGCGGGGAGGATATTCAAGTGAGACTTAAAAGATGTTGTGGAAGTTATAAATCCATGAATTTTGAGAGAGCTTTTGAGCCTTGAAATGGATTTTGAGTAAATTATATGTGAATTTTAATGGGGTCTATGAGACTTTTATCATGAATTTATGCATGTCCATTAAAATTCAATGGACATTTCCATTAGTTTTGAAAAAAGTGGCGGGCCATCATGTGTGATGTTTGTGGGGAGTAGGCGGTGGAGGTATGGTGGTGGCGAGGGCCGTGATAAGGTAATGATGGTGGTGGTGATGGTAGGGCCGATAGTGATAATTGTGACATGGTTCCAATGGCGGTGGATGCGGCTACAATGTTGGTCAAAGGCGGTGGCGTTATGGTGGTGATGAGGACAGTGGTGGTGGTGGTGATGGTCTCCCCAAGGTGGTTCAGGAGGAGCCAAAAGTCTCACCATAAAACGCTCTTCTGATCTAAGAAAAATAAGGATATGTCTTGTCCTAAGCTACCAACCCTCATCGTTTGGTATTGGTATAATACTGTTCTTGTTATCATCTTCCTCAACTCAACCCTCATACCCAGTGTCATGACTAAGATTCAAAATAAAAGTCCCTTTAAGCGAAAGAAAGAAGGAAGGAGGAAATAGAAAAAAGAATAGCAAAAGTATTAGTATTTAAAGATTTCAAGAAATAGAGAAAAAAAGAAAAAAAAAAGAGGCGAAAATAAAAATGAAACCAGCTCTCTCGCTGATTCTCTCTCTCTCTCTCTCTCTCTCTCTCTCTCTCTCTCTCTGATCTGATAGTCTGAGTCACTCAAAACTCACAGTGATCCCAGTTAACGGCATAAAAGTCACCAACCTCATACCGAACCTAGTGAAGGAAATAAGGAAAAGATTCTGGTTGGGGCCAAAATACCCTGAAAAATATTTCAAATTAGAGGGATAACTTTAATTTTCCTGGGTGAAAAAAAAATGTCTAGCGTACGCCCGGGACCATTCTGGTCCCTTCACGGCTCTTCCTTTGGTAGATGTGATGGTGGCAGTGGAGAGGATGGTGGTGGTAATGTTCGATACAAGGTAGTGGTGGCAGCGATGGCGATGGCAAGGTGGGGAGGATGGTGGTAGAAATGTGGTGGGAGGATTGGTGGTTGATTATATTATGAGAAGATGGAAGAGAAAAATCCATCAAAATTTTTGGATGAGAGGTGAGATTTTTATTATCTATAATACATCACAAAATCTCTAAAAAGCCATTAATTTCAAAATGCTTTCAAAATCAATGATATTTTGAATACATCCAAACTTTAATAGATTCATACACATGAAATTCTATAGACTTATGTAACTTTAACATTCTAATTCTTTTCTTTCTGAAAAAAAAAAAAAGAAGGGAGATAACTGGTGGCAAGCCACGGTTATCCATTCCTTCCCAGCCCGAAGAGGCTATGGTATTTCACCATGTATGTGGCCACAGTCAAGCAAACTTCTCTAAAATACACCTAAACATTTACAAAAAAAAATTTAAATCTTAATTGAATACCCTTAGATTTTTAAGTTTTTCTAAAATACGCCCATAAGAGCAACTCTACCCCTAAAAATTCCCTGACACCCAGCCTATTTAATCCACTCAAATGAATAGTGATTGACCCCAATAAACAGTGATTGGCCAAATGCAACTCCACCCCTAAAACCCAGCCCTCCTAATATTATATTATTTCATTCATATCAATTAATATTTTATCATTAATTTATTTTTTCTTTTAGGAAATTTCTTCCTTTCTCTCGAAAAGTCTAACATTTTTGTTTCCTTCCCAATGTTTCCATACCCTCTCCTTTGTATTCTCCCCTTATTTCTCCGACCAACCTTCTATCTCCCCTCTCTTTTTTTCTTCCCTTTTTCTCCATGTTTTCTTCTTCAAATGAGGAAGCTGATTATGCACCTGATTTCGTTTGGAAAGAAAGACCAGCAGGTCTTTCTTCTTATTCCTCGAATCAGAGAGAGCTATCTCTTTTACTCAAAAATCCCAAATCAAGTTTCTAATATAATTTATGATTTACAGTTCCAAATTTGATTTCGTTTTTGCCTATGAATATTTGGATAAGAGTACTACAACCCAAGGTAATAGTTTTTTGGGTTTATCGCAGATTTTGGTGTTTCTGTATTAGGATTTATAAGCTTTAATCTTCAAATTGAAACTTTAATCTAATTCGGTGGTTGGAGAAGGGAGTTACAACTTATGTACGAAGGAGAAGGCAAGATTTGGTGACTGGGTTTGCGGGATGATGGGATCGGTGATGCCAGATGCCATAGGCGCTAGAGATGGGATTATACGACGTCATGCTGACGCTAGCGTGACGTCACATAGGCCGGGCTTTTGCTTAGCACATTTTGGGCTGGCCTAGAAGCTGGCTTGGGCTGGGTGCCAGCCTACTAGGCTCGGCTGGAGTGATTTTTGGGGGTGCCGACCTCTTTTTTGGACTTTAGGCCAGCCTAAAAAATTGGGCTAGAGTTGCTCTAAATATGTTACAATAGAGCGGTCAATTCTATTTATTTAGCCACTCAGTACTACGGTCTGGTGGTATTCCTCTTCACTTGGAAGTGAGAGGTCTTAGGTTCGAATCTCGTGGATGGCGAATTTGATACCAAATTAGGTTGCCCATTGTGTGGCTTAGCTGAACTCTCCCTCCCCCTAGTGTAAAAATATCGATGTACTCAAAAAAAAAATTCTATTTATTTATTTTTAGGATTAAATACTTAAAGTCCCACATTCTTTTATTGTCATTCCAAATTAGTCTCAACCTTTTGAAACATTCCAGACAAACATCCAACCTATTGGTAATGTCACATCCGTTAAGCCCCAATTAATTTTCCACTAAATGTACATGTGGCAACAATGAGTCCCACTTTTAGCTTACTTGGACACAAATAATAATAATTTCAAAAAAATACATAAAGATGAAACAAATAAATAAACAAATTCACAAATAAAATAGAAAACAAAAATGAAGATCCGAAGATTTCAAACCCTCGCCAACTCCAAGCTTAACCTCCAACCATGGAAACCCTTTTCCAAGTTTTATACTAGTCTTGAAAGCTTTGATTGGCCTACTTGATTGAAAAATATTAAGACCTAGGGTGAGTTAAATTTGATAAGGTAATAAGGGAGGAAGACTTAGAAGGGAGGGGAGAAAGAACATAGGTTGATATTGATGTATTACCATCATAATCCTTGATATTAAAGGAGATAGAACAACCCGATCGAATAGTCGCCACCACCTACAAGATTGAATCTGGTTATATTTCTAGTATTTGAAACATGTTGTAAGCCTTGAGTCAACAAGTGCATCTGCCATCAGATCTGCCTCTTTGATAACATGTTGAAGTTCTGTGTGATCTGTGCGGGTGATGAGGTGAAGTGGATACCTTTCGTGACTACTTCTAGCTGCTATAGCATATTTGTTTTGCTTATGTTTAGAGTGGCCTTGAGTTGTAGGGTGGAGTTGGTGATTGTACATTGATTTTTAATGGTGGTGGCCTGATGGGAGTAGTGGTGAATATTAGTTCCATGACCTTTTTATTGATTGGAAACAAAGTAAGCCCTAGTTAATTTAGTAAAAAATTAACTTGGGCTTAACGGATGTTACATTTTCAATAAATTAAGTATTTTTCTGGAATATTCAAAAATGTTGAAATCAATTTAGAATATCACTACTCGAAACTGTAGGGGCTTTAAGTACTTAATCTTTATTTTTACTTCCGGAATTTTTTGGGAGATCAGGACCGTTCAGCAGGTCAAGGTGGGAGATGGTGGCTCCGCATAGCAAGCCCCATAGTCGGCCCACTACTCGAAATACCGTCGTTTTTGTAGCGAGACAACACTCGGCGTTCAGAGCGGCAAGGATGGTTGATCGTCTGTTCGAGGACATATTTCAGATTCTGCGATTGAACCCAGATGGCAAAAAGTTCGATAAAGGTATTCCCATCCATCTTTTCGAATTTCTTATTCGAAATTACATAACCCTTTTCAAGAAATTTTTAATTTTTATTCAATTATTGTCAATTTTTTGCGCTTTGAAAGTTACTCGAGTGGAAGCAAAGAGTGAGACTTGCGAGATGTTCATGCATCTGGATGTGAATTCAGAGGTGTATCCGATGAGGGAAGGTGAGAAATTCTCAATGGCTTTAACTTCCACAATCAATTTGGATGGAACTCCTGATACTGGTTATTTCACCCAGGTAAAACCTATACTTACTCAAACTTGTGTTTTTACTTTGTTGCTTATATATTTATGGATTCTCTTCTTGTTTTTTTTACTGTATCTGTAATCCTGTATTGGAAATATGTGACATGTATGAAAGCATGTGCCAGTGTACAGTGAAAGTGAATTTATAACTTGGGTTATTAGCTTGAGAGTTATCAGTGATTTTAGCTCGAATGGCGAAACCGGGTTTTTTTCTTTCGGAAACCGTACTGTTTTCCTGAAATTTCAATGGTGGTTTATTTAGGATTTTTTGTTTGGGTTTTTTGGGGGTCTCTAGCAGTTTCTGTAAGTCATGTGTATCTTGTCTTGGATTTCATGGTTAGTCTATTAGGTGGTTTTGGAAGGGCAGTCTTGATCCTTCCGCATAGGGAAATGCCAAAGTCTTTGTAATAAGTAATTAGTGATTAACAAATGCCACTGGAAGGTGAACGGAAGTTGTAGATAAAACGAGCCTGCATATTAAGGTTAGATAGTTATGCACATCTTGCATTGTATATCATTTGTGCCAGATCTTCTATTGTCTAATGAAGGTTAGCTAGGTGATGATATCACCTAGCTAGTAAGTTTTGAATTATTGTAAATCAGAGTGGTATCTGTTCATTAGTCACATTGTATCACCAAAGTCCAACATAGTCCATGACATCCTGAGATTTTGTTTACGCTTTTCTTGTCAGCTCAATTTGAATATACTGCCCTTGTCTATCACTTCACCTACCACTAAAATGAATAAACTATATTTCTGGAAATAACTTGGACAGAAACTTGAAGCCTGAGCTACATCCATAGTGATGCATGGTTTTGGTACCTTCACATGCAGCATGGATTTAAGCTTTTTGTGACCTGTGATGGGTTTGAACTTCTGAAATTTGTATAAGCTTGTAATAAACTGACTGGGATGTTTGATTTTGTGGGGATTTTTTACCTTTCCATTCCTCACTTGTCGTCTGACTTGAGCCAGACACGTGGGGCAACATATATCGGGTGACATGCGAGCACATGTGTTCACTAGGCCCGATACGTGAATTGTTTTCTCTGATACAATGATAGAATTAGAGCATCCAGCTCAAAACCAATTAGCTGTAGATGTACAAGCCCATGACCTTATATTGTCAGGAAACACTATTGTTTTCCTAAGGTGGGATATATTCTCAGCAAGTTACATTTGCGGTTACAACTTTGGTATTTGCAATGGCATTTTCATTTTACGGATACATGCCCAGAGTCTGCTAGCCGCTCTCTACCATGATCTAAGGTACATGTACTAGTACTTCTGCTTTTCAAACATGCCTTTGATGTGCCAACTGAAATGCGTTTAGTAATGCAATGGAGATGGAAGTAGGCTTTCCTTCCTTTTGACCTATCTTGAACTTAGATGGGGTTCATATTTTAAGAAGGCCTTTTGTGTGAGAGATTTATGAAAAGTTTGTGAAATGTGAGCAATTAGTTGGGTAAAAACAAAGTCATTACCTCTTTAAGGGTTGAGAGATAACCTTGATCCTGTCTATGATCTATCAATTATTTTTTGTCTGTCATTGTTATTCAATGTGCCATTGCATTTCAGGGGTACTTCTTATGAACACGGATGGGGAAAGAGTAGAGGTACATTTAGTATGGTGGAAAATACTGGGTTCATGTTAACCTGTTGATCTGGATTTTAAGCTGCATACTCCAATCAATTAGGCTTTTCTTAGTTTGTGGAGATTTGTTGTAGGACAAATTGAGAAGGATAATGGAGGTAATATAGTGATGGTTTAGGAGGTTGGTGTAGGAGGGCAGTGAGGATGTCATGTAGCTTTGGCATTTGAAAGTGTGATTGGAGCATGGGTGGCTTTCCAAACTTGTGACATGATGGCTGATGGCTTGAGTGAGGTTGAGATTTCAGACAAATTATGGCGTGGTCAGTGGTTTTTCTGTTAGATGTTGTTATTGATTTACTGGGAGCATAATCTAGTTTATTAATAGCACATCTGGTCTTCCGTGGTTCCTCCTAAATACTGTTTTGGGATGGATGGAAATATAGAGTAATGCAGTTGTTCATAGAACTTGATTGCTAGGGGAAAATTCATGGTGAATGGTGTTACAACTTACATTGCCAGTAGCATAGTCGGTTGATCATTTATTATTACACTCTTGTGTAGGTGGGTTTTAACTTATGGAGCATGGGAATCTTCAAAGTTGCAGATTTCCGCCACATCTTGAGATTGTTATTTATTGGAATGCCTTATTCTTTTCTAGATTTTATTTATGTGCTTTTTGGTTAGAATATTTCTTGCCTTCAAATAAATTTATTCTTAAACTGACAAATAAAATGGCGGGGCTGACACTTCAAGTTGGTGATAGTATCTGCTTGGATTTGATCAAATTATGAGGTGTACGTATGATAGCTTTGAAGGTCAATATGAAAGGTCACATCTTTGTCAATAATGAATTGACAATGAGAACAAGTAGATGATTCCTAAGGATGATTGTGTTCCATGTTTTCTTGACCTTTGTTCTCAGCGGTAGTTGCTTGTGTTCGGTTTTACCAAATTATTGAGCCATATTATGCCTGACCAGTAAAGTTTACCCTTTTTGCAGGGCAATCGCAGGACATTGGCTGATGAATATGAGTATGTCATGCAAGGGAAGCTTTTTAAGATTTCAGAAGGTTCTAAACGTGATCCAAAAGCGTACGTATAAAAACTTTCACTTCTTAGGATCTAACGATGATGCTATTTATCTGTTTGTTCGTGACAAAGACAACAAAAGCTAAACTGTAGGCATCTGGAATTGGTATAATAAGGCAATAAACTCACATGAATTTGAAAAAAGTCCGCTTAAGGTATTATATCCTCGACAAATATGATCCTTGTTATTTCCAAAACAAATTGTAGAGGATGATGATGCTATTCCTACGACAATCAGTTGCTCCAATTACTTCTCATACAGAAAGACAAAAAAGTATTGGGGTCTAACTACGTGTTTATATCATATAATTGAGGAGGTGTTTTTATTGGGTTTTGTTATGTGGCTTCAGGGAGGTAAATGCTTCATTTGGCGGGCTTTTGATGATGCTGAAGGGGGAAGCCTCACAATTCAAGAACTTTGAACTCGACCAGAGGATGTTTCTCCTCATAAGGAAGCTATGAAAATCTACGATCATAACCAAACTATTACTGCTATGCGGCTTCGGCTTACGGCTTATGAGTCTGTAAACTTGAGCTAACCTTTGATGTTTGGGATTAAGTGTGGATTGAGTAGAGCTTTCTAAGTGAACCGGTTGTTACTGCATAAATTCTGAATGGTAGTATGTAGACATGAAATGCTATGACATTGGACAGTTTATATTTATCAAAACTAACTTCTTGGTGCAATCTTCTCCCCCACCCCTACATTTTTCTCACGAAATGGATAGTATAAACCATTGTAGTTCAGCAATAATTGAACAAGTAAATAAAAAAAATTCATCAAATGTGCTATTTTGATGTAAATGAAGGGAAGTAGTAATTTCCTTGTATTCATGCCCATGACCATCTAATGTAATTAATAAATGTCACATCTTTGTCATTCATAGGATTTGGCTTAAATAGTTGTTCAATCTAGGTTCATTGTCTTTGACCCTTGCTAGCCTTGGTTTAACTAGATTTCTCGTCACTCATGACGTGGTTCATAGCCGCCATAATAGGGATCTTTGTTCTGCTGATAGAAACATATTTATGCGACTTTGTTATCTTATTTCTTTGTATTCACTGAGTTAATTTTCATTCATTGTAGTGATTTAAGTTGTTTTTGTTTTATTGAATGTTCAGTTGATAATTAGAGATCAAATGGAGCAATTATGAGCAGTTTTGGACTTAGATTTGATAGCATGCATGGATAGCTTATGCGCTGGATTTTTTTGGAGTTTAAAAGATGTTAAACACATGCTAATGTATGAAGGAATTAAAGTTGAAGCTTGGAATACAAGGAATTACACAAGTAAGAGAAGTTCTACTTGGAGTGAAACACTATCTTATCTTATCATATCTCCGGCTGCAAGGGAAAGTCCTAGTCACATTCCAACACTCTCAAACTGTTTCTTTAGAATCCTAAAATAAATCAAACGCCTCATCCCTTTCTTCCTTGGATTCAGTTGTGCCCTACACATATAAAAATGTTCTCCAACATTTTACACAAGCGTGCCATGCCTATTATTCACATTAAAGTTGTTGGAATTTTCAGAGTTCTTTCTATCTTTGTTTTAAGTATCGATGTTTATTTTAGTTTGTTTTTTAGTTATGATGAACATGTGCAACTATGTTTCTTTTTAGCTAGAGGTGAATTCGAAGACATGAACATATGTTTTATATTAATTGATTACATCCAATTATTGTTTCATTAAACGTGAATGCAATTTATTTATCTGGTTTATAGAGAACTTATTATTGTATGTCTTTTAAGGGTGACCAACTTAGTTTGCATGATTGAATTTCTAGAATATAAGAGAATTTCACTTCATTATTATAAACTTACATTCGTAAGTAGTAAAAGTCACTAGTCATGTTCAATTTAAGTATAATCCTTGGCATGATTGTCATGCTTTTCATAGGTACAAATGTTTCGTCAATGCTTATGATTTTCACAAAACTTAATGATCTTCAAGATGTATCTCTATCATGCTTTTGATAGTTAGGGAACTTGAGAAGAATAATTTGGTTGCGTCGCTGAGTCCAATTCAATGAACTTAGGAAAATCTGACAATTATTTAGTGCTTTTCACAGTTAATTTAGGGTATTGTCATTCTGGTTTATAGGAAGAATAACTGGAAATTGATTTGTATACACATGTTTTATGTGAGGAGAAGAATCATTTAGCTATCATTTCATCCGTATTTCATTCACAACTTAACTTACTTGCTGCCATTTACTTTAATTTCAATTTTAATTAAATTCGTTCAAAATCCCCCATTCATTGTTTCATTGTTAGTTTAACTTAGTTTTCAGTTTTATTAGTTTAGTTTGTGTTGATTAGCATCCCTTATAATATCCGAAATAGAAAGATTCCTACTTATTCATACTACAATTACATCATTTACAGGTTTAATTTGTGTGTTAGCTTTTACCACATCAGCTGCTGAGAGAGATGATGAAGATGGGTGTAGAAGAGAGGATTTTTATTAGTTGGGTGAACTTAAAATTGAATGTCAAATTGAAAAGTTTAGTGAGAAAAATTTTTAATTGGGTGAACTTAACTTAGTAAATTTTTTTTTTTTTTTGGGTCAAACGATAGATTTTGTTAGATTAGGTGTTAGATTAGCCTTACCTTGGTGTATGCTTTTCGCTGAAGATATAGTATTGATAAAACTCAAGAATGAGTAAATGCGAAGCTTAACCTTTGGAGAGAAGTGTTGGAATCTAAAGGTCTTCACCCAAGTTAGTCAAAGACAAAGTATAAAGAGTGCAAGTTTAGTGTGAATGGAGGTTCAAATTAGTTAGGGGTGAGGATTGGAGATCAGGAAGTATCAAAGAGCGACCGCTTTCACTACTTAGGATCTATCTTGCAAAAGAATGGAGAATTGGATGGAGACCTTGACCATAGAAATACAAGCTGGATGGATGAAGTGCAAGAGTGCATCGAGTGTGTTGTGCTACCGTCGTATGCTACTAAAGCTCAAGGGAAAAAATTTATAGGACGGAAATAAGGTCAGCAATGCTTTATGGCACTGAATGTTTGGCAGTGAAGCATCAACACGTACACAAAGTGAGTGGGGAAAATTGGAAAAATAACCAAATTTTGGATCTCATGTAGAATTATAGCCACCACTTTAATTAATTGATAAGGATAAACAAAACTTGATGTAAAAGTACTAATATACACTTAATATTAGGATTTCTCATAACAACCAGTAATACTGCAGATCTGAATACAGAGCTTTTCGAATTCCTGCATTATTTTTGGCAAATTGACATCAATTAGTAATTAATCTCTATCATTTTTTTTGTTTTCATTATTTTATGTAACCTTTAAACTACCTTCAGATGTCTACAACCTTTAACTACACCTTTGAATGTTTGCAACCTTTAAATCAGAATAAAAGCATGAATTAAAAACAAATAATAATAATAATAATAATAATAATAATAATAATAATAATAATAATAATAATAATAATAATAAAGCCTTCGAGATTAAATTGTTAGGCATCTTGATACTTCCAATAGGATTCTAAAATTGATAAGTGATTGAACAATGAAAGTGCAGCCAAAGATAAAAATATGGCTTTTGTATCATTTTGCAAAAATCCAGAAGGTTGCAAAAAGTAGTTTAAAAATTATAGAGAATAATGAAGATAAAAAAGTGATAGACATTAATTCATCATTTTAAAGTAGTTTAAAGATTGTGTTTTGTTTATTGCAGGGAACCTAATATCAAGGATATATTAGTATTTTTACATTAAGTTTTTGTTGTAATTATTATAAAATTAAAATGATAGTTATAACCCTATATAGAGCCTAAAATTTGGTTATATTTTTCAAATTTCCCAAGTGAGTGTAGCGGAAATGAGAATGTTTCGTCGGATGTGTGGGTATACGAGAAAGGATAAGGATTAGGAATGAAGATACATGAGGTAAAATAGGAGTAGTCGAAAATGAAGGTAAGATGAGAAAAAATCGGTTAAGATGATTTGGACATGTGAAACGAAGCATACAGACACTCCGGTTAGAAGATGCTATTACGAGACAAAGGTTCAAGGCCGAAGGGGTAAAGGAAGACCTAAGAAGACTTGGCAAGAGACTCTAAGAAAAGACTTGGAGTACTTGGATCTAAATGGATGATGTGGCACAGAATGAGCGTAATAACGTTCTAACATTCATACAGTCGATCCCACTTAATGGGATAAAATTTTATTATTATTTAAATGTTAAATTAGTCACCGACGAAGTTCCGCTTGCAACGTTACAAGCTGGGTGCCAACAAAGGAACACTCGATAATATTGCTTGTAATAAAAAATAATAATATAAATAGCCTTTTAAAGGTGAAGAATGTGAGCTAGGGAGAGTTGGACAGCCTCTCCTTTCTCGTGCTACAGAGGCGCCGCTAAGAGCGAGACGACGGCGAAGAAGACAAACTTACGAAGGAACATGTTCTACAGAGGGTAACGCACCTTCCCTTCCTTCTAACCCTTTATTTCAATTTCTTCCTTCTTCATCTTTCTATTATCTTTAGGTTATTTCAATCCATATAAGTGCTCTTTTCTCTATTAATTTCTGTCGATGGCCTTTGTTGATCGATTTCTTTCTGTTGTTCTTGTTAATTGTGGATTAGTATAAATTAGATGACGCCCAGAATTTAAGTTCATATTTTTCCGGAAATTTTATGGATTATTTGGGGTTGAACAAGGTAAAATGATCTGATTAGAACTAATTTTATTTGGGCTTGTTTGGTTGCCTTCGTATGCTCGATTTCGAAGAAAATTCAACAAATTTAGTGTCTATAGCTGGTCATCGATGATTCGAAAACCCTTACACCAATAAAATTCTTGCTGGTAATTTGTAATGGGATAATGTTGTTTTCATAAATGGACTCATAAATTTTTTTCTGTCTTTTATTTGGGCTGAGGAAACTTTTTTCTATTTGAGGAACTATGTTTATTTCCCTTGTTTTCAAATTGACACACGTTTAAAGGCGGAATTAGGATGTGAAAGTATGTTCGTCAAAACCTTATAGTCGAAACTAAAACAATTTCGAGAGGTTTATTTAGGACCTGAATAAAATGTTTGACCTCATTAATATCTTAAGCGAGTACCTGTAGCTAAATACCTAGTATGATTTAAATTTATGGTAGGTGTCTAGGGTGATGGAAGAAAAATATATGAACCAAATTCTGAGATTCGATGTGGATAATGCAAATGTATTTACGAGTTTTCTTTGTTTTGTTGGGAAAATTCCTATTTCTATATTTGTGAACAACCATATATAGTTTTCCTTAGCAAATTTATCTTTAGTTTATAATTTTTACACCTAAGGGGTTTCCCAACTTATAAAATTTGTAAGTTAGTAGCACAAGGTCCGCAGTCCCAAAGGGGGTAGTATTTGTGTCTTGTTCTACTCGTATGATCGTATCATTTAGGTTCATGTTGCTTACTAGTAAGAACTCTCACCCAATTTGTCTTATTAACCATTTTAAGGTGACTCGGCATTTAACCCAACCTTTTCCTTGATCAAGCTGTGTTTGGGTCAATTTATGTACTTCATTGTCAAGTGATGTTAGAAGGTGGTGTTTGTTTCCTGTCATTTTATGTCTTGTTAACTATTAGTCAACCCTAATCCGACCTCTTTTGTTAATCAAGAAGAATGACTTGACACTTAAGGCTTAACTACCCATTTATTAGTGGTGTTGTGTTTGGGTTAGTCCACGACTCCACATATATTTTGAATTAAAAACTGAAAACTAAGTTTCACATATTTCTAACCAAACGTATTACTATTTATTCCTTATAAAAACAAAATCCAATTCATCCTGATACTAGAAAAACCTTAAAATTTTATTATTCTGCAAGGAATAGTACAATACATATTAAGAAATGGAAGATAATAGTCATACCTTCATCTAATGTTACGTAAGCAGTTTTGTTGTGTTGAAATTGGGTTATTTGTGGATGACTTGAAACCAACCTATTTTTTAATGTTTGTGGGCTGCATTATTTCATGTCAAGTAATGCTGAACTGTAATTCGCTTGCTTCTTTTTGGCCGAATCATAGGAGCTAGTAATCGATGATATGCTTATATTGGTGACATTATTGTTGCTGTAATCAAGGAAACAGTACAAAATACACCTCTAGAAAGATCAGAAGTGGTCCAAGCTGTCATTGTACGTAATTGTAAAGAAGTCGAGTTGGGTTATTGACTGTTAGAACACTTGTATTTATGACTAAGTGACTTATTTCAAACACTCGTGGGCTGAGGAATTTGTGAAGGCAGAGCTTTATATTGTGGTTATCATCCGACAACCTATAATACACATCGTATGGAAATTTGATATGCAGGAATGATGTCAATGATTGCATCTATAATTCTATATGTATTGATAATATCCCTGTAGGAGTAGCACATCTATTCTTGTTTCTAAACAATTGACATATAGAAAGAAACACAAGGAGAGATGCCACGTAGGGACTTGATTCTCCCACATCCACGGAAAGAACATGAAAGTGCCAAGATTTAAACAAAACCTAATGAATTCCTAATCTTGAAGTCTATATTAATGCAACTACTATTGTCCTAGGTTCTAAGTCATATATTTTGTGATTTAAAAGTTGTGGTTCAATGAAAATTGCATGAGAAATGCTTTTCTAGAAGAAATAAAAAAAGTACCAAACTAGGAGGAGTCATTGATGTACTTTTTCTTCTTCCTGCACCAAGATTCTGCTTGTTTCAATCATAAATGGTTACTGAATGAAACGTTATTGGAAAATTGGAATGCATATTAATGTAGTTCTGTAATTAGTTGTGATTCTTTACAATATGTGCTAAGAGTACTGATGAGTTTGCTTCTCTTTTCTGTTGCTTTTGTCACTGGGGACTAAAGTAAATTTGGTGATGGTGGTGATGGCCGCGAAATGGGTTCAAAGCGTCAGCGGCTAAGTGAGCCAGGATCTTCATTCTATGGGACCTCCCCTGGCTCAAGTTATATGTACAATCCAACTCCTTATGCATATGTTGGACAACCTCCGCCTTTCCCTGTTGTCAAGCTTCGTGGTCTACCATTTGATTGCACAGAAGTTGATGTTGCTGAGTTCTTCCATGGTCTTGACATTGTTGATGTTCTTTTTGTCCACAAGAATAGCAAGTTCACTGGGGAAGCTTTTTGTGTTTTGGGGTATCCTCTCCAGGTTGATTTTGCCCTACAAAAGAATAGGCAGAACATGGGCAGGAGATATGTTGAAGTGTTCAGAAGTAAGAGGCAGGAATATTACAAGGCAATAGCCCAAGAAGTATCTGATTCTCGTGGTGGTTCCCCTCGCAGAAATGCCCCAAGGGCCAAATCTTATGATGAAGGCAAAGACTCAGCGGAGCATACCGGGGTATTGCGGTTGAGGGGATTGCCATTTTCAGCTGGGAAGGATGACATAATGGATTTCTTTAAGGACTATGTGTTGTCAGAATCCTCAATTCATTTCACAATGAATTCAGAAGGGAGGCCGACCGGGGAAGGTTTTGTGGAGTTTGCAAGCGCAGAAGACTCCAAGGCGGCGATGGCCAAGGATAGGATGACGCTTGGAAGTCGATACATAGAGTTGTTCCCCTCCACGCATGATGAGTTGGATGAAGCAATATCAAGAGGACGGTGATTCCTTGTAACTTGGCCATCAATTTGGTATTGTGTACTACCCATTATCTTTTACTTTGTTGCTTCAAATTTTGCTTGACGACTTTCAGCCAGATTTTCTAGTTGTTTTGGGATAAGTATGATTTATGTATGGGTGAAGTTTTTCATATTTAGCTAGTTTTCTCTGCTGATTTAGGTTATCTGTTGTCTCCCGTTCTGTATCTGCTACGTGACACATGTTTTGCATTTGGATGTTGCTTAAATTGTTGTAAGGCATTCGTGGGCAACTTGTCGGAATTACAAGAGATTTTTCAGTGTGACGGGTATACGAGGTGGTACATTACGTGTCATTATACAAATTGTGGGATATGTGTGTTAAAAAGTTAATAACTTAAAAAATAAAATTTTTCACCACTTATATAAAAATACGTGGTGTACCACCCGTGTTATCTATATAATCAAAAATTTCTTCTCTCTTACAACCATTTCACCAACCTTGCTTGCTTAATTCTCACCAAAGTCAACCCCTCTCCCCACAACTACTGGTACAAACCAACAGTATATGTTACCTCAAGCAGTCAATTTGAATTATATATTTAAACAAGTACTTATTAGATTTTTAATTTGACGATCTGATATGTTTCTTGATTAATACGATTGAGAGATTTTTATTACTATTCTAAGCTAGACCAGAAAAAGGAACGATGATTTAAATGTGAAACACTGTTTAAAGATGAAAACTTAGCCACTAATGCAATCCACACTGCTTATAATGTGAATGATAGTTTTACAACATAACATTTGGTCATTTTATCTTAACAGGGAACAAAACTAGAAGAAAGTCTCACAAGAGGGTATGGTGTAGAAAAATACCATGGGAACCTCCAAAAACAAGATTCATATTTAAATAGTAACATGAACATGAAACTCCATGTTCATAATTTCACAAAACCAATCCCAAGCAAATTTCTTGTATGCCATGACTTTGTCCAAGTATAAAGGGACACGTATACAAATATTAAAAGGAAAACTAATTAAAAGAGTTTGAAAACTTTGAGTTTTAACGATAAGGACAAAATAAATGGTAAAGTAAATAGTATCATGATTAACTTTTTAGTGTAAAAATAAGATTTTTCGTTAAAGTAAATAGTACCGAAAGCTTTTCGTTAAAGTTTTCAATATTAAATTCCTGCATTTAGGATTCCCTGAAAAATACTGACATTAATTGTCTTGGAAAATTTCTAATAAAAAAAGGGGAAAAAACAAGAGGGGCAGGGGCAGCTCCACTATGCATGAATCAATCAATCTCAGAAACCCTAATAAAAAAAGGTTGGCTTGCAGACAAAACAGTGAGTGACTATCATTCATCAACTAATTAGATAACTATGAAAATAAAATAATCATGAATTTAGTATTATTATATATCAATATATAATCGAATATTTAAATGCAGTTTGTTCATAAATAGCGTAATTTTGCAGCTGACGGGTTAGTTAAATTGATTTAAATAGCGACAGAGTTTCAGAAGCTTGCGGAGCTTTCTTCTTGTTTAGTTCAAACTCTTTTTTATAACTATTATGGAGTTACTACAACTAGATTAGTTGTTTCTTAGTACTTCTTTTTCTTCTCCAATGTTACCGAATATATATACATATATATATATATATATAGGGTGAAGTGCTGATTTAGTCCCTGAACTATTACCTCAGTGAAAATTAGGTCCCTGAATTATTTTTTCGGTAAAATAAGTCCCTAAATTCATTAAAAATTGCTAATTTCATCCCTACTATTATATTCAAAGCTATTTTATCCAATTTTTCGTCAACTTAAGTCACTTGACACACTTTAGAGTATAATACCATCATTTTCTTGTTTATAAGCCCTTAACATTTCTTATAGGTTGCTAATTTAATGTCTAATTTACCTTCAAAAGTTAACTTTCACTATTTCTTTATGAAAAACCACCAATGTATCCTCCAAAGTTAACTCTATACAGTATTTCTTTATGAAAAGTATCAATCTACCCTCCAATGTGTATCACATGCAAGTAATGTGACTTAAATTGGCGGAAAACTGAATATAGTAGCTTTGAATATAACATTAGGGATGTAATTGGCAGATTTTTATAATTCAGGGACTAATTTTTCTGAAAAAATAGTTTAGGGACCTAATTTTCACTAAGGTGATAATTCAGGGACTAAATTAGCAGTTTACCCATATATATATATATATATATATATATATATATATATATATATAATCGAATAGAATCTAAACTATTAACTGCTCGTTGGGTAGCTGCTCGTCTTGCTCTTGTCCATATTCTAAATTGATAGATTTGTATTGTAATCCCTAGGGTGCAAAGGAAATTAAAATATATTCCTTCATTTCTTTTATCTCCCAGATATTTTCTCTGTTTATTCTATCTTTTTTCTTCATTTCTTAGCTTGGCGGGAGAGAAATTCAAATGTTAATTTTATTAATTAAAGATCTAAGCTTTATTTTTTTATACTGACCCAGTGATTTATAAGATTTGACTTCTCTACAGGTATTTTTGGGATATATAGGAAACCTGAATTCAAAAACAAACAACTTGCAAGCATAGGTGGATACTGATACAAATTATATACAGAACAACTCCCTATGCTCATGAGATATTTTTATTTTTTAGGTAAACGGTCCATTCATTTTCATTCATACTCATTGGACTAGCCCCACACAAGAAGCTAGTCACTAACTAGATATCGAATTAAACACATAAATAATTTATTATCAACAATCATATGAGTTGAACCTAATATCTCTTACTTACAAGCAGGAAAAATCCAAGGGGTTCTATTAGATCCCGGGATCCTAAAGTCAAGAAATACATTGGGGAAGGTCGCCGGAGGACCCTATGGCTATTTGTTATGGGACTTGAGAATACGCACAAATTGTTTGATGCAATGCCTCTTAGGAAAAATTATGCAGGCCTTAACAAGTGGTGCTCAACAAGCCTTGGGACAAGCCTCGGCAACAAGCCTTGGCAAGTGATGCTCGGCATCCAGCCTTGGAAGATATTAATAGAACCAGGTAGATAATGCATACCAATTGCTCGACTAAACGTTTCAATGAAAAAACTGAAAGAAAAATTTGGGCATTGCGCGCACTTGGTGTTTTTTACATTGAGACCCCATGAGTTTAGAGTCCTAAATTCGTAACTGCTTATAAGTGAAGAGAAAGAGATCTATATTTTAACCATTTCCAAACCTAATACAATATGTAACCCTCCCTTCACCCCATAATTAAGCCAACTAGCTCATATTTTTTGTTCATTTTTAACAAGTTTATTAGAGACCTTAGTTTGATTTATTTTCGCATATTTCATTTTGAATCCCTTCACAAAAGGTAAAAGTTGGGTATCTCCGTGTTTTCATATTATTGATAGTCGACCTAATTTTTTTTCAATTTAGACTTTTATTTGATATATTTGTATTATTATTAAAATAATAATACAAACCATATTTATATTTTAATTTAATTAAAAAATAGAGGTTTTGAACTCGAAACTCAACGTTTGAAGATGATATATCAAAATTTGTATTTGAAAAGTAGTTACTTTTTGTCAACCAAAGACGAAATATCAAATATACCTTTCTAACTTTGGTAAAATAAATTAAGGTTGTAAATCAACTTGATACAAAACAATTTGAGGGACTAGTTTTCGACTCATTTTGGCTTGTTCCAGCTAGGTTCATCAAAAGTAACAGTTGAACTCGAACAAAATATTAGGCTTGTTCAAAAATTGAGCCGCACTTGATGAGCTTTGACATATTTGATATAAAGCCCGTGAGCAGCTCGTATGTTTTTATGAGATAGCTCACGTTCACCTGGTTTATTAAAACTTACTCATAGAGGTTAGACATTTTAATCTTATAATTAACCTTCTTCGGATTGATAACAAAAATATCTATGGAATACATCTCTTTTAAGACACGTCTTACTATTATGTTTATTTGTACTTGCTTGATTAATTTTTCAATGTTCATTAAGTAAGCAAAATTAGGTTCGACAGTGGTTAAAAAAAATGAGATGACTTGAGTTGAGTTAAACGCAAGCTCGACCGAGCACAATCCACAAACGAGCCGAACTAAGTTTTTGTAATTAAACTATACGCAAAAGACTATAGGTTTGTTTGGGAGCCGAACTAAGTTTTTGTAATTAAACTATACGCAAAAGACTATAGGTTTGTTTGGAAATGCATTTAAAATAACTAAAAGCGCTTTTGGTGAAATTGATTTTGAGTTTCAAAAGCACTTACTAGATATGTGTTTCTTGCAAGGAGTATTTAAAGTGTTTTTCCAGAATCTAGTTGGATTTTACTAAGGGTTGGTTTAAAAAAAAATTCACCAAAATCGATTTCAATCATTTTAAAAGCACTTCTAAATAAACTTCATGTAACTTAATTAGTTAAGAGCATTTTTTCGAGTTAGACTCTCCTTGCCCTTGTATTGCTATTATAAAAATTAAAATTAAAAAATAAAATCTACTTTTGAAACCTACTCGATCTTCTAAATGGAATAGTGTTCACAGAATTAAAAGAAGGAAAACTAAAATGAATAAGGAAGGCATTAAGTTTTTGTCCCCTTACCGCCTCTGTTTCTGGGCTTTGCTTCGGGCAGCGGGCAGCCTTTGCCCGAATTATCTACCTCTCAACTTCTCAATCAATATTCAATATAAAGCCCTACCAGCAACATATGTATCCGTAAGTGTTAGATCCCGCCTCTTCTCCTCCCCCTCCATCCTTTTTCTAGGGTTTTATTTAGGGCTTTTCAACTCTTACAGAGGTGGGTTTTCCCCCTCCTCCTACCTTATTCACTCCAATAATCCTCTATCTTCTGTGTTCCTTTTTCCTTCCAAAATATGGTAGCTAGGGTTTTTAGTATTACTGCTAATTAACCAGATTGCTTTTTTTTTTTTTCTGCATCTTCAAAAATATATCAGGTTTACTTTTGTTTTTGTGTCTTTTTTTTTCCTTTTGTGTCAGAAATTATCTGAGTTGCAGTCTCCATGCTTAGTGGGGTTTCTTGAAGTGGTAGGTAGTTGTAAGGTTTGATTGAAAAGGCTTTGTTTCCAAAGGCGTGTTTGATCATTTTAAGCTTTTTGGACACTTTTCCAGTCAAATTTTACTTGCTTTATAAAGCATCCAATATATAGGGTTTAGTTTTTCTCTACTTGTTTGTTGAAGTTTTTTTTTCTTCTCTCTTGCTTCTTGGCCACCTTCAAATCCTTCCCCAATTCTTCTTTGCTCTCTTCAACCAATGACTCCGTCTGCAAGAACAAGATCAAAGACAAAAACGACAAGAGAGGCAAAAACAAGAACTCATTTCAAGAAGAAGCTTGGCCGGCCAAAGACTACTACTCGTCAAGATATTGCAACTCCGACGACTTCGCCTTGGAATTCATCCTCCGTGGTCTGCAACGATGCTCCGAAGATTGAAGGTGGCGTAGATGATTTGGAGGCTGTTGACGATGTCTCTACTACAAGTGCCTGCTCCACACCGAAAGCTCAGAGATTTCGGATACCGGAGATTTTGACCTGTCCACCGGCGCCTAAGAAGAAGAGGGTGATTTCATCAAACTTCTTGTTTCGGAGATCTCCAATCGCCTTCTTTGCTCCGCCGGATTTAGAGCTCTTCTTCTGCTTTGCAAATGGGGGTATTTCAGTTTAAATCAAACTTTGTGTTACATTTCGTGGAATATATACATAAATAATCTCCGTAGTTAAGAGATGGTTGTTATCTTTACCATCAAATTAGTTTTAGTTTAGTCTCATGGG
This sequence comes from Heteromeles arbutifolia, assembly GCA_024362995.1. Lineage (NCBI taxonomy): Eukaryota > Viridiplantae > Streptophyta > Magnoliopsida > Rosales > Rosaceae > Heteromeles > Heteromeles arbutifolia. The sequence goes on along the minus strand of JANCRC010000005.1, from coordinate 24,998,400 downwards.
ATGAGATTTTGAGTTGGGAGAAAGCAAATTATTGGCCTTTGCTTTTTCTTTGCCAACTATCTAAGTTGGGTTTTCAATTTCTAGGGTATACTAATCAGTAATTAAATTAGCTGGGGCTTTCCAACTAATTCATTTTAGCCTTTTTGCTTATTTTTTAATGTATTGCTGACCTTCTGAGTTTGGTGAGTGAAATGTAATGGAAGGGTTTGAAGTTTGAGTGTCGTTTGTTAAGTCAAATTAGTAAGAGAAGCATAGACACTTCTTTTATTGTGTGTAAACCCTTCTTAAGTTAATGAAGATTGAAAGTTTATGTAGCCATTTTTAGTATATCTTTTACATGTGATATTCTATAATAATTTTTTTTAGACTGTAGACCGTAAATTCGAACTTAAGTGCAAATTGAAAAGTACATTCTATCCAATTTAGTTAAACTCAAGTCCGCATGGTGCAAATTATTATGAATATGAAAAGGTGTTTGTGGACAATATTGTATCAATATATTGCATCATGACATACCGCTTTGAACGTTGGATTCTTACGGAGAGGATATAATTTTGAAGTGATAATTTCCTCAAAATTCAATTTGTGGGTACCTCTTAAACCCCACTAACTAATCATTTGGCACCACTATTTGTAGTCTAACAAAATTATATAGTCTATATTAACGGCTAATTGTAAACTGATGAGGTCCACCATTCTGATGGAAAAACTAGTGATCAGGCATCTATCTTTTTACTGTAAAAGAGTACTTCCACAAAATGCATGTCTTCCCTTCCTACGTCACTTTTGGAATGCAGCAAGGAGAATATTTCAGTACTTGTGATTTATGGATGGATAATATTTTCCTCATTCCCGGCTGGCTAATTTAGTATCATATTTTTTAGAAAAATTCATTTAATTTAAAGTTTATTAATTTATATAAATAAAAACAATTAATTTGTATATTAAAAAATATTACTTATTACCATATCCGTTAATTTGTTTGACACTTGTAGAAACTAAACAGTTCTACAAATCAAATTTATTGTTTTGCAAAATAATATCAAAATCACGATAAACAAAATAATTATTGGTGTAATTCTTATTATAGGATGAAATGATGCTCGGAAATGAGAGAAATATTGTCATGAATGTATTATGTGGTTGGAATTAAATAATTTATAAACGTAATTTCTGTATAACACAAAAGGATAATACTAAGAAGACCAAAATTTTAAATGAAATTTGAAAATCAAACGATGTGTCATCAATAAAAAAAAAACACGTTAATTAATATTTAAGTAATAATTCAATCATCAACATTTATATCATTTGACTTACAAAATTTGATTTAAAATTTTAATCTCCTTAATACTATTCAATATAAAATAATAATTCATATAATATATATTATACGGTGAAGTGATGCTCGAAAATGAGAGAAGTACCGTCAGGAATGGATTATGTGGTTGGAATTAAATAATTTATAAACGTAATTTCTGTATAATATAAAATACTGCTTGCATAATGGCCTAACAGGGACACAAAGGGACTACGACTCCGCGCGCGCGTGTGTGTATATTCAAGGGTGAGATCCTGTTGTCAGACACTTGGGTCCGAGCTGAGTCCGACATCACACAGAGAATCCAATGAGGGGGCTCGTGCGGGTTCGGATCATTTTCACATTACAGAATCTCAAGAAATTTCTCATCATTCTTTTACCTATACACTTTGTTACTTTGTCCTTCGTGACAAGACTGTAAATCGATTTGGACACTAAGAAGTGAGGGGTTACTCTCTCTTCTACATTACTTTGTCTTTAGTAATTAATTAGTATTATAGTTTAGTGATTTTTTTTTACTTAGATTGTACAAGGGAAATTTGGAAAAATAACCAAATTTTAGACCCCATATAGAATTATAACTAATATTTTAATTTTATGATAATTATAATCAAAACTTGATGTAAAAGTATTAATATACCCTTAATACTAGGGTTTCGCACAACAACCACAACACAACCTTTAAACTACCTTAAAATGTTGAGGATTACTGCAGATTGAGGCCACTGAATTATAGAGGTGCAGACATATTGGTGTTAGCTTTCTCTTTAATTAGCAAGACAAGCTATGAGAATGTTCTTAAGAAGGTACTAATTTCATGGCTAATTATTATATATATTTTTTTAATTAGATACTTGGATTTAGTGTTTAATTGACTAAATTGCATACATTCCGATATATTTTTGCAGTGGATGAAGAAAGAATACGAAATTGCATATGCAAAGTGAATAGTGAAAACAAAAAAGTGATGAAGATTAATTTCTCATTTTAAGATAGTTTAAAGGTTTGTTTTGGTTGTTGTGAGAAACCCTAATATTAAGGGTATATTAGTACTTTTACATCAAGTTTTGGTTATAATTATCATAAAATTAAAATAATGGCTATAATTCTATATGGGATCTAAAATTTGGTTATTTTTCCAAATTTCCCATTGTACAATATGGTGCAGGTTAAAATTTAAAACCTAAATCTTTAGCTTAGAAAATTTAGGTTCTAACTCAGAAACAATTTTTATCTTTTAATAATTTCGGCTTAAAATTTTAGACCAAGATTATTAAATCATGATTTTAACCTAATTTTGGGGGTACTTTTTTAAAGACCCAGATCCTCCCCCACCCCCCCCCCCCCACCCCGGCGCCACCCCCCCGGGGGCCCCCTTCCCAATTCCAACGCCCAATCCCAATTCACCCATCCCTCAATTCCCCCAATTCCAGAATTCCTCAGTCTCTAAATTCTCAATTCCAATTCCATATTCCAATTATACCCCAATTTCATACCTCAACTTGTTTTAAAATTCTCCATACCGCCACAATTTGTTTCAAAATTCAAGCAAGTTTTTAGTATTCTAATACAATTTCAATTGAATTATATTAGACATTGATGGAGATTTATAGTCTATTATTGATATGTTTTATGTTTGTATACTCATTTGATATGCTGGAATTTGGATACTATTTGTTTGTTGGTTAATTGATATATGTTTTTATTAATTGTATCCTAAAGATTTCAGGATTGAGATAGATTGGCACTTGAAGATGAACTTAATATTTATATTCAATTTGCACGTTCTGATAATGATTTTTCTCAATTGCGAAGGATCAGTGATCTTGCTAAAAAAAAGTTGGAGAAAGGGTTGCATCAAACATTTGCATTATTGTGTTGACTTTGGTTTTACTAGTGCAACTACTTCAGTGGAGGTGACATTTTTTCAGTATGAATATCATTAAGGGTCCACTCCGCAACAAAAGGGACATCAACGGTTAAGTGACAGCTTAGTCGTCTACATTGAGGAAAACGTTTTTTCTTGTATTTGTAATGAAGCTATCATGGAATTTTTCAAATTATGAAACCTCGTCGTAACGACTTAACTAGGATTTGGTAGCTTGTAATGTTGTTTTGAGTATGATTATGAGTGAAATGTATTATCATTTAACTTTTCAATGTTATTTTTGTTTATAAATTTTTGATCTTTATCATTGGGATCCCTCAAGTTTAAATTTTGGATCCCTGACTACTCAAGGTTGACAAGATCCAAGTTAATCCAAATCCTTTTTTACATCCTCCACAGAGAAATTAAAAATTAGGAAAACTAATGAAAAAAGCTTAAAAAGTTTTAGTTTTAATAAAAAAAACCATGTTATAAGTTTTGTTTAATGATTAGTACAAGGCCCATATTAAAGTAGTCCAACTAAAAATGGCTCAACTATAATAAATTATGATTTGTCGATTTCACCCCTAACTTTTTTAGGTTGAGTTACAGATTTTCGTCGTTAATGGAGTTCATCGTTGTTTTGTAGACTTTCTTCTTTTTCTTTGAAACAAAAATATAGATCCTCATGCTATTTAATTTATATTTTGTATTATTTCGTTAAAATGTGATCGTCGTTATTATTCATAGTGTATTCGAGGTACTATTTTTCAATTTTTCTTCTACAGTGGAGTTCATCGTTTGTTTCTCCAGAAAATAAATTTGAGATCTATATGCTATTCAATAATAACGATGGGTCACGGTTTTTGGACTGTAAAAATAAACTATTTCTGGATTTTAAGTAACACTGTTTCTGGAATCTAAGTCACTGTTTTTGGAATCTAAGTTATTGTTTATGGATCCAAATGAAATAGACATACTGTTTCTTAAATGTAAGCTAGAAAAGAAATAGTGAAGTTCACTGTATTTGGATTCAAAGCAAAATAAACACCCTGTTTCTTAAATATAATCAACTGATGCATGAAAGAAAAGAAACAATTAAAGGTTAAAACATAGACTGTTTCTGGAATCTAAGTCGTTGTTTCTGAAATCAAAGTTACTGTTTCTGAAATTTAAGTCACTGTTTCTGGAATTTAAGTTACTGTTTTTGGATTTTGGTTCTTTTCTTTCCAAATACAGTGTTTGTTTGTGCACAGGCAAAACAAACACTGTATCTGATTTTTTTTTTCTAGAAACAGTGTTATGTTTTGGGTTTTCCAAAAACAGTTTTATGTTTTGGTTCTTTTTGTTTTCCAGACACTTTTTGGCTGGTTTCTGCCATTAAACTTCTTTGAACTTGTTTCGGCGACTTTGTTCCGATGAATGCTTCCTTTTTCAACTTTGATTTGGTTGTTTTTGAAATGGGGGAATTCGATTTGATAGGAAGACAGGGAGTTATTATGGCGGTTTCGTGCTGGGTTGAGGTTGGTGAAGAGTCATGACAATATTGAATCATTTAGGGGTATTTACGCAAATGTAGATTTGTAGTGGGTTGGGCTTGTAAGTTTGACCCGTGGACAATAGTTTTGGATGATTTTTTATTAAACTTTGAGCCCTTTTAGTTAAATAACATTTTGGGAATTTTTAGTTAAATATTTGTTGGCCCAAGCCTTTTTCATTAAAGCTCCTCTAAAAATAAGAAAAACTAACGAAAAGTTCAAAAAAACTTCCCTTTTAATGAAAAGTCATTTTTAAAGGTATAGTGAATAGTACCAGGTAAAAGTAAAAATGTGATTTTTCGTTAAAAGTTAACAGTACCGGAAGTGTTTCGTTAAAACCCCCTTAAAAATATTGTCATTACGTGTGGACGTATAGGGTGAACCCTATTTAGTTAATGTTTATACTTATATTTTAGGGACATCTTAAAAGTGAAAAAATGGAATAATATTGTCGTACGTGTGGGTTTGACGGAAAGGGAGTAGGATGAGGAGGCAGATGAGCATTGGAATGAGGAACTAAAACAAGGATTATCATATGGTCCCTTAATTATTCTACGTAGAAATTGCATCTCTCTCTCTCTCCCCTAAAGTGGAGAGGTTAATCTTTCAAATCCAATGATGCATGCAGTATCAATCTTCTTCTATCAAATACCGACTTTATAATTTCGTCATGATTTATAAAAGTAAAATTATAATATTATTAACATCTGCAAACTTTTCTAGAATCCGAGGTTGCCCCATCTTTCACTTTTGGGTCAAACTGGTTATACAGCAGCAGTAGCTACACTGCTTAAGATTCTTTGTTCGACTCCTTAATTACTTCTCTATAACTAGTTTAATTTGATCGACTGACAGATGTTCCCTCCTCTCATCTCACGCTCAAAAACTTGCCACCATGTACAAACTTCTCTTTTATCCTCTCCTTGGGAGTAACTTGCATGCAAGCACCGGAGACTATCCATGCAATAATTTTTTGTACAGCAATAAGAGATAAAATTAAGAGAAGTGTGCAGAAGGCAAAAAGTGATTTACAGAAATCACTCACCTTTGGATAAGTAATGCACCTTTGAGGTTAACATGATTGGGTTCAAATCATGATAAAATTAATCCATGTTTCTACCTTATATAAGAGAGAGACTTTTAGGTTTATACTAAACACCTCCTTACAATTTCACTCAAACAACAACACATGTATTTGTTTTTTTTGGAAAAATTAGGTTCTCATCCCTCTTTTTACTACTTCATTGATTAAAACCTCATTCCTTTTTAATTTTTGATTAAGGTTCTTAGGTTTTAATAAACGCTATTAATTATTTCAATAATAAAATATTTTTTATTTCTAAATACATTTATTTAGTGTTAGAAACGTTACATTTAATATATTTATATTTATGGCTAAATTTGTTGTCATATATTTTTATTTTTAGTTTGTACCCATTTTTAATTTGCAACCCTTTTATTAATTTGTACCAATTTTATTTTCAGCTTTAATTTATACCCATATGTTAATTTCTTTTTTTGCCCATATATTTTAAACTTTTATTTGTATTTGTACCCATATTTTTTAAATTTATTTGTACCCATTTTTAATTTTGCTAAATGTACCCATGCTAATTATATGTATTTATGTTTTAAAATATATCAGTAGTTATTTTTTAAAATATGTTAATAATTATGTGGGTACATTATTTTTTTGCTATAATTTTGTGAAGAACAATATTACTCTATTATTGATTTTTAAGTATTTACTATATTTTAAAAATATTATTTGAATTTGGTTAAATTTCATAATTTGAGGGACATTAAATGCATAAATACATGAGTTAAATATCTTAAATGATGCTAAGGACCTCGATCAAAATATTTAAACAAACAAGGTTTTAATCTAACAATTAGGTTAATAAGGGATCGGAACCAAAATGACCCTTGTTTTTTTATTAGTATACTCTAAAAATAAGACATATCAACTATGTCATCCACTCATATATTAACACGCGAAAAAAGAATCACATGACGAGTGTTTTAGATTGACATTAAAATGAATCACACGAAAAAGAATCACATGATGAGTGTTTGATACCTGTTCGATGGACCTATATTCTTACCAGTATATTCAAGCATGCCAAATCTGGTGCACAACATCCAGAACTTCATAGTGAATTGTATAATATTGTCTTCAGGTTATAGAACTCAAGGTCGAGAGTGTTCCTTCCTTGGGCGAAGTCGCTTGATTGAGGAGTTAGAAGCACATTTCACCACATCCATCACATTTAAGACAATCACCCGACTGAGCTCGGTAACGAGTTGGCATGCTTGCATCAGCAATCAACTACCGAAGAACGTAGTTAGCTCTTTAGTTACTTCGGCATGCGCGCCATACAGGCTATGTAATTTTTAAGTAGTAATAACCATTTTGGTTATACCAAAAAAATTATTAATTTTGGGTTTCACTTTTTGTGCTAGATACATAACTAAAGTAATTGTTTCAACATATATATGTGAAATAGGGTAGAAACAAAAAGGTAAAGTCAATGCTTACAAATTTTCCTATTGCTTGTTTGCTCTATGACTTGTGGGGGTAAAAAGTCTGGATTAAGAGAATCTGATTAAAGAGTATCCGATGCTTTGGTTAAAAGGAATGTTTATTAAAAGGCTAAATATGAACCCATTATGTTGTTATGAGGCATGTAGAATCTGGCAATCTGCTAGGACGGTGGGCCGAAGTGTATAAAGAATGCACCCCTTCTTGGGCTTATTTAAGCATCAAAATATCTTTTGATTGAGGAATTATTGTCTAATAATAAAGTACAAATAATTCAACTATTAGTTTGGGACTTGTAATTCAGTTATTCAAGAATATTTACACTTATACTTGAGATCTTGAGTTTGCTTCATTTCTATCTCAATATTGTTGTATCAAACAAAACAAAAAAAACAAAAAAAAAGTATTCAATTACAACCTAGCAGTATGCTCACATGTAGATATCACGTGTACATCTGAGTTGTGCGCATGGTTTTCTCTACTTATATTGACAACGTATCCCCAATAATGACAGTACAATGACAAAAACACTGCCTACATACTATTAATATTAATATGGTGGACATGTGTTATCAATACATTGTCTATCCACTTCATGCGCAAGCCATGTGTACAACCCAAGTGCGCGGGTGACCAAACATCTCTGCTCACAAGTTGGTCTAAAATCTTAACCATGCACAGGTTCTGAAAGAGAGTAAGAAAACGAATCATGAAGCATCGCCATCCATGCTGCAAAAGGACGGTGTAAATTAAAGAATACGCACAATTGAAATGTACCCTAAAGTCTAAAGACTATTTGCTAAAATTTGTGCCATCTTTTATCTAACCTTGTTCAAGCAAAAGCATATATATGGTAGGGTGGGCAATCTTTAAAGAGTACTTACATTGTAATGGCGGGAACTAATTAAGCTTGCTTTTGTTCATTCCAAAATGACATATTTTTGTTTGCGAAAAACTATTGGGTTTAGCGACATTATAATTAGTACTTTGTTGGAATAACAGTAAGTTCTAGGTTTCACTTTCATCGGTAAATTCTGATGACTACTCACATGATGCGAGAACGATAAATATTTGAGTTTTTATCACAAATGGTCTCTGACATTGATCAAACACATCATTTTGGTTCCTGACATTGAAAATCAATAGAAATGGTCCATGAGATTGATCAAACACATCACAAATGGTCATTACGTTAAAAACTCTTTGGACAATTTTCAAAGCTTCGTAACTTAATCGTTTCTTAACCAAATTCGACCTATAATATATCAAAATGAAGATAGGAAAGTGTAGAACAAGATTATACCTATTTGGAAGCCCAGTGGTTTCCGGAGATGGCTGGAAAATAGCCTCAAATGTGACTGGTCCGCGGAAAAACTGGGTAAACTTTAAACGTTCATAACTTCTTCAATAATCAACGAAATCGAGTGATTCAAAAACAAAAATCATACTTCTCGATGAGGCAAAGATAATGGTATCTTTATTGATGGCTAACTCGCCGTAATTTGGCCGGAAAACGGCTCGAAATTGGCTAACTTGAAAATAGTTATCCAATTTCGAGCCGTTTTCCGGCCAAACTACGGCGAGTTAGCCATCAAGAAAGATACCATTCGCTTTGTCTCATCTAGAAGTATGATTTTCATTTTTGAATCACTCGATGTCGTTGATTATTGAAGAAGTTATGAACATTTAAAGTTTACCCAGTTTCCGGCGAGTTTTCCAGTTTTTCTGCGGACCAGTCACATTTGAGGCTATTTTTCGGCCATCTCCGGAAACCATTGGGCTTCCAAATAGGTATAATCTTGTTCTAAACTTTCTTATCTTCATTTTGATATATTATAGGTCGAATTTGGTTAAGAAACGATTGAGTTACGAAGCTTTGAAAATTGTCCAAAGAGTTTTTAACGGAATGACCATTTGTGATGTGTTTGATCAATGTCAGGGACCATTTCTATTGATTTTCAATGTCAAGGACCAAAATGATGTGTTTGATCAATGTCAGGGACCATTTCTGATAAAAACCCTACATATTTATAGTGAGTTTAATTCCGAATTATAACCTCATTGTGGATACTTATTGTATGTGAAATAAGTAATTTGTATATATATATACCTGGCTAGTGTTTTTTTTATATGATAAGTTGATACCTATTTCGTGAAATGGTATATGATCTTATAGTACAAAAATTTGGTGATTATATTTGATGAAGAAACGGATCAACTCTTACTGGCACCTAAAAAATTAAAATAAGTAAAAATACATCCTAGAAAACACTACCTGACGTCGGCAGCTTGCTTGGTGCATGGTAAAGGTTATTTGTACGTGCTTGGTGCTAATTAACATCTCTCTAATTGTAGACGTGAGTCATGTTGGCTGAGTTTTTTCATCTGTGTGGAAGTTTATATATTTATTTCCGTAGTTTAAATAAATTTAATGTAGAATATTGTTTTATTAAAATAAAAAACATCTAAATAGACAACAAAAAGTTTTTTTCTCGATTCTTGGCACTGGTTAATTGAAGAAAGTTGGAGTTCCACCATAAAACTAATTGGCAATATGGGGAGTAGCTCAACTTACTTATAAACCTTTGCAAGATCTCTCCTCCCACCAATGTAGGATTCATTCTCAACATGCCCTCTAATGTGTTGCAAATTTGGACAACACAATTCGGGTGATGTGGAGCTCGTGTGGCCGTTGGGCTTCACATGTGGGACAACCTGCTCTGATACCATGAAGAAAGTTGAGGTTCCACCATAAAACCAATTGACAATATGGGGAGTAACCCAACTTACTAATAAGCTTATGCAAGGTCTCCTCCTACCAATGTGGGATTCATTTTCAGCATGAATCACACGATGGTGGCCAGGAGGAAACTGAAATGTCTCTGTGAGTCTTCCCAACCTCCGAAAAGGTGGACTACCGTGGCTAAGCCACCAACTAGTCCCTTTTTAAAAGAAAAAAAAAATCAGTGCCTAATGATAGAAGGATTCTCCTCCAAATTCCTTGCTTCGTTATCTGCAGATTATAAATACATAGTATATGCAAAAATGCATCCTTTGCTAAAATATGCCAGGGATAATTTTTGTCCGACTTTACTTAGGTCTAGTGCAAAGCAACGTATGTTGAGGGGGCCGATGCATACCCCCAATTTGGAAAAGAGATCATCAAAGAAATCCAAAGTTAACCGAGGTTACTTTGGAACTTTAAGACCAAAGCAACATAAAATTTATCACTCAACTTTTTCTTGACTGTAACAGCTCATGAAAACTTCAATGATTTGTAGTGCAACCTTTTGTATCATTAGCTTGCTTCGCACAGATCGTCTCGAATATCCACCAACTTGTACGAAGAATTTACACATGCTATTGTTTTATAAATACAACATTATGATGATGGTGAATTCGTTCTGTGTAAGATTTTATGCTTAAGTAACCCTAACATATTCTTTTCTCCCTCCTTTTTTCTTTTATTTCTCAGCCGTATCTTCTCTCCCTCTTCTTTCTGTTTTTTTTTTTTTTCTTCTCCCTTTTGCTTCTCCTCTGCGGCCCCATCTTCCTTCTTCTCTCCTTCTTATTTCTTTTTGTTTTTTCCCTCTTCTTTCTTCTCTCCCTCTTCTCGCGCCCTCCTCCTATGCCGCACTGCTCGCAACCACCGCCAATTCTGACTGAGATCGAGATCAACCCATTAAAGAGCAGTATCTCCTCTCTAATATTTTTGATTTCATTTTTGCATTTGTTTGAGCTGCATTTCTGATCTTCGAGGGTTTTTTTTTACAAAATAATAAGCATAATCCTAATTAGAAGACAAAGATGTTAATCAAAGAACTGGGGTCCTTAATTTGCTTTGCTCTCACATCTTCCAGCGATGCAAAACAATAATCATATCCTAGTTATTATTCTTTTTTTATTTTTTATTGTAAAGTAATTTCGTTGAATTTCAATGGGGGGGTTGAAGTGAGAAATATTGAGGCTTTGTTTAACTAACTGGTGGATGCCAATTTGCATAATCTGTGTTTCGGATCCACGACGAGTTTACTTACTTTCTTCCCTTTTCGATTTCGGGTTGCATATCACAATTCATAGGCAGTAATAAGGAATTTTGGATACGGGTAGAGGTGCAATAGCATATATTCTCACACAGTCCGTGATTACAAAGGATCATGTTAGAGTTAAAAAACTATTTTCAGTAAAAAAAAACCGGAATAAAACTGAATCGAACTATAACTTCGTTTTGGTTTTCAGTTTAGGCAAAAAAACCGAACCGAATGAAACTGAATCCACCCCTATTACAATGAACTCGAAGACGACTCAACAAGCTTATCATTAAAGGTGATTTCAAGATTCAAATTCAAGTAATTACAAATGCGATACAGATTCCTTAGCGTATTTCGACCATTATGAAAGACATTTAACACCTTCTCCGTCAGATTCCTCAGAATTAGAAGAGACGCCCTATCCTTGGCATCAACATTAGTTTTAACCGATGGTAGTTCAACGCTCGAGACCGCTCCGCCACCACCTTGGACGCCATTGTTGTCCCCTCCATCCGAATTTGGCAGGACCCCTTGTAGCAGATCACCCCATGACAAGTTAGATGCATTATCTTCCAGTAGAGCACATTCCATCACCAAACTCATTAGCTTGAAACATGTCCATCACATTCCCTGCATCATCTCTATTCCCAGGAATGAATTTTTTTATGTCAAAGGTTAAGTATTCCTTACCTACATGATCGCGCCTATCATAGAGATTGCGTCTTGTCAACTAAAGATTTAGTAACTCGTGTAGTACTCCCTCCTTGTTGGCCGCACCTCCTCTATGACTGCTCGCTCAACTTTTCTCATTTGCTTCCTTCAAAGCAGCAGCCTTATGCTTTACCAGGCTAAGTCGCGAGCTAATCAAAGATTCAACTTGGCAAGATCTTACATTGGAACTGCAAACAGGCGATGGATTATTACTTGAAGTTGTAGGCAAATAAAGTGCCTTTTTTATGAATGGCAACTTCTCTTTAGGAGCCAAGGGCTGCTGACGTGAAGATTAGTAGCTAAGGTAGATTCATCCCTCTCTGCAGAAGTGAGATCCCTCTTCAGGTTAAACCTTGCTAGCATCGTCTCTTAAGCTTCTCTTGGAGCCAGACTTCTTGCCCTTGTCGTTCGCAATAATTCCACGCGTCGCATCAACTTCGAAGAGCTCGTCTCCATCAACTTGCATTAAGCTACCACCTCAGCTGGGGAGAGATCCCTCGAATGGTGCCGCATGGGACTCAACAACCTCCTCCACCTGGGTTATTCCTCCAGAACGCCTAAGGCGCGACATAATTTCCTCATATCTGGTACAACATCGATCTTTCTCGCAAAACATGCATCTGTAGATACAAGCAAGGATGATCAACGACTACACATTATGACTCGCAACAAAGGTGCAAAACGAGAAAATCAAGTAAAGCATAAGGTACAAATATTTACCAATATTAAAATTGCCGCAAATTTGCATCATTGCAAGTTCATCAGTTTCTCAGTTCCCGCTGATCTCCAACGTGGCATTCCTCCACTGATGGTCGCCCATGCTCAATTCGATGAAGATCTTGTGAACTGGTTTCAACTATGTGTACTTCTTGTTTGGGTTAATATTTAAACCTTGGGCTATCAGGAAGGGAAGCCCAAAAAAGAATGCAAGAAGGAGGTTCGGCCCGAAGCCCATCGCCTAAGCCCGGACTATCGATTTCAAGATTTATGAGCACTCTCCCATTAAATGCAACGGCTAGTGGCCTGTAAGAAGTGACTGGTGATGAAAATCAACCTACTCTCAGCCCAAAAGCACTTTCTGAATGGCAGAGCATGTAAATTACCGATGAGTCATTACCCCTCAGTTGCTTTCGGCCAGGAACAAAGTTGCAAGGAGTCGGGCCAATTTGCCTATAAAAGGAGGAAGAGGGCCCAGAGATAAGGACACTCAACCAATCAAATTAACAAACATACAAACTCTGCTCTCAAGCCAGATTTGCATCCAAAAGCTGTAATCACCTTAGATTCAGTCCCCTTTGTAGCGACAAACTATCTCTTCAAGTTTAAAAGCTTTGCTACTTTCTCCAAACACTGTAGTATCGATTCTCTTATGTAAACTTGTTTACCATCCATCTTCCCTTAAATCCCCAAATCCTTGTAGTTACAAAGAAGAGAAACTGCAAGAGGTCTAGCCTTGCCGAACAAGGTTTAATCTTGTCCGACTCTCTTTGTTTTGTCTTTCAGTTAGTAGATCTAGTGTTGTAATGCATTCCCCAATATATATTCAAGTCATTTCAAGTCTTTTAATGATCCATAGCTCAACTTACCCTCAGATCTGGTTTGGTTAATGGTTTTACCATCTTAAAAGTGAATCAACTTAATGACTTGATCAGATCTGGACCTCCGACCCTTTTACCATACAAGACAAATAAAAGTCCTTGATCTCAAGGCATAAAAAACAACTTAATGTGGACATAACCCATCCATGACAATCCTTTGATAATAAGAAGTCATAATAACTTGAGGCGCAAGTAATCGGCTTAAATCTACTTATATTACATCTGCCATACAGAGATGGCAGTGGCATGCCTTTGCGCTTAAGCTAGTTTTGATTGCAAGCCTCACGGCCTATACCTAAGGCCCGACAAAGGCACCTTTCAGAACTAACTATGTCCTCTTCTTGTAGTCCGATGAACAAGCAAGAGCCCGATAGCCAACCAGAGTGTCAACTCCTTGGGGAACTGTGTGCTCGAGCCAGGAACGCCCACCAGCATAATTCCTGCCTGAACACTTCTCAAACCTGCTAACTTCGAAAAGTAGAAGAATTCTTGGAAAGTTAGCCACAGATTGAAAAACTCACTCAGGTTCAAGAAACTTAACATGTATTTATACGCGTTCAGAGATCACTGAGCAGCCATGTATCTCGTCGCGCAGAGCACCTCCTTAACCAATCTCAAATGAAGCGAAAAACACGTTATTTATGTGGAATCAATTGCACAACCTTCAACCAAAGTCCCTTGATTTTCTTCACTACTGTCTAGAATTTCTGTGAGGCTGGACAACACAAGCACATACCAACTATAACTGGGTTTGGAATGGGAAGCAAGTTTCCAACGAGAAGGATGTTTTCGACGGTAACGAAGTTTGAGCAAACGCCGGAGAGAGAGTGAGTGTTTTTGGAGGAAGACAAGACTTATTAAAGACGATAAGTGTTGATGTCAGGGGCAGTTTAAATCCCAAGGAATTTTGAATTTATGTCGGGTACCATTTCAATTAAGCGATGTGTCATTTATGACTTAGTTTCATCCTATGCTCATTATGATGGATTTGTTTTCAGCTGTTCAATTTTCATCCAACGACCCACATCCCATCCGCACGTAAGGCCATCTCCAACCGAGGGCTGGCCAGAGGGCTCGTTTTAGCCCTCTGGCCCTCCAAGATATTAATATTTTAATGAATAGTATAGGGCCGTATTTGCTTCCATCTCCAACCGAGGGCCAAAAGACCATAGGGCTCGTTTTAGCCTTGTCACAAAAAACTGTCTCCAACTGAGGTCCAAAAGGCCATAGGGCCAAACATAATTTATTATTTAAATTTAAAAACTACAACAACTTAAATTTAAAAACTACAACGGTAACTGGCCCAAAAACCAAAAAAATTAGAACTTAAATTTAATGAATGGTTTAGGTATTTATAGGAAAAAAAATTAGAATTTTTAAGAATTTAAAAAAAAAATTGGCCCAAAAAACCAAAAAAAAAAAAGTTAATAATAATAATAATTTGAATACAATGGCTAGTCAGCTAGCCGTTGGATTCAAATTTTTGTTTAAGCATTTCTGTCGGTTATATCCGATAGGATTTTTTGAATTTCTGGCCAGCCCCGAGCTGGCTGGCTGGTTGCATGCGGCCAGCCCTTTGGCCCTTTCAGATTCCGTGGGGCCCACGAGCCCTCTAGCCTAGCCCTCGGTTGGAGACAATTTTCAAGCTATTTTCAGCCCTCTGACCCTCTGTACCCTTCGGTTGGAGATGACCTAAGGTCTGCAAAGTTCCATCTGCACCTTAGAAAATGCGGTTGCTGGATCATATTGATGGGATTGGGCCATAAATGGAATTGGGCCCGTAGATGGGCCCAAGGTCTAAAATATCGATGATATCGGAAATATCGATAGTCTAAAAACACGGAAATTTCGATGGAAATATCGGGATATTATCGATATCGATAAAAATTGAATAAAAACCACGGAAATTGTAAGAAAAACTTGGAAATTTTTATTGAAACTTTGTAGGATGTTTATTTAGTCAATTATCTATTAGTTTATCACAAAAAATTAGAAGGAAATGCATTGCATGATGGATTTAACTGATTTAAGTTGATTATATAGCGAGCTGGCAAACATTGTGAGTGTAGAAAATATGTAGTAATTAATAAAAGAAGTTTAAACACACCATAATCATTTATATATAATGAATTAGTACAATATTTTACACTTTATATTACACCATAATCATTTAAATCTCTACCGTTCATTCCTACTGATTACCCTCTATCTTATTCTCAGAGTCAGACCTAATTCACCCAACCCTCCCCTCTCCTTCTCTTTCTTATTCTCAGACTCCACTTCGAGTTTCCTCCTTCGGTCCTCCCTCGATCTCTCATCTCTCTCGATCTCAAAGACTTGATCTCCTCTCTTTCGATCTCATCCCTCTCTCCCACAGTCTCTCTCTCTCTCTCCCCTATCTCACCCACCCTAAACCCAGCCGTCGACACGATCTCCTCCATCTCGATCTCTTTCCCACAGTCTCTCTCTCTCTCCCATCTCACCCGCCCTAAACCTAGCCGTCGACACCACTCCATAACCGCCTTGTAAACCACCTTGTTCTATGGAGAAGTCGTGCCGTTAGTCCCAGTCGTCGAGTCGTAACTGTCGCGTCGTCGCAAATCAATGGATGTGGAGAAACTGAGCAGAGGCAGCGGACACCGGACGATGGACCGGAACTCATCGTAGTCGTCGGTGAGGAGGACGACATTGTCCCAACCATCTTGGATTCGTGAGGAAGACGACGTTCCCAGGCTCCTACTTCTCTTCTTCTCGGCATGTAATTTCATTTTTGTACTGAATTCGAATTTGGGGATTTAGGAATTAGGGATTCAATTAATTTTGCTTGAAAAAATCATAAAAATGTTGGGGATTTAGCTTAATTAGGGATTCATCTCGCGACTTTTCAGCTTTTATTTAAAGTATTTTTGAGTTTTATATTGCGATATTATCGTTATTATCGATAATATCGCGAACTGAAAAAAATGATATTATCGACGAAATATCGTCGATAATATCGATATTTTAGACCTTGGATGGGCCTAACCCGTACCGTTTTATTACATTTACCTGTTTTCTCTCGTGTTAGAGTGATGACTCATACTAGTTCTTGATTGTTTATTAGCCGTGGGCCACACTATTCTCACCAACAGGTAATGCAATACAACGCACCTTCCAGGTTGCCACCATATTCTTGCCGCGGAAATGTCAAATTTACGGAGACACGTGGCAGACGCTGCTACCATTCCATCCAGTGAGCTCCACGTGGGCCTTATTGTAATTTCATTATTTTTGTATGTTTTCGCTCCAAAATTTCCTGCGAAAACGTCACCAGGGTGGACCCCTCCTCTCCCGCTGCCGTAACTTTACAACCTACAACCGGATCAACCGGTTCCATTCTCTCGATCCTCCGGTTCTCCCAGATAAGAGACTTCAATACCCAAAACCGGTCTAGAGAGTTCCAGGTTGGGATAATCCACGTGTTGGTTAATTAAACTCTTAGAGCAACGAGGTGAGGTGGGTCCCGTGGTGGGTGACGAAATCATAGCCTTGGAGTGGAAATAAAATAGGAGTGCTCTTCCAGTACAGTTAAATACACAGTGAGATTACATGGAATTGCAGAGAAATTGTGAGATTCCGAGGCCCAAAATCTAGGGTTTTGTTTGGGATTGGCTTTTCTCTCAGCAAGTAAGTCTTCTAAGATTTTTCAATAATTTTAAAATTGGGATTACGAATTTTTGACCTTTCGATTATTAAATTGGAATTTATTTGTGTGGTTGATTTCTAGGGTTTGTGAGAATTGGGGGTTTTGATTTAGTTATGTTTTATTGCATGCAATTGTGATTTTGGTATGTTTAGGGTTTTTGGAATTCGAGATTGTTTCTGGGGTCGGAGAATTTTGATTGTGGTCTGTGTGGTTCCTGAGAAAAAAAGAGGAAATTTTTGGTTTGCAACTGTTAAGTCTTTGTTAATTGTATGTCCAGATTACTTCATCCAATTGAGTTTCATGATTGATACTGTATCTGGAGTATCATTTTTTTAAACGGGGAGTGTATTCTTCAGTATTGAATTTCTATAATAACTTAAGTAAATGGTGATTATTTAGAAGTTAATTATGAGTTAATATTTTTGGAGATCAGTTAATTAAAAGGAATAATTTGGTTGAGCGTAATGCAATTGTTCTGCCTAATTTATGGGAAACAACCAATATAAAGCATAGAACTTTCAGTGTTTTTTTGTTTTGTTTTTGAATTGCTAGATATTTATGGAGTGAGAGGAGAAAGTGGATTTTAATCTTTTGTTTTGTTGAAATGTGTAAAGTGGTGAGGAAACGTCTCTTGCTTAGTTCAGCTTTACCATTTCTGGCTTCAGTTGGTTATGTTTTTGACAACTTGAAGTGAAAATGAGTTTAAACACGGGTTCGCTACATTCTACTTTTGTTTACTTTTCTCGTTGACGGTTGAATCTTTGTATACTGAGTTTTTGGGAGTTTTTCTAGCTTGCTAATTTGAGGGGTTGCATTTTTTTCTCATCTTTTAAGCCAAGAGGCGTGCACGTGTTGGCCTTGAAGATCACATATTAACTGAATTCTCAAGAAAGTGGTGGTCAATTTGTTGGTACCTTATTTTTCTTCATCACCCCTTATGGTTTTGTTTGTGGCTGCATGTTTTGATTCTCTTTTTGTACTTCGTTATATGTAGAATTAAGATTTGGTCTCCATCTAAGGAAATTTGAGGCATGCAGCCAAAATCTGAAGCTGAAAATCGACTACATGCTCATACCATCCCACCAAGCAGTGTTTATTCGGAACCATGGTGGCAGAGTGTTGGATATAATCCCATCTCCCCAACTGGAACTGGGAGGAATGCATCCAACTCATCTTCGTTAGATTGCCCAAATGGTCGGTCAGAGTCTAATGATTATCAATCTTTGTCCAATGATGAGGCAAATGAAGATGATGATGATACTGCCAAAGATTCACATATTACATCTCCAAGATCAGGTAGCACTTCCTATTATATCTGGGATTGGGTATGATGCTTTTCCCCCCCTCTTAGTTGGATTCAGTTTTTAATATTTTGTTTCAACTTCAGCTGGAAATTATGGGCAAGACCACCACAATGTAAAGCATGCTGGATCCAGTGTACCTGCAGTGCGTGATGATTGCCTTGCGCAACCACCACAGCTTGAACTTGTTGGTCACTCTATTGTAAGTTCATATTACCTTCTTAAAGATTTATTGCCTCAGAACTAGTCCGACTCTTGCTGATAGTCATCAAAAATTGGATTCTGTAATGTTGAAGTTCAGGTACTCGTACTTGCATGTTTTTGGAATATAAGAGTCCTAGCTTTTATGCATTCGTTTGTAGGCTTGTGCTTCAAATCCTTATCAGGATCCTTATTATGGTGGAATGATGGCAGCTTATGGACATCCACCTTTGGTATGTTAAACAGTAATATCCTTGTGTGCAATACCATCTTACATGTCATGTTGGATTTTTGTGTTTTTATTTTCCGTGCAATGATGTAATGGTTCAGTAACTTCAGTTTCTGCAGATGTTATACTTACCTTACTGACTCCAACCGTCTGTATTTCTAAATGTATTTAAGCATTTACTGACAGTTCATTTTCTTCAGTTATTTTTCAATTCTATGACATGATTTTTTTTCTGATCTGACTGGTTTACTAAAACTAAAAGATTTTTCTGTTTTTTCTTATTGTTTTGCAGTCGTATTCTTCTTAATGTTTTTCTCCATACTATTGGGTGGCTTATGTGCATCCTCAGAGTAGTTTGAGTTGTCCACTTTTGCGTACATCCTACAATGGGTTAGCTAGGAATTGGTGGAATGTTATAAGATTATAGAATTTCAACAAATTTGGATGGGGAGGAGCAATGGAGATAATGAAATAATCTTATCAATCAAGTCTATGGAGAGAAAATCCCAAGACTAATCACAAATCCTACAATAGAACTTTTTTATTTAAAGAAAACTACCTATGACAATACTAGAATCCATAAAATTGTAAAATATACAAGTTTTAAAAAGTCAATCTAAGAGTTCATGTTGACTGTTGTTAACAATCAATTTTATTTTGGCTCTTGGGAGTATTGAATATTTTTGTCTTCTTAGAGTTTCTTACCATTGAGTCAGACTGTGTTTCTAGAAGTCTGGGAATTCAGTTTGAAGACTACCAATAAGGCTATCTTCTGTAAAGTAAATCAGAGCAGATCAGATATTGGATAGTAAAAAGTTTCTTTTGGTTTTTTAGAAGTATTGAATGTCTTAGTTTTCTTACGAGTCTCCTTCCTCGTAATTAGACCAAGTATGTCTACGAGTCTGTGAAGACTATAAAGAAAGCTGTCTTCTATAATGCAAATTAGTTTTGGATTCACAAAAGTGTTGTTGAAGGGCTTGGTGCCTTGATGTGCCCTCGTGCATTTTCTTGTGTCATCTCATCTGTGTAGTCTATATAACTCTAATTTCTCTAAGTCTGAGTTTGGATGAGGGACTTCCAAGCCCCAAGGGATTTAGGCTAAGTGAGGAAGAAACACACTACAGAACATTAGGAATGAAGGATTAGAAACGCACTCCATCATCATTGAAAAGGTATGCAGGAGGGATTTGCAAATGACTACTTGGAAGTAGTCATTTGCAAATCCCTCCTGCATACCTTTTCAATGATCATGGAGTGCATTTCTATTGCCTCCTATCAAGATTTTGTGATCTATTCCTTACTAACTTGACCTCAAACCCTTGGAATTTGGAAGTCCCTCACCCAAACTTAGCCTAAATTTACAGCAGTCCTAAATCTTTTGTTTTTTCCTGGTTTTCTTTTATGTCTAAGTCTTTCGCCATCTAAAGCCTACCACAATCTTGGTTAGAAGCCCACTTTGTGTTGTTTTGCATCACAGTGGTAGCGGTGAAAAACAGATTAGTTATAACATTGAACCCGTTCAAATTACGTTTCTTGGGTATGATATCGATTTAATCTTGGTGCATTTGGAAGTTTATGTAGTAGTAAATCTTATGGTATGTAAATGTGTGAGACTGTTAAATGCTGTTTCAACTGGTCAGGGTTATCCTCCTTTTCTTGGAATGCCGCATGCTAGAATGCCATTGCCTCTTGAGATGGCTCAGGAACCTGTGTATGTAAATGCAAAACAATACCAAGGTATTCTCAGGCGAAGGCAGGCACGTGCAAAAGCAGAACTTGAAAGGAAGCTAATAAAAGTCAGGAAGGTAGAACCCATACACAAGTATTTGTACTATAAATATGTTATATTTCATATAGATGTAATGTATATATGCTTCATGTGCCTGTGAACCGTATCTCTCACTTTTGGTAAGACATTTATTGGGCCTGTTCTCTTTGGTTATAGAAAATATTGACTTTTTGACTTTTACATAATCACAATTCAATTGAAGCTTTGTGATTGTTTGAAAAGTGGTTTAAGAATTGTCTGAGTGCTCACTTTTGTGTATATCACTAAAGCTTACATAGTTGTACAATGTGTGGTCTTTGGTACACCTCCATAACAGGAACAACTTCTATGACTTGTGCACTGTCCAGTCTCTATTGCGTCAATGAACTTATTCGGCTGTCTACTCTGTTTCTTTCCATCAAAAGATTTGCATGCTCCTTAAAGTTTATGCATTGGTGTCATTGTAATTGAGTTTTTAATAATGTAAATTAGATAAATATGCCTACCTGAATATGGCTATGCAATGTCCGTGAAGTATGTGTAGAGGGATGCATTGTCACCTGCACTCTGCCAATGGAAGTATGTGCTTGCTTAGGATATACATTTATGGTTTGACATGTGAAGTACATGTCGTTACTATGGAGCTTTCAATTGCTGTGTTACCCATATTTGGTATCAGTTTGGTAAAAGTCTGTTTGTCTAGTGTGGTAAGATTAATGTGTAATTGTAGGTTGCTTATTGTAAGAGTCTGAGGATATATGTGGCCGTATGATGATAATTTTATTTCAGCCGATGTATTCCAACTCAAATTGTTAGTGTTTGTGTTTCTATGTAATATGAATAGCTTGCAAGCATATAAACTTTGGTAAATTGTTCTTTAATTTCATTTTCTACAGCCGTATCTTCATGAATCACGACATCAACATGCTATGAGAAGGGCGAGAGGTACTGGAGGACGTTTTGCAAAGAAACCTAATGGTGATACTTCAAACAGCACTGGACACGAAAAGGGTACAAGTTCTGGTCCAGCCCACTCATCACAATCTGGCAGTTCATCGGGTTCAGAACCCTTTCCGTCAGATTCTGCCGAAACATGGAATTCCCCCAATAGTCAACGGGAAGCAAGAGGTTCCCAAGTGCACGATGCGTATGCGGCTCACAATTATGCAAATGGTAGTGGCTGCTACCAGCCCCATGGTGGCTTGCAGGCTTCAATATATCCTTCATACTCGGGCAAGAGAGGGGAAGAAGGAGATTGTACAGGCCAGCAACGGGGAAGCATATCTTCGAACCAGGCCTCACAAAGGCGTCTTGCCATCCAGTGAACTGCTGGAGGCAGATGCTGTGGACCCTACCAGAAACGGGGCAGTCCCCCTTGGATCTCGTTGGCAATGTGTTTGCCAGGCGGCAATTCATTCTTGGCTGTGTTCTTGCACTCGAGGCATAAATGTAGGGAAGGAGAGATATTGAAGGGTCATTTGGCGTCGGTGAAGTCCTTTTGACTCTTTCATTACGTCGTTTCCTACTTCTGCCTAATGTAGAGAGTAGTTTTCAGTAATTCTAAGTACATACGAAAGACGGAAAGACGGAAATTTAAACGAGCCGTACTCTTGTTTAATGCATCAACCATCTTGTGTATTATGTTTGTCACCTTCATTTTGAGATGTGCGGTTGGCAAGAGATTGGAATTTCAGTTGTTTTTCGGTTGTCGTCGATTAACTGCTTGTTCAGTATACTTATGGCTGCCGGAGATTTTGAGTATTATTCCCCTGCATGATAATCCTATTCGGATCCACCTGTCCGTTTCATAGGATGTAATTTGCAGATTTTCCAAACTGCATGGACGTCTCATCTTTTAGAAATTGAACATTCCTCGGGTGTTTAGGAACTTTTTCAAGTTTTAAAGAGCGATTCCTGGTATCGTTATGAATCCGTTTGGTAACCATTTCGATTTTAGTGTTGAAGTTTTCACTTTTGTGTTACAAATAGAAAAATGTCTGTTGGAAATCAGACAACGAAAACTTAAATTTAAAAATCTAAAACAATTTTAAGCTTGCTTTCACTTTCAAGTTTTTGTTTGATTCATATAATCTCGCTTAACACCAGTTCCGTCCTTTACGCTGCATTATGTAGTTGTCCCAACAAAGCACGAACGAAAAAGTGAAAACTAAAAACGAAAATACAAAACGGTCATCTGCTTAGTAACAAATAATATTCCGAAAAGCCTAGTAATATTTGTGTATTACCCAGAGTAATAACCCGATAATTACAATCCAAGTAGTCATGTAGGAGCCAACTACTAAACCTTACAAAAAATTTCACAGATTCTTAATCCAAGAACAATTCTGTAACTAATTGCTTTATTGTCTGATACACGGTTTTACACTCGACTTTAAAGGGAAAGGGCAACGAGAAGGCGGTGTGTTCTTTCGGGTATTGCATAGTTTATATGTCGTCGTGTTTTTGTTCATCACTGTTGTCTCGGTTTTCTTCACTACTATCTAGGTTTTCGTCATTGTTCTCTAGATTTTCACTTACTTCTGCATCGTACTGCACTCTGAAAGTTTCTGCATCGATGCCGTCAGGTGGTGTCACCTCTTCCTCGGTTGCATTGCTAGGCTCTGTCCCGTTGACCACAGTTTGCTGCTTCTCCATCATCCCAGAAAGCGCCAATCTTGGAGACCACTCGATAACATCATCGATAATGTTAGATACACGTTTCTGGTACCTGCAACAATGTAGAGTTAACCATTAGTATGATACGCAACACCAAGAAGCAGAAAATAGTATCAGCATGTTCGCAGGCTGAGGATCCATGATTGCGTATTTAGGGTCCCAACAAAAGATTAAATATAAAGAAAAAGGTCTTCAAATTATTGTGGATCTGAAAGTTTTTAAATTTTGTCATGTTTAGCCACAATTCGTCCCCCTCCCCTCCATTACGGTTTATTTGGTCGGTTTAGAACTCACCTGGCTCTGGCAGCTTCATCAGGAGCATGGTGTCTCAGCAGCAATATGACCAGCACTGCAACTGCCGCATAGAAAACCCTTGTTGTCCACTTTGGTCGCTCCTCCTCATCCTTCTTGGGCCAGAAACGGAATAGTTCTCTCAAAGTAGCTTCCTCAGCGAGAATGTTCGGGAAAAACCAAACTCGCTTTCCCAGAACAATATATAGAACTCCAAATATTGTACCCCTCACTGGAAATTAAAAAAACACAAAACAAAATTAAATGTTTATGTTCGACATGAAAGAGAACAGATCACTAAAAGCAACGATCATTTGCATTATTAACCCTTCAACCCACATCAAGGAACTAAAACGCTGCAGAAAAAATCTAGATACAAATTGGTGAGGATTCTAGATGCCCATATAAGGTATTCTAGAAAGATGATACCCCATTCAAAGAAATGAAAGTGTAAAACAGAAATTTGTAAGATCTTTACGCCAAGATGATGCCAAATCCTTATAGTAAAAACAAATGTAAGGGTGGCTGTGTTTGCATGCATATGTTTACAAAGAATGAGATATAAACCTAGAATCTACAGATTCGCATCGTAATCAATTACGTTTGTATACTGAGACATACTTCAGAGACTAAAAACAAACAAAAGAACCTGTTGATTTACAAAAAGGTTTAAGTCCAACAGTATTTAGCATAGAACATCAAGAATCATAAGATGCATGATTCTTGAAAGGCAAAATGGCATAAGAAAATTAGTCCCAATATTTAGCAAAGGTAAAAAAGGAAAAACAAAAATGTGTTGAGGAATCCTAAAAACTTTACAAACTAGTAAAAATCTGCCTCTTGTTGACAACCAACGACAAAAGTTTCTGCCATCATTGAAAGTAACATTTACTTATCTTTCACAGGGGTGAAAGATGATAGTCCCTCGTACAATAATGCGATACTCGTAATAGGCAAGGAACGCTAATCAAAAGCTGAAAAGGACTACAGGCAGCGTAGTGCTTAATGTAGATGTGGCATACCCTATTTAATTAGAACCCCCATCTTAATGCGCTCTGCTAGACATCGGCAAATAGGTGGGCCTTTAAATAACTAGCTATGTCTCTGTCCATCTCATCAAAGTTGTGTACTTTCCATGTGCCCCATTTATACTGCAGACCTAGTAAAATCTACTAGCTTCAAGATTTGATATCTTGATTTAAAGGCGTCACACTTCAAATGCTTGTGTAGTCATCCTCACAAGATTAAGGAATGGAATGCATAGGTATAAAAGTATTAAGTGAGAAAGTATATAACCTAACTAAATCTGGGTATTCTATAAACATATAAGCATAGTTGTACTAGCATGTCACTGACTCTATACAGCCTGATATATATATATATATATGTATATATGTATATGTATATATGTATATATATGTATTTATATATGTATATATATGTATATGTATATGTATATATGTATATGTATGTATATGTATATATGTATATATGTATAGATGTATATAGATGTATATGTATATATGTATATAGATGTATATGTATATATGTATATAGATGTATATGTATATATGTACATAGATGTGTGTATATATGTATATGTATACGTATGTATGTATATATATGTAACGTATGTATGTATATATATGTATACGTATGTATGTATATATATGTATATGTATATATGTATATATATGTCAATTGCAAGGCATATTGCTGTCCACCACATCACTAATGTGCAAAATTGTCGCTATATCCAGCACAGCAGTAAGTGTAATAAAATAGTGACCATTTTGAATAGGGGTGGTATGAACATAATTTATACTCTAATATCCACATCACTGTAAACCAATAAGACTTAAGAAAATGTAAAGTTCCTAATGATATTTTAAACTAAAAACAAATGACCAGAAGTTCAGAACTTACAAACTAGTAGAGAAAAAAAAAGTAGCAGGACCCCGAGACATGAGTAGAGTAT
This sequence comes from Heteromeles arbutifolia, assembly GCA_024362995.1. Taxonomy (NCBI): domain Eukaryota; kingdom Viridiplantae; phylum Streptophyta; class Magnoliopsida; order Rosales; family Rosaceae; genus Heteromeles; species Heteromeles arbutifolia. The sequence goes on along the minus strand of JANCRC010000005.1, from coordinate 24,972,663 downwards.
TAGTAGCTTGCACCGATGCGGATATACAGGAAACAAGCATATTGCCAATGTAACCACCGGCCAGAAAAATGAAAGAAGTGTCTGCCAGAGAGGCCTTCGTTTTACAAAAGTCCATGCAAAGAAGGCATCATTCTCAGAAAATACTTGGTCCTGCAAATAACAATAAACCATTTACCAGATGTGGTGTGTGGTGGTTAGAAAATACATGAAGAGAAGAAAGCACACTGAAAGACAAGATTTAAACATAAGTAACCCTACTAAAGGGACATTTCAAAACACTTTTGAGTAAGTTCACCCATTTCCTCCATAGTTTTCAATGTTTTATAAACATAAAATCAAAATATTGTAATCTAAAGTAAAAAGTACAAAAGGGTATGATAATATCACCACATGTAAACAGTACACAAGTACAAAGTAAACATAAAAAGCGTAGTATGATCATAAAGAGTAGGAGTACATAGGCAATGCAGATATACTGAAACAGAAAAGCTGGATTTAGTCACCTTAAGTGGTTCCTAAGATGAAACGAAAAAACTAAAAGGCAGAGCCTGCAACTGCAAGGGCAGCAAGCTACTTGTACAAGAGCAATTAAGAGGTTAGCTTACCGGAAAGATCTCCAAATGTGCAGGCCATGTAGACAACTTTCTCTTCCCAGGACGAAGAGTTTTCACCACACGATCACAGCGCACCAGAAGATTCTTTCTCAGTAAAGCATCGGCAATATCTTCAGCTTCTAGATTTCTATCTGATTCTAGAATATCTTTAACATCAGGATGATTTCTCAAAAAGCTTACAAAATCCTTTCCCCTGAAATATTCCACTCGTGTCTCCTGTAGAACAGCCCACCTAGACACCAAATCCTTATTGTCTCTCACCTTCTCAGCAAACAACTGGAACACATCTTTCTGGGTAGCTTGTTTCTGAATGGAAATCGCGAGGCAATCAGCACACAATGAAATATTGGCAGGCTATAGCAACGGAAACCAGTTGGCCAAAACCTATCTTTCCTTGAAAAAAAAATTCCAAAACAAAATTGGACAAAGATAATAATCAAGCCGAGCTATATCCAAAAGAAACAATAACTTTCTCGCCACTGATTACTAATTACCTAAGGTTGAGATAATCAAGTGATAAAGAGAAGCTGAAGGACATTATAAGCAGTCGTGCACACTAACAAATTAAATTCATTTTAAGTATCACTATGTAGGCAACACCATCTAATTCTACAATGCAGAATATTCCAAAATCTCAATATCTGAGCTATGTATGGATTTGTTTTGGAATTGGTCTGAGGCTGCCGACTCCGGAATTGAAGTTTGCATGCTATAGAGAAGACTAAAATCATGCAAGAAAACTTAAATTCACAACAGCACATAATAGAAACACAAAGTTATCATCTGGTTGAAGGAATTCAGTTCTATCACAGATTCACAGTCTCCAGTATTTACAGTATCGGAGAAAATATAAGGAATCCCAACGTCCACAAATTTGCTATCCTCCACTTACAATGCAATCCAATGATAAGACACATAGTCCGCATTCAAAAAATTTCATGTTGGATAGAAAAAAAACAAGGATACCACACTCAGGAGACATTGACGACAAATGGAGGTCCACTGTAAATTGCTTAGGGCTCGTTTGATAACCATTTGGTTTTTGGTTTTCACTTTTTGTGCTTGGGATATGGAGTAAGTATATGGTGGAAAGTAAAGACGAAAAAGAGTGGAGAAATGACTGATGGAGAGATGTAGAAGGAATCCATAAGGAAGGGTACACAAAAGAAAACTAAAAACAAAAGACTATTTCAAAAATATTTCAAGTAGCTTTTAGTTTAAAGGTTTTGTTTTTATTCATTCTTCTTTGTTTTTTACCCTCCCTCCCACCATTCTTCTTAATCCCTCCCTTATACTTTTCCCATATCTCAAGCACAAAAAGTGAAAACTAAAAACCAAAAACGAAAAACCAAGTGGTTCCCAAACGGGCCCTTAACTTATAGTGAAGATGTAGTGATAAAGAAAGTACTTAGTAAGAGTTTCTCTTCAAGAACAGTCCTAGAATTAGCACCCCATCTACGATGTCTTTTCATTGCTCACACAACATAGGTAAAACAATTCCAATTTGGTCATGCAAGAGAAACAATGTGATCATCGAACATTTTCTGATCCGCTTGCAGTGCCTCCTTACGCTTTACCGCTTTCTGTTTTCTTTTGCTCTGAAGAATGTCTTTCCTTTTTTAGGCTAAACCAGGTTGCTAATACCGAAATCCCTGCCTCTCTACTAGGTTAAAGATGCCCAATAACAGAAATAAGGAATACCAAATCGCTCCAATCTCAAAAGCTCTACCATGAATAACAAAATGATCCAACTTTCCATAGATACCCTTGCACCCTGAAGTAAATTCAATATTATTAAAGCAAAAACCCAGCACCAGTGAAGATTTTCTTCAAATGGGTAATCATTATCCCAATTTTATGCCCTTATAATCCTTAGTTAAATTCCTAAATAATGAAACACATTGTATTCAAAACTTCAACTAGTTCCTTCCCTCTCCTACCCAATTCAGCAAGCAATAAAATTTAATAAATAAATAAATTTTATTTAAAAAAAAAAGGCAGTGCTTTTCACAATACATAACTGCAGAGAATACAAATCAATTGGCAATTTTCGAAATTTCATTTCCCAGATATAAACAAAATTCAAAATTAAAATGCCCAATTCACATATGTGAAACCCTAGATCAGGGATGAGAGAGAAAGAACAAACCCTAGGAGGGGTATCAGAGTTGGAATCTCTGCCGCCGTTTTGAATAGCGTTTGATGACCTTCGCACCCTTTTCTTCTCTGCCCCTCCTGCTTTCTTCATTTCTCCACTGCCTTTCTCTCTCTCTGTTTTGTTTTGAAGTGTAATATAACAACAAATGAAAAATAAAAATAAAAATATAATTACTTTACACAATTTACTTTGGGTTGAGTTCTTTCGCAGAGAAATATTTAATTTTTTCGCCAAATAGAAGGAAGAAAATGTAAAAGCCATGTGTATCTTTTTTTTTTCTTCTCGTTTTCCTTTTATGCCGGCTTTTTTTTGACATTTATGTGCTTTCTTTCAGTAAAAATTTTAAAGGAAAATAAAAGAAAATAACTATTTTATCTTTTCTTTTATTGAAAAAGAAAAAAATCTTTGTTCAATTTTTATGTTAGAAAAACTTGACACTTAATATTACGGTCTAGTATTATTCCTCTTCACTTGTAAGTGAGAGGTCTTAGGTTCGATTCTCACCAAAGCCGATTTTGAATCACATTATTGCTAGCTCATTGTGAGGCTAAGCCGACTCTCTCATCCCCTTAATGTAGATAATATCGTTTGGTAAAAAAAAAAAAAAATTTAGAATCACTTGGTAACACGACTCGTTTGGAAGTGATTTCAAAATGACTGAAAAAGTTTTTGGCAAAAATATTTTTGTAATCAATTCTTAGTAAACATGCAAATAAATCCTGAAAAAAAAAAAGCAGTTGAAATGCTTATTGCAATAAGCACATACTTCAAGCAGTGGCAGAGTAAAAAAAGGAGAAAAATAAGAAACATGAGCAACAAAAGTAATATACTAATGGGCAGTGGCGGATCCAGGATTTTATGACACACCCGAACCCGTAGGTAGGGCGTGCTAAAGCTTAGTGAGGTCTTAAGGAGGCTCGGAGTGTTTCGTTTGAAGGATTCGGACGTTCTGACAGAATCCCATCTATGTAGGACCACCTTCGGGTGTTATTTCTATTCAGTTCTTTGCTTGACTGCACGTAGACCTTATGCTCTGTAATATTGAATCTCACACTCCTTGTACACTAGTTTGGCTAGTGTTTCGGTTTTAATTGGTTCGTATTTTGAATTGATCCTGCTTCCGCACAGTGCACATGGCTTACGTCACGCTCACGTGACGGCCAGCACGCCCTACCTACGGGTTCGGGTGTGTCATTTTAAACTTGGGGGGTCCTAATAATAAAGGTCAAATAATTTATAGACAAAAATAACATTGAAAATTTAAATATAATACATTTCATTCAAAAATCATATGCAAAACAATATTACAAATTATAAAATCATAATTCAAGCGTCCATTACGAGGTTTCATAAGTTAATAGGGAGTACCTAAGTTATTGATTATTTAATATAGACCACTAAATTTAAAACACCGGTCAAATAAAACTCTCTCCAAACTCCCCCTATGTTTCTAACCAAACACACCCATTTTTCTCTTTTACTAGTTTCCAAACATCCACATTCTCTCTCACTAAGAACACAGCTGCCACAGCTCCACCAACCGCCTCCATCCCCATTCTACCGAAGCCATGGTAGCTCCACCCCCAAATTTCACCAACCCATGATTGATCATATCCATCTTACTAACCTTATGTAGGAAATTTCACCCATAAGAAAAATTACCAAGGTGATTGAAATAATTTGGGGAAATTTGGGCTTATGTACTGCCCCGCCAAACGACAGAGAAAGATTGGAGGAGAAGTGGGTGGCACCGATGGATGAGACCATGGCAGAAGCAAGGAGGAGAGAGGCTGGAAGGGTCCCTATTTTCTTTCTTCTCCGTGCGTGGTCATCTTCTCCGAGAAGAAGACAGCCACTGCAACCTACAACCTGCACAGACCTCATGCTCGAGTACGAGGGGTCCCCGGAAAATTTTTAGCAGCGATTTAGGATCACCGACGGGTCCTGGGACCTCCCAGGTCCCTATGTGGATCCGTCCTTGCTAATGGGAGAAAAATGCGGGTTCATTTTTTGTATTGGAATGAAAAAAAAATTAAGCAAAAGAGAGTAATTATGACACACCCCGACCCGAAAGTGGGGTGTGCTAGCCGTCACATGAGAGTGACGTAACCATGTGCACAGTGCGGAAGCAAGATTAATCAGAAAGATACGAACAAATTAAAATCATGCAACCAGAGCATGAATGGTCTACGTGCAGTCAAGCAGAAAGTACTAAATGGAGATAACACCCGAAGGTGATCCTACATAAATGAATTCTGTCAGAACGTCTGATGAGCTCCTCGTATGCCACCAATGAACACTACCTAATACATGGAGGGGCGAAAAACAGAAAGCGTGAGTGGGCAAAAACAATTCTTTTCAAAACCATTCTTTTCTCAAAAGTTATAACCCATCTCCGTAAAACATGTATAATTTTCCAGAAATAAAGTATATACTCATATATATATATATATCTCGAAATCCTGCTGGAAAATATGTATGTATGCCATGCCAAAGTATCACAACTGAATGCCAAATCATAATTCTGTGAATGTGATTGAATACCAAATAATCAACTCAGCCATTGGCTGTATATAGCTCATAACAATCTCATCATATCATATAGCTCATAATCAACTCAATCATATCGTATATCCTGCACACAAATCAATACCACCTCTAGTGGTCTGCACAACATCACTGTATATAGAATAATATGCTCTAGTGCTACAATCACGTGAAGACTGTGCGAATGATTCGCAGGTCACCTACGAGTCGAACCCACTTATAGTGGTCTATACGACAGGACTGTGCACCTAACTTGGATCCAAGGCGAGCATGCGGTGCGGGATGTGAACGTCACGTGAAAGACTATGCCCCTAACTCTGGGTGGGAGCACTAATATTAAGGAGCAGGTTTATGAGCTCTAATCACATCACATCACATCACATCATTCATTCTCATCATAACCAGTATGTAAACTTACCTGCCACTTACCTGTGCGTCCGTAACACCATCACTATTATATGCAATCACTAATGCATAAATAAAATAAATGGATACTTTGCATGGCATTTCAAATCGTATAATTCTTTAAATTCATTTTCTGGGAAAAGCAAGTATATAGGTATATACGGAAAACAAAAGTCCACTCACTGATAAGTAGTTGGGTCGTAACCCCCGTGCTTAGCATGGCTACGCTCGTCCTCCGGATAGGTCTCACCTATATGAGAAGTAACTGAAATAACGTCAATTAACGCACAAAATCGAAACCTTAGAAATAACTTCTTATACATTGCTCAATTTGGGTATATAAATATACCACAGTGATCTATACAATCTCAGGATCATCCCCATATTTTAAAAATAATTTTTCACCTTCCCACGAGCCCTCACGCGCCGACGAGTGCACGAACCTATGCGCCCCCACGCGCGGCCACGTGACAGTCACACTGACGGCGTCAGTTAACGCCGTCAGGAATATTCTGGGAATATTCCATCAAATCCTAAAGGTAACTGTTAAACTTAACTAACGGCGTTGGAATATTCCGTCAGACTTGACGGAATATTCCGTTGTCTTCAACCTTTGGACTCCGGCGACCGTCGCCGTCGCCGGAAACTAGGAATTTTTAAAACTTTGATTTCTCACTCGTTTTTCACCAAATTTCATGCAATTTATATTCAAGTGAAGCTCTTAACTTGTAGAACACATTCATACTAATTTGAAGCTCTAAAAGTCACGGGATCTCACCATGGAATTTTCACAAAATCCGGCCAAGCTTGAAATTCACGATCCCGACGTCCAAAACCACCAACTGACACATTCCGAGCTTCTTTAGGACCTCCTTAAGCTCCCTATGAGCTTGAAATTTCCAAAAACATCCATAATTACATGTGCATGAACAGTGCACAAGTCGGAGGTTATGAGAAACTAGGGTTTTTGAAGGTATCCTTACCTGAAATGGGTACCAATCAACTCGTCTGACCTTCACGAACACAATGGTGCCTTCTTTGACCACGATCTGTGAAGTTTCAAAGGGTGTTGGGTGTCATCCGTACAAGAGAGAAGAAAGAGGGAGTGAGTCTGCGAGAGAGAAAGAGAGAGAACACGGGAGAGCAGAGAGAAATGAGTATGGGTATTTGTGTGTGGTCCTAAGGCCACCAACCAAAACTAAGAAAATCTTAGTTCTAATTAGGTCACCAATCCCAAATAATTAGACCAAATCATATCACACACACATCATTCAACATCTGAGGGTATTTCTGTCTTTTCACATCAACTGTACAAAATTTCAGGGACAGGCTGTTACAAATTGAGTCACGAAAAAAAAAATTAACATTGAATAGTTATATCATAAGCACTGGACTTTGTAAATTTCTAAATTGAAGTTCGACAAAAAATTAATAATCATGACTCAAACTATAGCTATAAAAAATTTCATTCAAGATAAATTCTTCTTTATTCCATATATGCGTGGTTTCATTGTAAACAACATTGTGTCATGCAAAATGGTGAACTAAGTAAGGAAGGCTAGTTGATATAAGACTGTAATTAGAAGAAACATAATAAAGCTAGCTGAGAGCAAAAACACATAAGTCGAAGAATACAGAGTATCCACCGAAGAACACAAACATAAGCTACAAAGTGAAGAAACTTCGGGATAAGCCCAATCCTTTCCTAGTTCCCAAGTGGCTCCACCACCGACTTTAAGTGCTTTTAGAACCCAAAAATATTTTTGCAAATGCGTTTTCAGTTATTTTAAAAACATTTCCAAACAAGCTCATAATCTCCATGCCGATAACTTAACCTAAAATAAATAATTTGTTGTTCACTCATAAAAAAAGTACTATTATATGAGTTATATACGTTTAACAGAGAAATTATCACTTCAAGATGATATTGAAACTTATATTAAATAGTTCATATTGGTGTAAAAAAATTGACTAGTTGTAGTAATCATTTCAAATCCTCCATTTATAGGTCATACTTGTAAAAATCAATTCAATTCAAAAACGATTTAAGAAACAAAAATAAAAAAAACATAAAGTTAATAAAATTGAGGGTGGCAGATATGTAAGCAATCACGCTCTCTTAAGGTCCTCATCTTGAGAATATGATGACCAAATGTATACAAGTTATAAGATTATATTAGTTTAAATCTAAAGACTTAAAATATCTGACTACTTAATAAAGCAAAACCAATATAAATCCATAAACCATAAACGACGAAATCATAATAGAATTGCATGTCACACATGAGTACATAACATTGATCAATTTGGAATTTGGAGCTTATTCGAGAGGAGAGACCAATTAGGATTACGATGGTATTTTTCTGTCTTATGTTTTTAATTTTCGGTTAATTGTCTTCACATTAGTGGGTGATTACCGTAACTTAACTAAAATGAGAAATGCTTGCAAGCGTTTGACTGTCTTAGTAATTAAGACCTTCATATTAGTCGGGGTCAGAAACCTCCATCCCCTTGCAACTATCGCCCGTATGGGCATGCTCAGGGCTAGTTTGTGTAACCATTGCAACCTTTTCTTTACTCTCTCAATTTTTAATTTTTTAATTTTTTTTTTTTTTTAGTACAACGATATATTTTACACTAAGGAGAGGGGGAGTTCGGCTAAGCCACACAATGGGCAACCTAATTTGGTATCGAATTCGCCATTACTTACAAGCAATGACTAAAATATCGATAATATCGGTGAAATATCGTCGATATTATCGTTTTTCAGAGAGAACGATATTTTCCCACGTATCCCCCTAATTATCATCAAAATATCGCGATATTATCGATAATATTGCGATATATTCGATATTATCGATAATATTGCGATATATTCGATATTATCGAAACAATCGTCGTGGCTTTGTCGTCGGAAAGGCAGCCGAGGCTGCGTCGTTGCAGCTGCCCAGATCTCTCTCTGCAATCCAGACTCAGACCCAAGATCTGCACCTCCGTCGTCGGAAATGAAAAATCCATTTTCTCCGGATCCCAAAACCGGCTCGGGTTTGAATCAAACCGTTTGATGGATCCCCTTGCCTGATAGTGGTCGCCGGGAGGTGAGAAAGGGAGGAGGAACGGTCCACAGGTGGTGATGGTGCTCGTCGGAGTGTGCGCCAATGTTGTGCTCGGCGGGTGTGGGTGTGATGGTCTGTGCTCCGGGGGAGAAGAAACGAGAACATGAATGAGGAGAAGGTTCGAGGGATTGGGGAAGGGGAAACACGGGGAAGTGGGGTGTGTCTGTGTCTGTCTGCTCTGGGAAGGAGAGTTGCAGATGAAAGGAAATGAAAGAAAGAGAAATGAGTGGAAGTAAGTGGGAAGAGAGGGAAAGAATCAGCTGAAATGAGGGAAAATGGAACCGTGAGGGAGAAAGATGTAAGGGAAAAGTGGTGGGATATGGCGTGTGTGAGTGCGTAAAAGAGAGAGGGAGAGAGAGAGAGAGATATGTGAGATTGTGGGAGAGAAAGAAAATATATTTTAAAAAATGGAAAAGAAATGATGTCTGATGGATGATGGCACAAAAATGTGGATTTTCAAAACCTAATAAAACAATATTAAATTGTCCACTTGTTGCACACTTAAACCAACTTTCTTGGTTTCCAACGTACACAACCCACAAGGCTATTCAGAAAATCAGACCAAAGCAGTGGCACACTGCACAAGAATTTCGAATTTGAATTCGCCTCAGATATTTTCACACATTTTCGAGCATAACTTGTTCGTTATAACTCCGAATTGAGTTCCGTTTACAGCTACGTGCTCGTAAAAATGAGAACTACTCAAGAATAGTAAAATAAGAGTGGAAAATGAAGGGAAAATTGAGGTCCACGTGAAAGGCCTACGTGGCATCTTATTTTGGTAATTTCATTACTACTAAGAATAAAATACGATAAATCGCGGGACAGGATGTCATAACCTAAGACACACCCCGACCCGGAATGTCCACCTAGATACCTAAATCGTGATGTGGTAGCTGACACCTGAAAGGCGACGAAGCCATAAAATGTAGTGATGTGAAAAATGTAAATAAATTAAAACCTAAAAGTGACTAATCTATAGGGCGTATGTGAGCGGGATTGAACCATATCACATATTTATAATATTCCCAATACATGCAAAACTATTTTGGGGATTTATCATTTGATGACTACTCTTCACAATACACTTACTCTACACATAGAGATGATGAAGATAGTGAAAATATGGAACCTCATAGGAACTCTATGTGGTACTAAGTCACTCATGTATCTTACCATGCAATGTATAAAGTGTAAAATATTGTACTAATTCATTATATATAACTGATTATGGTGTGTTTAAACTTCTTTCATTAATTACTACATATTTTCTACACTCACAATGTTTGCCAGCTCGCTATATAATCAACTTAAATCAGTTAAATCCATCATGCAATGCATTTCCTTCCAATTTTTTGTGATAAACTAATAGATAATTGACTAAATAAACATCCTGCTAAGTTTCAATAAAAATTTCCAAGTTTTTCTTACAATTTCCGTGGTTTTTCTTCAATTTTTATCTATATCGATAATATCCCGATATTTCCATTGAAATTTCCGTGTTTTTGGACTACCGATATTTCCGATATCATCGATATTTTATACCTTGCTTACAAGTGAAGATGAATACCACCAAACCGTCGTACTAAGTGACTTCATTTTCCAATTTAGATGATATTATCACAATTTTTCACAATAGCTAAAAGGTAAAGAGTTGTGACAGCCCGTTCCAAAAATTTATGATTTTTTTTTTATAATTTTATTACGTGGAATTTCGAAAATGCCCTTTGAAGCATATGCCTTGATTTGTGTTGATCGCTTGTCATGACGCGTAAGACTTGCTTCTTGGCATATTCTCGTAGTACTCATTGCTACGGACGCGTGAACGTAAGCGGTTCGTGATTTGGAGCTATATCGAAGAAGATATTAACGTTTGAAGTTGGGGGTTAAAATGATAATTTAATTGTTATTTGGAGAATTCTAGAAAAATCTGGAGTGCCACGTGGGCGCCCAGATTAAAAGGAATAAATTTTGTGTGGTGGAGATTAGACGGAAAGGATGAACAGGGGAGAGAAGTGGAGGAATAAGGAGATGAGTGAGGAATAAGAGCCAATCAGAAAAAAGGGAAAGGGGTAAAAATGAGGGAGAAGGGGTGCGGGGGATCCCTGACCCGTGAGGATCCAACCCGACTCGGTCGGCTCCTACCTCCATTTTCGACGGAATTTCATCCTTTTTCTGGCGAATTGCTACAAGAAACTACTTGGGAAATCCTCCACGACCTTCCCTCTATCAATTCCATCTCAAATTTGGTGTGATTTGATTCGACCTCCAAACTTGCTCCAACGCCTCCACCACTGCCTGGGCTTTGTTCTAGGCCTCAAGAAGATGCCATGGGTGGTGGTAATTGGAAGAAATTGCTTCGAGATTGGGTGATTCGAAGCCAAAGCCGCCGCACCCCTCCTTGCGGTTTCACCCATGGCATCCTCTTGAGGCCTAGAACAAAGCCCAGGCAGTGGTGGAGGTGTTCGAGCAAGTTTGGAGGTCGAATCGAATCACACTAAATTCAAGGGTTTCGTACGGTTTTGGAGAAATTGGAACTCTTATTGACTGAATTGGCCTTGGTCATAGGTATGAAAGTTGTTCCTTTCTTTGAGATCTTCAATTCTGCAAATTTTGAGAATTTTTGGAATTAGTTGGATTTTCCGGCGAGCCGAGGCGGCCGACCGCCACCCACGACGGCGCGTGGCCAGTGGGCCGTCAATGTTATTTTTAAGCTATGTTTGATATCTTGAATTCAGTTTTGATAGTGGTTTGACGTAAGTGGATCATTGAGCCTGATTCTTTACGATTCGTGGTTAGGTAAAAATGTGAATCGGTGATCCAACCGTTGGATCGTCACCAAAACTTGATACGTTGTAGTAATTAATATTTGAAGAATGTAGAAACTTACAGATCGGGAATCCGACGTATGTATCTTGCCGAATTGGATTTGTAAGTTTATAAAATAAAAGGTTAATCGCCACTCGGTTTTGGAAATTGGTGGAGATCCAACTGTTGGATCATAACGAAACTTTAGTATGTTGTTCTATAAGCATAATATGAATCATGAGAAGTTACATATGGGAAATCTGATATGCGGATCTTCCGGATTGAGTTATGTAGGGTTGTGGACCCTATCGTCGATCTTTGATCGACGGTTGACTTATGGTCGATGAGTCTTGAATCACTCTTGAATGCCCTTGAGGATGTGTTTTATTTGAGTTATGTGTTCTATCGACAAGTATTCTAAGATGTGATTTAATAATAGTTCTAGGCGCCGATCGTTCGGGACGCTTCGGTACTCGTTCTAGGGAGTTATAGCATGGACTCCAGGTGAGTGGGCTTTTGTTTTCAGTATACACACACACACACACACACACACACACACACACACACACACACTTGGTTGATTCCCAGAAATACGTTTTAAATGATTTTATGAAATTGAATGCCATGTCGAATGCCATATATATTCATTGCTATGTTATGTGATTATATGTTGAGACACTGTGGACGCCAGGTAAGTCAGGTAAGTATGTACTTTCGTTATGATGATTATGGTGATATTGATGAGATTAGAATATGGCTTATTTACCTGCACATCGGGGTTTGTGCTCCGCCATAGTAAGGCTTAGCTTTCACGTGATCGTTCACCTCCCGCACCATACGCTCACCTTGGATCCAAGGCAGGTGCCATCCTGTCGTACAGACCACTATAGGTGGTTCCGACTTGTAGGTGACCCGCGATTCGTCGCCAGCCTTCACGTGACCGTAGCACAGAGCGTTCTTATATACCCAGCTTGTCGTACAGACCACTGCAGGTGGTTCCGACATGAGTGCAGGTTATTGATTGAGAGTTGAATTGAGGATTTGGTTGAGGAGCCGTAGATTCAGCCGTACATGTCATTATAGGTGACTCCGACTGATTTATATGCATTGCCGGCATGTTATGCATTTAGATATAACCTGATTGACTTTGATGATATTTGTTGCATGCTTTGATATTGGATATGGTTTATTCGGACATGGTAATATTTGAATGTTGGTTTTCAGTATGAGTACGTATATATTTTTCTGGGAAGTATATAGATTTTTACAGAGAAAGGTTATAACTTTTATATCGAAGTGATTTTGTAAAACTTTGTTTTTGCCCACTCACGCTTTTTGTTTTGCGCCCCTCTAGGTTCTAGTAGCATAGTTTCTTTATCGACAAGGACTCATGGCATATCTCAGTTCATGTGGCTGCTTCTGAGGGTATGATCTTTACCCACACTACTGTACTTTACTTATGCTCTGACAACGCGTGTGAAATGGGTCCATACCCACTGTCAGCGCACTCTGATAGTTAGGCACTTTTAGGTTTAAATCTATTCGCATTCTTCCATATCATCACTTTTTGGCTTCGTCACCTTCCAGGTGTCGGCCAGCACAGCTCGATTCGGAGTCTTAGTGGACATTCCGGGTCGGGGTGTGTCAGTTTGGTATCAGAGCATAAGTTGGGTAGTATTACGTGCATCACACGCGTGATGTGAGCATTCTTGGTTTTCGTGTCTAATATTTGGATTTTGCCACCTCGTCGATTACAAGAAAATATGTTAGCTTCTCTAAGTTGTGGAAATTTGGTCTACTTGTTGATGTTTTAGAAGAGCACTTGGCGAATGTCCTTAGAATTAAAGTGAAGAATTTCCTTTTTTAAGGATCAATGCAGAGGCAAGTTGATGGCCTTAATCTGGGTTAACATATTATTGGATGTTATCAGATGCTTTACCAATCGATTCAATACTTATCCTCTAGCCATGAGTATTAAACGTTGAGATTGGAATATCAGAGTAGTTTGATTCATTGTCAGTATCGGTTAGGCTATCACCAATTGGAATTCTTGCGAAGTCTACCTTGTTAAGATTGTAGGATAGTCTCGTGTGACGATGGTGCTAAAGTTGTAATATTTAACGGAAAAGCACTTTGGGAAGATCACTTTCGGTGTATGATTGGACTTGGGAAGTAATATTATACACTCTTAGTGCGAAATATTTTGTATATGTTGAGAATGTGAGAATCAATAATCATGGTGCTGAACCTATGTTATGCTCATGGGGTGTTTCAATTGGTGGTAACTTTGCTTAAGTGGGAAGTTGTATTCTTCCAGCCTTAAAGCTTAAAGTATTGGCGATGTTTTTCTTTCCTTAATTGGGCGCTAAAATTTCGACGACGAAGCATCGGTGGATCAGCTAAGATAGAAAGGTGAGTTGTTATTAATTTCTCTCACCTTGTGATATAAAAGTCTGTATTCATGATCCAATCAAGTGTGGAGATATGAAAGGAATTAAAGTCGAGGCTCCACTTGATTTGATTGAAGGAAATTCTCAGTTTAGGCGAGCCTGCCTTTGGTTAGAGCAGAAGAATGTTTGAGGATATACAGTTTAACTTCCTGGGCAACCATATTTTCTTATTGGTTGTTCCAGAGGATGATGGCATTATGAGAGAGTTATTTTTGGACTCTTATACTAGTTCAAGTAAGCAGAAATCAGAACAGATTACTAGCTGGATATAATTATATTTCACCATGTTACATGTTTCATTTCCAAGCTTTGGGAAGTCTCTCTAAAAGATTATGAGTGCTAGATAGTATGTGATTTACAGAAGGGCATTGTAATCAAGTATTTGGATGATCGGAATTGTGGAGTAGGAATTTTATGATATTGACGATGATGCTCGAGAAGGTAGTGCGTGAGCACGAACGAGGCTTTGTTCAGATGTTACGTTCTAAAGTTTATCGATTAAGGAATTTATTCAACCAAGTCTCATATTTAGAGAATTTCGAATTTTGGGATTTTACCTAGAATTTAGTCACTTCTTTAAGTGACGGTTGAAGCTGTTTTCCTTATACACTAGTTTTATTTAGATTGGTACTTATCTTGGAAGGGGTGATCTCCACAGACGGTATTCTTTTCTCATTCCAATAAGAGTTTGAGGATGAAGGTCGAAATCCTCACAAAGGGTTGTGAGATTTAAGATATTCTTGGTCTTATTAAGGTTATCGACTATTGATGGGCGATCTTTCGACTATAGTGTTCTTCATCACTGTTGACCGAAAAAGTTGGTTTAGTGTGGGAAGTGAGTGGTGAATAAAGATTTCTGGCAGCTTAAGTGTTGCCATTTCCTTCAAAAACGATTTTACATCCTTGGATAACATCGAGAATTTCGGAATCGATGGTGATGTTTTCCTCAGAGGTTGGTTGTGTGGATGCATTGTGATGGGGTACCACTTATGGTCCCTAGTAGTGGAACCATTGAAAATGAACCATCTTATATGTGATCAAACTTTGGATAGAGTAAGTTTCTGGCAGCAGCATTGGAATGATTAAATCGACGCCTATGATTGCACCATCGGGTATTATCCCAGTTGTGCAAACGTAACTACTAAGCATCGTAGTACAAATGGTTTCTACCCTAAATATTTTTGGTTTTCCTCATTCCATTATAGTTGACCTTTTTGAGTATCATTGTGACATTACTTTGAATCATCAAGGAATAGTTGAATGGTTATAATCGCTTACCATATCCAGATGCAAACGGGATAATTACTATAAGCTTTTGGTGAGAGGTATTTTGGTATATGTGGAGTTGTGATGATGTATTGATGTTTATGGATCGATTTGACAATCAATCATTCTTCCATTGATCCTGAGGGAGATTCAGTTAGACCATTGATTAAATTTACCTATTCCTGAATTTATCGGTTTTCTAGCATTTTGGTCAGCATCATTTCTGATCATGACCTTATATTCATTCCTTGTGCTGAGAATATATTTTGGTCAACTTTGGTGCATGTCTACCCTATTGCAGCTCGCGTTATTTCCAAAGACAGATAGCTATTTGGGAAGAATTGCTTGGATATTGAAACCTAGTTGAGATCGTTAATTCCTCAATCACCTGTCAATCACTCTATGGAATACATCATTATCGTTGGTGATTGAGCATTCTGGAAGTTGTATTTGGTAGGGTAATGACGACCAATCAGTTTGGATATCTTGAACTTTGAAGTTGATGACCTTGTTTTGGTTCTCAGATTCTCGAGTGTGCTTTAGTCTTCTTAGCATGGTTTCTCGCTCAATCAAGGAGTAATTCACGATACATTGACTTGGCTGAGGCGTGCGCCAGTTTATATCGATGCTTACAAGAAATATTGGAGTATAGTATCCTTGTGAGTTTATTGGACTTACCAAAAATGAATTTCATGTGGTATTGAGAATTGAATGGATTTCAGTATAGTATTGGTGAAGGTATAAAGCTTGGTAATTTTGGGCGTCATCTTCCAGATAAGACTGAGATTATAATTGTCGTTCGAATGTTGTCGATAAAGATTTGGATTCTCAAATTTTGGATTTCAGAGGTTATATTCTTGATTTGGTGAGCAATGCTAGTGAATAGTTGGGAAGGAAATATTTGATGATATATATTCTTCTACACGCATCTTTTCAGGACGTCATTCTAGGACTTGATGATTTGGGGAGTACATGGATATCAAAGCACTCCTAACAGCTAGATGGATGCACTTGAAGATTTTATGGCGTTGGAATCGAGGCACGAATTGGATGATCTGGACATATTTGTATTCGAGGAGCAAGATGATTCTTACTAACTTATTGAGACAATGACGAACTATCGACATTATAGGCCGAAAACAGTAATATCGATAGCTTAATTGTTAGGTTCTCTAAGCTAGTAGGCAAGACGACTCATCTTTAGTAGTAGTTACTAATTAGATATAATTCAGACTTATCTTCGAAGTTCGTGTCATGACAAATGTTTGGCAAGGACCATTTTGATTTTGATTTTTGATTTTTCGTGCAAGCATTTTCTATGAGACTATATTCTATTTATTGGAGTTATTTCCATTTGTGGTTTTAAACTTGACGCAAGTATTTGAACTGAAGGTTTCAATATTGATAGCCGTTTTCGATATCCGTAAACTTTTCTTATGCCATTACGTAGTAATTGGTGTTCTTGCTTGCGGATTGGGCGGATATTATATCACTATATTGCCGAGGAAGGAAGAAGGTATGAGCTTGGAAGCATGAAAGAGGAATAATTGCAATCCGATCGCGACGGAATGGCACACTCTTTTATGCAGCTGCTCTAACTTAATTTCTTCCTTGTGTAAGTATTTATATAGAGGTACTTTTCTTATTTTCGAGTATTTTAGTTTTAGCAAATTATTTTAAATTTCGGGGCTGAAATTTTTTAAGGGGGGAAGATTGTGACAGATTGTTCCAAAAATTTATGATTTTCTTTTATAATTTTATTACGTGGAATTTCGAAATGGCCCTTTGAAGCATATGCCTTGATTTGTGTTGATCGCTTGTCATGACGCGTAAGACTTGCTTCTTGGCATATTCTCGTAGTACTCGTCCCTACGGACGCGTGGGCGCAAGCGGTTCGTGATTTGGAGCTATATCGAAGAAGATATTAACGTTTAAAGTTGGGGGTTAAAATGATAATTTAATTGTTATTTGGAGAATTCTAGAAAAATCTAGAGCGCCACGTGGGCGGCCCAGATTAAAAGGAATAAATTTTGTGTGGTGGAGATTAGAAGGAAAGGATGAACAGGGGAGAGAAGTGGAGGAATAAGGAGAGGAGTGAGGAATAGGAGCCAATCAGAAAAGAGGGAAATGGGGAAAAAGGAGGGAGAAGGGGTGCGGGGGATCCCTGATCCGTGAGAATCCAACCCGACCCGGTTGGCTCCCACCTCCATTTCAGACGGAATTTCATCCTTTTTCCGGCGAATTGCTGCAAGAAACTACTTGGGAAATCCTTCACGACCTTCCCTCTATCCATTCCATCTCAAATTTGGAGAGATTTGGCCTTGAAAATGGGTGAAACCGCAAGGAGGGGTGCGGCGGCTTTGGCTTCGAATCACCCAATCCCAAAGCAATTTCTTCCAATTACCACCACCCATGGCACCCTCTTGAGGCCTAGAACAAAGCCTAGGCAGTGGTGGAGGCATTGAAGCAAGTTTGGAGGTCGAATCGAATCACACCAAATTCAAGGGTTTCGTACAGTTTTAGAGAAATTGGAGCTCTTATTGACCGAATTGGCCTTGGTCACAGGTATGAAAGTTGTTCCTTTCGTTGAGATCTTCAATTCTGCAAATTTTGAGAATTTTTAGAATTAGTTGGATTTTCCGGCGAGCCGGGGCGGCCGACCGCCATCCACGGCGGTGCAGGCGGCGGCGCATGGCCAATGGGCCGTCAATGTCATTTTTAAGCTATGTTTGATATCCTGAATTCAGTTTTGATAGTGGTTTGACGTAAGTGGATCATTGAGCCAGATTCTTTACAATTCGTGGTTAGGTAAAAATGTGAATCGGCGATCCAACCGTTGGATCGTCACCAAACTTTGATACGTTGTAGTAATTAATATTTGAAGAATGTAGAAACTTACGGATTGGGAATCCGATGTATGGATCTTCCCGAATTGGATTTGCAAGTTCATAAAATAAAAGGTTAATCGTCACTCGATTTTGGAAATTGGCTGACATCCAACCGTTGGATCATAACGAAACTTTAGTATGTTGTTCTATAAGCATAATGTGAATCATGAGAAGTTACAGATGGGAAATCGGATATGCGGATCTTCCAGATTGAGTTATGTAGGGTTGTGGACCCTACCGTCGATCAAAGATCGACAGTTGACTTATGGTCAATGAGTCTTGAATCACTCTTGAATGCCCTTGAGGATGTGTTTTATGTGAGTTATGTGTTCTATCGACAAGTATTCTGAGATGTGATTTAATAATTGTTCTAGGCGCCGATCGTTCGGGACGCTTCGGTACTCGTTCTAGGGAGTTATAGCATGGACTCCAGGTGAGTGGGCTTTTGTTTTCACTATATATATATACTTGGTTGATTCCCAGAAATACGTTTTAAATGATTTTATGAAATTGAATGCCATGTCGAATGCCATATATATTCATTGCTATGTTATGTCATTATATGTTGAGGCACTGTGGACGCTAGGTAAGTCAGGTAAGTATGTACTTTCGTTATGATGATTATGGTGATATTCATGAGATTAGAATATGGCTCATTTACCTGCACATTGGGGTTTGTGCTCCACCAGAGTAGGGCTTAACTTTCACGTGATCGTTCACCTCCCGCACCATACGCTCACCTTGGATCTAAGGCAGGTGCCAGCCTGTCATACAGACCACTATAGGTGGTTCCGATTTGTAGGTGACCCGCGATTCGTCGCCAGCCTTCACGTGACCGTAGCACAGAGCGTTCTTATATACCCAGCTTGTCGTACAGACCACTACAGGTGGTTTCGACATGGGTGCAGGTTATTGATTGAGAGTTGAATTGAGGATTTGGTTGAGGAGCCATAGATTCAGCCGTACAGGTCACTATAGGTGACTCCGGCTGATTTATATGCATTGCTGGCATGTTATGCATTGAGATATCACCTGATTGACTTTGATGATATTTGTTGCATGCTTTGATATTGGATATGGTTTATTCGGACATGGTAATATTTGAATGTTGGTTTTCAGTATGAGTACGTATATATTTGGGAAGTATATAGATTTTTACAGAGAGAGGTTATAACTTTTATATCGAAGTGATTTTGTAAAACTTTGTTTTTGCCCACTCACGCTTTTTGTTTTGCGCCCCTCCAGGTTCTAGTAGCATAGTTTCTTTATCGACAAGAACTCGTGGCATATCTCAGTTCAGGTGGCTACTTCTGAGGGTATGATCTTTACCCACACTACTGTACTTTACTTATGCTCTGACAACGCGTGTGAAATGGGTCCATACCTACTGTTAGCGCACTCTGATAGTTAGGCACTTATAGGTTTAAATCTATTTGCATTCTTCCATATCATCACTTTTTGGTTTCATCACCTTCCAGGTATTGGCCAGCACTGCTCGATTTGGAGTCTTAGTGGACATTCCAGGTCGGGGTGTGTAAAAAGTAGCTGCATATTTGGCTAAAAGGATCGGGACCTTAATCCATTTCCAATTGAAATGGCTAAATACAATTCCATCAAGAATTATAACCCTTGAATAAATTTTTTTTATTGAATAATATCAGACTATATTCATATACTATCTCCAACCGAAAAAGCTAAACATAACCTTTCAGTAATTTATTGATTTTAAATTTATTCTTTAGATTTATTGGTTAAGTGCACGTGAAAACAACTTCTTTCACTAGAAGACAATTTAAAAAGATTTTTCGCAAGCATTTCAACAATTTATCAGTAATAATAATTTATTGATTTTAAATCTTAGTTAACGGGAAACTTAACAGCCAGACTAACGGATGTATGAGACTGTCCCAAAATTAACACTTTAGGTATGATTCTGGGACGAAAAAAACTTCATGTACCAAATGTTGAAAACCACGAAACTTGAGGGTAGTAAACTGAGATTTACCTAATAAAAAAAAATTAATTGTTAATTTCTAATGATTATAATTAGAGACCAAGTTTTTATAATGGTCTTATAAGTATTCCCGAAACATGAATTTTCACATTTATATTACTTTAGCAGGAATAATATATTTTATAAGGAGAATATGCTGAAAGCAAGCACTCAATCAGTTGTCACATACAAAAATGGCATTGTGTTGCCCTTGAATTCTTTCAAAAGTGGCCTTAGGATTTGCTGCTTGACCCCAACAAACGGACTGGCTATCAGGCTAAAGAATGGCTAGCCTGATGCCCCTTTGGGAATTGGATCCCCTCCTTAGCATTAGGTGGGGATCATTCTCATCAACAAGTGTAGGTCGTTGAATGAAAATCCAACAATTATAATTATTATAACTTTAAAGGGACCTCCCATGTTTGTAACCGTTAGATTTTCATCCAACGGTCCATCCTTATTGATGAGGAGGATCCCCACCTAATGCTCAGGAGGGGATCCAATTCCGCCCCTTTGGTCATGTTTTAATCTAGTGGGCTCCATTATATTGTAGTTTAGTTTTTTGTTGGAGTTGAAATTTGTCCAAATCAAACTATTTTTTAGCTTTTTATTCTTAGCCCTCTCTATTGTAGATTACTAGAAATTAGGCCCGTGCGTTGCCACGGGAACCAACTGTTTCAGGCGTAATCGAATGAATAAAACACATTTAAATTGAATAAATTCAACACAATTATGAACAAACAAAGGGATACATAAGTGAATGAGGTCGATAAAATAAGCAGTTTTGCTTTTATATACATTCAAGTGAGTTGACATATAAACACATTGTACAATGAGTGGGAAGAAACTGAACGTCTTTGATTAGAAAGAGATGGTTTCCAAAAAAGTTCTGTTTCCTTAAGAAACAGAAGAAACATTTAGTTCACAGATATAATATGTGTCATGCAGTGTAGACAACAATTTCAACAGGTAATTAAAAATAGAAAGTGTTGAGGACTTGTTCAAGTAGCTAATTTTGTAACCACAACTTTTCAAAGGCAAAAATAAGCAGAAGGTTTGTTTTCATACAAAACTGAAGAAACAGAAGCAAGCTACAGTTTACACATATTTTACCCCTGCAGTTAAAACGGCAAAATATATGCCCTGCAGTCTACGTACCTCACTTGTGTAACATATGCCTTACACTGGAAAAACATCAAAAATTGAATACAAATTTGTAAATCATGGACATATTTTGTTTTACATTTTTGTAATCAAATCAAACGGCAGTGTAGCACGTAAAATTACAAACTTGAAGCAACCAGAGAGCACAAATTAAGATGTAGAGATATCCTCAAATTTGCAACATATTGTATGGAAGCTAACCGTAGAGGTTTGTGAAGCAAACTGCGGCATGAGTTGCAGTCAATTGAACCAAAATATAGTAGTTTAACTAAAAAATGCATACAAACACATTTAAGTTGAATAAATTCAACACAATTATGAAAGGATACATGAGTGAATGAGGTCGATAAGATAAGCAGTTTTGCTTTTATATACATTCAAGTGAGCTAGCATACAAACACATTGTACAATGAGTGGGAAGAAACTGAACGTCTTTGATTAGAAAGATATGGTTTCCAAAAAAGTTCTGTTTCCTTAAGAAACAGAAGAAACATGTAGTTCACACAAATGTGTCATGTAGTGTAAGCAGCCATTTCAACAGGTAATGCCAAGAAAAGGAATTAAAATATTAGGCATATAAATGCAAGCTTACAGAAACTTTGTTTTTGTACACTTTCTTCTCCCTTTAATGACAGTTTGTTTCTTATCTAGAAAAATGAAATGAGCAGGTCAATGATACTCACATGTGCAAAATGCTAATTCTATGGTCTAAAGCTAACTGAGTTTTTAAGTGTAAAATCCCTAATTTCACTGCATTTGGATTGATCACAGTTCGTGACTTGTTAAACTTGATATCTCCTTGTACATTTTGGGAACTTGACAGCTTAAAGAAGTGCTCATAAAAGCAAATTACACAATATCTACTAAAAAACTTAGAGAAGGGACTCAATTAGTCAACAACCAGGTGCCTCACACTTAAATATTAGATACCAAAGAGAGAAAACGAAGCCGAACTCTTCAAAATTCGTTGGCACACATGCTTCATTGGCTCAATTGAATGTATAATGCATACTTAGATACAATAATTCGAA
This sequence comes from Heteromeles arbutifolia, assembly GCA_024362995.1. Lineage (NCBI taxonomy): Eukaryota > Viridiplantae > Streptophyta > Magnoliopsida > Rosales > Rosaceae > Heteromeles > Heteromeles arbutifolia. Next base: position 24,950,223 of record JANCRC010000005.1, on the reverse strand, counting down.
CAATAGCTCATAAACAGTGCTGAAATTCCATTAGCACTAATGACACATTGTTGGAACAGAGGTATTAGCAAAGCTACACCAATTAAATGACAGACTAAAAACCACAAACAGGAAAAAAGGAAAAACAGAGTTATCAGACAGCATGATTCAAATATAATTTTATTAGGGTTTGTAAAAGCACAACCCATCCAGCACTTCGAACACACCGTGGGATTTAAAGACAATAGAGTAACATGTTAGATTCATCATTTTTGAGAAGAGACAAACCTTTCATTTAAGCTAACACAAATTACATATCAAAGGATAAGGAGTACGCTCTAAGAACAGACGGAAAGAAAACAAACACAGAACAGACATAACTATCATACCAAGAAGCCCCCAGACACTTACTATTGGCTTTGATATCAGTTTTACAATCTGCCTTTGATATCAATTCCACAATTTGGAATTGATATCAATCTTAAACCCCACAGGCTATTCATGTTTGAGAAGGCATCAGACATGCCCGTCAAAATCATTACCAAGCTTAGATACTTTCAGAGTATGTTAAGTGGGGTCACTTACATTCTGTATCAAAAAACCCGACTCCCTACATGTAAATATAAAGTCCTAGAATTGGATGCATGGTAATTCTTAATTCCAAAAGCGACTTAATAGACATAAACTAAAGGAGCACAACTTTGCATTTCTGCTATCGTATTAAACTATCAATCATAATGGCCTATGAGGAGTGTTTAAAAGAATTAAATCGCAGATAGAGACCAACAATTGGTATTCAACCTCACTTCCAGAAAATTACTCAAAAAACAATGAGATAAAGAGTTTCAAAAATTTGATGCATAAAATACAGCAGCACAAAGCATAACAACAGAAAATACAGCAGCACAAAGCATAACAGAAACTTGCAAATGGAAAAGGAACCTGCAATTAGGTTTCTTCAGAAGCAAAAATGGCATCATGGAACCCAGAATCAGAGAAAATCACACAGAGAGAGAGAGTGGAGTGAGCCGGTCTGAGCAAAAATAAAGATAATGAGCTTTAGAAAGTAGGAAATGATGTTGTTCAACAAACTAAATAGTCAAGAAACCATTTTTAAATTTGAGTCAGAGGACACACCAACTGAAAACAGTGCATTACCTGTTGAATCAAGGGAGGAAACAGAGAAATCAAACTCTCACATACCTCCCTCAGTAACCCCTTCCTGACCGGCCAACAACAATCTTAAGGTGATAATCAATTCCAACAACTCAATACATCTAAAGTGTCTTTTTTATTTGTTCTTGGTTCGAACCTCATCAACTACTACTTATCTGCAATCTTACCGATGATGACAGACAACAACAATCTTAAGTTATCCAAGATTAAACGAAAGCATCGGGGACATTAGAGGGAGCAAACGGTGCATATGCCGAGAGTCGATAAACAACATTCTGATCCCTGATATTCAGACTCCAACAAACATTTAATTGTAGCTTAACATAATAATAGAGAGGTAAGTTTTAAAATCAAACTAGGGCACACCTCTTGGTCCAAACAGTAAAAAATTAAGACCAAGCCAATGCCTGGTAACCATCATTTCCTAGAAACACAAGATGATTTATCATTGACCAAAGAAAAATAAAAATAACAGAATCAAGAAACTCAATTCTGTGCCGCTAAGAGTAAGAAGACACCAATTACCAGTATATCGGCAGCAAATTCCATGGAATCGCCATCGACATGAATCATGGAGCTTCCATCAGAGTAGAACTGATGAACAACATCAGGTTGCTTTTGAAGAATCTGATAGTACTGGTCACAAAGTACGAACCCACCTACAAAAACCCCCAACCACCCATTACACACAATACAAATCCACCTATACATACACACAACAAATAAACACACACCAAGCCACCTATAGACCAACCAAGCAAAACCAAATGCAAACAAATATACAAATAAGCAAACTTCAAAAGATATAATAGCAAAAAACCAAACACATATATAACCAGAATCTAAGAACATTTTAATGACAAAAAAGAAAACTGACCTTTTGCGTGGAGGCAATGAGAAAATATAGAGAAGCAGACCACCTATTTGAAAAGGTAAAAACAAAAGACTGAAATCAAACAATGATATATCGGTCTCCAAAATAAATGTACAATATCTTTCAAATTTGATGATAAATTTACATGCAATAAGTGCATTATCACTTCTACAACTAATGTACTTCGTATATTAGACCACACGACACATTCACCATAATCACTTCATTGGTCTTTGATGTAATTTCTATATACTTACATGAAGAAGCACCAATATAGTGAGCAAATACAAATTCTTAGTAAAAGAATTAGCCAATTCTAATTAACAACTACTAATCAAAGTGCAAAAGCAACAAATGAGTTTTTCTAGCTTCAAAGTTCAAACATAGAACCAACAGAGTCAAAGGCCTTCATATGCATGAGAAAAAAACTCATTACGGTATCAGAAATCATAACTTAAAGCTAAAACAAAATAAGTAAGACACACAATTGATGTTCTTTATGTCCATCTAAGAGATGGGCAAGTAAATTTTGTGAAGAAACACCAGCTGGTTTGTCCAACCTGAAAAGATATTAAGTTCTCGTTGAAGATTCATTGCTTGAGTGGTTTATTTATTTAAGTGATTTCTATTTTGTTGAGAAAATGATACCGCCACAAAAATAAAAATAAAAATAAAAATAAAAGAAATACATAGCAGCGCAATCAAATCATTTTTTTTATGTCCTATACAGTCTGGTAGAAGGTGCCCGAATCAAAACAAAATGGATATTTGCAGACTTGCTTGCTCTAAGGACACAACGATTTCCAACTTTGGTAGAATCACATCGAACTCTATCAATTACTTCTGAAATAGTAAAAAACCATGAAATTGTGCAGTCACTAAAGACCTAAATACTGAAATCACAAAAAAAAAACAACCCAATTCATAAATTAATGAATTAAGGGAGTGTAAAGTTTAATCATAAACTAAGAAGAGTAAGAAAACATGTAGAAAGTTTTCTCATAAGAAAATTTGTATAAATTAATAATTTAGTCCTTTTCGGGCTTAAAAATACCATGTACTACACACATTAATGTAACTAATCATATTTAAACAGCAACAGTCTTAGAATAAGATTTGATGGTGCATTGAAGACAACACAGAGTATGAAACCATCACAAAAATTTGACCATTCCAAAACATACACGTGAAGTACAGAAAAAAGTTTACCAAATGAAACACAGATATGAGTACAACAGTCGGCTACAAAGAAGAATTAAGCACAACAAATTAGCAGCCAGCAAAGCAAAATAATGTCATCCACAACATTGGCAGTGTTTTCTTATAAAGTTACATGACAAAGGATGATGGTTCCCATCCAGTTCCACAATTGTTTCTTTCTAAGCAAGGAAATAGAAACCATATAAAGAATACCAAAGAATGATGTGGAGCCTTTGTTTCTTACTTGGCTAGTTTCACTGGGAAATGAATAAAAATAAAAATTAAAAAAATTAAAAAAAAAATCTGTGAAAATAGTTTAGCCCAAATCCAAATTCTAAAAATCCATAAAACATTAAAACCAAAAAATACACATCAAACATCACAAAAATTAGAGAATCCACAAACAATTGAGGTCTAACTCTCTGTTTCGCAGAGGAGAACGTCCAAAAATAAGCCCCTTGATTAAGCTTGAATAAAAAAAACAGGGTGTATAATGATATACCTAAAAATGTTAAGGAACCAACTTCGGCCTCCAACGATCTAAATTCTTGGAATTTCCAAACATAGTAGATCCATTATCAATTCTCAAACATGCTCAATTTGGACAGAAGGTAAACCCATGTAAAAAATTTCCTTTTATTTTTCACTGAAGAAAGAATTACTTCTATACTTTGTAGTAATCAATTGTTCTCAGACAAACACACACAAATTAGGATGTTCAAAGAGTTGTTATTACACTGAGCTATATGGATCCATATAGACACCACAAATTAGGATGCTCAAAGAGTTTTTATTATCATTTTTTTACACTGAGCTATAATCCATATGGACACAGATATCGCAAGAAACCATCCCTTTCATTTCTGTACATTCAAGTAATTGTGCTCCTGCCACAATTAAAAGGAATTAAATTGTAAATAAACACAGCACACTGAATGATTAAGCAAGCAGATCTCAATTAGGAGGCATGCAGCAAGATTTTTTGGCATCCCCAAGTTTTTTCCTATGCAGCCTTGGGTGTGTGTTTGGTAGATCAAACCCAAATAGGAAATTACCAAGTCAACTAACTAAGAAAATGAGTATATAGTGCTTTTGAGTAAATACCAAAATGTTTAAGATAATAATCAAATGGTTAAACCATAGTTAGCCGAGTCTTTTGAAGTATAAAGTTACATCTGGACTTATGAATTTGACGGTTTGAACCACACATGGAAAGTCTTGTTTCTTATCAAGTTACATCCCTCTTAAGAAAGGGACTTATATATGCACTAAATTTGAAAATTAATTAGGAGATAAACCCACAAATTCCTAATCAATCAAGTTACCAAGGTCCTAAATTCCTAATCACAAAAATCACACTGATCAAATTAATTAGTTTCAGCAACCCACAAATATTTTTTAAGAAATTTACAAACTTTGACAAAAAGAATCCTAAGAAAATTAGCAATATACACAAACCCAAAACACAATTTAGTTTAATCACACATCAAGCCTCATTAAAAAGAGAAAATAAAAACAGCATAAACCATAACAGAAGCTTGGAAATGGAAAAATGAACCTACAGTTACGTTTCTTCAGAAACAATAAGAAAAAGAAATGGCAGAAAGAGAGAGGGAAAATACAATCTATCAATCTCTAATTTATAAGAACAGAGGCCGAACAGTGAAATAACAAATGAAAAAAAATTTCTTACATTCAACTAACACAAAAACAATTACTCTTGAGCTTACAATTACGATTGTTGTTTGACCAAGGTCATTCAGCTCAATCTCCTCCCTTCATCTGTTTCTTACGCCTTTTCTGTTATCTCTCAAACCTGAAAGGAATAACAATATCAATACAAACACGGTCAAACATAAACACCAACAATCTCTCACATCCTCCACCCAAAAACACACAGAAAGAAAAAGGAAGAAGAAATTACGTGTTTTCTCCTCTTTTCTTTTCCCCTTCAAAGTCACCATGTTTCTTCGCTTTTGAGCCACCGTTTTCTCCTCTTTTCTTTTCCTCCTCAAAGTCACAATGTTTCTTCGCTTTTGAGCCACCTCTTTCCCATCAATGTGTACCTGAGTGAGAAAGAATGTATAAAATACTGGAACGCGAACAGAAATAAAATATATAATGAAAGATCTTAAGTATGAAGGCCTTTTATTCACCATAATAAAGTTTTGTTAAATGAAAGTAAATTCCATTGACGTTCATCATCCATTCGTGCAATAAAACCTCATGGCCAGCACTCCTCATAGCCACCTGCAGTCCAAATTAACGAAAATTAAATGCCAAATAAAAAACAACGTAGTGATAGTTTAAACTAAAATCCCAAATTATTGTTGTAGAGAAAAGACATACCATGATAAACTGCATTATTTGATTTGAATGGAATCCAACAGCAACACACCACATGACAAGTCCTGTACTTCGTACTTCGTAAATCTGCAAAAAAAATGTACTAACCCATAGAAATTTAAATGAAGAATCTTACAAAAAGGTAAATCCATTTGATGAAGATGTGAGTAAATTCACTTCATAAAAGATAAATCCATAAGCTCAACACAATTAATTATCCAAAAAGGAACAGAAATTATCCACACCTTAACAAAAAAAATTCATGGTGTAAGGATATATTTTCAACAGTTTTTTGTCGTTTGTTTATCTGCATTTGCATTTGCACTTGCACCAGCATTTGCTGCAGATTAAATGAAATGCATATGAGAGGAGAAAGAGAGAGCTGAGTTGAAAAGTTTGACTGATTGAATGTATAAAGCCTTGTTTCCTATAACAAACAGACCACGGTATATAACCAATTATGCAACCATATAACTCCAATCAAGCTAACCAAGAAGGTGATTAGAGCCAATTAACCAATATCAGTGTAATTGATTGTAACATGCATTTTATACCAAAACACCATAAAAATTGCAAATTATTAAAAAACAAAACATCAATCATCTAGATATTTAAAATTATGATACGAATTACTATCCACTAATTGTATTGTTCCATTAAGTAAAGCAACCAATGCAGTTCTAGGCTCATAGTTCCTATTCACATTAACCCAAGAAAATCGAGCTTCAAACTGAAATTTAAAATCAACATTGACCCAAAATACAACTTCAAATCAAATTTAAAATTGATATTGACCCAACAAATAAAATTTGATCTGCTTTAAACTCAGAAATTCGAAACCAACCCATCACCTAGAAAAGTACCAAGCAGCAAAAGAAAAGGAGGAGAAAGGAAGACACCACATTTTGCAACCCTTTGAGTTTTTGAAGTCTAAATCTTTCCTCTTTTGCTTCTTCAACGCTTAAAATTTTCACTCAATGAGTATTGTCTCCCATTCTTGTTTACTCGGCTTTAAAAATAATTTCCATAGAATAAATAAGCAACAATTTTCTATGAATAAAAAGAAGTGGTAAGAATTCTCCCTCAGAAAATTAAAAAAAAAAAAAAAGAATGCTCACAATTTTGTCTGGCAAATACTCCAGCTTTGTATCTTCCTAACATAGGATCTATTCTTTTCCTGTAAGAAAGATTAATCTCTTGTTGCCCGTTGGAATATAAGGGAATGTATATTATTTTCACATTTGAAAATAACTCAAGTTTCTTACAAAAAAAAGTAAAATTGTTTGCAGTGTGTCTTTGCGTACTAACAATGCGAACCCCAAGTGACAATGCAATTTCCAGTTCTAAAGCGAAGGAAAAAGAAACGAAAAATTGAAGAAACCAACCTTTTTGTTCAGTGTGATGGCTAACAATTTATCTAATGGGAATATGAATAATTGTGTTACTCAATACAAAGTGCAAATAAAAATTGAAGAAAGCACTTGAAGATGAAATGAAGTGTGGGTAAAAAAAAAAAAAACAAATGAAAATTGAAATTGAGATATATGAACAATGAAAATTGAAATTGAGATATAGAAATTGAGATATATGAACAATGAAAATTGAAATTGAGATATATGAACATTCATTCTTAGAGATGGAAGGGGAGAGAACAAAAGATACTAATCAACATATTGCCAACATATATCTCAGAAACCACCAGATTAGTAGTAATGTAGATTGTTAAAGCTATTTGAGAAACTTTCGTCTACAATATTATGAAGGAATGCAAACTAAGTAATTGGTAGCTGAACGAAATTTTGGCAAGGATTTACAAAGTAACTCTATGAAATTCATCAATAAATCATCTATACAGACGCACATGTTCCCAGTCACAATGATTAAAATCTAAAACATTTATTCATGCATTCGTGCAGGGGAAAGAATGGACTCAGCCTGGTTTCTATCAAGTGTCAACAAAAGAACACAATTCAAGTTGCACAAAGCCAAATTAAATGCATAAGTGAGATAAAAATTGAACATACCGCATGATTGTCCTCAATCTTCATCAACCGTGAATCATGAATCATGGATATTATTTGGACCACGAATGTGTAAACCCTCCAATTACGGTTGGTAATCGGGTTCAAAATAATGTTTGTAGAAGTGTGCTGATTCCTTGAATAAAAAGCAGAGTTTGCACTATTCTCACTTTGTCACCCTAATCAATTAAGTCAAATAAGGAGCACATTCATCATCCATATCAGTCCATATAAAATACACAAACATTAAAAAAAATTCAATCTTGACCATTTTTGCTATGCGAAACTGACACTTAATTCTTTTTTAAGAAATTAACATAATAATACACAAAATTTACTTGAATTTAGTCTCCAATTGAACAAAGGCCACAACGATATAAGAATTGAATGAAAGTGGTATACAATATCAACTCACATCATCACCACCCATCAAAGGAACACGGAATGCGGGGATCATCACAGCGGTTCCCAAGGCCAAAATGTAGTGCTGGAAACCCAAAGCAATTGTTTCCCCTGTTTTCAAAACAAAAAATGAGAACCAAATTGGGGAAATTTTAAAACCCAACAAAAAAGTCGAGATTTGGGTTTGAGAAAAGATGAATAATAAATGAGAAAAGATGAAAAATAAACATACCCCAGGAGGGATTTGAGTCAATGCCTTAGTCTAACCCTTGGAGTTGGTCCATTGTTGGATGGCTTATCTTTTCTGGTTTTGGAGCTGCCATGGCTTCTGCCCAAATCAAAACCCTTAATCTGCCTATAAATCCAAAAGGGTTTTTACCAAATGAATCAATGAACACTGATTTGAGAGAGAAATCATCTTTGGGTTTTGTTTAATGAATACAAAAATGGAATTTACTTTTACCAATTTAGAGAGAGAAAAAACAGAGAGAGCTTAGAGTCTATGATAATGAAAAAAGCACAAAAGAGAAAAAGCTAATGGATCATGGAGGTAAAAGAGGACTGATGACCACACAACCCTCTCTCTTTCTTTCCCTCGAATTGCACTCTCCTTGTCACCGTGGCCCATTCCCTCAAAACCCTACCCCCAAAATCCCGCTCAGGCCTCTAGTCCGAATTGGACTTTTGCTCTACCCCAAAAATATTTAAAATGTTCTTAAATGACTACTTAATTATTTGTGTTGCTCTAAAACTCAATTAAATATATTTGATGGTTCCAATACGCATGAGACTCTTGGTAGATTCTAATACATGCATGAGAGCCTTGGTTACTGCATCACTTTCTCTCCCTGGAATCGTACCCGGAGAGGGACTAAATTCAAAGATGAAAAAGAAGAAACTTTGGGGAAAAGTGACTGGAAAACAAAATGATAAACTAGCTAAACAAAAAGTACTTACATTTATTCTTCAGGTTCATTCTTCAGTGCGTTTTTGGCTATACACTGGAAGGCATCATCTACATTGAAGCCATGTTTTGTAGAAGTCTCAAGGTATATTTCCCTAGGAAGCATACCAGGCCTTTGATTTCCTATTAGCCACCTACACCTAAAAGAGTAGAACCAAATCAAAACCAACAACTTTCAACTAAATTGCACAAAAGAGTCAAAATTTAATTGCTATACAGAACTATCAGTTCAATCGAAAACAATCAGAATTCGAGACCCTACCTCCTCCATTCTCTGAGAGCGAAGCCCTCCTCAGGTAGCATCTCCGACGGCGCTGGCAAAATCGGATCGTCAGACCCGCCAAACCCTCCATCAAAGCCCTGACAGTTCGATTCGAGCCTGAAGTATCCCTACTGGTCGAAGCAGCAGCAGAAGAAAAAGATGAGGAGGAAGACGATGGACGTTCATAATCGAAGAGTTTGAAGGGATTTACCTTTGGATTCTTCGGCTTTCAGATGGAGTTTGCTTGTGTGTGGGCCTGCAACTTCGTTTGCAGGCGTGATGTTTCCATGGAATTTCTCTCGGGTTTACATAGACAGCAAAGCGAGAGAGAAAGCTTTTGCAGAAAAGGGGAAGTGTGTTTTGTCGAGGTTTTGAGTTGTAGGTAGAGGTAACGAAGGGAGATGAGAGAGAGAAGTGGAGCGGCTAGGGTTTGAGTATGGAAGAGATGAAAAATGGAGAGAGCACCTGTTTTGGCTGAAGCACGGCTCACCGAACGAAGAATAAAGAGGCGGTGGCAATTTTGTAAATAACTCCCAAGTCACTGTTCATTTCTACAGTGCCATTTCCCATGCTTTCTTTAGACTAAAGTAATTGTAGATGGTCTTACAAGTTGGCAGCTGTTGAGGAGGAAAAAGAAATCAATAAAACCTGAAATGACATTTGACAAAAAAATTCCGTATAATAAAAAATCAAATGCTTGGAGCATGCTCAAGCATTTCATCAACAACTTTTTGGTTATGGTTAAATAAGTTAACGAATAGTTGACACAAATATTAATTACGAGCTTAAATCCTAATGGACATCATAAGAGGGTTTGGATTCTAAGTTTTGTTTTTACTACGGAGACTATCAGCCGATTACTTTATTACCACAAGACTATTAATCCAAATTAGCGTTTACACTATGGATGCATAGTAGCATGATGCTTATAATTAATACGATCATAAGCTTTTTTCCTACTAATTAGGGAATTTTTTTATATTTTTAAATTTTACAATATTTATTTATTTAATTACTAGCAAAGATCACACAATGTTGTTTTTGTTGTAGGATTCTGGGACTAGAGAAGGAGAGGACCGGCGGCAAGAGAGAGAAGAGAGAGATGTAATTCTGAGGTGTATGTTGTATCACCTAATTGCGCCTTTATTTATAGTAGTATGATAAATTAAATCTTTACCCTTATAGGATTATCACTCTAATAGGATATTAACTACTAAAGGGAATATTCAAAGATATCTTTAGATACACTAAGATTTACACAATCTCATTTCTAATCTAATACGACTGTAACAATTTTTAATTTTTTTTCAATAGGAGTTATGCAGGCATAAAAAAAAGTGTTGGTAGTTATGGAGAAAGAGAGAGAGAAAAAAAAAAGAGAGAAAGAGAGAGAATGAGTTTAGAAGGTAGTGATAGGTTGACATGATTGTGAGGTTTAGATAAAAAAAAAAGGCAAAAAGTTGTTTGTTCGAAATTTACTTGAATGCTCATTTTTTTTAGTTCAAAGTACGATATTCATTTGTAAAGGAATTTGAAATTTGTACAGTACATGGAGGATAAGGTGCCAAATCAAGGTCTCGATAAAAATCTTGTCAAGATTTCAACCCGATCGAAGGAAAAAAGAGCGTCTAACACTTAATTACAAAGATAAACTATTTTCCATAAGGGGATCTCTAATGATCTCACGAGTTCTTCAAACCACACTCTTCATTGCTCACTTGAAAGTCCCAAACGTGCCAATCGAAGAGCCACTTTATTGGCCCCTTTTCTGGTTGGGAGAACTCTTGTTTACGAGAAATTTTTAGTTGTGACGGGAATACGGATGGTACATCACGTATTTTTATGCAAGTGGTGAAAAATTTTAATTTTAAAGTTATTAACCTTTTAACATACATAACCTACCATTTATATAGAGACACGTAATGTACCACCTCGTGAGACGGTGACATTGAAAAATCTCTCTTTGTTTAGGGATTAAACAGAGAAAATGTCTTGTGACATTATTTATATGGCCCATCGAGAACGTATCATCATCAGCAAGCATGTTAGTGGCTGAGAGAACCATCGTGGCATCTCCTTCGAATTCTCCTATTTTTTTTCTTTTCTCACAATTTGTTTAGTTATATATTAAAGATTATAATTGTTAATTTATTAGTTTTTGGTTCATACAATAAATTCCATTAATATTTATTTTAGATTAGCACGATGGTTAAAATTGTAACTGCATTTAGGATTTGAGTTCCAGAAGTCACTCAAGACCCTCCCTTCCCTGAGCCGGTTTCCCCGACTCACGACTGCACCTGCGTGTTTCGGTACGTCTTTTCTCTTGCCTCTCTGTCTCTGTCTCTGTCTCTCTCTAAAACCAGAAAGCTATCAAAACCATATCGAAATCGCCGGTGAGCTCGTCTTTTCGATTCATAAAATTACTACGCTTTTCTCTTCTAATTGTTTATTTATGGAACACATCTATTTGCGAAATTTCACAGTTTAGACGTTGTTAGAATTGTAATTCAAGGCTTGTTCGGAATTTCAGTTCCGAATTTGCTTGAAATTTTAGATAAGTTTGATTTGATATCTATTTATTATTGTGATTTGAGATATAGACCATAAACCCTAAACCAAACGATTAAGAAACCAATCATCGTGTATTCTTTTGTGTACTTACTATTGTGCAGCGGAGAAAGCCCCTTCAAATTTGAATCTTTGATTTGTTTATTTCCTTTCTCTCTGGAACTCGAAAGGCACAATGCCGGGAGGAGATCAAAGAAACCCTAAGAATCCGATGGAACAGATTGCAAACAGAGCAGTGATGAGCAGCAAATTTCAATATCTTCCGCACGGGGTTTGGTGGTGGCCATTCTTTCAAGGATAGCCTGCTTCAAGACCGTCTTGAACTGAAAGTGCGTTTGCAAGGAGTGGCTTTCTATAATTTCTGACCCTTAATTTGCTCGTCTCCATCTTCCGAGTTCACCCATTGGGATCTTGATGAAGGTTTGGCGATCTTATTCGCCAGTGAAAAAACTTTATTTGGCCCAGATAGTAGAGACTGCTGCTGGTTCTGATTTTGGGGTCGAAAAAATGATTTTCACTGCCAAAAATAGTCTGCCCAATTTCAAGGTCGAGTTGATAAACTCTTGTGATGGTTTACTTTGTTTGTATGGGCCGGAAACTGATGGTATGTATGTGTGCAACCCTGTGTTGGGTGAGTGGATCACAATTCCACCTAATAATAATGGTAGGCGTCGCTGCGGTTTTATTGCACTTGGTTATAACATTGGGACCAATGAGTACAAGGTCTTGCAAACAACCTCATCTAACTACGAATTCTATGGTGAGCGTGAGGCTGAGATATACACCCTTGGCACAGGAGTTTGGAGAAGCATTGGAAGTGTTCCTCAAACTATACTTAAGAGAAATAGAGACGAAGCAATTCAGTTACCGTTAGACGCTTTTCTGCACGGAGCTCAACATTGGGCTCCTTATGACTTGTCAGAGTTTTCTATATATGCTTTCAATTTTGAAAGCGAAAAATTTCGATCGCTACCCGCACCTACACTCTCACCTGGGCTCGTGGAAGCAATGAATGAGTGGTATTCAGATTATTTACATTTGGGACAGTTAGGAGGTTGTCTCCTTCTATGTGTGCATGGTAAACCGTCTACCAAGTTAGAGTTCTGGGTTATGAAGGAATATGGGGTCCAACAGTCTTGGACTCAAATTCTTGTCATTGAGAACTTGTCCCCAAGATGTTTCGGGTACATGCCAATTATGTTTTTGAGTAATGGAGGAATCCTAATAGCATACGTGGAAGAGCAAAACAACTGTAGCGGCAGCCGGCTTGTTGGTTGTTACAATCTAGAAGCAAAAATTTTCAGGCGAACTATAGTTACTAATCGCACCCAAATTTTTTTTCATGCAATTGCCTACAGTCCATCCTTTGTTTCACTCTACGATGTTGCAAAAGGAGAAGCTGAAAGGTACTTAAATTACACTTAAGATATGCTTCTCTTCTATTGTTTTTATTCCCTTTTTTATTTATGGAAGCTGATGTTTTTGTAGGAAAATACTATTGATATATTGCATTTGTCAACTTACATTTATATCTGTCAATCTCCACAGATACTGCATGTGAAAGTTTGTTCGACTCAGTTTTGTTACTTCAGCGATGTGTTAACAGATTTCTTTTTCTAAATATGACTTCAGCTTATCAGTTTTTGCATTTGTATGTGTTTGCTGAACAGCAGAACATGATAGAGCGTTTGACCTTCGTCGATTGAATTGCTTCTCGTTGCTATAGTAGTACTCAAAACACTTTTTGAAGTTTGACTGATTCAAGAATTAATGCTCATTATTAGAACTTCGTCAACAAAGCAAGTGCTCTTGGGTTCCTTCATATTAATTTACCCTATACTTTATATTATTTGCAGGGTAAGAGACAAGAAAAAAATATAAGAATCACATCGGTAAATGGCAGTCCACAGGATTTGAGTTGGAACAGCATGCTTTTGCTGATTGGTTTATTCGAAATTCCTATGTCAGTTGCCATAGTACATCTGTCATTTTTTCTTTTGAATCCAACCAATTGTTTTGCTGCTGTCTCCTTACGGCTGAACAATATGTTTTCTTTTCAGCTAATTTACTATTGTTATGATTGAATGCGCGATGTGTCAACAAGCTTTCAGCGTGAAGGGTTATGTTTTCGGGGAGGGTGGATTCTGAATGTGTCAACAAATACTGTCGCCATCAAGCTATCGTGATTCTAAAGCAGTTCTTTCCTTTTGCCCTCGTCAAAGACTGCAGCTGCCCTGCCTCCGTTGAGACCAGAGTGCAAGCGATAACTTGTTTTGTGAAACGTGTGATATTTGCACAACTAATTGTTAGCTATACCTCATTTCTTTGATAAGAACTGATATTCATTTAATAACTTTTTTGAAGCCCTGTTGATTAGTTTTTCTTAAATTTTGACCGTACATGAAGAAATTGTAAGTCATCACTCTGTGACACTGACAATATGTTTGTAGGGTGTTTGTCGACCAGGTTCTTCAAATATATTTTTTGTCCGGACATCGGAAAACTTATTTGATAACTACTTTTAGTTCTTATTTCTAGCGACAACGAAAATATGAAAGCTGAAGCTAAATTTTGAAAACTCGAAAAAGTTATATTTTTAAAAGGTGAAAGTAAAAGTAGTTACCAAACAAGTTTTCAGGTTTGGAAAATAAATTTAGTAATCAAAATCTTGCATAACTAGAATAAAAACCCTCATAATTTAAAGGCTTAAATGTTAAAATGGTCTATGTTTTAGTCATTGGGTTAATTTAGTCCATGTGTTTTCAATTTGGCCAATTTGGTCTATGTGTTTATATCCCTGTTATCCAATTAAAGACATTTTCATCTAATTTCTGTAAAAAAAAGAATTATAATTTATTTGATTTAAAAGATTTTAAATGAAATAAATTAAAAATTAAAAGAAAAATGATTTTCCTCCCAACTCTCCGACTTCGTCCCTAACATTACCTCCTCTATTTTCTATGTTACAACCTTAATCATTTTTTAGATTGGAAGTTTTATTTCTTATGTATGTAGTCATTGATCTGCATTTTTCTGTAAAGAGAAAGGGTAATTATTTTTCATATGATTTTTCTTATGAATTTTTAAAAAGAAATTGAATGAAATGTCTTTAATTAGCTAATACATGGACCATTTTGACATTTAAGCCTAATTTAAAACTACCAAAACCCCAAACCCTGAATTGAACTATAACTAACCCTATTTGGACTGATATTTATTCGGCCTTGATTTAATTAGGCCCAGACATCTCTAAGACCATTAAACCCTTATTGGGTATTTGATTTTGGAAAGCTGCGGGCCAAAGGTTTTTAAATATTATGACGTGGCAGCCATTGGGCGGCAAGCCTACGATGATCAGGCTAGGGAGAATTTTGGAAAGTGCTTTTTGATGGTAAAAAAAAAACTCGTAAATAAGGAAGGATCAGGTGTGAACTCACCCCTTGTTGAATATAGTCACATCAACCACTTGACAGAGAAAGGGCTCAAGCTAGAAAAAGAAGGGGGTTATCTACATGAACCCGGCTTTTCTGTCCTTCCACTTCTCATACACTTCCATCTCTTCTTATTTTGTGTGATCACGGTTAAGCTATGTTAATATTTTATATTAATTTTTTTATAGAGATAATAAGACAAAAAATAATAGTAATACAAAATATTGACGTGATTTAACCGTTACCGTATAAATAGAAGGAGATGAGAATGTATGGGAAGCGGGAGGGCAAAGAAGCAAAAGAAGCAAGGTCCAATCTACATGGACAAGGACTCTATAAAAGGAAGAATCAGTGGAAAGGGACACTCAACTCAACTAAAAACTCCCAGCAAAAACCCTTAAAAGCTCTGTCACTTTCCCCACCTTCCTTCTGCAATCAAGCCATCACCTTCACAGTTATTAGCTCTGCTGCATTTCTTGGTGTAGTATACAGTTATGCTTATATTAATGTCCAAGATCAGCCACCAGATCTGCCGTCCTCCCAGAAAATTACTCTTGAGGTGAATGATGTCTTCAACAGTAGACTTAATTCTCTAGGAAAATTGTGCATTCCATTAATGATGTTGAACTGCGGTTACTGCTCCTGCGACTTCCTCTTGAATACAACATTTTATTCTAGGATATACCTTTCCAGACCATAGAATCTGTAGG
The DNA here is from genome assembly GCA_024362995.1 of Heteromeles arbutifolia. Classification (NCBI taxonomy): domain Eukaryota; kingdom Viridiplantae; phylum Streptophyta; class Magnoliopsida; order Rosales; family Rosaceae; genus Heteromeles; species Heteromeles arbutifolia. The sequence goes on along the minus strand of JANCRC010000005.1, from coordinate 24,934,287 downwards.
CTTAGCATTTACTTTTAGGAAATTTTTAGTACGAAGATATTTCCTAATAACTCATTGTACCCCTAGTTATTTATAAAAACAATAAAGTCTTATTCCACTAAGTAGAGGCGGCTGTATGAATTCTAAACGTAATTGTACTCGGTTTTGCGTTAAGTTTTCATCCTCATTTGAGGCAATGACAAAATTTTGTACACTTCGAGGGCCAAGCCCACCATATTTTTAAGGTTATCAAACTTTATTCTCTGCCACTGGGCTATGTTATTGGCCATGGATAAATTTGTAGATGCTTTATTAATTTGAGATATTGTACGTTTTGAGCAAGGGAAACAAGACATGATCGGCCATATGGTTTGGAAGCAAGACATGAGAAAAATAAAGCAACCATTAGAGATTTCTTGTGACCCAAAACCTTCCAAATAGATTTTTTTTTTCTCTGCATGAGAAACCTTCTCTCTGAGTGAGAGGCTTTCTCACTGGTGTGTGAGTGATCCCAATTTCGTCAGCTTGCTCAATCGCCAACCCTAGCAGTGGCATCCCTTTTTCGTCTTCTTTTGCCTCTCTTCCCACCTCTGTACGCCTGGTTTTCTCCATGTTTTCCGACCTGTTTTTCTATGTAATTGATCCCCTATTGCCTCCTATCTAACCATTCATTGGCCTCGATCGAAAAGTCCCAATTCCAACCTTCATTTTTCTTCTTCTCCCTCCTGTTTTTCCACCTCAATGACTCTAATCCATCAATTTTCTAAGTCCGCTTCCATCCTTCATTGTTCTCACAAATCTCAGGATCTGTAACCATGTCTCCACCCGCATTTTGAGGCTTTATAGGAAGGTGTGTAGAGCTACGACTCGGGTGTACACACCACCACCTCCCAATTGTATGCTCGGCTTTGTTGCTGGGGGAAAGTATTTTTCTGTCCCCTTCTCTCTGCGTATGCTCATGTTCCTTCTTTTGCTTTTCTATTCCAGTCCCTTCTCCAGCTGTTTGAATAAATTTCTCAGAAACTGACGCAATTGCAAAAAAAAAAAGAAAAAAAGAAAAAAGAAAAAAAAAAGAAAAAAGGAAGGAGAAGACAAAACAAGAACGATGAACTAAAGGCGCTAAAATTCAGATCCAAAAATAAAACTTGAAAAAAAAGTGCGCCTTTAATTCAAGCGATGGCTTGGTTCCAACAGCCTACTCCATCTTCCCCCCCCCCCCCAACAAACTTGATTTGGGATTTCTCCCATCTTTTTTATTTCCTCTTTCATAATTTATCCAATTTTAGAAATAGTTTTGCACAGAAATTTCAGATCCAAAAGTAAGTATTTGGTCGCCATTGTTAAAGCCAACAAGCTTTTGGTGGCTTCGCATGGCAGATAATCAGAGTTCTTGGACATACAACGACTAACATCCTGTCTTTTGGGTTATAATGTTGGAACTAACGGCTGATTGATAATAGAGGAGCAAATTTGGATGCGACAGTATACAGAAAATTACGGGATAGACGACGATATACAAATTATATATCAATGGCATATGATATATAACGACAATGTCAACCAAGAAGAATGATACAACGACCACATAAGAATGATATAACGACACGTAGACTTTATATTGAGATTATGCCAACATACAAGGATGATATAACAACCACGTGCTATAAGGGGCTACACAAGTAATGTTGTTGTTATTTCATCCTTGAAACCCAACGATCTATGTGAATAAATTTAGTGTAGATATAGTATTGAGATTATGCCAACAGACAAGGATGATATAGTGATCAAATGCTATAAAAGGATAGACAAGCAATGTCGTCGTATATCATCCTTGAAACCAACGATATATGGGGATAGATTTAGTGTATGTGGACCATGATTTTTCAGGTTTAGAGTAAGGTGGATCGGAATGCGAATATCTTAGAAGTTTGGTCATGGAGTCAACAGCTTCTACAACGGAGCTGCACAGACGGAGCAGCGATGCCACCATCATCTCGTTTCGGAGCAGTGATGTTGACCCTAAAACTACCTAGTCTACGTGACGCGCATGCCGAATAAGCTAATTACATCATTCGGTCGAATGCGGGGCATGCCAACTCGTTGGCCGAGCTCGGCCGGGAAGTGAATGAGCGTTGATGTGGCGTTGGACTCGCTGCTGACTTCTTGATCTTGCGACTGAGGCTGAGGAAGGAACACGTCTCGGCCTTCAGGTTCTAGAGCCTGAAGACAAGACTGCTAGTTCATATTAAGTAACCTAGTAACACCTCACTTTGCGGCCATGTTGAATGATGATTTACCGCGGCACCAAAGCAATCAAAAATAATATTCCTCATAGTATTATCCTTAATAACTTCTGAGGTTGCCAACCTCTCGAACTCGTTTGTGAAATCAAGACCGCATACAATCCCAACTTTATCTCCGATCATCCCGTTGTTATCAATAAACCAATAGCGCATCAGGGACATGCACGACATTAATCAAACACCACTCACATTGGTAATTTCTTCAAATTAGACTCTTAATTGCTTAATTGCATGGAATTAGTCTCCAAATAGAAGTCTCTATGGCCTCACGCTGCATGCAAATGCAATCCAATCTTTTTGACCAATAACCCCATCCTGATAGGAGCATATTTATGCGACTTAGTTAGCTTGTTTTCTTGCATTTACATAGTTAGTTATTGATTATTATAGTGATTTAAGCTATTTTCGTGTGTTTATAGGTCCAATTGGCAAAGTATGCAAAAAGAGGCAATTTGGAGCAATTTGGAGCAGTTTTGGGCCAAGAATGGATGTCACATGCATGGATCAAAATGGATGGACGAAATTGAGGTTCAAGAGAGGCTAGGAATGTGCAAAAGAGTTGGAGAAATAAATTCAAGTCAAAGAAGATAAGGAATCAGCTATAAAGAAGGAGAATTATCCAAAACATTATCCAAACTACCTTATCTTATCCAAACCTTATCTTATCCTATCCTAACCTTATCCCTTATTTCCCTTGGTTTTCTGACTTCTAGAAGCCCTTTTCCTTGTTGGAGTGGATTGTTAAACCCTTTTCTTTATCAGATTGGAGTCCAAATCCCTTTTCTAAAAACCCTAGCCGTGCCTAGCCCTTTTCCTTGTGGATTTGGGTTGTGCAAATCCTTTTCAGAAATTAATTGGGCCATAATACTTTTTCCTAATGGATTTACACATCTTGCAGCACCTAGAGCCCTAATCCTTTGCTTATGCTAAGTCCAAGCCCTAATCTGATTACCCTAGGGTTTGTGGTGCCTATATATACAAATTTAGAGAGATGCCGCAGGTTTCACCACCCTCTATACACATCACAATTCGTTCTACATCACAGCAATCCATCTACATCCACTCATCCTCTTTGTCGCAGCCTTTGGATTGGAGAGAAGGACTTGTGCCGTGGTTTCCATTAGAGAGGAAGGGTTGTGCCGCAGCCTACCTGCAGCCATTGGAGTTCTTAGAGTTCTTTCTTCTCTCGTTTCTGTTTCCATGTTTATTTTACTTTGCTTTTCAATTACTATGAACATGTGGAACTAATTTCGTTTTAGTTAGAGGTGAATTCAAAGCCATGGACATATGTTTAATATGAATTGATTTCCTCCAGTTATGATTTCATGAATCGTGGATGTGGTTTACTTATCTATTTTATTAAGAGCTTGTTCTTGTGTGTTGATTAAGGATGCATACTTAGTTTGCATGCATGGATTTGATGCTAGGATGTAAGGGAATTTCATCTAATCGTTATGAACCTATATTCGCAAGTAGTAAAAGTCGTTAGTCGCGACTGTGTTAAGTAAATCCAAGGCAGAATTATCATGCAGTTCATAGGTATGAATGCCTTGTCAATGTTTATGATTTCCATGGAACTTAATGATCTTTGATATGTGTCTCTATCATGCGTATTCCATAGTTAGGGAACTTGATAAGAATAATTTGGTTGTGATGCGTTATCCATTCAATTCAATGAACTTAGGGAAATCTGAGAATTGATTAATGCAATACAATTAATTCGAAGCATTGTCATTCATGGTTTATCGAGAGAATAACTGGAAATCAATTCATATGCATACGTTCATGTGTGGAGAAGAACCCTCTAACTAGCTTTTCACCCTTGAATTCACCTTTATCTTGTTTTAATTTACTTTGTTTGCTGTAATCTTCTTAGTTTTGTTAAATTCGTCTAAAAACCCCCTCAATTCTTATTTGTGTTTTAGTTTAGTTAATTTCATTCAAATCTGTCCCCATCTAGTATTTAGTGTCAAGTTATGTTAGAATTCGTCCAAATACTTCCTTAGAGTCTGTTCTGAGTCTATTTAACTTAGTTTTGTTGTTTTGAGTCAATTTGGTCAGTTTTGAGTCATAAGAGTCTAGTTTTCTGTTTCTGAGTCTAGTTTAGTGTTTTAGAGTTTAAATTGAGTAGATTAGCATCCCTTCTAATCTCCGGCCTAAAACGATCCCTACTTTCATATACTACGTCGATAGGGTTTTAATTTGAGTGTCAAGTAATTTTCACACCAAATTTTGGCGCTGTTGCCGGGGATTAGCAAACTTGCTAATCTCCCTAGTTTCTATCGTGTGTTTTAGTTTGTTTCTGTTTTTGTTTTGCTTTGTTTTCTGAGTTTGTTTTGTTTTCTTTGTTTTAGGTACTAGTGTATGACTCAAAGTTCTCAACCCGTTCACGCACATATCTTGGATTTTAACGACAATTTTGAACGAGATTTGAGAAGGAAGAGGAAGCACCCAGAACCTGGTCTACTTAGTTCTAGTTCTAATTCTGAATCTGAAGTTGAAATTGAAGAGGATTCGGAAGAGGAGCAAAACATGGCTGCAGATAATCGAACGATCAAAGAACTTTCAGCCTCGGGATTGGACAATGCAACCCCTTTATGCATTCAATATCCTCGGGCAGCCGAGGGCAAAACTGCTAAATTCGAATTGAAGTCTAGCTTGTTGTGTAATACCCTGAAAATTTAAATATATGAATTTGATATTCATAATTATGAATATGTGGAGAAAATCGAGAATAAATCGATTTATGATTATGAAAATAGAATTGGGAAATTTTATAGTTTTGTTTCCAAGAATTTTGTTAATTTACGGCGTAAATTAAATCAATAAGTGAAAAAGGGGAAAATGCCCCTAGTAGGCTAAATTGAATTATACGAGGATGTATTTTATTCTCACATATTTTATCGTATTTCTTGGCATATTTGTATAGAGCTCAACCTCACGAACGCGGAGGCGCAAACCGTTCGTGAAATGGAGTTATAACGAAGAAGTTATTAACGATAGAAGTTGAGGGTAAAATAGTTATTTTGACATTAATGAGAAGATTCCAGAAAATCTGGAATAAAAAAGGGTGCCACGTATGTGGCTGTGATTGAAAGGGAAGGAGAGATAAGGGAGAGAGGGAGCCCAATCAGAAGGGGAGGCAAGGAGGGGAAAGGAGGGACCGAAATGGGTCATTTTTGACCCGCGAACCACCATTTTTGAAACGGCCATATCTCCTTCATACGAACTCCGTTTTGGGTGATCTTGGTGTCCATGGAAAGCCCTTGATGAGCCCTACATCCTGGTGGTGTTATATTTCCCCATTTCTTTCCCATTTTTCCAGTTCGAAGCCACAAACCCACGGGTGTTCCGGCGGCTTTATCCCTTTTCCCGGTGGCTCCGGCAGGTTTCACCATCCATGACCACCACCAAAATACTTCCCTCAACCTCAGGAACAAAGCCCAAGCAGTGTTGGAGGCGTCGGAGTTCGATTGGTAGCCGAATCAAAGCACACCCTTTTCTAGGGTTTCGGCGGGTTTGAGTGAAAGTGAGGTGTTTCCCGGCCAAATTGGACTTGGCCACAGGTATAAAGTTCACTCTACTCCTTGAGATCTTCATATCTGTAAATTTTGGTAATTTTTAAAAATAGTTGAATTTTTCCGGCAAGTCGGCGCGGCCGACCGCCATCCGCGGAGGCGCGTGCGGTGGCGGCCTGGCCAGTGGGCCGACGATGTCCTTTTAAGTTCAATTAGATGCCCTGAATTCATAATTGATATCTGTACGATGTGGTTTGATTGTTTGGACATAGTTTCATTACAATACCTTACTTGGTAAAAATATGAATCAACAATCCGACCGTTGGATCGTTACCAAACTTTAATGCATCATAGAATGTAATATTTGAGGATAGCTGGAACTGACGGATTGGGAATCTGACTTACGGATCTTCCTGAATTGGATTTCTAAGTTGTAAAATCAAACGTTGGTTACCACTTGAATTTGTAATTAGCGGAGATCCGACCGTCGGATCATGATAATATTTTAGTAGGTTGTTTTACAAGCATAATGTGAACTACGAAAGGCTTGATCCCGCTCAAGGGTACGTAGGCAGTCTAACAGTGTTAGATGCAGCCTTAACCATTCGAGAAGTAATCTTTCGTTTAGAAATTGATAATTTAATAATAATTTGGGGAACTAAATTGATAATTTAATAATAATTTGGGGAACTAAATTGATAATTTAATTGTTTGTTTGGTAATTAAAAACATGGATGTTTGACGATTTAGAAGTGAATTGAAAGAATTAGTAGCAAACTAAACAAGAGTTTAGTTTGGGCCTATCACCCATATTATTATTTCCCGAAATAAAGTAAATATTTCGGGGCAGGATGTGACAAAATGGTATCAGAGCAAATGATCCTACTCTGAAATATGCAATGTTTTCGAGTTCTTGTTGGTGTGGATGATAATATGCATTATGGTTGCATGATTTCACAATTTTTGTGAATAAAGTGGCATTCATGTTTATATGTGAAATACATATATAAATTGTATTATGACTGTGGTGCAATTTCCTTGGTAATTATGAAAGTTTCGTTAATGGGAATTGTGATTTGCGTTTATAATGCATTATGTCTAAGTTCTTGGAATAATGAGGAAGTTATGTGAAATATATAATATATGTTGAGAATCATCATGAAGTGAAATGAATTGGATTGACATTATGTTATGTATTATGAGATATTATTGAGTTGTGGGTGTGAATTATGAAATGTATTGATATTGCATTATTTCATAAGTTCTATGAGTATGACGGAAATTATGTGAAATGCATATATTGTGAATTATGATGCTTTGAATTGAATTGAATTGAATGGGAGTAGGAAAATTTTAAAATATCGTATTCATGTTATAGCTTTGAAGATGAGCATTTGATTAAAGTTTTGAATTAATCTGGAATTGAATCGATATTATGCTATGCATTATGAAAATGTTGAATGTTAAGGTGATTGTGAAGTGGTGATAAGTAGATGGAGAATTTGTATTATACCTGGCACTTGAGAAATGGAATTGGGCAAAAAGGCCCGTGGATATGTGAATTGGGCACAATGACCCATGGATGTGAATCGGGCACAATGACCCGTGGATGTGGAATTGGGCACAATGACCCGTGAATGTGAAATGGGGCGATAAAGGCCCGTGGATGTGAAAATGGGCGAGAAAGGCCCGTGAATGTGAAATGGGGCGATAAAGGCCTGTGGATGTGAAAATGGGGCGAGAAAGGCCCGTGAATGTGAAATTGGGCGACAAAGGCCCGTGAATGTGAAATTGGGCGACAAAGGCCCGTGAATGTGAAATTGGGCGGAAAAGGCCCGTGGATGTGGAATTGAAAAAAAAAAAAAAAAAAAAAAAAAAAAGAGGAAGAAAAGAAAAAGTGTGATGTGTGTGTTTTGGCCAGGTATATTACAATCTTTTCCAGCCTACTAGTCACTGATGGAGATAAAAGAAAATGGTGGTGAAATCATTGCTTTGACAATGATAAGTATAGCTAGAAATTTAAAAAATCTGATGGCCATGATAATTTTGGTTGGAAATTTTAATATTTATGGAAGGTATGGTGATTTATCGATTGGGAATGAAATTATAAACTGTGGTTTTGGTTTGCTCATTATAATTAGAATGGTGGGTGGACATGAATGAAATTGTGGAATGAAATTTGAGTTTGTTTAATATAAATGATTTCCAGCTGAGTTTTTTTTTCGTTTGATGAAAGAATAGTTGGGAAAAGTTTATAATCACAAATTTGATTGTTTTAGTTTGCCATTAACGAATTATGGCGTGAAATAATGATATTTGGTTAGCCACGTTATTCATGGCTTGAAATTGACATTTGATTTTGCTAATATTGTTTATTCCTGGTACGGTCTCAGGATGGTTGTATGCATGGCTAATACCTCCTTTTGGAGCATGTGATCCGATTTGCATTTGGATGTGTTAGTTGAAACTCATTTGTCTCTTTATGATGCTGATGTGCCACATAAGGAAAATGTGGTTGTGTGTTGTTACCTTATTTGAAGTTGGTACTTTTGAGTAGATCTCATGCGGCTCATGTTTTGAGTAGTGTTTGACATAGCAAGACACTTTCAGTACCTGACTGATGTTTAATTCTTGTAAGGTTATGTGTGGTTGAGGTTTGTAATATTTCTAGGGCAAGTATGTTGTTAGGCCCTTGTGGGTTTTTATATTAGTTTTATCTGTCCTTGTAGTAGATTTACATTGTAGAATTCAGGGATCTTATTGTGAAGTCCAACTGAGTTTTCTAGTTATGGAATTCCATTCTAGTTGGGGATTTCCAACTCTAAAGCTGATCTTGTTCCCACTCCCAAGTGATAGGAGGGGCTGAGCAAGTGTTGCCCTTGTTTTACATCTTCATAAATTAGTATTCTTTATAAATTCTTTAGTCCCTTATTGAAACTTACCTCCCCTGTGAATGCATGAAAGCGTTGAAAAAAAAAAAAAAAAATCAATTCTGAAGGTTGGGTATAGGAATATTGCGTCAAATCTTCTACACTTTCTGATGCTGTGTGTATCTTGAGTCGGTAGTTTTCCATTTCTGTTTGGTGAAGTTAGTGAGGCAATGGTGGACTTATGATTTGTCTTTGGTTAATAAAATATGAATGGTGCACTAGAAGTGCAAGTTGCTAAACTATGTCATTTGTGGTTGCACTTAAAATCAATTGAAAAAAAAAAAGAAACGATAAAAAGAAAGATTTAAAAGGCTTAAAATTTACTATGAATAACTTAGTTAATTGCGGAACAAAAGAAAAATCATAGAGCGAGATTTTGATGTCGTTTCATGTTAACGGTGTTACGGGTTGGTTTTAAACTTATTTCCATTACCCAGTGAGTGTGATTGGAAATTTCCATGTTTTGGTTGGAATTCTTGATATGTGATTTGTCAATTCGATTTGGTTGATTGAAATTTTGATAATTACTTAGCCAATGATGATTTTGGCTTGAAATTTTGATATTTAAATTGGCTGAAGATGGTTATGGCTGAACTTTATTATATTGTGGTCATTATGCTAGTATATATATATCTAGCCAATGGTTGATGTGTATTAGTTGTGCTATTATTTCTTTACATGATAATGGCACTGTTGTCCTTATGACAAAAGAAGAGCTTTTGAATTATGAGTTTCACTGTGTCGTTATTAAAGCTATTAAAGCTCTAACTTTGGTTTTCTTATCATATCTGTTGTTGAATGTCCTAGTAGTGGATGTAAATGGTTGATGCGGTTCGATGTTTGGTATTTAAATTAGCCAACGAAAATTATGGTTAAGGTTGATATTATTTTTGCCAATGAATGTGGTTGGGAATCTGAGAGTGTAGGTGAGAATCCTTATTATTACTCGTGGTTGCTTATTTTGGGGCCTAAATAAAATCGTAGATTGTGATTATGATATTATTCACCATTAAAGGAATGGTGGGGATAAATCTAATTCCTTTAAGTAACTTGATGGTTGAAATCTCGGGGACGAGATTTATTTTAACGGGGGGTGAATGTAATACCCTGAAAATTTAAATATATGAATTTGATATTCATAATTATGAATATGTGGAGAAAATCGAGAATAAATCAATTTATGATTATGAAAATAGAATTGGGAAATTTTATAGTTTTGTTTCCAAGAATTTTGTTAATTTACGGCGTAAATTAAATCAATAAGTGAAAAAGGGGAAAATGCCCCTAGTAGACTAAATTGAATTATACGAGGATGTATTTTATTCTCACATATTTTATCGTATTTCTTGGCATATTTGTATAGAGCTCAACCTCACGAACGCGGAGGCGCAAACCGTTCGTGAAACAGAGTTATAACGAAGAAGTTATTAACGATAGAAGTTGAGGGTAAAATAGTTATTTTGACATTAATGAGAAGATTCCAGAAAATCTGGAATAAAATAGGGTGCCACGTGTGTGGCTGTGATTGAAAGGGAAGGAGAGATAAGGGAGAGAGAGAGCCCAATCAGAAGGGGAGGTAAGGAGGGGAAAGGAGGGACCGAAATGAGTCATTTTTGACCCGCGAACCACCATTTTTGAAACGGCCATATCTCCTTCATACGAACTCCGTTTTGGGTGATCTTGGTGTCCATGGAAAGCCCTTGATGAGCCCTACATCCTGGTGGTGTTATATTTCCCCATTTCTTTCCCATTTTTCCAGTTCGAAGCCACAAACCCACGGGTGTTCCGGTGGCTTTATCCCTTTTCCCGGTGGCTCCGGCAGGTTTCACCATCCATGACCACCACCAAAATACTTCCCTCAACCTCAGTAACAAAGCCCAAGCAGTGTTGGAGGCGTCGGAGTTCGATTGGAAGCCGAATCAAAGCACACCCTTTTCTAGGGTTTCGGCGGGTTTGAGTGAAAGTGAGGTGTTTCCCGGCCAAATTGGACTTGGCCACAGGTATAAAGTTCACTCTACTCCTTGAGATCTTCATATCTGTAAATTTTGGTAATTTTTAAAAATAGTTGAATTTTTCCGGCAAGTCGGCGCGGCCGACCGCCATCCGCGGCGGCGCGTGCGGTGGCGGCCTGGCCAGTGGGCCGACGATGTCCTTTTAAGTTCAATTAGATGCCCTGAATTCATAATTGATATCCGTACGATGTGGTTTGATTGTTTGGACATAGTTTCATTACGATACCTTACTTGGTAAAAATATGAATCAACAATCCGACCGTTGGATCGTTACCAAACTTTAATGCATCATAGAATGTAATATTTGAGGATAGTTGGAACTGACGGATAGGGAATCTGACTTACGGATCTTCCTGAATTGGATTTCTAAGTTGTAAAATCAAACGTTGGTTACCACTTGAATTTGTAATTAGCGGAGATCCGACCGTCGGATCATGATAATATTTTAGTAGGTTGTTTTACAAGCATAATGTGAACTACGAAAGGCTTGATCCCGCTCAAGGGTACGTAGGCAGTCTAACAGTGTTAGATGCAGCCTTAACCATTCGAGAAGTAATCTTTCGTTTAGAAATTGATAATTTAATAATAATTTGGGGAACTAAATTGATAATTTAATTGTTTGTTTGGTAATTAAAAACATGGATGTTTGACGATTTAGAAGTGAATTGAAAGAATTAGTAGCAAACTAAACAAGAGTTTAGTTTGGGCCTATCACCCATATTATTATTTCTCGAAATAAAGTAAATATTTCGGGGTAGGATGTGACATGTTGCACCACATTCCCAAATTCCATGGGCTGTCCATGGAAGATCCAAGCAAGCACTTGAAGGAATTTGAAGTGGTTTGTTCAAGCATGACCCTTGTTAATATCGATGGAAGCATATTGAAGATGAAAGCCTTTCCATTCTCTCTTTTGGAAAAGGCTGAGGATTGGCTCTATGAACTAGCACCTGGAACTGTTACTTCTTGGGAAAGCATGAAGCGCGCATTCTTAGAGAAGTTTTTCCCAACTTCAAGAGTCATTCTCTTGAGGAAAAGGATTAGTGGCATTCAACAAAACCAAGGAGAATCGTTTCCAGCATATTATGAGCATTTCAAGGCGTTAGTTGCATCTTGTCCACAACACCAAATGAAAGAAGAGCTTCTCCTTCAATATTTCTATGAAGGACTTTTTCCAATTGAGAGACAAATGCTCGATGCTTCAGCGGGAGGAGCTTTGGTTGACAAAACTCCAGTGGCTGCCAAGACTCTAATTGCAAATCGAGCCTTGAATGCGCAACAATATGAAGGAGTTGGACAGAGAGAAGGGCCACAGCAACAACATGTGAATGAGGTAAGTGCAATTTCAGAATTGCAATCTCAAATGGCTAATCTCACTCTTCTTTTGTCACAGGTTGTTGATGGAACCAAAGTGCAAGGTGCGGCAGTTTGTGGAGTGTGTTCTATGCAGGGACATCTCAACGATCAATGCCCTCAGTTGATTGAGAATGAAGGGTGGGAAACTGCCCATGCCGTGGGATTTCAAGGCCAAAACTAGCAAAGGAATGACCCATACTCAAATACATACAATCCGAGATGGAGAGATCATCCAAACTTTAAGTGGAAAGACTCTCAACAAGCATAGCAACAAGGCGGATTTAGACAGCCCCCTGGGATGTTTCCAAGGCCATATGCATCCACACAACCTCAACCACTTTCGGCCCAAACCAATTCAGGTTCATCGTTAGATAATGATAAAATTCTTCAAGTACTAACCTCTTTGATGCATGAAGTGCAAAGCATAAAAAATAAAGCTAAAGAGGTGGACGAATTGAAGAAACAAATGGGGCAAATGGCGGAATTCATGGGCCAATTCAGAAAACAAGGCAGATTGCCTAGTTCAACCGTTGTTAATCCTAAAGGAGGATTTGAAACCACCAAAGCAATCATGTTGAGAAGTGGTAAGCAGGTTGGAACTGATCCAAAACCATCCAAATCAAGTCAAGAAGTGGACAAGAAGTTGCAAATTGAGGAGGAAGAACAAGCCAAACTCACGACAAGGGATGCACAACCCTTGCCGCAGCCACTTCCCACTTCTAAACCGTCCCCAACCATCAAGGTAAGTCCAAATTTGAATTCTTCTAGTTCTATTCCACTAATTGTGCCCTTTCTTGGCAGGTTTAGGTAATCAAAGAAAGAAGATGCTGAGAAGGACATTCTAGAGACATTCCGGAAAGTTCAAATCAATATCCCACTCCTTGATGCAATAAAGTAAGTCCCAAGGTATGCTAAGTTTTTGAAAGAGCTTTGTACAACAAGGAGAAGGATTTCGAACAAAGAAGTTGTTCAAGTAAATGAGAATGTTTATGCGGTGTTACAAAGGGACTTTAATAATGGAATTTGATGGGGAAGTTATTGATTTCAATCTTTCTGAAACTATCAAATTTCGTAAAGAAGATCATTCTTGTTTTTCAATTGATATATTTGATGATTTGGTGCAAGATTATCTTGAAACAACAATTGAACAAGGAATTAGGCAAAAACCCAATGTTGCCGTGCCTAGAAGTGAAGAAGAGGCCGAGATAGTTGCTGCCCTTGAGTCACTGCCTCAACATTGTGGTAAGCCTTCAAAACCAATTTCAATTCCCGTTTCTACTAATACCCTCAGTGATTCAGGCACCCGTACTTGAGCTTAAACCATTACCGGATCATTTAAAGTACGTCTTTTTGGGAGATAACGAGACGTTGCCCGTCATTGTCTCCTTATTACTCACGGCAATGAAGGAGGAAAAGTTGATTCGGGTGTTGAAAGAGCACAAAACAACCATTGGATGGACCTTGGCCGACATCAAGGGAATTAGCCCTACAACATGCATGCATCGTATACTTTTAGAGGAGGGGGCTAAACCAACTCGAGAGGCTCAACGCCGACTCAACCCTCCAATGATGAAAGTTGTGAAGAAGGAGATTATCAAGCTTTTTGATTGTGGAGTGATTTATCCAATCTCGGATAGTCGTTGGGTTTCACCAGTTCAATGTGTTCCAAAGAAATCTGGGGTCACTGTGGTGAAGAATGCAGAAAATGAACTTATGCGCACACGTGTCTAAACAGGTTGGAGAGTGCATCGACTGTCGGAAGCTAAACGCCACCACAAGGAATGACCACTTCCCTTTGCCGTTCATTGATCAAATGCTTGAAAGGTTAACCGGTCATTCTTTTTATTGTTTTCTTGATGGTTATTCTGGATATAATCAGATTGTCATAGCTCCGGATGACCAAGAAAAGACTACTTTCACGTGCCTCTTTGGTACTTTTGCCTATCATTGCATGCCATTCGGTTTATGCAATGCACCTACCACATTTCAAATATGCATGGTAAGTATTTTTTTTAGATTTTGTGGAGAAGATTATTGAGGTATTCATGGATGATTTTAATGTTTTTGGTGATTTGTTTGATGGGTGCTTAGATAATCTCACTTTTATTCTAGAACGTTGCATTGAAACTAACCTTGTTTTGAATTGGGAAAAATGTCACTTTATGGTCAAACAAGGCATAGTTTTAGGTCATATCATTTCAGAAAAAGGAATTGAGGTTGATAAATCGAAAATAGATCTTGTACGCTACTTACCCTCTCCTACTTCGGTTAGAGAGGTTCGTTCTTTTCTTGGACATGTAGGATTCTATAGGCGATTCATCAAGGATTTTTCAAAGATTTCCAATCCCATTTGCTGTCTCCTCCAGAAAGATGTGGCTTTTGTGTTTGATGAGGAATGTGAGAAGGCGTTCAAACACCTCAAAGAGATGCTAACTTCGGCCCCTATCATAGTTCCACCAGATTGAAGCCTTCCTTTTGAGCTTATGTGTGATGCTTCCGATTATGCATTAGGAGCTGTTTTGGGACAAAGAGAGGACAAGAAACCACATGTCATCTATTATGCATCCTGGAACTTGAATGATGCTCAATTGAACTACTCTACCACTGAAAAAGAACTTATTGCTGTTGTGTTTGCTTTAGATAAGTTTCATTCTTATTTACTTGGTACTAAAGTTATTATTTACACTGACCATGCAACTTTGAAATATTTGTTCACCAAGAAAGAGGCCAAACCAAGACTCATTCGCTGGATGCTTCTTCTCCAAGAGTTCGATATCGAAATCCGGGACAAGAAAAGGAGTGAAAACGTGGTTGTTGACCACTTGAGCCGTATGGTGCATGAGGAGGATGCCGTGCCTATCCAAAAGACATTCCCAGATGAGCAGCTGTTGTCCATCAAGGTAAGTGAGCCATGGTATGTTGATTCAGTGAATTATTTGGTGTCTAAACACGTTCCAAGCGAGCTCAACAAGCACCAACGTGATATACTTCAAAAGGATGCACGTTTTTATGTTTGGGGAGACCCATACTTGTGGAAATATTGCCCTGATCAGATTCTTCGGAGGTGTGTGCATGATTCTGAGTTTAATTCAATTTTAACTTTCTGTCACACTTATGCATTTGGATGTCACTTTGGCACTCAAAGAACATCACATAAAGTTTTAGAATGTGGATTTTATTGGCCTACTATCTTTAGAGATGCTAGAACTTTTTGTATGACTTGTGATCGTTGTCAAAGAACGGGTAATATAAGTGCAAGAAACCAAATGCCGCAGCATCCTATCTATTATGTCGAAATCTTTGATGTTTGGGGTATTGATTTCATGGGTCCCTTTCCTTCTTCACATGGTTTCCTTTATATTTTGCTTGCTGTGGATTATGTGTCAAAATAGGTGGAAGCAAAAGCCACCCGTACTAATGATTCTAAAGTGGTTGCAGATTTCATTAAAACTAACATATTTGCAAGGTTTGGAATGCCAAGAGTACTAATCAGTGATGGGGGTTCCCATTTTTGCAATCGAACCATTGAGGCGCTGCTCAAGAAGTACAATGTCACGTATAAGGTTTCAACACCTTATCATCCTCAAACAAGGGGGCAAGCCGAGGTTTCTAATAGGGAAATCAAGTAGATTTTGGAGAAGACAGTTGGACCAACTTGGAAAGATTGGAGCTTGCGTTTGAATGATGCATTGTGGGCGTATCGTACCACCTACAAAACACCAATTGGGATGTCCCCATTTCGGCTCATCTATGGGAAACCATGTCACCTTCCCGTTGAGTTAGAGCATCGTGCACATTGGGCTGTTAAGGCATTCAATATGGACATTGATGCTGCTGGAATTCATAGGAAGCTTCAATTGAATGAGCTTGAAGAGATAAGGAATGAAGCTTATGAGAACGCTCAGATTTACAAGGAGAAAACAAAGGCTGTCCATAACAAGATGATTCATAGCAAAACATTCTCTGTGGGGCAGAAAATGTTACTTTTCAATTCTCGCCTTCGGTTGTTTCCGGGTAAGTTACGTTCTAAGTGGATTGGTCCTTTTGTTGTTACTAATGTTTTTTCTCATGGTGCAGTCCAAATTCAAAGTTTGAAGACGGGACAAGAATTTAAAGTGAATGGACATCGTTTGAAGCCATATTATGAGACTTTTGAGGAACATGTCGTGGAGGATGTACACCTCCATGTCGTTGGCCCTATTGCAGCATAAATGGAGGTACCGTCCAGCTAGAAGATGTTAAAGCAAGCGCTTCTTGGGAGGCAACCCATGTGTTCAAACGAGAGAACGACAGAATTCTAGCTCCAAAACCAGATTTGCGTTCCTCCACCCTACTTTCTCTTGCTTTTACTTTGCTATTACTGTTATGTTTGTTAGTTGTGTTATTTGCTTGCTTTTATGTGAGTCTATGTTTGAAACATTGAGGACAATGTTTGGTTTAAGTGTTGGGGGGGTAAACAAGTGTTTTCATTGATATTTTCATGGGATTTTATCACCTATCACTTCTAATGTTGTTACTCACTGTTTTTAAGTGTTTTTAGTGTGTTTTGATGTGTTTTAGTGCCATATAACAGAAAAAGAAAGAAACAATCGAAAAAGTTTTGAAAAATACCAAAAAGAGTCGTTTTTGTGTGTTTGTGTCTTAGGGTACCTTCCAACACAATGATGAGGATTTGGTTTGTAATTGCATGACTGTTAAAGAAAGTTACAAACATGGATGGAAGTTTGATATGCTTTTTGGTTATGCTTAGTTGTAGTTATAATTTACGAATTCACATGTAATCACAAAAGAAAAAAAATCAGTTTTTGTAACATGCTTGAAGGAAGAAACTCAAATTAACGCTACAACCCTGAGAGATTTGAGCCTAAAACGTTATTTGGAGAGTTATTAATCTGTGATTTGTTGTTTTCTAAAGTCGTTGCATGATCTCATTATTCTTTGCTTGGTTACTACTTAGAATGCGTTTCATCATTTAGTTCCAAATACTAGAACTCATGTCCGTTTCATTCAAAGCATGAAATTGATTAGCATAACAAATAACAAGATGAAGTTGTTTAGTGAACCAAGAGCCAAACAGCCTCACCCCTTTCTCATTTGTTTTGTAGGTTTAACCCTTTTGAGCCTTGTTTAGCCTATGTTCTTTGTTAGCCCACATTAACCTTACCTAGCCTAGAATAGGACTATCCATACCCTTGTTCTTAAATGATAGTAAAGCATAACTTAGAGGGATTCCTTTCGATCTACAAATTGCAGAAAAACAAGTGTGGGGGAGTTGTACGTTTTTGTGTGCCAAAATAAACAAGGAGGGCACGAGTAGAAAAAGAAAAAGAAAAACAAAAAAGAGAAGAAAAACGTGAAAAGGAAGAAAAAGAGTTTCAAAATAAGTGAGAAAGAACTCATAAGTGTTGGTTGTTGAAGAAAGGGTCTAAAAAAGTTGAATTCGACCCTAAGTGTTGCATGAATCCTCCTTTGTGTTTAAAGTTGATTTCTGCATTTAAAAAGGGAATTCTAAGTGTTGATTTCATTGCTTTGTTTACTATTGCTTTAAGAACGTTTGTTTTTCCTTACCTTTCTTTATTAGCCAATACCCTTAACCCCGTTACAACCCTTAGACTTCTATCTTGATTGTTATGTGTTTCAATATGTGGAGTTTGAGATTGGTATGAGCGTATGGTATCACTGGTTCTCGCGTCTAAGTAGTGGCATTCCATTCATGAGATCATATTCATATGTGCATTAATAATTCCAGAAAAGTGCCTTCTTTGTTATAGACATATGTGAGTACTAGTTTTCATGTATACATCAATCTTCTCACATATACCTAGTGTAGGGAGTGTAGTTAGAAAATCCGTGTGAAAATAGAGTGCATATCTTGTGAGGAATTGAGGGATTCTCTAAGGCATGTTACTACATTCAAAATGTTGTTTTAATTGATTAAATGCGAGCTAGTAAGTGATGACTATGATTAAGTATGTGCTTGAGAGTAGGGATGGCTAAAATCTACGTGAGTAGTGATCTTTGGCACGTCATGTACCATTGGAAATCCCTGAGGCGAATGTTGGAAGGTTTAGGTTATATTTTGTTTGTTTTGTTTTGCTCGAGGACTAGCAAAAGCTAAGTGTGGGGGAATTTGATAGGAGCATATTTATGCGACTTAGTTAGCTTGTTTTCTTGCATTTACATAGTTAGTTATTGATTATTATAGTGATTTAAGCTATTTTCGTGTGTTTGTAGGTCCAATTGGCAAAGTATGCAAAAAGAGGCAATTTGGAGCAGTTTTGGGCCAAGAATGGATGTCACATGCATGGATCAAAATGGATGGACGAAATTGAGTTCAAGAGAGGCTAGGAATGTGCAAAAGAGTTGGAGAAATAAATTCAAGTCAAAGAAGATAAGGAATCAGCTACAAAGAAGGAGAATTATCCAAAACATTATTCAAATTACCTTATCTTATCCAAACCTTATCCTATCCTAACCTTATCCCTTGTTTCCTTTGGTTTTCTGACTTCTAGAAGCCTTTTTCCTTGTTGGAGTGGATTGTTAAACCCTTTTCCTTATCAGACTGGAGTCCAAATCCCTTTTCTAAAAACCCTAGCCGTGCCTAGCCCTTTTCCTTGTGGATTTGGGTTGTGCAAATCCTTTTCAGAAATTAATTGGGCCATAATACTTTTTCCTAATGGATTTACACATCTTGCCGCACCTAGGGCCCTAATCCTTTGCTTATGCTAAGTCCAAGCCCTAATCTGATTACCCTAAGGTTTGTGGTGCCTATATATACAAATTTAGAGAGATGCCGCAGGTTTCACCACCCCCTATACACATCATAATTCGTTCTACATCACAGCAATCCATCTATATCCACTAATCCCCTTTGCCGCAGCCTTTGGATTGGAGAGAATGACTTGTGCCATGGTTTCCATTGGAGATGAAGGGTTGTGCCGCAGCCTACCTGCAACCATTGGAGTTCTTAGAGTTCTTTCTTCTCTCGTTCCATGTTTATTTTACTTTGCTTTTCAATTACTATGAACATGTGGAACTAATTTCGTTTTAGTTAGAGGTGAATTCAAAGCCATGGACATATGTTTAATATGAATTGATTTCCTCCAGTTATGATTTCATGAATCGTGGATGTGGTTTACTTATCTGTTTTATTAAGAACTTATTCTTGTGTGTTGATTAAGGATGCATACTTAGTTTGCATGCATGGATTTGATGCTAGGATGTAAGAGAATTTCACCTAATCGTTATGAACTTATATTCGCAAGTAGTAAAAGTTGTTAGTCGCGATTGTGTTAAGTAAATCCAAGGCAGAATTATCATGCAGTTCATAGTTATGAATGCCTTGTCAATGTTTATGATTTCCATGGAACTTAATGATCTTTGATATGTGTCTCTATCATGCGTATTCCATAGTTAGGGAACTTGATAAGAATAATTTGGTTGTGATGCGTTATCCATTCAATTAAATGAACTTAGGGAAATCTGAGAATTGATTAGTGCAATACAATTAATTTGAAGCATTGTCATTCATGGTTTATGGAGAGAATAACTGGAAATCAATTCATATGCATACGTTCATGTGTGGAGAAGAACCCTCTAACTAGCTTTTCACCCTTGAATTCACCTTCATCTCGTTTTAATTTACTTTGTTTGCTGTAATCTTCTTAGTTTTGTTAAATTCGTCTAAAACCCCCCTCAGTTCTTATTTGTGTTTTAGTTTAGTTAATTTCATTCAAATTTGTCCCCATCTAGTATTTAGTGTCAAGTTAGGTGTCCAAATACTTCCTTAGAGTCTGTTCTGAGTCTATTTAACTTAGTTTTGTTGTTTTGAGTTAATTTGGTCAGTTTTGAGTCATAAGAGTCTAGTTTTCTGTTTCTGAGTCTAGTTTAGTGTTTTAGAGTTTAAATTGAGTAAATTAGCCTCCCTTCTAATCCCCGGCCTAAAACGATCCCTACTTTCATATACTACGTCGATAGGGTTTTAATTTGAGTGTCAAGTAATTTTCACACCACATCCTTAAAATCTTTGTGCTGATCTCATACTCCAAGCTGTTTCAATTAGGGCTGGGCACGGGCTGAGCCGGGCCCAATTTTGGAGGAACCGGACCTTACCCATTTTAAATAGTAACGGGGCATGGTGGGGTGGGTAGATGGATTTTGAGTTTTGGAACCGGACCTAACTTGGCCCGTTTCAAATGGGCCGATTCGGGGCGGGTCCACGGGTCCAACTCTTTTTTTTTTTTTAATACATCATTTTATAAAATGGGGCTGCATCCTGTCCCTGCATTGCAGTGCACAATAGCATAGATTACACTTACAGAAGTATTGAAGCACAAATTGTTGAAGCACAGATGTTCACATCAGCACATATTAATATAATCCCAAATCATTGAAATTAGAGTTCTCAAGGAGCATAGATTGTTAAATTCCCAAATGTACACATCAGCACCGATTTTAACAATGGTTAAATTCCCAAACTGATACCAACTGATGCTTAATCCCAGATTTCGACCACATTCACCCAAATCATTTGAACAAAAGATTTGAAATTGGAACTTAACAGAGGTCAAGATTTCAAAACCCAACAAAATCTCTAAATCTAGAAAACCTTAATTTAATTTTAAATCTTAAATCCCTAAAACATAATACCTTAAAACTGAAGAGAACTGTCAGCAGAGCTCGACTGCGCTGCAAATATGAGTCTGAGTCAGATGGAGGAGATGATTTATTTGTCGTTTCGAGTTGTTTGACTTCGTCGTTCGTCCATTCGAGTTCGACAGAGAGAGATAGACTGATTTCGAGAGTCTGAGTGAGAGAGAGACAAAACAGTAGGGGTTTACGGTTACACTAGAAATCAAGGAGCTCTTGATCATCGACCATGATTGCATTCCCCATCCTAATTCCTTGCATGCATTCAAAAATTAAAGCCACATAAAACAAAGAAATTCGCTATAAATTGAATGAAAAAAAGGAGAGAGGATTTCAGTTTCCCTGGATCGAGGTTTGATGATGGAGGCGGCATACAGAGCTGATGATAACGGCAGAGAATGAAGCTGGGACAGTGAGAGCGAGTTAGGATGAGAGATCGAGTTGGGAAAAAGGAAAACTGAGTGATTGAAGGAGGGAGGGGCTGAAATGAGGATAATAAAACCAATTATTCCTTCATAGAAACGGGCCGGGCCGGGGGCCCGTTCCTTCCTATTTCTAGAACTGCCCCGCCTCGCCCCGTTTTGTGTTTTGAAATTTAGGACCCGCCCCTTACCCGCCCCAAATCAGGGGTACCCGCCCCGACCCGCGGGTCCAGGACCCGTTTGCCCACCCCTAGTTTCAATCTACGCATCCACTGCTAGCAAACCCAAGTTAACTTGAACTCTGTTATTGCTTCTAGATTGGAGATAATTTGAAACCTATTTATCCCGTATCAGAAAATGTCAAGATGAATCATATTAAAAGATGGAGTGTGCTACCCACACCCCTTTTTACTTCTCACACACCCTTTGTTAATTTCTATCATTTGATCTTCTTCAATCCATCCGATCCGACGGCCGAAATTTAGAAGACTGTGTGAGAAGTAAAATAGGGTGTGTGTATATCATATACCTAAAAGATAATTATTATGATAAAAACCATAATATTATCCTTTATTAATAACAAAATTATCTTTACTTTTCCATCTGCAATTGGGAGTTATGTCCACTGAACGACATTGATTGCAAGGGCCGATGGTGTAATTTTAGGTACAAACAAGTGATCAACAGATTAGAAATAGCTCTCGCTGATCTCCACCATTCTGCAAACCCAACCTCCTCTTTGCTTCAAATTGATATATCTCCCTCTTATGAGAACTAACGAACCTAGAACCCAAATTTCCCTCTCTAACGAACCTGAGCGACATGATGCCTCATCTCCGTCATCCGACGCCTGCACCGCAGCCTTTGTACTAAGCCCACTCTCCTAAATGTATAACCAATTACTGCCCCAGGGTTTTGGGTTTGAAGATTTGCAGGCAATCATGGAGTTTGTGAGAGGAAGTGAAGGGGGAGAGAGAGAGATAGGAGAGTTAGAGTCAGACCAGAAAACAAAATCATGTAGGGATTAACGGAAGGAAAATGGTTGGGGTGAAAATTAATATCATATTTGTTTTTTTTTTGTTTGTTTAAATGAAATAGAAATTAAATTTAGGTCTAAAAAGTATTTTTGCTTATAGATTAGTCTGGTACTGTACTAAACACTTCATTATTCTTATAATGCTTAGTTCATGTCAAGCTAATCCAGCTTAATCCATGAAGTTAGTCCAGTCTGAGATAGTCCGGTACAACAAACACAACCTAGATATTTTTACTTTTTAGTATTGGGTATATAAATGGACGACTAGTATTGGGTATATAAATGGAGGACTGAGGTATAGCTAGCCAATAGTTAGTGACCATAGCCATGGCGAAGCTACATGGAGACAGGAGGGGCGTCCGCCCTTTTAATCGTCTGAAATCGTCATTGAGAGTGAGGATTTAGCCCCTTTGAACTGCCGCCGAATCTGTTGCACTACTTTGCCGCATTTGTGTCTTATGCTTTGCTATGCATTTTATTTTTTTAAATACCCAAACTAAAATGATGACATTTTGGTCTTGAAATATAAAAACATAGAACGACGTCGTTAAGGAAGGCTACCGTAGGACTGTCATTATTCAAAACTATCTTAAGTTGTTTGATAGTATGAAGGAATTTGGTGTACAGGGAAGTTTCAAGTCCTATGCGGCTACTATATTTGAGGACATTATGCACTACAACCAATATATGATGGCAGAGGTATTTAAATGCAATGTTGAGTGAGGGAATGGAGCCTAATCGACATACTTTATATGAGTCACTCGGTCATGCTCGCGAGGTGTTTGACGATACACCCCACTTAACTGTCTCTCTCTTGAATGCCACACTCAGGAGTTATTGTAGAGAGAACTGATGGGAAAATACCTTGTATCTCTTCCATAAAATGATATCTAATTCAAGAGGCAATGATGAAAAGCCCGATAATTTCACCATTCCCATTGCTAGTGTGCGAGGTTAAGACAATTGAATGATGAAATTTTATTTGCTTGAATTTATGAGTTTTCATATTTGGTTAACCTTAAAGAACAATGAATTTTGAATACGAAATTTGTTATTTTTAAACTTTCATTTATAGGTATTGAGAAATGACACATACTTACATAGATTTAAACTTGGGGATTAGAGGTCCCAAATTTCAAGTTCTTTTTCCAGGCGGAAATTCTAAATATACATATACATATATATATATATATATATCTATCTAAATTAGAGAATTAATGCATGTCAATTTATAATTTATAAATTCCGACTTTTATTTAAATTTCAAGTCATTTCCCTCGTTCAAAAATTGTAATAGGGTTTGAGTTTCAGAATCACTCAAGCGCGTGATAGCTTAAACTAAAACTCGACCCTCCTACCTTCCCTGAGCGAAAACCTCAGCCGCTTCCCCGACTCACCTGCGTGTTTCTGTACGGCTTCTCTCTCTCCTCACTGTCTCTTTTTCTCTCTAGAAGCATCAAGCTACCAGACCCAAGATCAAAACCATATCGAAATCGCCGGTGAGCTCGTCTTTTCGATTCGTTAAATTACTACGCTTTTCTCTTTGAATTGTTTATTTCTGGAACGATTATATGTAAAATTCCAGAGTTTAGACGTTGTTAGAATTTTAATTCAAAGTTTGTTGGGAATTTCAGATCCGAATTTGCTTGAAATTTTGGACTAGATAGTGTGATTCGATATCTGGAACTCGAAAGACACAATGCCGAGAGCAAATCAAAGAAACCCTAATAATCCAATGGAACAGAATACAAACAGAGCAGTGATGAGGAGCAAATTTCAATATCTGCCGCGGGATTTGGTGGTGGACATTCTCTCAAGTATAGTCTGCTTCAAGACCGTCTTGAACTGCAAGTGCGTTTGCAAAGAGTGGCTTTCTATAATATCTGACCCTCGATTTGCTTGTCTCCATCTTCCGAGATCACCCATTGGGATATTGGTGAAGGTTTGCCAATCTCATTCTCCAGTGAAAAAACTTGATTTGGCCCAGATAGTAGAAAGTGCTGCTGGTTCTGGTTTTGGGGTCAAAAAAATGATTTTCACTGCCAAAAATAGACTGCCCAGTTTCGAGTTCGAGTTGATAAACTCTTGTGATGGTTTACTTTGCTTGTATGGACCGGAAACTGATGGTCTGTATGTGTGCAACCCTGTGTTGGGCGAGTGCATCACAATTCCACCTATTAATAATGGTAGGCGTCGCTGCGGTTTTGTTGCACTTGGTTATAACATTGGGACCAATGAATACAAGGTGTTGCAAACAACCTCATCTAATAATGAATTCTATGGTGAGCGTGAGGCTGAGATATACACCATTGGCACAGGAGTTTGGAGAAGCCTTGGAAGTGTTCCTCAAACTATACTTGATAGATCTACAGACGAAGCAATTCAGTTACCATTTGACGCTTTTCTGCACGGAGCTCAACATTGGGCTCCATATGACTTGTCAGAGTTTTCTATATATTCTTTCAATTTTGAAAGAGAACAATTTCAATCGCTACCCACACCTACACTCTCACCTGGGATCGTGGAAGCCATGCATGAGCGGTATTCAGAGTATTTACAGTTGGGACAGTTAGCAGGTTGTCTCCTTCTATGTGTGCATGATAAACCGTCTACCAAATTAGAGTTGTGGGTTATGAAGGAATATGGGGGTCCAACAGTCTTGGGCTAAAATTCTTGTCATTGATAACTTGTCCCCAAGATGTTTCGGGTACATGCCAATTATGTTTTTGAGTAATGGAGAAATCCTAATAGCATACGTGGAAGAACAAAACAAATGCAGCGGCAGCCGGCTTGTTGGTTGTTACAATCAAGAAGGAAAAACTTTCAGGCGAACTACAGTTACTGATCACAGCCAAGAATTTTTTCATGCAATTGCTTACAGTCCATCCTTTGTTTCACTCTATGATGTTGCAAAAGGAGAAGAAGTGGCAAGGTACTTAAATTACACTTAAGATACACTTCTCTTCTATGTTTTGTTACATAAGCGATGGGTTTCTTTTACATAAAAAACAAGTGGTAACAGATTTCTTTGTTTAAATATGAGTTCAGCTTATCAGTATTGCATGTACGTGTGTTTGTGTGTTTGCTGAACTGCGGAACATTTTTGAGTTTCGGTAATTGAATTGCCCCTTGTTGCTACTGTGTTGTTCATTATTAGAACTTCGTCGACAAAACAAATGCTAACTGACTCAACACCTAACAAGTTCAATGTCTCTCTCTCTTTTTTTTATTAAATTTTAAATTTTAATTTTTTTTTTTTAAAAAGCAACGGTAGTAAGTTCAATGTCTCTGATTTAGTGGTACAAGGAAAGTTGCACTTCGTTTACTCTGAATGCAATCCTTCCGCCATCGCAGTGATGCAATCTCGATACATTTAGAGTTAACTAGCTTGTCATGAACTATGGATTTGTATAATACATGGATGTTTTGGGAGGGAGCTGATTCAGCTGAGAAATCATTGCTAATTGGTTGTTTTCCAATTCATTGTGGCATATGCTTTACCCTATATTTGATTTGCAGGATAAGAGACAGGAAGAAATCTAAGAAGCACATTGGTAAATCGAAGCCCAGAGAACTTGATTACAGATTGCATGCTTTTGATATGTGGTTCGAGAGAAATTCCTATGTGAGTTGTCAATAGTTTATGTGTTGATATGTTTTCTGTTTTCTTGAATCCATGTAATTGATTTCGGTGCTGTCTCCTTAGGGCTGAACAATATGATTTCCTTCCAGGAGATTTACTTTTTGGATGGGTGAATGGGTAATGCGTTAACACTAGTTTCAGTGTGAGGGAGGTGATTCTCAATGTGCCAACAACGCTTTGTCACAAGACTATCGCGATGCTGAATCGGTTCTTTCCTTTTGTTCCTCGTCAAAGACTGCAGCTGCCCTCCCTCTATTGAGATCCAGACTGCAAATGATAACTTGTTTTAGGAAACATTTTGTGGACGTGTAGCCTTAGCCTTTTTAAGTAGGTTTTGCGAAGGGGGCTTTTGGTTACTTGTTTAGTAGAGTCTTCTCTTAATTTCGTCATTTAAAAAAAAAAAAATGAAAATTCCTCTTGTTTGTTTCTTTGTAATTATCTGTTCTATGGCACAGTAGCTTCTCCGTAGGAACAAACCAGTTATGTGGCGCAGTAGTTTCTCCGTAGAAAAAAAGCAGTTGTATTAGGACCCCCTTGTTAAGAGAGAGAGATCATTGCAGCATGGATGTTTGTATTTTTATAAACGAAGCCTTGTAAGTCAAGGTAGGTAGCTATATGAGTAGCTCCACAAGTGCATGAAGATCAAATTAGAGAGTTGGACTAGCAGACTAAAAAGTCAAAACAGCCCAAGAAGGATGAATCAATTAGCAGACTCGCAATTCAAAATTCCAAAATGCAATGTTCAGTTTTCTTGCGGTGCAAGTTTACATTCCAATAAACAACATTGCTCTACTTTTCTGTTGGTATTAACCAACGGAGGCACGCAGGATACAACAAATAACTAATTTAAGAGAGCATGATGGTGTTACAAAGGCATTTTAAACTGACAACCGTAACAAAAGCTCACAGGGGGAACTGTGTCGCCAACAGGCGTCTCGCGAGAGGACATGCCCAAAGAAGATGGGGGACACGAGACCCATAGATCATCGCTCATCTTCTTCCGGGCTAGCGAGGCTACCAAGTCAGCTGCGTGATTCGCTTCACGAGGAATCCAACACCAGGAAATCGAGTGGAAAGCTACAGCCCTTGTGGAAATTCTGCTGTGTGAGGGATTGAGGCGCCAATTCAGAGGTTTAATTTTTACTGAGAGCTGGTCAATCAAGGATTTGGAGTCTGATTCCATAACCACGTCAGGGAAAAGATGATCTCTTTCAAGCAAGACAGCCAGTGAAGCAGCTCGAGCTTCAGCTTCCAGTGGAGAGGAAGTCCTGCAAATACTACTTCTGCTCGCGAGCACCTTTCCATGACAATCTCTTGCAATAGCACCAATTCCTGCATCTGCATCCGCTGAGGACCAAGCAGGGTGGAAATTAACTTTCACCAGACCCGGGGGCGGAGGAAACCATTGAAATCGCTGACAGACTTAGTGTTCCGGAGCACGATCAATGTTGGCAGTTGTCATCTAGGGGATCTGGAGATTGATGAGCCGGGGAGAGGGGATTCTCCAGGGGGTTCAAGGGGTGGTAGGAGGGGTAGGGGTAAGGGTCGCTGGTGCCACCAAGCCTGCCATTAGACAGGGTGGTGGGAAGGGGGGTTGGATTTACCCAGGCCCCAGATCAAAAGTTTCCAAAGAAATAAGGAATAACTAATTGTTAGCTAGACCTTATTTATTTGATAAGAAATCATATGCATTCGATAAATTCAGGGACTAATTATATTGATTTCAAATCTCAAGGCCCAAAGTGAGGAGTTATGCAAATCTTAGGGACCATTTTGGCTAAAAAACCTATTTATTTAATAAGAAATCATATGCATTTGATAAACTTTAAGTGTACATCAATAAATTTGTAAGACATCAATGACACTAACATAAGTTTAAAGGGTGTCAGTATAATTCGCAATTTTTAAGACATGAGTCACACTAACAATAAGTTTAAAGGGCATTACTATATCGATAACATTTTGCATAAAAATATAGATATACGTTTGTATACAACCCAAGAACAATGACCTTATGATGTATGTCCCTAACCTTCCATCTTCAGGGCTAGTTTGTATGTTAGGTCTTGGTCAACCAGGAACAATGGAAGAGATAGCAGCAAGAGCAATGCAACTTGAGCAGCGGACCTATCATCTGCAGAGAGGAAGATGCAGGAGTGCGAGCTAGCCAGAATTGCAGCTAAAAAAGTGTGTAGGGTCTTCGTCGACCAGGGCAGTTCTTCACATATTATCTTTGTCCAGACATTGGAAACGATGGGAATAAGTCTGTCGAAATTGAGGCCCCTAGAGACAGTACTCCTCAAGGCTATGTTTGGAAGAGGGTTTTCCAAGTTTCAAGGGATTGCTGCCAAGTTATTAAGAAATGAACCATGAAACGTAACATAGATTAGAAAAACCCTCCATGAACATTACATAAGCATATATATGAGAGATTTACTACTCCCTACTTGGTAGGTGTCATCTACAAACCCCTCCGGCAGTGCATCTAACAATTTGGAACGCAACTTTGTACGAGATGTATCTGGATCAGATCCAATAGATTGTAATGGGATAGGACCAGTATTCGTAAGCCTCCCATTATAAACCGAGTCGAGCTCAAGGCTGTTTGAATAAGCTTAGTTTATGGTTATGGAAATAAAGGAAGTCACAATTGAAGAACAAAGCAGAAGGAAAAATGGAAGCAGCAACAATGGAAGAATTTTTGCTGGTTTCTCTCTCTGCAAAATCTAGCAGAGCATACACTACAAAAAAAATGGGCATTGCACACAATAAATTATTTTTATTTGTGCCCTTTGAGGCCAAAGGGCACCAACATGTGCCCATAGACCAATGGCAACAGTGCAGCTACTATTATATTGTCTGTGCCCTCTATGAGCGTCACCTTTGATGAAAGGGCACAACATGACTTTTTCTGCTCAAATAGTTCAGCACAAATAGATGTCTTTTTGTGCCTTAATTCTGACAACATGTCAGATGACAGACAATCATGCGCACTAATTTCAAATCGTGCCCAATAGGTTCAATTTGAAAAAAAAAAAAAAAATTTGAAACAAAACAAAAAATTCTAAATTTTCATAAAATCAACAAATCCCACAATATACATGTATTTAAGTTATTTACAACAAATCCCACATATTTACAACCAAGCCCTTCTTCAGAATCCTATCCTCCCTTACTACAGTCGTTAGACCCAAGTTCTTCATACAATGTAACTTAACCACATTCCCTTCTTGCCTATAAGGAATCTTAGTATAAAGCATAGAGTAAGAAATAGTTATACCTTACAAATAGCATCCATTTCATCAAGATTATCACATGCAAACCACTCTAGTCTCCTAGGGAATTAAGGACATAATGACATTAGCAATTATTGAAAAACCAATCTAAGTGCAATTGACATATTTTTTCCTTACCGTGGGCCATTTGATCATTCTCAGCATCAGCAAATAGATCCCTAACATTTTTCTTAGTTTCACCAACGAACTTGCCCAAAACTTCAGGGCCATTAACAATCTAGCACAGTTCACAAAAACGGAAATCTCATCAATCACCAATGCAGATAACAAGTAACTTATATAAGGATAACTTGCATATCCAAAATCATGCAGACATGCTCAAATAGCTTTGGAACCTTAAAATAATGTCCTAGCATCAAAATAATGTGTTAAATCGGCATGGTTCAATGTTTACAGCTGGCAGAACTTATAATCGATTTATTACCTAAGCCTATTATGAAAAATAAGAATACAAAATTGTGACAATGAATACCTAGTTCTTAATTTCATCTCAGTTTCATGTGTCATCAATTGGTCAAGTCTTATTTGATATTACGGCTGAAACATAGAAAAGTAATCATTCAAACGAACATAACAAATTCTTAGTCCTAAGAGAATTGCAACTCTCAGAAATTTGATTATTAAAGAAAAGGTGGATCAAACTCCAAACCTTTGGTTCTTTCCTGTTCAACATCCTTCCAATTTGACGAGCCATGAGAGAAAAAAAAGAGAGGCCATAATTCAAACACACTAGTTTGAGAAAAAGGAATGCATCAAATGTTGCGTAATGGATATGATCCAAAGTCCAAACACATCCAAACTCATACATGCATAATGTTCGTTCTTTTTCTTTCTTTTGAAAATTAGACTCTGAAACTTGCCAAAATATTAACACGCTTTTAATCATTTCAATAACTGTGTTTATTAAGCACTGTTAGGATACTAATACAAAAGATAGAAAACTAAATATCATGAGTAAAACCTACTTATATTTCATGTAAGGCTCGAAATACCTTATGTGGGACTTTTATTTCTCAAGAATAAACATAAGCAAGCTGTAAGAAACTTCACTCCATTTATCTCATTCCACATAGCACCTATAAGTTACAACATTGTAGATACACATTTGTACCTGAGAACTATTCAGGTGAGCTTCCATTGTGGGTCGAGTGCCAGATACCTTTTTTTCCTAGTCCGTCAACAAGTTATCTAAAGAATTTAAACCAACAAGTTATCTGAAGAATTTAACATCCAATATGTAGCTTAGGAATAATGAAAATCACAAATTTGATTTTGTAACGAGCTGTATAAATGATAAATATCACATTATCATTCAAGACCAAAAATATGAGTCCTTTTTCAATCTCTTTGCGAAAACTCAGAAGGACTCAATTTCAAAAGGGTTTTTTTTTCACCCATATGCACATTTGGGTTTCATTACTCTCCTCGCATCAATTTAAAAGGTACGTAATTTCCAGTTTCATGTACAAATAAGATAATTATCACAAATGTTTCTAATGTAATCAAATAATAAATGTAAAGACAATACCAAAGCATCTGAAAACATACGTAGATAAAAAAAAATCCAAGAGCAAGACATACCGCTATAGGGAATGCCACACTACAAGGAAAATTTATGCAAGGCCTTGACATCATTGGAACAAGCCCAATGGTAGTGCACACATTGTAACCTGCAATTACCGCTTGATTCACTATAGAAATTAAATGCAGTCTTCCAATGTAGAACAATTTTCAATCCAAATTAGATGAGAAAGGCTTCACACTCTCCTGCATAGTTCCATCAATTAGACTCCAACAAAATTAGCATATTTATATTACATCTAAAGCCTAAAACCAACTATCAAACTCACATTTCTTTGATTTTCTTTATAAAACAAACATGTAGACAAATCAAACGAATTTAAGCACAATCTCAATTCAAGCTCCAAATAATTGGTGAGAAAAAGTTGAATCACTTACAAGGTTCCCTGAGGAGATGTTGAGTTTCCTGCAGGATGAAATACAGGGAAAAAAAAATGCACACACACAAAAGTTGTTAAAAAATACACAAAAATCATAGAAAAATAACAAAGGAAAAGCCCAGATTCGAGAGGAGTCTGTTATGCGGTGGTTGTCCAGCTGACAAACGGCATCCATCGACGGAGTCTGAGAAAGGCATAGATGAAAGAGGCAAAAAAGGGTTTGTTTGAATCTGAACCAGATCAAATCTCCCTTTGATTATAACCAAAAAGAGAAAAAAGCTCAGTTCCCCTTTTGTTTCAAACGAACCCTAACCCTAACCTTAAAATTAATCACAAATTATTCACTAAATTAACCAATACAAGTTCTAAGTTCTTACCATTTTACCTGGAACGAAGTGGAGAGGAAGGAATCATATTATGCAGGCACTGAACTGAAGGGGAACTGGGGATGAGATGAGAGTTGAGGCCGACTGATTTGCAGATTCTGTGTGAAGGAGAAGGATTTGCAGAGTCTGAGAATATGTGAACTCGACTAGAAACTTAAGTTGAGACCTAACGATTCACAGTGTGTGTGAGCTTTGAAGGGGAAGGATTTGCAAATTTTGTTTCTGCGTGAGATGTGAACTGGAGTTGAGAATTGAGATGAGAGGCGAGAGAGAGAGAGAGAGAGGGAAATATAAAAGATTGGGGAAAAGATAAATAGAAAAGATTGGGGAAAAGATAAAGAGTGAGAGAGAGAGAGCCTGGGTTTGAACGGGGAAACATAGAGAGAGGCGGAAGGAAGGAAACGAGGAGAGAGTGAGGCATGAAGATTGAGGAAAGTGCTTTTCTCATTTCGTATAAAACATTATTTTAAACAAAGGGCACAAAAAATCTACCTTTACATTAAATATATTAAATTATAGGGCACGATTATAGTTATGGTGTCATTGCAAATTAATAAAAAATTTCCATTTCTGACATTAAAGGCACAAAAGTCATGGTTATGTGCCCAATAATGTGATTGTGTCCATTTCTCTTAACATTGGGCACAATACATGGTGCCCATTACGGAATGAGCACTGTTCCACCCTATTGATGTTTAAACAAACATAAACACCTCATTTGTGTCCCTAATTTTGAGCCCAAATGCCATTTTTCTTGTCGTGATATTCTCATTCATGTATATTCACACAATTCACGCACACACTGATCATTACATAACTGTTAGGATCCAAGATGGATTCTCTCTCATCACAAAAGGATCTCAACTAGGGTTGGGCACAGGCCAGGCCCAAAATTGGAGGGATCGGACCGGACCCGTATGGAAATACAATGGGACAGGCGAGGGCAGATTTGTGATATTTAAAGTTAGAACTGGACCTAACTCGACATGTTTAAAACGGACCGGTTCCTACCGGTCCACGGGTTCATTTTAGTTTTTTTTTCTTCTTCTTTTTTAGCTCTCTCGTTCCAGGAGATGTCCGATCATGACAACAAGAATGCAAGCCTTCTAATTCTCTTCTTCAAATCTCTCGTTCCTATTTAACCCCTTTAATCCCTATACAAAAATTGGGGATTCTCCCCCAATCTTAAAACCTTAATCCTAAAAATGGAAATCACAGAAGAACAAAGAAGATGAGCTAACCGCCACCACCTTCTCCATGGATTGAGGAGCGTGGCCACCACCACCTTCTCCACGAAGGGTCTTCGACAACGAGGTCGTCCCCTCCTCTCTCGCCTCCAAGCTCAAATCCTCCGTGTCGCCAACGAGATTGAGACCTGCTGGAGATCTTTAAGATTTGATGGGGTTTTTTCAATTTGTCTAATTTCTATGATCTGATGGAGAATTTAATCGATTTGAGTTTTATTTTCAATTTGGTTTTCTGGATTGGAAAAATTGGTGATAAAGATCGGTGTTTTTTTTTTTTTTCCTTTTCTTTTTCTGCTTTTCTATTGGATCAATTTGGGTTTGTCATCTTATGCAAATTTATATCGGAAAGTGAATGATGGCGGAGGAGGAGGAGGTTCTGAATCTCTTCGGCGATATCGTAGATGAAAATGTGCCGAAAAAGGGTGTTATAGAGGTCTGCACTCCAATCCAATAGTTCAGATTCATACTGGGTGTGAAATTAGTTTTTTGTATTGGATTGTCGGTTTGGGCCAGGGGCTTGTTTCTTCCAAGATTTGGACCCGCCTTGCCCCACTACTAACCTGGACTCGCACCGTGTCGAACTTTAAAAATTTGAACTCACCCAGTACCCGCCCCAAATCGCTTCGACCCGTCCCGACCCGCGGGTCCAGGACCCGTTTGCCCACCCCTAGTGTAGTGTGCAATTGCAACTTCATACATTTTTTAAGGCATTTCAATTTTATATACAAACAAACTGGTATTTAGCTGCAGTTTCATACATCCATTAGTCAAACGTCGATTTGATCGTTAAGGGATGATTAGTCAGATGAAGACTATATTTTTGCTAATGTCGCTGTCAAATTTGACCACATAGATTAATATAAGGATAACGCTAGAGAGACCAAATTTTTAAAATTTTTAGTTATACAAAAAAACTGACTTTTTATTAATTAAATAATTTTTATAACTTGTTTGGCCATGTGGCCCTAGTCTGACAGTCAAGTCATCATAGATGTGGAACCTAGTGTTACCACGTCATCATTTAACTGCTAATATAATATATATTTTAAACGGTTGTATGAAATTGAAATAAATAATAACTAAATGTATGAGATTGAAATATTTTAATGTTGCAATTACACCCAAACTTAGTGGAGAAAAATGTAATTTAACTTCTTCTTTTTTGTTGTAATAATTTTACACTTTGAAGCTCTGGCTAGCTTCCTTGGTTGTTGGGCAAGTAACCAAATTTACACTGTATTCTGGATAAAAGGCAAATGAAGAGATTACAAGAAATAAGGAAGAGAAAATTCGATACCATTCGTAGTGGACTTGAAATTGTCTAAAATAAAAACGTCTCAAATTTTTTCTATTATTTACTTACTAACTTGTAGGAATTCTGAAGAGGGCCATAGCTACAAGGAAGCTTTTAAGGAAGGGGATCCCTATTTTTTTTTTATAAAAATGGAGATTATTTGTGGGGTCCACATCACATCGAACTTTAACGATCCGAACTGTCTATTTTTCAAGTTGTACATCATAGATCATCCTTGCAAAATATTAGCCAAATCGGAAATGTTTAAGACATCTAATTGGGTCAAAGAAATGAACGAATACTTTGTTATATAAGAAGCAATGAAATTTGATCTTGGTAATTAAATAGGCAAATGGTTTTGGATTGAATTGAATTTTTGCAAGGATGATCTACGAATCGAGACTTATAAAATAGACGGTTCGGATCGTTGAGATTTGATGTGGAGTGGGCCCCACACCTAATCTCCATTTTTTTCAAAAAATGGGGTTTCCTTTGCATAAAGGGCCTGATAGCTACAAAGGCGGATCTTTTTAAAAGACATGTGTTTTTTTTTTTTTTGTCAAACGATAGATTTGTTAGATTAGATGTTAGATTGGGGAGTTGACGGGGTTTAGACCGACGCCGTGACGCAGGGCAACACTCCTCTCCTCTTGAACCTCATTTTTTTGAAAATAAATGTCGACACGAGCTGAAATCCAAATACAAAACTGAGACACGCTGGAGTTTGTTGGAAATATAGTTGATCCAGATGCTACTTCTCCTACAATAAATCACATAAGATAAATATTAGCAAATATCATTTTAAATCAAAATAACAAAATAGATAAAACTAATCTAATAACAACAAAATACTTATCTTTTGTAAGGTAGAAATCGTTCTTTGTCCATACTTGATTTGAACAAGATTTTAGGTTGAGGCGTGTTAGTTCACTGTCCTTAAGAGTAGATTTCACCCCTCGAAGACAATGTCTCAGTGTAACAAGTTATGGCACCCTACCCTCCAGGATACAACAACCTATGATCGTTGTAAATGCGTACTCGCAATCACTACTAAATTAAACAGTTTGTGCGACGAGGGAGATTTTGTCGCGCAAATCATTATTAGGTCGCACAAAAACTATAGCAACCAGAAAATCGTTGCGTGTATTTTGTTGCGCAAAGGTCGTGAAAAAAGACATTGCGCGACGAACAATTTCAAACTCGTCGCGTAAAAAACAAAATTGCGCGATGCTTTACTATTCATCGCGCTAAAGTTAGACGGATGAAGGTTTTCATCGTATGATATAAAAGGGTACAAGTGCGCTTTCTGACTAGTTCGTCTCGAAAAGTTTGCGTGACGAAAAATGTAAGAGGCGCTTGGTAATGCACGACGAAGTTATAAGATGCGCTTAATTTTGCATGACGACTGGTCGGTGTAGCTCAAGTGTAATTTTTATTAAAAAAAATAAATAGAATAAAAGGAAAATTTAAAAAAAAAGATTTCATACTAATTAATGACAAAAAAGAGCAAATTAATGAATAATTTATTTTATTTTATTTATAATATAAATAAAAATGTATGTACAAATATAAAGTTATAAAAAAAAGCAGGAACAAAACTATGAAAAAAAAGCGGAAAAATCTATAGGAATGTCGTTCAAAGGATCTTGCTACTAGTTGGGGACGGGACCAGAGGTCGACAAGCCTGATTGCTGTGCTTGCTCAATGTGGAAGGGCTGTGAGGACGATGGTGCAGAAAAACCGCTATGGCGACCAGAAAATCGTTGCGTGTATTTTGTTGCGCAAAGGTCGTGAAAAAAGACATTGCGCGACGAACAATTTCAAACTCGTCGCGTAAAAAACAAAATTGCGCGATGCTTTACTATTCATCGCGCTAAAGTTATACGGATGAAGGTTTTCATCGTATGATATAAAAGGGTACAAGTGCGCTTTCTGACTAGTTCGTCTCGAAAAGTTTGCGTGACGAAAAATGTAAGAGGCGCTTGGTAATGCACGACGAAGTTATAAGATGCGCTTAATTTTGCATGACGACTGGTCGGTGTAGCTCAAGTGTAATTTTTATTAAAAAAATAAATAGAACAAAAGGAAAATTTAAAAAAAAAGATTTCATACTAATTAATGACAAAAAAAGAGCAAATTAATGAATATTTTATTTTATTTTATTTATAATATAAATAAAAATGTATGTACAAATATAAAGTTATAAAAAAAAGCAGGAACAAAACTATGAAAAAAAAGCGGAAAAATCTATAGGAATGTCGTTCAAAGGATCTTGCTACTAGTTGGGGACGGGACCAGAGGTCGACAAGCCTGATTGCTGTGCTTGCTCACTGTGGAAGGGCTGTGAGGACGATGGTGCAGAAAAACCGGGGAGATGTATTCCGGAGGAATTGAGGCCTTGTACAAGCATCGACATTTGAGACTTGTATGATGCCAGCTCACTCCTCAGGCCAGCGACTTCTTGCGTTAAAGCCGTAACTTGGCACTTTGACTGCGAGGATGACAAGGCTCTAATCTCCTGCCTCCTGGCATTTCCCATCCCCCGATAATAAGTCCCTGGCCTCCAACCAAAAGTTTGGTCCAACGTCTCTGTCATGATGTGAAACCCTACATCCTCATAGGGATCTACAGACTCAATCGGCGTGTCCGAGGGAAGCTGGGAGGCAGACTCTTGAAGCATCGACTGACTCTTTTCCACCATAATGGCCTGTGAAAAAAAACATGGATTATTAATAGAAAACAATTTGAAATAATTAGTATAAATGTTGAATGCATAAGAAATTACTTACATGAAGGGACTCGATCAACTCATTCCCAGGCCGAACATAAACGTCAGTAAAGACGTTGACCTCTAAAAATTTTGAACCCTCATGAAATCGAAAAAGATAAGGAAAATGTTAGTAAGAAAAAAAAATATTAGCGACTTATTAAAATTGGAAATGAAAGATGTAATATATACCTTCGGCGTGCCTCCATCCTATAGGAGAAAGGCCTCGAACTCGAATGGTGGAGAAGAGTCTTCTTTTCCCGATTGATCTTGTTCGTCTTCGCCTTCTTCTGTTATACAAAAAATAAACGTATTAGTTGTAATACTTAAAGAAAATTAAAAAAATAATAAAAAACATTAGTAAAAATTTAAAAAAGTAAAATGACAGAAGTCGTAATTAAAAACGCACCACATAGGCCGAGTCTTGAAAATGACTGCAAAGCCAAACCCAACTATCTTGTCGGTCCTCTAACTCCTTTGGACAACCCTCCTCAAGAGCGACCTGTGGATCATCAAATTGCTGGAAACATTGGTGCAGGTCACTCTTCCACTGCTTGTAGTGTTCGAAGAAGAGCCGATTGAGGTACGCGAACTCGTCCATGTCCTCCAAATTGTAGTTTGTCTGCAATGTAACAAATATTTTGAAAGTATTAGTAATAAAAGACAGTAATAAATATAAATATATAAATTTTACATGAAAAACATTAAAAAGGCGACGCTACTTACGGACAATTAGTTGCGCACCGTGTTCTTCGTCTCCTCCAGCATCATCTTCCAAGACTTCCACTGCATAGGGCAAAAGGTCCGCACGACATGCCCAATGTCGTGGGCCAATGCACTATGCTGCTCCGCCGTTGGTGCTGCTCGATGTCACTCATCGTATCCGATTGGGATACGACCGTTGGTCACCCGGGTGACCTTCGTCGTCTTCAATTGCCGACAAGGTCCTCGGGTGTTTTTCTTCGCTACAAAGAGATGAAAAAAAAAAATCATTTACCCAAAACTAATAACAAATCCTACTAAAATTTCTGCATAACCTCCCCTATAAAAAAAACATTTCCCAAAACACTGAAAATAACATAACAATATAAGTATCCAACACAATGATCACAACAGTTTAATAAAAGGTTCAGAACGATGACAACTTTTTAATCCTTACATGAAATAACAAATTGAACCTAAAATAACAAAACTGATCAGTTAACATTCGCATACATTTTGTTCCTCTATTTCTCCTGAAAGTTACTTATTGAGCATCACAACTACTTCCTTTTTTAGGCCACTATTTCCTTTCTCCTAATTAGAACATACTAGGTCTAAAACCCTCCTCAAGTCGGATAGCAGAAATAAGATAGCTTAAAAGACGAAAATCAGGAAGTTTCCCCTCAATATTTTCTGAGGCAATCAACTCAATATTTAAGAACAGCAAACAATCGGAGATGAGCAGTGAGAATAAAGCAGGGATGAGAGAAAGAGAGAGATCAGCAGAAGCAGAGGGTTAAACTGAAAAGAAACTTCACAAACGAAGGGAACAAATCAAGGATGACGGACGTGTGTAGCGAATGGGCAAAATCAACTTTTCACTGCAGCAAACAGAAAACAACAAGGCAAACAAAGCAAAAATAGAAGGGCAAAAACGTAAGACCATTGGTCATCGACAGTGCTCCAAAAAAGAGTTTTAGTGTATATATGATTTCCAATTCGAGAGTTTTCACATACCACAACAAACTTCTGAAAATGGCGACAACTGCCATCCAAGACGGCCAATTTTTGAGCTTGTATACACAGACATGAATTACGGAATACACACAATTTTGATTTCATGACAAAACCCATTTTTGAAAGCGAAGAAATTGCAAACAAAAAAAGAGAAAACAGTGGAAACTTTTTAATCCTTACATGACATGACATAACAAATTGAACCTAAAATAACAAAACTCAGTTAACATGGGAATGAGGGAGTGAATTAGGATTGTATACCTGGCCGTGTACCCGAGGCATCAGTTGTGGATCCCGATGGCGACATCTAGTCCGTAGTGCGGGGGCGCTGGTGAGTACGTCGGGCGCTAACAGGCAACGCCACCGAAGAAGTCGACAATGCCTATGCCTGTGGGACTGGAGGACCAACTGGGTCAACTGGATTGACCAACCTATGGTCCATCTCTGCCGAAGCAATGGCGACAATCGGTGTAGTTGACGGACTAGGTGTAGCCGTCGGACTAGGTGTAGAAGTCATCGCCCTCCGGGTTCTAATGAGGTGTGACATCTACAAAATTGGAAATCAATTTGTTTCGTACACAAAGATTTAACTTACCGTACACATGCTAATAATTTGAGCTTAAATTTAAAATGAAATTTAAAAACCCTAATTATAAACCCAATTCAAGTTTGGCAGAAACAAAACTTAAAACTGATAACTATACACAAACTAATCAATTCAGATAGGATATAGACCCATCAATTATAACTTATAAGAAGCAACTAGCATAAAGGACATCCTTACAAGTTTACTACCTAAAACCAAACAAATGTGAGGTGCCTTGGATATCCTTACTACCTTATGTTTAAATAAAGACCTCACAACAAACTAATAATGTGAGAGAGAGCATATCATTATTTACTAGTAAAATCCGGATTTGCTTATATCATGTGGGTTCCCATCTCTTTGAATAATAATAATAATGGAGTTCACAAACAGATTTCATTTGATTTAATGTGTTCCTATTGGTTTGTTATACCTAATCACCATGACATTCCCCTATCTGGCTGAAAACATATTTTACATATAAATTTCCCATTTTTTGTCCTTCTTGGTGAATTAAGTATAGCCAAACCCAGGAGAGAATCCATTCACGACATTCCTAAAAATGTAACTTCAAAATTGGGAGGCCAAATTCAACAAGCAATGCAACCAAGTCTATCATATTAACAAGGCAACAACAAAGGCTAATACCCCATTATATGTCAAGAAATTGTGGCAGTCTACAATGCAAATCTCAAAAAACTTATTCCACAAATGTACAGTGTAATTCAATTTTTTTCTTTCAAACCTACAATAGAGAACACATCCTACAATATCTTAAATTCCAACATAAAAACCACAAACATAAACATTTTTCATCTAATCGTAATAAAAGAGAATTAAAAAGGTGAATTATACGATATAAAGATAAATAAATAAAAGGATTGTTGCATATGGAAAAGTGTAAGTGCAATGTTGTGGATGCATAGAACACAGGAAAACAGGAAAACATTAACAAATCCCTAATTTAAGAACCCTGTACTTAAATTAAAAAAACCCCTAATTCGAACCCTGTACTTGAAATTAAAAAACCCCTAATTTAAGAACCCTAATCTAACCCCCAGTGAAGCACCCTAAATCTAACCCCCCAAATTAAGAAAACATAATCTAACCTCACTACCCAAAATCGTTCCCCTAATTTAAAACCTAAATCAAACCCCAATTAAGAACCCTAAAAACTTTAATTCTAACCCCAAATTTGAAAAAGAAAAAAACCAAAAAAACCCTAATTCTAACCCCCAATTTGTAAATAAAGAAAATTGAAAATGAAAACTGAAGAGGAAATTACCTCTTGGAGATGAAGTCGCAACGGCCGGAGAGACTGACTGAGAGACGAAGTCTTAACAGCTGGAGAGAAGAAGGAGAGACAGGGTATCGCGTAGGGAAAAAGGAAGAAGAGGGAAGTGAGGGGAAGAAGGAGAGTTGGGGTTAAAATATAGAATCTTGCGTGACAGAGCCTTTGTCTCGCAAGTCTAAAAATCGTCGCGCAAGTTCTTTTAAATTTCCGCGAAAAAAAAAGCGCCTTAATTGAAATTTCAGACACTTGCGTGACGAATACAATATTTCGTCGCTCAAATATACTTTGTGTGACGAAATATATGTATTCGTCGAAAAGTTTTGTCCCGTTACTTGATCTCTGAATGTTTGTTTTTTACGATTTTTGGCATATGCGATCTTGAAGCATATACAAACAAGTTGGACGTTGGATTGTTCAAATTAGTTTCGTAGAATGCGTATCCCATCAAAAAGATAGATTTACTAACACTTAGTTATACTTTCATTAAGTATAACATAAGATTTTGTGGTATCCACTAATGTATATAGTTTAAATTGAAAATCGAATTCATTCATTGTATTCATACAAGGTCAAGGAGTGTAACTGTAAAAAATCATCAAAATCGGAGTTAAAATAACCGTTAAATCGTGATTTTTCGTTTCTAACCGTCGAAAAATTTTGTCCCATTACTTGATCTTTGAATGTTTTTTTTTTGCGATTTTTGGCGTATGCGATCTCGAACCATATACAAACAAGTTTGACCGTTGGATCGTTGAAATTAGTTTCGTAGAATGCGTATCCCATCAAAAAGATAGATTCACTAACAATTAGAGTTTATTTATACTTTCATTAAGTATAACATAAGATTTTGTGGTATCCACTAGTGTCTATAGTTTAAATTGAAGATCGAATTCATTCATGGTATTCATATAGGGTCAAGGAGTGTAGCTGTAAAAAATCATCAAACTCGGAGTTAAAATAACCGTTAAATCGTGATTTTTTGTTTCTAACTGTCGAAAAGTTTGTCCCGTTACTTGATCTCTGAATGTTTATTTTTTGCGATTTTTGGCGTATGCGATCTCATACCATATACAAACAAGTTTGACGGTTGGATCGTTCAAATTAGTTTCGTAAAATGCGTATCCCATCAAGTTCAGTGGTGTGTGTGTGTGTATATATATTTAATAAGTAGAGTTAAATTTATTTATTTTGTATGTGTAACACTTAAGAAGTTGAATGGTATGTATATTTAAGCCGATCCAATGGTCACCAATTTTTTAAATTAAATTAAAGAGTAAATTGTACGAATGGTCCCTCAACTTTAAACAAATTGGAGCAATGGTCCCTCAACTAAAAATCCATTACCATTGGTCCCTCAACTTATCAAAATGTGTAGCTATAGTCCTTCTCATGAATTTTGTCAAAATTTTGTCAAAATAAGCTATGTTGGAATGACCATTTATACAATTAGGATCCCTCAACTTATTAAAGTGTATAATTATGGTTCTTTTCGTCAACTATGTCAAAAATTTTGTCAAAACGAGTTATATTGGAAGGACCATTGCTACAATTGGGTTAAAGTTAAGGGACCATTTCTCTAGTTGAATTAAAGTTGAGGGACCAATGGTAATGGATTTTTAGTTGAGGGACCATAGCTGCACGTTTTGATAAGTTAAGGGACCAATGGTAATGGATTTTTAGTTGAGGGACCATTGCTCCAATTGAGTTAAAGTTAAGGGACCATAGCTACAATTTACTCTAAATTAAATATATATATATATATATAATTATTATAGTTTTTAGGGTATAAAATTGTTAAATTAATATATATAATTATTATAGTAATT
Organism: Heteromeles arbutifolia; assembly: GCA_024362995.1. NCBI lineage: Eukaryota > Viridiplantae > Streptophyta > Magnoliopsida > Rosales > Rosaceae > Heteromeles > Heteromeles arbutifolia. The sequence continues at coordinate 24,892,063 of JANCRC010000005.1, read as the reverse complement.
TTTTTAGGGTATAAAATTAATATTTTGCTTGTCGTGTCGGGTTATCGGGTCATGTCAGGAATTGCCAAGCCTAGCTTACGAGACCAAAAATTGTTATGCGTCATGCAATTATGTTTTAAAATGGTTTTTTAATTTTTTTTTTGTTTACAATTTATTATAAAATACAAACATACCAAATTTATTTATGAAGTAATTCACATATAAAATGGGAATCATTCATACCATTTTTTCCATCACTCTATATAATGCGTTAACCATTTCATGTGTTTTACAAAAAAGTTACAAATAAATTGCCTTAATCTTCATCCAAACTATAATAACTTTCACTTTCGTCGCTATCATCATTTTTAGTGTCCCATTCCTCATCATCGATAGGTACGTCACCATCGTCGTTTGTGCGCACTGGACCATCGTATCGTGGAATATTACCGAGGTCAATTGTGATCGACTGAATCGGTATTTTGATTGAAGATACTTCTTCTATCTGAAATGGTTCTTGGATAAGATTAGTATCTTAGAGTGTTTATGCACCACTTTCCATCAAAGATTCAAGATGTTGGTTAGCAACATTGTCGATGTTGTCATCAGTACGGTCTTGTTCTGGAATAGCATACACGTTCCTATGATCCATCGTCTGAACAACTTTCCAACCCCTCCCGGCTTTAGGGTCATTTAGATACACAATTTGTTTTCCCATGGTTGCTAAGATGTAAGGGTCGTCATCGTACCAAGTTTTGGTAGTGTTTACTGATAGTAATCCATGATCTATTTTCACACTTCCATGCCTATTTGGGTTTGTATCAAACCATCAACACTTCAATAAGATCACTTGGCCCGGTCTTTGTAAAACAATTGCACGACACTTGTTAGTTTACCATAGAATTCAATGTCTGTACTTTCACCTCCCCCCTGGACATGAACATCACTGTTTTGCATACACAAGTTGTCATCTTGTGCACTCGCTAAGAACTTGACGCCGTTGACATGGCAACCCGAGTACAATTCAATGCGAATTGGTCCAAATGCCAAGTTATATAACTCTTCACTGTATGCGAGGGAATTCGATGCTTTCAGTTGATTCTCATAATATTAGACAAACATTTAAATTTGTTAGTTCGAGCAACTTAATTGGTACAATATATATGTCCAATACAAAACACTTCAAACTTACATATTCGAGAAACCACTGCGGAAACAATTCACGGTGTTTATTGGCATACATATGTGAAGGATGTGCCTGCTTCATCATATTTTCATGCTCGTCTAGGTATGATAGTGTCTCATCACAATTGATGAGTACGAACCAATGTGCTACCTCTATGTCCTTCTTGGAAAATGACTCGCCAGAAATCGGATCTCCGAATGGTCGAGCGATTTGAGCAAAAACTGAAAGTTTCTAATTTCTCACACCCCATCATTATTGCGCGGAAGACGATTAAAAGTTGTCTCAACATCCTTTAAATACATTCCACAAAATGTAAGCGCCTCATATGCCACCCAAGCTTGTATAATGGATCATTCGGGCTTCGCTTTGTTTCATACACTTTTCTTCAAGTCTCCAAGAAGCCTGCCAAAAGAAAACGATACGATACACATATTACAAATCGTAATGTATTCATTGATTAATAAAAAAGACGAGGAATATATATCTTTCTATTGGATACATCAATCGAAAGTTGACTGGTTTAGCAAGCAATGCCTTATCTGGTAAGTGAACCATCACGTGTATCATACTTGTGAAGAAAGCTGGAGGAAATATTATCTCAAACTAGAATAGAACTTGCACAATGTCATGGCGCAACTAATTAACGTTCGTTTTTCGTAACGTTCATGACGTCAATTGCGAAAAAAAAACTGGACAACAACATGATGGGTTTCACTACATCGGTTGGCAAGAGATGTTGAATACCCACAGGAAGTAGGCGTTGCAGAAACACATAGCAGTCATGACTCTTTAGGCCAACTAATTTACCCCCGTCAATATTCACGCAACGCGAGATATTTGAAGCATACCCATCGGGAAACTTTATAGACAATAAAAACTTTAAAAATTCTTTCTTGTCATCGGTTTCATTGAAAAAAATGCAAGATCCCTTCTGACTTTATCATTGTCCCTATTCATCCATAAACCCCGTCGTATTCCCATTCGTTCCAAATCAAGACAAGCTTTGATAGTGTCCTTTTTCTTGCCCTCAATATTTAGAATTGTGCCGACCAATGTGTCAGATACATTTTTCTCAACATGCATAACATCGAGGTTGTGTCTCAATTTTAGTTTGGACCAATACAGGAGCTCAAAAAACATAGACTTGTACGTTCAGTTCATATGTGTAGAAGGTCTTGTCCTACTGACATTGGTCCTGAAATGAGCAAAATCCAAACGGTTAAGCTGTTCCAAAATCTGAGAACCGGACCATTCTCTAGGTCTGAGGCGATGCTCTTTCTCCCCGTCAAACTCTTTATCCTTCTCTTGTCACTCGTGGTCCCAAGGCAACCATCTTCGATGACCAAGGTAACAAACTTTTTCGATGTGCCAACTAGATGTTACGTCTTTCTTGCATACAGGGCATGCCATATAACCCCTAGTGCTCCACCCGGAAACCATTGCATATGCAGGGAAATCGTTCACAGTCCACATCACTGCAGCCCGAAAAGTGAACATCATGCCAGTACATTTATCGTATGTGCGCATACCGTGTGTCCATAAATCCTTTAGCTTATCCACCAACGGCCGTAAGTATACATCGATTGACCTACCAGGATCCTCAGTTATCAATAAAGTCATCATCATGTATTCTTTTTTCATACATTTCCATGGCGGCAAATTATATGGAAATACAAAAATCGGCCAAGTACTGTGGTGTTGGTTTAAAACCCCAAACAGATTAAATCCGTCAGTGGCAAGTCCTAATCTAACGTTACGAGAATTAGCAGCAAACTCGAGGAACGTTCAATCGAACTCTTTCCATGCCTCCCCATCTGCAGGATGCCGCATCACATTGTCGTCTATCCATTTTTGCTTATGCCATCTCATGTCTGTGGCAGTATGCGTCAACATATACAGTCACTGTAACCTAGGTTTCAGGGGCAAATAATGCATAACGTTTTGTGGGATCTTAGTCGTTCTATTATGAGATGTCATTTTAAACCTGGACTCATTGCATACAGGGCATTTATCCAATGCTTTATTCTCTTTGTAGAATAAAATACAATCCAAGAACATTCAACACCTTTTGCGTGTGTCTATGGTCTTTCGGCAAACAATTGTCCTTCGGAAGCATTCTCTTGAAAACCCCCAAAAAGTAATCGAAATACTGGTTCGACATACGATACTTTATTTTTCCATGCATTAGTTCCACAATGGCTGTGAGAACAGAAAAGCTCTCGCACCCCGGGTATAACTCTTGGTTGGCATTTTTTAATAGTTTTTCATATTGTTCGAACTCTGCATTGTCCAATGGTGCAGGCACGTCATCTTCCCATTCCTAATTGGTGTTTGTCGATGCAAATGGAAAAGCATCATTTATAATATCCATGACTTGTTCATTAGGATCCACAATAGGTTCAACATTATCCACTCTTGTGGCGTTTGAAGATGAAGCATTGTCTAATTGTTCCCCATGATGGTTCCAAGTATTATATGTCTCAATCATTCCATTCCTTACTAAATGAAATCGAACATTTTCAATTGTCTCCCTTAACGTGTTGTTACACCTTCTACAAGGACACTGGATTCTAGTTGCACCCGGGTTATGTGTACGTGTAAAGTCAATAAAATCCTCGATTCCATCCAAGTATTCGTCCGCACATCTATTCAGGTTCTGTATCCACATCCTGTCTATAATTCCTGGAACCATAATAACAATACAACAATCACAACAACTTCATACAAAATGATATTGTCACCTTATGCCTCTGGTAAGGGCCCTATCCCATTCGGGAATGCATGTCACATAATTTACAGCTACATCAAATTAGATTTCGATGTGGATGAATTTCGGCAGCATTTCGATACAGTTCTTCAGATGTATGACCTGAAGAACGTACAGAGATGACACCGAAATCTCCACAACTGAAACCTAATCATTCAACCATAAACTACGCGTCACAACTGTGCATTCCCAAACTGTCCAAATAATGGGACAATTCAAGAATTAATTGGACCCCAGTCATGCTTTCTCATCCATGCGCAAAATCCAACTAATCCTTGAACGGGAAACTAAGTTTTACTAAAAATAAAAAACAAGTACGAAGTTAATTTCAATTAACTCCGTACATCACAACACATATTTGTACATCATGTACAAATTTAACAACATAATATAAATATAATTTCAGAACACAATATAAACATAACAAACTAAGTTCAATATAATTTAATTAATTTTATATGTTTGAAAAATAAAACGAAGAAAATACCTTCTCAATCGTTCTCCACCAATCGCTAATCACACACAATATCCCTCTAGACAACGAAATTAATGGCGTTAGTATGAATTTACATTAATACTTTTACCATAACGACAAAAAACGGTAACCAGACACACCGAGATAGCTCGATCAACCTAAAGAAGAAGATGAAGAGAGTATTAGATGATGAAATTAAGAGAAAATGGAAATGACGGATGCCGGATTGAGCAAACTTGAAGGGATGAGTACAGAGGCACATGGTTGAATCTAGATTAAAAAGGACGATTGATTTTGTGCGACGAAACATGTAATTCGTCGCGTAAGATAATTTTTTCGGAGTCCATTTTTAAAATTTTTTTTTATGTTTTTCTTTTTTATTTGTATGTATTGTAAATTTTTATTTTATTATAAATAAAAAACTCAAACCTAATTAAACATTAAATTAATTAACAAAACTAATTTACTATCCCAAATAGAAATTATAATTAATGCAAATATTAATACTCATTCACATAACATATATTTATTCATTAAATTAAATATAAAGTCCACAAAATCTTATTTAAAAAATAAAATAAAAAACAACTCTCATCAACTGCAATCATCCCTCGCATGCAACACATCAAACTTCCACTGCCGGAAACTCTGCTTGAAAAGCCCATCCACATAAATCCGTTGCTTCTCATCGGTTTCATCAACATCCCAATGAACCTACATTAATGCCAATAACAATAAATTAGTAATTTAAAAAATATTACGTTTTAACAAAAATAATTGTTAATTATTTACCATAAAGTTACCGATAACTCTCCCAGCATAGACTTCTTCAACTCCTCAGGAACCTTTTTCCAAGACTCAAACTCGACAAAACAATCCCTCCGCACCAAATTCCCTATGTCATACTTTAAATCTGGCGTACGCCTTGGGATGCAAATTTCTTCCTCCTTGTTCTTGGACAAAATTGCACCTACAAAACAAATAGCACCTTAGGTCAAGGCCAAGAGCCTCACGCGCCCATGATGAATGGGGGGGCTTTGGCCAAAGAACCTGCGATGCCAAAGTTAGAATTTTGAGAGGAAAGTGTTTGGAGAATTTGGAGAATTTTGCAAGAGTGTTGAACTTAGGTTTTTAGAGAAAATGAGGTTGAATATATAGAGCATGGCCGGTCCCCTTGGGAGAGAGGGTGGCCGGCCTCTTAGGTATTTTTTGAGTGTAATTGGTGACTTAATTGGTAATTAATGGATTAATTAGGTAATAAATCCCTTAATTAACCAATTAACATAATTTATAAGGAATGTTTTGGAGGTTATGGAATAATTACCTTGAGGAGAACATAGGATGAGGATGGATGCAATAATTTTGAATTTGTTACCTATTTTGGGCACTTTTGACTTGATCGAGGGTTGATTGCCCACTGCTCGCGCGTAGGAATCCCGGTATGCCTCGAGGGTAATTTTGTCCTTTTAACCCAAAAATCCACTTGTCGCCTTGTGATTATTTTTGGCTCCTCAAATGCCCCCACACCTGCTGGGCTGCTCGTAGAAAATGGCAGCAAGTGTAGAGATCTTCTTGCTCTAGGAAACTTTGGACTGCTTCCTATTTTGATGTGGATTCCCTCTTTAATATGAAATTAGATCATTCTAGGAATGGGAAATAAATTTCTCTCAAAGCCTATTTAAGTCCACCTTAAATGGGTTGTTAAATCAACTTTGGAGAGCGACTTATTCTACCTTACAAGAGAGAGAAAGCTTAGAGGATATTTGTTCCTCCTCCTCTAGCAATATTCTACATCTTGCCCATGCAAAAGATCGTCTTTCGTTGCTTGCTCGTCTTCTCCGCGCCACACTAATGTAAGAAAAATTTAATTTTCCTTGTCTTCTTCTTGGATAGTGCTGTTGCGAGGCAATCATCGGGGTGGTGCGGCACTTCGATTGGCAGGGGCCAAGAGTTGGCTTGGCATGGGCCAAGGAGGTGGTGTGGCAGGGGTCATTGCTTGTGCTACTCAGCTTGATTAAAGCCAAGGATTGGCTCGGCATGGGTCGAGGAAGTGGCGTGGCATGGGTAACGGTTTAGACTGCCACGTCTAGGCTGCCTGCCGAAAATGAGGAAATTGCTTGAGTTTGATTTCTCAGCTGCCGTAGATGGAGCAATCAAGGATGAAACTGCCAAGATCGGAGATGCTGAAGATGAAGTGTCGGATGAGGGAACTGTTGAGTGCAAAAGTGGCTACTGCCCCCTGACCATTTTCTTCCTAGTTGATTTTCAAGCATTCGATCTTTTGAGGTATGTGGCATTCTCACACTGGAGAGCTTACCGAGATGGGTGTCGGGGAATTAGTTTACCCTATCGCACTGGAGAGGAAACCCATATGGGTGTTAGGGAATTGGTTTACCCTCTCGCACTGGAGAGTAATTAGTTTATCCTCTCACACTAGAGAGTTTACCCATATGGGTGTCGGAGAATTAGTTTACCCTATCGCACTGGAGAGCAATTAGTTTATCCTTTCGCACTGGAAAGCTTACCCATATGGGTGTCGGGGAATTAGTTTACCCTCTCGCACTGGAGAGCTTACCCATATGGGTGTCGGGGAATTGGTTTACCCTATCGCACTGGAGATCAATTAATTTATCATTTCGCACTGGAGAGCAGACCC